>JBBCBC010000027.1:22981474-24405610 GCA_037126765.1 Stenogyne calaminthoides
CGAAAATAAAATTTAATTCATAATTGATAATAATTAAGTTAAATGGAATTGATAAAAATATATTTATCTGAGAATTTTAATTTTGCGGTGTGAAAGCAGCTTTGAACGGAATCACTTACTAGCATTATCATTAATGATCGATTGAAGGTTTATTAATAAAATAATGGAATGAATAATTGTAATTAAGAAAAGATTAAGTTCAAAATAAGTCCTTTGTATTACTATTTTTATATGCGTCTTAATTTAATTTTTAAAACAAAAGCGGATGAAAAATACGAAATTTTCTAGCAGAGATCAGCATACCGCCCTAAATTTGGGGCCACTTTGGCAGCCCCAAAACCACCAAAATCAACTCAAAATCCCCCAAATTCAGCCAAAAGATCCAATCGACCCCGTTTTTGGGATTTGCCCGTATCTCCACGCTGCTTGGAAAAAAAAAATCTACCCTACTATTTTCTTAATCCGTCTGTTGGTCGATTTGAAAACCCGTTCGTCGGAAAAGAACACACTATTTTATAGTGGTTCGAGTCCAACTCTACATCCACTCTTCCCCTATCACAAGGGGCACCAACCTAACCGATGGACTTAGTTTAGCGTGTTAGTCCAACACCCAAGAGATGTTTTGAGTTCTCACTCAATCGGGACTTATCAACCTCGGGATTGCCTACCCTCCATTTCGGGATTGCAAGATGTTTACGAGTTCTCACTCACCTACAAACTTAACCTATCAAACTTATTTGGGTAAGGTTTGTTTGGTTTCAACTAGGTTGAGATTTTCCCTTACATTTTTTTTAGCCTCAATGCTAAGGATGGGAAAATCTCTCTAAGCTAGGATATTACATTTGTGCTTAGATTCAGGATAGAACACTCTGAATATATCGTGTATTTCTTGCTCGGTGTTCTATGGTGGAAATCTTTAGATGATTTGGCTTGAAGGATGTTTTCACGCATTTTTCCACATTCTCCACACGAATAATGAAGGAAGAACTTGTATTTATAGTGTGGATTTGAATGTTACCGTTGGATGGAGTCACATTCAAATCCATACTATTCTGTAGCTTTTTGCAACTTTTTCGGGCTTGTTGTCTTCCTCTCATTGGTCCACGTCAATTTGAATCGGCGGCTATAATCTTGAGGATCTTCGAGTCTTGAGTTTTCTCTGAGTCTTGAGTTCCCGAATTCGAGCTTCCTTGGACTCGAGATTCTTGACTCGTGAGACTTCTTGGTGGACCTTGCTGTCGGGAGTATAACGACACTCGGGCTTCTGCGAGTTATTTCTTGACTTGAACAATCGACCCTCGGGTCACTAGCGCGCCAGTGTTAATCGATCGCCGGTAGCGTTCTGATTGTCAGTGAACATGACTTCAGATGACTTGACTTCTGATTACTTCTCTTCAGATTTCTTCTACTTTGATCTGATCATTTCGCTGATCGGATCAATAATCAGTCAAAGATATCGGTTTATACGCGCCAGTTAGTACATCAGGTTAGCACATCAGGTTAGTTGCATCAGGTTATCTTATCTGATCTTGATCACGTCTGATCTCGATCAGTCTCATCTGCTCCTCTTCTGATCTGCAACCTCCTCTTCTGATCTGGTCATCTGATCAGGTCATCTGGTCATCTGATCAGCTGGCTTTGCTTTTCTTTTCTTCTGATTTTGCACAACTCATCAGTTAACTCTGGAACTCATCTTACTCATCTGATCTCGATCAGTCTCGTCTGCAGCCTCGTCTGATCTTGATCATCTACTTATGATTTCGTGAGTTCCCGTTAACTTGTTCTCTCGTTCCCCCTTAACTTGTTATCTGTAGATTAGCTTCAATAACACAAGTTGATAATGTTTTGGCATAATTCATCAAACTAAAATATCCCAACAATTTCTCCCTTTTTGATAATGACGCCAAAACATTACAATATATGCATGTTTACAGAAACGGAATTTTTCAAAAAGATCAGTTCAGATTGTCACATTAAAAAACAGTGAACTTTTGAACTCCCGCTCTGATACCAATTGTTGGTATCAGTTCAGATGGTCACATTGAAAACAATGATCTTTTGAACTCCCGCTCTGATACCAATTGTTGGTCCCGATTTGAAAACCCATTAGTGTAGAAAATACCATGTATTGCATATAAAATAGGGGTGAGGGAATGGTGGTTCCAATTTTTTTTTCTTTTAAGAACCGATGTGTGTTTTGCTTATAATCAAATGCATATGGCAAGTAAGAACAAAAAGCAGTAAAGAACACACGATTTTATAGTGGTTCGGAGTCCAACTCCTACATCCACTCTTCCCTATCACAAGGGGCACCAACCTAACTAACCTGGACTTAGTTTAACGTGTTAGTCCAACACCCATGAGATGTTTACCGAAGTTCTCACTCAATGGGACTTATCACCCTCACGGGATTGCCTACCCCTCCCTTCCGGGATTACTAGATATTTCTGGGTTTCTCACTCACCTACAAACTTAACCTATCAAAACCGATTTGGGTAAGGTTTGTTTGGTTTCAACTAGGTTGAGATTTTCCCTTACATTTGTTTAGCCTCAATGCTAAGGATGGGAAAATCTCTCTAAGCTAGGATATTACATTTGTGCTTAGATCTAGGATAGAACACTACGAATATATGTGTATTTCTTTTCGATTTTCTATGGTGGAAAATGCTAGATGATTTGGCTTGATGGATGTTTCACGATTTTTCCACATTCTCCCACGAATAATGAAGGAAGAACTTGTATTTATAGTGTGAATTTGAATGTTACCGTTGGATGGAGTCACATTCAAATCCATACTATTCTGTAGCTTTTTTGACTTTTTTTTCGAGGGCTTGTTGTCTTCCTCTCATTTGGTCCACGTCAAATTTGAATCTAATTAATTTATAATCTTGAGGATCTTCGAGTCTTGTGTTCTTGAACTCGAGCTTCCTTGGACTCGAGGATTCTTGACTCGTGAGACTTCTCTTGATGGACCTTTATCCGATCGGTATCTCGACACTCGAACTTCGAGTTCACTCTTACGACTTGAACAATCGACCTCAGTCACTTTCTTTTAAAGTTAAGCGATCATCGATGGCGTTCGATTCTCGATGAACATGACTTCATATGACTTGACTTCCGATGACTTCTCTTCCGATTTCTTACGGCACGATATGATCATTTCACTGATCGATCGATCAATAGCATCAGTCAAGATATCGGTTTATCTCGATCGATTAATGTTGGGGAATAAGTTGCCTGATTTATTAGGGGTGAATATTTAAATACAAATTTAATTCTTTAATTATTACTAGCATGAATTAATCTATATTAATTCAAATAATAATCAACAACATATCATGCATATAAAAATTCACGTAAAACTTACGCGTCATGAATTCTCGAAGTTTACGTGAACGTACCTCTTGGGATGGCAGCGGTGTGTTGAATAGACTAACCGTAAGGACTTCCCAAGTATTCCCTTAACCCTCGTTCTACTATCCGATTGGAAGGATTCTTGTGAACGATTTAACAAAAGGAAAATAAATTATGTTGCACCACCTTTGTGGATTTACTAATTTTCCGGTAGATCGAATGGTACTTGGGAATGAAGTAATCATCCCCTATTTATAGAAGCCAGGTGGTCGAAAATTTAGGTCTAAAATAATGTGGAAAAATCTTTTCTTGATCTTCAAGAAATCTTGAATATATCTCATATATTCTTTTTTCCATAATTATAATATTCCACAAAATCCCACCTTCTCTATTTGCTATGGAATTTTCGAAAATATTGGGGTCAAGAATCCAAGATTTGGATCTTCTTGAATTTATGAGATATTCTTGTATTTCAAGAAATACATATCTTCCATAATATCTTTTCAAGAAAATCTTTCTTGCCCACTATATTTTCTAATTTTTTGAAAATCACATCATAGATAACCTAGTGGGAGATTTCTTGAATTTAATGAGATAATCTTGTATTCCAAGAATACATATCTTCATTCCATAACAAAATTCAAAGAAAATCTTTCTCCCAACATATCTATGATTTTCGAAATTTAGTTGGAAAATTAAGCAACAATATTTATTTTATTTTAATCACCTTTTTCAGTTAATGGACTATATATTGGGCTACTCAGAGGGCCTTTAGGAGAATTAAGATTTGGCCTTCTAATGGACCTTGAATATCTAATATTGAGCCACAATATTATTCAAGCCCATAAATATTAATTAATCCCACTACATAATTAATATTGCACTATCCATCTTAACCCATATTACAGTCAATATGGCTCCAGGTTATTATTTTCCGTGTTTAAGATTATCTAGCCCATTAATTAATTCAAGCCACTGAAATAGATTTCCATTAATTAATATCTTTTGTCCTTGGTCAAGGAACGGTTCAACATTATTATCCATACCGGAAACTAATTCCACTTGCAAGATTTGGTATGATAAAGCTTATCAACCTCCCAAGGGGGCAAATCGAACAAACGTACTTGCACACGATTCTTCGTATTAAATCTTAGCAATCACATGTGACTAATAATATTGCCCAAGATAAAAAGTATTGAATCTCATTGATTCTCTACCCATGATAAGTCAAAGCAATAGTTACCAATCACACGTGATCCTATTTAAGGAACGAAGATTAAGAAATAACGAACCACTGAGGTCTAATTCTTGCTTGTTCAGTTATGAAGAATTTATCCTCCTGTAGGTCCTATTCAGTACATCAGTCATGCACTAGTGTAATCTCTTGGTCAAGACAAGCCAATCTGGGCCTTACACTTCAACCTTTCGCGATGGGTTGTTCATTTGCATCTAGGTCGTGAATGGCGTACTTTTAGTTACAAGGGACTGTTAATTTAATCTTCTGTGATCTGGTATCACTAAATTAACTACAATGTAACACGTACGAATTATTGAACAGTTATGCAGTAAATATATGTAACATTCGATAATATTTAAAGCATCAGTGATAAACAATTTATTTCAGTAAATAAGTTCGAAATTCCATTTTGATTATACAAAGTAAAAAGCATACTTTCTAGTATAATCCCAACAATCTCCCACTTATACTCAAAGTCTGCTTTTAAGTATACTACAACATGTCTCGTGTAGTCTGTGACATCTAATGTCACCTACACGAACCTAATAATTTCTCCCACTTATACTCAAAGCAGATTGGCAAAGGTCTTGACACCCATTCCTTTCACATGTCTCTCGAATGTATTCAGAGGCAGACTCTTTGTGAATGGATCTGCTAGGTTGTCCTCAGACGCTATCTTTGCCACATCTATTTCTCCTCTCTTAACGATATCTCGTATAAGATGGTATTTCCTTTCTATGTGTTTGCTGGCTTTGTGGGCTCTTGGTTCCCTTGAATTTGCAACTGCTCCGGCATTGTCACAATAAATAGTGATTCTGTTGGGCAAATTCGGAACCACATCTAAGTCCACTAGGAAGTGCTTGAGTCAAACCGCTTCTTTCGCTGCCTCGCAAGCAACTACATATTCGGCTTCCATGGTAGAATCTGCGATGCATTTCTGCTTGACGCTTCTCCATGTCATGGCTCCTCCCCCCATGCAAAACACACTACCGGAGGTAGTTTTCTGGAGTCTATGTCTGATTGGAAATCCGAGTCCGTGTAACCGACGGGGATTGGACTATATGGCTGATAAACCAACATTCTATCCCGAGTTCTTTTCAGATACTTCAGAATGTTTTTAACTGCTGTCCAATGCTCTTTCCCGGGGTTACTTTGATATCTTATCACCATGCCTACGGCAAAGCAGATATCCTGTCTCGTGCATAGCATTGCATACATGAGGCTTCCAACAGCCGAAGCATAAGGAATGTCTTTCATGTCATCTATCTCCTTTTGCATCTTAGGGGACATTTTCTTGGATAGATGGATTCCATGCCTGAAAGGTACGAAGCCTTTCTTGGAATCTTGTATGCTGAAGTGTTTCAAGACAGTGTCTATGTATGAATCTTGCGATAAGCCGATCATCCTTTTCTTGCGATCTCGAGTGATCTTGATCCCAAGGATGTGTCCGGCTTTCCCTAAGTCTTTCATATCAAACTATTTTGAAAGCCATGCCCTTACGTCTAATAACACCTTTACATCGTTCCCGATGATCAGAATGTCATCTACGTATAGTACTAAGAATACCAATGCAGTTCCGACACGCTTTTCGTATACACAACTTTCAAACTCGTTTTGATCGAACCCATAAGACTTTATAACCTAATCAAAATATTAGTTCCAAGCTCTGGATGCCTGTTTGAGTCCGTAAATGGACTTCATGAGCTTACAAACCAGGTGTTCTTGGCCTTTTTCAATGAAGCCTTGGGGTTGTTGCATATAAATCTCTTTATCAAGACTTCCGTTAAGGAAACCTGTCTTGACATCCATTTGCCAGATTTCAAAGTCGAAATGTGCAGCAATCGATAAGAGAATATGGATGGACTTAAGCATGGCTACGGGCGAAATAGTTTCCTCATAATCGATCCCTTCTTTCTGAGTATAACCTTTCGCCACTAGTCTTTCTTTGAAGGTGTCAACCTTCCCGTCCGGTCCTCTTATTCTCTTGTACACCCACTTGCAACCAATGGGTTTGACCCCATTAAGTGGTTCGACTAGCTCCCACACTCTGTTATGAAACATTGAACCCATTTCGGCTTTCATTGCTGTTTGCCAAGAACTTGCATCCTTATCTTGGAGTGCCTCGTCATATGTCCATGGGTCTGATTCGTCTTGTCCGGGAATCAAGTTCGAGGACTCTCCTATTCCCATGAATCTCTCGTCTTCTTACAACCCTCCCACTGCGACGAGGCTTCGGTTGTGAAAACGTGTCGTTTGGTATATCGTCTAGTACAATTGGCATTGAGGTCTGCCCTCTAAGCTCATTTAAGGTAATCTCACTTCTGGGTTTTCTTGCATTCATATAGTCTTCTTCCAAAAATCTAAAGTGGGTGCTTATGACCACATTTTGATCTTCGGGACCATAGAACATACACCTTTTTTTGTTCCTGGGGTATCCTATAAACATGACCTTAATTACGATCAAAGGGGTCTAATTTATCGGCTTCCTTGTCCAACACGTGGGGCGGACACCCCCAAATTCTCATGTGTCTCATACTAGGCTTGCTTGGGTCCACAAACTCTTTGGGAGTTTTGGGAACCGATTTGGATGGAACCAAGTTGAATATAAGCCGTTGTTTCAAGGCATGACCCTTAAGCGACTTGGGCGGTCGCATAACTCATCATAGATATAACCATTTCTAAAAAGAGTCTTGTTTCTTCGCTCTGCAACCCCGTTTTGTTGAGGGTTTGGTCTTGATGAGTGGGATGCAATCCCTTCATCAAATAAGTAGTTCAAAAACTCATTGCTGAGGTATTCGCCTCCACGATCGGATCGTAGAGACTTGATAACGTTTTTCCTTATGATTCTCTGCTTGAGCCTTAAATTCCTTGAATTTTCGAAGGTCTCGATTTATGCTTCATAAGGAAAATGTAACCGTACTTTGAGTAATCATCAATAAAAGTGACAAAATACTCATAACCTCCTCTTGCTTTTGGTTGACATTGGACCACATACATACGTGTGAGCGATCTCTAACACTTCTTTGGCTCTATTCCTTGGCTCCAAATGCCCTTGGTCATTTTACCCTCCAAACATGATTCGCAGGTTGGAATTGGTTCAACTTGGAGAAACTCCAGTGAACCGTCTTTTACCAACCTTTGGATCCTCTTTGGATTTATATGACCCAATCTTAGATGCCAAAGAAGTGTCTCGTTCACGTCTGATGAACGTTTTCTTTTCTCGGAAGCAGTTGATGTGTTATAGGATGCATTTAAGTGAGTGGTGTGCCACGATTAATTGTATAGAGATTTTCCATTAATGTCCCATAACAGATACACTCATCATTTCAAGAAATGATTTCATTCTTATTAGAAGAAACTAAGTGTCTATTAACAAAATTTTAGAAACTGAAAGTGAATTCTTTCTAAAACTGGGAACATAAAGAACATTTCTTAAAATTAGAACTTTGTCTCCAAAAGACAAGTGCACTTCTCCCAATGCTTCAGCTGCCACTCTCGTAGCATTGCCCAGTGTGATGAGGATCTCACTGCCACTAAGTTATCGGATCAATTTGAACGGTGAAGCAAACATGATTAGTGGATCCCTTATCAACTACCCAACGAATGAGAAGTATACGCCATTAAACAAGTTTCAACAATTAGTCGTGAGAATTACCTTTCTTTCCGTTCCTTTGGGGTTGGAGCAGCAAAACCTCTATTGTCCTCTCTCACCATGACTTAAGCACTTCCTCTTTGGATTTTCTTGACACCACAAGCATTCCTCATCTTACCATTGCCTCGCTTGTGATTGAGTTTTATTGCTTATGCCTTTTGGTCCTCTTCTTATTCTTGCCTTCCTTTAGCCTAGAAGATGAAGACGGACCAATTCTTAAATCAAAGCTTGAGTTTTGTGTCCCATCAACATCTTTTGCGAGACCAAAAGCTTGCAACAAATGTTGAGGCCAAAATGCTCAAAAACTTTTTGGGAGAGGTGAAATACAAATTCATCCGAGTCTCACTCGAGAATCTCAAGTTTGTTCGGATGGGCCATCTATTTTGAGGGCGTAGTCCCTTACGGGTTTGCCCTCCACCATTTCTAGCGATGACATCTTTTCGAAGGTGATCGACGAGTCCCGCATGTTTTTGACTTTCGTCGGTTAGCTCATCGATTTTGGTGTGTCAAGAATCCACTTGTGCTTTTTGTGCGATTAGGAAAATTATAATTTTCGTTTCCAATCAATATAGTTTCCATACATATTGTATTGACTTTAAGTATAATAACAGTGGATTAAAAGGTTACGACATGTTGAACTGAAATAAATAATAATATGCATAAGCACAAATATATCACAAGGTTCGATCACATGTTTTCATATTAAAATCTCAAAAATATATGAACATGCATCACCAACATCTCAAAATAGTTTAAATAAGCCACGTGGGGTGGGTCATTATTTAAATACATTCAAGTAGGTTACAAACAAGAACAGTTACAAACCTTTAATATCCAGATTAATAGTTGGCTCCCACTTGACCAATATAAAATTGACGGGGACTTGGGGAAGTATATGCATATCAATTTTATACCTAAGTAATAACCATGATTAAATCTGAGGATTATTATTTCGCTTTGAGCGAGCCTCGTTGGGAGGGTCATCGCTTACTAGTAATAACCCACAATCATCCATTTGGAATTTATTCATGTGAAAGCTATCTTTTGACCGTTAGTGGTGAGGGAATTTCTCCAAAAGAATTCACAAATAAATAAATCATGGAGGTCAAAAATTAATTCAATTTTATTATCAGGAATAAAATTGTTAATTAATTATTTAAACATACTTAGTAATTTTGAAGTTGAGATTTTTCATTTGGCATCTCTCATGCAAACACATTTAAACAAATTAAATAAAGCGTAAGATAAATACAAAATAAATCAAGCAAAAGCGAGAAAAATAAACATATTGGGCACAAATTATCCAATTGTCATGGTTTGATTTTTCTTGGCTTGATCTTGAAAAACACCATCTTGAATTTCTCCCACTCGTCGTCTCGAAAAAATATCTGTCTCGAAGCATACCCCAAACAACTCGCAGCCTGGATACACGCCGCATCAAATGCGGCCTCTTGCCCATTCGAGTCCTAAGCGACCCTCAGCGGCCTTTCGCCCGTGCCGCCAGCGCCTCAGAAGCCTCGGCCGAAGCTTCAGTATTAGCTCTCACCACGGCGACGTCGCGGTCTCGGCCGTGCCCTGCGCCCGCAGTTCTCGCTCCGGCAGCGTCGCCAAGGCTTCCCACCTCCGTCCGCGCAACACGCTCCCTCCTGCGTTCGCTGCGTGAGCCTGGGCGCCCACTTTGTCTTGGGCTGCGAGATCTGAGCCTCTAACGCCGGCCTCGCCGGTGCCCGTCTTTGCATACAAGCGTGTCCGCGTCACAGCGTGCCTCCCTTAGCACGTTTCGCGCGACGCACGCCTTCTACGCCCGGTTCTGGATTTCGTCCTTTAATTCTTCGTCTCCGTCCTCGTTTCTCGATCCGGTTACAATTAATTTACAAAAATAAATAAACCTAGATCTAGACTAGTCTATTACATTGATCAAATCAAACAAATTCTAATCTACTCGTGGATTTTCTCACGAGGCAAAACGAATCCGAACGAATCGAATTAAAAACCACAGTTTATATGCATGCATAAATAAACACATTAAATTCCATGACAATTGGATACCTGCAAAACAGATCTAGCAATTCTACTATCAATTTCAAATTTAATGTCTGCAATTAAATTACAATTTTAAAAAAAAATTGAGTCTCAAAGTGGCTCGATATGCGATTGTTGGGGAATAAGTTGCACAAATCTATTGGGGTGAATATTTAAATACAAATTTAATTCTTTAATTATTACTAGCATGAATTAATCTATATTAATTCAAATAATAATCAACAACATATCATGCATATAATAATTCACGTAAAACCCACGATGCGAATTCTCTACGAGTTTCGTGAGCGTACCTCTTAGGATGGCAAGCGGTGTGGTGAATAGACTAACCGTAAGGACTTCCCAAGTATTCCCTTAGCCCTCGTTCTACTATCCCGGTGGAAGGATTCTTGTGAACGATTTAACAAAAGAAAAATAAATTATGTTGCACCACCTTTTGTGGATTTACTAATTTTTCAAAGACATGGAATTGTACTTGGGAATGAAGTAATCATCCCTATTTATAGAGGTCGGGTGGTTGAAAAATTTAGGTCTAAAATAATGTGGAAAAATCTTTTCTTGATCTTCAAGAAATCTTGAATATATCTCTATATTCTTTTTCCCATAATTATAATATTCCACAAAATCCCACCTTCTCTATTTCTTTATGGAATTTTCGAAAATATTGGGGTCAAGAATCCAAGATTTGGATCTTCTTGAATTTATGAGATATTCTTGTATTTCAAGAAATACATATCTTCCATAATATCTTTTCAAGAAAATCAAGAAAATCTTTCTTGCTATACTATATTTTCTAATTTTTCGAAAATCACATCATAGATAACCTAGTGGGAGATTTCTTGAATCTAATGAGATAATCTTGTATTCAAGAATACATATCTTCATTCCATAACAAAATTCAAAAAATCTTTCTCCCAACATATCTATGATTTTTGAAATTTAGTTGGAAAAATTAAGCAACAATATTTATTTTATTTTAATCACCCTTTTTTAGTTAATGGACTATATATTGGGCTACTCGGGGGGCCTTTAGGAGAATTAAGATTGGACCTTCTAATGGACCTTGAATATCTAATATTGAGCCACAATATTATTCAAGCCCATAAATATTAATTAATCCCACTACATAATTAATATTCAGACTATCCATCTTAACCCATATTACAGTCAATATGGCTCCCGGTTATTATTTTTCGTGTTTAAGATTACCTAGCCCATTAATTAATTCAAGCCACTGAAATAGCTTTCCATTAATTAATATCTTTTGCCCTTGGTCAAGGAACGGTTCAACATTATTATCCATACCTAAAACTAATTCCACTTGCAAGATTTGGTATGATAAAGCTTATGAACCTCCCAAGGGAACCGTCGAACAAAAGCGTACTTGCACCACGATTCTTCGTATTAAATCTTAGCAATCACATGTGACTAATAATATTGCCCAAGATAAAAAGTATTGAATCTCATTGATTCTCTACCCATGATAAGTCAAAGCAATAGTTACCAATCACAAGTGATCCTATTTAAGGAACGAAGATTAAGAAATAACGAACCACTGAGGTATAATTCTTCCTTGTTCGATTTCAAGAATTTATCCTCCAGTAGGGTCCTATTCAAGACATCGGTCATGCACTAGTGTAATCTCTTGGTCAAGACAAGCCAATCCCGAGCCTTACACTTCAACCTTTCGCGATGGGTTGTTCATTTCCATCTAGGTCGTGAATGGCGTACTTTTAGTTACAAGGGACTGTTAATTTAATCTTCTGTGATCTGGTATCACTAAATTAACTACAATGTAACACGTACAAATTATTGAACAGTTATGCAGTAAATATATTAACATTCGATAATATTTAAAGCATCAGTGATAAACAATTTATTTCAGTAAATAAGTTCGAAATTCCGTTTTGATTATACAAAGTAAAAAGCATACTTTCTAGAATAATCCCAACAATTAGTACATCAGGTTAGCACACCAGGTTAGTTGCATCAGGTTATGTTGCTCGATCTTGATCACGTCGATCTCGTCCCGGTCTTATCCTTTCCTCTTACGATCCGCAACCTCTCTTACGATTTGGTCATCGATCAGTCATCTGGGTCATCCGATCGGTGGCTTAGCTTTTCTTTTCTTCTGATTTTGAACAGCTCATCAGTTAACTCCGGAACTCATCTTACTCATCTGATCTCGATCAGCCTCGTCTGATCTTGATCATCTACTTCTGATTTTGTGAGTTCCCCCTTAACTTGTTCTCCCGTTCCCCCTCAACTTGTTATCTGTAGATTAACTTCAATAACACAAGTTGATAATGTTTTGGCATAATTCATCAAAACTAAAATATCCCAACACATCCTATCATCCGTCTCATTTCATCCTTCCTGATACACCTCCACACTCCACTCAATCTCATTCATCCATTTTAGAAAGAGAAAGTTAGAGAGAGGGTAAGAGAAAAAGGGAAGAACCCTTCTTCCTTCAAGGTAATTAACCAAACATTCTTCTTCTTATTTGTTATGATGATAGAAATGACAAGACTAGGTAGTTTTTCCCATACTCCTACGATTTTTTATGTTTACATGTTGATGGATTCCTTAATTTTGTGTTTTGAAGCATAAATGTTGTGTTTTAAGAGTTTTAGAACTTGAAAGGTATAAATTTTGGCGGATTCTGGGCACATTTTGAAATAATGTTTTAGACACTTTTTGATTTTCAATAAATCATGTAATTAATTATGGATGTATAATAATATGTTTTTAACAACATACTATAATTTCATAGTGATCGATTTAGCCGTTTGGGAGAAACAAAACTTGGAAATTGATGTGCTAAAAATCAAACTAAAACGGGATCAGTCACTTCAACGATCCTTTTACAAAAATATTATGAAGTGTCAAAAATATAGTTTTGTATCATGTATTAATATTTTGTAGAATTTCATTTAGCCAATTGGTAGTTATAAATATAGAAAGTTTGATTGTTCAGCACTTCCAAATTTAAGAACTTTATCTTTATAAAATAGTTTAGAATCGTTATACAATTATGAAAAAATTATTAAATAACCTAAATAGAGTTTTGTATAATATATAAAAAAAATTAACCTTTAGGATAAACCCATTATTATAAATTAATTTTAATTTACAACTAGTACAATTTTGACGATTTGTGTAACTAGATAGAATTTCGAAAATTATGGAATAATTGATAAGAAATATCAGCTAGGTCCCTTAATGAACTTTGTTTTATGCTAATAGTAGTATAACATATATTAATTTCATAAATTTTTAATAAGTTTAAGTATTTTATTTTGATTTTATAAATGATAGTGATGAAATTGTATGCTTGTGTTACTTCTCTAGAAATATGACTACAATTATCATATTTTCATCAAGATTTTTGACTAAATTTTTATAGTTCCATATTCTAAAAGAAGTCTAGTCATTACGGATAAAATTTGGAAATTTATGATTTTCTAAATTTAAACATCCCATTTCTAAAAAAAATTATAGATAATTTTTTTTGGTTAAAGTTAGTATAAGAATGTCCTATATGTATATGTGAATTAACATGTAAAGTTTGAGAATCATATTTAAAGTTTATTATTTTTAAGGTATTTTACAAATAGCAAGATCGTGAGAGTGTTTTCAAGATAGTTTCAACACAGTTTTGAGATCATGAACTCGACTACTTTTCAACGGAAATAAATTGTGAAAATATTCATGGGCATATTAAAGTGAGTTTAGACTTGAACTAAGTAATTGTTATTTTGTTCCTTCTATTACCCACAACATTATTTCTATTTCGATGTTGGATATTGAAGGGTTTTGCTTCCATTTTGCAAATAATAATTGTTATATTTCGCTTAATGACGATGTTTATGGAAATGCTTCTTTATATAATGGTTTATACTTGTTGCATTTTGGATATAACATTCTTAATATACAAAACAAATTACTCAAACTTAGTAATCATGAAAACCAGACTTACTTGTGGCATTGTAGACTTGGTCATGCAAACAAGAAAAGAATCGCAAGGTTAAGAAAGTTAGACTACTTAAACCCATTCGACTTTGAGTCTTATGGAAGTTTTGAATCTTGTCTTAAGGGCAAAATGACCAATAAACTCTTTTCTAGGAAATGGGTTCGTGCCAAAGAAGTTCTAGAGTTGATCCACAGTGATGTCTGTGGACCATTGCCCACTTTGGCTAGGGGTCAGTTCGGATACTTCATCACTTTTACTGATGATTTCTCAAGATACGAATATGTGTATCTTAAGAAACACAAATCTGAATCGTTTGAGAAATTCAAAGAGTTTAAGGCTGAAGTAGAGAAACAGCTTGGTAAGAGTATCAAGACTCTTCGATCAGATCAAGGAGGTGAATACATTAGACATGAATTCACTGATTACTTGAAGTTACATGGAATCCAATCACAGTGGACTCCTCCTGGAACACCACAGATGAATGGTGTATCTGAAAGGAGAAACCGGACCTTGTTAGACATGGTAAGGTCCATGATGAGCTTTTCCTCTCTTCCAACATTCTTATGGGGACACGCGTTACAAACCTCAATCTACATTCTGAATAGGATCCCATCTAAATCCGTTGAGCAAACACCATATGAGTTATGGTGTGGCAAGAAGCCAACTTTTTCACATATAAAAACGTGGGGTTGCCCCGCAATTTTGAAGAAGATGCTCATGGATAAGTTGGAGTCCAAAGGTGAAAAGGGTTACCTTGTGGGATATCCTAAGGAAACAAGAGGTTATTATTTCTATATACTGGAGAAACAAACAGTGATTGTTTCTAGGCAGACTAGGTTCCTCGAAGAAGACTATGTCTTCAAGGAACATGGTCATAAGTTGATAGAACTTGAAGAAATTCAAGAACCACAAGTTAACAAGGAGACTGAAACCCAACATGTTCAAAATTTGTAGTATTTGAATCATCCAAACGTGAGAATAAATTTCTGAAACTTTATATAACTGAACTCAGGTGGAAACAAGAATGATCACTTTGAAGATTATTTTGTCAAGCTTTTAAAGACTAGAAAAATCTATATATTTATGTGATATTCCTTTTACAATGTTGTTTAACATACTTGAAAATTGGAGCTTCTTGTTTAGCCAAATGGGAATCTATATCTTAGAAATTTGTGTGTGCAATGTTGAAGAAAAGGAAAACTACTTCGTTCAACAATTTAATTGCCTTGTCTATAATAGTCTGAAATTCATGAAAATATTTGAAAATACTCTATTTACAGTCTTGTGTCACATATGTAAAAGTGGTAATTTTTTAATAAGTCTACTGGAAGTTTTATATTTTGTTTGTACAATTGTACATTTTTTATGAGCAGTGGAGTATATTGTGTTATTTATTAAATGTGGAAAAAATCCATAAAGAATCTCGACTAGGACCCTTGATGAATTTTGGTTTATATTAAGTGTAGTACAACATATGTGAACTTTGTAGGTCCCGAACGGGTTTAGTGAGGGTTGAAGTCTAGAGGGGAGGGGTTATAGACTTCAAAAAACTTTTCGTGAATCAGGTGTGTTTTGCATGTATGCCTGATCAGAGTGCGAAGTGAGTCAGTTTGGACTTATATCCAACTTACTGATTTGTCAAGCAAATCAATTCGGCGTCTATCAGTTTAACTGATGGTGCGGAAGTTGTTAACCCGTGTGAAAAAACAGTTTTAATAAAACAACAGTTCCGCCAACAGTTCAGATCAGAAGACTAAAGTGTCAAGCTGATCAGATCAGAAGCTTGATGTTAAGCTGATCTGGCACAGAATATGCATGCAGATAACAGGTAGTGTGCAGGTGTGTAAAGCAAGATTAAAGGCACACATATTTATAGTGGTTCGGACAACTTGTCCTACGTCCACTCTTCCCTATCAGCAGGGGTACCAACTTTACCAACTGAACTTAGTTTAATGTGTTAGTCCAACATAGTATAACCAACAGATATTTAACGAGTTCACACTCAACCAATCCCAGAAATCTAATCTAGAAACCCTAGATAGAAATCCTGCTATAACAAACTTAACCTAACACAGTTTTGGTATAAGATTTGTTTTGTTCCAACTGGAATACTATCCTATCTTCTGATTAGCTTAAAGCTAGAGGATAAGTATTCTGCTAAGAACTAAGGGATGAACACTTAAGAGATAATCTTGAGCTTATGTTCTTCTTGCGGAAATCTTAAGAGCTTTTCTTTTGAATAATTTTCGTACTCTTACTCTGAAGGTTTGATCCCATATTTATAGGCCCAGTTTCGAATTAGCTGTTGGAAAACAATTCGAACTTCGGTCTATTTTTAGGTAGGTTTACAGGGTTGATATGATTCTTCTCAGAGGCGGTATGGCTGAAAGCATGCAACTTTGTCCTTTCTAGCCGTTGAACATTGAGCCTCCAACTCTAAGTCCTATCAGTTCCGTACAGTCATGTCGATCTCTCATAGGTTAGCAAGTACCATTCAATCTGGTCTTGATAGGTTTTATGCTTGTTGTCTGATCGATCTTTCTGAAGGTATAGTGAACTTTCAGAACACTTCTTGGAAGTGAACAGATCAGGTGAACTGATCTGCCCTATATGAAGTCTTCGGTTGTAAGTTATCTTAGCTCAACTTACTGACTTCATCTGATGTACTCTATCTGTCTTCATTCTTGATATCTTCAGTTCTTCAGTTCTTCTCTTCTGATCTTCATAAGTGATCTTCATAACTGATCTTCAAGACTAAGAGCTATACACATTGAGTTCCCCCTCAATGTGTGATTTAATCTAACTTATTTATCAGTTGTTCTATACATCAGTTATCAACTGGTCAGCCTAGTTCTCAATATAAAACGTCAGTCAGCTAACAGTTTCTTAATGGTCCTATTACATCTGTTTTGGAACTTTTATCAATACTTAATAAATTTCCCAACAATTTCCCCCTTTTTTATAAAACCAAAACATATGAGAAACCAACAATCAGTTGATATGAGTAAAACGGTAAAGGACAGATAATCAGAAGACAGTGAGAGATTGTCTTAGGATCAGAAACGGAGTTTGTTTTTCATTAAGATAAAGCATTACATTGTACATTTTGAGAAACAAAAAACAGAAACTGATTCCCATGTCTTCTGATCTTTTAATCCTTTGGCATGTACCCTTCTGGCATCTCCCTCAGATTCTGAGGCACGTTGAAAATCCGATACAGCTTCCATTTGACATCATTAACTTGGCCTGGATCAGTGATGGCAGCTTTGCCAATTAGATTATAATAAAACCTTTCGAATGCCAATCTGTCAAAGGATCCATTTGCCTTTCTCTGATAGTCCAACACATCATATGGAGGATGTGTGATCTTAGCATTGATGCTCTTGGCATCTTTCTGGACCTCCTTCAGAAAGTCAGGATGTTTGTTTTCCATCCAGTTCAGGAACTCCTCATCTGGAGACTCTTCTGAAGGCACAATGTCCAGTATGAAGGCATCCATCAGCCATTTTGCCCTGATCCCGCGCCAAGTCTTCAATCTGGCTTATTTTCTATCATCATTTTTGATGATGTCTTCTACTTTGCCTGGGATCAACGGCTCAACAAAGTCTTTCCCGATCTGACCCTTCTCAGCCTTGCAGAATATCTTTTGCTTAGTACTTCAGACTCAGCCAACTTTTCCTTCCTTCTTTCTTCCTCATTCAGTCGGGCCTCCTCAGCCAATTCTTCTTCGGTCAATCTGGCAACCAGTCGTCTGTCTGCTTCTACCTGTGCAACAGATGCACTCCTCGTAATTCTTTGAGTAGGTAGAGTTTGGGAAGGTAGAAGTGCAGAATGCGACGGACCAGTTCCTTTGCCCTTCATCTTGGCCCGTTCCAACCTGGCACGTACCTCAACTGCCATCTCATCTAAGCTTTGAAGCCTATGACCATGTGACTCAATAGTCTGAATAAGGCCTTCAGTCATTCTGATCAGGTCAGTTGGTTTCTCAACCTGTCCTTCCCCCTTTTTGGTTTGATCAAAAAGAGCATTGATGTGGGAAGTCAGGGAGCCAAAACTGACGGCTAGTGCTTTGTTGAGATCTGTGGGAGATAGACCTTGAGCTTGAACAGATAGTTCACTGATTTTGTTCACCAGCTCAGACTTAGCAGTCTCTATGGCAGTTGAAAATGTAAGGATCACCTTATCAAGCTTTTCTTCATTCAGTTTCAGTTTGTCCAATGCCACCAAAAGAGAGACCTCCAGGTTGGAAATCTTTGCCAGATTGTCTTCCAATGTTTTGGAGAGATCTTCAGTAATCAGCTTCATCTCCTTGGCAAAGGTTTCTTTTAGTTCAGTGACCTGGGAAGACATGTACTGTCTTTGCTCCTCCATAACTTTCTCAGAGGCCTGGCGATGATCTGTAATTGTTGAACTGATGGAGTTTGCCAGGACACTCTCAACTTTTTGCTGCAACAAATCCTTGAAGCATGATCTGATCTCAATAAGTTGATCAGATGTGATGTGCATCACAGGGATTGTTAGCATGGCCTGACCTGTTGGATCTTGAGACGTTCCAACAGTTGTCATAGACACCTTCGCCTCCGGTGGTGGTCACGTGCCGAAACACCAACATCACCTTCATCGGCAACTGCCTCCTCCTCTTGCAGTTCTATTGCTTCCACTGCCTCCTCAACTGATCTACCCAGCTTGCGGTAAATCAATTT
This sequence comes from Stenogyne calaminthoides, assembly GCA_037126765.1. Classification (NCBI taxonomy): domain Eukaryota; kingdom Viridiplantae; phylum Streptophyta; class Magnoliopsida; order Lamiales; family Lamiaceae; genus Stenogyne; species Stenogyne calaminthoides. The sequence goes on from JBBCBC010000027.1 coordinate 23,000,440, forward strand.
CTTCACTTCAACTTCAGATAATAAAACAGTCGGGGAGCTCACTGTAGTAGCTTTGAGCATTTCAAAATCGAAATCGGTAAATTCATCAGCTCCACCCAACTGTTCCATGATGATAATCAGATCTGTGAAATTCTTCAGCCTCAAGTCTCTCCAAGCCAAGATCTCCACAACCTCATCCAGTATGAACTGATGATCAGACAGCTCTGGGTATTTACGTTCCAGTTCTCGTGCTAGCCTCAGTCTGATCATGTGGCCAGAAACAGTCCTGTCCACTCTGGAATTATACTTGGCAAATGAGGATGGGATTTTTTTCAGGTTCAGCTTCTGGCATCTGTTGTATGACCTCGTTACAGCCTGTTTAGCCTCCTGCTATTCCAACTCCGCAGCAGGTTCTATCAACTGTTCAGGATCTCGGTCATGCATAAGAGTAGGATATGGAACCCGAGATTGGGGAGATGGAGATCGTGTCAGTTCAGCCCCAAAATCTCCTTCCTGTGGCTGATCAGGAGAACTTGCAGCTTGAGATTTCTGCTTCTCAGGAATGGCAACCTGTTTCTTGCAGGAGCCTGTGGACTTGCTGCCTGTCCGGCTCTTTGAAGACTTCTTCTCACTATCAGTTTCCTCCTCCTCTGTTCCTGATTCTATGAACAGATTCATTGGAGATCACCTGTGTTTCTTCGATCTGCTGACCCCAGATGTGCCAGCCTTGGTCTTCTTTTTCTTGCTAGGGGCAGCAGACGGCTCAATCTCTTATTCATCAGTACTTTTTCTCTTTCTCTTGATGGTGATCTGAGGATCGGAATCAGATGGACCGAAAATCTTGGCAGAATCGTTTAAAAGAGCCTTGTAGTACTTGATGCCTTCTCTGTCCCATTCTTTCTGAGGTAGCTTATCCCTCAGAATAACTGCCACCTTATTAAGATTCCCTATCCTCTTCTTCAGATAGACCTCCCTGCGTTCATTAACCCCAAATTTTTGGTGCTCTTGTACCAGAACAGCCTTGAGCGCCCTATGCCAGTTTATATTTGAAGCTCTGTCCACCATGGCAGCTAGGCAATGCAGTTTAACAGACGTCAGTCCGTCCGGACTGAAGGAGATTCCAAGAATTGTCTTTGACAGAACGTCAAAGAGCATTCTGTACTTTCTTTTTAACATTGGTTTGGTGAAACCAGATGTTTGTCCCTTGTCAGCATCCCGGAACAGTTCCTGCCGGATCTTGTCATCATCTTCCTCGCGATAGTGAGCCGGAGATATTTTCCCTCTTAGTAGGGCAAAAATGCGTATCAGATCAGCATTGGTAACCATAATTTCTTCTCCGTTTACCACCGATGTGAATTCGTCTCCCGGAGATGTGATTTCCAAATTCCGGAGGAATTCAAGAGCCTCGTACTGAATCACCGGATTTCCGGACCGTGAGCAGAAATGGTCGAGGTGATTGTCTATTAAGATCTGTTCCACTTCCTGAGATTTAGGGTCTTGTGTAACTCCAAATACGACGTATCTATCTTCAACCATAATCTTGGCGAGGGATGTATAGTTACACATAATTTTGCCTAAACCGTGTGTAGCCATCTACAGGAAAATGCAAATTCTATAAGTATTTATGAATAATGAAGAACAGGGGATTGTGAAATGTGAGTTAAATGCAATGCATATCACAAAAGACACACAAAATCACAAACATATATGATGTAGTTCATAATAAACATAAGCAAGTGCAATAAGCAATGATTTATTTACCAGTGATGAATATTTGAAGAAGTTTTCTGGTAAATCTTTTTAAAAAAACAATTGAAGAGCTTGCTTTGCTGGAGTGAATAGGATTTTTGCAATAGTGCTTTGAGAAAAAAAAAATTAGGGCAAAGAAAGGTGTTGTAAAAAGGTTCCTACTATATATAGGCATTTTGGAGGGAAAGAAGTTTTTCGAGAAACGATGCGGTAATTCAATCGATTAATCGAGATGAATGGTCAAGATTAAGCGGTTAATTTTAAAAGTAGATCGTGTGGTTAAGGATTTTATTCCGGCAGCTTTTGGATTTTAAAAAACCCAATAAAAGCCATTTAATACATGTTCCCCACGTCCGCATTTAATGTGTTGCAGGAAGTGCGTCATATGTACTTGAGTATAGTAAACTAGATAAGAACAGAGATAAACTACAACAGATAAAAGAGATAGAAATGCGTATCTGATTGACTGATATTGTAATCAGTCAATTACCACATGATGCCGGTTCTCAGTTCATCTGATCTGTTGATCTTAAGTTCTGCCTATCCCTTACCAACATTTCCCAACAATGTTCCTCTATCAGTTTAACCTTCTTCAACACACATCCCATCAGTTGAAATTCCCCCTTCAACTGATCTTCTGTTTTCTGATCCATTAGTACGCAATTGATCTTTTCTGATCAGATGAATTTCCCTCTTCATCTGATCTTCTCCCTTTTCTATCAGTTTCTTAACCAACTGGTGTTTGAGATCAGTCCATCAAAATATTTTGAGGCATCATCACCTAAGTCCAGTAGTCCTAGCTCATTGCATAATTCTCTAAATCTGACTTCAGCTAGAGGCTTGGTTAAGATGTCAACTCTTTGTTTATCAGTATGGATCTTCTCCATTCTGATGTTCTTCTTTTCTGCATGGTCTCTTATGAAATGGTGTCTGATGTCCACATGTTTGCATCTCGTATGCAGAACAGGGTTCTGAGTGATAGCAATCGCACTATTACTGTCACAGAAGATAGTTACATTGGTAGCAGTTATGTTGTAATCCCTTAGCTGCTGACAAAACTAGAGCAGTTGGGAGCAACAGCTACCTGCAGCCATATATTCTGCTTCAGTAGTAGATGTGGCAACAGATGTTTGCTTCTTAGAGAACCACGAGACCAGCTTGCTTCCCAAGAACTGGCAAGTACCTGATGTAGATTTTCTATCTATCCTACATCCTCCATAATCAGAATCAGAGTACCCACTAAGCTCTAGATTATCATCTGTTGGATACCATAAACCTAAATTTACAGTACCCTTCACATACTTAAGAATCCGCTTAGCTGCTTCTAGGTGGCTTTGCTTGGGATTAGCCTGAAATCTGGCACACACACCTACTGCAAATGTTATATATGGTCTGCTTGCAGTCAGGTATAGTAATGAACCAATCAAAGCCCTATACTCTTTCTGATTAGTCTTCTTACCTCCTTCATCTGGATCCATCTTAAAAGCAGTCAACATTGGAAGGCTTCCTTGCAATTCTGAACACCATACTTAGCCAGTAAATTCCTTGTGTACTTCGCCTGGCAGATGAAGATCCCTGTGTGAGCTTGTTTGACTTGAAGACCTAGAAAGTAGCTCATCTGGCCCATCATGGACATCTCAAATTTCCCTTGCATCAGCTTACTGAATTTCTCACATAGCTTCTGATTGGGAGAACTAAATATAATGTCGTCCACATAGATTTGAACCATGAGAATGTCTTCTCCATTTTCTATTCTGAACAAGGTCCGATCAATCAAGCCCTTGGTGAAGCCATTCTCTATCAAGAACTGGGATAGTGTATCATACCAAGCTCTAGGAGCCTGTTTAGTCCATATAGAGCTTTTCTTAAACGGTACACTTGGTTGCTCATTTCAAAGCCAGGAGGTAGTTCAACATAAACTTCCTAAGCTAGTACCCCGTTTAAAAATGCACTCTTTACATCCATCTGATACACAGTGAATCCCCTATGAGCTGCATAAGCCAGAAACAGCCGAATGGCTTCCAGGCGGGCGACTGGTGCAAAGGTTTCATCATAATCAATCCCTTCTGATTGTGAATATCCTTTAGCAACATGTCTTGCCTTATTTCTGGTTATCACATTGTGATCATCCTTCTTGTTCTTGAAGACCCACTTAGTACCAATCACATCTTGATGAGTTGGTCTGTCTACAAGTTCCCAAACTTGATTTCTCTCAAACTGTTCTAGTTCTTCTTGCGTGGCTAGAATCCAGCTTGCATGTTGAATAGCTTCTTCAATTGTGAGTGGTTCCTTCAAAGACAGATAACAGCAATACATTGCACTTTCACCAATCTGATGTCTAGTTTTGACTCTATCAGATGGGTCTCCAATGATCAGATCAGTTGGATGACTAGTTATCCAGGTCCTTCTGTCCTGATTATCATTAGTTTGGAAAACATCATCCTCTTCTGATAAAGATTCATCACTATAGACTGGGAGAGGTGCTTGAGTGGGATCCACTTGGCATGGACATATCTTAGCTGATGTTGAACTCATCATGTGCTGAAGTCTGTCTGCCGGAACATCAGGTGTTCCCCCTAAACCAGATGGTTCAGTTGTTACTGTCTCAGCTGTACCAGCTTCTTCACTGACAGTTGTACGTACCTTGGGGTCTTTCTGACCTGGTGAATCATCAAGGTCAAAGTTAGGAACATATACAGTGATGTATTTTGAATCCTTTCCTTTGAGCCTTAGCTGATCCATTTTCAGTGAATCTGGTTTGTCTGGCACATCTTGTTCTGCGTCAGATTTCTCTTGATCAGATGATGATTCATCAAAGACCACATGAGGTGTTTCTTCCACAACTAGGGTTCGTCTGTTGAAGACCCTAAATGCTTTGCTGGTTGAGGAATATCCTAAGAATATACCCTCATCTGACTTGGCATCGAAGGTTCTCAACTGACTCTTCCCATTGTTGTGTATGAAACACTTGCACCCAAAAATATGGAAGTAAGAAACACGAGGTTTTCTGCCCTTCCACAGTTCATAGGGTGTTTTGAAGTGGATCTTAGTCAGAGAACATTTGTTCTGCGTGTGACATGCAGTATTGATAGCTTCTGCCCAGAAGGGGCTTTGAGTAGCATGTTCAGCTAACATAGTGCGTGCAGCTTCTTTGAGTGTCCTGTTCCTTCTTTCTGCTACGCCATTCTGTTGTGGTGTTCTTGCAGCTGATGACTCATGCTGTATACCAAACTCAGAGCAAAAATCAGATATAAATTGGTTAAGGAATTCAGTTCTTTGTCTGATCTGATTTTTCTATGCTGAGACCCTTTTCGTTCTGAATTTTCTTGAGCAGCTCGGGTAGTTTGGTTGTAGTTTCACTCTTCTTAAACAAGAATATAACCCAGGTAAACTTGGAATAACCATCCACGACCACCAGAGTGTATTTACGTCCATTGAGACTGAGAGGTGTAACAGGTCCAAATAAATCCATATGGAGCAGTTGCAATACCCTGCTGGATGGAGGAGAAGGTATCCCTTTGAATGAAGCCTTGACTTGCTTTCCCTTCTAACATGCGGAACATGTCTGATCCTTAGAGAAAACTTCATTCGGGAGACCTTCTATCAAGGACATCCTTGCTATCTTGTTAAGGGTCTTAAAGTTCACATGGCTCATCCTCTTGTGCCAGAGCCAACTGGAACTCTTAGAGTTTTTAACAATCAGGCATGCATTTCTTGGGCAACTGTTCCAATCTACTGTGTAAATCTTTCCTTTTCTTGAACCCATTAGTAAGATCTGTTGAGTAGCTCGATTTCTGACTGTGTATTTTTCTGTCGAGAATTCAACACTAAATCCATTGTCGCAGAATTGTGAAGCAGATAACAGGTTGTGCTTTAATCCATCAACATATGAAACTCCTGTGATCTGTATGTCATTGTTCACTAAGGTTCTGACTCCTCTGGTATGACCAAAGTTATCGTCACCAAAGAGAACTCTTGGGTCTGGTCTTTCAACATAGTTTCTAAGGAGAAACTGGCTTCCAGTCATGTGTCTTGAGCATCCACTATCTATGTACTCTCCACCCTTATTTACCAGTCCCAAGCGATTCTGCAAACAATTCAAACTTTAGGTACCCCAGTAGAATCGGGTCCTGGGGGGTTAGAGGTACCTTTCGGGATCCAAACATATCTGGCTCCTCTGTTGAAAACAGAAGGCTTGATTTGTCTCCCATAGACATCTACATAGTCATACGTCTCTTCATATGAAATCTGGTTCGTATGATTATGAGTGTGAGCATTGAAAAAATCAGAAGACTTGGGATTTTTCATTGAAACTTGTCTTCTTTTAATCCAGTGGGGCTCAGGTGCAGCAGCCCTAGGTTTCTGATTGTAAAGGTAGGTACGACTGCTACCATTAAAAAATTCATATCTTTCTGGCATAATTGGTCTTAGCAGTTTACCCTTAGCTTGCTTGTTAGCGACTGGATCGAGTCTGCAAGATTTGGGATATCCCTTTCGAGATGGTCCAAAGATGATACCTACTTGATTGGTTGTGGTCTCCTCGGAAGAATCGGGTTCATCCGATGATACCTAGGCCGATGTCGATCGATTGAGGTTCATTTATGTTCCCTTTCTGATCTAACACTTGCCTTGCCTGATCAGCTGGTCCTTTTCCCTTACCAGATACAGATTTGGTATTTCGTGTATCTTGGTCAGAAACTTCGTTTGGTTACACTTTTTCGATGTGAACCGGGCCGGGACATTTGAGGATCCAGAAGGGATTTCATACCCAACTCCCTTCTTGTCAGTCGGCGTAAAAAAATAGTTGTTCAGATCTTGAACAGTTTTAGAAGATTTCGTAAAAACCTCTATTTTTTACGTGGCGATCCTCAAGAACTTTTGATTCTCATGCATCCAGGAAGAGTTCATCAAACTTACCTGGAGAGATTTGAGTTCAGCGACTTGTTGTAGGTTGAGCCAATCGATCCTTAACCGAACTTTCCACGATCGGGAGGCCGACCTTGAAACTCGATTACGTGGTCATCTTACGAGCGATTTCGGTGATTTTAGTTAATTTGCTCTACTTGCCTCAATTTCCTTAACAAGTCTGATGTTCTCAGCTCTCAGGTTATCGTTCTCAACTTTCACTTATGTATAAGTATATATTGCATTGGAAAGATCATCAAGCAATTGGTCAGTAGACCTGCAAGTTGACCTCTCCTGCAGATGTGCTCAGCACATGTGGTGTGGAAGAAGAAGACACGGAAGGTTTAGAGAATACCTCGGTTTGATCTGATTCTCGGCCATGAGGCAGATGTCATCATCGAGATAAAGTTCAAATCATCGACATAAATCGGTTGGTAATCGACATAAATCTTCAACAGATGAATATCTAGAATCATCTGATGGCAGATAAGAATCGTCAATTCCTGATGTGTCTGCAACCATGGCTTTTCTGTCTCGGTACCTTTGTTCACTTCTGTTCCGTTTCTCTTCTCTTTCTTTGGGAGTCAGGTCTGGACAGTCAGCACTATAATGACCTGGTTTCTGACAGTTGTAGCATACTCTAAAATCTCCAGAGCTTCCTCTGCCTGGAGAATCATGTCTTCTGTAGTATCTGTCAGGAGACTTCCCATTCTGCCTGTAGTCAGAACCTTTCCTATCTGATCGATCATCACGTCTGCTTTCTTTCCGGTTATCTCTTCGATCATCTTTCCTTTCGTCAGAATGATCGTCCTTCCTTTCTTCTCTTATGTTATCTCGGTTGTCTGATGAACGATATCTCTCTTGTGATCTGTCAGATGAGCGACGATCTCTTCCTCTATTCCTTCGATAGTCATAAAAAAACTTCCTGTATTTGCCCATCTGAACATTTGTTCTTTCCAGCTTTCTTGTCAGTAGGGCAATTTGTTCAGCTTGACTGATGATGTTTCCAACTGGTTCCACAATTCGTGAACTGCTACTTGCTGCCTGAAATGCAACAAATTTGGAATTGGAAGTAGCTTCAGCTGGGACTTCATCAGATCCTTGTCCTCTCTCGATCAGATCGAACTCATGGGCTTTCAAACTGAAGATTAGATCATTTGGTTTCATTGTAGCAATGTCTTGACAGTCCTTAATCACGGTCACCTTGGTATCCCATTTCTTTGTCAGCGATCTGAGAATCTTGTAGTTGATATCCTTGTTTGACATTACTCGTCCTAGATCACGAAGTCGGTTGACTCCTCGTGTGATCCTTCCATCAAATTGATCAACTGTTTCGTTTGGCAGCATCTTAAGTTTCTCAAATACAACTAGCTCAGCTTGCAGTCTGCTGTCTTTGATCTGTTAATTTCCTCTGCAGATCTCAGCAAGCGTATCCCAGACTTCCTTAGCTGACTTCAGGTACTTCACTTTCTCTCTTGTAATAGCATCCATAGTTTTCATGATGAGGTGTCTGGCAACAGTATCCAGATTAGATAATTTCCTCTCATCTGCATCCATCAGTGAGGGGCTCTTTCTGATTCTTGCTCCAACTGGTTGTGTAGGATCTCGTCCTGCTTCAGCTGGGTTAAAGTGATAGATGATAATCGGTCCTATCTCAAGAATCTCACCCATTCTATTGCTAATCACTCCCAGATGATCTCTCATGTCGATGGACCAATCTGCATACTCATCAACAGAAAACTTGGGTAGATTATGATGCATACCTGAAGTGTTATCCATGCTTGTGGTGATTTTGTTTTTAAGAAAATGAGTTTTTTTTTAAACGGTTTTCAAATATCAGTTCAAGTTACCACAAAGGTTCTTCCTCAAGAACCAATGATATTCAAAGCCAGTGGTAGGAAGAACCACTGCTCTGATAGGTCCCGAACGGGTTTAGTGAGGGTTGAAGTCTAGAGGGGAGGGGTGAATAGACTTCAAAAAACCTTTCGTGAATCAGGTGTGTTTTGCATGTATGCCTGATTAGAGTGCGAAGTGAGTTAGTTTGGACTGATATCCGACTTACTGATTTGTCAAGCAAATCAGTTCGGCGTCTATCAGTTTAACTGATGGTGCGGAAGTTGTTAACCCGTGTGAAAAACCAGTTTTAATAAAACAACAGTTCTGCCAACAGTTCAGATAAGAAGACTAAAGTGTCAAGCTGATCAGATCAGAAGCTTGATGCTAAGCTGATCTGGCACAGAATATGCATGCAGATAACAGGTAGTGTGCAGGTGTGTAAAGCAAGATTAAAGGCACACGGATTTATAGTGGTTCGGACAAGTTGTCCTACGTCCACTCTTCCCTATCAGCAGGGGTACCAACTTTACCAACTGAACTTAGTTTAATGTGTTAGTTCAACACAGTACAACCAACAGATATTTAACAAGTTCACACTCAACCAATCCCAAAAATCTAATCTAGAAACCCTAGATAGAAATCCTGCTATAACAAACTTAACCTAACAGAGTTTTGGTATAAGATTTATTTTGTTCCAACTGGAATACTATCCTATCTTCTAATTAGCCTAAAGCTAGAGGATAAGTATTCTGCTAAGAACTAAGGGATGAACACTTAAGAGATAATCTTGAGCTTATGTTCTTCTTGCGGAAATCTTAAGAGCTTTTGCCTATGAATAATTTCCGTAGTCTTACTATGAAGGTTTGATCCCATATTTATAGGCCCGGTTTCGAATTAGCCGTTGGAAAGCAATTCGAACTTCGATCTGTTTTTAGGTAGGTTTACAAGGTTGATATGATTCTTCTCAGAGGCGGTATGGCTGAAAGCATGCAACTTTCTCCTTTCTAGCCGTTGAACATTGATCCTCCAACCCTAAGTCCTATCAGTTCCGTACAGTCGTGTCGATCTCTCATAGGTTAGCAAGTACCATTCAATCTGGTCTTGATAGGTTTTATGCTTGTTGTCTAATCGACCTTTCTGAAGGTATAGTGAACTTTCAGAACACTTCTTGGAACTGAACAGATCAGGTGAACTGATCTGCCCTATATGAAGTCTTCGGTTGTAAGTTTTCTTAGCTCAACTTACTGACTTCATCTGATGTACTCTATCTGTCTTCAGTCTTGATATCTTTAGTTCTTCAGTTCTTCTCTTTTGATCTTCATAAGTGATCTTCATAACTGATCTTCAATACTAATAGCTATACACATTGAGTTCCCCCTCAAAGTGTGATTTAATCTAACTTATTTATCAGTTGTTCTATACATCAGTTATCAACTGGTCAGCCTAGTTCTCAATATAAAACGTCAGTCAACTAACAGTTTCTGACTGGTCCTATTACATCTGTTTTGGAATTTTTATCAAAACTTAATAAATTTCCCAACAAACTTTATAATTTTTACACGAGTATAAGTGTTTTATTTGATTTATGCATGAAAGGAGTCGTTTTATCAAGTAAAGGAGTTTTAACATGAAAGTTTAGCTAAATTTGTGAAATGTGCATACTTTGGTGAATTGAATGATTGATATTTGATTTGGAACTTTCATGGCAATGTGTCTTACTTGAATTTTGGAAGAAGTGAGAATCCAAAGGACTCAATTCCTGAACTAAGAACTTAAACAAGTTAAAAGGTTTTATCGAACGAAAATAATTTAAGGAAAACAAGAATGACACCCTTCGAACTCACTAATTATTCTTAATAAATGAATAAGACTAAGTATGGTACGGATTATGCTATGTAGAGTGCGGCTCGGTTCCAAGGCTCGGAAGTCCCTACAAGTCCTAATCAATCAAGAAGTTTATAACTTTACTTTTTAAAGTTACCAGGTGGGTGACACTATTTGTATTGCAGTGGTTAATGTTATATGGACTGTTGATGGTTTCTAAAGCAAACTAAATAAATAAATATTGGAGGTTTAAGTATGATAATGCATAAATGTGAAGGTATAACATGAATGAAGATATGAATATGCATGAGTCGATAGAGCAAATAGGGCCCACATACGACGTATTTATAGGTGGAGCAAATAGGCCCACACATGAGTCGGTGGAGCAAATAGGGTCCATATACGACGTATTTATTTATAGGTGGAGCAAATAGGCCCACACATGAGTCGGTGGAGCAAATAAGGCCCACACACGATGTATTTTATGAGTGGAGCAAATAGGGCCAACATATGATGTATTCATATATCATGATGAACGGTTATAATGAAATGATAAAAGAGTAAGTTAAAGCACGATCGAAGAATGAAAGGTGTGAAGGGGTAAAAGCTTCTAATTTTAGAATTCTGTCAATCTGTTTAACAACATACAGGTTGCCCACTGAGATTTTTATCTTACATCCCAACTTTAACATTTTCAGGTTATGGTACAGAGGCCCAGGAGCTGCAGTAGATGGTCGTCTCCCCACCTGCTTTTATGTATCTAAATAAATTATTAAGGGATAAGTTAACTGTTGAACTTTTATTTCATGAACTCTACTATCGCTTATCCCGAGAGTCGTACTTGAGACTCGTCGGTGCTACTTTTATTAAACGTTGAATGATCTTTTGAATATGGATATCCTATTATTAAGACGTTAATTATATCTTCCGCTGCAAATTAATTATCTTACGATTAAAAAAATGCTTTTAAAGAAATTTTATGGCTCAGTTTTCCGGTCCACTAAGTAATGACTCGGATTCTGATCGTCGAGATCTCAAAAGCCGACTTTCTGAATTCTGGGGCATTACACCCTGATTCGCCTTCCATGTTTATCTTGGGAAACGCGGTTGGGACACGCTTTCCCCTAGATCTTGGATCTCTTCCTTATTTAACTCGGCCGACCTATGATGCAAGCCGAGCTCCGGCGATCTCATCAAGAGGTAGCCTACCAGGGGGCCTTGAGGGAGGTCACTTCCAGGTAATTCCTGCTCGCCCGGGCCACCCCTCTTCCCTGTTAGGTCGAACTTCGGTTGCCATGTCATCCTCTTCGGCCAGGGAGCTGGAGAGTGACTACATGACTACAACAATTGTAAAGTATAATAATATTTATTAGAGGCGATAAAGTGTTGAGGGTAAAAGTGAAAGACATATGGTAAATAAATTGTGTTTGAAGAGTTTGAGTTAAAATGAGTTTTGTCATTTAAGAAAATGTACAGAAGAGTTTGTGACGGACCAAAACGAAAATTGTACAAACAAATTTAGGACGAAAGGAGTAGTTTATATACATTGGTACAAACAAAAATTATTTGGTGATTTAAGTTTATAATGAATGATAGTTTAGTGAATTCAGCGCAATTATTTTTAGCGGGTGTTTGTAAAAACTTATAGTTTTAAAGAAGTGATTAAAATTAGTGATTATGTGAAAAGTTATTAATAGTAGAAGTTGATAGTGTTTGTAAAAAAATTAAAAGAAAGTTGATAGTATTTGCAAAAAAAAGTTAAAAGTTTTTAAATAAGACTAATAAGCTATTAAAACACCCCATTTGAAATTTATAACTTATTAGAGCTTTTTTAAGCTACTAAAAGAGAAATAAAACACTCCAAATTATTTCTGCACACAATTCTAGGTGATTATAATCACTTATAAGTTTTTGTAAACACCCCCTTAATCATAATTGAACTTGTCCCATCCAAAATATGGATGTAACAATATCTATCCTCTACTCTATCTTCAAAGAAGTGTCTTTCCTTTACAGCTTTACTCTATCTCGAAAGAAACCTCAATACCACCAGCCGTGTTAATCAACCTGGAATTTCTGGGAAGAGACGGTCCATGTTGAAGACGACACAGCGTCAGCTGCCTCCAACAGTCGAACTAAACCCCCAACATGTCTATGTCGAAAGCTACCACACATTTAACTTGTTTCATTGCCGATATTTCCATACAAGAAAGTGCAAGTTACACAGATAAATGGCACCATAAAATTACAATCCATGGGCTATGAAACAGGCGAAATATATGTGTGTTCTGATTTCGATGGACATCTTCACCAAAAAACAAGTACTGGAAAGTTAGCATAAACATATATATACACACTTATGACATCCAACAAATATTTTCTCCACATAACAATATAAGAACTTCCAAAAAAAAAAAAAAACTATACAAGAAGCTGCTATCAGAAATGGAACTGAATCAGAATCCTATATGTACATTTTTTAAGACTGAATATGTACAATAAATTAGTTAAGTACCAAAGGTACCCTTACTTCCAAACCTTTACAGCTCCATCCCTACTGCTTGATATCAGAAGTCTCTGGTTCAATTTTACTGAAGCCAAAGAGAGAATAGAATCATGGTGACACCCTCCAGAGTCCGTGGCAGCTGCAGCAAGAATTGTTTTTCCGGTCAACCTTGCATTTGCAGCCAGAGGTTTTCTTTTTGTTTCCTGAATAAAATAAATTTAAGCATGAGCACATATTTTATTTTAGATGTAAATAACCAACATGTTTCACCAGCCTAAAATAAACAAAATCCCCTCACAAGAGTTTCCCTCAATAAAAAAAATTGAGCTAATTGGAGAAACAAGATTTAAAAATTCTGCTGATTGGTGTTTTTTTTGTTTTGAGTTTTTTTTTCCAACCCCTCCCCCATGACTTGAACCCGTGACCTCATTGGTCAAGGTAGTGGTGCTCTAACATTTGAGCAATCCTACTTCGTCAAAGTTCTGCTAATTGTTGTACAGAGAGTTGCCTCATTAAAATGTTGGGCTAATTGGAGAAACAAGAGTCACCTTAACTAAAAAGTCAATCTTGTAACACATTCAAATATCAAGAAAAAATAGGATTTCTTCAAGGTTGTGTTGGAGAGAGGGACTTGAAATGCAAGGATTTGAAAGAAATAAATTTTAAATCAACCTAAATTAGAGTGGTTTTAAAATCCAGCCAAATCTCTCAAAAAATAGTTCAAAATGAATTTGATGGATTTCAAATTCATACTAATCCAAACAAACACAATGGGAGGGTAACTATGAATTTCAAATCCACCTTAAAAGCCTTCAATCAAAATACAACCTTATGAGATTATTATTAAAAAATATTGTTTTGCAGAAATCACATTGTTCATTTTATCTTCTTTTTGGATAAGAAACACACTGTTTATGTTACAAAGAAAGCAGACATCATCCAAAAGGTGCTGGACCATAAATTCAAAATAAAATGCAGACTAGAGCTAGCATATACTTCTCATAGTTTAAAACAAACAGCAAAATCAGAAGCCCTACAAGTATAAATGAGAAAACTACTACATGCGGATTTTTCCAGGTACATTTGAAGCTGGTGAATTTAGTCACTGAGAATAATACGCAATAACTGTTTGCTATCATTGAGACACTCGACTCAGAAAACACATAGAATAATTATATGTACAGAAAATAGGAACACTCAAAAGCTAATTCTAAATGAGGAAATGCATGACATAAAATGTATGGTAAAATTCTTCATTTACATAATAGCAAATAAAGGGATCATGATCCCACCTTTAAGAAAATGCCCAATGTACCCCAAAAACTACATGAAATAGAGCAAAGTCTAGAGACTATACATGTTATCAGGTATCTCTAAGCAAGAAGCAATCACAACAATGTATCTTCAGATACACAATATACTGCCAACTTTCACTTCATGCACCAAACCAACTATAAAAGGAACAATTACTATACCAAAGCTTTGATAATTTCCTTTTGACTTCCTAGGACAAAGGGAACTAGAAAAACGAAGGAGTCTTCTCATCATTGAAACAGAAAAACACTGCATATTTTGTAATAGACAATATCAGCACATTCACACAGTACGATAGAACATCTTCTGCTGAAGTACCAAGGGCTCCAGCATAAAATTACTTGATGAAGAAACACATGGAAAAACGATATAAGTAATGAGAGAAATATGACTTGCATGTAGCTCTACACCACTATAGTATTTCAGTTAATTTGCCAAGATAGCTATACGAAAAAAGTAATTTCATTCTTACAAAGGTGACTAGAGAATGATTGTGACATATATGCATATATATATATATATATAATAATACTTAAGAATCGTCCATTAGGCAATCATTCCATTATATATATGGTATCATATTCACTGCTTTGCAGATAGAAGGGAAACTTGTACGACTCTTGGGAAGCAGAAAACTTGATTACTTGTAAGACTTGTAAAAAGTAAAACCATCTCTGAGACTCATAACCCGTCACAAAACGAAGAAAAAAGAAAAAATTCTGAACTACCTGCACAACTTGTACTCCAAAGCTAGATTTTGTCTCGTAGAAATCACCATTTCCAATACCACTAATAGATGGTCCACACACACAATAGGTCCTGTCAGGGCTGCAAGTACAAGAGCGAACATCAATAAATGTAAAAAATTAGGAAAGGCAAAATGATGTCAAAGTGAGTACCTGCAATGATCCCAGCGGCGTACTTTCAAGTCAGTTCCAGCGGTTAATAGATCTCCACCAGGTAAAGGAAGCAGTGCACGGATACCAGGAACACGCGGGGAGGGTTCATTCAACTCATCAATCCTGTATTTTGAATTTATATTTCGCCTCAACTCTGATTTCTTCCCAGAAGGTCTGACCGACGCCCAAGGTGACTCAGAATTCTCAGCATCAGACTCAAGGTTTGCAGCCCTCAATATCTGGAGAAAGGAGAAGAAGAATCATCCGTTTTAGTCATTGTTAGCTAGATATATTTGACTACAAATTTTACTACTTCATGTAAACAAGCATAGTTAATGCTCGTGGCCATCAGTATAGCTAACAACAAGCTAGCGGTGTCACCAATGGGAATTTCACCCTCACCATATTTTTCTCTTCTTTGAGACTTCTAGAGGTGGTTTTTAACTTGAATTATTTATTTTTTTTATAATTAATAGAAAGTTTGAATTATCATGCTACAATAGAACATAGCACTGATATTTGACTTCCATTCATCCCAAACCATAGAATTAGAACAAAGAAATCTAATAGTTACATAATGGGAATCAGAAAACATTTATAAATTGATTTATAATTACTTGTTAGGCAAAGTGTATCAAACATCTTGAAGAAGAAACAAGGGAGAACAAACAAAAAAGGAATTTTTTATACCTGGTGACAACTTCCATTTTCAGCATTCCAAAGAGAGACTTCATTACACCCAGCTGCAACATAAACAAGTGGCCTAGTGGCAATGGATAAAGGAGTGCCAGAAGGTGGAACAAAGAGACACATTCTTTCTATGGGGCATGCAAGCGAATATTGCCATGAGTTGACAGGTATGCAAAATCTGTGGTCCCACAGAGTAAGCACACCCCTTGATGATCCAGACACAAACCAATTACCACAAGGATCCGCCACCAGAGAAGATATAAAACCCTCCTCAGGAGCAACTTTTGTGTTCCAACCATTTGAATTTGTTCTTGTATCCCACAGACGGATCCCACAATTTTGTGTGCTGTATAAAATCATTTTGCTCGCACTACCATCAGCAGGGCAGTTCAAAAGGCTTAGTATGGCACCCTCTTCAAAACCAATCTTCTTCACATCAGCAATACCTGAATAATTTTCAACAACATTGCCAAGTCCTCTGGAGATGTGATCAACAGAAAACATATGCATCATCCCATCACTTGCCCCAACAACAATTTGGGTAGTGCCTTGAAGCACCGCAATACACATTGCACGACTTCTACCCAAAGAATACGTTAGCCTAGACCTAAATGAGATATCCTTCTCCAGCTTCTTGCAATCCCAGATCTTTACAGTGGAGTCTTCAGAAGCAGTGACAAAAAACTGCTGATCCATTGAAACAGAAATATCATTGACAGCAGATTTGTGCTCCTGGAGGTGAGCAACCAATACCCCACGAGGTCTCCACCCAGAATCAGGAATGGTAGATGACCATACTAATGATGATGCTTCTG
Source organism: Stenogyne calaminthoides (assembly GCA_037126765.1). NCBI lineage: Eukaryota > Viridiplantae > Streptophyta > Magnoliopsida > Lamiales > Lamiaceae > Stenogyne > Stenogyne calaminthoides. The sequence goes on from JBBCBC010000027.1 coordinate 23,016,957, forward strand.
TTGCCTCGACCGACGTGGAGTGATCCCCAATAGTCCCTTTGATTCTTTCCGTTTCATGAAATTTGCTACTTGCATAAACTTCTTCATCAGTTTCTCGGTCGTCTACTTCATGCACAACTCTCCTTAATAGTGCAGGGCCATTACCAACATAAACTGATCCAGAGACAAGCTTAGGTGCTGGTATTGAACTTGCAAGAGTAAATGACTTATTAACTGGATCCATCCAAGGCAAAGAGGAAGTACTGAAACCTAGGGTATTATATGGTAATGAAGAATCAGAAGTAGCTGGAGCAGTGCCTGATGTCCGCTTGTTATCAACCTTAAAGTGGTACAAAGGTATGCTATCTGACGATTTGTCAATAAAGCTGTTCATGCAGCTCATTTGAGGAGACATAAATCCCGACAGTTGAGACTTTTCTGAGGCAATACGATCTTGACTCAAAGTATATTGAGCTAGGTTTCCCAGAGCCTTGAACTTGCCCTCCTCATTATCAACACTAGTTGAGTCCAAGTGTTCGCCAGGGGTACTGGTAAAACTATGATTTTCAATATCATTTTGTCTGTCAGACCAACACTTAACTGGATCTAACTCCCGAGCAGTTTTCTGAAGTAAGTCTATTGCTTCAAATTGTCTTGACTGAGATGATGCATTGTACCATATCTTTCTCTGTCTCTCCAGCATGTCTGAACTTCTAGCACTATCTAAAACTTGGTGATATACTTCTCTCGAGACTGGTGGCTTCAGACATCCAAGAAGAGTTTTCTCCGAGGCTAATGAGGATGGTTGTCTACGTAAGAATGGGCGTATCACTGGGACAAGAAATACATAGGAATCTATAGCCCCTAGGTTCTCACTGCTGGCGGCGATAAATGTGACGGTGGATCTCCTTACCCACTTACTGGGATAGCATAGCAATGGGAAAGCGCGATCTATCATCTCAAGCAGAATCCTCTTCCGCAAGAAACCACTTCTACAGAGAATAGCCAAGCATTCTAATGCATTAACAATGACAGATTCTGTACTGTCAATAAGAGCTTGCTCAATGTATGGTAAAAGATATTCCTCCACACTTCTTTGGCCCACAGAAAAACAGACATATATTATGTGCCCATAAAATACAGTCCTGAGTTGCTCATCACGATCATTTAGAAAAGCAGGGAGGATAGGTAGCAAAAAGTCATTACTCTGCTTCTGCCCAAAGAACCAACAGAGGTTTCCAATATCCTGTAGGAGTGCTCTCCTTATGTTTGGTGTTTGCTTTGGGCCCATCACAAGTTCTTGAATGACTTCGGCAATAGATTTTCGCAACTGTGCAAGTTGTGCGTCATTGTTAAGTTTCTGCGGCTCTCGGGAAGCCGGTAACGATGACTTGCGTGACAAATTCTCATTAAGAACCCCAGCCTCAGTCAAGCTTATTGAGTGAATTAAGAACCCATAAGCCGTCAGAGCCAGCTTAGATATATTGCTGGCATAGCAAATCCTCACACTTTCCTCGGAATCATCAGGAAGCATGGAAAGCATTGGAAGAATATACTCTGGAAAAATTTTGGCATCACTTGGAGGAAAATCTCTGACTAGAGGTAGAATGTCACACAAAGTCTCTAATGCGGCACAACGAACAATGGCAGCTGGATCTGAAAGCACAGCTATAACATATGGAAGGACACGCTGCAGTCGATCTTCATCATCAATATATAAAGAGCAAGATTTCAGGAGCAGGACAGCTGCCCTCCTTATGAAAGGGACCTTCACATTACGAATGCACGAACAAAGAAGTGAAGCAATTAAAACCATACCCTCACAGCTCAATATATCCTGGGGTAATGGTAAAAAGGGCATTCCAAAAGTGTCTGATTGATTGTTATAATCTGATACCAATGAGCTCAAATCAGCCATTGTAATCTTTTTCAGGAATGGATTGCGAGTTCGCTGGAATATATTGGAGATACTCTGAATAAGCTCACCGGGTGATTGTAAACCACATTGCTTCTGATTTTGGGAATACGTAGTTTTGAAACCATCATTGTTATGCTTCACATCCTGTAGCAGGGTACACATGTTACCTAGAAGATCAAAATGATCATGACCTGTGATTCTCTTGGTCTGTTTTCCAGATTTATCTGCCATATTGGAATCTTGCTTTAAATCTATTTCTTGGGGCAGTGGACTTCTATCATCATCACAAGTTTCGGCATCAGATATCACATCCCTGCCAGCCCTGTTGCCCATCATCTGTCTAAGAATTTCTTGGAAAGAGGTCTCACAAGCTAAAACCTGCAGAATGAATTATATTTATCAAATTTAAAATAACTAGGCACAAAGAAGAAGCAAAAAGTCTCCAATTTCCTTACCCTTGCATCAGAACTCAGAGGATTTAACAAGGAATAGAATTTATGAAGAAATGGTGAGAAATAATTTGGAAAGACAACACCATCATATTCCTGTAGGTAGCTCTCAGCAGATAGTCTCGACTCCGGATCCCATTGAATCATATGAAGAATCATCTTACGAATTCCTGAATCTGGAATCTGGAATCATACAATATGGCAAAGCAATACTTTAGCATAACTGCATAAGGGGGCAAAATTAAATAAAACCAGAGTCTACTAAATTCTCTATCATATAATGAGCTGAGCTCAATATAAGATGACACATTAAGTGCATACATGGGAAGATGAGCAAATTAAAGGGAAACGTCAGATTGGAAAGCAAACAAAAACTTCTAAAACAAATTTACAGTGCATTGAAGTTACCTTTTCAAGATGCTGGGTAGGATCATATTGGCCTCTTCGATATGCAAGTAGTTGAGAGAGTTCAAACAATGGTTGACCTTCAAGAAAAAGCTCAGCAATCACACACCTGAACAGAAAGTTGAAATTAGCTTTTTGAATCTACAAGAAAAAGCTCGCAAAAATGCAACTTCCAGGTTATGCTTGATAAAGTAACTATGAAACATCTAAAGATATTGTCACTATTTGTAAAATCATTACAAGTGTATCCTAATCCAAAACACATCTTAACAGACACAGAAAGACTGTGAGCATGCTAGCAAACAATTGATTTACTATAAAACTTTCCATTCATAATATCTAATAGAAGTTCTACTCTCATTATGGTGGATTTACCCCTTAAACCGGTTCAAAGAAAAAAAAAATATCTGCACACAATGTAACTAAGATTCCTGGAAAGAAAGAATACCCACACCCTTCAAGAAAAGTATTCCTCATCCATTATTTTAATCTTTGCTCACTCTAGTAAAGGCTCACTAAGTTTCAATAAGTTCATAACAATCATATCATTATTAAAATCAGAAGTTTGTACCAATTTTGTCCAAAGTAATAATGCATCTATGAGACGAACACTCACCCTACAGAAAAAATGTCCATTGAGGGCTTGAGAAGTGCATCTTGCACAACTTGAGCCTCCCCTCCGTGCTCATAAAACCTCTGAAATTATAGCTTGCAGCATTTAATAACCATAATATTATCACTTTAAAAAGAATATGCTTGGAAAATAACAAGTGTTGATACAGTAATGGTATATGCTTGGAATAGATGAATAGATGGTAAGGAATGGCAAAGATTATACTTAAGCTTTAGATCCTAACTATGAGGACACCTTTTCTACCTTAAGATGTGTTCAACCAACCAAGATCTTCCTCACCTAGTGTGCATATTCTGATATGAAATTTGAATGATCGAGAGAGACATTTTGCATGAAGCAAAACTTAATAAATGTAGCCGCTAAACTTAGTAACTTACAAGAACCATTATTCAATATTCTTGTTAGTTCCAGTAGAAAGAGATCTCAAGTTGGAAATGGTAAAATATATCATTTCATCTAAATCCATGTAACAAAAATAAAGTGCAACCATCTAGAAGCAATAAGGTAACATCATCAATGCTATTAGATCAAATAGGACTCAAATGGTACACAACAGTTCACCATATCCTTTACTTTATTCTGAACTTAATACTATTTTATATTGTATTTTTGAATTGGTGAGATTAACTGAAACGATGTGCATTGTTTCTGAAGATGCAATTGATTCAGGTTTGCAAGTGTGTGTTCTCTGTGTCAGAGTTAAAAGGTCAGCCAAGAGGTAAGAAGGATAGGGAGCATCTGTATGGAGATGGACTGCACAGGAAGCTCAATATATCACTGCCGGTCGTCAACGAAAGGAAATTATAATATTACAATTAAAGACTGGTCATATAATATAGAGACAACAGTAACATCGTGGAAGACACATACCTGCAGACATATGTGAACTTTTGCCAGATGGGAAGTAAATAGTTGGCAGATTTATGCGGTCAAAGCAGAAAAGCATCAAAAAGACACTAAGCGGAGGTATTTTTAGTGGGATGGAAGTAACTGGCTCTATGTATTTGATTAAGGACGTAGAAAAGTAATGAGACACCAAATCAGGTGATAGGCGATGCTGCTGATGCAGGATGATAAAGTTATCCACTGCTTGTTTCCTGAATTTGTTAGGGTCATTTGTTTCAAGACTAGCCCGTCCGGACTTTGGATTTTGCTACCCAAGCCCCATATGTTACGGGACGCAAATTGGGGGGTTTTGAAATTCTATTAAAGCCAATTTTAAACTCTACTACTACACCCTATAGGAAATTGCTAAAGCATCCTCATTATTTTTTGTAAACAATAGACTAAGAGGTGATCCACTAAGAAAAGCGGGATATCGATTTGGGGGAGCGAGGCTGAGGCCCCACCTGAAGGAAGCGGAATACCGATATTAATCAAGTGCAAATCCTTACTTGAACCCACAAAAGGAAGAGAAAGCCATATCTGATACTTTCACCTAGTTGTTGAATTTGGAATGAGCCATCGTATATTGAAAAAATGAATAAGTGATATTTTGTGATGTTAGATACCAAGACATCGGGATGGAAATCTCAGTCAGTCTAAAATAATAAGATAAAACTACCAACTTTGCACTTCAACGAAAAATATAATCAGCAGACGCAGAAACTATTTCAATATTTAAAGCCTGAACAAAAAACCATAAATAGCACAATAGTCACTTTTATGGGATTCAAAATAATGAAATTTAAATCAAAATGGATGGAGAGCGAACATGACACAGAAACCAAGATCATAATGCATACAACTATATTCTCATTAAATGTAAATCTAAAGGTTCATTCGTACAAACACAACCTAGTAAATGCCTCACACATACATGTAAAACGCATAAACCAATTTGCAGATTTGTGTTTCCTCACTAAAAAGACGGATACTTGATAAGACCATAATTATAATGATTGTCCCTTCAAAACTAATGAATCAACTTTGCATTTTATACAATTTATAGAAAATATAACTTTATCCTGGAAGCGATGCATTTACTTGAATTTTCATTGCAAACTAACCGAATTAATGATTAAAATTTATTTTTCAAAAGAAAAGAAATAGAGTATACAGACCTCGGGTGCCACATAACATCGTCTTCTTCCACCAGTATCAAAGAAGAATGAAAAATCAGAGGGATCATCATATGGAATATACGTAGGCTTAAACGAAGCAAAATCAGCAAGGTAGAGCCAGTTCCAGGAGGTCACCAGCACGTTCTCACACTTAATATCACCTGCAATAAATTATATGAACTTATTAAAAACAAGCACAAAAGAGATCTTGCAGGAACCTATAATTCAATCCAAGTGTTCATCACACCATGACAAACTCCATGCTCATGGCTCTGTTTCACAGCATAAAGCAACTGCATAAAAACAGCAAGTGAGATTTCATTTACTAATAATTTCTGGTAGATTTCCAATTCCCACTGCATCAATGAGATTTTACAATTTGAAGGAGATCGGAACCTGGAAAGCCAGCCATTTTTTTTCAACAAGACTAAGGAAAGGTCGAGTGCTCAATCGATCATGAAGATTGTTAAAGAAGTATTGCCTCAACAAATAAGCAGCTTTATCTGTCTCTAGCCAAAACTGCAATGAATTCAAAAAAAAAAAAAAAAACTGTTTGGACAAGGAGAAACCAATTACAGTGATAAAAGTTGAAACTTAAAGAAACCAAGACTCGAACACACAAAACAAAGAGTAAACAACTCCCACAAAATCATGAAACAGAACTTTAGAAGATGAACAGTACTGGAACAGGAGCTTTGTGATTTCCTTGAGCATCATCACAGGCAGCAAGATAGATCGTGCTAGTTCTACAATTCAGAAGCAATTCTTTTCCTCGAACTCTCATAGCAAAGAGACGATTCAACCATATCTTATGTATTAGTCACTTCAACTTGGAGTGGCAATATGTGATCATTTAGTGAAGTAGGTCTATAGAGTAGAGGGAATTGCGTTGAATTGCTACCAAGCAGAGAGGAATTTAATCTGCTCCTCAGAATAGTTTAATGCTAACTGAAACCTAACATGCACACACATAGAGCACTTCAACAAAATTTCATTTACTGAACATATACAAGAAAGATTGTAGAAAAACCATGGCTTTCAAATAACAATTTTTAGCTATATCCATTATGAGCGCTCATTTCTGGATGCCTCAGTGCTTATACCATAACATTAACATATGACTTGTCAATGTTAATAAGAAACAAGCACAGAGTAATTCTACAAACATGCAATCCAATTAACTAAACCCTGAGCTCAAAGGCTGACATGCCAATCCAACGGTTCAATCACCACAACATTCAGAACAAAACCGGGCACCACATCACAAATTAAAACATAAAAATCGAGGAGAAAGGGAGTAATTGTGTGCAAAAATCGGCGTAATCGTAACCTGGAATGGCCAGACGTGAGGGTGATCGAGTTTGGAGAAGATGTCGCGAGTGCGAGAGAGGCGACGCTCGTACTCACGCAAATCAACAGAGTCGCCGCGCTTGAAGTAAACCTTGACTAGCACCAAACCCTCGTCATGTTTGCAGAGTATGGATTTGAGGAAACGGTCTCTCCCCAGAACTTCTTTCAGTACCAAGTTGTACGACGACGGCAAATCGTGCAGGTAGTACTCCGTCGCCGACGCCTGCGTCGTCCGTGCGATCTTGTTCCCCATTCACCCCCAATATTGTTTACCAATTTAATTCAAGATTTTTGAATTTCACGACATGTAATGGAGATTTTTGCCAACATTGAGATTTAGGTGAGGATTAATGGAGCGATTGGTCAGGAGGGACTAACCAATGATGAATATCGATATAGCAACACACACCGCAACCTAATGTATTTCGTAATAATTAAACTTTTATCAACATTTTTTTTAGTATCAACAAATCTTCATATGTATATATTTTATATATAAAATGGTTTTTTTAAAGCAATATATTGACGTGTTTTAAAGTAAATATAACAATGATTTTTTAGGGTTGTTAAATAATAGAGCATGTCTTGTGTGAAATATTACAAATTAATATTATGTGCAATACCACACAACTAAATAAAAAACAAAAAAATACACGCGGATTCCCAGAAAACCAGGGCGACCCGGAAAAAAAACTCGCGGGTCACCTACCAACGTGCGGGCCGTGGGCCAAAATCACGTGGAAAATGGGAAAAACAAAACTTACTCCGCAATTAACACCCAAAACTCGCGACACAAACCAAAAACAGAAGAAATTCACGCCGCCGATCAAAAATCACGAAGAAAACACCAGAAGAAAGACGATAAAACAATGAATCATTTAGAAAACATGGAGAATTCTGGGAATATGATAGTAATACGAAACAAATTCAACACAATCTTCAGTACTAGGTAACAAAACACATAGTTCATTCCCATTGTTACTAAAAACCAGAAACATGTTCTAAAAAAGACGCTGGAAAAAGAAATATATTCAAAAAACATGTGATAATACTGAAATAAACGATATGTGTATGAGTTTTGTTACTGCATGGGAAAATGTGTGTTACTTCATTGACTATTGTTTTGTTACGGTATGCAAAATGTTATGTTACTTGATTAGTTATGTTTGTTGTGTGTTACTACAAATAGTTATTTCTTTACTATATGAAAATATGTGTGTCACTACGTGAGCTATAATACAGGTGATGCACCCATTATATCAGAGAAACCAGATTCATCAGATTTAAAGTGCACAAATGAAGGGGGGACATCTAATTTTGATGAATACAGTGGTTCATTATTTGGGATGAAGGGAGAGACAATATGCTTGATGTATGATCTATACCGTAAGCATGCCCAATCTATGGGATTTAGTGTTAGAAAATCAACAGAGATCCATCTAAAGATGACAACAGAGTGTTAACATCAAAACATTTTGTGTGCTCTTGTATGGTATGAAAAGAATAAGGAATGAAGAGCAAATTACAGAATTCAAGATGAAAAGATGTGAAATTACTATAACTAATTGCAAGACTCAAATGATAGTTAAAATTACAGAAGATGGACAGCATGAGGTGGTAAAACACATAACAGATCATATTCATCCATTAAGGCCATGTTTGCTTTGCCTGTTTAGAGGTGATTGAAGATTTTATACAGCCCAATCTGGTGTTTGGTATGGTGGACTTGGGCTCATTATAAAAGGATAGCCCGGTACAGAATTCAAAATAATCATCCGATTAAGTGATAAATTGTCAGGGGGTGTGGGCAGAGATTAAATCATCCTCTCGTTTTGTTGGGTTTAGGAAAAGTGGGTAAATACAATAATGTCCTCATAGCTTTTATTTTACAAACGCTACCTCACGATGGTGGAATCGAAGCCCTAAATCCCAATTCCTATGTTTTCACAGCCATGGAATTCCCCACCTTCAGGCATCAACACTATTTCTTCGAATTCAAACTAAAACCCTCTGTAGCTTAATTCATGAACCTGTTGAAAGCCCTTGACAAAGAGAACAAAACCCCTCAATTAATTTGGCGATCGAACTCCTGGAAAGCCGTCTGCTTCCGCGGAAAAGTAACGTTTAAAACTCTCTCCTCCCAATACCTTGATTTTATCTCCTACTTGATATTGTTATGGAGTTTAAGTGTGCACCTGTTATCATCACCTCCTTAATCTGTAAAAATGAATATAACACTGATAGGGAAGGAGATGTGTTTTTGTGTGTGGGCATAGAGTGAAACACGTAAAGTGTATGTTTATGTGTGTGCGTGTGCAGTTAAGAGAGAAGCTTTAGTGTGTGTTATTATTATTGTCTACTAATTTGTTTATTTGTTATTATTATTATTACTATTATCATCATCATCAGATTAAGTATGGTGTGTACTGGTGTGTGCTTGTAATATCTCTTTGTCAAGGGTTTCAACTTTCAATAGGTTCATGAAGCACAGATCCCACGGCAAACCACGATACCCCACAGAACAATTGAAGAAGGTTTCGTTTTTGGATGAAGAAGGTTTCGTTTTCTATGAACAATGGAAGATTCACTTTTGCCGTATTATTTACAAGGTAGTTTAGACAAATTTTAATATTTTAATTTTTATCACTCAAACCAAACACTTAAAATAATTTATCAATACATTATCTTACAATTTAATCCATCAAATCAAACAAATTCATCTTTTCAAAAATTAGTGACACAAAATAGTGCAATCCAGACTAATCCTATCTTTCCTAATATATCACATCTACTAAACCAAATGTGGCCTAACAAGAAGAGAATGGAGTCATTTCCATCGTTCGGAGAGAGCAATCAAAGAAGGGAAAGCTATTGCTATAACATAAATGATATCATCTAGATTAAGACCATCTGATTATACAGGTATCTAGCATTGAGTGCTGGAGGTGATGATCAAATAGGACGCACAATGAGAGACCACTTGAACTTTGTGCATCGTACAAAAATGAAGAACATAGAAGGAGGAGATGCAAAAACTTTTATGGACCTAATACAAAACCAAGAGGATGAAGAGAATCAGTTCTTTTATAGGTATGTTACCATCTGCCTACATATGTATTACTGTATAATAATATATGTACTACTCAATATTTTATTTTAACACATGTTTTTACATACATGTTACCGTAGGGTTCAAATGAACAATGAGAGAAGAATGAGTAATATTTTTTGGAGAGATTCAATGATGAAAGAGGATTTTGATTTATTTGGTGATGTGATTGTGTTTGATACAACATACATAATCAATATATACAACCTCATCCGTGCACCATTTGTTGGGATAAAGCATCATTGGAAGAACACGATGTTTGGCTGTGCATTCTTATCCGACGAGAAAACACAAACTTTTGAGTGGCTATTTACATTATTCAAGAAATTAATGGGAGGAAAAAGTCCAGTGACAATATTCACTGACCAGGATCAAGCAATTTCAAATGCAATAAAAAAGGTTATAAGAATTCAATTAATAAAATATGTGTTACTATGTAACAACTATGTTGTTACTATGTAGTTAATATTGTGTTACTGTATCTATACTGTTTCAGGTATTCCCTGATACAAGACACATGCTATGTCTATGGCACCTCTAACAAAATGCAGTGAGTAGATTTACAGAACTAAAATGTGATGACACATTCAAAGAAGCATTTAACAAATGCTTATCAGGTTGTGCTACTAGAGACGATTTTGAGAATCATTGGAAAGAGATGATTACAAGTTATAACTTATAGGACCACCAATGGTTTAAAAGAATGTACAGTTTAAAAGAGAAGTGGTGCACTGCTTTGAGCAAAGACTTCTTCTCTATAAGACTGTTGTCTTCCCAAAGGAGTGAGAGTGCCAACAATTCAATCTCATTCAACACAAACTAAACAACACGCTTGACAAATTTTTGGGAGATTTTCAACAAAGTAGTGAAGGCATGGAGGGCAACTGAAATAGAGGATAATTTCAAGAATACAACAGTGAAGCCAGAATCTTCACTACAAATCAATGGGATGGTGAAACATGCTGCAGAAATATACACACTCTCTCTTTATAAAAACTTTGAACGACAATTTCAGAGAGGTATTTCGTGCACTTCAATGATTGATAAGGTTATGGACACTACGATGGTGTATGACGTAACAAAAAACGGTATGGTGAACAAAGTCACTTATGATTTTACCATGAAGTATGCAGAGTGCACTTGCAAAAGGTTTGAAGAATGTAGTATATTGTGCAGCCATTGCATATACATGCTGCATATAAATTCTGTGAACAGAATACCAGATTGGTACATAAAGAAAAGATGGACTAAAAATGCAAAGTCGGAAGTTTGGAACAGAAACATAGGCACAAAAGAGAACTGCAAACCTGCTAGTTGCATTCCATGGCAACACGAGATGGTAACAAAGAGTTACAACCTCATTATAGAAAGTGAAAGGAAACCCGAAGCAAGGAAGATATTGGAAGAAAGTTACAACGAGGGATTATATGGCTATAAAGGCATTGCCATTGGAAGAAAGTCCACAGACTTCTATTGACTCTACACGAGCACCAGCTATCCTAGACCTTAAACACACAAAAACGAAAGGGAGAAGCCAAAGAATAAAGAACAATTTTCAGAAAAACAACAAGAAGAAGAATAGGAAGAAGAAGCAGACTGGTGCAGCAGAGAAGGGATCGGGATCAAACACCACTGAATTTGAAACAAGGACACCAAATCCTCACTTATTTTAATTTGTTTATATTAAGCAATTTGTCTTGCAATCACATTATTCTTATAGTACTTATAATGAAAAAAAATTGATACTGCCAAATGAATTTATATTTCTGTTGCAGTATGAACCTTATTGAGTTGTTCAGTGTTTTATCATACATGTGTTACCACGTGTTTATAAATGTGTTACCACATGTTTTCATATGTGTTACTATGTAGCAAAATGTTTAATGTTCAATGTTTTGATAATACGTGTTAACACATGTTCACATTTTGTGTTGTTGTAGGGATTTATTTGATCTCTATTGTTTAATCATACATGTGTTACCACATGTTTATACATGTGTTACCACGTGTTTACATATGTGTTACTGTATATCAAAATGTTTGATGTTGAATATTTTAATAACATGTTGTTGTGCACCAAGATATCGAGATTAGGGATTGGAGTGTGGCTTATGATTTTGATGACACAAACAAGTAATTATGAGATGTGAGTAGTATTAATTGTCCATGATTGTGTAGAGAATAAGTGTTAGTCTTTACTGCAAGAAGTAAATTTGCAAGAGGTTTGGTATGATATGAATTCTCTAGCCATTTGGGTCATAAATGAACCATATTTATAATGTTTGGGAGAGTGGAGCTTACTCTCCCGGGCTACAAGTACAATGGGCCAAAAGTTATTCTGCAAAACATTAAATGTTACAAGACTGATGTGATTTGCCCTGGAGGTCGCGGGAGTTCGTTCAATGTAGAAAGCACATCGCAACCCTGATTTGCACCTCGATCGAGGTAATTCCCGGGTTTGCAGGGAATTAGCCATTTTCGTACACTGACAAGCCATCCTGTTTCATCCTGTGCCAAATTCTTTCTGACTTAATCCCATTTCAGGAATGATCGTCTGCTCCAACTCTCTGACACATGTCTTGTCGTAGTTAATGCTCTGACCTTGGATAAATCCGAGATTGCAGAGCTCGCTGTGAACCTGAATGTAGTTAAACCGTCTCATTCTTCGATACACTAGGTGTCTTGCCCGGTCACATATATGTCCCGTATTGGCGAAGTGTGAATTGGGGCCCAGCTCGCACGATATGCCCACAACAATAGCCCCTAGGTCATCTTTCTTCGAACTTAGAAGAAGGCGAGCTACCCTGTCGAGTCGACTCTTGGTATGATGCGCGAGGTGCAATGACTTCATGGACACGCATGATGGACGCCTCGTAACTCGGTGTGAATGACGACTGCTCGCCTCGACTGTCGTGCCTACGAGGGTAGGCAATGATGGCGCTTGAGACTCACGCGCTTGACACGAAAGGTCGCGGACCGATCTCACACGCCCTGAAGTGGGCCTATAAATACCCCTCCCTCTTCTAATTTCCCCCTCTTTCTCTTTCGAATTTTCTTCAGTCGCACTTGGTGATTAATTTCCAAATTTCGGCTAGCAATCTCATAATCGATCCTTCCCCGGTCATAAAGATTTTCTACAGGTAAAGATCATCTCCTTCTCTTGTTGTGCTTTTTGAGTAAACCCGTTTGAAATGGCTTCCGAGGGGAACAGTGTGGCGGAGAGTTCTGCTCCGACGGGGGTTCGGCGGCGTCGGCCTGGCAAAGAAATTGTGGATTTGGACAAAAATGTCATTGAGGTTTCGTCGGAGATGACGAAATCAGTTCCGATTCATGTTAGAGACTCGGTGACTTCTCGGCGGCGTCGCCGCCTATATCAAATTGGTGATTTACCCCATTCATCGACTAGGGCAGTTCCAGAGGAGGGGCAAGAGGATGAACTGGCGGTGGAAGGCGAAAAGTCACGTGCAAGTACCAAATCTGTCGATTATTCGAATTTCGACTTCTTATCAGAGGAAAGGATTAGCGACGTTCCTAGTGAGGATGACGTGGTTGACGAGGCCGGCCGATCATTGCGGCTTCATGAGTACCTCGCTCAACACCACCCGAGGTCACTAGGAAACTCACTCGGGTGAGAAAGGCTAGCATTTATGCAGCTCGGCTCGTCAAGAGTTGTGTATCTATGGCCGATCTGTTTGCCTGGTGAGATAAGTTCTAAGTGTCTAGCGACGTTCATTTCTGGGCGCCCGAGCATAAGGTCGATTACGCCGATCAGCCTCCGGAAGATTGTGTTGTGATCAACTACGATACCATGGCCGCTGGGGTCCGTTTTCCACTTCATCTGGCTATCAGCGATCTCCTCAATTTTTGGGGACTGACCTTAACACAGATTCATCTGAATGGGTGGAGAATCATAATGGGCCTGCTGACCCTTTTTGGTCGTGTCCAGCCTCGAGCCTTTTCGACGGCTAAAGAGCTGAATTTCATGATCTCGCTGGTGAGGTGGGAAGGATCGAAGAAGGAAGGAGGTCCGGGGTATTATTATGTGAAGTCGCGACCTCGGATGAAAGTTATCGAGGACCTTCCGAACAAGGTTCAAGATTGGAGGGAGCACAACAGAGCCCAACTTGGATTGAGCCCAATCTCCTCGGTTTTCGATCGATACCACGAGACTATGCTGAATTTAAACGTAAGATGCTTGTTTTTACTTAGCTTTTGGAGTATTGATTTAACTCGTTTTTGTCTTCTCAGGTCCCCCCGCTACCAAGCTTTCCGAGGTCTCACTCCCATTTCTTACCCGCTTGGTTCAAGTCTGTCTGATTGATCTTGAAGAGCGAGCTCTCTTTGTGCTTTCAATGAGAGAAGTGCTGGGAACAAGCTGGTTTAGACGTGCTACCTCGCAGATCTTTAGTGCCCAAGCAACCCAGTAAGCGGGTTATATTATTTTTCCTTTTCAAAATATTGTTCTCGTTCTTCCCTAGCTGACTTATTTCTTTGGTTCAGTTGCCTTCATCTAGAGTATCCGATTTACTTCACGAAAAGTTGTCGAAGAGATGGAGAACATGACTGCAGAGGAAATGGCCGAGAAGATGGCCCAAGTGTTGGGATACTATTGCCAGGATCTATCGGGATGACCTCATAAACACACGTTTAAATTAACGATTATTACTAGCATGAACTTATCTACGTGAATTCAAATAATAATTAATCCAACAACAACATGCAAACAATAATTCACGTAAAAGATCCTAGCATGTGGAATTTCTAGGAGTTTACATAAATTTACCCGTTGGAGAGACGGTCTGAGACAGGCAGGATCAAGTATCTGGCAACCAACCAAAAGTCCTGCTCAAGTATTCCCAAGTCCTTGCTCAACAACCTTGGTGGAAGGTTCTCCAATGAACAATTATAAAACAAAGGAAAATTAAATAATTTGTTGCACCACATTTGTGGATTTCTAATATTTCTAGCACATGGAATTGTGTTGGGGATGAAAAAGTCATCCCCTATTTATAATAGAGGGGGTGGTCGAAAATTTGGGTCAATTTAGGGTTAGGAGAGATCTTTTCTTGATCTCCAAGAAATCTTATTCTTCTTTCCATGTGTATTTTTCCACAAAAAATCTCGCACCCTTATTTAGCTTAAAATTTCAAAAATAACAGAGAGATTTGCAAGATTAGATCTTTCTTGAATTTATGAGATATTCTTGTATTCCAAGAATACATATCTTTCTCCATAAAAAATTTTCCAAGAAAATTTAGAAAATCTTTCTTCCCTTTTATTTCTCTATTTTTTCGAAAATTCCCCTTAAAGAAACCAAGTGTGATATTTCTTGAATTTATGGGATAATCTTATATTCCAAGAATACTTATCTCCTTTCCATAAAATCTTTTCAAGAAAATCCTTCTCCTTCTTTTTCTTTAATATTTTTGAAATTTTAAGGAAAAATATGCAACAAAAAATTTAATTTACTTTAAGCACCTTTTATTTAATGGACTTTAATTTGGGCTACTTGATGGGCCTTTAGGAGAATTAAGATGGACCTCCCAATGGGCTTCTGAATTCCAATATTGAGCTACAATATAATTCAGCCCATTAATATTAATTAATTTCACTATATAATTAATATTGTACTATCCATCTCAACCCATATTACGGTAATATGGCTTCCGGTTATTATTTTTCGTGTTTAAGATTATTTTATCAATTAATTAATTAAGCCACTGAAAAGCTTTATATTAATTAATATATTTATCCTTGGAGTAAGGACATCTCAACATTATTATCCATACCGGAAAATTAATTCCACTTGCAAGATTTTGTATGATAAAGGTTCTGAGCCCACCAAGGGGACTAATCATGCAAGACTCTCTAACCACACAATTCTCTGTATTAATTTAACAGCTGTCATGTAATTAATATTATTGCCCAAGATATAGGGTATCGAAGTCGCAGTGATTCTCTTCCCATTTATAAGTCAAAACGATAATTACTAATCACACATAGTCCTTATTAAGTGACAGAGATTAAGAAATCAACAACCACTGAGGTCTAACTCTTCATCCCATAAGTCAGTGTGAATGAGTTTATCCTCTCTGTTGGTCCACTTCAGCGCATCAAATGCACTAGTGTAAACTCTTGGTCAAGACAAGCCAATCTGAGCCTTACACATCAACTTCTACCAATAGATTGTTCGAATCTATCTAAGTTTTGAAACACGCACCTGTTTACAAGGGTATGTTAATGTGATCTTTTGTGATATGGTATCACCACGTTATCTACATTGTAATACGTATTATTCTATGAACGGTTTGCAATAAATATATATAACATTCAATCATATTTAAAGCAACAGTGATAAATAATTTATTTCAGTAAATAAGTGTTTAATACATAGGTTATACAAAGTAAAAGCATATTTTCACGTATAACCCCAACACCTAGCCATGGAGCTTTCTCGGAAGAGGGCTGAGAAAAAAGGGAACGGGACAGGACGCCGAGAAAGGGAAGGCTATGGCTCCCTTGAAAACGAAAACCAAAGCTTCCCCTCCCGTCCCAGATCATCCAAGCGAGCTGCTATTGAGATCTCTGCTCTCGGGCAAGGCGGTTCCAGAAAGCGAGGTTTTGTGGCCTCGAATGAGTTGCGGAACCGCCAAGCGGGAAGCTGGTGGTTCCCGGGGGGCCTGGCATTCCAGACACAGTCCTTGAGATCACGAGCCACCGGGACCGCGATGTGATCAGACTCTCTTGGGGTGGAGCCCCGACTTCCGCTGAAGGTAGATTCCTTGACTGATTTCTTTTTTCCCACTAAAAATTTCAATGATGATTACTTAAGTTTTATCTTGTTTTGTTCACAAGTACAAACTTGATGATGGCGTCTTCAAAGGGGAAAGCACCCGCTCTTATCTGCGGTCGCGTCTTCTGGCCTCCAATGATGTCCAACCGCCATATCTTGTCAAAGCTTCTGAAGATTTACCGAGGTCGTGGACCTTGCCCCCTGATGAGGAAGCTCGTACTCAGCAATTTCACGAGAATCTCACCTCGGGGATTGTTCACACGTGTCGTACCTTGGCTTTCCTGGAGCAAAGTCAGGAGTAGTACGAGTCAGCGAGGTTACCAGCGATCATGGCTAATGTGAAGTGTAGTGACATGAGGAAAGATTTGTACAAGGCTACCAAGGATCGAGATGCTGCTATCAGGGCTAAGAATGCTGCCGAGGGTAAGCAACAAGAGCTGATCCAGACTCGTGATCACTGGGAGAAGAAAGTTAGTCTGATTTAGAGGGACCTCAATGCGAACAAGGAATATGGGGTGACCTGACAAATGAAGTTCGCCGATATAAGGCCGAAGTCAACCTCCATCCGGCTGATGTGAAATTGCATAGAAATGATGCCTCCAACATGGCCTACGTCCATGCGTTTGCGAATGCTATTCGAGCTATCCATCATCCCGAGCAAGACCTCGAGCGGGCACATGCTAAGGTGAGAGAAATGTTGATGACCTACAAGCGAGCCAACCCCCCAAAATCCGATGCCAATCTTCCCATTGGTGATCTGAAGGAATACTGTGTCGATCTCTCTTTCCTCCCTCCGGAAGCCAAACTGTTTGATCAGAAGGAAATGATCCAGAACATGTTGGGGAAATCGGGGTGCCCGAATCTATTCGAGGTGTTTATTTAAATACATATTTAAATTAAACAGTTAATTACTAACATGAATTAATCCTAAATCAATTCAACATAATAATAAACAACATGCGTACACATAATTCACGTAAATCCTAAACATGCAGAACTAGGAGTTACGGAATTACTAACCTCTTGAAGAATCAAACGGATGAATCAACCCAAGAGCCTTCCCAAATATATCCCCAAAGTCCACGAACGCTATCCGGTGGGAAGATTTCAACGAACGATTTTAATGGGAGAGAAATTAAATATTTTGCTACCACCTTTGTGGATTTCTAATATTTCCAACACATAAAATTTCACTTGGGAATGAAGAGCTCATCCCCTATAAATAGGGAGGGGGGGTCGAAAGTTTAGGTCAATAAAGTAAGGAAGAAAATCTTTTCTTGATCTCCAAGAAATCTTGAATATATCTCCTATATTCTTTTCTCCTTAATTAAATTTTCCATAAAAATCTCTTTCCCCTCTTCTACCCATCATTTTCGAAAATTACACTATTATAGGAGTCAAGATTTGACTTCTTGAATTTATGGGATAATTATTTATTCCTACAATAATTATCTCTTTCCATAAAATATCTATAAGAAAATCAAGACAATCTTTTCTTCCTTTAATAGACAAAGTTTTCGAAAAATACATCATGGAAATATAACAAGAATATTTTCTTCTCTCTCTCATTAATTGGACTTTATTTTGGGCTATTTGGGGGGCCTTTAGGAGAATTAAGATTGGACCTTCAATGGACTATGAAGCTATAATATTTTAGGCCAAATATTATTCAAGTCCATTAATATTAATTTACCCCACTATAAAATTAATATTGAACTATCCATCTTAACCCATATTACGATTTCACATATAACATGGCTCCCGATCATTATTTCCCGCTTTTAAGATTATCTTAGTCCATTAATTAATTAAGCCACTGAACTAGCTTTATATTAATTAATATATTTGTCCTTGGAGTAAAGACAGCTCAACATTATTATCCATGCCGGAAATAAATTTCCACTTGCAAGATTTGGCATGATGAAGGATATGAGCCCACCAAGGGGACAAATCAAGCAAGACGTACTTGCACGCGATTCTCCGTATTAAATGTCAGCAATCGTCATGTAATTAATAATATTGCCCAAGATATAAGGTATCGAATCGCATTAACTCTCTTCCCATCATAAGTCAAAGCAATAGTTATTAATTTCACACGATCCTATTTAAGGGACGGAGATTAAGAAACAACGCACCATTGAGGTCTAATTCTTGTATATTCAGTACCGAAGAATTTGTCCTCCTGTAGGTCCTCATTCAACGCACCTAAACACTAGTGTGATCCCTTGGTCAAGACAGGCCAATCTGGGTCTCACACTTCAACCGTTCATGATGGTTCGTTCATTTCCATCTGGGTTATGAATTTGTACTTAATTACGAGGGCTGTTAATTTGATCTTCAGTGATCGGGTATAACCAAATTAACTATAACGTAATACGTACTGCCTTATTGAACGGGTTTGCAATAAACATATATAACATTCATTCATATTTAATGCAACATTGATTAAATAATTTATTTCAGTAAATAAATAAGAAACTTCAGTTTTGTTATACAAAGTAAAAGCATGATTTTCAGTATAACCCCAACAATCTTCCACTTATACTCAAAGTCTGCTTTTAAGTATACTACAGCATGTCTCATGTTCTATGTGACATCTAATGTCACCCTACACGAACCTAATAATATTTCTCCCACTTATACTCAAAGCAGATTGGCAACGTCCTTGACACCCATTCCTTCCACATGTCTCTCGAATGTATTCTGAGGCAGACCCTTTGTGAATGGATCTGCTAGGTTGTCTTCCGATGCAATCTTAGCCACCTCAATGTCTCATCTCTTAACGATTTCTCGTATGAGATGGTATTTCCTTTCAATGTGTTTGCTGGCTTTGTGGGCTCTCGGTTCCCTTGAATTTGCAACTGCTCCGGCGTTATCACAGTAGACCGTAATTTTGCTGGGCAAATTCGGGACCACGTTCAAATCCACCAAGAAGTTCTTGAGCCAAATCGCTTCCTTCGCTGCTTCACAAGTAGCGACGTACTCGGGTTTCATGGTAGAATCAGCGATGCATTTTTGCTTTACGCTTCTCCATGTCATGGCTCCTCCCCCCATGCAAAACACACTACCGGAGGTAGACTTTCTGGAGTCAATGTCTGATTGGAAATCCGAGTCCGTGTAACCGATGGGGATCAGACTGTCTTACTTGTAAACCAACATTCTGTCCCGTGTCCTTTTCAGGTACTTCGGAATGTTCTTTACTGCAGTCCAATGCTCTTTCCCAGGGTTACTTTGATATCTTGCCACCATGCCTACGGCAAAACAGATATCCGAAGAAAACAGATCTAGCAATTCGACTATCCAATTTCAATTTGCCTAGAATTCTAAGATTTTCCAACCTCTTTCTAGTGAGGCCAAGTGGCCTATGTATACAAGGATTCCCGCCTCATGGGCGGGAAATTAAATAAGGAAATGCAGTAAATGAGGCTTCGATCTCGCCGGCCGAGAATTCCGCCTTGCCGGGTCAATGGTCACTGTAGTTAGTGCGCGCCATTCGTGGGGCGGATTTCAAGGGCGGATCTTGTGGCTTGTCGGATGTTTCTCACTTTAAAGGAATTTGCAAATTCACGACCTCCGGCTTGCGGAGTTCTTGTTCCAAGTCGCCTCTCCTGGTCGCTGATCGCGACCTGCTGTCTTTATGACTTCTAAGTAAGTTATACTCGTTTATGGTGAAGTGGTGACTATGCGTTCGTCTGATTTGGCCTTTTGATCATCTAACCTTGAGGACATCTGACATTTTGGCCTTTGATTTTTGGGGTTTTGCCCGAAGTTGCTTTACCTTGTCGTTGGTGGGCGACTTATTCGGTGGTCAGATTTATCCACGTCACAACAATTGCCCCTAAAGTCGAGGTCTTGAGCTTTGCTTCTGGGACTTGACTTGATTATTATTCTTCCGACTAGTGACCTCTCAACCTAGGGACTCGTTCTGGGTGTGTCGTCATCCTCGAGCAGGCTAAAAGTTGCCTCGATTATATGAATTAGCATGACATGCTGCCCTCGATTTCGTGAATTAACATGACCGGTTGACAGGATTGATGAACCGGCGGGCCGCCGCGGGGCATTCCAATGGGAAGTCGGGTGATTTCCACGTGCGGCTCCCGTGTATTATTTGTCGGGATTGGCCTGAAGTTTGGCTTAATTGCAATTCGACCCTCCCCTTCTCTTATAAATAGACGAGGGTTTAGTGGCTAAAATCCCTTCTTCACTCTCAAACTCTTGAGCGCTCAAAATTTTTACAAAATTTTGAGAATCCGGCGAGAATCAGTTTAGGTAATTTCTTTGCTCTTTCCTTCGCAAATTTTATTCAATGGCCACCGATCCTTCTACGACTCTCGTCACCTCTCAACCTATGGCACTGTCGTCTTCCTCTAAAGATGAGGTTTTTCTTTCGTAAGGCCGCTGCCGCCATGGATCATCCTCCACCGCCAGTATTGCAGGGGAAGCTCTGCAATTTTGGCATCCTCGGCCGATGCCCCCGATGGTAAACTGGAGGATGATGGCAACGACGAGGAGACCGACGAAGATTTCCTGGAGGAGCTGGGTGAAATTATCCACCTCCCACAAGTGGACCTTAGTGCCGTCCGCACTTCTCGACTGGAGATGGAGGAGGCTGCTGGGCCCTCTGGCCCGACCTGTGATATTGGGGCTTATGAGCGGGTTTTTGATTTACAGAGCCTATACAACATGGGGCCCTTATAAGCGACCTCAGCACGAGTTTCGAAAGTTGGTTAAATCAAACTTCGCGGCGTCTGACGAGAAGTATCAATCGGTTTTGTCCGATCGATATGTGCGCGCACTTCGTCGCCAATACAAGGTTCCCAGAGATGTACACTTCTATGGTGTGACCTCTGACGAGAGTGCCGACCAGCCGCCTCCGGGGATGATAGCAGTGAATGAGCACACTATGGAGGCTGGGATCTGATTTTCGTTGCACCTAGTTATTTCTCACCTGCTCGCAGTCTGGAATCAGAGCCTCACGCAGATCACACCGAACAGATGGAGTTACATTATCTCCACCATGACTGTGCTAGGGCAGGCTAGATTGTATCGAATGCCCAATTCGGGTGAGCTTTTGTATGTTTGCATCCCGTGGCTCAAGCGGGTGGTTACAACACCGTGCGACTTCGCAAGGGTCGGGAGCTCGTGAGCGGCATCCCAAATAAAGTCGGTGGATAGCACCAAAGGTGGTGGTTCATCGAAGGGGTGTGGGAGTCTGTAGATCCTGCAAGCCCATTGCCCATACGTGTCCCAACGGATTAGCAATCCAAAACCGAACATGTTAAGTCTTTTATCTTTATGCTTGAAGTCGTACTAATCTAATTCTCATTTTACTTTGCAGTGTTTGTACCCCGACCTTTGAGATTTACTGGAATTTTATTGAGGCCTTCAACCTTGTTAGAGACACTGCCCCAAGCCATCGAGACATCAACTTCTTGAATTTCGAGCTCGAGCGACTTTGTGCCAGATTACACATATCCTCGCCATCTCAACATTCCCTGTAAGTTTTCTCGCCATCATTTTCGTCGATAGTGATTTGGGCTTTGAGACTTGCAAGTTTCTTATTTTATGGTAGTTCCCGACTTTCCAATCTACTGACTCCAACCATCAGCTTCTGTGATGGCCTCTAGAAAGAACTCTGTGCTTGGTTCACTGAGGCGAGTATCTAATACGAGTACTCCTCATACACGTGTATTCCCCCCATACACGTGTAAGACTCGTTTTCCTTAGGACCAACACTTTTACTCTTGGTGGTTCTGTTGTAAGTTGGAAGGCAACTTTGCAGCCTACAGTTACTCTGTCTACGACAGAGGCAGAGTACATGGTCTTGACTGAAGCAGCCAAAGAGGGAATCTGGTTGAAAGGGCTGGTTAGTGATCTTGGTCTACATCGAGATTATGCAATTGTATTCTATGACAGTCTGAGTGCAATATGTTTAGCCAAGGATCAAGTTCTTCATGAGAGAACGAAACATATTGATGTCAGGTATCATTTTCTGAGAAGTGAGAAGAGGGTTAAAGTGAAGAAAGTTGGGATTGCTGATAACCCAGCTGACATGTTCACCAAGTCGGTTCCAAATAATATGTTCCAACACTGTTTGAACTTGATAAATATTACAAGCTGCTAGTTGCCCTGTCTTGGGGGCAAATCTGTGTACAAGGAGTTATTTGTACGTCTGACACTTTTACATTCTGGTACATCTGTGAGAGGATTCAAGTCAAGGTGGAGACAATGAAGTTTTCTGTTATTTTACCAAGGTGAAGATTTGTTGGAATTGTGTAAAATAAAGAAGTTTGTTTTATCCAACATCAGATTGTATCAAAAGTTGGAGGACTTCATAATCCTATAAGAAGTCCTATTCTATCCTACATAGGATTGTGGAAAAAGGTGAAGGGCTTCCTAATGTTATTTAAGAAGCCCAGGTCTCTTTGATACAAGTGCATCCGTTTCGGCTTATTAATTTAGGCCTAGTCGATTTCGATTTTAGGCTTATTAACTTATGCCCAATCAGTTAGGGATTATTATTTATATTCTCATTTGAGTTGTATATTGTTGTTGGTTTTGAATAATATACGAGATCCTCTCTTCTGCCCGTGGACGTAGCTAACAAATTGTTAGTGAACCACGTAAAATTTTGGTGTCGATTTATTCAGTTTATTTATCGTTTTTATATCTTTCTCGCATCAGTTATAACAAATATTTAACACAAATTGAAAAGGTGAGAAGTAGATTAAAAAGACTACAAAGTTGTGATTGGAGCAACACCATTTTGTAGTAACTGTTGGTGCACAAAGCCGCAAATAGAAGTAGTCAAGATGCAAGTTAAATATCATGAAAAAGATAAGAACTAAAAGACCAAAAAGAAATGCATAGACATCTTAGTTGTCATCCGTCATAGACAACTAATCTTCTCAGGTGGGAGATCCATACCAAGATTTCCACGCGATAGGTTGATGCCATCCGCCTCTTTTAGGGTCTCATCAAAATAAGTTAGCATTTGAACTTGGAAAGTCAGCCGTACCACATAAATTTATAGTAATAAATCCGTCCACCCAATGGATATATTTACAGCTGCTTTAAGTTACCTCTACATTCTCAATTTTAGCAAAGATTTGAGTCTGACTTAGATCACCAAGCTTTGAAGCCCTCTCCTCCCATCTATAAAATCAACCCATTGCCTCATTTTTCAGTTTCGGACCTCATAAGAGAGCGAGAGATGAGACTGGTGCCTATCGATCTTAGATAAACCGGGGACTTGGGAGGTCGTCCTCCCATGTAGCCTCCCAGCCGACATCTGCCTCTACTGGAGGTCGTCGTCCGAAAGATGACTCCTAGATTGGTTGGGATGAGGATTTGGTCAAAGAGTAAGTCTTGCTCATGTGTAAGAATTTTCTTGATTTTTCTTGGTCTTTCTCTGATGACCTGAATTTTGTTCATAGCTCGAACTTCAAGCCGGCCAAGTTCTCCCCCGAAGTGCTAAGCTTCTTGAGGTCGAATGGGGTCTCTTTGAAGGGGCTCCCCAATGACTGGCCGAATTACCTAACCAGGCCATTAGGCACATGCCCCGGTGCTGGAGGGAGGAGGATCAAGCTAATGCCCGACGCCAGAAAGTCACGGGCAACCTGTATGCAGCTATGGTCCACTCCCAAAAGATGACCTTATACTTGGAGAGGGCGTGTGGCCAGTTGGGTGAGCTCAAGAGCCTGGAGGATGCTCGTCATACGAGCAAGCCAAATCATTGCTCGCCACCTGCGAGCTTCAAAAGAAGCTAGAACTCGCCAACTCCTAACTGACCCAGAAGGTCTCTAAGCTTGAAGGTCGGCTGGGCTGCGGAGGACCGGCATGAGGCGGAGAAGGCCGACTCCCGAGTGGCTGTTGCTCAGGTTGAAGGGGAACTAACCTCCAAGGTTGTGGAGGTCGAGCAGAAACTGGCCGCCAGGGACGCTTAGTTCAAGCAGGTCGAGGAGCTGAATGCTAATTATACTTACATCATGGCGGTTGTGGGAGCCATCCGAGTATTTCGCCGGATGAATCCTACTGGGGACCTCACCGGCGTAGTCGCAGAACTGATCGACTACGTCTGTGATAATCCTCCCGACTTTGATATCCTACTGGAGATTAAAGATTTGGAAGATTTGGGCATTGACTAGTCCTTCTTCCCCAACAAGACCCGGATTGTGTTTCCCACTCCCGACCTGGAGGAGACGCAGCCAGGAATCGCTGATGTGGTTCTCGAGACGCAGACTGAAAAAGGCGGGCATCAGCCAGAGGTCGGAGGGAGGTTGGGCGTGGATCCCATGGGAGAGGAGGCCGTTCCCGACCTCTGAAGAAGGTGTTTACCAGCCCAAGACTAAGGAGACAAAAGCGGCCTCTGAAGCCATGCTCAGTGTTATTCAGCAACATGAACCTCATCCCCAATAATACTTTTGATCAGCAAATGGAGATGATGGTCTTGATGATGATGTTGATGTTGTTGTTGAGTTTGAGGGGCTGGTATCTTCTGAAGTCGGGATGTATCTGGAAGTCGCAGGAGAGTCGAGCAATAGCAAAAAATTGGTAGTGCATAAGGATTTGTAACTTGGTGTAATCTTTGATTTATGTTGGCTTTAGGCCGCTTGATGTAATCGACCTTCAGGCTCTCATGTACCGGTCTTCGGGCCTTTTTGTTATGAATGAAATCATTTCTTTTTCCTTCTATTGTGTTTGATATAATTATTCAGCATTAATCGAACACGTAAGAGAGACACGTGTAATATTCAACTATTAAAATAATCATGCTCGATGAACAAGTGTGCTCGCCACTTGCCGACCAAACAAGTTTGTTCGCCAGCTCGCCACTTGTCAACCATGCGAGTATGCTCGCCTATGAATTAAGTTTTGTTCGCCAGCTTGCCATTTACCAACCAAGGTTGTTCAACCAAAATTTCACCGAGCAAAGCAGTATGTTTGCGACTAACCGAGCAAACGGTATGATCCTAAAGATGTTGATCCGATCACCAAACCGACGATCGGTCGAAGGAGAAATCGATACTTTGAGTCAAGTGACCTCGGGTCAAGAAGCCTCGTCGATGCTCTGATATCCGGAGGGCTCGACAACTGAAGGCTCGGAGAAACCTGAGGGGTCAGTATGCTCAATGCTCGATATCCTAAGGGCTCAGACATCCTGAAGGCTCAGACAAACCTGAGGGGTCAGTATGCTCGATGCTCGATATCCCGAGGGCAGGAGACATCACGAAGGCTCAAACAACCCGAGAGGGGTCAGTATGCTCGATGCTCAGATATCCTGAAGGCTCAGACAAACCTGAGGGGTCAGTATGCTCGATGCTCAAATATCCTGAGGGCTCAGACATCCTGAAAGCTCAGACAACCTGAGGGGTCAGTATGCTCGATGCTCAGACATCCTGAGGACACAGACATACCCGATGCTCAGATAACCTGAGGACTCAGAAAACCTGAAGGACTCAGACATGCTCGATGAGGACAATATTCTGGCATAAAATTGATATGGTTTAATGGGGCGAACAAAGCATTCAGTCGAGCAAAAGATAGATTTGGACGACCAAAAGAGTGCCTTATAGACAAGCAAATGCAAAGATCAACCAGGAAGAAGAAGTTGGAAACGTGGCAGCATTACATGAGTTCTTGCATGGCCCGAAGTCTCCAGCTCATGCATGCCAAAACAACTCATGCTTGTCAAAGTACTATAAATAGAAGATAAAACAACAAGAAAGGGGTTCACAAAAAATTTCCCAGAGGGGTAAGGTTCAGAAAAATTCGAGAGTTCATCCATACACATAAAAACCCTAGCACTCATATACCAACTCTCCAAATCATCTTTATCCATAATGATTCATCTTCATGAGATGTATCATATATTGTACGGTAAAACTCGCAATACTACATCCACGGCTTGGTATGCGCCCCCAGAGTAGTCATTTTCTTTAACCGGGTCAACAAATTCCTCTTATTTACAGTTTATTTTACACGTGCATATTTTGTTTGTGAGTTGTCACCGAATTAGCCACATAATATTCTCCTTATAAAACGACTCGCAACAAATTGGCGCTAGAAGGAGGGTACAAAAAACCAACCCATACACAATCCCGTAGTTAGCCGAGGCAGAAAAAAGAAATATAATGCCTCAATCTAGGAATACACAGACAGAGAGGTCGGGACAAAGTCGACCTCATGACCGGAAAGAGGCTCAGCGCTAGCCTCACAAAGATCAGACAGTGGAGACCATCAATCTTGAGGATATTGCCAATGATCCGGCGGCCACAACAAAGGCCATCACTTTCTTGCTACGAGCACAGAAAGAGATGGCTGAAAAAGAGTTGGCCAAGTTAAAAACTCAAGATGATGATGATCGACGCTCGCATACACCTGATAGCGAGCAAGTTAAGATAAAAGCTGCAATGAAGCGGGCTAATAAAATAGCAGATGATATGTCGGATGACGAACAACCTCAAGGGTCCAGACCATCAGCGTTTGGACATTTGAGGCTCTCCGCCAAAGACCGAATCGGCAATAATAGGCGACATGATCCCGGGAGGGAACAACCGATAAACATGCCCGCTCCCTCAGATCCTCATGATCATCCGCATCCCGAACAAAAATCGGCTGGAACAAAATTATCTATCCATCATCGATTGGGTAGTCAAGCACGAACTTGGAAAGGGGGACTGCCAAATCACGAGCATGACCCACTGGGTCCTCATGATGGGATACAGCCCCGATCCAAGTCTGTCAGTTCCACAAAATTTGCGGAAATGCAGAAAGCCATTGAAGGCTTACAGGCTGTCCTGGCCGCAACTAAAGGACTCCCTCGGGCGAGCACAATACCCTGCTCGCCAATAACACCAGCGATCATGGCGGCCTAAATACAAGAGAAAGTGGTGAAGATCCGACCACCAATTCCCATGTTCGATGCTGAGTCTGACCCACATGTTCATATCAGCAAATACTCAGACTTTATGATCGCCATGGGTGCCACAGACGCGACGCAGTGCCGATCATTCCCCATGGCTTACTTTGCCCGCTGCGTCCATCACATCTTTCGCTCAGTTGGGACAACAATTCCTGTCCCATTTCTCATCTATGTGTGCTCGCCCAGCACCAAAACAAAGGTTGGCGTATTTTTCCCAACTAAGGGGTGAGTCAGATCGAGCATACATCGAAAGATTTGATAAATGTTTGTATGATGGGGCCCTAGTTGAAGAGGATGCCAAGATCCTCGCGGTGGTCGGAGGCCTGACCCTGAATACTGACATGTGGAAAGCCATGCATCAAGACTGGCCGAACACATATTCAGAATTCCGAGAGCGAGCAGCCAAGATCATAGCTGTGCAGGATCTGCTCGCCCAGTCACGATTTGGTCAGGAAACAACAACTAAGAAAGTTTTTGGGAAGAAAGTGATGAATGAGGGGGGGTACAAACCCCCAGGGTCTTTCAAACCATTCGAAGAAAGAGCAGAAGCAAACGCCCTACGAAGTCTTTTGGGCGTTTCAGCAGAAACAATTTTTAACCAAATCAAAGATCGGGACATTTTGGATATGCCCCGAAGAATCATAATGGACAAGCATCGGCTTAATGCTTCCAAATATTGTAATTATCACGAGTACATCGGGCAATATACAGAAGATTGTCGCGATTTACTTCGTCAACTTTGGAAGTTATACGAGGAGAATCGTCTTACCCAGTTCCTTAAAAAGCCAGCGAGCAGAGACTCCCGAACAGAAAAAACAGGAGATCGCAGGGGTAAGCGAAAAGCCGAAGAAACATCTGACAGTGATCCCGAAGAATCCTGTAAGAGGTCTGAAATACCCAAAAGAGGGGCTCCTACTATGGGTAGAGGTCGAGAAAGTCAAGAGATCCATATGATACGTCTTAATTACGGTCCAATGGGTGGATGTTATCAGGCACCAATATTATCGAACAAACGAAAGAAGATGGAGATGCGTGCCATGCAAAGCATCCATCAGGTGAAGGTGGCGAGCACATCTGCTAGCACGCCACCCTCTCACCAAATCATGTTCTCAGAAGACGATCTCGATGGCATAATCACCCCCCACAATGACTCTCTAACCATCAGTGCTCGTCTCCTCGGTTTGAAGGTGCACTGCCTCCTGGTCGATACCGGAGCATATGCGAACATTTTGTTCGTCGACACTCTGCACCAAATGGAAAAGCAAGTTGGGGACTTGAGTAGCTATATTTAACCATGTGATCACACCATTATGGGTTTCGGGGAATCTGTAACCCGACCCTATGGTATGATCAGGTTAGGAGTCGAGTTAGAATCAACTCTAAATCCGGAGATCCGACGAACTAGAATGCTAAATTTTGTAATCGTCGATGCTCTATCTACTTATAACGGGTTTCTAGGTAGTCCGTTTATTCAGGAATTTAAAGCTGCCTATTCTACTTATTATTACTGTGTTAAATTTCCAACACAAGATGGAACGGGTAGCGTAAAAGGTGATCAGAAAAAAGCTCGAGATTGTTTGCTATCATGTGCACCAGAAAAGCAAAATATCATTAACATGATAGAGCAAACATGGGAGATCGGAGAATCAAGCCAACAGGCAAAAGCGTTGCCAAAATATCCTTTAACGAGCACACCTCCATGCGCGAATACAGAAAGCGCGAACATAGAATCCGGGATGGTGACTCATGTCCCAGATCTCCCAAATCTAATGAGTATTGATCCACCAAACGAGCTACAGGACCTAGAACCTCGCGTAGGTTTTGAACCTATGGAGGTAGATGACGAACACCGGGGGTCGATCGAAGATCCTCGGTGGAAACAAAAAAGAAAGTGAGCAACACCTGTCGAACAACTGGAGTCTATCAACATCGACCCGAACAGACCTGAGTTAGAAGTGTTCATTGGTTCGGAGTTACCAGAACCTTTCCAAACAGAAGTAATTGCATACCTTCAAGCAAACTTGGATGTGTTCGCTTGGTCGCACGAGGACATGGTTGGCATTGATCCTAAACATGCATGTCACTCCCTTAACCTTGATTCAACACAAACTCCAGTTATTCAGAAGCGCAGAAAGTTCAGTCCGGAGAAATATGCGGCCATGAATAGTGAAATCAAAAAGTTGCTCGACAATAAACTGATTCGAGAGGTAAAATGCCCAAGATGGCTTGCGAACCCTGTGCTCGTCCGCAAGTCTAACGGAACGTAGAGACTATGTATTGATTTCACTGATTTAAACAAAGCATGCCCGAAAGATAATTTCCCGATGCCGCACATCGATTATTTGGTAAATAATACAACAGGCCATGAGCTCATGACCTTCATGGATGCATTTGCCGGCTATCACCAAATACCCATGCATCCGGACGATCAAAAGAATACGGCTTTCTGCATCGAAAAGAATATGTACTGTTGGCGACGCATGCCATTCGGATTAAAGAATGCCGGAGCAACATATTAACGTTTGGTGAACAAAATGTTCGACGAACATATCGGTCGAACAATTGAGGTGTATATTGATGACATTGTGGTAAAAAGCGAACACAAGGAAGACCACATCACCCACCTCACACAAACGTTTGATATTCTCAGGGAGTACAACATGAAGCTAAATCCAAAGAAATGCAGCTTTGGGGTTCACTCGGGAAAATTCCTCGGACATATGGTCAGTCAACGGGGAATTGAAGCGAACCCATCAAAGATTCAAGCTATGCTCGACATGCAGGCCCCCAGGAGTGTGAAAGAAGTCCAAAAATTAACTGGACATTTGGCTTTCGTAAGCCGGTTTATATCACGAACTGGGGACAAATGCAAACCTTTCTTTGATGCATTAAAGAAAGGGAAATTCCAGTGAACAGAGCATTGCCAAAATGCATTCGAGTCATTAAAGCAGTACTTGCAGATACTCAAACACTATCCAAGCCTGTTCCAGGCGAACAACTTTATTTGTATCTCGCTGCATCCGAGCATGCAATTAGCGCCGTGCTCGTTCGGGCAGAGGGGACAACCCACTTGCCCGTTTACTATGTAAGCCAGGTGCTCAAAGAAGCCGAGCTCCAATACCCACC
The DNA here is from genome assembly GCA_037126765.1 of Stenogyne calaminthoides. NCBI lineage: Eukaryota > Viridiplantae > Streptophyta > Magnoliopsida > Lamiales > Lamiaceae > Stenogyne > Stenogyne calaminthoides. The sequence goes on from JBBCBC010000027.1 coordinate 23,047,707, forward strand.
ACTGGAAAAATTAACATATGCTCTCGTTATGAGTGTTTTTTCCCATTGCGACAAATCCTCCACCGACCAGACACTGCGGGCAGATTACTCAAGTGGGCGGTGGAGTTAGGCCAATTTGGCATTACGTTCGCCTCGCGAACAACAATGAAGGGCCAAGCTATGGCCGATTTCATGGCCGAGTTGACATACCCGCAAATGACCAAAAGAGCCATCGACCAACCATGGCATATGTATGTAGATGGCTCATCAACAAGTTCAAGAGCCGGAGCAGGCGTGGTTCTCATCAGCTCAACTCGACAAACTTTCACAACTGCCATCCGTTTTGATTTCCCAGCTACAAATGATGAAGCCGAGTACGAGGCTTTGATCGCTGGACTACAGATGGCTATGATAATGGGAATTCAAAGGCTGATGATTTACAGCGATTCTCAGATAATCATTTATCAAGTAACAGGCGAGTACGAGGCCCGAGGCGAATAGATGGCACAATATCAGCAACTAGCAAAGGAGTTGCTCGAACAATTCGAACAAGTTTACATAGAACAATTACCACGATTGGGTAATTTGTTCGCTGATGCCTTGGCACGCCTGGCAACAGCAGAAGGAGTGATGAACACAAGAAACATGGATGACTCCTATTTTGAATTACTTACAAAAGGGACTTCTCCCTGAGAATATAGCACAAGCTACTCGCCTCAGATTACAATCTGCTCGTTATACAATCTTAAACTAGCATTTATACAAAAGAAGCTTCTCACTTCCATTATTGAAGTGTATTACTCCTAAAGAGGGTCATGTGATTCTGGAGCAAATTCATGAAGGAGTATGCGAAAACCATACAGGTGGGCTCGTCCTGGCACATAAAATTATTAGACAAGGCTATTACTGGCCGACCCTAAAAAAAGATTTGCTCGCGTATGCTCGCGCGTGTCACAAGTGCCAGGTACATGCCCCACTTATTCATAGCCCACCTGAAGAATTAGTGTCAGTTTATAGCCCATGGCCATTTTCTAATGAGGAATCGATTTGATCGACCCATTTCCTACTGGCACGTCGGGAGTAAAATATGCTGTAGTTGCCGTTGATTACTATACTAAATGGGCGGAAGCCGTAGCTGTTGTTAAAGTCACCGAACAAAGAATGTGGAACTTTGTTTGGAAAAACATCATTTGTCGTTTTGGGCTTCCCCAATCATTAGTAACGGATAATGACAAATAGTTCTATGGAAGTGAATTCCGACAAAATTGTGCTCGCTGGGGCATAAAAAAACATTACTCAACTCCGTATTATCCCCAGTCAAACGGACAAGTTGAAGCCGTTAATAAAATTATCAAGCATACCCTCAAGGCCAGACTTGATAATTCCAAGGGGGGAGGATGGGCTGAAGAGTTGCCTTAAATTTTATGGGCCTATCGAACAACTTTCAGAACATCAACTGCGGAAGCCCCGTTTGCCCTAGCATTTGGTGCGGAAGTTGTTATACCCACATAAATCAAGATTCCGAGTCATCGGATAATGACTTTTGGAGAGCACATTAATGACCAAGCGCTCGCCCTGAGTGCAGACCTGTTAGAAGAAAGAAGGACGGAGTCTGATTTCAAGAATGCCATGTACAAAAAGAGATCAGAAAAGTTCTATAACTCCAAAGTCCGAACACGCAGGTTCAATGTGGGCGAGCTGGTTTTAAGACGAGCAACAGGGGTATCAGGTGGTGTGTTCGGCCGAGCATGGGAAGGTCCGTTCAGGGTTACAGAACGATTGCTAAATGGGGCATATGACTTGGAAGACCTGAATGGAGTCCCATTGTCCTACTCGTGGAATGCATCAAATTTGAAAAAAATATTATCAGTAATGACGAGCATAACTGGCCGAGTGCCGAACATAATCAGCCACACAGCTGAAACGAGAACAACTGGCCGAACATAATCAGTCTTCTTCAAATGTAAAGGTTGTAATAGAATACAACGTGTTGCAAAAACATTTTTGTTTGTTAAGATTTTCTAGTTGAAGCCTATCAGAGGTCGCACCTAAGCCGGACGGCCCGAATAAAGTTGAACGAGCCGAAGTTTATGTTCACCTGACGAACGAGTTTGTACTCTGATACCCGCAGCAAAAAGTGAGTAATGGGTACGCGATGCAAAAAGGCGACTTCGTGACTTACGGATACCAAAAGAAAAAAGCGAGTAAAGAGTCTTGGGTCGCATGACTAAATAAGACGGACCCCTAATCGGAAGTGATCGCGCCTAAATAAGACGATCGCGAACCAAGAAAGGGGGGGTTGCATAAAGTTAACCCATCTGGTCGCACCTAAATAAGACGATCAACCGATTGCATCACAATAAGACAATAAAAAACGAAAGAAGTCAGGAGCGGGCATAGGCAAACACAATGTTCGAATTCATTCAGAAGAAAAGAGGCATAAACTAGAAAGCAACAAAGCAAACATCAAGCAACACAAGTATCGATCAGGTTAGAGGAAATTATTCAATATGCAAATTCAACCATTCAATTTTGAAGTTGTTCGAACAAAAGAAGAAGAAGACAAAAGAATTACACAAGTTCAAAAAAAAAAAAAAATTGTTCGAGCAAAAAAGAGAAGAAGACAAAAATTACACAGCAATTGTTCAGCAAAGCAAAAAATTACACTAAGGGGCAAATTCATTATTGGGGATGGGCGGAAGCGAAGTATCAAGCAAATCATGCCCCATCTGCTCGGCCCCCTCAGCAACGGCTCCTCTAGCATGGTCAGGCCCAGTCTGCTTCGCCAAGAAGTACTCTTTGCTCGGTCACAAGAGGTCCCTTTGTTAAATCCGCACCTTTTGATCGAACCCGGGCTCGACTCGGAGAGTTTGATCAGCAACATCAGCAATGTCCGCATCCGAGCCATCTTCCTCATCCAGGATAGGATCATCAATCTCGATCCCTTCAAGAAGATTGGAGAAATCACATAGATCGTTCAAGTCAGACATCGGAAGGTTGCGATCTAGGGGTTATCGATCGTCTTCTTGAAAAAATGGATATGAAGCGGGGCAATTTGTTCGCCAAAGTGGCGTATGGCGAAAGCGGAACCCGGATGGCATCGGCAAAAGCACATATGTAAGAGAAGTTCGACATGGAATCAACATACTCCCTCATTGTGCAACCTTGAATTTTGAGACCCAAACGAGTGTTGGTCTCTTCAAAGAATGATGAGTTGTTGGCGGCGAATTCTTCTCACATTCCATGACCTCGGCGTCGGTTTGGAGTTCTGGCTCGACATTCATTTCATTCTGAACTCTCCGTATGCCGACCACCTCCTCCTGAGCAAGGTTTAGCTCCTCCCTTGCCTGGCGAGCAACTTCCTGAGCTTGGCGAGCATCCTCTTAAGCCTTACGAGCATCTGCTTGAGCCGAGGATATCTGTCCCTGAGCCAACTTCAATTCATCCTGAGATCTGTTAAGCTCATTCACCTTTTCTTCAAAGTTTCTGATAAGAGTTAAGTAACTGGCATGAAGATTGGCGGACTCAGCATAAGCCTTCTCAAGAAGAACCAGAGATTGACCATGATGTACTAGGCCAAGTCGCATGGTTTCCAAAGGTGTTGGACCCTTGGTGGCCTCTTCAAGCTCAGTGGTCCATGTTCGTATAGGGGTCTTACAAGCCTTCTAAACATGCTCGGGAAGACCCGGAATATTGCGAACACTCGGAGAGCAGTAATAATTCTTCAATTCGGGCATCAGAGGCGCCAACCTGCATGTTCACCCGAGCAAACAAATGAAATAAAGCGAACAAAATCAATTGAAGGAAAAAGTAATTCAATGGGCGAACAAACGCACCTGTTCGCCCGAGCAGGATCCCATCCCAAAAATGATTTATCTTCTGGGGACCGGAGTTGAGGGTTCATAGGAGTCCAAGTCCGAGGTCCTGGAGGAGGTGGAGAGGATGTACCCACCTCCATTTCAACTATTTGAGTGACCGGACCGACCACAGAGGTGGCCATTCTGATCGCTTCGGTAGTGGGGGTCTCCCTAACAGCATCGATGCTCGTCTGAGCCTGGTCGCTTGCCCCCTGCTCGTCGGTTTCCATCCCTGGTCTTTTTGGCGACGGAGCCTGTTCGCTTTCCCCCCCTGCTCGGCCGAACGAGTTGTCCTCTTCGGTCAGCTCAACTCTCCAGGGCCAGACGCAGATGCTCGGCTCACCCTGCTCACTTCCCCTCGATTTGCTCACTGAGCCTCCCACTCGGCTTGAATTCGAGCAAACTCCTGAGGTCTTTTTCTTCGAGCCATTTCAGTATGCTCGGATGTACTCACGATAACAGTAACAGTAGGAAAAGCTATAGACAAAACAATTCATTATACAAGAAAGGAAAACAACGAGCAAAAGGTACAAAACATGCAAATGCAAAAAGGCAATCCTTACCAGCGGGATTAATAGCAACAAGATGATGAGGGGGCACGTACAAGCCTCCTTTCTTCCTTTGATCGGCGGTATTCAAAGTCTTCACAGATCATTATGAGCGAGACTCGAGATCGATTTGCCAGACACTGCTAAAATAGCCGTCGTTGGTCTCTTTGTCCGTCGCAGCTGGAATTCCTGAAATGAAGAATAAGTTAAAATCAGTTCAAGCTGAAGAGCAAAAGACACAAAAATACTTACTTCGGTAAACCCCAAAATTAGTGGGGATGTCTAAACGAGCATCTGGTTCGCTTCCAGAAGCTGGGCTTTTCCAATCGCCACCAACGAACCAGAATTTCTCTTTCCAATCACTGATTTTGTTCGGCACATCCTCAATGATCTTGCACTTAGCATTTGCCTGCATGAACAACCATCCATGCTCGCCCTTCGGACGGGTCAAATGCACTAGTCGAGCAAGTTCAGCTGCTGTGGGATAATATCTGGGTTTCATTTTGCCGAACAAAGTCAAGAAGCTCATAATCATGTGCCACCCATTCGGCTTCAGCTGCGTAATGGTAATGTTCCATTCTACGAGCAAACGAGTGATAGCCGGATGGAGTGGAAACCTAAGGCCCGCTTCCATAATGTCCAAATTCACAGCAACACAACACTCAGGGGGCTGGTCTGCTTGCTCATCGGGACCAGGTGCCCAGAAAAAGACATCTTTGGGGGTTTCATAATTTCTATACAGCTGAGCGAGCATATCAACATCAATTATGCTCGCAATTTTGCTCGCCGGGTACTCATTCTCAACCCTAGTCCTACGAGGTTGTTCGGGCTAATCAAAATCATAACGAGCATTATACTCGTTATATGTTGGGCTATGAGGGACACCAACAAGGATATCAAGTTCTGTGTTCTGTTCGCTTCCTAAGCCCCTGTTCGACTCATCGATATTCATAGCCATCAAGAATTCCTCCCTCACATTATCATCATTCCTATTCACATCAAGACTATCTACAACCCTCGACCTAATTTGGGATTGGGGCAAAGAATCATCACTCAAATCATCTAAAAAATCACTACGGGCTAAATCCCTATCCAATTCGTTTAGGGCATCATCGGAATCGGAGGAAAGATCGGCAAACGGCTGCCGAACTTGCCAACGAGACCTTGATCCCGAAGCATTTATCTCCGATGCATTAGCATCACTACGGGGGATTGTACAGAAAGAGGGGGAGGAAAAACTATGGTGGTCCGATTCAATTGAGGCAGAAGAGTTTGAACAAGAAGCCATAATTAGAATTAAAGGGAGTATGCAATGGTTACCTGAGTAAAATCCTTTGCCGGAATGATGAAGCCCTTGCTGGAAGTTTCAGAAAAGAAAGAGAATGAAAGCAAGAAGAAGAAGTAAAGAAAGAAAAGGAACTGAGGCGGCAAAAATAGGTATTTATAAATGCCGGGTTTGAAAATTTTTTGAAATTCGCACAGAAGACAAAACGACGTTCACTACGGCCCAATCAAATTATAACAGCCGGGCCCCATGATGAAAACAAAGCGACCCGACTGGGGGGTATTGTTGTGTTCGATATAATTATTCAGCATTAATCGAACACGTAAGAGAGACACGTGTAATATTCAACTATTAAAATAATCATGCTCGATGAACAAGTGTGCTCGCCTCTTGCCGACCAAATAAGTTTGTTCGCCAGCTCGCCACTTGTCAACCATGCGAGTATGCTCGCCTATGAAGTAAGTTTTGTTCGCCAGCTTGCCATTTACCAACCAAGGTTGTTCAACCAGCCTACCGAGCAAACAGGTATGTTCGCCAGACTAACCGAGAAAACAGGTATGATCCTGAAAAGATGTTGATATGATCAGTCAAACTGATCAGATCAGGGAAGGAGAAATCAGATAGCCTGAGTCAAGTGACCTCGGGGTCAGTATGCTCGATGCTCAGATATCCTGAGGGCTCAGACATCCTGAAGGCTCAGACAAACCTGAGGGGTCAGTATGCTCGATGCTCAGATATCCTGAGGGCTCAGACATCCCGAAGCTCGATAAACCCCGAGGGGTCAAGATATGCTCGATGCTCGGGATATCCGAGGGCTCGACATCCCGAAGGCTCGCATAACCCGAGGGGTCGAGATGCTCGATGCTCAGATATCCTGAAGGCTCAGACAAACCTGAGGGTCAGTATGCTCGATGCTCAGATATCCTGAGGGCTCAGACATCCTGAAAGCTTAGACAACCTGAGGGGTCAGTATGCTCGATGCTCAGACATCCTGAGGACACAGACATACCCGATGCTCAGATAACCTGAGGACTCAGACAACCTAAAGGACTCAGACATGCTCGATGAGGACAATATTCCGGCATAAAATTGATATGGTTTAATGGGGCGAACAAAGCATTCAGTCGAGCAAAAGATAGATTTGGACGACCAAAAGAGTGCCTTATAGATAAGCAAATGCAAAGATCAACCAGGAAGACGAAGTTGGAAACGTGGCAGCATTACATGAGTTCTTGCATGGCCCGAAGTCTCTAGCTCATGCATGCCAAAACATCTCATGCTTGTCAAAGTACTATAAATAGAAGAAAAAACAACAAGAAAGGGGTTCACAAAAAATTTCCCAGAGGGGTAAGGTTCAAAAAAATTCGAGAGTTCATCCATACACATAAAAACCCTAACACTCATATACCAACTCTCCAAATCATCTTTATCCATAATGATTCATCTTCATGAGATGTATCATATATTGTACGTGTAAAACTCGCAATACTACATCCACGGCTTGAAATGCGCCCTAGAGTAGTCATTTCGATTTATTTGGGTCAATAAATTCCTCTTATTTATAGTTTATTTTACACGTGCATATTTTGTTTGTGAGTTGTCACCGAATTAGCCACATAATATTCTCCATATAAAATGACTCGCAACACCTTCCTTTATTGTGCCGACTTGATTTCCTTATGTGACTTTAAAATTACATTCATTCTCATCGTCTTATTATCTTTGCGATGTAATTGAACTTATTCTTGCCATCTTATTTGTATGCGGCTTATTAATAAACTTTTCTTAGTTATTTTACAAAGTCGGGGGAGGACCGCACTGCTTTGGATGGCGATCTCACCGTCAGTATGTCAAAAGTCGTACTTTGGGAGGTCGATGTTAACTCATGCGACCTCCTTGAGTTTAAATACATGAATTTTGAAAAGAAAAATAACATTTTATTTGACTTGGCAGAATTAGTACAAAGATGCGACTTCTGACCTATTGATAGTACTTCTTTAGGTGAGCCGCATTCCATGGGTACTGAGCCTTTGGGCCATCTAGACTTTCGAGCTCATAGGCTCCATTAGGTAGGATTCTTGATACCTTGAACGGACCTTCCCAATTCGGGCCGAAAGTCCCTTTTTGTACACCGAGCACCTTCTTTAATACCATGTCTCCTTCTTTGAATTTTTGAAGTCGTACTTTAGAATTGTAGTACTTCTCCTATTGTTGTTTGTACCTAGCGTTTCTCATATTGGCTTCTAGTTTTTTTTCTTCAAGTAGATCTAGATTTCTGGCAAGAGCCTCATCATTATGGTTGATTGCGACTTGTGACGTCCGGAGGCTTGGGAAGTCGACCTCTGAAGGTAAGACCGCCTCGGTTCTAAAAGCTAGGGGTAAGGAGTCTCTCCAGTTGAATTTTTGCAAGTCTTTCTGTATGACCATAAGACATCCGGCAACTGCTGGCTCATTTTCCTTTTCCTTCCTCAATCCTCGTCTTCAAGGTATGCTTGATAATCTTGTTAACTGCCTCGACCTGTCCGTTTGATTGGGGATGGTATGGAGTGGAAAAGAGCTTAGTGATTTTCCACTTTCAGAAAAAAGTATCAATTTTGAGTCCATCAAATTGCTTCCCATTATAGGATATGATAACCTAGGGCCGGCCGAATCTGCAGATGATGTTTCGCCATATGAATCTGCCTCTGCCCATATTGTGAAGTAATCCACAGCGATTAGGGCATACTTGACCGAGCCCAGTGCTGTTGGGAGTGGCCCAATGATATCTATCCCCCACTTGGTGAAGAGCCATGGACTGAGGATGCTGGTAAGCTCTTCTGGAGCGACCTTAATTGCTGGCGCAAAAAATTGGCATCGTTGACACTTTCGGGCAAAAATGATGGCATCCGCCCTTAAAGTCGGCCAAAAATAGCCTTGTCTTGTAGCATTATGAGCCAATGATTGATTGTCCCCCAGCATGGTTTCCGCACAAGCCTTCGTGTATCTCCCTCAGGATGGCTTGCCCCTGTTCTGGTATGATACATCTAAGAAGGGGTGTGCTGATGCCTCGTTTATATAGGTCGTCATTGATGAGAGTATATCTCGCGGCTCTCAACTGTAATTGGCGAGCTTTTACTCTATCTTGTGGTAAATTGCCACTCTTCAAATACTCGATGATGGGTGTCATCCAGTTTTCTTCAGGTGTTGATGTATCTGGGATGCGGCAAGTGTGTTAATACTTGAGGGGTGGGAGAGTCTTGTGTTGGGGAATAAGTTGCACGGATCTATTTGGGATAAATATTTAAATACAAATTTAATTCTTATAATTATTACTAGCATGAATTAATCCTATATTAATTCAAATAATAATTCAACAACAAATAATGCATATAATCAATTCACGTAAATCCTACGCATGCGGAATTTCTACGAGTTCACGTGAACGTACCTCTTGGAATGGTAATGGCCTCTTTGATTAAACACACCAAAAAAACCTTCCCAAGTATTTCCTTAATCCTTGCTCGACAATCCGGTGGTAGGACGCTTGCGAACAATTAACAAAAGGAAAATAAACTTTGTTGCACCACCTTTGTGGATTTGCTAATTTTTCCAGCACATGGAATTGTACTTGGGAATGAAACACTCATCCCCTATTTATAGAAGAGTGGTGGTCGAATTTTTAGGATAAAATAATATGGAAAAATCTTTTTCTTGATCTCCAAGAAATCTTGAATATATCTCATATATTCTTTTCTCCATAATTAAAATATTCCACAAAATCCCAACTCCTCTTTGTTATGGGATATTTTTGAAAATTAGGGGCAAGAATTCAAGATTTGGATCTTCTTGAATTTATGAGATATTCTTGTATTTCAAGAAATACATATCTTTCATAATATATTTTTCAAGAAAATCAAGAAAATCTTTCTTTCCCTTTTTTTCTCAAAAATTTTGAAATATACTATATGGATGACTAAGTGGGAGATTTCTTGAATTTAATGAGATAATCTTGTATTCCAAGAATACATATCTTCATTCCATAACAAAATTGAAAAAAATTTTCTTTCTCCTTTTAATCCATAATTTTAGAAAATAGGAGGAAAAATAAAGGCAACAATATTTATTTTTTTATTTTAATTGTTTTTTTTCGGTTATTGGACTTTATGTTACATATATTTAGGGGGCCTTTAGCTCAATAAGATTGGATCTTCCAATGGATCTTGAATTATCAATATTGAGCCACAATATTATTCAAGCCCATAAATATTAATTAATCCACTACATAATTAATATTGCACTATCCATCTTAACCCATAAAATTTAGTCAATATGTGAAAGGTTATTATTTTCCGTGTTTAAGATTATCTACCCCATTAATTAATTCAAGGCTGAAATAGCTTTCCATTAATTAATATCTTTTTGTACTTGGTTAAGGAAGCGGTTCAACATTATTATCCGTTAGGAAACTAGTTCCACTTGCAAGATTTGGTATGATAAAGTTTATGAACCTCCCAAGGGGAAACCGTCGAACAATTCGTACTTTTTGCGATTCTCTTATTAAATCTTAGCAATCACATAAGTGACCAATAATATTGCCCAAGATAAAAGTATTGAATCTCGTTGATTCTCTGGGAGGTTGATAAGTTTTATCAAAGCAATAGTTACCAACCACCGTGATCTATTTAAGGAGCGAAGATTAAGAAATAACGGATAAAAGTCTAATTCTTCCTTGTTGCTATTTCAGAAGAATTTGAATTAATTAAGTCCTATTAGATTAATCGGTAATGCGGGAGTGTAATCTCTTGGTCAATACAAGCCATCGGGTTTAGCCTTACCACTTCCACCTTTCACGATGGATTGTTCATTTCCATCAAGGATAAAAGAATGAATGGTGTACTTTAGATTACAAATTAATTAAAGGTTAATTTAATCTTCGTGATGCGGTATCACTCCAAAATTAGTCCAATAATGTAAAAAGATGATTAAATTTAAATTAAACAATGTAGCCCAACTTATAAATATATGATAATTTCTTAAATTTTGGATGAAAAGAGGAGAAATATTTTCTTTGTATTTTGTTATGGAATGAAGATATGTATTCTTATAATACAAGATTATCTCATTAAATTCAAGAAATCTCCCACTTGGTTATTCATATGATATTTCAAATTTTTGAAAATAGAGGGCAAGAAAGATTTTCTTGATTTTCTTGAAAAGATATTATGGAAGATATGTATTTTTGAAATACAAGAATATCTCATAAATTCAAGAAGATCCAAATCTTGGAATCTTGCAAGACTCAATTTTCTTCAAAAATTCCATAATTTGAAGAGGTGGGATTTTTGTGGAATATTTTAATTATGAGAAAAAGAATATATGAGATATATTCAAGATTTCTTGGTGATCAAGAAAAGTCTTTTCCCACATTGATTTTTCATAAAAAATTTCGACCACCTCTCACCTATAAATAGGGGATGATTCTTTCATTCCCAAGTACAATTCCATGAGCTGGAAAAATTAATAAATCCACAAAGGTGGTGCAACATATTTATTTTTCCTTTTTGTTGAATCGTTCACAAGAATCCTTCCACCGGATAGTAGAACGAGGACTAAGGGAATACTTGGGAAGTCCTTGCGGTTAGTCTAATCAGCCATACCGTTGCCATCCCAAGAGGTATGTGCAACCTATCTGTGCAACCTATCTCCCAACAATTGGTATCAGAGCCACGGTTTCGGGCTCTGAATTATTTAAATTGTAATTTAATTCGCGGACATTAAATTTGAAATTGGATAGTAGAATTGCTAGATATTTTTTGCAGGTATCCAATTGTCAAGGAATTTAATGTGTTTATGCATGCATATAAACTGTGTTTTTTTTAATTCTATTCGTTCGGATTCGTTTTGCCTCTTGAGAAAATCCACGAGTATATTAGAATTTGTTTGATTTGATCAATGTAATAGACTAGTCTAGATCTAGGTTTATTTATTTTTTGTAAATAAATTATAATCGGATCGAAAACGAGGACGGAGACGAAGAATTAAAGGACAAAATCGTAACCGTGCGAGGCGTGGCGCTGGCGCGCTGGCACGCATGGGGCGCAGGGCGAGGCCGAGAATGGCCGAAAGAACGCCATGCGAGGAATAAAGGCTACAAGACGGCGGGCGCTTAAAGACGTGACACTGCGGGGCGCGAGTAAATCGGGCTAAGGGCCGGGCGCTGCTGGCAGAAAGAGGAACTGCGTTAAAGGCAGATGATGCATAAGCGACCTGGGGCGCAGACGGCGGGCGATGCTGTTAAAGACGCTGGCGGGCGGCGCGCGGCGTGGCGACAGGGCGGCGACGGCGGCGCAAGGGCGCTACCACGGGGGGGAGTTTCTTGGCGCTTCGGGTGAGGCGTCGCCTTCGGTGCCAAAAACACTGCAGTAAAGGCATTTGCTTTCGGCAAGGGCGGCGGATGCGGGCGTGCATCCCGACTGCGAGCTACTTGGCGTGGCGTTTCGAGACGGAGTTCTTTTCGAGACGATCAAGTGGGAGAAATTCGAGACGTGTTTCTTCAAGATCAAGCCAAGAAAAATCAAACCATGACAATTGGATAATTTGTGCCCAATATGTTTATTTTTCTGTTTTGCTTGATTTATTTGTGCTATCTTATGCTTTATTTAATTGGTTTAAATGTGTTTGCATGAGAATTGCCAAATGGAAAAATCTCACCTTCAAAATTACTAAGTATGTTTAAATAATTAATTGACAATTTTATTCCGGATAATAAAATTGAATTAATTTTGACCTCCATGATTTATTTATTTGTGAATTCTTTTGGAGAAATTCCCCCAACGGGACGATCAAAAGATAGCTTTCACATGAATGAATTCCAAACGGATGATTGTGGTTTATTACTAGTGGCGTCGATGACCCTCCCAACGAGGCTCGTTCAAAGCGAAATAATAATCCTGTATTTAATCATGGTTATTACTTAGGTATAAAATTGATATGCATATACTATAAAGTCCTGTCAATTTTATATTGGTCAAGAAGGAAGCCAACTATTAATCTGGATATTAAAGGTTTGTAATCGTTCTTGTTTGTAACTTTGCTTGAATGTGTTTAAATAATGACCCACCCAACGTGGCTTATTTAAACTGTTTTGAGATGTTGGCTGATGCATGCTCATATTTTTTTTTGAGATTTTAATATGAAGCATGTGATCGAACCTTGTGATATACTTGTGCTATTGCATATAGTTACTTATTTCAGTTCATCATGTCGCAACCTTTTAATCCACTATTCAATATACTAAAAGACAATTTGCTCACTGGAATCGAAAACTCACTATTGTCCTCACTGCACAAAGCCATAAATGGGTTCTGACCACACCTAAACCGGATAAACCATCAGATGAGTCCACTAAAATGGTTAAGAAAAGTATATCTTGTTGGGAGCGGTCTAACGAAATGGCAAAGTGTACCATCTTGGCTTCTATGTCAGATGTGTTGCAACACCAACACCAGAACTTTGAGACCGCTGCGGAAATCATGACTAGTCTTAAAGCGATGTTTCAACATCAGAACCGTGTGGCTCGTCAGATCACCATGAGGGACTTGCTCTCTATTAGAATGGTGGAGGGAACGCCCGTAAGGGAGCACATTCTCCATATGATGGCTCACCTTAATAAACTTGAGGTACTTGGTATTTGAATACGATATCGAGACCCAAATCGATTTCAGTGCTCCATTCTTCGCCGAAAAGCTTTGAGCGATTCGAGGTTGAACTACCGGATGAATAATCGAAGTTCTCGATGTCCGATCTGTTGCAAGCTTTAGTCTCAAGAGAGGCGATATTAAGGCGAAAAAGCCAAGCCTTGGTGGCAAACGTACCTTCTTCTTCTTCTAGACCAAGGGGTGGTAAGAACAAGAAAAGGAACAAAGGCCACAACCAAGTGAACTCAAGTGTTGCCAATGGCAAAGATAAGGTGAAGAAGGGTGGTGGAGTGAACAAGCCAGCTAAGGGGAAGTGCTTCAACTGCGGTGAGAAAGGACATTGGAGGTCAGCCTATTCCAGACCCAAAAAGGATGGAAAGAAAGGTAATTCTCACGCACTAGTTGTTTGAAACTTATTTAGCGGCGTATGCCTCCCATTTTGTGGGTGGTGGATACGGGATCCACTAATCATGTTTGTTTCACATTACAGGGGTTCAAGCGGACCAGGCAACTTAGTGGGAGTGAGGTCCTCATCACACTGGGCGATGCTATGAGAGTGGCAGCTGAAGCAGTGGGAGAAGTGCACCTGTCTTTTGAAGACAGAGTTTTAATTTTGAGATATTCTTTACGTTCCGGAATTATAGAAAGAATTTGTTTTCAGTGTCTAAACTTTTTGTGATGGATATTCGGTTACTTTTTTAATAAAGTTGTTACCATTTTTCTTTTTGATAAATTTATCTGTCATGGAACGTTGTTGAATGATCTCTATACAATTAACTGTGCACACCACTCACGAAATGTATCCTATAACACATCAACTGTTTTCGAGAAAAGAAAACGTTCATCAGACGTGAACGAGACAGTTCTTTGGCATCTAAGATTGGGTCATATAAATCCAAAGAGGATCCAAAGGTTGGTGAGAGACGGTTCACTAGGGCTTCTCCAAGTTGAACCGATTCCAACCTGCGAATCATGTTTGGAGGGTAAAATGACCAAGAGGGCATTTGGAGCCAAGGGGAATAGGGTAAAAGAAGTGTTAGAGATCGTTCACACAGATGTATGTAGTCCAATGTCAACCAAAGCAAGAGGAGGTTATGAGTATTTTTATTGATGATTACTCAAGGTACGGTTACATTTTCCTTATGAAGCATAAATCTGAGACCTTTGAGAAATTCAAAGAATTTAAGGCTCAAACAGAGAATCATAGGGAAAAACGTATCAAGTCTCTACGATCTGATCGTGGAGGCGAATACCTCAGCGATGAGTTTTTGAACTACTTATCTGATGAAGGGATTGTATCCCAGCTCACTGCACCCGGAACCCCTCAACAAAACGGGGTTGCAGAGCGAAGAAACATAATTCTTTTGGAAATGGTTAGATCAATGATGAGTTATGCGGATCTTCCCGAGTCGTTCTGGGGTCATGCCTTGGAAACAGCGACTTATTCTGAACTTGGTGCTATCCAAATCGGTTCCCAAAACTCCCAAAGAATTGTGGACCGGGCGCAAGCCTAGTATGATACACATGAGAATTTGGGGGTGTCCGGCCTACGTGTTGGACAAGGAAGCTGGTAAATTGGATCCTCGATCAAAATTAATGTTGTTTTATAGGATACCCCGAGGGAACAAAAGGGTGTATGTTCTATAGTCCCGAAGATCAAAAGGTGGTCATCAACACCCATTTTAGATTTTTGGAAGAAGACTATATGAACCAAAGAAAACCCAGAAGTGAGATTACCTTAAATGAGCTTAGAGGGCAAACCTCAGTGCCAACTGTACTAGATGATATACCAAACGATACGTTTTCACAACCGGAGCCTCGTCATAGTGGGAGGGTTGTTAGACAGCCCGAGATATTCATGGGAATAGGAGAGTCCTCAGACTTGATTCCCGGACAAGACGAATCAGACCCATGGACATATGATGTGGCATTCCAAGATAAGGATGCAGTTTCTTGGCAAACAGCAATGAAAGCCGAAATGGGTTCTATGTTTCATAATAAAAGTGTGGGAGCTAGTCGAACCACTTAATGGGGTCAAAACCATTGGATGCAAGTGGGTATATAAGAGGAAAAGAGGACCGGACGGGAAGGTTGAAACCTTTAAAGCAAGACTAGTGGCGAAAGGTTATACTCAGAAAGAAGGGATCGATTATGAGGAAACTTTTTCGCCCGTAGCCATGCTTAAGTCCATCCGTATTCTCTTATCGATTGCTGCGCATTTCGACTTTGAAATCTAGCAAATGGATGTCAAGACATCTTTCCTTAACGGAAGTGTTGATGAAGAGATCTATCTGCAACAACCCCGAGGTTTCATTGAAACAGGCCAAGAACATCTTGTTTGTAAGCTCAAGAAGTCCATCTACGGACTCAAACAGGCATCCAGAGCTTGGAACCAATGTTTTGATCATGTTATAAAGTCTTATGGGTTTGGTCAAAATGAGTTTGAAAGTTGTGTGTATAAAAAGCGTGTCGGAACTGCATTGGTATTCTTAGTACTATACGTAGACGACATTCTGATCATCGGGAACGATGTGAAGGTGTTATCAGACGTAAGGGCATGGCTTTCAAAAAGTTTGATATGAAGGACTTAGGGGAAGCCGGACACATCCTTGGGATCAAGATCACTCGAGATAGCAAGAAAAGGATGATAGGCTTATCGCAAGCTTCATACATAGACACTGTCTTGAAACGATTCAACATGCAAGATTCCAAGAAAGGATTCGTACCTTTCAGGCATGGAATCCATCTATCCAAGAAAATGTCCCCTAAGACGCAAAAGGAGATAGATGACATGAAAGGCATTCCTTGTGCTTCGGCTGTCGGAAACCCTATGTATGCATTACTGTGTACGAGGCCGGATATCTGCTTTGCCGCAGGCATGATAGCAAGATATTAAAGTAACCCAGGGAAAGCGCATTGGACGACAGTTAAAAACATTATGAAGTGTCTGAAAAGAACTCGGGATAGAATGTTGATTTATCAGTCAGATACTCCAATCCCCATCGGCTACAAGGACTCGGATTTCCAATCAGACTTAGATTCCATAAATTATCTGCATCAGTTAGTGTGTTTCCATTTAGGAAGTGTTGCCATCAAATGGATGAGTGTGAAGCAGAAATGCATCACTGACTCAACCATAGAAGTCGGGTAAGTAGCTGCTTGTGAAGCAGTGAAAGAACTGATTGGGCTCTAGACCTTCTTAGTGGACTTGGTTCGTGTTCTGAATTTGTCTAGCAATATCTGCTATGGGCAGTTGCAAATTCAAGAGAACCAAGAGTCCACGAGTCAAACAAGCACACTAAAGGAAAGACATCTGTTGGTCCCGTTTTGAAAACCCATTTTGCGCGTGCGGAAGCAAAACATTTTAAAAGCGATGCATATAAAACAGGGGTGAGGGCAGAGTGATTCCCATTTTTTGCTTTTAAGCTCATGTGTTATGTTTTGCTTATAATCGAATGCATATGACAATATAAGAACATAAAGCAGTAAAGAACACAACAAAGTATAGTGGTTCGGAGGCTCAAGCTCCTACATCCACTCTCCCTGTTCCTAGGGAAATTCCTTCAACTGGACTTATCATCCTCTCGGGTTCGCCTCTAGATATTTAACGAGCTCACACTCCAACGGGACTTATCACCCTCGCTCGGGATTGCCTACAGATGTTTACCGAGTTCACACTCCAACGGGACTTATCACCCTCACTCGGGATCGCCTACCCTCCCTTTCGGGATTGCTAGATGTTTATCGAGTTCACACTCACCTACAAACTTAACCGACTGATTTGGGTAAGGTTTGTTTGGTTTCCAACTATGGTGAGATTTTCCCTTACATTTGTTTAGCCTCAATGCTAAGGTTGGGAAAATCTCTCTAAGCTTAGGATACATCGTGGGTTGCTTAGATTGGGTTCTAGAACACTCTTTGAATATATGCGTGTATATCTACAGACTTGTGTTCTAGGGTGGGAATGCTTGATGATTTGGCTTGATGGATGTTTCACGCATTTTTTCACACCTGATAATGAGGGAAGAACTTGTATTTATAGTGTGGATTTGAATGTTACCGTTGGATGGAGTCACATTCAAATCCATACTATTCTGTAGCTTCTTGCAGCTTTTCCAGGATGGTTGTCTTCCTCTCATTGGTCCACGTCAGCTGATTCTAACGGCTATATTCCTCAGATTCCTCGCCTTGGAATCATTCAGGATTCTCTGAGTCTCAGTGTTTTCAGTTCCATCCCGAGCCTTCAGTCTATCGAGCCTTTGGTGACTTCTCTTCACGGACCTTATACGATCGGGCATCTCGACACTCGGGACCGACCGAGTTCGGTTCTTACGTCATCGGACAATCGACCCTCAGTCATTAGCACTAAAATTTAGCGATCATCGATAGCATTAGATTCTCGATGAATATGACTTGGATAACTTCTCTTGGATGACTTCTTTTACGTCGGTATGCTGATTTACGGTTTCGATATCGATTTCTTCTACTTTGATCGATCGGCTCATGAAACGGTCGGTATATCATTAGGTCGACATATCGGTTTATCGCGCCAGTTAGTACATCGAGGTTAGCATATCGGTTTAGCACATCGATCTCAATCACGTCGATTTTGATCATCTGCTCATCTTCATATCGATCTCGATCACGTCGATCTCGTCGATCTCATCCTTTCTCTCTTACGATCGCAACCTTCTCTTGATCTTACAGTCGGTTTCTTTACGATCGAACATGCGCTCTTGATCACCCGGATCGGCTAAATGCATTCTTCGATCATCACGATCGAGGTCATCTGGTCATCGATCTTACGATTAGTGGCTTAGCTTTTCTTCTCTTGATTTTGCTCGGCTCTCGTGATTAACTCCTGAACTCATCTTACTCATCGATCTCGATCGGTCTAAATGCAACCGTGCGATCTCGATCATCTACGTCGATTTCGTGAGTTCCCCCTCAATTTGTTCTCTCGTTCCCCCTCAACTTGTTATCTGTAGATTAACTTCAAAAACACAAGTTGATAATGTTTTGGCATAATTCATCAAAACTAAAATATCCCAACAACATCTTATACGAGAAATCGTTAAGAGAGGAGATATAGATGTGGCAAAGATAGCGTCTGAGGATAGCCTAGCAGATCCATTCACAAAGAGTCTGACTCTGAATACATTCGAGAGACATGTGGGTGGAATGGGTGTCAAGACCGTTGCCAATCTGCTTTGAGTATAAGTGGGAGAAATTATTAGGTTCGTGTAGGTGACATTAGATATCACAGACTACGCGAGACGTGTTTTAGTATACTTAAAAGCAGACTTTGAGTATAAGTGGGAGATTGTTGGGATTATACTGGAAAGTATGCTTTTACTTTGTATAATCGAAAACCGAATTTCGGACTTATTTCTTTGAAATAAATTGTTTATCATCGATGCTTTAAATATCATTGTATGTTACATATATTTCTTGCATAAGCATTCAATAAGTTAAACGTGTTACATTGTAGTTAATTTAGTGATACCAGATCATAGAAGATTAAATTAACAGTCCCTTGTAACTAAAAGTACGTTATTCACGACCTAGATGGAAATGAACAACCCATCATGAAAGGTTGAAGTGTAAGGCTCAGATTGGCTTGTCTTGACCAAGAGATTACACTAGCGCATGACCGATGCCTTTGAATAGGACCTCTGAGGAGGATAAATTCTTGAGCCCGAACAAAGAAGAATTAGACCTCAGTGGTTCGTTATTTCTTAACCTTCGTCCCTTAAATAGGATCACGTGGGATTAATAACTATTGCTTTGACTTATCATGGGTAGTGAATCAATGAGATTCAATAGTTTTTATCTTGGGCAATATTATTGGCCACATGTGATTGCTAAGATTTATCTGAAGAATCTCGTGTGTAAGCAAACGCTTTTGTTCGATTTTGCCCCCTTGGGAGGTTCATAAGCTTTATCATACCATATCTTGCAAGTGTAATTAGTTTCCGGTATGGATAATAATGTTGAACCGTTCCTTGACCAAGGATAAAAGATATTAATTAATTAGAAAGCTATTTCAGTGGCTTGAATTAATTAATGGGCTAGATAATCTTAAACACGGGAAATAATGACCGGGAGCCATATTGACTGTAATATGAGTTAAGATGGATAGTGCAATATTAATTATGTAGTGGGATTAATTAATATTTATGGGCTTGAATTATATTGTGGCTCAATATTAGATATTCAAGGTCCATTAGAAGGTCAATCTTAATTCTCCTAAAGGCCCCTGAGTAGCCCAACATATAGTCCAATAAGCGAAAAAGGTGATTAAAATAAAATAAATAATGTTGCTTATTTTTCCTATGATATTTTTTAAATTTATGGATAAAAAGAGGAGAAAGATTTTCTTTGTATTTTGTTATGGAATGAAGATATGTATTCTTGGAATACAAGATTATCTCATTAAATTCAAGAAATCTCCCACTTGGTTATTCATAAGGATATTTGAAATTTTTGAAAATAGGGCAAGAAAGATTTTCTTGATTTTCTTGAAAAGATATTATGGAAGATATATATTTCTTGAAATACAAGAATATCTCATAAATTCAAGAAGATCCAAATCTTGGAATCTTGCAAGACTCAATTTTCGAAAACTCCATAATTTGAAGAGGTGGGATTTTTGTGGAATATTTTAATTATGGGAAAAAGAATATATGAGATATATTCAAGATTTCTTGGTGATCAAGAAAAGTCTTTTCCCACATTGATTTTTCATCAAAAATTTCGACCACCTCTCACCTATAAATAGGGGATGATTCTTTCATTCCCAAGTACAATTCCATGTGCTGGAAAAATTAGTAAATCCACAAAGATGGTGCAACATATTTATTTTTCCTTTTTGTTGAATCGTTCACAAGAATCCGTCCACCGGATAGTAGAACGAGGACTAAGGGAATACTTGGGAAGTCCTTGCGGTTAGTCTAATCAGCCATACCGTTGCCATCCCAAGAGGTGCGTTCACGTAAACTTCGTAGAATTCGCATCGTAGGTTTTACGTGAATTATTATATGCATGATATGTTGTTGGATTATTATTTGAATTAATATAGGATTAATTCATGCTAGTAACAATTAAAGAATTAAATTTGTATTTAAATATTCATCCCGAATAGATCTGTGCAACCTATCTCCCAACAGAAAGCTGTCTTGACATCCATTTGCCAGATTTCAAAGTCGAGATGCGCAGCAATCGATAAGAGAATTCGGATGGACTTGAGCATGGCTACGGGCAAAAAGTTTCCTCATAATCGATCCCTTCTTTCTGAGTATAACCTTTCGCCACGAGTCTTGCCTTGAAGGTTTCCACCTTCCAGTCCTTTCCTCTTTTTCTCTTATACACCCACTTGCAACCAATGGGTTTGACCCCATTAAGTGGTTCGACTAGCTCCCAAACTCTATTTTGATACATAGAACCCATTTCGGCTTTCATTGCTGTTTGCCAAGAATCTGCATCCTTGTCTTGGATTGCCTCGCCATATGTCCATGGGTCTGATTCGTCTTGTCCGGGAAT
The DNA here is from genome assembly GCA_037126765.1 of Stenogyne calaminthoides. NCBI lineage: Eukaryota > Viridiplantae > Streptophyta > Magnoliopsida > Lamiales > Lamiaceae > Stenogyne > Stenogyne calaminthoides. The sequence continues at coordinate 23,068,594 of JBBCBC010000027.1, forward strand.
CAAGTCCGAGGACTCTCCTATTCCCATGAATCTCTCGGGTTGTTTCACAACCCCTCACCTCTGACGAGGTTCCGTTTGTGTAAGTGTGTCGTTTGGTATGTCATCTTGTACAGTTGGCATTGAGATTAGCCCCCCTAGCTCATTTAAGGTAATCTCACTTCTGGGTCTTCTTTCGTTCATATAGTCTTCTTCCAAAAATCTAAAGTGGGTGCTTATTACCACCTTTTGATCTTCGAGACCATAGAACATACACCCTTTTATTCCCTCGGGGTATCCCACAAACAACCTTAATTCTGATCGAGGATCCAATTTACCGGCTTCCTTGTCCAACACATAGGCCGGACACCCCCAAATCTTCATGTGTCTCAGACTGGGCTTGCGCCCCGTCCACAATTCTTTGGGAGTTTTGGGAACCGATTTGTATGGCACCAAGTTCAGAATGTAGGATCTTTGTTTCCAAGGCATGACCCGTAAGCGACTTGGGAAGATCCGATAACTCATCATAGATCTAACCATTTCCAAAAGAGTTGTTTCTTTCGCTCTGCAACCCCGTTTTGTTGAGGGGTTCGGGTCTTGATTATTTGGGATGAAATCCCTTCATCAGGCAAGTAGTTCAAAAACTCATCGCTGAGGTATTCGCCTCCACGATCGGATCGTAGAGACTTGATACATTTTTCCCTATGATTCTCTGCTTGAGCCTTAAATTCTTTGAATTTCTCAAAGGTCTCAGATTTATGCTTCATAAGAAAAATATAACCGTACCTTGAGTAATCATCAATAAAAGTGACGAAATACTCATAACCTTCTCTTTCTTTGGTTGACATTGGACCACATACATCTGTGTGAATGATTTATAACACTTCTTTGGATCTATTCCCCTTGGCTCCAAATGCCCTCTTGGTCATTTTACCCTCCAAACATGATTCGCAGGTTTTAATTGGTTCAACTTGGAGAAACTCCAGTTAACCGTCTTTCACCAACCTTTGGACCCTCTTTGGATTTATATGTCCCAATCTTAGATGCCATAGAAGTGTCTCGTTCACGTCTGATGAATGTTTTCTTTTCTCGGAAACAGTTGATGTGTTATAGGATGCATTTCGTGAGTGGTGTGCACAGTTAATTGTATAGAGATTATTCGACAACGTTCCATGACAAATAAATTTATCATAAAGAGAAATGGTAACAACTTTATTAAAAGTAACCGAATATCCATCAAGAAAAATTTTAGAAACTGAAATTAAATTCTTTCTAAAATTTGGAACGTAAAGAACATCTCTTAAAATTAAAACTCTGTCTTCAAAAGACAGGTTCACTTCTCCCACTGCTTCAGATGCCACTCTCGTAGCATTGCCCAGTGTGATGAGGATCTCACTCTCACTAAGTTTCCGGGTCCGCTTGAACCCCTGTAAAGTGAAACAAACATTATCAGTGGACCCCGTATCCACTACCCATAAATGGGAGGCATACGCCGCTAAGCAAGTTTCAACAACTAGTGCGTGAGAATTACCTTTCTTTCCATTCCTTTTGGGTTTGTAACAGGCTGACCTCCAATGTCCCTTTTCACCGCTAGATTGAAATCGCCTCTTACCGGCTTACTCACTGCTCTACCCTTCTTCACCTTTTCTTTGCCATTGGCAACACTTGAGTTCACTTGCTTGTGACTTTTGTCCTTTTTCTTGTTCTTACCACCCCTTGGCCTAGAAGAAGAAGAAGGTCCATTTGCCACCAAGGCTTGCTCTTTTTCCCAATATCGCCTCTGCTGAGGCTAAAGCTTGCAATAGATCAGGCATCGAGAACTTTTGATTATTCATCTGTGTTGGGATATTTTAGTTTTGATAAATTATGCCAAAACATTATCAACTTGTATTTTTGAAGCTAATCTACAGATAACAAGTTGAGGGGGAACGAGAGAACAAATTGAGGGGGAACTCACGAAATCGGCGAAGATGATCGAGATCGAGGCGAAGGCCGTCGAGATCGAGATAAAGTAGGATGAGTTAAAAGTAAACCGATGATTTGAACAATAAGAAACATGCTGATTTTTGAAGAAGAAAATCGATCGATCTTGATCAAAGAATGATCACATTTGATGATCTTCTTGACCCGGATCTGGTGACGATCTTCTTGACGGATCTGGTGACAGATCTGGTGACTGATGTTCTTGACTGGTGTGGTGACCGATCTTCTTGACAGATCTGGTGACGATCTTGTGACGGATCGATTGACGAATCTTCTTGACCGGATGTTATGTTGATCGATCTCTTTATCTTGATCAGAGATCGGAGAACCAATCTGCAGACCAGATTTCTCTGAGACCGTAAATCTGCAGACTGATTTCTCTGGACCAGATTACGTAGACCCGAAATCTGCGATACCGAATCAAATGACCCGTAATCGGAAAAATTTCGAACAAAGAATAAGACAATTTGAAATCAGATCCGTTAGATACACAAAAACAGCTGGCCAATAAGAAGACAACACACATATTGATGTGACATAAAGCTGCAAGGAAAAGTGCAAAAGGACAAAGAAAAGCTGGAAGTTATTAGTATGGATTTGAATATTACTTTCCAACGGTAATATTTAAATCCACACTATAAATACATTGCACTATCTTCAAAAGAAGATAATGGAGGATCTGCAAAGTGAAATTAAAACCAAATATTCAAGCAACTCCATTCATAGAACACAGAGCAAGAAATACACACATATATTCAAAAGTGTTCTACCCTAGATCTAAGCACAAATGCTATATCCTAAGCTTAGAGAGATTTTCCCATCCTTAACATTGAGGCTAAACAAATGTAAGGGAAAATCTCAACCTAGTTGGAAACCAAACAAACCTTGCTCAAATCAGTTTGATAGGATAAGTTTGTAGGTGAGTGTGAACTCGGTAAACATCTAGCAATCCCGAAAGGGAGGGTAGGCAATCCCGTGAGGGTGATAAGTTCTGTTTGAGTGTGAACTCGGTAAACATTTGTTGGGCGTTGGACTAACACGTTAAACTAAGTCCAGTTGGTTAAGTAGGTGCCCCTGATGATAGGGAAGAGTGGATGTAGGAGTTGGACTCCGAACCACTATAAAATCGTGTGTTCCTTACTGCTTTATGTTCTTACTTGACATATGCATTCGATTAAGCAAAACACAACACATGAGCTTAAAAAACGCAAAAATCTGGAATCACTCTGCCCTCACCCCTGTTTTATATGCATTACATGATTTTTTCCGCATTTCATGGGTTTTTTACCGGGACCAACAATCTGGTAGTTCAGCCTGAACTGTTCAAAACTTTTCGGCAGAGAGTGGAGCACGAAATCGATTTGGGTCTCGATGTCATATTCAGCGCCAAGTACCTCAAGTTTGTTAAGGTGAGCCTTCATCTGGAGAACGTGCTCCCTTACGGGCGTTCCCTCCACCATTTTCATAGAGAGCAAGTCCCTCATGGTGATCTGATGAGCAACACGGTTCTGATGTTGAAACATCGCTTTAAGACTAGTCATGATGTCTGCAGCGGTCTCAACGTTCTGGTGTTGGTGTTGCAACACATCTGACATAGAAGCCAAGGTGGTACACTTTGCCATTTCGTTGGAACGCCCCAGTCAGCATACTCTTTCTTAACCGTTTTATTTGACTCATCTTTTGGCTTTTCTGGTTTAGGTGTAGTGAGAACCCAGTTATGGCTTTGTGCAGTGAGGACAATAGTAAGTTTACGATTCCAGTCAACGAAGTTTTCACCAGTAAGCAAATTGTCTTTAAGTATATTGAATAGTGGATTAAAAGGTTGCGACATGATGAATTGAAATAAACAATAATATGCATAAGCACAAATATATCACAAGGTTCGATCACATGCATCATATTAAAATCTCAAAAAAATATGAACATGCATCAGCCAACATCTCAAAACAGTTTAAATAAGCCACGTGGGGTGGGTCATTATTTAAACACATTCAAGCAGGTTACAAACAAGAATAGTTATTAAACCTTTAATATCCAGATCAATAGTTGGCTCCCACTTGACCAATATAAAATTGACAGGGACTTCGGGGAAGTATATGCATATCAATTTTATACCTAAGTAATAACCATGATTAAATACAGAATCATTATTTCGCTTTGAACGAGCCTCGTGGGGAGGGTCATAAATCGCCACTAGTAATAATCCACAATCATCCATTTGGAATTCATTCATGTGAAAGCTAACTTTTGACCATCCCGTGGGGGGAATTTCTTCAAAAGAATTCACAAATAAATAAATCATGGAGGTTAAAATTAATTTAATTTTATTATCCGGAATAAAATTATCAATTAATTATTTAAACATACTTAGTAATTTTTGAAGGTGAGATTTTTCATTGGGCAACTCTCATGCAAACACATTTAAACAAATTAAATAAAACACAAGAAAACACAATAATAAATCAAGCAAAACGGAAAAAAAAACATATTGGGCACAAATTATCCAATTGTCATGGTTTGATTTTTCTTGGCTGGATTTTGAAGAAACGTCGTCTTGAATTTCTCCCACTCGATCGTCTCGAAAAGTACTCCGTCTCAAAGAACGCCAAGGTAGCTTCATGGAGAATCGAAAAGCCATGGAAGTCCAACAACAGAAAAATTCCAGTCAATGAATATTGCTAAGCTCGTTCAAGATTGAAAGAGAATCTATCAAGCTACCGAAGGTTGTCCGGAAACGAAAATGTTAAGAGTTCCAAAAACCATATAATGCAACTAAAAGAATGAGCCATCCGAACTTTAAAACTCTTAATAAGATAGCAAGGATCACCGGGAAGGACTCGAATGACAAGGATTCTCAAAGGATCCAACAAAGCGTGAAGAAAGGAAAGAGCATTGAAGTAAATTTAGGACATCCAAAATGCCCAGTACGTAAAAGAAATGGATCTGTTTGGACCAAGAGAAGTCGGTCCAAATGGGCCTTAAATACCCCGGTAATCGTGGATGACTAGAAGATGAGTCAAGTTTACAGGTTATATTCTTACACGTTAAAGAATGAAGGCGACAGTAAGATCAACCCGAGCTACTAAGAAGACATAAAAAAGAAGGGTGTCAGCGAGTAAAAATCTCAAAAAGAAATAAAGCCGAGAATTTCAACTCGATTTTTTGCTCTAAGTTTGGTATCTGACATGAACAGATGGAATAGAATCGAGCTACAATGCTGAACTCAAAAAAATATCAAAGGGTCAATAAATCTTAACATGCGATCAAGGCGATTCAAAAGGAAATCAACCTTTGCATGCCACACTTGAGCAAGGAAATCTAGACAAACTCACTTCAAACACCCGTTTCAATCAGAAAACCGTGTTAAAAACTTCCGTGTTTTTAAGTGCAAGAATAAGGAAAAAGATTGAAGAGCAGGCCTATCCACAATTTCTAGGGTATTCCTCATCTACTATCGAGAGAACAAAGCGAAAAAGCACACGAAGAGTCTGTTACAGATTTAAAACCATCAGATCTTATCTTATTGTTGAACAGATAGTGGTGCGATGAGATTATATTCGAGGAAATGAATCCGCTCGATCAGGATAAAGGCCTGCCTCCCGTGGCGCGTTGCGACGCCTTACGCCGCCTACGCCCGGTTCTCGATCTTATTCTTTAATTCTTCGTCTCCGCCTCAGTTTCCGATCCGGTTACAATTTATTTTAAAAAAATAAATAGACCTAGATCTAGACTAGTCTATTACATTGATCAAATCAAACAAACCCTAATCCACTCGTGGATTTTCTCACGAGGCAAAACGAATCTGAACGAATCGAATTAAAAATCACAATTTATATGCATGCATAAATAAACACATTAAATTCCATGACAATTGGATACCTGCAAAACAGATCTAGCAATTCTACTATCCAATTTTAAATTTAATGAAAACGAATTAAATTACAATTTAAAAAATTGAGCTTAAATCGAGGCTCGATACGCTTGTTGGGGAATAAGTTGCACGGATCTATTCGGGATAAATATTTAAATACAAATTTAATTCTTATAATTATTACTAGCATGAATTAATCCTATATTAATTCAAATAATAATTCAACAACAAATCATGCATATAATCAATTCACGTAAATCCTACGCATGCGGAATTTCTACGAGTTCACGTGAACGTACCTCTTGGAATGGTAATAACCTCGTTGATTAAACACACCAAAAAAACCTTTCCAAGTATTCCCTTAATCCTTGCTCGACAATCCGATGGTAGGACGCTTGCGAACAATTAACAAAAGGAAAATAAACTTTGTTGCACCACCTTTGTGGATTTGCTAATTTTTCCAGCACATGGAATTGTACTTGGGAATGAAACACTCATACCCTATTTATAGAAGAGTGGTGGTCGAATTTTTAGGTTAAAATAATATGGGAAAATCTTTTTCTTGATCTCCAAGAAATCTTGAATATATCTCATATATTCTTTTCTCCATAATTAAAATATTCCACAAAATCCCAACTCCTCTTTGTTATGGGATATTTTCAAAAATTAGGGGCAAGAATCCAAGATTTGGATCTTCTTGAATTTATGAGATATTCTTGTATTTCAAGAAATACATATCTTTCATAATATCTTTTTCAAGAAAATCAAGAAAATCTTTCTTTCCCCTTTTTTCTCAAAAAATTCGAAATATACTATATGGATGACTAAGTGGGAGATTTCTTGAATTTAATGAGATAATCTTGTATTCCAAGAATACATATCTTCATTCCATAACAAAATTCAAAGAAAATCTTTCTCCCCTTTTAATCCACAATTTTCGAAAATATGAAGTAAAATAAGGCAACAATATTTATTTTATTTTAAACACCTTTTTCAGTTATTGGATTTTATGTTGGGCCACTTAGGGGGCCTTTAGGAGAATTAAGATTGGACCTTCCAATGGATCTTGAATTATCAATATTGAGCCACAATATTATTCAAGTCCATATATATTAATTAATCCCACTACATAATTAATATTGCACTATCCATCTTAACCCATATTACAGTCAATATGACTCCCAGTTATTATTTCCCGTATTTAAGATTATCTAGCCCATTAATTAATTCAAGCCACTGAAATAACTTTCCATTAATTAATATCTTTTGTCCTTGGTTAAGGAACGGTTCAACATTATTATCCATAACCGGAAACTAGTTCCACTTGCAAGATTTGGTATGATAAAGTTTATGAACCTCCCAAGGGGGCAAATCGAACAAACGTACTTGCACACGATTCTCCGTATTAAATCTTAGCAATCACATGTGACCAATAATATTGCCCAAGATAAAAAGTATTGAATCTCGTTGATTCTCTACCCATGATAAGTCAAAGCAATAGTTACCAACCACACGTGATCCTATTTAAGGAACGAAGATTAAGAAATAACGAACCACTGAGGTCTAATTCTTCCTTGTTCAGTTCTGAAGAATTTGTCCTCCTGTAGGTCCTATTCAGTGCATCAGTCATGCACTAGTGTAATCTCTTGGTCAAGACAAACCAATCCGAGCCTTACACTTCAACCTTTCACGATGGATTGTTCATTTCCATCTAAGTCGTGAATGGTGTACTTTTAGTTACAAGGGATTGTTAATTTAATCTTCTGTGATCTGGTATCACTAAATTAACTACAATGTAACACATACTATTTATTGAACAGCTATACAGTAAATATATGTAACATTCGATGATATTTAAAGCATCAGTGATAAAAAATTTATTTCAGTAAATAAGTCTGAAATTCAGTTTTGATTATACAAAGTAAAAGCATACTTTCCAGTATAATCCCAACATCTTGTGATGGTGACATCCTTCATCTCTGCTGGCCCCTCTGAAGTCGCTAGTCGTGCTAAAGCATCGACTTGTGAGTTTAGATTTCGCGGGATCAGTTTTACATGCACTTGTTCGAATTTCTGACATAGTTTCTTCACTACTTCTTGGTAAATTGCCATTCTGTCATCTCGAGCTTCATATTCTCCCGAGACTTGGTAGGCTACGAGTTGAAAGTCTGTGTGTACTTAAAGTCTCTTGATGCCCATTGTCGTGGACTGTTGGGGTTATACTGGAAAGTATGTTTTTTACTTTGTATAACCAAACTGAATTTCTTATTTATTTACTGAAATAAATTATTTATCCCTGTTGCATTAAATATGGTTGAATGTTATATATATTTACTGCATACATGTTCAATTATTAGTACGTGTTACATTATAGTTAATTTGGTGATACCAGATCACGGAAGATCAAATTAATAGTTCCTCGTAACTAAGTACAAAATTCACGACCTGGATGGAAATGAACAATCCATCGTGAAAGGTTGAAGTGTAAGGCTCAGATTGACTTGTTTCACTAGTACATTATGATGCGCTGAATAGGACCTACATGAGGATAAATTCTTCAGTACTGAATATAGAAGAATTAGACCTTAGTGGTTCGTTATTTCCTAATCTCCGTTCCTTAAATAGGATCGTGTGAAATTAATAACCATTGCTTTGACTTATGATGGGAAGAGAATCAACGTGATTCGATACCTTATATCTTGGGCAATATTATTAGTTACATGACGATTGCTAAGACTTAATACGGAGAATCGTGTGCAAGCACGTCTTGCTTGATTTGTCCCCATGGTGGGCTCAGAAGCTTTATCATACCAAATCTTGCAAGTGAAAATTTATTTCCGGTATGGATAATAATGTTGAGCTGTCTTTACTTCAAAGATAAAAATATTAATTAATATAAAGCTTTTTCAGTGGCTTAATTAATTAGTGGACTAAATAATCATAAACACGGGAAATAATAATTGGGATCCATATTATTGTAGCATCGTAATATGGATTAAGATGGATAGTTCTATATTAATTTTATAGTGGAATAAATTAATATCAATGGGCTTGAATGATATTTAGGCTAAATATTAAAGTTTCATAGTCCATTGGAGGTCCAATCTTAATTCTCCTAAAGACCCCTCAAATAGCCCAATTAAAGTCCAATTAATGAAAAGGAGAATAAAATATTATTGTCCTATTTTTTCCCAATATTTTCGAAAATATTAAGAAGGAGGGAGAAAAGATTTTCTTGGAAAGATTTTTATGGAATAAGTATTCTTGAGATACAAGTTTATCCCATAAATTCAAGATCAGTCAAGGATCTTTTTCCTTCCCCATTAATAGGTAATTTTCGAAAATTGCATTATAATAAGGAGGAGAAGATTTTGTTGGGAAATATTTTGGGAAATAAAATATATTGGATATATTCAAGATTATATCTTGAGGAAGAAACAAGGTGTTGGTCCCGGTGCAAACGAGTCTTACACGTGTATGGGGGGGGAATACACGTGTTCAGTGATTTTAAAACTTTTTCTTCACTGAGGTCAGATGGGTCAGGTTGTCCTGATGATTTGGTCCTGAGAAGCACAAATCGCCCTGAGTCAAAGTCTACCTGAGACAGTGATCCTGAGCTGCTTTCAGAAACCTCAGATAATCCCAACTGATCTTGAGTACTTTCAGAGATACTGAGTTGCTTGAATAGCTACTCAGATATGCGGAATGGTTGGCCCTAAGTTTATACTCGTTTTATGCTTTGCTGAAAACCTTCCTTTTAATGGAATAGTGATTAGGTTGTGATTCAGTTAGATGCAACTTCAGTGGATTAATTCCAACTGAATATCAGTGAAAATATGCTTCCAGTTTAAAGGTATGCAACAGTTAATCAAAGTAATACAGAAAGCAAATAACACAGCAAGTTATAGTGGTTCAGTGACTCAAGCTCCTACGTCCACTCTCTCTGACTCTTCAGAGAAATTCACTAATCACTTCCTAAGGTTTTCTGACTACCGCTGTAGTTTACTAACCGTTCTTCTTCCTAAGGTTTTCTGACTACCTCTGTAGTTTACTAACCTTTCTATTTGGAGCTTTCTGACTACCCCTGTAGTTTACTTACTCAAAACACACACAAGCTTTCTGACTATCCAAGATAGTTTACTCACTTCTTCTCTAGAGTTTTCTGACTACCTCAATGTAGTTTACTAACTCTTTACAACTTCAACTCACCAACAGTCACACTCAAACTACCTTACAAAGGGTTTGGGGTTTCTTGGTTGGTTTCCAACTAGGATGAGATATCCTTTACAATTAAGTACAATGCAAAGGCTAGGATATCTCTACTAAGCTTTGGATATATCTTATCAAGCTAGGCTTAGTGAATGAGCTCTCTTCGATATAAAACACTTGGGAAATTCTTGGGTTTTCGAGTGCTTCAACTTGCAATAATAAGTTTGAGCTCTTGAGTTGCTTTCAAATTTTCCGTAACCTTCAATGTAGATGGTCACAAGTATTTATAGGCAGGCACCAAGGTCACTCTTAAAAAACTATCCGTTGGAAGAGATAGCTTCATGAGTTTCCTCTTATGGTGTGTGATGAACGGCTATATTTAGGGTTTGACACTCCTAGCATGTTTTAGGCAAAGTGCTTTTTCATGCACCAAATCACCACTTTTGCGATGATGGAACATAGTACTCTTGACATGCTTGGTGACCTGTCGCTTTCAAAGGTCGAAAAGAAAGCATGTGTTGTCTTCTTCGATTGGTTGTTGTCTTGATTCGATGAGACAAACACAACGGCTCTTTTTGGTCAATATCTCGAAAGTGATATAACCTTAACAACACTTTGTTTTAGTTCCTTTTTGTGCGCATTTGAATGTCTTGGGCAATATCTATTTTTCTAAGTAATCGCGTTTTTCTCGAGATTGTATCCTTGAGATAGATATTTTCAGTGCCTCGGAACATTCAAGGTTATCTTGAGCATTCAAGACATTATTGAAGTCTTGAGAATTATTGTGCCTTCAATATCCTTTGTCTTGATCTTACATCTTACGTGTCTTGAGTCTTGATGTCTTCTAAGTCTTGAGTCTTACGAGTCTTGATGTCTTCAGAGTCTTCCGAGTCTTCACAAATATCTTGGCCCGATTCTTGAGTCTTCATCTTCGAGTCTTGATTTCTCGATTTCTCATTTGAGTCTTGATATCTCAATTTCTCTTGAGTCTTGATATCTCGGTTTCTCGAAGTCTTGATTCTCGATTTCACCTTTGAGTCTTGATTTCTCGATTTCTGCTTTGAGTCTTGATTTCTCATTTTTCTGCTGAAACTTGAAACTTGGTTTCTTGAAACTTTTCGAGTCTTTAGAATCTTCAGAATCTATCCTGATCTATATCTGCTGACTATACATTGTGCAGATAATATCCTGAACACTCTAAAACTGAATCCTGACTCAACTATCAAGATTATCCTGAACATGTCATACTCAGGGGTTTTGGGATCTAATCAAAATCTTATTTTATTAAATTCATCTCCCAACAATTTCCCCATTTTTGATGATGCCAAAACCATCTTGTTACAAAACACTTAACCTATACTCAGGTTTCAGTTTTTTTTTCTATTACAAGATTGGTATATCTCCCAACAATTATCTCAATCAATTTCTTCAACAATGAATCTCCCAACAATTTCATCACCAAACAACATTCAGGCATATCAAAAGTAAAGACATGTAAAGTAAGATAATGAGATATTATCTTTGAGCAATAATGATAAAGTTTCATCGATGAATGATAGAAAGTTACAACTTACAATGAACTTATCTAAAAAAAACAAAAAGATAAAGAAATTACAAGAGTCTTCTGAGTCTTGATCTTCAGTCTTCTTTGCTCTTCTGCTCTGGCTCTTCAGCTCTCTTAGCACATCTTAATAAAACCAAAAGGTTTGTTTAATCTCTTCCCATGCATCGTTGAACTGGATTGGCATCCATTTGTCAACGTGCGGCCATTTCTCGGCTTTTGCAGTCCCTCTCCTCTTGCTTGCGAACTTCTTGAAACCACTCCTTCTCCTCTGCTCTTCTTCATTCTTTTTCCTGGTCACAGGAACTCCAGAAACTGAAGCAACAGTTTTCTTGGCTTGCTCAACTTGGAGTGATCTCAGAGCACTTCTTGTATTGAAAACTTTCTTCTGAGGTTCTTTCTCAGACTCTTCAATATCCAGTATCAGCTTCCTTTGGGTTGGCTTAGAAGCCTTAGCTCTTTTACCCTCAGGCTCAACAAAAGCCACAGCCTTCCTTTTAATGGGCAATTCAGCTCCAGCTTGGCTTGTCCCAACTCTTCTTCTATCACTCAGTTTCTCTGCAGCTACTTCTTGCATTGTTTCTTCAGAAACTTTAGTGTAGACTGGCTTCTCCACCTTTTTGAACTTCAGCTTTTCAGTGGCTTCGACTTCTTGCATGGCTTCAACAATCTTTTTCTTCTCTGCTTCTTTGTTAGCCTTTGTTTCCAAAGTATGTTCCAATAACTTTCTCAGATCAGCTCCGGGTCTTTCCCCCTTCTTGGAACCATACTTGGGCAGAAGTCTGGAGAGTGCTGTGTCCATATGATACTGCTCCTTCCTGACACTACGCACTTCTCCTGCCAACTGATCTTGCTCTTCTTCGAGCCTTCTTAGGTGGTTCTTTGCTACGGAGAACTCTTTAGACATTTGAGCAAATTGGCTGGAGAGAGCTTCTTTGAACATGTCTGTCATCTTGGCCATGAGCATTGAGCTCATCTCCTCAACAACATACTTAACAAGCATCTCATTCTTCTCCACCAATTTGGCTTCAAGATATTCAGTCCTTTCGTGATGCTTCTGCTTTAGCTCTGCACTTATCTTAGCTTTGACCCCATCCATCTTCTCTTCCATCTTTCCTTCCATGGAGGTCAGCTTCTCAGTCAGAGTGTTCTGAAGTTGCAACAGGTCTGAAGAAGAACTCAGACTTTCCATCTTCTGATCTTGCTTGGCCAATATCTTCTCAATCTGAGCAACTTTGTTCGTGATTGGCCCAACCTTTTCTAGCTTTTCCATAATTGGGGTGAGATCAATCTCAGGAGCATATGTGATCTGCTGTTTATCCGGAGCCGGTTGTTCAGCCTGAGTCTCAGTCTAAATCTGAGTTTCTGTCTCAGTTTGAGCTTCAGTCTCAGCCTGAGTCTGGGTTTCTACCTGAGCTTGGGTGTCCACCTAAGCCCCAGTCTGCATATCAGACATTACAGAATTAAAGATAGATACTTCAGTAGCCCTGGCATAATTGTTAATAGTGCCAAAAGTTACTTGAAGGCTAACTTCAGTCTGAGGATGTTTGACAGCAGGCTCTCCAGCATCAGTACTGTCTTTCTCCATATGAGATTGACTCTCATCATCCCCTTGTTGGTCCCCATCTTGAGATTTATCTTTGGAATTTGGGGCACCAACCTCAGTATCCTCCCTCTCAGCAAGCTTCCTTTTCACCAGCTCATCAAAATCAGAAATTTTCATCCTGAGCTTGGTTTTTCTGAATCCTGAGAATTCAGTAAGCACAACTGTTTCCTCATTCCGCCAGTCTTCACCTCTGAATGAAGCTATGTTGAGTATTTCAGGAAGAGCCTGGTTGAGGATGTAGACCGTTGACCTCAATCTGAAGAAGATATATTGGAGGTCAGGGAATGAGCTAAGCTCAGGGTAGCGGTCTAGAATGAACCGTTCCCCCTTGCTTCGCCACCCTGTCTCTTCAGCTTCACCCTTCTTCAGCTTTGGGCTCTCAGGTCCAGTGGGAAAATCTGCTGAAGGATCTAGGAATGGATCACTCAGGAGTTCATCGAGGTTTAACATCTCCTGAGGCTCAGCAATATCTGAGTATTGGGCGGGCAGCTCCTCAGTCTGAATCTGAATTGGTTCTGAGGTCTGAGCTGGCACTTCCTCAGCAGGAATCTGAGCTTGCTCTGAGGTCTGAGCAGGCACTTCCTCAGCAGGAATCTGAGTTGTCTCTGAGGTCTGAGGTCCTTGGAAGATTTCTTGAGAGAACTTATCAGTGCTTAGTGACGTCTCAAAAACCTCAGAGAAGACTTGCTCCTCAGTTTGCTCCTGTGCCGTGGATATAACCTGAGCCAACACTTGCAAAGGCGATTTCTGAGCTTTTTGGCCCTCAGGTTGTACCTCCTCAGGCTCACTCTCCTCCTCATCAGTGATAATCACCATTCTTTTGCGCTTTGGAGCAAGGGACTTCTTCTTCAATGTTTCACCCTTCTCCCTCTTGATCTCCAACAAAGCCTTCCCCCTGGGTTTATGGGCTTCTTCAGCAGCAGCTGGTGATTCCACTTTCTTCTCTTTCTTCCCTTTTAAAGTCTTCTTTGCAGCAGTAGGCTTGAACATCACCTTAGACTTAGGGAACGGAGTGGAGTCGGCAAAGATATCCTCCTCTTCTCGACACATTTCCAAAATAAAAGCTATTTTGGTTGCATGGAGTATCTTGCCTTTTATTGAGATAGATCCATCCTCCTTCTTTATGAGCTTGGCCTGGTCACTCACCACTTTAATCAGATATCTCAGCCAGTTGAAATCTTTGGTGGGTGAATCTTCTATTGCCGCCATCAATCGGAGTTTGGGAGTGCTTATCTGCTCAAAGCTCACCGATTGACTCATAATACACTTGCTAACAATGTCCATCAAAACTCTGTACTTCGGCTTTAAATGTCGTTTATGTAATGTAGCCTCGAACTTAATAGGATGCTCTGTTATCCTATCAAGGTATTCCTGCTCCCGACCCAACATATAAGTTGTGGGATCCTCTCCTCTATCACACAACTCAAAAACATCATTTAGATTTCTGGGGACTATATACAACTCCCGCACAAAATCTACATACTTCGAGGTATGCTCTAGATGGGAAACAGAAATTTTGGACTCAATACGATCTTCCTCATCGATTTCCAGATTCGAAATAACTCTATTACCTCTTTAGAGTATTCGGCCTCCGGTTGGCTTGCGACGAGATTTGTCAGTTTTGCTAATTGGATCATATGTAGCGCCTCTTCTTCATGGGTCGCGTTGGATGTACTTTCTAGTGAAACCACATACTCATACCATGGCTTGTTGGATTCAGCCAGTTTGTCGAATATTGTGTAAGTCATTTTGAAGAACTTTGAAGGTTAGGGTTTGAAAATGACAAGGGTTTCTGGGCAAAAGGGATTTTTATTTGCAGAGTGTTTTGGGAACGAAGGTTCAATAAGAAATGGCTTGAATGGATTCTCAAATGAATATAAGGATCGATTCGTGGGAAATCGTATCGGTTGAATAAATCAACGGTTGAGATTAATCACAGACTAATCGTGTATACGAAAGGACTCACAAAAAATATGCCGCCATTTTAACCTTATTGGTGATTAATTGAACAGAGCAATTAATGACTGTTGACCTTCTTCGGTATTTCAAAAAGGTCCCGCCAAAAAACATTCTCCAGGTGTTTTGTATTTATTGCAAATGATTACTGAGTTTCACTTAGGCAATAAATGAGTTGCATTAGTCATTACTTCTTCAGACTAATTTCCCTCTATCAGTCTTACTGAGTATTGACCTTGATAAAATGTCAGTATGATACTGAGTACTGAATGGGTTCAGTATGATACTGAGTACTGAGCACTGACCTTCAGCATATCTGAGTTTCTCAAGACTCAGATTTCAGTACTTCTAATTTTATCCCGAGTTTCTCAGTAGAATCCTGAGAAAAACTTCATGCATCTGAAAACCTTCAATTTTTCAGATTTACTCTATACACCTGGATCCAACATCCCTAATTCAATTGATAGTTCCTGAAATCTTGATTCAGCCTAAGGTTTAGTTAAGATATCAGCTCTCTGCTTATCAGTATGAATCTTCTCCATCCTGATGTCCTTCTTCTCGACATGATCTCTGATGAAGTGATGTCTGATATCCACATGCTTGCATCTGGTGTGCAATACCGGATTTTGTGAGATAGCAATAACACTATTATTGTCACAAAATATTGGTACTTCATTGGCTATAACCTTATAATCCCTTAATTGTTGTCTGAGCCAAAGAATCTGTGCACAACAGCTTCCTGCAGCCATGTATTCAGCTTCAGTAGTACTGGTTGCTACTGAGGTCTGTTTCTTTGAGAACCAGGATATCAGCTTACTTCCAAGAAATTGACAAGTTCCTGTAGTGGACTTCCTGTCAATTCTACAGCCTCCATAGTCAGCATCTGAATAACCAGTTAATTCAAGGTTATCATCAGATGGATACCATAATCCTCTATCACTGTGCCCTTAAGATACTTCAGTATCTTTTTGGCAGCTTCCATGTGACTAGTCTTAGGATTAGCTTGGTATCTTGCACATATCCCAACAGCAAATGTTATATCCGGCCTACTTGCTGTGAGATAGAGCAATGATCCAATGATCCCTCTATAATCAGTGTGACTTACTGATTTGCCTTCAGGATCAGGATCCATCTTGTATTTAGTATTCATGGGAATTCTAACTGCATTGCAATTCTGTACACCATACTTGGCAATCAGATCTCTGGTGTACTTTGCTTGGTTGATGAAGATTCCTTCCTTTGATTGTTTCACTTGAAGTCCTAGAAAGAAATTCATCTCCCACATCATAGACATCTCAAACTTTCCTTTCATCAGTGTAAAAAACTTTTCACACAGCTGATGATTTGGAGATCTAAAAATGATGTCATCTACATATATCTGAACAAGTAAGATATCTTCCCCATCTTCTATTCTGAACAAAGTTCTATCAACAGTTCCTTTGATAAAACCATGGTCAGTAAGAAACTGAGAAAGGGTATCATACCATGCTCTAGGTGCTTGCTTAAGACCATACAAGGCTTTTCTGAGCCTGTAAACTTGGTCATTCAGTCTGAAACCAGGAGGTTGTTACACATAAACCTCTTCCTTAAGCACACCGTTCAGAAATGCACTTTTCACATCCATTTGATAGACTGTGAACTTCATGTGGGCAGCATATGCAAGAAACAATCTGATGGCTTCTAGTCTTGCAACAGGTGCAAAGGTTTCATCATAATCCAAGCCTTCTTCTTGGGAATAACCTTGTGCAACTAGCCTTGCCTTGTTTCTTACAATATTGTTGTTCTCATCTCTTTTATTCTTGAATACCCACTTGGTTCCAATAACATTGTGCCTTTCAGGCCTATCCACTAGCTCCCATACTTCATTCCTTGAGAATTGATTCAGCTCTTCTTGCATAACAAGAATCCAATAAGAATCTTGTAGAGCTTCTTCAATCTCAAAGAGGCTCTTTCTCTGATAGGAAGCAGCAGAATAGTGCACTCTCACCATGGAACCTTCTTGTTTTAACACCATCGGTTAGATCACCCACAATCGACTTGTAGGGATGGTATCTAACCAACTTCTTCTAGATGTTCCCCTTCAATAATATCCTCAACATTTGAAATGTTAGGTTCAGGCAGTTCATTAAACTCAGGGAACAACAGAAAAGGAGAAAGGGAATCATCTTCCTCAGGGGAAATTCCATTCAGAACATTTTCAGTGACATTTGTTCCCCTTTGGTTGATAGATTCAGAAATTGTCTCACCTATGACCATATCTTCATTGGCATCACATACCTGAGTCTGAACTGGTGTCTGTTCAGATTGGTCACCTTTGATGTGTTGGCTTTCTTGAGTCTCACCATCCTGAGTTCCATCCTGAACTTCTTTGTCTGAGTCTGATTCACTCCATTCATAGAAGGTGACTGACTTCTTCTTTTCAGGTTCAGAGGATGTTTTGTCATTCTTTTTCAGGCTTAGTCTGGTGATTCTCTTGGTCAGTTCTTCTGCATCATGTTCCGGTTTCTTCTGAACACAAGTAGATTCATCAAAAACAACATGAGGTGTTTCTTCCACAATAAGAGTCCTACAGTTGTAAACTCTGAAGGCTTTACTGACTTCAGAATATCCTAAGAATATTCCTTCATCAGCTTTGCTATCAAATGTTTTCAACTGATCTTTACCATTATTGTGTATGAAACACTTGCAACCAAACACACGAAAGAAAGAAACAAGAGGCTTCCTTTCATTCCAAAGCTCGTATGGTGTTTTGCCTTGACTCTTTGTCAGCATGGATCTGTTTTGTGAATAGCATGCAGTGTTGACAGCTTCAGCCCAAAATCTTTTAGGAATATCAGCTTCAGCTATCATGGTCCTTGCATCTTCTTTTAAAGTCATGTTCCTTCTCTCAGCAACACCATTTTGTTGAGGGGTCCTTGCAGCTGATGTTTCATGAGTAATTCCATTTGCTGCACAATAATCAGATATAATATGGTTTATAAATTCAGTTCCTTTGTCAGATCTGATTTTGACCAGACTAAGGTTCTTTTCAATACTGAGCCTTTTCAGAAGTTCAGGCAGTTTTATCTGAGTCTCTTTCTTACTGAGTAAGAATATGACCCATGTATATCTTGAGTAGTCATCAACTACTACGTGTGTATATTTCCTGCCATTAGTGCTCACTGGTTTTACTGGACCAAAAAGATCCATATGCAACAATTGAAGTATTCTCTCAGTAGAAACATCTACTTTGCTTTTAAATGATGCTCTAATTTGTTTTCCTTTTTGGCACGCATCACAAACATGTTCCTTACTGAACACTTCATTTGGCAACCCTCTCACAAGTGCTAATCTTGTAAGTTTATTCAGGGTTTTGAAATTTAGGTGATTCATCCTTTTATGCCATAACCAACTGGTATCTGTGGAACTTTTTGCAGCCAAACATGTATCTTTAGGAGTTGGACTCCAATCAGCAAGATACACATTTCCTTTTCTAGTACCAGTTAGCAGTATTTTCTGTGAGGTATCATCTTTCACATAACATAAGTTCTTAGAGAACTCAACATTAAATCCCTTATCACAGAATTGGCTAATTGAAAGCAGATTATGCTTCAATCCAGATACATATGAAACACCATGGATATGAACTGAATCAACTTCAAGAGTTCCATATCCTTCAGTCTGTCCTTTGGAGTTATCTCCAAATGTGATCTGAGGGCCTCTTTGCTCTACATAGTCACTGAGTATTTGCTTGAATCCTGTCATATGTCTTGAACATCCACTGTCAATATACCATACAGCAGGGGCCATTTCATCTCCACTCATCAGTGCTATGTGATCTTCAATCAACTCAGTGCCCTTGTTTTTCTCCTGAAAAACAGATCAATTCTTAGGTACCTAATTGGTGTAGGGTCCTATCAGGTTAGCTGTACCTTTTGGAATCCAAATCTGCCTGACAACTCTAATCACTTTAGAGTGGCTGATCTATCTTCCATAAACATCTACATACACATTTACCACTCTAGGTGTCTTAGCAGTATCCTGTGTATGAGTGATAGCCTTGGCATGAACATGAGCCTTATAATTTTTTTTGGGTACAGGCCTTTTGTTCCATTGCTTTGGCTTCTGTGCAGCTGGTCTGAATCTTTGTTGACTTGGGTTCAGGTAACCTTTACCCTTAGGCAAGTGGGGTTTAGGTTGCCTGTACTGAAATTGGGGTCTTTCAGTAATCTGAGGACTTGGTCTTTTCAGTTGAGAATGTCTCTGCTGAGTGTTTCTCTTCTGAAAATTCCTCTGCTGGTTCAGTGCAGATCCTTTCAGGTTTGCATTCTTAGCCTGAGGCTTCGAAGTACTTGCCTGAAATTTTCCTACTGAGTGGTCAGGTTTTCTAGCCTTCACCTGAGGTTTGGGCTTTCTTACCTGAACATTCAGTTTTTCTGGAACCATAGGTCCTTTTCCCTTGTCTAAAACTTTGGGCAATTCTTCAGTTCGAAGTGTAGGTGCCACTTGTTTAACAAAGATTGTCTTAGTGCTACTTGATGCAGCATTCAGATGACCTTGTGAGGTTCCCCCTGGAATGTATCCCAATCCAGATTTTATAGTGGCAGGTCTCTGATAACTCTGAATTTCATCTATTACTTTAGATGCAGTATTCAATAGAGCTAGCTTCTTCTGCGCACTATCCTCACATTTTTGTAGAGTTTCATGCTTCTCAGAGAGGTCATTGAACTTAGTTCTGATCAGCTGAATCTCCTCAGTGGATTTCTCTAGTTTTCCATTTAGGGTCTCTATCAACTTCTCTTTCTCTGAGAGTTGTACTTTCAGAACATCTAGTTCATCAGTAGTTCCCATTAATTGAGAAGTGATCTCAGCATTACTAGAGTCTTTCCACTTAAGATTTTCAGCAATCAGTTCTTTGTTCTGCTCTTGAGTTTCATTCAGCAGTTCTTGTAAAACAGCATAGTCCTTCATAAGACTCTCAAAAGAATCCATCAGGTCAAATTGACTGTTTACAGTAGAACTTGACAACTCATGTGCTTGTGTAGGAGCAACAACAGAGATAGAAGCACTTACCTCTCCTATAGCCATGAGACAGATGTCATCACTGTCACTTTCTGAGCACATCTCATCTGAGGAGCTGGAACTTTCTTCAGACTCCTTTTCTTCCTTAGCAATCTCAGCAAGTGCATCCCATATTTCCTTTGTATTCTCACAATGAGAGATCTTTCTCATAACACCATCATCAATAGTGTTATATATTGTATCTTGGGCAATATAGTCAAGATTGACTAACTTCCTCTGATCAGGAGTAACTTGATCACCTGACTTTGGAAATTCAGTCCTGGAATCATTTCTCTCATCTTCTGTAACTCTGGGATTCACAACAGTGAATTGGAATGGTCCTTCAGTAACCACTCTCCACATTCTTTCATGCTTAGAATACAGATGAGCCTGCATTCTTAATCTCCATAAATCATATTTCTCAACTGAGAACATTGGAAGTTTCTTAGAAGACATTATGTCTGAGTCTTTTAAGATTTCAGCAAATAAGATCTGTTCAGATAGACCACAAGAATCTTAACAAATAAGACTATGGTCAACAAAGCAGGTGGTCAAGTTGAACCACTGCTCTGATACCACTTGTTGGTCCCGGTGCAAATGAGTCTTACACGTGTATGGGGGGGGAATACACGTGTTCAGTGATTTTAAAACTTTTTCTTCACTGGGGTCAGATGGGTCAGGCTATCCTGATGATTTGGTCCTAAGAAGCACAAATCGCCCTGAGTCAAAGTCTACTTGAGACAGTGATCCTGAGCTGCTTTCAGAAACCTCAGATAATCCCAACTGATCCTGAGTACTTTCAGAGATACTGAGTTGCTTGAAAAGCTACTCAGATATGCGGAATGGTTGGCCCTAAGTTTATACTCGTTTCATGCTTTGCTGTTCATTTTAATGGAATAGTGATTAGGCTGTGATTCAGTTAGATGCAACTTAAGTGGATTGATTCCAACTGAATATCAGTGAAAATATGCTTTCAGTTTAAAGGTATGCAACAGTTAATCAAAGCAATACAGAAAGCAAATAACACAGCAAGTTATAGTGGTTCAGAGACTCAAGCTCCTACGTCAACTCTCTCTGACTCTTCAGAGAAATTCACTAATCACTTCCTAAGGTTTTCTGACTACCTCTGTAGTTTACTAACCTTTCTTCTTCCTAAGGTTTTCTGACTACCTCTGTAGTTTACTAACCTTTCTATTTTGAGCTTTCTGACTACCCCTGTAGTTTACTTACTCAAAACACACACAAGCTTTCTAACTATCCAAGATAGTTTACTCACTTCTTCTCTAGAGCTTTCTAACTACCTCAATGTAGTTTACTAACTCTTTACAACTCCAACTCACCAACAATCACACTCAAACTACCTTACAAAGGGTTTGGGGTTTCTTGGTTGGTTTTCAACTAGGATGAGATATCCTTTACAATTAAGTACAATGCAAAGGCTAGGATATATCTACTAAGCTTTGGATATATCTTATCAAGCTAGGCTTAGTGAATGAGCTCTCTTCGATATAAAGCACTTGGGAAATTCTTGGGTTTTCGAGTGCTTCAACTTGCAATAATAAGTTTGAGCTCTTGAGTTGCTTACAAATTTCCCGTAACCTTCAATGTAGATGGTCACAAGTATTTATAGGCAGGCACCAAGGTCACTCTTGAAAAACTATCCATTGGAAGAGATAACTTCGTGAGTTTCCTCTTATGGTGTGTGATGAACGACTATATTTAGGGTTTGACACTCCCTAGCATGTTTTAGGCAAAGTACTTTTCATGCAACCAGTCACCACTTTTTGCAGTCTGGAACATAGTACTACTGACATGCTTCAGTGACCTGTCGCTTTCAGTGTCAGTAAAGTACAGTGTTGTCTTCTTCTGATTGGCTGTTGTCTTCAGTTAAGTAGACAAACACAACAGCTCTTTTTGGTCAATATCTCTGAGTGATATAACCTTAACAACACTTTGTTTTAGTTCCTTTTGTCTGCATTTGAATGTCTTGGGCAATATCTATTTTTCTAAGTAATCGCATTTTTCTCAGTATTGTATCCTTCATATAGATATTTTCAGTGCCTCGGAACATTCAGGTTATACTGAGCATTCAGTACATTACTGAGTCTTCAGTAATTATTGTGTCTTCAGTATTCTTTGTCTTCAGTCTTCTGTCTTCTGTGTCTTCAGAGTCTTCTGAGTCTTCAGTGTCTTCAGAGTCTTCAGAGTCTTTAGTGTCTTCAGAGTCTTCTGAGTCTTCACAGATATACTGACTGATACACCGAGTCTTCAGTTTCTCAGTTTCTCACTAAGTCTTCAGTATCTCAGTTTCTCACTGAGTCTTTAGTATCTCAGTTTCTCACTGAGTCTTCAGATTCTCAGTTTCACACTGAGTCTTCAGTTTCTCAGTTTCACACTGAAACTTCAGAAACTTCAGTTTCATACTGAAACTTCAGTTTCTTCATAAACTTACTGAGTCTTCATAATCTATCCTGATCTATATCTGCTGACTATACATTGTGCATATAACATCCTGAACACTCTAAAACTGAATCCTGACTCAACTATCAAGATTATCCTGAACATGTCATACTCGGGGGTTTTGGGATCTAATCAAAATCTTCTTTTATTAAATTCATCTCCCAACACAAGGAAATTTCCCAATAGTCCCATAAGCCCAAAATTTTTGTCCAACCCCTTATTACAAATAGGGATAAATTTTTCATCCCCAAGACAATTCCAAGTGTTGGAAAAATTAGAAATTCACAAAGGTGGTGCAATAATTTTTCGGTTTTCTCCTTATTAAAATCGTTCGTGAGAATCCTTCCACCGGATTACGTTTGTTGACATGGGATATATTTGATAAGGCACTTTGGGTTGATCCATCGTCTCAACAGTTGTCACTCCAAGAGGTATGTAATCCTGTAACTCCTAGATTCTGCATGCTTAGGATTTATGTGGATTACGTGTACGCATGTTGTTTCTTGTTTAATTGTTATGTTTGATTGATTTAGGATTAATTCATGTTAGTAATTAATTGAATATAAATATGTGTTTAAATATATCTCAAATAGATCCGAGCACCCTATATTTCCCAACAACTAGTATCAAAGCCTCGGTTTCGAGCTCTGTATTTAAATTGTTATTTAAATTTGTTGGCCATTAAATTTTATTAAAAATTGGATAGTAGAATTGTTAGACCTGTTTTGCATGTATCCAATTGTCATGGTATTTAATGTGTTTATTTATTTCATGCGTATGATTGGTTTTAATTCAAATCGTTTGGATTTGTTTTTCTCGTGACAAAATCCAATTGTCATGGTATTTAATGTGTTTATTTATTTCATGCGTATGATTGGTTTTAATTCGACTCGTTCGGATTTATTTTTCTCGTGAGAAAATCCACGAGTAGATTAGACAATTTGATTTGTTCAATGTAATAGACTAGTCTAGATTTAAGGTTTAATTATTTTGTAAAATAAATTGTAACCTGATCGAAGATGAAGATGGAGACGAGGAATTAACGACAGATCCAGAACCTGGAGTAGGCAGCGTGCGTCGCGCAAAATGTGCCAAGGAAGGCACGTGCACGACACGGACACTGGAGGGCGTGCACTGGCGTGGGGCGAGGCCGAGGGGACCAAGCGCGCGTGGAGATCAGGCACCGCACGGGCGGGCGTGGGATCGAGCGGAAGCGGGCGAAGTCGCCGAGGTAGGCCTTGCTACCGAGCGCTGCCATACACGTGGGAGCGGGCGAAGCGACGCGGCGGCGGAAGGCGGCGAAGCGCCAAGACACGGATACGTTGCTAGGCTACCGCCGAAAGGCCGCCAATTGGTGCCGAGATTTGCCTGGCGACGTGCACTAGGCACTAAGGCGTGCGTACACGGGCGCGATCGACCTAGCTGGGTCAGGTGCAAGGCATGCACCCCGACCCGCGAGCTGGTCGGTACACGAGACATGATTTTTCGAGACGTTCGAGTGAGAGAAATTGAAGACGGACAATTTGTCAAAATCAAGACAAGAAAAATTAAACCATGACAGTTGGATAATTTGTGCCCAATTTGTTTAATTTTGTTTTTGATTTATTGCTTTTCTTGTGCTTCTGTTTAAATTCGTTTAATGTGTTTGCATGAGATATTGCTTGTGAAAAATCTCAAACTCAAATATTACTAAGTATATTTTATATAATTAATTTGGTTATGAATCAAATTAATTTGACCTCCATGATTTATTTATTTGTGAATTCTTTTGGAGAAATTCCCCCAAGGGACGGCCAAAAGAAAGCTTTCACATGAATAAATTCTCAAAAGGATGATTGTGAGTTATTAGTAGTGGCGATGATGACCCTCCCAAGAGGCTCGTTTGAAACGAAATAATAATTCTGTATTTAATCATGGTTATTACTTAGGTATAAAATTGATATGCATATACTTTGTCGAAGTCCCTGTCAATTTTATATTGGTCAAGTGGGAGCCAACTATTAAATTTTTTTAATTAAAGGTTTTGAATTGTTCTTGTTTGTAACCTGCTTAAATGTGATTTAAATGATGACCCACCCTCGTGGCTCATTTAAACCGTTTTAAGATGTTGGCTGATGCATGTTCATATTTTTTTGAGATTTTAATATGATTCATGTGATCGAATTATATGATTTTCTTTGTGTTATTTTTGACACAAGATGTATGTTTACTTTCAGTATCATCATATCGCAACCTTTTAATCCACTGTTCAATATACTGAAAGACAATTCTTACTAGAGAGAATTTTGTTGATTGGTATCGAAAATTTACTATTGTCCTAACCGCACAACATCACAACTGGGTTCTTACTACGCCCAAACCTGATAAGCCAACTGACGAGTCCAGTAAAACGGATAAGAAAGATTATGCTGACTGGGAGCATTCCAACGAAATGGAAAAGTGTACCATCTTGGCTTCCATGTCAGATGTGTTGCAACACCAACACCAAAATATTGAAACTGTTGCAGACATCATGAAAAATCTTAAAGCGATGTTCCAACATCAGAACCGTGTGGCTCATCAGATCACCATGAGAGACTTGCTCTCAATGAAAATGGTGGAGGGAACGCCCGTAAGGGAGCACGTTCTCCAGATGATGGCTCACCTAAACAAGCTTGAGGTTCTTGGCGTTGAATATGATATCGAGACCCAAATTGATTTCATACTCCACTCTTTGCCGAAAAGTTTTGAGTTGTTTAGGCTGAATTACCAAATGAACAATCAGAAGTTCACACTGCTTGATCTTTTGCAAGCTTTAGTCTCGGTAGAGGCAATACTGGGGCAACAGAACCAAGCCTTGGTGGCAAATGGATCCTCTTCTTCTTCTAGGCCAAAAGGTGGTAAGAAAAAGAAGAAGGAAAAAGGCCAAAGCCAAGTGAACTCAAGCATTACCAAGGGCAAAGGAAAGGTGAAAGGGGAGGGAAGAGTCAAGAAGCCGGCTAATGGGAAATGTTTTAACTGCGGTGAGAAAGGACATTGGAGGTCAGCCTATTCCAAACCCAAGCAGAATGGAAAGAAAGGTAATTCTCATGCACTAGTTGTTGAAACTTGTTTAGCGGCGTATGCTACCCATTCGTGGGTAATGGATACGGGATCCACTGATCATGTTTGTTTCACTTTACAGGGGTTCAAACGGACCCGACAACTTAGTGGGAATGAGATCCTCATCACGCTAGGCGATGCTACGAGAGTGGCAGGTGAAGTAGTGGGAGATGTGCACCTGTCTTTTGAAGATAGAAGTTTTATTTTAAGAGATGTTCTTTATGTTCCTGTTTTTCGGAAAAACCTTATTTCTGTTTCTAAACTATTTTTTGATTGATATTCTGTTCGTTTTAATAAGCAAGTTACTAGTTTTTCGTAACGATGTGTTTATCTGTCATGGAACTTTACAGAACAATCTTTATACTATTAAATGTGCACACCACTCACAAAATGCATCCTATAATACATCGACTATTTCAAGCACTAAAAGAAAACGTTCAACTAATGTGAACGAGACACTTCTTTGGCATCTAAGATTAAGTCATATTAATCCGAATAGGATCCAATGGTTGGTCCAAGATGGTTCATTGGAGACTCTCCAGATTGAACCATTTCCAACCTGCTGATCATGTTTGGAGGGTAAAATGACCAAGCGAGCATTTGGAGCCAAAGGGGTTAGAGCTAAAGAATTGTTGGAAATAGTTCACACTGACGTGTGTGGTCCAATGCAGATCAAATCTAGAGATGGCTGCGAGTATTTCGTTACTTTTATCGATGATTACTCACACTATGGGCACGTTTTCCTAATGAAGCATAAATCTGAGACCTTTGATAAATTCAAAGAATTTAAGGCTCAAGCGGAGAACCATAAGGAAAAGAGTATCAAGTTTCTACGATCTGATCGTGGAGGCGAATACCTCAGCGATAAATTTTTGAACTACCTGTCAGACGAAGGGATTGCATCCCAGTTGACTGCACCCGGTACCCCTCAAGAAAACGGGGTTGCAGAACGATAAAACATAACACTTTTAGAAATGGTCATATCAATGATGAGTTATGCGGATTTACCAAAATCGTTCTGGGGTTACGTCTTGGAAACAATGACTTACATCCTAAACTTGGTGCCATCCAAATCGGTTCCCAAAACCCCTAGAGAATTGTGGACAGGGCGCAAGCCCAGTTTGGGACACATGAGAATCTGGGGGTGTTCGGCATACGTGTTGGACAAGGAAGCTGGTAAATTGGATGCACGCTCGGAATTAAGGTTGTTTATAGGATACCCCGAGGGAACAAAGAGATGCATGTTCATTAAGATCAAAAGGTCATAATCAGTACGAACTTTAGATTTTTGGAGGAAGACTATATGAATGATAGAAAGCCTAGAAGTGAGATTAACTTAGAACTTAGAGGGCCAACTCCTATGCCCACTGTAAAAGTCGATATACCAAGCATCACACCTACACAACCAGAATCTCGTTGCAGTGGGAGGGTTGTTAGACAACCCGAGCGATACTTGGGGATAAGAGAGTCTTCAAACTTGTTATCCGGAGAAGAATCAGACCCATGGTCGTACAACGAGGCGATCCAAGACAAGGATGCAGATTCTTGGCAGACTATAATGGAAGGCGAAATGGGTTCAATGGATCACAATAAAGTGTGGAAGCTAATCGAACCACTTAATGGGGTAAAACCCATTGGATGCAAGTGGGTATGCAAGAGAAAAAAAGGACTGGACGGGAAGGTGGAAACCTTCAAAGCAAGACCCGTGGCGAAAGGGCACACAGAAAGAAGGGATCGATTATGAGGAAACCTTTTCGCCCGTAGCCATGCTCAAGTCCATTTATATTCTCTTGTCGATTGCTGAACATCTAGACTTTGAGATCTGGAAAATGGATGTCAAGACAGCTTTCCTCAACGGAAGTCTTGACGAAGAAATCTATATGCAACAACCCGAGTGCTTCATTGAAAAAGGCCAAGAGCATCTGGTTTGCAAGCTAAGGAAGTCCATTTATGGACTGAATCAAGCATCCTGTGCTTGGAATCAATGTTTTGATCAGGTTATAAAATCCTACGGTTTTGATCAAAATAATTTCAAAAGTTATGTTTATAAAAAGTGTGACAGAACTGCCTTGGTATTCTTAGTACTATACGTAGATGACATTCTGTTCATCGGGAACGATGAAAAGGTGTTGTCAGACGTAAGGGCATGGCTATAAAAATAGTTTGATATGAAGGACTTGGGAGAAGCTTGTCATATCTTAGGGATCAAGATTACTCGAGATCGTAGGAAAAGGATGATCGGCTTCTCACAAGCTTCATATATAGACACTATCTTGAAGTAATTCAGCATGCAAGATTCCAAGAAAGGTTTTGTACCTTTCAGATACGGAATCCATCTATCCAAAGAAATGTGTCCCAAGACACAGAAAGAGATAAGTGACATGAAGGGCATTCCTTATGCTTCAGCTGTAGGAAGCCTCATGTATGCAATACTGTGCACGAGACCGGATATCTGCTTTGTCGTAGGCATGGTAGCAAGATATCAAAGTAACCCTGGAAAAGAGCATTGAACTGCAGTTAAAAACATTCTGAAGTATCTGAAGAGGACATGGGACAGAATGTTGGTTTATCAAATAGACAGTCTAATTCTCATCGGTTACACGGACTCAGATTTCCAATCAGACATAGACTCCAGGAAGTCTACCTCGGGTAGTGTGTTTTGCATGGGAGGAGAAGCCATGACATGGAGAAGCGTTAAGCAGAAATGCATCGCCGATTCTACCATGGAAGCCGAATACATAGCTGCTTGTGAAGCAGCGAAGGAAGCGGTTTGGCTCAAGAACTTCTTAGTGGACTTGGACGTTGTTCCGAATTTGCCCCACACAATCACGGTTTACTGTGATAATGCCGGAGCAGTTGCAATATCAAGGGAATCGAAAGCCCACAAAGCCAGCAAACACGATTGCTAAGATTTAATACGGAGAATCCTATGCAAGCACGTCTTGCTTGATTTGTCCCCTTGGTGGGCTCAGAAGCTTTATCATACCAAATCTTGCAAGTGGAAATGTATTTCCGGTATGGATAATAATGTTGAGCTGTCTTTACTCCAAGGATAAAGATATTAATTAATATAAAGTTTTTTCAATTGGCTTAATTAATTAGTGGACTAAATAATTTTAAAAACGGGAAATAATAACCGGGAGCCATATTATTGTAGCATCGCAATACGGATTAAGATGGATAGTTCAATATTAATTTTATAGTGGAATAAATTAATATTAATGGACTTGAATAATATTTTGGCTAAATATTAAAGTTCCATAGCCCATTGGAGGTCCAATCTTAATTCTCCTAAAGGCCCCTAAAATAGCTCAATTAAAGTCCAATTAATGAAAAGGAGAAGAAAATATTATCGTCCTATTTTTCTCCAATATTTTTGAAAATATTAAGAAGGAGGGAGTAAAGATTTCTTGGAAAGATTTTATGGAATAAGTATTCTTGAGATACAAGTTTATCCCATAAATTCAAGATAAGTCAAGGATCTTTTTCCTTCCCCATTAATAGGTAATTTTTTAAAATTGCATTATAATAAGGAGGATAAGATTTTGTTGGGAGATATTTTGGGAAATAGAATATATTGGATATATTCAAGATTGTATCTTGAGGAAGAAGCAAAGAAATTTCCCAATAGTCCCATAAGCCCAAAATTTTTGTCCAACCCCTTATTACAAATAGGGGATGAATTTTTCATCCCCAAGAAAATTCCAAGTGTTGGAAAAATTAGAAATCCACAAAGGTGGTGCAATAATTTTTCGGTTTTCTCCTTTATTAAAATCGTTCGTGAGAATCCTTCCACCGGATTACGTTCGTGGACGTGGGATATATTTGAGAAGACACTTTAGGTTGATCCATCGTCTCAACGGTTGTCACTCCAAGAGGTATGTAATCCTATAACTTCTAGATTCCTCATGCTTAGGATTTACATGGATTACGTGTAAGCATGTTGTTGCTTGTTTAATTATTATGTTGAATTGATTTAGGATTAATTCATGTTAGTAATTAATTGAATAATTTAAATATGTGTTTAAATATATCTCAAATAGATCCGGGCACCCCGTATTTCCCAACACGGACATCTCTAGGCCACTGATGAGAGCCTCATATTCGGCTTCGTTGTTTGTTGTTGGAAAGTCGAAAGTTATGGCATTCTGAAAAAAGTGCCCTCTGGACTGACCAGGACTACCCTTGCGCCTGATTTGTGAGAGGTCGCTAAGCCATCTACGAACAATTGCCATGGCGAGTCGGATGAGCTGCTAGCTTCTGTAGGGAAGGTCAGTTCGACCATGAAGTCGGCCAATGCTTGTGCTTTGATTGCTGGACAGGGTGAGTATGTTACCTCGAATTGCCCGACCTCGATGGCCCATTTGAGGCATCGAACTATTGTATCAGGTCATTGGAGTACATTCCTTAGAGGTAAGGAAGTGAGTACCTCAATCTGATGGTCGAAGAAATACTACCTCAATTTTCTGACGCTCGTGACTAAAGCGTATGCCAGCTTTTACAGAAGTGGATATCGTTTGCTGACTAGATGTCCCAGGAACTTCCCCGACTCTACCCCAAAATTGCATTTTTTGGAGTTGAGCCTCATGTTGAACTTCTATGGATTTACCAATCTGATCCGCAAACATGTGGTTAACTAACCTCTGATAAGTTGCCTCTGCATTCTTCAAACTGAAAGGCATTCTTTTCCAGCAGTAGAGATTTTTCTTTGTCAGGAATGAAGTATGTTGTCGATCTGGTTCATGCATTGATATATGATGATAGCCTGCGAAGGCATCCATGAATGACATCATTTCGTGACCAGCTGTGTTGTCTATCAAGTGGTCGATATGTGGCATAGGAAAGAAGTCTTTTGGGCATGCCTCGTTGAGGTCGGTGAAGTCGATATCAAAGTCGCCAAGCTATCAAGACTGCATTGGTAACCCATTATGGCTGGTCGGCATGAATAATCAGGTCGTTGTCCAGCAACTTCTTCACTTCTTCAACGAGTGCCGCATACTACTTTGGGCCGAATTTTTGCCTTTTCTGGGTTATCGGCCTTCGAGTCGGGTTGATATGTAATCGGTGACATGCGAACTCTGGGTCGATGCTGACCATATCTTTGTGTGACCATGCGTACACGTCCAAGTTCTTTTTGAGAAAGTCGATGACTTCCCACTTCAGGTCGACAGGTATCCTGGAGCCAATAATGACCTCCAGATCCGGCCGAGTTGGATCTATTTTGACTTTCTTGAGCTCTTCCCTCAGGACGACTCTTGAGCTAACTTGATTGGGATCGTCGATTTTGGCTTTGAGCAAAAACTCTTCAGGTTCGGGACCCATTCTTGGATTGAGGTTGTCGCGACTTTTCTTCTTGTTTGTCTTTTCAGTGTTCAATTCATTACATTGTATTTCACTATCTATTACAAGTATTTGTTTGCTAGATATTAATACTGAATTGAAACGAGACAAAGAATAAACCAAACAACCTCTTGCATCCACTTGGTTGCCTTTAACAGTGCCGACAGCCCACTTTTAGTGGGGAATTTTACACAGAAATAGTAAGTTGAGGACGCAGCCTCGAACTCATGCTCAAAAGGCCTCCCAAGAAACCCATTATAGGAACTCGGGAGGTCAATTACAAGGAAATCTAAAAGTCTAGTTGCCCTAACCTTGTCATCTAGGGTTGATACTAGCTAGACAGCAAGACAGATTATGCCATTGCTGAGAAATGGATTAATAACGGCCTAGCGACCTGCTTTCGAAAGTATCCACTGAGAGAGGAGGTAGGGAGGTGAACCACATATGAGCATGTTCGCTCAATGTTAGTGAGAACAACCTGCACTTGGTCGCATCGGTTGCACCCATGGAGGCCATGTAAGAGTTGTATTTCGCTACATGGACCCTTGGGTCCGAGCTCCCATTGTAGCGGTCTATGGCCGCCGTGCTGATTTTCCTCTGCGTAGGTGCCAGAGTGACCAAGGTGCCAAGCACAAAATTTGGGATGATGAGGTTAATGTATGTCCGCATCGGCCCATTCCGATTCTCCATCCGTTCCATCAGTTGTTGGACGGTTCGGGCTAATGTTGCTACTTGAGCATCACGAGGATCATTGATTTTGAAGGCATCTCGCCCATCTCCATAATGGACAACTGAGCCTCTAGGCACCTCATCATGGTGCAAGTTCAGTGCATACGCGAGGTCGCGTTCCACTTGTTCTTCATGCCAAGGCTGGGAATGAGCCTCATCCACAACACCTACCGGAGCTTTTTGTGCCCCCAGATCTCTGAGGCGGCCAAACACGTTGTTCAAAACCACGGGCCTTTCGATTTGGGGGACTCGGTAGTTTTGGGTGTTTGCGTGTCTCACCACCGGATAGGCCAGTTGGCCTGCCGATCGTCCTCCAATCAAGGGACCCTTACCCTTTGAGGTTCCAACATCACGAGCAGTCCTCTTGACCGGAGGTTGCTCCTCCGGGCCGTCGAAGGTGAGACGCTTCTTGTTGAGGATGGCCAAAATGACCTTTGCGTCCTCCGATGTCTAGACGAGGTTCCACCAATCGGGGATAGTTACCGCAGCCACCTGGCGAGTGCTTTGAGAACTTTGAGAAGCTCCGACGCCATCACGGACATCGGTTTCATGCCTGGTAGCATCGTTTTGGTTGATCACCGTTGTTGAAAACTGAATTGGGAGTGGGTTTTCCAATAATGCTTGAGCAATCAGTAGAATAGCTTCCCACAGACAGCGTCAATTGTTGTTCCCGGTTTACAATTCCGGCCAACAAACAATAACTAGATGATTAAATAGCAACTTAAACAATCAAAACAAGTAAAATTGCTAAAATTGGTGACCCAGTTCATCTTTGAATAAGACTACGTCTTGGGGCGTCCAAGCCAGGAATGAATTGTTATTATATTTGCCTAGAATTCTAAGATTTTCCAACCTCTTTCTAGTGAGGCCAAGGTGGCCTATTTATACAAGGATTCATGCTTCATAGGAGGGAATTTACATAAGGAATTGCAGTATATGAGGCTTCAATCCCGCTGGCCAAGAATTCCATCTTGCCGGGTCAATGGTCGCTGTAGTTAGTGCGAGCCATTCGCGGGGCGGATTCCAAGGGCGGATCTTGTGGCTTGCCGGACGTATCTCACTTTAAAGGAATATGCGACTTCATGACCTCCAGCATGCGGAGTTCTTGTTCCAAGTCGCCTCTCCAAGTCGCTAATCGCGACCTGCTGTCTTTACGACTTCTAAGTAAGTTGTACTCGTGTATGGTGAAGTGGTGACTATGCGATCTTCTGATTTGGCCTTTTAATCATTTGACCTTGAGGACATTTGACCTTTAGGCCTTTGATTTCCTGGGTTTTGTTGGGGAATTATTTGCACAGATCTATTCGGGATGAATATTTAAATATAAATTTAATTCTAACAATTATTACTAGCATGAATTAATCCTATATTAATTTAAATAATAATTCAACAACAAATCATGCATATAAATTCGTCACATAAATCCTACGCATGCGGAATTGCTAAGAGTTTACGTGAACTAGTCTCTCGGAGTGACAACCGTTGAGAAGATGGATCACGTTCACACGAACACACCAAAAGACCTTCTCAAGTATTCCCTCGTCCTTGTCCAACAATCCGGTGGTAGGATGCTCGCGAACAATTAACAAAAGGAAAAATAAAATTATGTTGCACAACCTTTGTGGATTTCTAATTTTTCCAACACATGGAATTGCACACTCACAATTGAAGTTTTTCGAGAAAACACAATCTGTCGACGTTTCAAAAATATTTGATATTTTATCGACGCTGATATTTTTCCGAAAAAATATTTTTGTGTTCTTGTGGAGATGAAAAATCATCCCCAATTTATAATAAGGAGAGGGACGAAAATTTAGGTCAATTTGGCTATTGGGAAATTTCCTTGCTTCTTCTCCAAGAAACAATCTTGAATATATCAAATATATTCCATTTCCCAAAATATCTCCCAACAAAATCTTCTCCTCCTTATTGTTATGGGATTTTTGAAAATTACCTAATAAATTGCCAAGTGAGAGATTTCTTGAATTTAATGAGATAATTTTGTATTCCAAGAATACTTATCTTCATTCCATAACAAGATTCAAAGAAAATCTTTCTCCCTCTTTTATTTATTATTTTCGAAAAAAATAGAAAAATAGGCAACAATAATTTATTTTATTTTAAACACCTTTTTCAGTTAATGAACTTTATGTTTGGGCTACTTGAGGGGCCTTTAGGAGAATTAAGATTGGACCTTCCAATGGATCTTGAATTTCCAATATTGAGCCACAATATTATTCAAGCCCATAAATATTAATTAATCCCACTACATAATTAATATTGCACTATCCATCTTAACTCATATTACTGTTAATATGGCTCCCATTTATTATTTCCCGTGTTTAAGATTATTCAGTCCATTAATTAATTTAGGCCACTAAAATAGCTTCATATTAATTAACTTCTTTTTCCTTGGTCAAGGAACGACTTAAAATTATTATCCATACCGAAAAACTAATTTCACTTGCAAGATTTTGTATGATAAAACTTCTGAGCTTCCCAAGGGAACAAATCAAACAAGACGTACTTGCACACGTTTCACCGTATTAAATCTTAGCAATCGTCGTGTAACCAATAACATTTCCCAAGATATAAGGTATTGAATCTCACTAATTCTCTTCCCATCATAAGTCAAAGCAATGATTATTGTTTCCACACGATCCTATTTAAGGGACGGAGATTAAGAAACAATGAACCACTTCAGTACTGAAGAATTTATCCTCCTGTAGGTCCTATTCAGTGCATCATAATGCACTAGTGCAATCTCTTGGTCAAGACAAGTCAATCTGAGCCTTACACTTCAACCTTTCACGATGGTTTGTTCATTTCCATCTAGGTCGTGAATTATGTACTTTTAGTTACAAGGGACTGTTAATTTAATCTTCTGTGATCTGGTATTACTAAATTAACTACAATGTAACACGTACTATTTATTGAACAGTTATGCAGTAAATATATGTAATATTCAATGATATTTAAAGCATCAGTGATAAATAATTTATTTCAGCAAATAAGACAGAAATTCAGTCTGGTTATACAAAGTAAAAGCATACTTTCCAGTATAACCCTAACAATCTCCCACTTATACTCAAAGTCTGATTTTAAGTATACTACAACACGTCTCGTGTAGAATCTACGTGACATCTAATGCCACCAACATGAACCTAATAATATCTCTCCCACTTATACTCAAAGCAGATTGGCTACGCGCTTGACAACCATTCCTCCCACATGTCTCTTGAATATTTCTAGAGGCAGACACTTTGTGAAAAGATTAACTAGGTTATCCTCTAATGCTATCTCAGCCACCTCTACATCTCCTCTCTTAACGATTTCTCGTCTAAGATTTCTTTCCTTCTGTGTGTTTTGTTTGACTAGTGTAATCTTTGGTTCTCTTGAATTTGTAACTGCCTCCAGCAGATATTGCTGGACAAATTTAGAACTACATCAAATTCCACTCAGAAGATCTAGAGCCAAACTGGTTCCTTCACTACTTCACAAGCAGCTACTTACCCGGCTTTCATGGTTGAGTCAGTGATGCATTTCTGCTTCACACTCGTCCATTTCATAGCTACACTTCCCAAATGAAAACACACTAACTGAGGTAGATAGTTTTTTGGAATCTATGTCTAATTGGAATTCCGAGTCCGTGTAAGCGATGGGAATCAGATTGTCTGACTGATAAACCAACATTCTATCGCGAGTTCTTTTCAGATACGTCAGAATGTTTTTAACTGTAGTCCAATGTTCTTTCCCCGGATTACTCTGATATCTTTCTACCATGCCGACGGCAAAGCAGATATCTGGCCTCGTACACAGCATAGTATACATGAGGCTTCCGACAGCCGAAGCATAAGGAACACCTTTCATGTCATCTATCTCCCTTTGCGTCTTCGGGCACATTTCTTTGGATAGATGTATCCATGTCTGAAAGGTACAAAGCCTTTCTTGAAATCTTGCATGCTGAAACGCTTCAAGACAGTGTCTATGTATGAAGCTTGCGATAAGCCCATCATCCTTTTTTTACGATCTCGAGTGATCTTGATCCCAAGGATGTGACCAGCTTCCCCTAAGTCCTTCATATCAAACTGTTTTGACAGTCATGCCCTTACGTCTAACAAAACCTTTACATCGTCTACGATGAGCAGAATATCGTCTATGTATAGTACTAAGAATACCAATGCAGTTCTGACACGCTATTTATACACACAACTTTCGAAATCATTTTGATCGAACCCATAAGACCTTATAACTTGATCAAAACATTGGTTCCAAGCACGCAATGCTTGCTTTAGTCCGTAGATGGACTTCTTGAGCTTGCAAACTAGATGTTCTTGGCATTTTTCAATGAAGACTTCGGGTTGTTGCATATAGATATCTTCTTCAAGACTTCAATTTAGGAAAGTTGTCTTGACATCCATTTGCCAAATCTCAAAATCGAGATGCGCAGCTATCGACAAGAGAATACGGATGGACTTGAGAATAGCTACAGGTGAAAAGATTTCCTCATAGTCGATCCCTTCTTTCTGAATATAACCTTTTGCCACAAGTCTAGCCTTGAAAGTTTCCACCTTCCTGTCTGGTCCTCTTTATCTCTTGTATACCCACTTGCAACCAATGAGTTTGATCCCATTAAGTGGTTCGACTAGCTACTACACCTTATTATGATCCATAGAACCCATCTCGGCTTCCATTGTTGTTTGCTAAGAATCTGCATCCTTGTCATGGAATGCCTCATTGTATGTCCATGGGTCCGATTCATTTTCACCAGGGACCAAGTTTAACAACTCTCCTATCCCCATGAATCTCTCGTATCAACCACCCACGAATGAGAAGTATATGCCGCTAAACAAGTTTCAACAACTAGTGTGTGAAAATTACTTTTTTTTCCGGCCCCTTTTGGGGTTGGAACAGACAAACCTCCATTGTCCTTTCTTTCACCGCAATTGAAGCATTTCCCCTTTGGATTTTTCTTGACACCATCAGCATCCCTCATCTTACCAGTTGCCCTAGGCAACAATTGAGTCTGATTGCTTAATGCTTTTGGTCCTCTTCTTCCTTTTGCCTTCCCTTGGCCTAGAAGATGAAGACGGACCACCGTCAATGCTTGAGCTTGGTGTCCCATCAACGTCTCTGCCGAGACGAAAGATTGCAACAAATTAGATAGCGAGGCCAAAGTGCTCAAAACTTTTGGGCAGGGAGTGGAGTACCAAAACAATTAGGGTCTCCAGATCATAATCTGTACCCTGAACCTCAAGTTTGTTCAGATGAGCAATCAATTTTGAGGACGTAATCCCTTATGGAGTGTCCTCCACCATTTCAGAAACAACATCTCTCGCAAGGTGATCTAACGAGTCCCGCATTTTTGACTCGTCAATTGGCTCATCTGGTTTTTGGTGTGTCAAGAATCCACTTGTGCTTTTATGCAGTTAGGACAATCATAAGTTTTCGTTTCCAATAAACATAGTTTCCTATACAATTCTATTGACTTTAAGTATATTAACAGTGGATTAAAAGGTTGCGACATGCTGAACTGAAATAAATAACTATTGTATAAGCACAAAATTATCACATAGTTCGATCACATGTATCATATTAAAATATCAAAAAAATATGAACATGCATCAGCCAACATCTCAAAACAGTTTAAATAAGCCATGTGGGGTAGGTCATTATTTAAACACATTCAAGTAGGTTACAAATAAGAAAACAGTTACAAACCTTTAACATCCAGATTAATAGTTGGCTCCCATTTGACCAATATAAGATTTACAGGGACTTCGGGGAAGTATATGCATATCAATCTTATACCTAAGTAATAACCATGATTAAATACAAAATTATTATTTCGCTTTGAACGAGCCTCGTGGGGAGGGTCATCGTCTCCATTAATAATAATCCACAATCATCCGTTTGGAATTCATTCATGTGAAAGCTATCTTTGTGCCGTCCCGTGGGGGGGAATTTCTCCAAAAGAATTCACAAATAAATAAATCATGGAGGTCAAAATTAATTCAATTTTATTATCCGGAATAAAATTGTCAATTAATTATTTAAAACATACTTAGGAATTTTCGAAAGTGAGATTTTTCCAAAACAATTTCTCATGCATCGCATATTCAAACATAATTAAATACGCACGAAAAATAAAGTAAACATCAAAACAAAAAAAAATTAAACATATTGGGCACAAATATCCAATTGTCACGGTTAATTTTTGTCATGTCTTGATCTTGAGAAATCGTCTTCATAGCCTTCATCGTTTGTCTCGAAAAGCTCCCACTCGACCGCAAAATGTTCTTTAAAACGTCCTCCGTCTAGGTCCAAAATGACGTCCCGCATTGGGTAGCTCACGGCCCGGAACACGTATCTCACGTCGCGCCTGCTGCGACGATCAAGCCATCAGCCCGCCATCGCTCGGCTGCTTCGGCGGTCTTGGCAGGAAGCTGAAGCGCTTTCTTCGCCGTGGCGTCTCTGAGCAAGCGCCTTCGCCGCCTCTCATCCCAAGCTCCGCCCGGCGCTCGGCCACGCCTGGGCTTGCACCCGCGTGCGCCAAGTGCCTCTCGGCCTGCCCCGTGCACGACCGCCATGCATAAATAAACATTCATCAAATACCATGACAATTGGATACCTGCAAAAAAAATCTAGCAATTCTACTATCCAATTTCAAATTTAATGAACAACGAATTAAATTACAATTTAAAAAATCAGAGCCCGAAACTGTGGCTCTGATACCAGTTGTTGGGGAATTATTTGAACGGATCTATTCAGGATGAATATTTAAATACAAATTTAATTCTAACAATTATTACTAGCATGAATTAATCCTATATTAATTCAAATAATAATTCAACAACAAATCATGAATACAAATTCGTCACATAAATCCTACGCATGTTGAATTGCTAGGAGTTTACTTTAACTAGCCTCTCGGAGTGACAACCGTGGAGAAGATGGATCCCGTTCACACGAACACACCGAAAGACCTTCTCAAGTAATCCCTCGTCCTATTCCAACAATCCGGTGGTAGGATGCTCGCGAACAATTAACAAAAGGAAAAATAAAATTATGTTGCACCACCTTTGTGGATTTCTAATTTTTCAAACACATGGAATTGCACACTCACAATTGAAGTTTTTCGAGAAAACACAATCTGTCGACGTTTCAAAAATATTTGATATTTTATCGACGCTGATATTTTTCCGAAAAAATCAATTTATGTGTTCTTGTGGGGATGAAAAATCATCCCCAATTTATAATAAGGAGGGGGACGAAAATTTAGGTCAATTTGGCTATTGGGAAATTTCCTTGCTTCTTCCCCAAGAAACAATCTTGAATATATCCAATATATTCTATTTCCAAAAATATCTCCCAACAAAATCTTCTTCTCCTTATTGTTATGGGATTTTCGAAAATTACCTAATAAATAGCCAAGTGAGAGATTCCAAGAATACTTATCTTCATTCCATAACAAGATTCAAAGAAAATCTTTCTTGCTCTTTTATTTATTATTTTCGAAAAAAATAGAAAAATAGGCAACAATAATTTATTTTATTTTAAACACCTTTTTCAGTTATTGGACTTTATGTTTGGGCTACTTGAGGGGCCTTTAAGAGAATTAAGATTGAACCTTCCAATGGATCTTGAATTTCCAATATTGAGCCACAATATTATTCAAGCCCATAAATATTAATTAATCCCACTACATAATTAATATTGCACTATCTATCTTAACCCATATTATTGTTAATATGGATCCCGGTTATTATTTCCCGTGTTTAAGATTATCCAGTCCATTAATTAATTTAGGCCACTGAAATAACTTCATATTAATTAACATCTTTTTCCTTGGTCAAGGAATGACTCAACATTATTATCCATATCGGAAAACTAATTCCACTTGCAAGATTTGGTATGATAAAACTTCTGAGCCTCCCAAGGGGACAAATCAAACAAGACGTACTTGCACACGTTTCACCATATTAAATCTTAGCAATCATCGTGTAACCAATAACATTGCCCAAGATATAATGTATTGAATCTCACTGATTCTCTTCTCATCATAAGTCAAAGCAATGATTATTGATTCCACACGATCATACTTAAGATACGGAGATTAAGAAACAATGAACCACTGAGGTCTAATTCTTCAATATTCAGTACTGAAGAATTTATCCTTCTGTAGGTCCTATTCAATGCATCATAATGCACTAGTGCAATCTCTTGGCCAAAACAAGCCAATCTGAGCCTTACACTTCAACCTTTCACAATGGTTTGTTCATTTCCATCTGGGTCGTGAATTCTGTACTTTTAGTTACAAGGGACTGTTAAGTTAATCTTCTGTGATCTGGTATCACTAAATTAACTACAATGTAACACGTACTGTTTATTGAACAGTTATGCAGTAAATATGTATAACATTCAATGATATTTAAAGCATCAGTGATAAATAATTTATTTCAACAAATAAGACAGAAATTCAGTCTGGTTATACAAAGTAAAAACATACTTTCCAGTATAACCCCAACAATCTCCCACTTATACTCAAAGTCTCGTGTAGAATCTACGTGACATATAATGTCACCAACATGAACCTAATAATATCTCTCCCACTTATACTCAAAGCAGATTGGCTACGCGCTTGACAACCATTCCTCCCACATGTCTCTTGAACGTTTCCAGAGGTAGACACTTTGTGCAAATATTAACTAGGTTATCCTCCAATTCGATCTCAGCCATCTCTACATCTCCTCTCTTAACGATTTCTCATCTAAGATTTCTTTCCTTCTGTGTGTTTTGTTTGACTCGTGGACTCTTTGGTTCTATTGAATTTGTAACTTCCTCTAGCAAATATTGCTGGACAAATTCAGAACTACATCCAAGTCCACTAAGAAGATCTAGAGCCAAACTGGTTCCTTCACTGCTTCACAAGCACCTACTTACCCGGCTTCCATGGTTGAGTCAGTGATGCATTTCTGCTTCACACTCGTCCATTTCATGGCTACACTTCCCAAATGAAAACAAACTAACTTAGGTAGACAGTTTTTTAGAATCTAAGTCTAATTGGAATTCCGAGTCCGTGTAACCGATGGGAATCAGATTGTCTGACTGATAAACCAACATTCTATCGCGAGTTCTTTTCAGATACTTCATAATGTTTTTAACTGTAGTCCAATGTTCTTTCCCCTGATTACTCTGATATCTTGCTACCATGCCGACGGCAAAGCAGATATCTGGCCTCGTACACAGCATAACATACATGAGGCTTCCGACAGCCGGAAGCATAAGGAACGCCTTTCATGTCATCTATATCCCTTTGTGTCTTCGGGCACATTTCTTTGGATAGATGTATTCCATGTCTGAAAGGTACAAAGTCTTTCTTGGAATCTTGCATGCTGAAACGTTTCAAGACAGTGTCTATGTATGAAGCTTACGATAAGCCTATCATCCTTTTCTTACGATCTCGAGTGATCTTGATCCCAAGGATGTGACCGGCTTCCCCTAAGTCCTTCATATCAATCTGTTTTTACATCCATGCCCTTAAGTCTGACAAAACCTTTACATCATCTCCGATGAGCAGAATATCATCTACGTATAGTACTAAGAATACCAATACAGTTCTGACATGTTTTTTATACACACAACTTTCA
The DNA here is from genome assembly GCA_037126765.1 of Stenogyne calaminthoides. NCBI lineage: Eukaryota > Viridiplantae > Streptophyta > Magnoliopsida > Lamiales > Lamiaceae > Stenogyne > Stenogyne calaminthoides. Next base: position 23,110,056 of record JBBCBC010000027.1, read on the forward strand.
AACTTGTTTTGATCGAACCCATAAGACCTTATAACCTTATCAAAACATTGGTTCCAAGCACGCGATGCTTGCTTTAGTCCGTAGATGAACTTCTCTAGCTTGCAAACTAGATGTTATTAGCCTTTTTCAATGAAGCCTTCGGGTTGCTGCATATAGATATCTTCTTCAAGACTTCCATTTAGGAAAGTTGTCTTGACATCCATTTGCCAGATCTCAAAATCGAGATGCGCAGCTATCGACAAGAGAATACGGATGGACTTGAGCATAGCTACAGGCGAAAAGGTTTCCTCATAGTCGATCCCTTCTTTCTGAGTATAACCTTTTGCCATAAGTCTAGCCTTGAAAGTTTCCACCTTCCTGTCTGGTCCTCTTTTTCTCTTGTATACCCACTTGCAACCAAAGTGTTGGGAAATTTATAGTTTTGATAAAAGTTCCAAAAACACATGTAATAGGACCAGTCAGACCTGTTAGCTGACTGATGTTTATATTACCGTTTATAGAATACCAGTTGATAATTACTGTATAGAACAACTGATGTAATAGATAGGTCACATATTGAGGGGGAACCTCAATATGTATAAGTCAGATCTGAAGATCCAAAGAACAGCTGATATCCGACAGGCCAGAATGCTAGAGAAGAACAGAAGATCAGATCGATCTGATCAAGTCAGATATCGCAGCTGAAGTCATGAAGCTCAAACTCAGAATACTTGAAGATCGGATGACTTCCAGAAGATCAGACCAGAAGACCTACATCAGTCGGGTCTACTAGTTGAAGTTAAGTCAACCGGCACCAGAAGACTCCATCAGGTAGACTGATCAGCCTTGACTGATCAGGTCAGCTCACCATGTGAAAACTGATGTTTCACCTAATCATACGTCGATGATCTGAACAAGAAGAATGTCAACCTTAGTTGGAAGAACAACACTGAAAAGTGCGTCTGTTGACCAATAAGAACAAGACACGTATGATCGGAGCCGACAATTATGGGATTTGATGTTGCTCTCTCTAACGGCTATAAAATACAAGTTCACACTTTCGGCCGTGCCGTTCCTGAAGCACGTCACATCAATCCTGCAAACCTACCAAATATAGCCTGAAATTCAAATTGCTCTCCAACGGCTCTTTGATTTCAAGGTCTATAAATATGGGATCACACTTCAGAGTGAAGACACGGAAACACTGAACAATCAAGAAGCTCAAGCAATTATCAGATTTCAGCACGAATAACACGATCAAGAAGATTATTTTATTAAGTGTTCATCCCATAAGTTCTTAGCATAGAAATCTTTTCATCTAGCTGATAGGGTACCTTAAACACTAGAAAAGATTTCATAGTTGGAACCAAAACAATCTTATCCAAAACCCAAAGTTAGGTTAAGTTGTTTAGCAAGATTTCAGACTAGGGTTTCTAGTTCTGATTTCTGGGATCGGTTGAGTAAGAACTCCTTAAATATCTGTCGGTGTACTGTGTTGGACTAACACATAAAACTAAGTCCAGTTGGTTAAGTTGGTGCCCCTTGTGATAGGGAAGAGTGGACGTAGGACTGGTTTATCCGAACCACTATAAATCTTGTGTGCCTTTACCTGCTTTGATTAACTGTCTACACAATCGCACAACCTTTAAAGCGCATACATATTCTAAGTTGAGATCAGCTAGCACCAAGCTTCTGATCGATCAAGCTTGACACTTGATCAACCGGTTAAAAGACTAACTTTGGAATCGATTTATAAAAACTGGTTTTTCACACGGGTAAAACTTAGCTTTCCGCTTCACCTTCGTTGGTTAAACCGATAGTTTCGAATCGACCGCCTTCAGCGATTAGTAAGTTTTGGTTATCAACCCAAACCGGGATTCAGTGGTATCAAAGCGGTTGGTTCTTTCGACTTTGTGTATCATCGATTCTTAATCGCCATCACACTTGAAAAACCGTCTTAAAACTTCATTTTTCCAAAAACTTTCGGCATGGATAACACCTGTTCTGACCAAAGATGGAAAAATTTTCAAGTCTATTCAGATTGGGCCATATATATGTCCAACCATCCTCGAGAATGATGGAAGACATCTAGGACCCTCATCAAAACCCGTTGGAGGGACCTACAAGTGGTATCGAAAAAAGCGGTTGGTTCTCTGAAAGGAAACCATCGACTTTGTGTATCATCGATTCTTGAGGAAGAATCTTTGTGGTCGAATGAACTGATCTTGAAACCGTCTCTAAAAAAACTCATTCATTTTTCAAAAACACTGCCCAAAAAGATGGATAACACCTCGTATGAATCATGATTTGTAAAGTTCTCAATCGATGAGTATGCAGAATTGGGCCATATATATGTCCAACCATCTAGGTTCGACATTTAAAAATGTGGAAGAATGATGGAAGTCATCTAAAGAGGACCCATCATCATATATTGCTTTTAACGACAACCAATGAACCCATTGGAAACATTGGAGGAGATCCTACTTACCGAGAAACTAAAAAATCCTCCGTAAGTATCGAAGGAAGTCTTTGTGCGAAAAAAAGCCCGGCCTTGATGGATGCACATAGAGGAAAGGAAAGAGATACTCTAAAGATACTAGAGATAACCAATCAGGATAAAAGGCATATTATCATGAAAACAATGGATAAGGTCACTAAGAAAAGGTTAAGTATCTCAAAGCTGCGTCAAAGCAATGTGAGATACTCTAAAAGAAAATATCGAGGAAATGACCAGATAAAAAGATAGGAATTTACCGATCAGATGTATACGCGAGGATTCCGGATACCTCCGTAGAAGTTTTAACCGGTGAAGTTCAAAAAATGAAGATGTTGCTTGAATGAAACCATCAAGGAACTTCGATGGAAGGATTACAATGTTAATAAACAAGCACACCTTTTGGGGAGAACTTGGTAGAGAGATGTCCGATAAAGATATCAACTACAAAATTTTGAGGTCTCTCACCAAGAAATGGGACATGAAGGTCGCGGTAATCAAGGATTGCCAAGACATTTAAAAATGAAGCCAAGTAGCTTGTTCTTGAGCCTTAAAGCTCACGAGTTCGATTTAATTGAGAGATGACAAAAAGCGAGGAGATGAAGATGAGGTGCCCTAAAACCGTTCAAGCCTCAACTTCCAAACGATTAACAAGAAGGACTTTTTAAGGAACCAACATCCTCAAAAAGCCCGGTGATTCATCTCAAAAGGAGATTGAAGACCAATGAACCCATTGGAAACATCATAAGTCATCGACCGAGAATCAACGAAGAACCCGCTTCTACTTACCAGAGAAACTAGTAAAAAATCAAATACTAAACCGGGTAAGTATCGAAGATTCTATAAAGATTATCAACATAGCCGAGAAAAAGATAGGAGATCGAAAAGATAAATCCCAAGTCTTCTAAGTCACCCAAGGTTCACACTAATAATCTCCGAAAGCATAAGAACGTATGATTCGATGATCGGAGAGATCACATAGATGAAAGGAAAAGAGATAATCTAAATGATGAGAGAAGAGATAACCAATCGGGGACAAAAAGAAATGAGGTGGACTACTATCGTAAAGGAAAGTGGATGCACCGATAGATCATACTGCTCTTACATAGAACGAAAGAAGTGATTCTTCGGTGAAGAAAAGGTTCATAGAGAATGATGATGGTGGTCTAAAGCACAACCCTTTCGGTTTCGGTTTAGACGCAAGATTTGAAGTTCGGAAGGGGCGATCCAATGCAAGGAGTGTTCTTCAATCAAGTGAGAGAAGCTAACTGGTTCAAGGAAAGGGACAACGCATTGGAATAGTTGCCTAAGAAATGCACGATTGTCAAGAGTTCCAAAAGTAGCGAGTTTGGCTCGGCACAAAAGAAGAACTTTAAAACTCTTAATAAGAAAGGGAAGAAAGAGGAAATGAAGAGAGCAAAGCTTCATTCAAGGGATTTCGGAGAGGAGGAAAACTTCATATGGATCTATGGTTACACGACATCTCAGAATTGACGATTCGTGGATCTCCCCGACTAAGTTATATTCACTAAGAAGAAAAACAACTTATGAACTATGGAAGGGCGTGTCGGTGTAGTAAAAATCGGAATCGGATGTTTTTACTTCCATGTTTTTGTTTGGTGTGAAAGTGTTTCATACACAATAAGCGGGGAAAAGTCGATGTTTGAAGACCTTTGAGGCCAAGTCCGATGAGGGTATATTTCTAGGGTATTCCTCATCTAAAAGCAAAGCTTGTAAGTGTTTCATACAACAATGGGGAAGAGGCAGTTGAAGACTTTTGAGGCCAAGTCGGATGAGGTATATTCTTAGGATATTCCTCATCTAGCAATCAAGAAACCCTACTTGTGGAAGAAACACCCCATGTAGTCTTTGATGAAGCATCTTAAACAAGAGAAATCGCCTCGAACAAGATGTACTGATCAACCAAAGCACTGATGCTTTCGGAAAATGGATCATTAACGATCAAGGAAAAAGAATCGTAAATCGTGAATAAAGATACATTCCGGATCTAGCTAATTCACGGATCATTCAGATCCTAAGGTACGAAAAAGCTGTCGATGAAGAAGTGGTGCAAATACCGAGAGGCGATATCAACTAAACCATCCGGTTCGGGGGAACACACGAAGTTCCCACGAAATGAGACATCAAGACATGATGAGTCCAACATCGGTGAGACATGTTCTTATCAAGTGGATCATAATTACGCACCACTCTCGATCGCTAGTAATGAACCTTTATCGAAATGGATGATGTTCTCCAAACCGACGCTAAATCGTAAGCGAAGGACACGGATAACTAGTCATCCAACCGATCGATCATCGGAGACCCATCGATAAAGTTAAAACTAGACATCAGTTGGTGAAAGTGCCATGTATTATCTTTGTTATTTGTCTATGAAGGAACCAACAACAATAGAGGAAGCTCTACAAAGACGCAAGTGGATTCTAGCCATGCGCAGGAGGAGCTGGAACAGTTCGAGAGAAATCAAGTTTGGGAACTGCTAGACAGACCAAATCATCAAGACGTAATTGGCACGAAGTGGGTTTTCAAGAACAAGAGAGATGAGAAAAATGTCATCACCGGAAATAAGGCAAGACTTGTTGCTTTGGGGGTATTCACAATCGAAGGAATTGATTATGATGAGACATTTGCACCGGTCGTTCGCTTTAAAGCCATTCGGGTCAAGCGGCATATGCTTCCCACAGAGGGTTCACTTGTGTATCGGATGGACGTAAAGAGTGCATTTTAAAGCGGGGTACTAGCAGAGGAAGTTTATGTCGAACAACCTCCGTGCTCGAAAAGAGCAAACCAAGTTTACCATTTAAGAAAAGCTCTTTATGGCCTGAAACAAGCTCCTCGGGCTTGGTATGATACACTCTCTCAGTTCTTGATCGACAGTGGGTTCACTAAAGGAACAGTGGACATAACCTTATTCAGAATAGAAGATGGAGAAGATATTCGATGGTTCGGATCTCGTGGGCGACATCATCTTGAGATCTCCCAACAAGAGTCTATGTGAAAGATTCAAAAAACCGATGCAAGGGAAGTTCGAGATGTCCATGATGGGACGGATGAATTACTTTACGGGTCTCGGTGAAGCAGCAAAGTGCGAAGGGATATTCATCTGTCAAAGCGAAAGTACACTAGGAATTTATTGGCTAAGTTTGGAGTTCAAAAGCGTAAGGAAGCCAAAATTCCTATGATGATTTGGATTCAAGATGGATCCGCACGAGGATGGTCGAGAAAAACAAATCGAGAAAAGAATATAGGGCTCTCATTGGATCTCTATTATACATTCGCCGGCCAGACCCGGATATCACCTTTCTAAAGGAGGTGTATGTGCGCGATTTCGAGCAAATCAATGCAAAGCCACCTAGAAGCGACTAAGCGGATTCTTAAGTATCTGAAGGGACAAGTAAATCTTGGTTTATTTTACCCATCGATGATAATCTAGAGCTTAGTGGGTATTCTGATTCTGATTATGGAGGTTGCAAGATTGACATGAAGTCAACCTCAGGAACATGTCAGTTTTTAGGAAGTAAACTAATCTCGTGGTTTTCAAAAAAGCGGACATCGATTCGCGACATCTACTCTTCAAGCGAGAATATATGGCATTTGCGGAAAAGTTGTTGCTCCCAAGCGCTTTCCGCTTAGTCGGCGGTGAGGATTATAACATTGTAGCTAAGAATGTACCTATATTACGTGGCGATAATAGTCTTATTGCAATCCTTTCGAGAATCATGTTCTACATACAAGATGCAAGCATGTGGATGTTAGACACCATTTTATAAGAGATCATGTTGAAAAGAAGAATATCAGAATGGAAAAGATTCTGGCGATTTCTGAAAGTCGATATTCTAACCAAGCCACTAGGTGAGATTAGATTCAGAGAATTGTGTAATGAGCTAGGGCTTCGGATCTTGGAGAAAAAGCACCTAAAATGCTTGATGGATTGTTCTCGAACCGGTGGTTAAGAGACTAACAAGGTTGAAAGGAATCGATTGAGTTTGGTATCTCAATCGATCGTAAGATCGATCATCAAGGCGATATGAGAAATCGATCGATTTACAAGTTATCGATTAAAGGAACCGATCGGATTTAAGGTTTATCGATTAAAGGAAACACTCAGATTAAAGAATTATCTGATTAAATCAGTTGGGTTATTTTACATCTTTGTAAGTCGATTTAGCTGATATTCAACAAGCAAGATTCATAGATTAAAGCCTACAATCGCATAAGAAAGCAGAGAATTTACACAACAATGGAATAATAGAACTTTTCATTGATAAAGACCGAAGGTCGATTACATTACAAGTTACAAGTACAAAGGACCGGGAGGTCAAGACATAAGTCATAACCGAAAACCCTAAACCTATAACCCTAAACCCTCATCCTAACCCAAGAAGAGCTGGAGAGAGAGAGATTTTAAATCTGATGCTCTCATTTTCCCCCACCTAACAAGGGTGAGAGAGGCTTTGAAATAATCCTAAAGCCGCTAGCTGAAGCTAAAACCAGTGGAGCGAGAGCGGCGTTGATATGATTTCTAAGCCAGGAGCCCTTAGACCTGAAGTCAATGGACTCTCCAGTTGTTAAATGGAGCACATGTGCCAAGAAATTGGTTCAAAGACCTTATGGGCACATGTGCTACATGAAAAAAAATAGAGTTGATATCTGAAGATCGGTTTGTTGTCCGATCAAGACCGTATATCAAACTCATGTTTTATATCAGACTGAGTCTGTTGATGCTAGTTACGTCATCGCGATAGACACACAAGGTGCATACGGTTAGGAGAAGTGTCTTCTCAGTTGCGACAGCAGATCCACCGCCTTGGTGGTAGAGAAGCTTGGCAACAATTGTATGTGAAATCTTTGATGACGGCCGAAAACAAGTGATAAAGGGACACTGGGGTTGATTTGAGAAATTTGAAATCATTGAAAAATGGGTAAAGGTGTTTACCGGAAGTCTCACCGGAAATAAGGGTTCACCAGGATACATGATTCTACAAAGAAGATAAGTATGGTGAATGGGTTATGTTGTGTAAAACATTGGTCCAATTTATAGAGGCCAAGTAAGGGTACAAATGCAAATTTGATTTCAAAAAGCCTATTAGAGAAATTTGCATCACAAGGACAGCGTGTAGAAATCACGCGACTGATAATTGGATAAATTTACGGCGGATTGACATATCGAAATATTCAGACTATAATTACACATGTCAAATCGCGCCAACTTAGGGAATAGAGACTACTATTCTAGACTAAGTTTTGGCGGTAACACTTATCCCAAGAATTGGCTTGATCTGAGAAGAATCAGATTAGGTCAATCAAAATCTGATTACATATTAAACCGATCGATAAGGAAGATCGGTTGAACTTGAAACTCAACAAATCGGATATATCGATCTATGATGAAAGCGAAATATCAGTTGAAGGGAACTTCAACCCGATCGAGGAGGATCGAAGGAAATCGAGACATAAAATGAAACAGATCAGTTGAAAAAAATCAGTTGGGAAATTATAAGGTTTAGGCAGAAAACTAAGATCAACAAGTGAATTCAACTACAAGGACCTACAAGTGGTATTGACTGATTGCAATATCAGTCAACCAGATACGCTTTTCTTTTCCCTTGTTATTTGCTTATTTATCGGATCTTATCTGTTTTTATTTGCCTTCATCAGACGACATTACGTGGACGTATTCCCGCAAATCATTTAATGCGGACGTGGGGTTACTGTATTAATTGCTACAAAATGCGCTTTTAAATCCAAAAGGTTTTCGTACGTGCTTTTCCCGACCATACTATCAAAACCGCTTAATCTGGATCGTTTAATCTTTTCAAACGGTTGATCTTCCAAATCTTGTCTTTTTCCCTCCTCATCTTTATAAGGTTCATCAAAAACCCTACCAGAGTTTTCCCATTCACAAACTTGCGTTCTTTTTCTGAAAACTCTCCAGATTACTTCTCTGCGATTCAAAGTGTTTTTCTTAAGTTTCAAAATTATCTTCCAAAAAAAGCGAGAATCGGTAATTTCGATTATTTGATGAAATTTTTTCCTTAAAATCCATTGATCTTAAAGATTTTGTCAATCCATGGTATCCTCGTGTTATGCTTTATTGTTTCTTGGTTTCGCATGTGTTTATCGATTACTAGGGCGTGTATAGGTCGATAATCAATATATCATATCTCTATGTTTATGCACAATCTTAATCGAGTCTATCTTATTTGTAGATGGCCACTCGCGGTATGGGTAAAATAATGTGCAATTATGCGAATGGCATTAAAGATTGTCGATGACAAGTTAAATGCGATTTGACATTACTCGGGATCTAGAATCAATGGAAGTGGAGCAAATTCTGAAGAAAGGAGGTCTTGAGAAATATTGCGCTGGTCACTGCAATCCAGTGATGCAAAGATGAGGCACTTGAATTCCTAAGGAATTTAAGGGTGGATCTGGATGCTCGGGAGAAGAACTACTTTTCGTACCAAATGGAGAAGAAATCGATCGATTTAACGTGGACATAACACGCCTATTCGACTTACAAAAAGGACAAAATCCGCTTGCACCTCTGGGGAGAATGAAGATGAGTGATCGTAAACGAACTCTTCGAGAGGCCGACAAACATCGGACCGCGGAGTTTTATCGGACCAATGCTCAAGAGGAAATACCGATTGTTGTTTGACATATTGTCAAAAAACAATCATGGGTATTTGCGTTGCCCCGGATGCTCTTACATCCGGTCAAAATCATGCAAAGATGGTCGCAATAATTGATGAAGCCAAGAACATCAATTGGCATGGGTTCCTAAAGGCCATTCTACTCCAAGAACATGAGAAATTTGGAGTTGATGAATGGCGTGTCTATCGAAGAAGAGGATCAACAATCTCAACAAGGTTGCAGTTATCCTAAAGGACAAAACACCAAATGCCAAATGGGACGAATGGATTGAAGTCCTACAAGTCTTTCCTCTCCACCACTTGACCATATTTGGACCAATTGGACGATGATATGCGGCCCACCCCCCCAAAGGCGAAGAAGAGAAAGAGCAAGAAAGCAACCTCGTCTACACCAGATGCCCCCCAGAAAAAGAAAAGAAAACTGGTGAAGGCCCAGGAGAAGAGGCCGAAGAAGGCGAAGCAGGCCTCCATGACTCTGTTTCTAGAAGATGAGTCAGATGAAGAAGGAGCGCGAGATCGGCCGACGCGCGCCACAAAAATCAGGTGAAAAATCAGACAAGCAGGCTTCTCCAGTTGAGAGCTCGCCAGAACATTCTGACGAAGGAGCAAGAGACGAACGATCTCCTTCTCCTCAAACTCGAGTTGATTCACCGCTCAGACTACTGGCTGCTGAGCATGTTTCTCCTTCTCTCCCACCTGCCCGCGAACCTGAAACTACATCGGTTTCGAACCGTAAAAGCTTACTCATTGTGGAACTAAAGACTGACTCCACTGCGGGATTTCGCAGTCGAGCCGATCGCCCAACTTCCACCTACTCAAGCACCACCAGAACCCTCCATATCTCATCAACCGGAATCTGGACAGACAATTCCTGAGTCTAGATCATCAAAGACCATCACAGGGAAAATAGTCAGAATGCAAATCGAACGAGAAATTGATGAGATGTATCCAGAACTGGTCACCCATCCTGCTATTAGAGAGGAAGCTATGGAGATCCTCACCTGGAGAGATCTTCGATTAAAAAGCTTCTCAGATTTTATAATGATTATTGAACAGATGGGCGGTCTTTGATGAGTTTGCAGATTTTGATTTCGATATGAGGAAATCTGCTAAAGTAGGATCACCAGCTGAGCTGATAATCTTTGAATCTATCAAAGCTCGATCCATGGGGAAGTCGGGTTAATCGATCAAGGCAAAACGGAGGAATGGCTGAAGAAGCTCTTGAAGCAGATGCTACAATGAAGGATCAGAGGATTTTGCCGATGATAGTGGGCTGATCGCAGCGGTTCATGACCAACCCTTTGGAGGCACAAACAATCTGAAACAAATCAAGTGGACGATACCATTCCTATATCTCACATCACCGCTGATCAACTTCAGGAGATCAGATCATGTCTCAAAGATCTCCTGAAAGAAGAAGTTGAGGGAGTGATAGCTGATCAGAGGCAGATTGGCCTCAAAGAAATAACGGATCAAAGGGAATTGGCTATTTCCCAGATTGAGGCAATCAAAGATCAATTCTCCCAAACTGTGACCACCGTGGTTCCGCCGAACTTATAAAAGTCCGTTGATGACAAGTCGATTGGTGGATCAACAACAAGTTTCTTTTCGGTTGCCAACTGAAAAGCTAGAATTGACAGAAGAGAAACTTGACAAACTGATTTTTACACTCTCTACTGCCATGGAATCTGTCAAGACTGAGCTGATCTCGAAGGTTCAACATCTAACTGCTCAAGTTCCAGGTTTATGTTGCTGAGATCTCAAGCGGGGCAATATCGGTCGATTTTGGATCCCTAACTTCCCACTCTTTGCTCTTTTTGATCAAACCAAAAAGGGGAAGGACGGAGTGAGAAACCAACTGACATGATCAGAACAACAGAAGATCTAATTCAGACAGTTGAAGCCTATGGACAAAGACTAGACCATCTGGATCTCTTTCTTAATGAAGTCTACGAAAAGATGGAAAAGTCAAAGGCAAGAAAAAGTTAGGCTGGTGCGGGACTTTGGGACATCGCAACACATACCCGGCCACTCAGACTAAGATAGTCACAAGAAGCCTGACTAGCCAGAATCTGGTGATAATGAAATCGGCCGAGAAACTATCCAAAGAACAGATTGCTGAAGAGGGCCGAAAAAGCGAAGAAGAAAGAAGGGCAGATAAATTGACAGAGGCAGAAAATCTAAAGAAAAGATTCAGATCGAGAGCGAAGAAAGGAAAGGCTGGAAAATCTGTACGGAACCTCAATTTGCCAAAGAAGAGTTGATGAGATCATTCAAAAAACCGCCGCACATGCTAAGAGGTTTGAGGAATGGAATAAGATCGAAGTGAATGGCTTCGGATGCTTTTGTTCTTGATCTTGTTCCACGAGAAGAATCTCCGGATGATGATTCCTCTGTTGGTTAGAAAATAAATATCCAGATTTTCTCAAGTATCGGAAAATGAGGCCAAACTTATCAATGTAAAAAATATCTCGCCAAGAGTATGATCCATTGGATTACTCGAAGAAGGCGGATGGCTCATTTGATGTTGGCATTTCAGAGATTCTATTTTGACATCCCGAAAGCAAAACGCACATAAGCGATCCTCGGCGGACCAATGATGTCAAATGGAAACTATATCGATTTTCAACGTACCTCAAGATCAAAGAGAGATGCGAGGAAGGATACAAGCCTAAAAAGAGAAGAAGAATCGAAGACTTCTCGAGATTTATTGTTTTTTAAATTCAAACTTTTACGATGTAACATGTAATCGACATATCTAATGAGAAAAGTTTATTTTTCGATCCTAAGACAAAATCTCATTGTCTTACGATTATGTGCTTTTCTTTGTTCTATATTTATCAACTGTGTTTGGTTTCTCGGTGTTTTGGTTTTATCAAAAAGGGGAAATTGTTGGGAAATTTATAGTTTTGATAAAAGTTCCAAAAACACATGTAATAGGACCGGTCGGACACATTAGGTGATCGATGTTTATATTACCATTTATAGAATACCAAGTTGATAATTCTTGTATAGAACAACCGATGTAATTGATAGGTCACATATTTGGGGAACCTCAATATGTATAAGTCGATCTGAAGATCCAAAGAACGGTGATATCAAGCGGGCCGAATGCTAGAGAAGAACAGAAGATCGGATCGATCCGATCAAGTCGGATATCTTGTTGAAGTCATGAAGCTCAAACTCGAGAATACTTGAAGATCGGATGACTTCGGAAGATCGGACGGAAGACCTACATCGGTAAGATTCGCTAGTTGAAGCTAAGTCAACCGGCACGAGAAGACTCCATCAGTAGATCGATCGCCTTTTCTTGATCGGTCGACTCACCAGTGGTGGCGATGTTTCACCTAATCATCGTCGATGATCCGAACAAGAAGAATGTCAACCTTAGTTGGAAGAACAAACCTTTGAAAAGTGCGTCTGTTGACCAATAAGAACAAGACACGTATGATCGATTTTAACAATTCACGGGATTTGATGCTCTCTCTCTAACGGCTATAAAATACAAATTCACACTTTCGCCATGCTGCCTCAAGACGTCACATAAATCCGCAAACCTACCAAATATAGCACGAAATTCAAATTGCTCTCCAACGACTCTTTGATTTCAAGGTCTATAAATATGGGATCACACTTCAGAGTGAAGACACGGAAACACTGAACAATCAAGAAGCTCAAGCAATTATCAGATTTCCGCACGAAGAACACGATCAAGAAGATTATTTTATTAAGTGTTCATCCCATAAGTTCTTAGCATAGAAATCTTTTTATCTAGCTGATAGGCTACCTTAAACACTAGAAAAGATTTCATAGTTGGAACCAAAACAATCTTATCCAAAACCCAAAGTTAGGTTAAGTTGTTTAGCAAGATTTCAGACTAGGGTTTCTAGTTCTGATTTCTGGGATCGGTTGAGTGAGAACTCCTTAAATATCTGTCGGTGTACTGTGTTGGACTAACACATAAAACTAAGTCCAGTTGGTTAAGTTGGTGCCCCTTGTGATAGGGAAGAGTGGACGTAGGACTGGTTTGTCCGAACCACTATAAATCTTGTGTGCCTTTACCGCTTTGATTAACTGTCTACACAATCGCACAACCTTTAAAGCGCATACATATTCTAAGTTGAGATCAGCTAGCACCAAGCTTCTGATCTGATCAAGCTTGACACTTCAGTCAACTGGTTAAAAGACTAACTTTGGAATCTGATTTATAAAAACGGGTTTTTCACACGGGTAAAACTTAGCTTCCGCACACATCAGTTAAACTGATAGTTACCGAACTGATCTGCCTTCAGGCGATTAGTAAGTTGGTTATCAGCCCAAACTGATTCACTCGCACTCTGATCAGGCTAACTGCCATCACACCTGATCTGCACAAAAAGTTTTCAGAAGTCTATTCACCCCTCCCCTCTAGACTTCTGCCCTCACAAAACCCGTTCGGGACCTACACAATGGGTTTGATCCCATTAAGTGGTTCGACTAGCTCCCACACCTTATTATGATCCATAGAACCCATCTCGGCTTCCATTGCTGTTTGCCAAGAACCACATCCTTGTCATGGATTGCCTCATTGTATGTCCATGGGTCCGATTGATTTTCACCAGGGACCAATTCTGACGACTCTCCTATCCCCATGAATCTCTCGGGCTGTTTGACAAGTCTCCCACTATGACGAGGTTCCGGTTGTGTAAGTGTGTCATTTGGTATGTCGACTTGTACATTTGTCATTGAGGTAAGCCCCTTTAGCTCATCTAAGGTAATCTCACTTCTGGGCTTTTTATCGTTCATATAGTCTCCTTCCAAAAATCTAAAGTGCGTACTGATTATCACCTTTTGATCTTCGGGACCATAGAACATGCACCTCTTCGTTCCCTCGGGGTACCCTATAAACAACCTTAATTCTGATCTTGGATCCAATTTACTGGCCTCCTTATCCAACACGTATGCCGAACACCCCCAGATTCTCATGTGTCCCAAACTGGGCTTGCGCCCGGTCCACAACTCTTTAGGGGTTTTGGGAACCGATTTGGATGGCACCAGGTTTAGAATGTAAGTCGTTATTTTCAAGGCGTGACCCCAAAACGATTTGGGTAGATCCGCATAACTCATCATTGAACTGACCATTTCTAAAAGAGTCATGTTTCTTCGTTCTGCAACCCCGTTTTGTTGAGGGGTTCCGGGTGCAGTTAACTGGGATACAATCCCTTCATCTAATAAGTAGTTCAAAATATCATCGCTGAGGTATTCACCTCCACGATCATATCGTAGAGACTTGATACGTTTTTCCCTATGATTCTCTGCTTGAGCCTTAAATTCTTTGAATTTATCAAAGGTCTCAGATTTATGCTTCATAAGGTAAATGTATCCATATCTTGAGTAATCATCGATAAAAGTAACGAAATACTCATGGCCTCCTCTTGCTTTGATTGACATTGGACCACATACATCGATGTGAATGATTTCTAACACTTCTTGGCTCTATTCCCCTTGGCTCCGAATGCCCTCTTAGTCATTTTACCCTCCAAACATGATTCGCAAGTTGAAAATTGTTCAACCCGGAGAGACTCTAATGAACCATCTTGAACCAACCTTTGGATCCTCTTTAGATTAATATGACCTAGTCTTAGATGCCATAGAAGTGTTTCCTTCACGTCTGATGAACGTTTTTTTATTCGAAATAGTCGATGTGTTATAGGATGCATTTCGTGAGTGGTGTGCACAGTTAATCGTGTAGAGATTATTCGACAACTTTCCATGATAGATAAACTCATTATTTAGAGCAATGGTAACAACTTTATTAAAAGTAACCGAATATCAATCAAGAAAAAGTATAGAAACTGAAATCAAATTCTTTCTAAAACTAGAAACGTAAAGAACATCTCTCAAAATTAAAACTTTGTCTTCAAAAGACAACTGCACTTCTCTCACTGCTTCAGCTGCCACTCTCGTAGCACCGCCCAGTGTGATGAGGATCTCACTTCCACTAAGTTGTCAGGTCCGCTTGAACCCGTGAAGCAAACATGATCAGTGCATTTCGTATCAACTACCCATGAATGAGAAGTATATGACGTTAAACAAGTTTCAACAACTAGTGCGTGAAAATTACCTTTCATTCTGTCCCCTTTTGGGCTTGGAACAGGCAAACCTCCATTGTCCTTTCTATCACCGCAATTGAAGCACTTCCCCTTTGGATTTTCCTTGACACCATCAGCATCCCTCATCTTGCCATTGCCCTAGGCAACAATTGAGTGTGATTGCTTATGACTTTTGGTCCTCTTCTTCCTTTTACCTTCCCTTGGTCTAGAAGATGAAGACGGACCACTTGTCGTCAATGCTTGAGTATGGTGCCCCATCAACGTCTCTACCGAGACCAAAGATTGCAACAAATTAGCTAGCGAGGCCAAAGTGCTCAAAACTTTTGGGCAGGGAGTGGAGTACCAAACCAATCAGGGTCTCCAGATCATAATCTGTACCCAGAACCTCAAGTTTGTTCAAATGAGCCATCAATTTTGAGGACGTAATCCCTTACGGGGTTGTCCTCCACCATTTTCAGCGACAACATCTCTCGCAAGGTGATCTGAAAAGTCCTGCATTTTTTACTCGTCAGTTGGCTCATCTGGTTTTTGGTGTGTCAAGAATCCACTTGTGCTTTTGTGTAGTTAGGAAAATCATAAGTTTTCGTTTCCAATAAACATAGTTTCCTATAAATTTTATTGACTTTAAGTATATTAACAGTGGATTAAAAGGTTGCGACATACTGAACTGAAATAAATAACTATTGCATAAGCACAAAATTATCACATAGTTCGATCACATGTATCATATTAAAATCTCAAAAAAATATGAACATGAATCAGCAAACATCTCAAAACAGTTTAAATAAGCCACGTGGGGTGGGTCATTATTTAAACACATTCAAGCAGGTTACAAACAAGAAAACAATTACAAACCTTTAATATCCAGATTAATAGTTGGCTCCCACTTGACCAATATAAGATTTACAGGGACTTCGGGGAAGTATATGCATATCAATCTTATACCTAAGTAATTACCATGATTAAATACAAAATTATTATTTCGCTTTGAACGAGCCTCGTGGGGAGGGTCATCGTCGCCACTAATAATAATCCACAATCATCCGTTTGGAATTCATTCATGTGAAAGATATCTTTTGGTCGTCCCGTGGGGGGAATTTCTCCAAAAGAATTCACAAATAAATAAATCATGGAGGTCAAAATTAATTCAATTTTTATTATCCGGAATAAAATTGTCAATTAATAATTTAAAACATACTTAGTAATTTTCGAAAGTGAAATTTTTCCAAAACAATTTATCATGCATCGCATATTCAAACATAATTAAATACGCACGAAAAATAAAGTAAACATCAAAAGAAAAAATATTAAACATATTAGGCACATATATCCAATTGTCACGGTTAATTTTTGTCATGTCTTGATCTTGAGAAATCGTCTTCATAGCCTTCATCGTTCGTCTCGAAAAGCTCCCACTCGACCGCAACATGTTCATTAAAACGTCCTCCGTCTAGGTCCGAAACGACATCCGGCATTGGGTAGCTCACGGCCCGGAACACGATGCGTCTTGCAGGCAAGACGCCAGCGCTCGTCAAGGCCATCCCCACCCGTCGCTCGGCAACTTCTCGGAAAGGCTGAATCGCATACAAGACGGCCGCTTCGCCAGCGTGGGTCGGTAGCCTCGACTTAAGCCCTCGCGCCTACCGGCTTTGTGCTTGTCGGCCCGTGTCCCCGTCCCCGTCTCGTCACTTTATCTTGGCCCGTGCATGCCTCGCCCCCGGCCTCCGCCGACTTGGCCGACCACGCCAGGCTTGCACTTGCGTGCCGAGTGCCTCTCGGCCTGCCCCGTGCGGGACCGCCTAGCACTTCGTGCCTTGGCTCGCGTACGTCCGGGCACTTGGTCGCCAGTCTTTAATTCTTCATCTTTGTTCTCGATCTGGTTACAATTTATTTACAAAAAATAAATAAACCTAGATCTAGACTAGTCTATTACATTGATCAAATCAAACAAATCCTAATCTACTCGTGGATTTTATCACGAGGCAAAATGAATTCGAACGAATCGAATTAAAAACCACAATTTACATGCATGGATAAATAAGCATTCATCAAATACCATGACAATTAGATACCTTCAAAAAAAGATCTAGCAATTCTACTATCCAATTTAAAATTTAATGAACAACTAATTAAATTACAATTAAAAAAATCAGAGCCCGAAACCGTGGCTCTGATACCAGTTGTTGGGGAATAATTTGCACGGATCTATTCGGGATGAATATTTAAATACAAATTTAATTCTAACAATTATTACTAGCATGAATTAATCCAATATTAATTCAAATAATAATTCAAAAACAAATCATGCATACAAATTAGCCTCTCGGAGTGACAACCATTGAGAAGATGGATCTCGTTCACACGAACACACCAAAAGACCTTCTCAAGTATTCCCTCGTCCTTGTCCAACAATCTGGTGGTAGGATGCTCGCGAACAATTAACAAAAGGAAAAATAAAATTATGTTGCACCACCTTTGTGGATTTCTAATTTTTCCAACACATGGAATTTCACACTCACAATTGAAGTTTTTCGAGAAAAAACACAATCTGTCGACGTTTCAAAAATATTTGATATTTTATCAACGCTGATATTTTTTCGAAAAAATCAATTTCTGTGTTCTTGTGAGGATAAAAAATCATCTCCAATTTATAATAAGGAGGGGGACGAAAATTTAGGTCAATTTGGCTATTGAGAAATTTTCTTGCTTCTTCTCCAAGAAATAATATTGAATATATCCAATATATTCTATTTCCCAAAATATCTCCCAACAAAATCTTCTCCTTCTTATTGTTATGGGATTTCCAAAATTACCTAATAAATAGCCAAGTGGGAGATTTCTTGAATTTAATGAGATAATCTTGTATTCCAAGAATACTTATCTTCATTCCATAACAAGATTCAAAGAAAATCTTTTTACCTTTTTTATTTATTATTTTCGAAAAAAATACAAAAATAGGCAACAATAATTCATTTTATTTTAAACACCTTTTTCAGTTATTTGACTTTATGTTTGGGCTACTTGAGGGGCCTTTAGGAGAATTAAGATTGGACCTTCCAATGGATTTTGAATTTCCAATATTGAGCCACAATATTATTCAAGACCACAAATATTAATTAATCCCACTACATAATTAATATTGCACTATCCATCTTAACCCATATTACTGTTAATATGGCTCCCGATTGTTATTTCCCGTGTTTAAGATTATCCAGTCCATTAATTAATGGAGTTTTATCAATTCAGGGCCTGAAAGATGGTAAAGTTATCAATTTAAGGCCTGGAAGATTTTTCCTATCGATTCAAGGCCTGAAAGATAGAAAATTATCAATCCTGGGCCTGAAAGATAGAAACTATCAATTCAAGGCTTATAAAATTTAAGGCTATGTTTGGCACTAAAACCCTAAACCCTGAAAACTAAACCCTAAACCCTAAACGATGAACCCTAAACCTTGAACCATGAACCCTAAACCCCCTGAACCGTAAACCTTGAATCTTAAACTCTAAAAATAAAAAAAATAAGAACATGAAATAAGGATATAAAATATAAGTGTCAAACATGACCTTAAAATGTGTGAGCCTCAAATTGATAGTTTTTATCTTTCAGGCCCTGGATCGATAGTTTTTAATCTTCCATGCTTTGAATCGATAGGAAAAATCTTTAAGGCCTTAAATTGATAATTTTGTCATCTTTCAGGCCCTGAATTGACAATTTTCCTTAATTAATTTAGGCTACTGAAATAGCTTCATATTAATTAACATCTTTTTCCTTGGTCAAGGAATGGCTCAACATTATTATCCATACCGGAAAACTAATTCCACTTGCAAGATTTGGTATGATAAAAATTATGAGCCTCCCAAGGGGACAAATCAAACAAGACGTACTTGCACACGTTTCACCGTATTAAATCTTAGCAATCGTCGTGTAACCAATAAAATTGCCAAAGATATAAGGTATTGAATCTCACTGATTCTCTTCCCATCATAAGTCAAAGCAATGATTA
Source organism: Stenogyne calaminthoides (assembly GCA_037126765.1). Classification (NCBI taxonomy): domain Eukaryota; kingdom Viridiplantae; phylum Streptophyta; class Magnoliopsida; order Lamiales; family Lamiaceae; genus Stenogyne; species Stenogyne calaminthoides. The sequence goes on from JBBCBC010000027.1 coordinate 23,129,302, forward strand.
TTGATTCCACACGATCCTATTTAAGGGACAGAGATTAAGAAACAATGAACCACTGAGGTCTAATTCTTCTATATTCAGTACTGAAGAATTTATCCTCATGTAGGTCCTATTCAGTGCATCATAATGCACTAGTGCAATCTCTTGGTCAAGACAAGCCAATATGAGCCTTACACTTCAACCTTTCACGATGGTTTGTTCATTTTCATCTAGGTCGTGAATTTTGTACTTTTAGTTACAAGGGACTGTTAATTTAATCTTCTGTGATCTGGTATCACTAAATTAACTACAATGTAACACGTACTGTTTATTGAACATTAATGCAGTAAATATGTGTAACATTCAATGATATTTAAAGCATCAGTGATAAATAATTTATTTCAGCAAATAAGACAGAAATTCAGTCTGGTTATACAAAGTAAAACCATACTTTCTAGTATAACCCCAACAGGTTTTGCCCCCAAGTCGCTTTACCTGGTCGTCGGCGGATGACTTATTTGGTGGTCGGATTTATCCATGTCACAACAAGGATTATTTTGGACCTCTCCTCATTTTGATTGACTTTACACAAGTCTTTTTTCTCCTAATATGTCACCAGTTTATGGTTTGGGACATGTAGCTGGAGGGCAATCATCGGTGGATACATCTCATTTAGGGGGAATTCGTATATTCTCCGTAAAGCTTCTTGTGTAGATACCCATCTTGCATCCTAAAACTCCTTATTATCATGTGCTCGTCGTCCTGGGATACGTTCACAGCTGCTCGGTTGTGTACTTTGTAGATGTACTTGTATAAGTACTTAATTGATTTCAGACCTACACAAATCTTCACATTGATGTGACAGTTGTATCTGATCAACATGTATGGACTGTAGGGCACGACCCACCTGTTATCAAGAGCTGCATTTCTTTTTTTTACCTGTGACAGTTGTGGTGGGCCACGTTTCTGTATGAATGCTTTTCTTTTAAAGAGTTTGTAAAAGTATTGTACCTTGGTTCCGTTGTTTCTTCTTTGATAAATTGAGTAAGTGTTTGCTCCTTGTATTGTTTGCGAGGAGAACTGCCTTAGGTAGTGGAACCTGCATTCTCTGTTTACCATGCAAGGGCATTTAGGATTGAGGTCTCCACATGGACCGTGTAGCATGTGTTTCACGACTACTTCATATAGCGAGAGGTCATCTCTTTTGTCTGGAATTTCTGCGCATACATACCTGTCGTACTGGTTGGCATTTGTTATTTTATGCCTATTCTTTAGGATTATCAACATGTGAACATCAGTATACCTCTTTTCTGGAATTTAATGACATACACGAATGCTGGAACCTTGCCAAATATCTCTCTTTTTAGAATTTGATCTTTTAGATCCATGAGTTTTCCTCTTAATACTCTCGTCGAGAGATCTGGTCTGTCTTCTGGCATTTGCCCCGGCAAAAGTGCATCCTTTATTTCTTTCCACTCCGCATTGCAAGTCATTGTCAGAAAAATATCCGATTTCCTGAATTCTTGGATCAGTGCCATAACATCCAAATGCCGACGGCGTATGTCTCTTGGTCCTTTGATAAACGTTTGGGGCATGACTTGCCTTAATCCAATTCTATCGCCTCGTGTTTCTCCTGCATTCATTGTATCAATGATTCCTTGGTAAAGTTCAGCTCGCATGTGAATTTGATTATTCCTAAAGTAATCGGGCCTGGTTGTTTCCAACTTTATGTACATATCAACCACAAACTGCTGTAGAAGTCTTCCAACTCAAAGAAGAATGGATTTATTTAATGGTTAATTGAGTTGCGTGTTAATTAATGTTTAAGATTTTTCAATGGTATACGTGTGTAGTTTGATTGTTACCTTGTTGTTCATTCTGAATTATGTATCCGTCATTTATTGTCTCCGAGAATGCTCGAGTGCTTTGTCTAGGTGCGCTGATCTGATTGTTGGTTGCTGCTCTTGGATTCTCTCTCTTGATGCCCTGGTGCCAACCAGGTTCCCCTTTTGGAAAAAGTATTGGGTATTGAAAGAATTCGTAACAACTGAAGTAATGTTGTATCCTGTGTTTATTCCCTGAGCGTGCGTGAACAATTATTTTTCTTTCAAACGGAATGTTACGTTTACGTTGCTCGCAATGTGTATTTCTATGTTTTGAAGAGATGGTTGGTCGCTTACACTCCAAAAAAAAGTAGCGTAAGGGTTCCCTTGCATGATGTGCATAAGTTTTTCGATAATCGGCCTCTGCAGCCCAGCCTCCTTCAGCGCGCTGAACCTATTTTTGACTTCTTCTCTGTTTCGTAAAAGTATAACTGGAAAAAAACTGGCCGTTGTTCCGGCAAAAGAGTTGGAAGATCATGGTACATTTGCCTTTAACTCTGAATGTATAAACTCCTTTATTTGATGTTGCCAACTTCTTGTCTAAATTGACACCGAACATACTGTTAAAGCCTCTAATTTTTTTCCTAAAGTGGACGTCTTCTTCGCTTTGAGAGGCGAACAAATTGTACAACTCTTCAGGTACGACATGTTTCACAAACCGTACCTAATTTTAAATTTCGTAATTAATTATTTCGATTTTTTTAGTATTATGATTATGAAATAACAATATTTTTTTTGGTCAAATAATATAATATTTCCTAGGTTAGGAGGTTTTAAGGTGTCACCTGGCCGTTTGACAGTAAAATGTTGGAGTTTCATTTTCAAATTTTGTTGCCCAACAAAAGATGCAGGATGCCTTTGTTTTATGGATTGGGGAGGTGAATGATGTTGATGAGTTTGAACTTGATGCCTGTCGTTTTTTGCGGTTTTCATTGTTTCATTGAATCTTCTCTCTTTGTTGCTCTGGTGAGAGCATTGAGTATCTTGTTCTTTTTTGCGGAGTCTTCACAAGTTGGGTTTAAACGATGCACGTTCTTCACTCAAACACAATGGAAAGTTGTTTTTAATATTTTAAAGCAAAGTTAAATGTGCGTCAATTATTCGAATAATACTTAACAATTGCAAATGTTAATTAACGGGGTACTTGAAAGAATCTATTATTTATCTCAGGTTTTTTTTTTTTTTATTTTGTTAACAATAAACAACACTACACATTTAAGCTTGGAGAGCCCTACTTGGAAAGCCCTTATTTCAAACAGCTCTCCAAGCTTAAGTTTGAAGAGCGGTTTTATTTAAAAAAAAAAAATAGACAATGTTTTTGTAAATTGTCCAAGAAAATCACTTAGACAACAGTTCAAAACCGCTTTGCAAGTTCACTTGGAGAGCGGTTATGAACCGCTCTCCAAGTGAAAATCCAAATTTCCATCATTTTCTATAGCTTCTCAAAAATTTTCCTCACAAATGCATATACTCTCTTGTTCCTACGTTGATTTTTTCAAGTTTGTCAAATATATGATTGTCAAATTTTGAAAATATTTTATACAATTTGAATTGGTCTACAATATCTCATACATATATATATTTTCCTAAATATATATATATATATATATATATATATATATATATATATATTTTAAAAAAATTGAATTGATCTACAATATTTGATTTATATAATTTTCTAAATATTGGAATATATTTTATGGAATTTGAATCCGTCTACAATATACTTAATTTATGAGTAGGTCTCCTGTGAAACTTGTTTAAAGAAAAATATTACTTATTTAGATGAAAAAGTATTACTTGTTTAAAGAAAAACATTACTTATTTAGATAGAAAAATATTACTTGTTTAGAAGGAAAAGTATTACAAGTTTAAAATAAAGGTAATACTTTTTTTTTTGAAAGTACAAGTAAAAAATATAATTTTAATTTAATTTAATTTAATTTAATTTAATTTAAATTTAAATTTATATAAAAAAATTATTATATAAAAATGTGATTGAATTAATAAATAAGATAATTGAAATAAAGAATTTTTAAAAAAATTATAAGAAAAACAATTTTTAGAACATATAGAATTAATTTCATTAAATAAACGCAAGAAAAGTATTACTAGCTTGTTTAGATAGAAATGTATAATTTGTTTAAAGTAAAGTATATATTACTTGTTTAGAAGAAAAAGTATTACTTGTTTAAAGAAAAATATTACTTATTAAGATAAAAAAAGTATTACTTGTTTAGAAGGAAAAGTATTACAAGTTTAAAAGAAAGGTACGTAGTGTACTTTAAAAAAAAAACAAGTAAAAAATATAATTTTAATATAATTTAATTTAAATTTATATAAAATTTATTATTATATAAAAGTGTGATTGAATTAATAAATAAGATAATTGAAATAAAGATTTTTTTAAAAAAATTGTAAAAAAAATGAATTCTAGGACATATAGAATTAATTTCATTAAGTAAATGCAAGAAAGCTAGTGCCCGAGTGGAATTGATCCCTGCTCAGGCGCCCAAGGTCCCGTGTTTGGTCCCCCATGGGAGCGAATAATTGCCTCAATTATTTGGGAGGCTTGATGGCTTATACGTGAGATGCTTGGTGGGTCCGTGCCTAAAAATATATATATATATTTTTTTTAAAAAGAAAGTGTTGGAGAGCGGTTAAAAAAAATTGTTAGTGCCCACTTGCAATGCGGTTAAAAACAGTTGTCCAAGTGCAATTTCTTGGACAACGGTTTTTTATGAGCTGTCCAAACTTGAACAGTTGTTACTTGGAGAGCGGTTATAACAGCTCTCCAAGGTCATTTTTAACAGCTGTTCAAGCCCAAATCTATATTAGTGAGATTTTTTTTTCGTGTCGGAACAAATCCACAGTTGTAGTTTAAATCATACATGTAATTGTCATAAAATCCGATCATACAACTCGATCTTTATTAGATTGTCATATTTGTTAAATCTTCTTCCTCCAATTCAAATACACTCTCAAATAAAAGGAATACTTCAAGAACCCAAATAATGTGCTTCTATAGTAATATAATAACTAAAAAATAAATAAAAATGACGGTGATCAACTATGTTAGATCAAATACTTTTTAAGCATTAATCATTTATAATCTAGTAGCTTGCATTTCTTAAAATCTAATACTTCTTCTGCCCAAAAGATTGGTGTGAGAATTGCTTGAAATTCTTGTGTTTAATTGCTCAAATTTGATAGGATTTTATGCATTTTTCTACATTAATTTCGCTTAATTGCACTTGAGATGAGAAAGGGGGTGGCTTGTTGATTTTGTAGGAAATTGATGTAAAATGAGCAAGATTTGAAGTAAAAAACTGTTTTGATCCAGAAAGGTATTGGAGAAGAGGGTTGAACCACATGAAGCTTCTCGAAAAGACAGTCTCAAAAAAAAAAAAATCAACTCAATCGGAGTTTGAGAGTTCAAGTTATGAGCGTTTCAAAATCAACGTGCAGCAAAAAACACCCTCTCGGCCCAGTTCGCGAAAATGGAAAAGGAGGCTCAGCATGCCATTGTTCAGCCATTTAATTGGCCCAAATTCACGGCCCACATTCAGTAAATTAGCAGCCCATTTTAATGTGATTGAAGGTCCAAAGTTTAGCAATTTAGAGGCTTATTTGCAAGGATGTAAGAGCTGACCATTCTGCCATAAGCTTTGACCGAAGAGTGGTGAATGACCACTTTATAAAAGTGTTGGCATTAACGATTTTAGGAGCGATCGAAAAATAAAAAGGAACAACAACAGTGGGAACTAGAGAGGACGACAGAAGCAGTATTTTTGGAGATTTTTCTAGGGCACACAACTCATTCCACAATCACTCACATTGGGCAGCAGCATTTTACACACATTTTCACATAGTATTAGGTCTTCTTCCATTTCTTCATTTTCTTGCAAGTTTAGAGGATTTTATGGTTCAATCAAGTTGTAATCACTCCCATTAGGTGAATTCTACCCTTTACTCTCTTTATTTAGCTTTTATTTCATTGTTTATGGAGTATGAAACAATTTTAGTTATGTGTTTTGCTCTAAAACTCATGGGCTAATCATTTTGTGCTTTGAGTATTTGAAACCATGTGAATATTGAGTTGATATTTGTTTATTGTCTAATTTTTTTCCTCTTTGGATGATGCTTCTACTTATGGGCTTTATTGTGCTTTAATTGATTTTCTTCTATTACACTATGTGTGAGATTGTGCTTGCTATAAACGAGAGTTGCGTAGGCATGAACAAATGCATATTTGTGGGTTGAGAATTGATTGAATGCTTCAATTACACTACTTATCCATTCGAGAGAAGGTACTTAGTGTTAGAACTCCCATATTTAGACGTTTAATTTGGACTTAGGTTTGAATTAAGTGGGGGATTAGGGAGTGGCCTTAGTACTAGGTGGGAACACCTTATTGAAAGACTATATTACCCGAAGGAAAATGGTTTCTCTTCATAGCATTTGCTCTATTGAGTTCATTGAGAATCTTGAGTAATTTACCCCTAGACATCCAAATAGAATTATAGAAAAGGCATAAACAATACCCTTAGTATCACTATGTGGAAAATACCCGAAGCATACCACTCTCATTGCACTTCTTCGAAGTTAGTTGCTATTTGTTTTTATTTGCTTATTTGCCTACTTGCTTTAAATTGTTGCTTAGTTTAGACTTTTGAAAAAAAAACCTTTGCCCGTAATTATAATAGCATGACAAAAAATAGACTTAGGGGTCCATTGCACTAGCTCCTCCCGTGGTCGATACTACTTGGTCTTTTACTTATCTTGATACTACTACGAACCCTTATACTTGAGGGGGATTAGCTAGTTGATTTGCTTAGTAAAATCCGTTCAAGTCAATGGCGTTGTTGGGGAGGTGACATAGTGCTATAAGTGGGACTTAAGACTCGTTGAGTGTTATTACTAGTTACATTTTTCTTGCTTTATTTTTCTTTTCACCCTATTTGTGGAGAAAACTTGAGACTTTTGTAGGTGCATGATCACAAGAAGACGTGGTGGAAAACTTGAGGATATAAATCTTGAGATAGAAGCTACGACAAGAAGAAATAGAGGAAGGAATAGGAGAGAGGCGGAAGCAAGGCAACACCAACCACTTGAAAATATGGAGAACAATGAGGGAAATGTGGGCAATCCCCACGGAAACAATCAAGGAAATCCACAAGTGGATCAACAAGAAGGAGAAAACGTGGGCAATCCCCAAGGAGGAATGGGGTATCAACCACAAAGAAGGCCAATCCGAGATTGTCTCGAGCCTCAAGTTCAAAGATACTATGATGGGATAGCAAGGCCAAACGTGGAGGCTAACAAATTTGAGTTACACCCTTCCCTAATCAATATGCTTCAAAAGAATCAATACAAATGGGAAGACAATGAAGATCCAAATCAACATTTGGCCCAATTCATGGAGTATGCGGATACATCAAAGTATAATGGGGTGTCCGAAGATGCAAATTTATTGAGGTTGTTTCCATTTACCCTCACGGGCAAGGCAAAGACTTGGGTCAATAGTGTTCTACCACGAGGAAGGTTGACAACGTGGAGCAAGAAGTTTCTCCTTAAGTTCTACCCACCTTCAAGAGTTTTGCAAACAAAACACAGAATTGCACAATTTCAACAATTAAGAGGGGAGAACTTGCATGGAACATTGGAAAGATATCAAGAATTGCTCTACAAATGCCCTCAACATGGCTATAATGAAGACCAAGCTATAAGTTTTTGCACAATTTCAACAATTAAGAGGGGAGAACTTGCATGGAGCATGGGAAAGATATCAAGAATTGCTCTACAAATGCCCTCAACATGGCTATAATGAAGATCAAGCTATAAGTTTTTTTTTTTTATGCCGGAGTAAGTGGGAAAACAAGAGAATTGTTGGATTCTTCGGCCGGTGGATCATTGTTTGGGAAAGATTGGGAGACGGCGAAGGGCATTATAAATGATTTTGGTCAACAATTCTTTCGGGTGGTCAAATGAAAATAGTTGGAATGGAAATATCTCTCAAGTAGGAGAAAGTGAAGGAATGAGGGCTCTTAATGCATCCATGATGGTATTAATGGAGAAGATGAATGCTCTTTCCTCCCAACAAGGGAACTCTATGTCACCCTTAGCTCATGATGAGCGCATCCAAGGAAGAGGGCCAATTGAAGAGGTGAGCTACATGGGGAGGGAAAATTATCAAGGGCCACAAGGAAACTTTGGCCAAGACAAACCCCAATTTCACCATCAATTCCAAGGAGGTCAACCCTCCTTCCAACCTCAAGGCTCATTTCCACCTCAAAATCAAGGGAGATACAACAATCAACCACCTTTTCAAGGAGGTTCCTCATCTTATAATCCTAACCCCAAGAGGCACGAGAATTTTCATATGCCAACAACAAGCGGTTCAATTTCCACCCGAATTTGAACCCGGAGCCAAATTGCTAGTGGTGAAGGGAAGCCAACGGTGGAAGACATGTTCACCGCTCTAATGAGAAAGTCGGAGGAGAAAGATACAAAGTTGAAAGAGCTTAAGGAACAAGTCAAGATCATGACCCAACAACATGGTCATCAAATCAAGAGCTTAGAGCAACAACATGGCCACCAAATCAAGAACTTTGAGTTCCAAATGGGGCAATTGGCCACTTCTCTTGGTAACATGCAAAATAAGGAAAATTTCCCTCCACCACCGAGGTCAACCCTCGAGCATTGCAATGTGATACACCGCCAATTGTGAACATGTATCGCCGGCGATCAAAGAAGAGAGCAGGCCTGATGGAAGTCGTGGTTTAGGACTTTAGCTAATTTAATTAATTATGTTTATTTTTATTTAATTGGGCTTTGTTCATGGGCCTTGAGTATTTAAGCAATTACCGCTCTAGTTCTAGCATTGAGATATTATTTTGGAATTCAACTTCGGTTGTGGCAGAGCGCAATCTCTTGGGCCTCTTTTGAGGATTGTTCGTATTTGAGATTACGTATTAGTGAATTCCGTGATCTTACCTCTATCAATTTGGTACGACCTGCCTGTCATCACCTCGATGGCTTCAGCAAAGGACCGGTGTGATGCGATGGAGAAGACGTTGGGGGAATTTAAGTTCGCCGCCCTGCTGAAAACCTGTCAGCGTACGCAGAAAATAAGGCCAAAATTGCGGAGGTACGTGATTCCCTCGCCGCAATTATGGCACAATTGAATATTATCGCAGCAGCGACGGTGAATTCGAGTGACTCAGAAAACTTCACATGATGTAGCCCGATCCCATACAGCAACCGCAGACTCCTTTCCCAGGACTTTACAACTCATCCAGTTCTGTCAAAGGTGGGATTGGCAAACCAGCTGCTGATCCCGTAGGGGGAGGCCCCACTCATTCAACCCTAGCGCCAACAGGATTGGCCACGATTCCGACAGTTTCCCTGCACCGAATGGAATTACCCTTGTTTGACGGGAATGATCCCGTGGCTTGGTTGGAACAGGCCGAGCAATACTTCTTAGTCCACCATACACTGATGGGAGACAGGGTTCAACTCGCACTAATTTCCATGTCGGGTAGAGCCATGTTTTGGGCCTAGTGGGTACTCCATCGGACGGCTAATATCGCTTGGGATCAATTTACCCAAGAAATTATCCAGTGATTCGGGGATGCCTCTGCGATCAACGCGTACGAGGCAATGCACAACACAAGACAAGTTGGGTCATTAGAAGATTATTTGGCCTTATTTGAGGAGCGAGTGGTACAAATACCATCGTTACCAGCTGATCACTATTTAGGCATGCTTTTAGGCGACCTTAATCGCTCCATCCGCGATCGCATTCCCAATTCAGAGATGACGGATGTCATTTCGGCCATTCGGGTGGCTCACCGCATCGCTCCACCACAGAAATTGTAATCTTCACAGCGATCCCCATTTACGTCGGGCAATCAATTATGGAACAACAGTCAGTCCGCAAATGGCCAGCAATCCACTGGAGAACCAATACCCTCCTCCAAACCTGTCTTTCTAGCCACTGTGTCGCCGGCGCAAACCACATCACGGACAGGCTGTGGCACACTCCATCTTTCAGCGGAGGAGGCACGCGAAGCCAAGGGAAAGTGTTATCGGTGCAACCAGCCCTATTGCCCCCTTCACAAGTGTTCGTCAAAATTTTTGACAATTATCGAGGCGGATGAGGATGATGACCAGTTTGGAAGCATGCATGAGGTGGAAATGGAAACCCATGAGGAACATCATACAGAGTTGCAACCAATCCAGCTTTCAAAGCTCTCTTCAAATGGGTTTGATGGGTCACGTACTATGAAACTTTTCACCCGGGTGAATGATTGGGGGCTTTTAACGATGATAGACAGCGGGGCTAGTCACTGTTTTATGGCTGAGAGCGTGGCGAAAAAACTGGAATTGACGATTGACTACTCCGCAGGGTTCACAGTTATTTTGGGTAACGACACGCCTCTTGACACCAAAGGTATTTGTAGGGTTGTGCCAATCGTATTTAGCAAGACTATCTTTTATGTCGACTGCTATATATTTCCTCTGAGTGGTGTGGATTTGATATTGAGGGTAACTTGGTTATCAACATTGGGGGATGTTACAGCCAACTGGGCCAACTTAACCATGGAATTTCAGGTCGGCGAGACGATGATTAAAATCTGGGGCGACCCATCCCTCACGCAAAAGGTTTGCAGTTCAGGAGACTTAAAATTGTTGGAAGAGGGAAGTCAGGTTTGGGTTCTATGGGCATTACAGGGCAGTAGTTCGCTACAACAATTCGGGGCTCCATCTTCCTTATCACCCGAGCAACAAACTGAATTGGACAGCCTCCTTTCTGAATTTCCTTCAATCACTTTACCACCACAGGGGCTGCCACCGCACCGCACAAGTGACCACCACATTCCCCTAGAAATAGGTGCCCCATCGATTTCGGTACGTCCATACCGGTACAATCACTCCTAAAAGGATGAGATGGAGAAATTAGTGTCTGAAATGTTATAAGCCGGCATCATTCAACCAAGTAGTAGCCCGTACTCGAGCCCAGTCTTGCTGGTTTGCAAGAAAGACAGATCCTGGAGTTCTGTGTTGACTATAGAGCCTTGAATAAGGCAACCATTCCGGATAAGTACCCTATTCCGGTCATCCAAGAGCTGTTGGATGAGCTGCATGGATCTCGGTGGTTCAGTAAGCTAGATTTAAGGGCGGGTTACCACCAAATCCGTATGTCACCAAAGGATGTTCATAAGACAGCGTTTCGCACCCACTCAGGCCACTATGAATTTCTGGTTATGCCCTTCGGCCTAAAAAACTCACCGGCTACGTTTCAATGCTTGATGAACGACATTTTCAGACATTGTTTGCATCATTTCGTCCTGGTTTTCTTTGACGATATCCTGATCTACAGCCGCTCTTGGCATGCTCATCTACAACATTTGAGACAGGTATTTCTCACCTTGGTTAATCATTCCCTTTATATCAACCCAAAGAAATGCATGTTAGGGGCTAGCCAGGTCGAGTACCTGGGGCATATTGTTTCGGCTGGTGGTGTTACGATGGACCCGTAGAAAGTTAGTGTTGTGGTATCATGGTCGACGCCTTCTTCTCCTCGGAATTTGCGTGGATTTCTCGGCCTTACGGGATACTACAGACATTTTGTTGGAATTTAGAGGCACGTAAAATACGTAATCACATGCGCAACAGAATTAAAGTTCACAAACAACGAACAATTAATTGCATACAAATTACAATAATCATAATGAGAAATCTTACAGTACTCGAGAGCAGATTTCTCTACTATGGTATCCACGTAATCCCCAATCACAGATTTGCACGGATTTGCCAGCGTTGAATCCAGAAACAAATTTGCTAGGAAAATCCATACTCTAGATTTTATGGAGAAAATGCGAACTCTAGATTTTATGGAGAAAATACGAAGTGATACCTTTTGTAAATTCATAAGAGCTTGTATATACAGGGAGGCTTAGCTTACTTCCCAAGCTAGCCCAATTAAGGAAATAAAATCCCTAATCTTGAATTAAATTAATTCCTTTTAATTTAATTCCCTAAATATAAATCTCTACGGATTTAAATGCATTATATGAAAATCTCTACGATTTATTTCCATATACATTAAATCCTATAATTATATTCCAAATATAATTATTGGGAATTCTTATTTAATTAAATCCAATTTAATTAAATATTTAATAATAATTAGTTCTAAATTAATATATTATTACTTACTTCTCCATAAATTAAATATTAAATTCAATTTTACATTTAATCAACCAACTATAATCCGTAAAAGGGAACTACTTGTTGTGTGACCCATAGGCCCTCATGTATAGAGCAATTAGTCAAACTAACGGTCTTAATTAAACCCTAGACAATAAATCAAACATTCTCAATATATGAGGTACGTTGCGAGAAAAGTGCAACTACCTGTAACTGAAACATGGGTTATTACAATTTCCTCCTTTCATTCGCGAATATTCTATTAAGTCTTGAACATGATGAAGTGTCTACTCAAATAACTTAATCAATTTATCTTTATTCACTAATTGATCATGTATTTCACACTTAGCCACAAAATCTAAGTTGACGTGCATCAGTCGATGACTTAGATCCAATTATGATGAGAAGATGAGTATTCTCTCTAAATCCACATTGAGGAATGAATCATATTCTTGGCTCAACTACCACGCACATGTACTTCGTGATGAACCCAATCCAAGCCATATCTACCCATAGACGGGTGCAAGCGTCGGTCATGGTTAAAGTTCATCAGTCCACACATGTCGTGCGTATTGACCTCAAGTCAAAGGAGTATCACATCGCTCCCACTAACAGAGACACCCGTAGACACATATAGTGGAAATACATCAAACGGTTTCTCGGATGGGTATACCAATACCCTCTAAGGTATTTGTGCATCCAGCATGAGATACCTAGTATCTCGTAGTAAGTGAGATCTTACTACACTCTCTAAGAGTATGATGCAGATCGCACACCAATCTCCATTGCATCATCAATATCCCATTCTTGATGATCCTTGATCGGGGCTATTTGAGAATCATTTTTAAGTCATTTGAGTTCTCACAACCTCAATGACAGGAATGACTCATGGGAACACTTGCACGAATAAATGCAAACAATCAAACATAATATTCAAACAAGTGTATTGCCATATATTAATATTAAATGAACTATAATATTAAATCAAACTGAATATCATCGAGTATTATGTCCTTATAATAGATTGTCTCTAGGACACTAACACTAACAATCTTCCACTTGGACTAGAGTCAATCACTTACATGTCTAACCCTGTTGTACCATTGAATAATCTAACCCGGTGAAGCAATCAATTAGAGCGACTTTGATAGGAATCGTGAGGCCGCAGAGCGACTTCTTCTGAGCTAAGAAGGTCGAGGAGCGGTTTGGAAAAAGAATGGAGGTCGCGGGCGACCTTGGAGAAACTGCAGGTCGGGAGCGACCTCAGATGGATATTTATGGTAAAGATAAGGATAATTGAGGGCGCGGATATCGCGGGGTAAGCAAGGCAAGTGTATCCAGATGCGGAAATCGCGGGATTAACCGAGGAAACCCTAGTCCTGGCAGCTGGAGCCTCTAAAAGCTCGTCGAAGGAAGCCCACGAAGATCTGTAACCTAATTTCTTGTCTATAAATATAACTTGTATCATTTATTGTAAAGGGACGAAAATTCTTAGAACCCTAGGCAGAAAATAGATAATAAACACTCCTGGCTTGGGCGCCCCCAGACGTAGTTTTATTTAAAAGGCGAACTAGGTAACCAAATCCGTTCGTTGTTCTTTATTGTTCACCATTAATCTCTTTTATCCTTTGTCACTTTGAACCGATAATTCAGTATCAAACATTGGCGCCGTCTGTGGGAACAACTCTGTCGATTTGCTCAAAATCCGCAGAAAACCCATCTTTCTTCAATGGCGATCAACCAAGGTAACGCTACCAGAAACGAGACGGACCACCGCTACGGTATTGAGGCCTCCATGAGTTCACAACGCTCTCACTCCATCATCCCAGAGGCCACCCACGACTGGTGGAATCTCGTCCAGACACCGGAGAATGCAAAGGCTGTGCTATCCGTCCTCCACAAGAAACACCTCACTTTCGATGATGAGGACGAATAGCCCCTAGTCAAGAAAGTGGCACCCAATCCAGGAACCTCTAAGGGTAAAAATGCCCTTGTCGAAAAATGGCGCTCCACAGGCCAACTGGCGTATGATCCGGCGAAGCACGCCATCATTCGAAATTGTAAGCTCCTGGAAAGGCCGGCAGGGTCGGGCAACGTGTTCGATCGACTTGGGGGGCAAGAGGCCCAGAAAGCCCCGGTGGCCATCGAAGACGAGGTGCACTCTTAGCCTCGTCACGGCGACCAGGTGGAGTGAGATCTAGTCATGGCTTTAAATTTACACCATGATGAGTTGCCGAGGGGGTCGGCAATTCACCAAGGCGATCCACGAGCGACCTACCCCCCCAAGGATCATCGCAACGTGAAAATCGACGCGCTGGCCAGAACGGTCCAATGACTTCTCGAGCGGGCAGAGAACCAAAGTGGTCCGGCTGGAGAGGACCACAACCTCATCATCCCAGATTCTCCCCTTAGGACCACGGTCACTTTGGCTCCCACTCAGTGAAAAATCAACACGGTGGCTCTAGATCGCTACAGTGGGAGCACGGACCCAAGGGTCCACGTGGCCAAGTACAACTCCTACATGGCCTCCATGGGCGCAACAGATGCCACCAAGTGCCTGTTGTTTTCCCTAACCTTGAGCGACCAGGCCCACCAATAGTTCACTTCGTTGCCACCTTTCTCGGTGGAAACTTTTGAGCAACTCGCCAGGCTATTCCTGACCCACTTCACAGCCTTAACACCACGACCTGCGACCAGACATCGACTAATGAATACCCAACAGGAGGATAATGAGTCTGATCGATCCTACATAGAAAGGATCGACAAACTCATACTTGAAGGGGATCCAATCAAGGATGAGACCAAAGTACTAGGGACCATCTCCGGGCTCAAAAAAGGAACCAAAATGTGGCGACGCATGACCGCAGAATATCCAATCAGCTATAATGACTTCCGGAGACGGGCTAACGACCTCATCCACGCTTCGGAACTTCTGGAATCAAGACTTTCCGACGACTAAAGAGGTCGCAGACTCAAAGAAAAGCTCCAAGAAAACCGGCGGTCATTACAAGGCACCGGGCAACTTCAAACCTTTTGAAGAAAACATCCTAGTGAAGCTGATGGAAGTGCTAGGTATGACACCCGGACATGTCTACAACCAGATCAGGGACCGAGAGTTACTCCTCCCGCCGCGGCCTATCAAGGACAAGGGAAAGGCAAACCCCAACAAATACTGCCACTTCCATGAACAAACTGGGCACTACACCAACGAATGCAAGGACCTTCTCCCCCAACTTTGGAGGCTATACGAGGACGGGTTATTGGACGAATTTTTCAAGCGGCCCCAGAAGAACCCTAGGCAGAAAATAGATAATAAACACTCCTGGCTTGGGTGCCCCCAGACGTAGTCTTATTTAAAAGACGAACTGGGTAACCAAATCCGTGCGTTGTTCTTTATTGTTCGCCATTAATCTCTTTTATCATTTGTCACTCTTAACCGATAATTCAGTATCAAACAAACCCCTAGACCATCAAATGTCTAGTGTGTACATGAACACTCAGTGTTTTGGTGAAAAGATCTGCCAGATTAAATATGTGGGAATACATTTTAATTCTATTTCTCCTATCGTTATGATCTCCCAGATCAAATGATAAGTCTAGGTACATGCTCATTTATGCTTGTTGATCTCGGTTTCTTTGCTTGCGCAATCGCACTAGCATTGTCTTAATAAAACTTTATTAGACAACTGGCACTCGGAACTACCCGTAGTTCTCTTAAGAACTATAAAATTCAGACAGCCTCCTTGAGGCTTCTGATATAGCAATGTACTCAACTTCGGTTGTTGAATTTGCTGTCCTTTTGCTTGGAACTATTCCAACCGACCGCCTCATTATTGAGAGTTAAACGTAACCTAACTTTGATTTGTAATCATCACAGTCGGATTGGAAACTTGTGTCAGCATAACCAGTGACTACTAGTTCTGACTGTCCACTATAGACAAGGAAACATTCTTTAGTTCATCTAAGATACTTCAGAATGGTCTTGACAGCAATCCAGTGAGATTCACCCAGATTTTGTTGATGTCTATCAGTGATGTTTATAGCGTAGGTCACGTTTGGCCTAGTGCAAGTCATGGTGTACATGATTGACCCAATTGCATATGCATATGAGACATCTTTCATGTGCTTGATATCAGCTTCAACATAAGGACAATCCTTCTTTGACAGCTTTATCCCATGATTTGCCGATAGAAACCCTCTCTTAGAGTCCTCTATCGCAAAACGCTTCAACACCTTGTCTACATAGGTGGACTGTGACAGCCTCAACATCCTCTTGGATCTATCCATGTGGATCTTGATCCCTAAGATGTAGCAGGCTTCACAAAGATCCTTCATCATGAAGGTCTTCGACAACCAATCTTCAACGGACTGCATTAACGGGATATTGTTTCTCAAAATCAATATGTCGTTGACATATACACTTATGAAAATAATATTCTTTCCCTTGCGTTTACGATAATCACAAGGATCTTCCGATTTTCTGATGAAGTCAAAAGACTTGATAGCTTCATCAAATCGAATATTCCAACTCCTAGAAGCTTGCTTCAATCCATAAAAGGATATCTTTAGCTTGCACACTAGATTAGAATTTGGCTTAGATGTAAAACCTTCTGGTTAAGTCATAAACACTTTCTTATCAATGTTTCCATTGAGTAAAGTTGTTTTGACATCCATCTGTCAAATCTTATAATCACAGTGTGCTGCTATCGCAAGTAAAATTCGAATGGACTTGATCTTTGCAACTGGTGAGAAGGTCTCATCATAGTCAATGCCTTAGCGTCGACTATCACCCTTCGCCACCAACCTAGCTTGTAGGTTTGTACTTTGCCATTTGCATGGGTCTAACCTCTATATGCAACTCAACCAAGTCCCAGACTTGATTGGTGTACATCGAGTCCATCTCGGATTTCATGGCTTCATGCCACTTCCCTGAATCAATATCTGATATTGCTTCAGAATAAGTATTAGGATCGTCCTTATCCGGTATGTCCACATTAATGAGTTCCTCCAAGAGGTAACCGTATCTAATGGGTGGATTACGATTCCTAATTGATTTAAGGAGTTGTGGTTGTGCAGGCTGTACATTCTGATCGTGAATTTTTTTTGTGGTGCATTGATTTCATCAATGTCCCGAGAGTCCTCAAGAGCTACACTTTCAGATGCCTCTTGGGCGGGAGTTTGAACCATGTTGTTCTCATTCAGCCCACTTGGAGGTTCTTGCACTGGCAAGCCTACTCTAATTACGCTCCCACTGGCTAAAAGAAGATCACCTAGTGAAAGACTCTCACCGTGAAAGTCGTTGAATGCTCCCACTGATTCCTTGTCATGTTACTTTGACAAGATATCAGTCTCTTTGTTAATTTATGGTTCTTGAATTTCTTCAAGTCCTATCAGCTTACGACCTTGTTCCTTAAAGACATAGTTTTCTTCGAGGAACTTGGTCTGCTTAGAAATAATCACTGATTATTTCTTAGGTAGATAGAAGTAATATCCCTTAGTTTCCTTAGGATATCCCACAAAGTAACCCTTTTCACTTTTGGATTTCAACTTGTCGGTAAGCATCCTTTTCACAATCACGGGGCAACCCCATGTTTAATATGTGTAAAAGTTGGCTTCTTGCCACATCATAGTTCATATGGTGTATGCTCAACCGATTTAGATGGTATCCTATTCAAAATGTAAATTGAGGTTTGTAACACGTATCCCATAAGAATGTTGGAAGACAGGAAAATCTCATCATGGACCTCACCATGTCTAACAGGGTTTGGTTTCTTCTCTCGGACACACCGTTCATCTGAGGTGTTCCGAGAGGAGTCCATTGTGACTGGATTCCATGTAACTTCAAGTAATCAGTGAATTCATGGCTAAGGTATTCACCTCATCGATCCGATCGAAGAGTCTTGATACTCTTACCAAGTTCCTTCTCTACTTCAGCTTTGTACTCTTTGTATTTCTCAAAAGATTTAGCTTTGTGTTTTATAAGATACACGTATCCGTATCTAGAGAAATCATCAGTAAAAGTGATGAAGTAGCCAAAGTGACCCCTAGCTAGAGTGGGCAATGGTCCACAAACATCGTTGTAGATCAACTCTAGAACTTCTTTGGCATGCACCCCTTTGCCAGAAAAGGGCCTATTGATCATCTTGCCCATGAGATAAGATTCACAATCTCCATAAAACTCACAGTCGAATGGGGTTAAGTAGTCTAACTTTCTTAACCTTGCAATTCTTTTCTCGTTTACATGATCAAGTTCTACAATGCCATAAGTAAGTCGGGTTTTCATGATTACTAAGTTTGAGTCTTTTATTTTTTATATTAAGAACATCATATCCATAATGCAACAGATACATGTTGCGAGTAATAGAAAGAACTAAATGACAATCATTAAATTCTAATCTAAAACCAAAGGGCAAGTCTAACACATAAGTCCCCACACGTTCAGTTAGCAACTCTTGCTCCGTTTCCACGTGTAGGACGACTTCACCCGCCCTAATTGTCCTATGACACATGAGACCTTTCACATTAGTGCAAATGTGAGAGCCAAATCTGGTATCCAATACCAAGCAGTTAACACTATTAGTGGACATGTTTATCTTAAAACCAAACATGCACGTTCTAGTGCTAGAAGCACCTAGTGCCTTTTTTTTAGCAACCAGAACCTTATAGTCATTCTTCCAATGCCCTCTTCCACTTATAATAGAGGCACACATCCTTGCTTACCCGCTCCTTCCTTTGAACACCATCTTAGTGATAGTGAACTCAAAAGTCTTGAGCACGTTATGAAGTTCATGCATGGTCACATCCGTCTTATTCATATTGTAGTTCACAATGAAGCCAGAATAAGAATCCGGAAGCGAATGGAGGATAGTATAAATGAAAACATTAGTCTTTTAGCTCAATGCCTAAATTACCAAGTTTCTCAATTATGCCTATCATAATTAGCACATGAGGTGAAATATTCCGTTCTTTAGCTAACCGGCATTTGAACGGATCTCTCATCACTTCATAAATCTCAGAATGAGATTCAGAATCAAAGAGATCCTTCAGATGCTTGAGCATCTAGAAGGGACCCATTTTCTCATGTCGCCTATGTTCATCGGGAGTCATGCCGAGCAACATCACACACTGAGCCTGGGAAGCATCCTTTGATGCTTCTTCTTAGCTGCTACGTCAAACGTGGTTGCCTTATAGAACCAGTTGCAAGGGTAACCGGGATAGACGTGTCTAACACGTACTCAATCTTTTCTTGGCTTAACACCAAACACTTGTTTTGGTGCCAGTCCAGAAAATTTGGCCTAGCCAATTTAGTTTGTTTCCAAAACACATCTCAATAACAGTTATACATTTCAGCTAACGAAGAGAAATAAAATAAAACAGGAATTAAACACATATTTCCTATGATCAATATTCAGCAATCAAAATAAACATGACCTTTCTTTTGTGATTATTTTGTCTCCATTATTTTCACATATTCAACGACCTCATCGGAAGAATATGAATTTATATCTAATATAAATCATAATGGACTAGGATCCACATTCCTACTATCATAATCCCAAATGAAAGTCTTTGAATATCACAATAAGATAACCGGTAGGTCTCCAAACCAATTGCGTAAACCGCAATTCTAGTTTATCGAACCCGATTCGATCGATGTCCCTTAACTTTTTGTTCATGAGGGCAAGTGAAACAAAATTAAGTTGGTTTACAACCATCAAGCGGCGATATTACATGTCCCTATAAAAGTCCCGTTAGATGTAGATCCGAGCAAAAGACTAGGGCCTTAAATACTCATTGGAACGAAATCTCCGGTTTTCTTTTAATTTTGATGGAAGACATCTTATCAAATCAATGAGAAAACCATATTTTAGTGAGGAACATTTTAAAGGCGGGGTATTAATTGCTTAATCGAGATCCAACATGTTAATCTACATCACATTTGAGCAATTATTGGGCGCCGCCTACCCAAACATGATTTACACGGACTAACATTTATATGGACGCCGTCTACCCAAACAATTAATACGGTCCGACAATTATTGGCGCCGCCTACCCAAACAATTATAATGCAGACGTAAAATACGTTAACATAATTTAAATTAAATCGTTAACCAAGTGGAAATTAATAGCTCGTTTAATTCTTTAAACCATAATTTTAAAATCCAATTTTAAAATTAAGTTTAATAATTAAATTCATTATTAATATTAGCTTTTAATTAATCCAATTAATTAAGTCTATCATTAGTCCAACTAATACGTTTTATTAAAATGATTAACCAAATGAGATTTAATAATTCTTTTAAAATGAATTTAAAATCCAATTTTAAATTCAATTTTAAAAATTATTAACTTTCAATAATTAATCCAATTAATTAATCTTTGGTCTAACTATAATCCAATTTTAAAATTAAACACTTATTAATTTTCCAAAAGTTAGATTTTAATTATTTTGTTGTTAGGGGGCTCAGGTGCAATTTCTAAAATTGCACGAGAGAGTCTGTCTCAAATCAAATTTGCAAAACAGTCCTCACACATCATCGCCCAAATCCGACAGTATCCAATCTGTAATTTGGGACATCCAATTTCACAAAATCCAAATCCCAATCAACATTCAATATCAACAATTCGACATATGAATAGTATCTAACATCGAACAGTTTTCAAAGATCAAGGGAAAAGGTTTTCAAAAAACGAATAGCAGCATAGCATCAGGAAGAGGAAACAAATCGAACACAATGAAACCAAAAGGAAACGCCACATCCAAAAATGAAACTCAGTGAGCCATCACCGCCGTGACCGCGTGGGCGAGTCGCCGCTAGGCGCGTGCGGGCGACTCGCCGTTACCGCCGTTCGAAAAGCATGGGCATCGCACCGATGAGCTTTGAATAGGATCGATTCGACCTTAATTTTGACGGTGCAAGCGGAATCTCCAATGCGAACAACAAAATCGACCCAAAACGAAAATAAATCCAAACAAATCAAATGCGAAGCAAGTGTACGAAGCCAGAAAGACAGAGCACCATCAATCGGTAAAAGCGAGCGCACGTCGCCGCCGCTTTTAATTGATCGACGCGAAATGTCGCGAAGTGATGCGCTGCCAACCGCACAGCCGCCGCGGTGACTCACAGACATCACGAGATGCTGAGCGAGCCGCTGTCTGGAGTGATGCGCCGCGGTCTCCGTCGCTGGCGGTGATGCATCTCCCAAGGGTTCAAAACCCTAAATCGATGATGGTTACTCGAAGAAGACGGACAGGGGAAAGTGCCAAGCATATAAATCCCCAATGTGTTGATTTCATATGGTGCGGTCAAAACAAAAATTGGTCGTACCAAATTATAAAAATTTATAAACAAATCAACAAATTTAATTAAGCAATTAATCAAGAGCCTGGAGCTCTAATACCACTCTTGGAATTTAGAGGCACGTAAATCACGTAATCACATGCGTAGCGGAACTTAAAGTTCACCAACAACGAACAATTAATTGCATACAGATTACAATAATCATAACGAGAAATCTTACAGTAACTCGAGAGAAGATTTCTCTACTATGGTATCCACGTAATCCCCAATCACGGATTTGCACGAATTTGCCAGCGTTGAATCCCGAGACGAATTTGCTAGGAAAATTCAAACTCTAGATTTTATGGAGAAAATATGAAGTGATACCTTTTGTGAATTCCTAAGAGCTTGTATATATAGGGAGGCTTAGCTTACTTCCCAATCTAGCCCAATTAAGGAAATAAAATCCCTAATCTTGAATTAAATTAATTTCTTTTAATTTAATTCCCTAAATATAAATCTCTACGGATTTAAATGCCTTATATGAAAATCACTGCGATTTATTTACATATACATTAAATCCTACAATTATATTCCAAATATAATTATTGGGAATTCTTATTTAATTAAATCCAATTTAATTAAATATTAATAATAATTAATTCCAAATTAATCTATTATTAATTACTTCTCCATAAATTAAATATTAAATCCAATTTAACATTTAATCAACCAACTATAATCCTTAAAAGGGAACTACTTGTTGTGTGACCCATAGGCCCTCATGTATCGAGCGATTAATCAAACTAACGGTCTTAATTGAACCATAGACAATAAATCAGATATTCTCAATATATGAGGTATGTTGCGAGAAAAGTGCAACTACTTGTACCTGAAACATGGGCTATTACGATTTTCTCATTTCATTCGCGAATACTTGATTAAGTCTTGAACATGATGAAGTGTTTATTCAAATAACTTAATCAATTTATCTCTAATCACTAATTGATCATGTATGTCATAGTTAGCCACAAAGTCTAAGTTGACGTGCATCGGCCGACGACTTAGATCCAATTATGATGAGAAGATGAGTATTCTCTCTAAATCCACATTGAGGAATGAATCCTATTCTTGGCTCAACTACCACGCACATGTACTTTGTGATGAACTCAATCCAAACCATATCTACCCATAGACGGGTGCAAGCGTCGGTCATGGTTAAAGTTCATCAGTCCACACATGTCGTGCGTATTGACCTCAAGTCAAAGGAGTATCGCATCGCTCCCACTAACCGAGACACCCGTAGACACATATAGTGGAAATACATCAAACGGTTTCTCGGATGGGTATACCAATACCCTCTAAGGTATTTGTGTATCCATCATGAGATACCTAGTATCTCGTAGTAAGTGAGATCTTACTACACTCTCTAAGAGTATGATGCAGATCGCACACCAATCTCCATTGCATCATCAATATCCCATTCTTGATGATTCTTGATCGGGGCTATTTGAGAATCATTCTTAAGTCATCTGAGTTCTCACAACCTCAATGACAGGAATGACTCATGGGAACACTTGCACGAATAAATGCAAACAATCAAACATAATATTCAAACTAGTGTATTGTCATACATTAATATTAAATGAACTATAATATTAAATCAAACTGAATATCATCGAGTATTATGTCCTTATAATAGATTGTCTCTAGGATACTAACACTAACAAGTTTTATACAAGATTATGGGAAGATTGCAGCACCCTTGACCGCTCTATTGAAGAAAGGTGAACTATCGAAGTGGGCTTGGTCCAACTAGGCAGAGCAAGCATTTGTGGCTCTCAAAAAATGCCCTAACATCAGCCCCAGTGCTCCGCATGCCATATTTTACTCAACCATTTGTGATTGAATGTGACGCTTCAGGTCAAGGTTTGGGGGCCGTGTTAATTCTGGATAAGCAACCCGTTGCATATTTCAATAAACAATTGACGGGACGGTTGCTAACGAAGTCGGCTTATGAAAAAGAATTGATGACACTTGTTTTGGCTGTGCAACATTGGCAGCCTTACTGCTCGGAAGACGATTCGTGATCAGTACAGATCAACGTTGTTTGAGACATCTCTTGGCACAACTGCTTATGACTCCGGCTCAACAAAACTGGGTAGCTAAGTTATTGGGTTATGATTTTGAGGTGGTCTATAAGGAGGGGATAAATAACAAGGCTGCTGATGCCTTATCCCGTTGCCACGAGGAGGGGGAGTGTTCGGCCATTTTCATTCCCAAATGGATCGATTGGTCAGCTTTGCAGGCGGCGGTAAAGGCTGACCCCGATTTGTCCTTGATTATTAACGACATCACGGCTGGGAGACCAGCCCCGAAACATTATACATGGTCTCAGAGGGTACTTTATTATAAGGGACGGTTGGTGCGGACAAGCGAGTCCCGTTGGACAGCTGAATTGTTGAGGGAGTACCACGCCTCTCCCTCTGGGGGACACTTGGGGGCATTGCTGACCTATAGACGGTTGGCAACAAATTTATATTGTCGGGGAATGATGAAATCAGTTCCGAAGTTTGTGGCAAGTTGTGAGGTGTGTCAGAAGAATAAATACGAGACTAAATCGCCGGCGGGTCTTTTATCTCCATTACCCATTCCATCTAAAGTCTGGGAGGACATTTCTCTGGACTTCATCTCGGGCCTACCCCGTTCTGAAAACGTTGACTGGATTCTGGTCATCGTCGATCGCTTATCAAAGTACGGTCATTTTGTGGGTCTAAGGCATCCTTTCTCTGCCCACACCGTGGTTGATGTTTTCACCAAGGAGGTTGTACGTCTTCATGGCATCCCTTCCACGATCGTCTCCGATCGTGACCCGCTCTTCCTTAGTTCCTTTTGGAAGGAGCTATTCCGCATGATGGGTACTAAGCTGAGTATGAGTTCGGCCTATCACCCGGAATCCGACGGTCATACAGAGGTTCTTAATCGGTGTTTGGAAACTTACTTGCGTTGTTTTTTGTCAGAGAGGCCAAAGTCGTGGGCGAAGTGGTTATCTTGGGCTGAATTTTCGTATAACACGGGCTTCCACTCTACAGCAGGAACCACTCCCTTCGAGGTGGTTTATGGCCGACCACCACCAGCCCTTATTCCATTATGCCAGGTGAATTGCGGGTGCAGGTGTTGGCTGATTTTTTGAGGGATCGGGATGAGATATTGGGCGACTTGCGGGTGCATTTGGAGAGGGAGCATGCATGTATGGTTAAGGCTGCTAATAAACACCGGCGTCCGGTGGAATATGCTGTGGGTGATAAAGTTTATCTAAAGTTCAGACTGCATAGTCAGAGATCCCTATTTTCTGGTCGGAACGCGAAGCTAGCTCCAAAATATTTTGGACCATTCGCCGTGGTGGAGCGCATTGGAGCAGTGGCATACCAGTTGCAATTGCCGGAAGGTTCTCGAATTCATCCCGTCTTTCATGTCTCCTTGCTAAACATGGTAGTGGGTGCGGGGTCCGTTGCAGCATCCCTGCCGGAGGATCTGTTGTCGGTTGAGGTTTCTTTTCTACCAGCAGCAGTGTTGGACCGCCGGCAGGTTCAGCGGGAAGGTTTATCAGTTGATCAGGTATTGGTGCGCTGGGTTGATCGGGGTGCCGAAGATGATACGTGGGTTGATGTTTCTGATATGAAGGGGCAGTTTCCAGAGTTCAGCCTTGAGGTCAAGGCTGCTTTGCCGGAGGGAGCAGTTGATACACCGCCAATTGTGAACGTGTATCGCCGGCGATCAAAGAAGAGAGCAGGCCTGATGGAAGTCGTGGATTAGGCCTTACGTGTATCGTGGATTGGAGAAGTAAAGCCCACGTCAATGAACCTTCAATTGACGGATCGATCATTAACTTATCCAAAGGGGATCATCGAAGATGTATAAGTGATTGCCCATTCTTTCTTATGGTTAGCATACCAAAGCAGTTAGAAAGGCTGTCCCCGCTTACTTACGTCGGACCGTACCTAATCGATCTGGTTCACTATGGTTAACAGCCTGTCATCGGAATATGAATAAAGTGGTACAACGAATCAACCCCACCACGACCGCACAACAAATCATTTTCAGTGGGGTGGGTCTAGTTTAAAGTATAGATCCTGAACAGGTGGATAAGTTTATCTTTCCGGCCGATTTTGTTGTTCTTGACATGGATGAAGATGTGAACGTGCCATTAATTCTTGGGAGACCGTTTCTTGCCACGGGAGAGGCAAATATCAATGTGAAAAGTGGAGAGTTGACATTGAAAGCAAATGAAGAAGAAATGACTTTCTCCATCTATGACCTTATGAAAAACGTGTCAAACAATGAAGAATGTCACTTGATCAATTCACTCAATTTTGAAGTGGAAGAAAGTAAGGGTACAAAGGAAGAGATTTCTCAAAAATTACCCTTTAAAGATCCCGGAGATGACAAAGAAGAAAAGAAGAAAGTGGGATTGAAGCAACAATCCAAGCTTGAGCAAAATTCAAGTTTGGGGGGATTTGACAAAAAAGTGAAAATGATAGAGTTGTTAGACTCAAAAGAAGATGAAAAAGGAAGGAGAAGGAGCTCAAGGGAGCTCAAAAATGAGAGACACTTTGACATTGGAGATGAAGTGGTATAGTGTAACTCCAAGATGAAGAGGATTTTAGGAAGATTAAATTTCAAAGGGCGTGAACCTTTGATTGTGAAGAAGTATGTCTTGATGGGAATCTCAAGTTGCAAGGTAAGAAAGTGATCTCTTCATCACGGGCAAGTATCAAGTGAAGCACGTCCATCCGCCCGTTCCAAAGGAAGTGCCAAACATCAAGCCAAAAAAGGAAGTTTGAACTCGTAGAGTTCCGTCCGGCATAGGACGTTAAAATTAGCGCTAGATGGGAGGCAACCCATTCTTTTTGTTCTTTGTTCTTTGCTTTATGTATATAGTGTTTTTTAATTATTTTGTTGAGTTTTGTTTGGTAGCTATGGAAGTTGAGCTTTAAATTAAGAGCAAGGTAGGGTCACAAAGGTGCTTAGAGGAAAAGAAAGTTCTTGGTGCAAGGTTGATGTACAATTACAAACTCAAACTTAGAATTGCTTAGCAAATTCTAAGTTTGGGGGAGTGATTTTTCTTTTCTTGCATTTTACAATTGCACGGGAGCACACCCCGTTTTTGTAGGTCTTGCTTGATTTTATTGCTTCCTTTGAATGGGTGAATCACTGTGGCTTGATTGTGAGGATGATATGTTTGTGATAGTGGTGAATGATTTGTGGATATAATTGTTGCTTGAAATTTGTGTTAAGGAAGGTGTAGCATATGTGCGAGCTTTTGGTGAACACTCTTTGCCCAAACTTAGAATTGCTTGGCAATGTCTAAGTTTGGGGGGGTGTATTTGTTTTTGATTTAAAATTCTTGTACATTTGCACAAGTGCACTTACCTTATTGATGATTTGTTGTGTGATGTGTGGTGAACTTTGTTTGTGAGGGGAATAGACTCTTGTTGGGATGATTTTTATTCCTAGAGTGTTGCTTTGGTTTGTGAATTATATAGCTTGTTGGTTGTTGTTCATATCTTTGGTATTTGATATCTTGAGTTTATGACTTGTTGTGGTGGAGAGTCTTTGGATAAGTGTTGTGAGTTACATTGAAAACCGGTGAGAGTTGAGCCTTGAACCGAATCATAACCCGGTTTGTCAATTGAGAGAGGATCGATCATTATTAGTAATCCTAGAACATGCCTTGAGTCTTGCTTGAGACCACATTTGTGTGAAATGATGGGAAATAATTTAGGCCATCTTTCGATTTACTAGTCACTTAGCCAAAAGTTCCCAAAACCAAAATAAATTTTCCGTAGTTAGCCAAGTTGAGCCTAACATCCCTATTCTTTGATAACTTACAATGTTTTACCACTTGACCTAACTAGCCAAATTTCCCTATCTAGTGGAGGGTAGAAGATAAAGTGGTCGAACATGTACTTGAAAAAGAAAAAGAAAATGGTTTGAGAATTTTTTGTGCAAAAGTGTGAATACAAAAGAAAAAGATGGAATGTCTTCCCTAAAAAAAAAGATCTTCAAAAGAGAAAATAGCTCAATAAAAGGGGGAAGAAGAAAAAATGTGAAAAAGAAAAACAAGACTATAATAATAGCTAAAAAATAATAATTGTGTTTGAGAAGAGCTTGATTGATAAGTTGACTCAAGTGGGAAGGAAAGATGAATGATTTTGTTGAGATAAAAATGAAAGTGAGGGTAAAGGGTGAATGTTTTGAGATTATCCTCCACTAGACGAGTCACTATTTCCAAATTCATCCTACCTTGTTCAAAGAGCCAACGTTACATCCCTTGTGAAGTCCTATTGATCCCATTGTTGAACGCATTAAAGTGGTGGAGAGAATAGATTTTTGGCAAGCTTATGGTGATTATGTGGCATGATTTGATTGTTGAGTGCATACACACCCTTATACTTTCTTTGAGTGTTGAGAGAAACACTCATCCATGTGAGTAGGTGGCTTGAACACTTTGATATTGCACAATTCACCATAACTTGTTGTGTTCTCTTGTGTCTTTTACCAAGGAGTTTGGATTGCAATTGATGAGTTTTGTGGTCACTTATTGAGTATATATCTTGGGGAATAAATTTCGTCACAACTCTCCCACCGTTCTATTTTCTTTCATTGCTCGGGGACGAGCAACATTTTAAGTTTGGGGGGATGATTGGTGTAAGAATTGCTTGAAATTCTTGTGTTTAATTGCTCAAATTTGATAGGTTTTTATGCATTTTTCTGCATTAATTTGGCTTAATTGCACTTGAGATGAGAAAGTGGGTGACTTGTTGATTTTGTAGGAAATTGATGAAAAACGAGCAAGAATTGAAGTAAGAAACTGTTTTGATCCAAAAAGGTATTGGAGAAGAGGGTTAAACCACATGAAGCTCCTCGAAAAGACGATCGTAGCAAAAAAAAGAATCAACTCAATCGGAGTTCGAGAGTTCAAGTTATGAGTGTTTCAAAATCAACGCCCCGCAAAAAACACCCTCTCGGACCAGTTCGCGAAAATGGAAAAGGAGGCCCAGCAGCCCATTTTTCAGTCATTTAATTGGCCCAAATTCACGGCCCACATTCAGTAAATTAGCAGCCCATTTTTAATGTGATTGAAGGTCCAAAGTTTAGGCCCACTTGCAAGGATGTAATAGCTGACCATTCTGCCGTAAGCTTTGACCGAAGAGTGTTGAATGACCACCTTATAAAAGTGCTGAATTGCATTAACGATTTTAGGAGCGAACGAAAAATAAAAAGGAACAGCAACAGTGGGAACCAGAGAGGACGACAGAAGCAGTATTTTTGGAGGTTTTTCTAGGCCACACAATTCATTCCACACTCACTCACATTGGGCAGCAGCATTTTACACACATTTTCACATATTATTAAGTGTTCTTCCATTTTTTCATTTTCTTGCAAGTTTAGAGGATTTTATAGTTCAATCAAGTTGTAATCACTCCTATTATGTGAATTCTACCCTTTACTCTCTTTATTTAGCTTTTATTTCATTGTTTATGGAGTATGAAACAATTTTAGTTATGTGTTTTGCTCTAGAACTCATGAGCTAATCATTTTGTGCTTTGCGTATTTGAAACCATGTGAATATTGAGTTGATATTTGTTTATTGTCTAATTTATTTTTCTCTTTGGATGATGCTTCTACTTATGAGCTTTATTGTGCTTTAATTGATTTTCTTCTATTAGACTATGTGTGAGATTATGCTTGCTATAAACGAGAGTTGCGTAAGCATGACCAAATGTATATTTGAGGGTTGATAATTGATTGAATGCTTCGATTACACTACTTATCCATTAGAGAGCGGGTACTTAGTGTTAGAACTCCCATATTTAGAAGTTTAATTTGGACTTAGGTTTGAATTAAATGGGGGATTAGGGAGTGACCTTAGTACTAGATGGGAACACCTTCTTGAAAGACTATATTACCCGAAGGGAAACGGTTTCTCTTTATAGCATTTGCTCTATTGAATTCATTGAGAATCTTGAGTAATTTGCCCCTAGACATCAAAATAGAATTATAAAAAAGGCATAAACAATACCCTTAGTATCCAAATAGAATTATAAAAAAGACATAAACAATACCCTTAGTATCACTAGGGTGGAAAATACCCGAAGCATACCACTCTAATTTCACTTCTTCGAAGTTAGTTGCTATTTGTTTTTATTTGCTTATTTGCCTACTTGCTTTAAATTGTTGCTTAGTTTAGACTTTTGAAAAAAAAACCTTTGCCCGTAATTATAATAGCATGACAACAAATAGGCTTAGGGGTCAATTGCACTAGCTCCTCCCGTGGTTGATACTACTTAGTCTTTTGCTTATCTTGATACTACTACGAACACTTATACTTGAGGGGATTAGCTAGTTGATTTGCTTAGTAAAATCCGTTCAAGTCACCAAACTCGTTTGAACATTCACTATTTGACTCGTGTTTTAGCGAGCAAGTTATTTATTAATATTTGAAATGATAAAGAGATTTTTAAGTTGAGGTATGATAGTGATACCCCTAATCTATCCTACCATGCCTTAAAAGTCACTTTATGATCATTTCATATACTATAAAAAAGTCACTCAATAAAATACGAGCTAAAAAGTGAAATGTTCAATCGAGTTCGGAACGGAGGGAGTAATATGTTTTTGTAATTACTGAAATTTATGATTTTCTTGCTCATGTCTTTTGAATTGGAATTTCTATTTTTTTGTAGGCGGTATTTTATCTCATATAGTTATAATATGTATTTATAATAAATATCTTTTGCGAGTCAAATGTCCTTCGTATTTGTCTTGTTTAAAATCAAAGTGAATAATCTCTAGCGATATATTTATACTTCTCCATATTTTTAATGTATTTGGCACTATATATTCATTATAAATGAGAAATATAATTATTTAATCTTATTAAAAATGGCAAATTATTATGTTGTTATTCACATAAAAAATGATATGCATTACAATGAAAATTATATTAGATAAAAGGTTCACGTGAATTCAAATTCACAAGAGATCCATTAAATTTATAAAGAGCCTATAATAGTAAAATTAATAAAAAACTGTATTATGCGAAATTCAATCTATAATCTTATAATTTATTTAAGACAATAAAAAATTATAGCATTGAAATGAACCAGAATAGTGACTTAACACCTCTATAGTTTGAATACTCAACCGGTAAATGTGGCTATTATCTCTCAATCTATTCCTAATTTTTTTAAATAATAGTTTAATTAAAAAAAATTAATTGTGTCACATGTTTAAATGGTCAATAGTTAATAGCTATCTTTGTCTCAAATATTTTATTAAAGTTTCATCATTCTAATAATAGATTTTTAAAAAAAAATATTTGATTTTTGAAAGGGTTTACACGTCAAAGACAAAAGAAGACCAAATCTGCCTTGTTTTGTGTTTATTTCCTAATGCTAAATGTATACTATTTGTTCTTAAGAAATTATTAAAAAATACATACTATAAATCTACACGGATGAAAGGAGCGATACCGTTTCCAATGTCTTCGAGCACGCATATTTGATCGAATTTGGGATCCTGTGTTTTCTCTGATCTTTATCTTCTCCGGCGTGAGTCGATGCGGTTTTTTCTGTAAATTTTCCCACTGAATTGGCGAGTGTTTAATCTCTATAGTTAAAGGTTCTTATGAGTATCTTATTGCCTCGAACATGGCTACGGTGATTGTAAAATACAAATACAAATACAAATACAAATAGCCTTTTGCAAGTTACTATCTTTTTTCAGGCTAAAGAGATTAAAAATCGAAAGAGAAAGGAAAGGTTGGGGTGTTTGTGTAGGCGTTCCTTTTAGTTTCTTCAAATTGTGGTCATATTTTTTAAGTTGATTGTAGTAGTTTGTTTGTATACAACTATCTATATTCAATATAATTGTACTTGAGAATGTTGCAGCTTTGTCCCCCCTCCTAAAACAATTTTATCAAATGACCAATTAATGGAAGCTTCATGTTCTAGAGTTGTGCTGTTTATAGATGTTTTTTCAGTACTTTACCTGACGATGTTCTGTACAATGAGCTCTGATTTGTTGATTTTTCTAGATGTTGCGCTCCTCATCATCTCCAAGGTGTAGTAGTTTTAAGCAGCCTAAGAATTTATTTATTTTTGGGCCGAAAAATTATACATATTGTGGGGAAAACACAAGTTTACATTTCTTTACATCTTGTGCCATTGATAGTTCTTGCAAGTGATTGTGTTAAATTCGAGAATATTTAGAAGATGACCAATTTAGAGATCTTGGAGAGATTAAAGTTCTGATGAAACAAGTGTCCCGATTGGCGGTGGCGGGTAGGTGATTATCTGAAGGGCGAAAGGGCGGTAGTTGTCGGTGATGAGTCGTAACATTAAAGCTTCTGCATTGTTGCTCTATTTACATAGAGTTGTATAAATAACTCAAATAATCAAAAGGTTGATTCTTGTTTTAAATATCATCAATATTGAAATGATGGTTCATGTATGACACATGGAGTATCACGGTATAGTGTTTTTGAGAAGAATCCCATAGTATGAAGTTCCCTACATAATTTAATAGTATCATGGAGTTTTCTGTAAAAAAAAAAAAAAAAATCTACCCATTTTTTAGTTGGGGGTAATAGATAAAAAATCTTGTAGTTTTTAATGCGACCCACAAAAATGTGGTATCCTTGAGCAGTAGTGTGCGCTAAATCCGTAAATTGCTAACTTTTTTAAGAATATGGGTGTTGGGAGATGAATTTAATAAAATTTTTTATTAGATCTCAAAATCCCTGAATATAACATGTATCAGGACATCTTGGTAGATAAGGATCAGGTTTTCAATAGGTGATAGGATCAGGATTATCTGCACCTTGTATAGTCAGCAGATATAAATCAGGATAGATAGGGTTGCTTCAAATTGCCTGAAGACTCAGAAGATTCTGAAGACCCAGAAGATCCTGAAGACACAGAAGATCCTGAAGCCCTGAAGATCCTGAAGACTTAGAAGATCCTAAAAGACCGATGATCCTGAAGACTGTTTTGGACTAATAAGACCCTGATTAGCTATTTCAGATTAAATAATGTTTTGTTCATTCTTAGTACAAACAAAGAGAATGTTATTCATTCGTGGACATTAAGGAATATATCAGTTCAGTGTGGTTGACCTAAAAAGAGTCATTTTGTTTGTCTCTGTTCAAAGGAAGATTTCGACCAATGAGGAGGCGACAACAACGTACTTTACTGATACTGAAAGCGACATCTCACTGAAATGTCAGGACTGATATCTTCCAGTTCACAAAAAGTGGTGATTGACTGTTTGACTATATATTTCCCAAACCATGCAAGGGCACGTTCAAACCCTAAATGTAGCCGTTTACCACTAACCAAAAGAGGAAATCCTTGATGCTATCTCCTCCAAGGGATAGTTTTCAAGAGTGACTCTTAGATAGTTGCCTATAAATACACCGGTACCTTGCAACAATCAAGGTTACGGGAAATCAAGCAACTCCAGAGCTCAAGCATATTCAAGTTTATTTTGAAGCACTCGAAACCCTAAAGATTTCCCAAGTGTTTCATATTTGAAGAGAGCTCATATACTAAGCCTAGTTTTGTTAAGATTCAAAGCTTAGTAGAGATATACTAGCCTTTGCATTAGTTCTTATTTGTAAAGGATATCTCAACCTTAGTTGGAAACCAAACCCAAATCAAAACCCCAAGTGTTAGGAAGTTTGTGTAGTTTGTTGTTTGGAAGTTGAGAGAGTTGTTGAACAAGTTAGTAAGCTGGTGTGACAGCCTGGAAACTTGAGAGAGAGTAGTAGTTTCTGAGCACTAGGACTCAGGAAGTAGATCCTATGGATCAGATTACCATAGAGAGGTAATTCTGGTCAGTGTACCTTGGCACTATAAACCCAAGTAATTCCTAAGGTGTTAAGGAATTCCCCTCAGGTAAGGGAGAGTGGACGTAGGAGCTTGAGTCTCTGAACCACTATATTTGCTGTGTTTTTTTTGCTTTATGTACTGCATTTACTGTTGCATATTTTCACTAAAAGCATCAAAGGTTTTCTGATTCAGTTTGAAACAATCCACTGAAAGTGCATTAATTTGATCACAGCCTTAACCATCTTTTTCATAAAGGAAAAAGTATTTTCAGCAAGTTAAAACGAGTATAAACTTAGGGCCTACACTTTTCGCACCTTAGTTAGCTAGTGTAGATAGTTATCAAACTGAATAACTCTCTGAGTGTTCAGTAAGATTATTATCTGTACCAAGCTACTCAGGATTATAGCACTCAGGATCAGTTGAGCTAATTTGTAGATCTGAAAGCAAGCTAATGGTGATTGTCTCAGTAGACTATTACTCAAGGTAATTTGTGCTTCTCAGGACTAAACTCAGGAAGGCCTGACTCACTGATCAGTAAAGTTTTAAAAAGTTGAAAAATACTATACACTTGTATTCCTCTCCCCCCATACACGTGTGAGACTCGTACTTGGGACCAACAATGGGGGAATGACCTCCCAGCCTTATCTCACCCCTTAAAGGCATCCTCAAGAATCTGCATATTTGTCAACAACAAATCCAATCTCAGATATACAAAAAGATAGTGTTGGGAGATGAATTTAATAAAAATTTTGATTAGATCCCAAAACCCCTAAGTATGATATGTATTAGAACATTTTGATAGACCAGGATCAGGTTTTCTATAGTTGATAGGATCAGGACTATCTGCATCATGTATAGTTAGCATATATAGTTCAGGTTAGATAGAGATACTTCAGAAGACCCTGAAGACTGAAGATCCTGAAGACTAAAAGACCCTGAAGACTGAAGATCCTGAAGACTGTTTTGTACTGACCTAGAAGACCCTGAACAACTATTTCTGAGTAAATAGTATTTTGTTCTTTCTTAGTACAAACAAAGAGAATGTTATACATTCGTGGACATTAAGAAGCATATCAGTTTAGTGTAGATGACTTGAAAAGAGCCGTTTTGTTTGTCTCTGTTCAAAGTAAGAGTTCAACCAATGAGGAGGCGACAACATCGTACTTTACTGACACTGGAAGTGACATATCTCTGAGGAAATGTCAGGACTGATATCTTCTAGTTCACAGAAAGTAATGATTGGCTGGCTTGGTTACTTGTTACCCAAACTATGCAAGGGAGTGTTCAAACCCTAAAATAGTCGTTCATTACTAACCAAATAAGGAAACTCTTGATGTTATCTCTTCCAACGGATAGTTTTCAAGAGTAACCTTGGTGAGTTGCCTATAAATACCAGTGACCTTCACCATTGCAAGGCACGGATATCAAGCAACTCTAGAGCTCATTAGTATTCAAGTTTACTTCGTGAAGCACTCGAAACCCTAAGAATTTCCCAAGTGTTTCATCTTTGAAGAGAGCTCATTTACTAAGCCCAGATTCAAAGCATATTCAAAACTTAGTTAGAGATATCCTAGCCTTTTATCTTGTGTTTATTGTAAAAGGATATCTCACCTTAGTTGGAAACCAACCAAAATCCAAACCCTTTTGTTAGGAAGTTTGAGTGTGTAGTTGTTGGAGAGTGAGAGTTGTAAAGAGTGAGTAAGCTGCAGGTGTTCAACTTGAAAGCTCTAGAGAAGAAGTTAGTAACCTGCTTGAGTTCAGTCTGAAAGCTTGTGTGAGTGTTGAGTTAGTAAGCTGCAGTATAGTTCAACCTGAAAACTCTTAGTAGAAAGTTAGTAAGCTGCTGAGTTCAGTCTGAAAGCTTAAAGGTAGTAGTAGTAGTGTGTTAAGGAATTTCTCTGAGGATCAGAGAGAGTGGACGTAGGAGCTTGAGTCTCTGAACAACTATAATTTGCTGTGTTATTTGCTTTCTGTTTGCATTTATACTGTTGCATATTTTTACTGAAAGCATACTCAATTTTCTAATATTCAGTTGGAATCAATCCATTGAAGTTGCATTAAGTTAATCATAGCCTTAACCACTATTTCACTGAGAAACAAGATTTTCAGCAAAGTAAAACGAGTATAAACTTAGGGCCTACACATTCCGCACTCTAGATAAGCTAGTATAGATAGTTCTCAAACTGATCAATTCACCTAAGTAGTCAGTAAGATCATTATTTACTCCAAGCTTATTTGGACTCTGTTTTAAAACTCAGATCAGTTGAGCTAATCTGAAGTCTCTGAAAGCCGCTCAGTGTTATTGTCTCAGTAGACTTTGACTCAGGGCATTTTGTGCTTCTCAGGACTAATTTTCAGGACATCCTGACTCACTTATTATAGTATTGCTGTAAAAGTTTAAAAATCACAATACACGTGTGTTCCCCCCCCATATACGTGTAAGACTCATTTACCCCGGGACCAACAAATAGCAATATTTTTTAAACCTCATAAACATTAACCAAACTAAAAAATCCTAAAGATAATAAAAAAGATAGCATTATTTTTTTACATCAGATTTTCATCGTAAAATGCATATCCTAGGCAAGCATTGCCAATACTTTCGGAGAAGAAAGATTTCGAAACTTCATATGTAATAACAAATAATGTTGGAAACGGGAAAAAAGTTTTGTTGCATGAAAAGAGTGTGATCCACACAGATTTAGAAAGCTAAAAGGGAATGACAAACTCTGTTTCAAGCTCGATTGCAGTCCTAACAAAATCCTTAATCAAAATAAAGACCTCTCTCTAATTGCAAGAGTAAATTACATTCAATTCTAATCAACTTATTGAAAGTAGTTTTGGGAGTCACGTTCAGCTGTCTAGCTTCCGTTTGTTGGAAGAAGATAAACATTTCTTTGAATCTTGTTAATTTTGAAGACCTACTCAACGATACTTTTTTTTCCTGCTCTTTCTTGATGCTTTTTACCATTCATCTTGACCAAAAATTTAAAGTTTTCGTCTTCACAAAGTATAAAATTTTTGTATTCCTCACACATGTTCTTGTCATGTTCTTGAAATTAAAATAGGTTTTATGTATATAATTCTCGTGTCTTTTAATTTTGATAAGTAATAAAAGGAAAAATTACAGTTAAAAGCTTTTCTGCATAGTAATTAACTGAGCATCCAGTTTTTTGTTTTAACTGCTTCAAAAAGTGTGGCACCCACTTGTTCGTTTCCTTCCGGGCCCACTAACTTCAACATGTAAAACCTGGTGAAAGGGTTGTTTTCATTATTGCATTTGCTGCATAACAATTTTATTGCTTCCAAGTCAGTATACTCATGTATTGCAGTAGCTACACTTCGCATACCTAGGCTCAGTTTTGTTCAGCACCTTGATCACTTTGCCAACAAAAGAACTAAAGAAATCTTTGATGTTGACGTTACTTGTTATAATTGTCGCGAGTCATTTTTTACGAAGAGTATTATGTGGCTAATTCGGGAACGACTCACAAACAAAACATGCACGTGTAAAATAAACTGTAAATAAGATGAATTTGTTGACCCAGTTCGTCAAGAAATGACTACTCTGGGGGCATACCAAGCCAGGATGTGGTATTACGAGCTTTACGCGTACAATATTTGATACATCTTATGAAGATGAATCGTTACAGATGAAGATAATTTGGAGAGTTAGCGTATGAGTGCTAGGGTTTCTGTGTATGAGGATAATCACTCGGATTTTTCTGTTCCTCACCTCTCTGGAGAATTTCTTGTGTGGCTGTCGCTTTTCCTGGGAAACTTTTCTGAACCTTTTTCTTCTTCTTTTTTCTTCCTTTTATCGCACTCCGATAAGCATGAGCTGGGTTGGCAAGCATGAGCTGGAGAATTCGGATCATGCAAGAATCCAGGTGATATTGCCACGTTCCCAACTTCGTCTTCTAGATTGATCTTGGAGCTTACTTGTCTGTAAGGCACTCTTTTGGTCGTCCAAATTAATCTTTTGCTCGGTTGGATACTTTGTTCGCCCCTTTAACCATGTCAGTTTTATGCTGGAATATTGTCCTCCTCGAGTATACTGAGCCCTCAGGATGTTTGGGTCTTCGGGATATCTGAGTGTCGAGCACTCTGACCCTTCAGGATGCCTGAGTCTTCAGAATGTTGTGCTGCGAGCATACTGACCCTCAGGATATCTGAGGGTTTCAGGATGTCTGGGCTGCGAGTATACTGACTCTCAGGATTCCTGAGGGTTTCAGGATGTCTGGGTTGCGAGCATACTGACCCTCAGGATATCTGAGCCTTTCAGGATGTCTGGGCTGCGAGCATACTGACTCCTCAGGATATCTGAGGGTTTCAGGATGTCTGAGTTGCGAGCATACTGACCCTCAGGATATCTGAGCCTTTCAGGATATCTGAGTTGCGAGCATACTGACCCTCAGGATATCTGAGCCTTTTGGCCGTCTGAGTCTTTTCGATTTGGCTCATTCAATTCCTCTTTCCTGATCTGAGTAGCGAATACTTGTCCTCTGAGCATGATTATTTTAATAGATATTACACGTGTAGCTCTTACGTGTTTGATTAATCATGAATTATTATATCGAACACAACAATACCCCCCAGCCGGGTTGCTTTGTATTCAACTGGGGGCCCGGCTGTTAAAATCTTATTGGGCCATAATTGACATCGTTTTGTATTCTGTGCTGGATTTTCGAAATTGAACCCAATATTTACATATACCTCGTTTCTCCACCTTAAACCCTTTTCTCCTTCCTTCTTCTTTTTACCTCTGTCTTTCAATCTTTTCTGTGTCTGAAAATTTCCGGCGAGGGCTTCATCATTCCGGCGAAGAATTTTATTCAGGTAACCGTTGCATTCTTTCTCTAATTGTGATTATGGCCTCTCGTTCAAATTCTTCTGTTCCCATAGAATCAGACCACCATAGTTCCTCTTCTTCCCCCTCTGTCAGTAGAATCCCCCGTGGCGACGCAAATGCATCAGAGACGAATGTCTCGGGTTCCGGAATTCATTGGCAAGTTCGGCAACTGTTTGCCGTTCTTCCCTCCGATTCCGACGAAGCCCTAAATGAATTGGATAGGGACTTGGTCCGCAATGATTCTTCGGACGATTCAAGTGATAATTCTTTGCCCAGAATTCAAATTGGGTCTAGGGCTGTTGATAATGCCGGTGTAGATAGGAATGGCGATGTTGTGAGGGGGGAAATTTTGATGGCTATAAATATAACCGAATCGAACATAAGGGTAGTTGGTGGGCAAAACTCTGAGCTTGATATACCTGTTGGTGTCCCTCATAGTCCAACATATAACGAGTATAGTGCTCGTTATAGTTTTAATTGGCCCGAGCAACCCCATAGGATTAGGGTTGAGAATGAGTACCCAGCGAGCAAGATAA
This sequence comes from Stenogyne calaminthoides, assembly GCA_037126765.1. NCBI lineage: Eukaryota > Viridiplantae > Streptophyta > Magnoliopsida > Lamiales > Lamiaceae > Stenogyne > Stenogyne calaminthoides. The sequence continues at coordinate 23,167,942 of JBBCBC010000027.1, forward strand.
CGAGCATAATCGATGCAGATATGCTCTCTGCTGCATAGGAATTATGAAACCCCAAAAGATGTCTTTTTCTGGGCACCGGGTGCTGATGAGCGGGCCGACCAACCCCCTGAGGGTTGTGTTGCTGTTAATTTAGACACAATGGAAGCTGGCCTTCGATTTCCCCTCCATCCGGCCATCACCCGTTTGCTCGTGGAATGGAACATTACCATCACGCAGCTGAAGCCGAATGGGTGGCACATGATTATGAACTTCCTGACTTTGTTCGGCAAGATGAAGCCAAGATACTATCCCTCAGCAATTGAACTTGCCCGATTGGTGCACTTGACCCGTCCGAGGGGTGAACACGGGTGGTTGTTCATGCAAGCCAATGCCAAGTGCAAAATCATTGAGGATGTGCCGAACAAAATCAGTGATTGGAAGGAAAAGTTTTGGTTTGTTGGGGGCGATTGGAGGAGCCCGGCCTCTGGAAGCGAACCACATGCTCGTTTAGACATCCCTACTGACTTCGGGGTGTACCGAAGTAAGTGATTTTGTGTCTTTCGTTCTTCGATTTGAACTAATTTTAACTCGTTTTTTATTTCAGGGATTCCAGCTGCGACGGATAAGGAGACCAACGATGGCTATTTTAGCAGCGTTTGGCAAATTGATCTGGAGTCTCGCTCGGAACGGTCTGTAAGAACTCTGAATACCGCCGACCAGAGGAAGAAAGGAGGTCTATTCGTACCTCCTCATCATCTTGTTGCTATTAATCCCGCTGGTAAGGATTGCCACTTTTATTTGTATAAGCTTTGTGCCATTTTGCTCGCTGTTATCCGTTTGTGCATAATGAATTGTTTTGTTTATAGCTTTTCCTGCTGTGACCATTGCTGTGAGTACATCTGAACATACTGAGATGGCTCGGAGAAAAAGGCCACAGGAGCTTGCTCGGATTCAGGCTGAGCGGGAGGCTCAGCGGACAGGCAGAGGGGAGGTGAGGAGGGCAAGCCGATCCGCGTCCGGCCCTGGGGAATCGAGCCGAGCGCAAAGGAGTACTCGTTTGGCCGAGCAAGGGGCTGGCGAACAAGCTCCGTCGCCGAAGAGACCGAGGGTGGAAATCGGCGAGCAGGGGCCGAGCGAACAAACTTCGGACGAAGCGCTGAGTGAGCGAGTGCTCGAGACGAATCTTTGGCCGTTAGAGTGACTCGGACCCCTCGCGCTGAGGCGATCGAGCGGCGCCTCCGTGGTCGGGTCCAATTTCACTGATCGTTGAAATGGAGGTTGGCACATCTTTTCCACCTATATTTGGACCCCGATCATGGACTCGTTGAATCTTGAGCTTCGTCCCCGAGGATAAATCATTCTTGGATGGGATCCGACTTCGTGTGAGCAGTACATTTTGTTCGATCCGCTTTGGCATTGGTTTCGCTCGCTTTTTTTTTTTTTTCATATTTATTTGCTCGGATATATATGTAGGTTTGAGCAGTTATCGCCTTGATGCCCAATCAAGAACTACTTCTGCTCACCGAGTGATCGCAAGGTTCCGGGCATCCCTGAACATGTTCGTAAAGGCATACCAGACTCTGCTCGAAAGCATCGACCACCGAAATGGAAGAGTCCACTATGGGTCCCACTCCCTCGGAAAAATGCGCGTCTGGTTCGGTGCTTCAGGCCAATCTATGATCGCCCTTGAGAAAGTTTGCGCCGAGTCCGCTAACCTCCATGCCAACTACTTGGCTTTGATCAGGAACTTCGAAGAAAAGGTGGGCGAGCTGAACAGGACTCAGGATGAACTGAGGTTGGCTCAGGGACAATCTTCTTCTAAGACAAGCCGATGCTCGCCAGATGCCCGCAAGGCTCGTGAAAATGCTCGCCGATTTCAGAAGATGCACACCGCTCAGAAGATGCTCGCCGACAACAAAGAAGGAACCGAATCACTCTCTCGGAGGAGGTGGCGAAGATAATGAAAGAGCTCTCGGGAGGAAATGAATGTTGAGCTTCGTAGACTCCGAGCTGGTGTCGAGGCCATGGAAAATGAGAGGGACGCGCTCGGCCAACAGCTCATCATTGCTGAGGAGACCAACACTCGTTTAGGTCTCGAAAATTCAAAGCTGCACGATGATGAGTATGTTGATTCCATGTCCAACTTCTCCTACATTTGTGCCTTCGCCGATGCTATCCGTCTGTTCGCCATACATCCAACGCATTTAACAAATTGCCCCTCTTATATCCGGTTTCAAAGAAGATTCGATCGACAACCCACCGGATCGCAACCTTCCAATGTCAGATTTGAATGATCTGTGTGATTTCTCCATTCTCCCTGAAGGGATCAAAGTTGATGATCCTATTCTAGATGAGGAAGATGGCTCAGACATGAATACTGCTGGTGTTGCTGGCCAAAATCTTCAGACTGAGCCGGGACCGTCAAAAAAAAGCCGAGCAAAGGGGACCTCCTGTGACCGAGCAGAATGTACCTTCTGGCGAGCATTTGGTACCTGACCATACTGAAGGAGTTGTTGCTGAGGGGGCTGAGCACAATTTGTTCGACATCTCTCTCCCGTCTACCCCCAATTATGAATTTGCTCCTTGATGTTATTTTTGTTTTGTCGAACATACGTTGTGTAATTTTTTGTCTTCTTCACTTTCTGTTCGAACAATGTCTTTAATACTTGTAATTTTTTGCTGACTGCTTCTCTTTTGTTCGAACATATTTACAACTGAATGGATGGATTACATACTGAACTGTTTCTTCTAACTTGATTGTTTGATAATTGTTGAGGATGAAGATTGATACTTCTATTGCTTGATGTTTGCTTTGTTACTTTGTGTTCGCTTTGTTGCTTTCCAGTTTTTGCCCCTTTTCTTCTGAATGAATTCGAACATTGGGTTTGCCTATGCCCGCTCCTGACTTTTTTCGGTTTTGATTGTCTTATTGATGTTGCAATCGGTTGATCGTCTTATTTAGGTGCGACCAGATGGGTTACTTTATGAACCCCCCCTTTCTTGGTGCGCAATCGTCTTATTTAGGTGCGATCACTTCGTACTAGGGCCGTCTTATTTAGCTGCGACCCCGCACTCATCACCCGATTGTGCTACGGGTATCTATAAGTACGAGTCGTCTTTTGCGACTGCGTACCCATTACTCGCTTTTTGCTGCGGGAATCAGAGTACGAACTCGTTCGTCAGGTGAACATAGACTTGGGCTCGTTCGTCTTTGTTCGGGTCATCCAGCTTAGGTGCGACCTCAAATAGGCTTGAACTAGAAAATCTTAGCGAACAAAAGTACATATATCTTTCTTTTTCTTTTTGCAACACTTTGTATTCTATTACAACCTTCATATTTGAAGAAGACTAATCTATTACACAACTATAAATATCAGACTAGGGTTTTGAATTTAAACCTTGTCTTGAGTAGACACTTAACCGGCCTCACCTTGTCTCGCGGAATTGATGTTGACAAGGATGTGGCACATCATCCCGTTTACCCTTCTCCTTCTTTCAAGAATATGCTCAAGAAGAAGAAGATAAGCTTTTGTCCCTCCCCGGACAAGCCGTGATTATGCGGAGGTCGCGGACATGAAAGCATGTGGCGAAAGCATGCTCGCCGCTTATATCAAAGTAGAAAAACGTTCAACTCTCGCACCATTCCGTCCCCTTTAATAGATGCTCGAGCATCGGCGTCCGTGATATTGCTTCGAAGCGGACACTATGACATCCTCCCTTCGAGGAGATTTTGGGGATGCATAGGGGACTAATGACTTACTAATCGCATAAGCAAAGTGAGTAACGTGGAGTGGCAACCATAACTCTGCCGAGCATCTTGAGTCCAGCAACGAGCTTCCACCTGCGCTCGTGAGGTATACGGGGTAAAAGGCTCAGATCGGGAACAGATGCTCGATTCAAATTTAATGTTTCTTCAATCGAGAGTTGGATTCTTCTACGCCCTGGGGCATACTAAACCAATCTCCTCCCCGAGAATTGCAATATTTTTCCTTTTTTTCTTCTTCATATGTTTTTTCTCCTTTTTCAGCCTATCAATATGCCCCTATTTATAGAACTATCCCAAGCTAGTGCTGGCTTAGCTAGCTGGTGCTGGCTCTTACCTTTGCTCCCCCTTTTGACATCTGTTCAGCTTTTAGATAGCTCTCACTTAAAGATTGACTCATCCCTGCTTGGCTGCTACCACTTGTCAATTCGTTCTGATACGTATCTTCTGTTGACAACTCGATCTGACACGTATCTTCTGTCTTTCGATAGTGTTGGCCAGCATATCTTTTCCTGAAAATATGTGTCAAACATAAAGTGTTCTTCTTTCAGGATTGTCCTACTCGTTTGAACTAAATGGCTGATTATGTTCGGCCCTTTGTGTTTGTTTCAGCTACATCGGCCATTATGTTCGACCAACTATGATCACTTCAGCTGTGTGGACGATTTTGTTAAGCCGACATTATGTTTGCTAGAGCTGTGTGGACGATTTTGTTCGGCCAACACTATGCTCGCTAAAGCTGTGTGGACGATTTTGTTCGGCCAACACTATGCTCGCTAAAGCTGTGTGGACAATTTTGTTCCGCCGACTATGCTCGCTATTATTGATAGTATTTTTTCAAATTTGACGCATTCCACGAGTAGGACAATGGGACTCCATTCAGGTCTTCCAAGTCATAGGCCCCGTTTAGCAAACGTTCTGTAACTCTGAACGGGCCTTCCCATGCTCGGCCGAACACACCACTTGATACCCCCGTTGCCCGCCTTAAAACCAACTCGCCCACATTGAACCTGTGTGTTCGGACTTTGGAGTTGTAGAACTTCTCTGATCTCTTTTTATACATAGCATTCTTGAAATCAGCCTCCCTCATTCTTTCTTCCAACAGGTCTGCACTCAGGGCGAGTGCCTGGTCATTGATGTGCTCTCCAAAAGTCATTGTTCGATGACTTGGAATCTTGATTTCCGCGGGTATAACAGCTTCCACACCAAATGCCAAGGCAAACGGGGTGTCCGCAGTTGATGTTCTGAAAGTTGTTCGATAGGCCCATAATATTTCAGGCAACTCTTCAGCCCATCCACCCCCCTTGGAATTATCAAGTCTGGCCTTGAGGGTATGATTGATAATTTTATTAACGGCTTCAACTTTTCCGTTTGACTGGGGATAATACGGAGTTGAATAATGCTTTTTTATGCCCCAGCGAGCACAGTTCTGTCTGAATTCACTTCCATCGAACTGTTTGCCGTTATCAGTTACTAATGATTGGGGGAGTCCAAAACGACAAATGATATTTTTCCAAACAAAATTCCGCATTCTTTGTTCGGTAATTTTGACAATGGCTTCGGCTTCCGCCCATTTAGTATAATAATCAATGGCAACTACATCATATCTTACTCTCGACGTGCCAATAGGAAATGGGCCGATCAAATCGATCCCCCATTTAGCAAATGGCCATGGGCTATAAACTGACACTAATTCTTCAGGTGGGCTATGAATGAGTGGAGCATGTACCTGGCACTTGTGGCATGCGCGAGCATACGCGAGCGAATCTTTTTTGAGGGTTGGCCAATAATAACCTTGTCTGATTATTTTGTGCGCCAGGACGAGCCCACCTGTATGATTTCCACATACTCCTTCATGGATTTGTTCCAGAAGTACACTACCCTCTTCAGGAGTAATACATTTCAAAAGTGGAAGTGAGAAGCTTCTTTTATACAAATGTTCGTCTATGATAGTATAACGAGCAGATTGTAATCTGAGGCGAGTAGCTTGGGCCTTGTTCTCAGGGATAAATCCCCTTTGTAAGTAGCTCAGGATTGGAGTCATCCAAGTTTCTTGTTCGCTCGTCACTTGTGCGATCATAGCTCTGGGAACTGATGGCGAACAAGTTGTGACGACCACAATGTCCGTTGTGTTCGTCACTCCTTCTGCTGTTGCCAGGCGTGCCAAAGCATCAGCGAACGAATTACCCAATCGTGGTAATTGTTCTATGAAAACTTGTTCGAAATGCTCGAGCAACTCTTTCGCTAGTTGCTGGTACTGAGCCATCTGTTCGCCTCGGGCCTCGTACTCGCCTGTCACTTGGTAAACGATTATCTGAGAATCGCTATAAATCATCAGCCTCTGAATTCCCATTGTCATTGCCATCTGTAGTCCAGCGATCAAAGCTTCATATTCGGCTTCATTATTTGTAGCTGGAAAATCAAAACGGATGGCTGTTGTGAATGTTTGCCTGGTAGGGCTGATGAGAACTACGCCTGCTCCGGCTCTTGAACTTGTTGATGAGCCATCAACATACATATGCCATGGTTGGTCGATAGCTTTTTTGAGCATTTGAGGATATGTTAACTCGACCATGAAATCGGCCATAGCCTGGCCCTTTATTGCTGTTCGCGGAGTGAACGTAATGCCGAATTGTCCTAACTCCACTGCCCACTTGAGTAATCTGCCGGCAGTATCTGGTCGGTGGAGGACTTGGCACAATGGGAAAGTGGTCAGTACTTCGACTGAGTGATCGAAAAAATATGGTCGTAATTTTTGAACACTCATGACGAGAGCATATGCTAATTTCTCCAGTGGAGGATACCGGAGCTCGGCTTCCTTAAGCACTTGGCTTACATAGTAAATGGGCAAATGTATGGTCCCTTCTGCTCGTACAAGCACAACACTGATTGCATGTTCGGATGCAGTAAGATACAGATAGAGTTGTTCGCTTGGGAGAGGCTTAGACAGTGTCTGAGTATCTGCAAGGTACTGCTTCAATGATTCGAATGCATTTTGGCAATGCTCGGTCCACTGGAATTTCCCTTTCTTTAATGTATCAAAGAAAGGTTTGCATTTGTCTCCAGTTCGTGATATAAACCGGCTTACGGAAGCTAAACGTCTGGTTAACTTTTGGACCTCTTTCAGATTTCTGGGGGCCTGCATATCGAGCATGGCTTGAATCTTTGTTGGGTTCGCTTCGATCCCTCGTTGATTGACCATATGTCCGAGGAATTTTCCTGAGTGAACCCCAAAGCTGCATTTCTTCGGATTTAGCTTCATATTGTACTTCCTGAGTATATCGAACGTTTGTGCGAGGTGGGTGATGTGGTCTTCCTTATGTTCGCTCTTTACCACAATATCATCGATATATACCTCAATTGTTCGGCCGATATGTTTGTCGAACATTTTGTTCACCAAACGTTGATATGTTGCTCCGGCATTCTTTAATCCGAACGGCATGCGTTGCCAACAGTACATATTCTTTTCACTGCAGAATGCCGTATTCTTTTGATCGTCCGGGAGCATAGGTATTTGGTGATAACCAGCAAATGCATCCATGAAAGTCATGAGTTCATGGCCTGCTGTATTATCGACCAAATAATCGATATGCGGCATCGGGAAGTTATCTTTTGGACATGTCTTGTTTAAATCAGTGAAATCAATACATAATCTCCAAGATACATTGGACTTGCGAACGAGCACAGGGTTCGCAAGCCATCTTGGGCATTTCACCTCTCGAATCAGTTTATTGTCGAGCAACTTTTTGATTTCACTATTCATTGCCGCATATTTTTCCGGACTAAACTTTCTGCGCTTCTGGATAACTGGAGTTTGTATTGGATCAAGGTTGAGGGAGTGGCAAGCATGTTTTGGATCAATTCCAACCATGTCCTCGTGCGACCATTCGAACACATCTAAGTTTGCTTGAAGATAAGCTATAATTTATGTTCGAATTGGTTCAGGTAAGTTTGAACCAATGAACACTTCTAACTCGGGTCTGTTCGGGTCGATGTTGATGGACTCCAGTTGTTCAACAGGTGTTGCTCGCTTTCTTTTTTGCTTCCACCGAGGATCTTGAATAGACCCCCGGTGCTCGTCATCAACCTCCATGGGTTCAAAGCCTATGCGAGGTTCTAGGTCCGTTTGCTCGTTCGGCGGATCAATATTCATTTGATCTAGGAGATCTGGGGCATGAGCTGCTACCCTGGATTTTGTGTTCGCGCGCTTTCTGTGTTCGCGCGAGGAGCTGTGCTCGTCAAACTTATGTTCGTCGGAAGATATTGAGGCGAGGCATTTGCTCGCTGGCCTGACTCACCAATCTTCCATGTTTGCTCCATCATGTTGACAATATTTTGTTTTTCTGGCGCACATGATAGCAAATAATCTCGAGCTTTCTTCTGATCTCCTTTTACGCTACCCGTTCCATCTTGTGTTGGAAATTTAACACAGTAGTAATACGTAGAATAGGCCGCTTTAAATTCCTGAATAAACGGGCGACCTAGAAACCCGTTATAAGTTGACGGAGCATCGACAATTACAAAAGCTAGCATTCTAGTTCGTCGGATGTCCGGATTCAGAGTTGATTCTAACTCGAGTCCTAACCTAATCATGCCATAGGGTCGGGTTACAGATTCCCCAAAACCCATTATGGTATGATCACATGGTTCAATATAATTGCTCAAGTCCCCAACTTGCTTTTCCATCTGGTGAAGGGTGTTGACGAACAAAATGTTCGCATACGCTCCGGTGTCAACCAGGAGGCGGTGCACCTTCAACCCGAGGAGTCGAGCACTGATGGTTAAGGAGTCATTGTGGGGAGTTATGATTCCGTCGAGATCGTCTTCTGAAAACATAATTTGGTGAGAAGGTGGCATGCTAGCTGATGTGCTCGCCACCTTCACTTGATGGATGCTTTGCATGGCACGCATCTCTATCTTTTTTCGTCTGTTTGATAATGTTGGTGCCTGGTAACATCCACCCACTGGACCATAGTCAGGACGTATCATGTGAATCTCTTGACTTTCTCGACCTCTTCCCACAGTAGGAGGCCCTCTTTTAGATAATTCGGACCTCTTGCGTGATTCTTCGGGATCGCTGTCAGATGTTTGTTGGGCTTTTCGCTTACCCCTTCGATCTTCTGTTTTTTCTGTTCGAGAGTCTCTGCTCGCTGGCTTTTTTAGGAATTGGGTAAGACGATTATCTTCGTATAGCTTCCAAAGTTGGCGGAGTAAGTCGCGACAATTCTCTGTATTGTGCCCAATGTACTCATGGTAGTTACAATATTTGGAAGCATTAAGCCGATGTTTATCCATTATGATTCTTCTTGGCCTTTCCAACATGTCCCGATCTCTGATTGGTTAAAGATTGTTTCCGCTGAAATGCCCAAAAGACTTCGTAGGGCGTTTGCTTCTGATCTTTCTTCGAATGGTTTGAATGAGCCTGGGGGTTTGTACCCCACTTCATTCATCACTTTCTTCCCGAAAACTTTCCTAGTCGTAAGATCCTGACCCAATCGTGATTAGGCGAGCAAATCTTGCATGGCTATAATTTTGGCCGCTTGCTCTCAGAATTCTGAGTATGTGTTCGGCCAGTCTTGGTGCATGGCCTTCAACATATCAGTATTCAGGGTCAGGCCCCCGACCACCGCGAGGATCTTGGTATCCTCTTCGACGGGGGCTCCATCATACAAACATTTATCAAATCTTTCTATGTATGCTCGATCAGACTCACCTTTTAGTTGGGAGAAATGCGCCAACCTTTGTTTTGGCGCTGGGCGAGCGCAAATGGATCAAAAGTGGGACAAAAATTATTGTCCCAATTGGGCGAAAGATGTGATAGACGCAGCTGGCAAAGTAGAAAACCATCTATGTGCCCGATCACCCAAAGTCATGGGGAATGATCGGCACTGTGTTGAGTCTGTGGCCCCCATCACGATCATAAAATCTGAGTACTTGCTGAGATGGACATGAGGGTCAGACTCAACATCGAATATGGGAATTGGCGGTCGGGACTTCGCCACTTTCTCTTGGATTTCAGCCGCCATGATAGCTGGTGACAATGGCGAGCAGGGGATTGTGCTCGCTCGAGGGTGGCCTTTGGTCGTGGCCAGGTCGGCCTGTAAACCCTCGATGGCTTTTTGCATTTCCGCGAGTTTTGTGGAACTGACAGATTTAGATCGGGGCTGTTTCCCATCATGAGGACCCAGTGGGTCATGCTCGTGATGGGGCAGTCCCCCTTTCCAAGTCCGTGCTTGACTACCCAATCGATGATGGATAGACAATTTTGTTCCCGCCGATTTTTGTTCGGCCTGCGGATGATCATGAAGATCTGAATGTGCGGGCATTTTTATTGGCTGTTCCTTTCCTGGATCCTCCCGCCTATTATTTCCGATTCGGCCTTTGGCGGAGAGCCTCAAATGTCCAAACGCTGATGGTCTCGACCCTTGAGGCTGTTCATCATCAGACGTGTCATCGGCTTTTTTACTGGCCCGCTTCGCAATTTTCTTTTTAACTTGCTCGCTATCAGGTGTACGCGAGCGTCGCTCTTCATGTTCTTGAGTTCCTAACTTGGCCAACTCTTTTTCAACCCTCTCTTTCTGCGCTCGTAGCAAGAAAGTGATGGCTCTTGTTGTGGCCGCCGGGTCATTTGCAATATCCTCGAGATTGGTAATCTCCACTCCTTGATCTTTATGAGGCTGGCGCTGAGCCTCTTTCCGGTCATGAGGTCGACTTTGCCCTGACCTCTCTGTTTGTGTGTTCCTAGATTGAGGCATTATATTTCTTTTTTCTGCCTCGGCTCACTAAGGGTTTGTGTATGGGTTGGTTTTTTGGTGAAGTACCCTCCTTCTAGCGCCAATTGTTGCTAGTCATTTTTTACGAAGAGTATTATGTGGCTAATTCGGGAACGACTCACAAACAAAACATGCATGTGTAAAATAAACTGTAAATAAGATGAATTTGTTGACCCAGTTCGTCAAGAAATGACTACTCTGGGGGCATACCAAGCCAGGATGTGGTATTACGAGCTTTACGCGTACAATATTTGATACATCTTATGAAGATGAATCGTTACAGATGAAGATAATTTGGAGAGTTAGCGTATGAGTGCTAGGGTTTCTGTGTATGCGGATAATCACTCGAATTTTTCTGTTCCTCACCTCTCTTAAGAATTTCTTGTGTGGGTGTCGCTTTTCCTGGGAAACTTTTTTGAACCTTTTTCTTCTTCTTTTTTCTTCCTTTTATCGCACTCCGATAAGCATGAGCTGGGTTGGCAAGCATGAGCTAGAGACTTCGGATCATGCAAGAATACAGTTGATATTGCCACGTTCCCAACTTTGTCTTCTAGATTGATCTTGGAGCTTACTTGTCTGTAAGGCACTCTTTTGGTCGTCCAAATTAATCTTTTGCTCGGTTGGATACTTTGTTCGCCCCTTTAACCATGTCAGTTTTATGCTGGAATATTGTCCTCCTCGAGTATACTGAGCCCTCAGGATGTTCGGGTCTTCGGGATATCTGAGTGTCGAGCACTCTGACCCTTCAGGATGCCTGAGTCTTCAGAATGGTGTGCTGCGAGCATATTGACCCTCAGGATATCTGAGGGTTTCAGGATGTCTGGTCGCGAGTATCTCGACTCTCGTGATTCCCGAGGGTTTCGTGGATGTCCGGGTTATGAGCATCTTGACCCTCGGATATCTCGAGCCTTTCGGATGTCTGCCGCGAAAGATATCGACTCGGGATATCTCGAGGGTTTCGGGATGTCCGAAGGCGAAGCATCTTGACCCCTCGGGATATCGAGCCTTTCGAGATATCTCGAGTTGCGAGCATCTTGACCCTCGGATATATCGAGCTTTTCGGGATATCTCGAAAGGCGAGCATCTTGACCCTCGGGATATCTCGAGCCTTTTGGCCGTCTCGAGTCTTTTTCGATTTGGCTCATTCAATTCCTCTTTCCTGATCTGAGTAGCGAATACTTGTCCTCTGAGCATGATTATTTTAATAGATATTACACATGTCGCTCTTACGTGTTTGATTAATCATGAATTATTATATCGAACACAACAATAATATCTGCTAATCTTTTTTCCTTAGCATCAATCATCCTTTTTGATGGCCGAAACATATTTTCCATCTCCTCCCTTTCTTAGGAAATTCTCTAAATTGGATTAAAAAAAACCCCATTAGGTGGGATTTTTATTTTGTTAAAAAAAAATTTAATGTACCTCTTTAAAAAAAAAAAAATAGAAATTTGTTACAGAAAAACCTCTCTCTCTTCATAACCTAGGCTGATTTCAATAATACTTGTGAAGGATGTTGATACCTTTGTTTCTTCTGTATATAATAAAAATTACATCATATTTTCATTTAGTTGATGAAAGATCTAGAATAATTAGTTTTTTAATAGAGGGCAAAAAATACCCCCATACTTGCTGATTGACATGTTCAATGCTGCTATGATTGGTTTTAGCTTAACCAAAATTTCCAAAATTTCTCCTTCATTGACTGCCAAGTCTCCCCACAGTTCAAGCTTTAAAAAACATTTTCTATAAATAAATTTTACTTGGGCTTTTCTACGATTAGGAAGGGCTTTGCCCTTTTTGACGTTAGACGTCCAATAAAAGGTTGCCACATCATTTAACTTTGTCATGGGCGATACTGTTCGCCATAAGACTAAATAACTAATTTTTTTAAATAAAATGATAAAATTACTGAAATATCCTTATAACGATCTCGAACTCGGCCCATGTAGTAAGAGTTTGGGTCCAAGTCGGGTCTGGATTCGGATCCTGGTCTGGGTCTGGGCCCGGGTTCGATAAGGTCCGGGTCCGATCCGAATCGTGGGTCAGAATTGGATCTGGGTCCTGGTCTGGTTCCGGGATAGATTGGGTTCGGTTCGAGTTTGGATCCATGTCAGGGCGGGTCTAGGTCCGGATCTGGGTTTGGGTCAGGATCAGGTTCGGGCCCAGGTCTGGTGCAGTCCAGATCTGGGTCCGATTATGGGCTTGGGTTCGTGTCATGGTGGGTTTGGTTCAAGTTTGGGTTTGGGTCCGTGCCGGGTGGGTCTAGGTCTGGGATAATTTCATCATTTTATGCATATTAATTTAATTTATTAATAGGACGATCCAGTGCGATTGAAGTATGCACATCGCAAATGCACCAGTGCAAAGTGCAATCATTCGTTGATCTAATGGTAATCAAAGAGTTTGCTGACCTTAGGGAACGCGAAGCCGGTCATGACCGTAGAAGATCTTATTTTACTTTATTTAAATATAAAGAATTGTAGTTTAGACTTTATTATTAAAATTTTTTATAAAAGCCTTTACATAGTGTCCACAAGAGTGAGTTCGCGTTTCTTTGTTTGTTTGTATGGTGGGTTCTTCATTGTGATAACATAAATTGACCTACCTTTGATTACCATTCTCACAATATCTGTACATTTTAAGAAATACAGATAATGTGGTAACTTTATATAAAGTTAAAACTGTATGTAGTAGAAGATAGAAATTAACAGACTTACCTATTAGTCGCTGGCCTCCTGAAACTTTTTAGACGTCATTAAGGTTAACATAGGGGTTCATTCTGACATAAGGAATCAGCTCATAAATCTCTTCGAGCTTAGTTGCATTTGTGAATGTTATTAGTATTCGATAATTCACGTCATCGTAAGTTTTCTTAACTGGCTTCATTGTTGCATTTCGAATAATGTAGGTTTTCAAGAGCATCATTGAACTTGCTAATTTGTTCGTTAAAAACGGTTGTCTGCACCATACTTCCCTACAAAAAAAAAGATTTATGTTAGAAGTTGAAAAAGATGGAAGATAAAGTTTTGAACAACGAACCTCATGATCCTGCAAAAAGATCTTTACAATGTCCGTTGTTTTTTCTAGGTTAGTGAATGTTTCTCTAAACTTCTTCCTCGCTACTTTTGCCTTTATTCCCCAATTTCCCTCGTAGGTCGACAATTCTCTAATTGTTTTGATCTCCATATGCTGTTCAGTTTCAATAAAACTATATTATTAGGGCTTCCCCATCAACCTTATACGTATCAAAGTTGATTTAAGAATTGAACGTGATTTATAGATATTTTTTAATGATGCAAGGAATTCTTGTATAACCAACACATATGAGGTATCATGTTTACTTGATATCATTTCATTTTCGCTTCTTTTTATAAGATTAGATTCCATTTTATGCATTGGGATGAAAAATCAATTAGCTAGAAATAGAAAAGTGTTCCTTTCTCATGCTGTCAAAGATTCTTTACTATGGGGTTAATACATACTTGCATGTACACACTTTCTATAACCTGAATATCTATCCACAAATAAATTCAGATTGCATTTAAATGGAAGAGTTGAGTTCTTTAATAAGGTTATTTTCCCCTAAAATCATATGGGTTCAAATAGGGAAAAGTGTATGCAAACAACCTTTAATGTTCTATAAAATATATATATATATATATATATACCGAGCCTGCATTATTCACACACTATAACAGCAGCTAGCTAGCTGGAATTTGATTCACTTTTCCAAGTATAGAGAAGTCTCAAGAATTGTTCTAATTGTCCATAAACTTGAAAAAATGTAATAATAAATATGAACTTCTAATTTTGAATCTAGAATGTATAGATAAATGGGCTTTTGAAGAATGAAAGTGTGTGCGTTTATTTTCAGAGTGTTGTTGAAAATGTTGTGAAACATATAAAACATCATATGACAGCGGAAGTATAAAAACGCAGTGCAAATGATTTCAGAATTGCTTATAGTCTATAATCAGACTATACGAACTTAATGGTTAAAAATATCACTATAACAAGTAGAGAGATACACACGAATCTCGTACAAGATCCTAAAAGGTGTAGTAAAAAACCACACACCAAAAATCAATCTATTCAATCAAGTAACTAGTGATCTTATTCAACCTAAAACTTATCTAATAAGACAAAATCAATACTGATGGGAAATGTTGGGATACACTCGACCAGTACAAATAGACATATCATCGACCCTCACACTTCACTCACGATTGTGTCTCGGATGATACTCTCTTAGGTTTGGAGTAGAGCAAATGAGATTTCACTTTAACTTGAACTTGAATGTCGACCAATGCAGTCTATTTATAGACATTCGGACCAACTGCATTGTCCTATCCACTTGGTGTGGACAGCCTTGAACATCTCCTCCACTATCTCCATGATCTTGGTGTAACCACCCATGATTTTTCTATTCTTACTCCATCAGTGCAACCGCTTGACAATATCCGAAATTGTCTTCAACCTGCAATGTAGGAAACATAGAAAAACACATCTAATAAAACAGAGTCAGTGTTAGGAGAAAAGGAAAATTTATGATGTTGTGCAGAACGTTTTCCAACATCTCGAACAACATCGGTGAAACATCAACAAACTCCCCCAATTTGGTCTTTCTACTACAACACACCTGATGTTAAAAACAACATCCGAACTTGTGTTAAGAAAGAAACAAATAATGGCCATTCAAAGAACAACTACTATTCAACTAAATCATAATTTAAAAATAAACAACAAACACAAGCACTAAGTACATCAGCAGTGTACTTAGGCCAAAGTATCCAACATAAAGTAAATGACAGAAACATAAACCTATCAACTAAATGTCCATTAACAGAGTTCATAAAGTAAAGAGCAGTAAATAAAAGATTACAATATGTATAAATGAATTTTTAAAGTGAAGTATAGGGAAGGACTGGGCCATTGGAATGACTGCATCTCCATAATCTGCAAATGATCCCTCATACATAAAAAAACTCCCCCTGTCTTGAATCTGTTCACCAGTTATCAGCTCCATATAGCTGATCATGTTGGAATATAGAGGCACGTAAAACACGTAATCACATGCGCAACGGAAATTAAAGTTCACGAACAACGAACAATTAATTGCATACAGATTACAATAATCATAACGAGAAATCTTACAGTAACTCGAGTGCAGATTTCTCTACTACGGTATCCACGTAATCCCCAATTACAGATTTGCACGGATTTGCCAGCGTTGAATCCTGAGACAGATTTGCTAGGAAAATCCAAACTCTAGATCTTATGGAGAAAATATGAAGTAACGCTGTTTGTGAATTTCCAAGAGCCAGTATATATAGGGGAGACCCAGCTTAAATCTTAAGCTAACCTAATTGGGAAATAAAATCCCTAATCTTTATTTAAATAAATATCTACAATTTATTTCCCTATATAAAATCTCAACGGATTTAAATGCCTTATATGAAAATCTGTACGATTTATTTCCATATGCATTAAATCCTACAATTATATTCCAAATATAATTATTGGAAATTCTTATTTAATTAAATCTAATTCAATTAAATATTAATAATAATTAATTCTAAATTAATCTTTTATTAATTACTTCTCCATAAATTAAATATTAAATCCAATTTACATTTAATCAACAAACTATAATCCATAAAAGAGAACTACTTGTTGTGTGGCCCATATGCCCTCATATACCGAGCGATTAGTCAAACTAATGGTCTTAATTGAACCCTAGTCAATAAATCAGACATTCTCAATGTATGAGGTACATTGCGAGAAGCATGCAATTACCTGTAACTGAAATGTGGGCAATTGCGATTTCCTCCTTTCATTCACGAATACTCGATTAGTCTTGAACATGATGAAGTGTCTATTCAAATAATTTAATCAATTTATCTCAAATCACTAATTAATCATTATTGTCACACTTAGTCACAAAGTCTAAGTTGACGTGCATTGGCCAATGACTTCGATCCAATTATGATGAGAAGATGAGTATTCTCTCTAAATCCACTTTGAGGAATGAATCCTTTTCTTGTCTCAACTACCACACACATGCACTTATCCAAGAACTGACAGATCAAGCTTGGATATGGGAACATTCCACCATCACCATGTTTTCTAGCAAGTGACATCATATTATCAAATATGATTTGTCCCATATTAAACTGGTTCAGATGAACAATCTTGTAAAGCAGGAAAGCCTGTTCTTTAGTATGCACAGTGAAATTTCTAGAAGGATACCAGTTTGAGACCAACAGTTTATGCATCACAGAATAGAGATAAGTCAATTTTGCAGCAGAAAATTACAATGTTCATTCAGAATATCTTCCACCAGTTATCACAGATAACACCTCACCAATTTCTAGATCAATAGGTTCTTCCTCTACATTCCTAGTCTTTAGGAAAATGTTGATGAGCCTAGGAGTGATGGTAACAACATTAAACCTAAACCTTACTTTCCCATAATTTGAAGATTGTCTATTACCACAACTCTTCTTCAAATTAGCATAGAATTCAGCAACCCAAGACACATAGTATGGTTTAGCATATTGTAGAGCATGCAGTAAGGATCTTTCTTCTAGAAAACCTATCATATTGTTGGCTTCAAATTAAGAAAGTTTAACGATTCTTCCATCAACAGTATGTCTCTCAAGCATGGTTTTCACAATTCTAGACCTCCTATCAAATTCAATTCTATCATCAGGGTCAGAGTCAGATTCCATTACCTCATCAAAGATTTGATCAAACTCATCATCAGTTTGATTTTGAACAGGCTCATCTTTTTCAGGTTCCTCTTCCTCGGGTTCCTCTTCCTCAAGTTCCTCTTTCTCAGTATCCTCAACTTGAGGATCAACTTCTTTCTCGGAATCAAATGACTCAGTAGCATGAGCAGGAGGATCATTTCTCCTTTTTGTTCTCCTCTCTTTTTTGGCCATCAACTCCTCCATTGTCAGATCATCATCAGAATCCTTTGGCTCAGCAGGGACTTCTAGAATCTCCATCTCTTCATCTGAATCATCAACCTGGATGGGATCATCAACACCACCATCAGTCCTCTTAGGACGTTTCCCAGTGTAGTCCACCTTCTTTCCAAGGTTCCTTTGTGAGACTCTCCTCTTTCCCCATTTTCTAGCACCTCTTTTGGGAGCCAATTTCTTTTTTCTCAACCGAATGTTCTTGAGTTTCTCCCCCATTCCTTCTGAATCAGAGGAGTCAGCTTTATCCATATCAACATCTGTGATTTGAGTAGGGTTTTCTGGAGGGTTAGGAGTTTCAGAAGCAGGTTCAGAAATAAGGGGTTCTGAAGGTATTTCAGGAGCAGGTTCTTCAGCCAAAGGTCAGGCTGAGAGATCAACAAAATCATTAATGTTGACTTGTCTTTTGCCAACAAAAACATCAGGAACAACAGGAAGGTTTTTCTCGAGCATCTGTTTGATGATCAGTCGAATCAGAGATTGAAGGGTATCTTCAGGAAATTAGTATGGAGTGGGTTTAGGTACGGATGAAGACGATGATCCACCAACATTAGTGGAATCATAATCTGGGTTTTGAGTGGCCATTTCTGCAAGTAAGTTCAGAGGATTCGAGTTCGCTGGAAAAGAAGGATTAGAATGAGGGTTTTCGTGTGAAGGGTTTGTTGGAATTTAGGGGCACGTAATCACGTAATACATGCGCAACAGAAATAAACAGTTCACCAACAACGAACAATTAATTGCATAATTAAAAACGAGTAAACTTAAACAGAATTCTTACAGCAATTCGTACACGGATTCCTCAACTATGGTATCCACGTAACAGTCATTTACTAACTCGCACAGATCTGCCAGCGTTGAATCCCCGATTTGTTTCCACATATATTAAATCCTACAATAATATTTCAAATATTATTATTGGGAATTCTTATTTAATTAAATCCAATTTAATTAAATATTAATAATAATTAATTCTAAATTAATCTATTATTAATTACTTCTCCATAAATTAAATATTAAATCTAATTTAATATTTAATCAACCAACTATAATTAGTAAACAACCGTTACTTGTTGTGTGACCCATAGGCCCTCATATATCGAGCGATTAGTCAAACTAACGGTCTTAATCGAACCCTATACAATAAATCAGACATTCTCAATATATGAGGTACGTTGCGAGGAAATGTGCAACTACCTGAACTAAAACATGGGCTATTACGATTTCCTCCTTTCATTCGCGAATACTCGATTAAGTCTTGAACATGATGAAGTGTCTATTCAAATAACATAATCAATTTATCCCTAATCACTAATTGATCACTTATGTCACACTTAGCCACAAAGTCTAGGTCGACGTGCATCGGCCGATGACTTAGAACCAATTATGAAGAGAAGATGAGTATTCTCTCTAAATCCAATTCGAGGAATGAATCATATTCTTGGCTCAACTACCACGCACATGCACTTCGTGATGAACCCAATCCAAGCCATATCTACCCATGGAAGGGTGCAAGCGTCGGTCATGGTCAAAGTTCATCATCCCACACATGTCGTGCGTATTGACCTCAAGTCAAAGGAGTATCGCATCGCTCCCACTAACCGAGACACCCGTAGACACATATAGTGGAAATACATCAAACGGTTTCTCGGATGGGTATACCAATACCCTCTAAGGTATTTGTGCATCCATCATGAGATACCTAGTATCTCGTAGTAAGTGAGATCTTACTACACTCTCTAAGAGTATGATGCAGATCGCACACCAATCTCCATTGCATCATCAATATCCCATTCTTGATGATCCTTGATCGGGGCTATTTTAGAATCATGCTTAAGTCATCTGAGTTCTCACAACCTCAATGACAACAATGACGCATGGGAACACTTGTATGAATAAATACAAACAACAAACATAATATTCAAACAAGTGTATTGCCATACATTAATATTAAATGAACTATAATATTAAATCAAACTGAATATCATCGAGTATTATGTCCTTATAATAGATTGTCTCTAGGACACTAACACTAACAATCTCCCACTTGGACTAGAGTCAATCACTTACGTGTCTAACCCCTAGACCATCAAATATCTAGTGTGTACATGAACACTCAGTGTTTTGGTGAAAAGATCTGCCAAATTAAATATGTGGGAATACATTTTAATTATATTTCTCCTATCGTTATGATCTCCCGGATCAAATGATATGTCTAGGTACATGCTCGATTATGCTTGTTGATCTCGGTTCCTTTGCTTGTGCAATCGCACCAGTGTTGTCTCAATAAAACTTTATTAGACAACTGGCACTCGGAACTACCCCTAGTTCTCTCAAGAACTATAAAATTCAGACAGTCTCCTTGAGGCTTCTGATACATCAATGTACTCAACTTCGGTTGTTGAATCTGCGGTCCTTTTGCTTGGAACTATTCCAACTGACCGCCTCATTATTGAGAGTGAAACGTAACCTGACTGTGATTTGTAATCATCACAGTCGGATTGGAAACTTGTGTCAGCATAACCAGTGACTACTAGTTCTGACTGTCCACTATAGACAAGGAAACATTCTTTAGTTCGTCTAAGATACTTCAGAATGGTCTTGACAGCAATCCAGTGAGACTCACCCTAATTCTGTTGGTATCTATTAGTGATGTTGATAGCGTAGGCCACGTTTGGCCTAGTGCAAGTCATGGCGTACATGATTTACCCAATTGCATATGCATATGGGACATCTTTCATGTGCTTGATATCAGCTTCAACAGAACGACAATCCTTCTTTGATAGCTTTATCCCATGATTTGCCGATAGAGACCCTCTCTTAGAGTTCTCCATAGCAAAACGCTTCAACACTTTGTCTACATAGGTGGACTGTGACAGCCTTAACATCTTCTTGGATCTATCCATGTGGATCTTGATCCCTAACATATAGCAGGCTTCACCAAGATCCTTCATCATGAAGGTCTTTTGACAACAAATCTTTAACGGACTGCATTAACGGGATATTGTTTCCCAAAATCAATATGTCATTAACATACATGATTAAGAAAATAATATTCTTCCTGTTACGTTTACGATAAATGCAAGGATCTTCCGAATTTCTGATGAAGTCAAAAGACCTGATAGCTTTATCAAATCGGATATTCCAACTCCTAGAAGGTTGTTTCAATCCATAGATGGATCTATTTAGCTTGCATACTAGATTAGAATTTGGCTTAGATGTAACACATTCCGGTTGAGTCATAAACACTTCCTTATCAATGTTTGCATTGAGGAAAGCTGTTTTGACATCCATCTGCCAAATCTCATAATCATAGTGTGCTGCTATCGCAAGTAAAATTCGAATGGACTTGATCTTTGCAACTGGTGAGAAGGTCTCATCATAGTCAGTGCCTTCGCGTTGACTATTACCCTTCACCACCAACCTAACTTTGTAGGTTTGTTTTTTGCCATTTGCAAATGGGTCTAACCCCTTTAGGCAACTCAACCAAGTCCCAGACTTGATTGGTGTACATCGAGTCCATCTCGGATTTCATGGCTTCATGCCACTTCCCTGAATCAATATCTAATATTGCTTCAGAGTAAGTATTAGGATCTTCCTTATCCGGTATGTCCACATTATGAGTTCCTCCAAGAGATAACCGTATCTAATGGGCGGAGTACAATTTCTAATTGACTTACGGAGTTGTGGTTGTGCAGGCTGTACATTCTGATCGTGAAAATTTTGTGGTGCATTGATTTCATCAATGTCCTGAGAGTCCTCAAGAGCTACACTTTCAGATGCCTCGTGGGCGGGAGTTTGAACTATGCTGTTCTCATTCAGCCCACTTGGAGGTTCTTGCACTGGAAAGCCTACTCCCACTGGCTGAAAGACGATCACCTAGTGAAAGACTCCCACCGTGAAAGTTGTTGAATGCTCCCACTGATTCCTTGTCATGTTGCTTTGACAATATATCAGTCTCTTTGTTAATTTGTGGTTCTTGAATTTCTTCAAGTTCTATCAGCTTACGACCTTGTTTGTAGGTCCCGAACGGGTTTTGTGAGGGCAGAAGTCTAGAGGGGAGGGGTGAATAGACTTCTGAAAAACTTTTTCTGCAGATCAGGTGTGAGAGCAGTTAGCCTGATCAGAGTGCGAGTGAATCAGTTTGGACTGATAACCAACTTACTAATCGCCTGAAGGCAGATCAGTTCGGTAACTATCAGTTTAACTGATGTGCGAAAGCTAAGTTTTACCCGTGTGAAAAACCAGTTTTGATAAATCAGATTCCAAAGTCAGTCTTTTAACCAGTTGACTAAAGTGTCAAACATGATCAGATCAGAAGTTTGGTGCTAGCTGATCTTAACTTAGAATATGTATGCTGCTTTAATAGTTGTGTGCGATTGTGTAAACAGTTAATCAAAGCGGTAAAGGCACACAAGATTTATAGTGGTTCAGACAAACAAGTCCTACGTCCACTCTTCCCTATCACAAGGGGCACCAACTAAACCAACTGGACTTAGATTTTTGTGTTAGTCCAACACAGTACACCGACAGATATTTAAAGAGTTCTCACTCAACCGATCCCAGAAATCAGAACTAGAAACCCTAGTCTGAAATCTTGCTAAACAACTTAACCTAACTTTGGGTTTGGATAAGATTGTTTTGGTTCCAACTATGAAATCTTCTCTAGTGTTTAAGATAGCCTATCAGCTAGATGAAAACCTTTCTATGCTAAGAACTTATGGGATGAACACTTAATAAAATAATCTTCTTGTTCGTGTTCTTCGTGCGGAAATCTGATTATAGCTTGAGCTTCTTGATCGTTTCAGGGTTTCCGTGTTTTCACTCTGAAGTGTGATCCCATATTTATAGACCTCGAAATCAAAGAGCCATTGGAGAGCAATTTGAATTTCAGGCTATATTTGGTAGGCTTGCAGGATTGATGTGACGTGCTTCAGGAATGGCATGGCCGAAAGCGTGAATAGTGTCTTTTATAGCCGTTGGAGAAGCAGCACCAAATCCCATAATTGCCGGCTCCGATCATACGTGTCTTGTTCTTATTGGTTAACAGACGCACTTTTCAATGTTGTTCTTCCAACTAAGTTTGACATTCTTCTTGTTCAGATCATCGACGTATGATTTGGTGGAACATCGATTTTCACTGGTGGTGACTTTGATCGATCCAAAGCCGATCGATCTAGTCTTTTGTGCCTCTGTGGTTGGTCATGAACTGCAGCACCAGTTCCACTATCATCGGCAGCTCCCGCATCCTTCATAGGCATATCTGCTTCAGGAGCTTCTTCAGCAGTCTCCACTTCACCTTGTTCAGTCAATCCCAGCTTCCTGTGGATCAGAGCTTTGATAGATTCAGCAGTTATCAGCTCAGCTGGTGATCCTACTTTAGCAGATTTCCTCATATCGAAATCAAAATTTTCAAACTCATCAGCACCGCCCATCTGTTCTATAATCATTATAAAATCTGAGAAGCTTTTTAATCGGAGATCTCTCCAGATGAGGATCTCCATAACTTCCTCTCTAATACCAGGATGGGCGACCAGCTCTGGATACATTTCATCAATTTCTCTTTCGATTTGCATTCTGAACATTTTCCCTGTGATGGTCTTTGATGATCTAGACTCAGGAATTGTCTGTCCAGATTCCGATTGATGAGATGTGGAGGGTTCTGGTGGTGCTTGAGTAGGCGGAAGTTGTCTGATTGGCTCGACCTTCAGAGGTTACATTGTAAAGCAAGGCAGGTGCTTTGGTTCTACAACAAAATGCTTTTGGTTTTGCGAACCGGCGTAGTTTGTGTTGGGGGCAGGTGGAAGAGAAGGAGAAACATGCTCGGCACCCCAAGAGTGTCGGCGGTGAATCGGCTTCGAGTTGGAGGAGAAAGAGATCGTTCGTCTCGTGCTTCTTCCTAAGAATATTCGGGCGAGCTCGGCTCGAGAAGGCTTTGCTGTCGATTTTTCACTGATTTTTGTGGCGATCAGTTGATCTGGCGCTCCTTCTTCATCTGACTCATCTTCTAGAAACAGAGTCATGGGGGCCTGCTTCGCCTTCTTCGGCCTCTTTTCCTGGGCCTTCACCAGTTTTCTTTTCTTCTTCTGGGGAGCATCTAGTGTAAGCGATTTGCTTTCCTTCGCTTTTTCCTTTCTTGACTTTGGAGGGTGGGCGCATATCATCATCAGGTGGCCCATATATGGCTGAAGTGGTGGCGAGGAAGGCCTTATAGGGCTTCAGTCCATTCTGATTCCATTCGGCAGTTGGCATTTTGCCCTTCAGGATAACTGCAACCTTGTTGAGATTGTTGATCCTCTTTTTCAGATAGACCTGCCTCCATTCATTAACTCCAAACTTTTCATGTTCTTGGAGTAGAATGGCCTTCAGGAAGCCATGCCAATTGATGTTCTTGGCTTCATCAATTATCGCAGCCATGCTGTATAGTTTGACGGATGTTAGAGCATCTGGGCTGAATGAAATACCCATGATTGTTTTGTGAAGTATGTCAAACAACGATCGGTATTTCCTTTTTAGCATCGGCTTCGACAAAAACTCAAGGGTGCGATGTTTGTCAGCTTCCCTGAAGAGTTCTTTTCTGATCAGCTCATCTTCATTCTCCCTGTAGTGCGCAGGCGAGATTCTTCCTTTGGGCAAGCTGAACAGACGTGTTATGTCGCGTTAAATCGGTCGATCTCTTCTCCGATTGGTCGACGAAAGTAGTTCTTCTCCGGGAGGCGTCCAGTATCCACTCTTAAATTCCTTAGGAATTCGAGTGCTTCATACTGCATCACTGGATTGCAGTGAGCAGCGCAATATTTCTCAAGACCTCCTTTCTTCAGAATTTGCTCCACTTCCATTGATTCCGAATCCCGAGTGATATCAAACTGCACGAACTTGTCATTGACAATCTTCGTTGCCAGTTCCGCGTAATTGCACATTATTTTTCCCATTCCGTGAGTGGCCATCTACAATAAGATAGACTTGATTAAAGTTGTGCATAAACATGAAGATATCATATATTGATTATCAGACCTATACTCAGGCCTAATAATCGATAAACACATGCGGATACCAAGAAAACAATAAAGCATAACACAGGATACCATCGATTGACAAAATCTTTAAGATCAATGGATTTAGGGAAAAAAATGATTCATCAAATAATCAGAAATTACCAAATTCTGTTTTTCGGAAAGATAATGTTGAAACTCAAGAATCGCAGAAAAGTAATCTGGAGTTTTCAGAGAATAAATCGCAAGTTTGTGAATTAGAAAGAACTCTGGTAGGGTTATTGATGAACCTTTTAAAGATGAGGAGGGAAAAAAAGACAAGATTTGGAAGATCAACCATTTGAAAAGATTAAACGATCCAGATTGAGCGGTTTTGATTGTATGGTCAGGAAAAGCACGTACGAAAACCTTTTGGATTTAAAAGCTCATTTTGTAGCAATTAATACAAGTTCCCCACGTCCGCATTAAATGTTTTGCAGGGAATATGTCACAAAGGTAATGAGTACAGTAAGGCAAATAATATCAGATAAGATCAAATAAGTAAGTAATAAACAAGGAAAACAGAAAAGCGATTCGGTTGGATCGATATTGTAATCGATCAATACCACTTGTAGTTGTTGATTCCACTTGTTGATCTTAGTTTTTCGCCTAATCCTTATAATTTCCCCAACCGTTTCTTTTCAAGTGATCCGCTTCACTTTTAAGGCCCCGATTTCCTTTTCGATCCTCCTTGATTAGTTGAAGTTCCCCTTCAACCGATATTTCTATTTTCTCATAGACCGATATATATCTTGATTTGTTGTTGTATCAAGCTCAACTGATCTTCCTCATCGATCGGCCAGATAAAATCGATTTCAATTGACCTAACTGATTCTTCTCGAGATCAAGCCAATTCTTGGGATACGTGTTACCGCCAAAACTTAGTCTAGAATAGTAGTCTCTATTCCTAAGTTGGCACGATTTGACATCGTAATTATAGTCCGAATATTTCGATATGTCAATCCGCCGTAGAATTTATCAATTACCCAATCGGCGTGATTCCTACATTTGTCCTTGTGATGCAAATTTCTCTAAGAGGCTTTTTGAAGTCAAATTTGCATTCACACCCTTGCTTGGCCTCTATAAATTGGACCAATGTTTTACACAACATAACCCATTCACCATACTTATCTTCTTTGTAGAATCATGTATCCTGGTGAACCCTTATTTCCGGTGAGACTTCCGGCAAACACCTTTACCCCTTTTTCAATGATTTCAGCTTCTCAAATCAACCCTGTGTGTCCCTTATCACTGTTTTCGTCGTCATCAAAGATTTCACATACAATTGTTGCCAAGCTTCTCTACCACCAAGGCGGCGGGTCTGTTGTCGCAACTGAGAAGACACTTCTCCTAACCGTATGCACCTTGTGTGTCTATCGAGATGACGGAACTAGCATCAACAGACTCAGTCTGATATAAAACATGAGTTTGATATACGGTATGGATCAGACAACAGCTGATCTTCGTATATCAACTCAATTTTTGCATGTAACACATGTGCCCATAAGGTCTTAGAACCACTTTCTTGGCACATGTGCTCCATTTTACAGCTGGAGAGCCCATTGACTTCAGGTCTAAGAGCTCCTGGCTTAGAAATCCTATCAAGGCCTCTCTCGCTCCATTGGTTTTAGCTTCTGCGAGTGCCTTTAGGATTATTTTAAAGCCTTTCTCACCCTTGTTAAGTGGGGGAAAATGTGAGCATCAGATTTAAAATCTCTCTCTCTCCACTTCTTCAAGGGTTAGGATGAGGGTTTAGGGTTTTCGGTTATGACTTATGTACTGACCTCCGGGTCCTCTTGTACTTGTAACTTGTAATGTAAATCTGACCTTCGGGGCTTTATCAATGAAAATTTCTATTATTCCATTGTTGTGTAAATTACCTGTTTTCTTATGCGATGTAAGCTTTAATCTTGTGAATCTTGCTTGTTGAGTATCAGCTTAATCGACTTACAAAGCGAAATAACCAAACTGGTTTAATCAGATAATTCCTTAAGACGATCAGTTCCTTTAATCTGATAAACCTTCAATCTGATAAACCTTCAATCTGATCAGTTTCTTTAATCTGACAAATCGTAAATCTGATCAGTACCTTCTTATATCAGTTCCTTGACTGATCTTCTGATCAGTTGAGATACCAAACTCAACTGACTCCTTTTAACCTGGTTAGTCTCTTAACCAGCTGGTTCTGGAGATCATCCCATCAAGCATTTTAGGTGCTTTTTCTCCAAGATCCAGAAGCCCTAGCTCATTGCATAATTCTCTGAATCTGATCTCAGCTAGTGGCTTAGTTAGAATATCAGCTTTCTGTATATCAGTATGAATCTTTTCCATTCTGATATTTTTCTTTTCAACATGATCTCTTATAAAATGGTGTCTGACATCCACATGCTTGCATCTTGTATGTAGAACAGGATTCTGAGTGATTGCAATAGCACTATTACTGTCACAGAATATAGGTACATTCTTAGCTACAATGTTATAATCCCTCAACTGCTGACTAAGCCAGAGCAGTTGGGAGCAACAGCTTCCTGCAGCCATATATTCTGCTTCAGTAGTAGATGTCGCAACTGATGTCTGCTTCTTTGAAAACCACGAGATCAGTTTACTTCCTAAAAACTGACATGTTCCTGAGGTTGATTTTCTGTCAATCTTGCAACCTCCATAATCAGAATCAGAATACCCACTAAGCTCTAGATTATTATCTGATGGGTAAAATAAACCAATGTTTACTGTTCCCTTCAGATACTTCAGAATCCGCTTAGCTGCTTCTAGGTGGCTTTGCATTGGATTTGCCTGAAATCTGGAACATACACCTACTGCAAAGGTGATATCTGGTCTGCTGGCAGTCAGGTATAGTAAGGATCCAATGAGAGCCCTATATTCTTTCTGATTTGTTTTCTGACCATCCTCATCTGGATCCATCTTGAATCCAGTCATCATAGGAATTTTGGCTTCCTTACAGTTTTGAACTCCAAACTTAGCCAATAAATTCCTAGTGTACTTTGCTTGGCAGATGAATATCCCTTCTGTACTTTGCTTCACTTGTAGACCCAAAAAGTAATTCATCTGACCCATCATGGACATCTCGAACTTCCCTTGCATCAGTTTGCTGAATCTTTCACATAGACTCTTGTTGGGAGATCCGAAGATGATGTCATCCACGTAGATCTGAACCATCAGAATATCTTCTCCATCTTCTATTCTGAATAAGGTTCTGTCCACTGTTCCTTTAGTGAACCCACTGTCTATCAAGAACTTAGAGAGTGTATCATACCAAGCTCGAGGAGCTTGTTTCAGGCCATAAAGAGCTTTTCTTAAAATGTACACTTGGTTGCCCTTTTCAAAGCCTGGAGGTTGTTCGACATAAACTTCCTCTGCTAGTACCCCGTTTAAGAATGCACTCTTTACGTCCATCTGATACACAGTGAACCCTCTGTGGGAAGCATATGCCAGAAATAGCCGAATGGCTTCTAGGCGAGCGACTGGTGCAAAGGTCTCATCATAATCAATTCCTTCTGATTGTGAATACCCCTTAGCAACAAGTCTTGCCTTATTCCTGGTTATGACATTTTTCTCATCTCTCTTGTTCTTGAAAACCCACTTCGTGCCAATTACGTCTTGATGATTTGGTCTGTCCACCAGTTCCCAAACTTGATTTCTCTCGATCTGTTCCAGCTCCTCCTGCATGGCTATAATCCAGCTTGCGTCTTGTAGTGCTTCATCTACAGTTGTTGGTTCCTTCATAGACAGATAACAGCAATACATGGTACTTTCACCAATCTGATGTCTAGTTTTAACTCTATCAGATGGGTCTCCGATGATCAAATCAGTTGGATGACTGGTTATCCAGGTCCTTCTGTTCTGATTTGCGTCGGTTTGGAGAACATCATCCATTTCTGATAAAGGTTCATTACTAGTGACTGGGAGTGGTGCAGATTTATGATCCACTTGATAAGAACACGTCTTAGCTGATGTTGGACTCATCATGTGCTGACGTCTGTTCGTGGGAACTTCAGGTGTTCCCCCTGAACCGGATGGTTCAGTTGATATCTTATCTCCGTATGCGGCTTCTTCATCGACAGTTTTTCGTACCTTAGGATCTGATTGATCTGGTGAATCAGCTAGATCTGGAATGTATACTGTTACGATGTCTGATTCTTTTTCCTTGATCGTTAGATGATCCATTTTCTAAGCATCAGGTACTAGTTGATCAGGTACATCTTGTTCTGAGGAAGATTTCTCTTGTTCAGAAGATGCTTCATCAAAGACTACATGGGGTGTTTCTTCCACAACTAGGGTTAAATGCATTTGTAAACCCTAAAAGCCTTGCTAGATGAGGAATATCCTAAGAATATACCCTCATCTGACTTGGCCTCAAAGGTCTTCAACTGACTCTTCCCATTGTTGTGTATGAAACACTTACACCCAAAAACATGGAAGTAAGAAACACGAGGTTTTCTGCCCTTCCACAGTTCATAGGGTGTTTTGTAGTGAGCCTTAGTCAAGACACATGCTCGAGTATGACATGCGTGTTGATTATTACGCCTTTTAAACGGCTTGGTATTGCATGTTCATTTAACATCGCGGCGAGCAAACTTCTTTGAGTGTTCTGTTTCTCCGTTCTGCTACTCCATTCTGTTGTGGCGTTCTTGCAGCTGATGTCTCATGCTGTATACCAAACTTAGAGCAAAAATCAGTTATAAAAGAGTTCAGAAATTATGTACCTTTATCTCGTCGATTTTTTACTATTTTTCTTCGACACCCTTCTCATTTTGTAATCTTTTAAGGAAAACTCGGGTATCTTCGTTGTCGTCTCATTCTTCTTATGTAAGAATATAACCCGAGTAAACTTGGAATAATCATCCACGATTACGTACGTAGAATAATTGGTCCAAATAGATCGAGTATATTTCGAATTCCGAGAGCTTTGACTTGTTTTCCTTGGTGTAAGATCGGTCCAAATAGATCCATAGGACATCCTTGCTATCTTGCAAAAGTTGGGATGACTCGTTCTTTTTGGATGCGGTCTTTTGGAATTCCCTTGAATGTATTTCTTTGACTGTTTTTTCCTTCCGACATACAACACATGTCCGATCCTTTGAAAATCGATTTCATTAGTGGAAGACCTTCCACTAGAGACATCCTTTCGCTTTATCTTATTAAGAGTTTTAAAGTTGTATAACCAAAGATGACTCATTCTTTTCGCGCCATGCGAGAGCATCAATCGCTACTTTTGGAACTCTTAACAATTAGGCATGTATTTCTTATTTTTGGTGTATCTTTGTCAAAAACTCATCGATTACACCTTTTTGAGGTGAATCAACCGGGACTTTTGAGGATGTGGAAGGGTTAGAAGACTGGGATTTACCCAAGTCCCTTCTTGTTAATCGTTGTTAGAAAATAGGTGTTCATATCTTGAAAGGTTTTAGAAGATTTTGTAAAAACCTCTATTTTCTTGCGCAAATTATCCTCTTTGTTAAACTCAAGATTTTAGACTCTCCGGGCTTTGAGGATGTGGAAGGAACCCAAGTCCTCATCAAATTTAGCCCAGTTTTAGAAGGATTTTGAAGTCATTTTCAAGTAAATTTGATTTTGTTAATTGCTAGGTCGATCTTTGATTTTGAAGCTTCTCCGATCGAGAAGACTTAACTTTCGAAGGAATGTTAAGTTCTCGGTTGCTATTCCGGCGGTTTCAAACAGATTTCAGTTCAATAGCTTTCTTGAGATCGTTCTCTTTAACAAGCCGATTATTTCGATCCTTAGCTTGTCATTTCGGCTTCCACTATAGCATAAGTGTCTCTTGCATTGGAGAGATCATCAAGCAATTGCTCGAGTAGAGTGCTTGCAGTCAATCTCCCCCGGTGTGCTAATGATAGCGGTGTAGAAAGCGAACAAAGCGGGTTTGGAGGTTACCTCAGATTGGTCCTCCTTGGCCATCGGGAAGATCTCATCATCATCGAAGAGAATATCGATCTTCATTCTCATAGAAGTCAGTAAAGATTGCTTATCGACGTAAATCTTCTCTGAGAGGAGTATCCGAGAATCCTCGGAGGGCGGATAGGAATCATCAATTCGGATGTGTAGCCGGCAACCATGGCTTTTTCCGTCCTGTAACGTTGCTCTCTTACATTTCCTCTTTTCTTCCCTTTCTTTTGGCGTCAGTGCAGGCGTCTCTATTTGTAGTGACTGGCTTTTCACGGTTGAAGCACGCTCCTTGATCCACGGAACCTTTTCTTCCGGTGAATCACTCGCGTGCGTATGATCTATCGGTGACTTCCCTTTTTCGATAGTAGTCGAGCTCCTTCTTTTCGGATCGATTATCTCTTCTCTCATCAATTAGATTATCTCTTTTCTTTTCTTCTCTGTGATCTCTTCGATCATCGGATCTAGTTCTTCTCTCGGAGATCTGTTGGTGATATCCTATCTCTTCCTCGGCTATGTTGATAATCTTTATAGAATCTTGATACTTACCAAGTTGAATATTTGATTTTTCTAGTTTTTCTGGTAGCGAGTGATCATTCGCCGACTTACGATGTTTCCAACGGAGTTCATTGGCCTTTGATCTGCTTCTTTGGTTGCCTTAAACGCGAATCGATTTGGAAGTTGAGGCTTCATTGGGCACCTCATCTTCATCTCGCTTGTCCTCTTTCAATTAAATCGAACTCGTGAGCTTTAAGGCTTAAGAACAAAGCTACTTGGTTTCATCTTTGAAATGTCTTGGCAATCCTTGATTACCGTGACTTTCATATCCCATTTCTTGGTAAGAGATCTTAAGATCTTGTAGTTGATGTCCTTGTCTGACATCTCCCTACCAAGTTCTCGTAGCTTATTCACTGACATAGTAATCCTTCCATCGAGTTTGTTGATGGTCTCGTTGGCAAGACATCTTGATTTTTCGAACTTTACGGTTAAACTTGTAGACTATTTGTCTTTGATCCGATCATTTCCTCGCATATCTCGGCTAGAGTATCCCCCACATTGCTTTTCGCAGATTTTGAGATATTTAATCTTTTCCTTGGTGACCTTATCCATCGTTTTCATGATAATATGCTGGCGATTGTGTCGAGAGTATCTGATTCCTTTCCTCTGCATCCATCAATTTGGGCTTTTTCGTATAAGACTTCAAAAGTCGGATCTCCTCCAACCGCTAGCGGGGTTGTCGTGATATATGATGATGGGTCCTTTTCGATGACTTCCATCATTCTCGCCACTAATCGAACCTAGATGGTTGCACATATAAATGGCCCAATCTACATACTCATCAATTGAGAACTTCGGCAAATCATGATACATACCAGAGGTATTATCCATGCTGAGTGATTTTGGAAAAACGAATGAGTTTTAAAAATGGTTTTTCAAGATCTGTTCAAATGACCACAAAGATTCTTCCTCAAGAATCGATGATACTCAAAGCCGATTGGTCCAGTAGAACCAATGCTCTGATACCACTTGTAGGTCCCAAACGGGTTTTGTGAGGGTAGAAGTCTAGAGGGGAGGGGTGAATAGACTTCTGAAAAACTTTTTGTGCAGATCGTGTGAGAGCGATTCTTTGATCAGTCGCGAGTGAATCGGTTTGGATCGATAACCAACTTACTAATCGCTCAAGGCGGTCGATTCAATAACTATGCGGAAGCTAAGTTTTTTACCCGTGTGAAAAACCGGTTTTGATAAATCGATTCCAAAGTCGGTCTTTTAACCGAGTTGACTAAAGTGTCAAACTTGATCGGATCGAAGCTTGGTGCTAATGATCTTAACTTAAAATATGTATGTTGCTTTAATAGTTGTGTGCGATTGTGTAAACAGTTAATCAAAGCGGTAAAGGCACACAAGATTTATAGTGGTTCGGACAAACCAGTCCTACGTCCACTCTTCCCTATCACAAGGGGCACCAACTAAACCAACTGGACTTAGATTTTTGTGTTAGTCCAACACAGTACATCGACAGATATTTAAAGAGTTCTCACTCAACCGATCCCGTAAATCGTAACTAGAAACCCTGATGCGAATCTTGCTAAACAACTTAACCTAACTTTAGGTTTGGATAAGATTGTTTTGGTTCCAACTATGAAATCTTTTCTAGTGTTTAAGATAGCCTATCAGCTAGATGAAAAGATTTCTATGCTAAGAACTTATGGGATGAACACTTAATAAAATAATCTTCTTGTTCGTGTTCTTCGTGCGGAAATCTGATTATAGCTTGAGCTTCTTGATCATTTCAGGGTTTCCGTGTGTTCACTCTAAAGTGTGATCCCATATTTATAGACCTCGAAATCAAAGAGCCGTTGGAGAGCAATTTGAATTTCAGGCTATATTTGGTAGGTTTGCAGGATTGATATTACGTGCTTCAGGAACGGCATGGCCAAAAGCGTGAATAGTGTCTTTTATAGCCATTGGAGAAAGCAGCACCAAATCCCGTAATTGCCGGCTCCGATCATACGTGTCTCGTCCTTATTGGTTAACAGACGCACTTTTCACTGTTGTTCTTCCAACTAAGGTTGACATTCTTCTTGTTCAGATCATCGACGTATGATTTGGTGAAACATCAGTTTTCACCTGGTGAGCTGACCTGATCAGTCAGAACTGATCAGTCTACCTGATGGAGTCTTCTGGTGCCGGTTGACTTAGCTTCAACTAGCAGACTCGGCTGATGTAGGTCTTCTGGTCTGATCTTCTGGAAGTCATCTGATCTTCAAGTATTCTGAGTTTGAGCTTCATGACTTCAGCTGAGATATCTGACTTGATCAGATCGATCTGATCTTCTGTTCTTCTCTTGCATTCTGGCCTGTCGGATATCAGCTGTTCTTCATATCTTCAGATCTGACCTATACATATTGAGGTTCCCCCTCAATATGTGACCTCTCTATTACATCAGTTGTTCTATACAGTAATTATCAACTGGTATTCTATAAACGGTAATATAAACATCAGTCAGCTAATAGGTCTGACTGGTCCTATTACATGTGTTTTAGAACTTTCATCAAAACTCTAAATTTCCCAACATTGTTCCTTAAAGACATAGTCTTCTTCGAGGAACTTGGTTTGCCTAGAAACAATCACTGATTATTTCTCAGGTAGATAGAAGTAATATCCTTTAGTTTCTTTAGGATATCCCACAAAGTAACCCTTTTCACCTTTGGATTCCAACTTGTCGGTAAACATCCTTTTCACAATCACGGGGCAACCCCATGTTAGATATGTGTAAAAGTTAGCTTCTTGCCACACCATGGTTCATATGGTGTATGCTCAACCGATTTAGATGGAATCCTATTCAGAATGTTAATTGAGGTTTGTAACGCGTATCCCATAAGAATGTTGGAAGACAGGAAAAGCTCATCATGGACCTCACCATGTCTAACAGGGTTTGGTTTCTTCTCTCGGACACACCGTTCATCTGAGGTGCTCCGGGAGTAGTCCATTGTGACTGGATTCCATGTAACTTCAAGTAATCAGTGAATTCATGGCTAAGACATTCACCTCCTCGATCCGATCGAAGAGTTTTGATACTCTTACCAAGTTGCTTCTCTACTTTAGTCTTACTCTTTTAATTTCTCAAAAGATTCGAATTTGTGTTTCATAAGATAAATGTATCCGTATCTTGAGAAATCATCAGTAAAAGTGATGAAGTATCCGAAGTGACCCCTAGCTAGAGTGGACAATGGTCCACAAACATCGTTGTAGATCAACTCTAGAACTTCTTTGGCATGCACCCCTTTCCCAGAAAAGGGTCTGTTGATCATCTTGCCCATGAGATAAGATTCACAATTACCATAAGACTCAAAGTCGAATGGGGTTAAGTAGTCTAACTTTATTAACCTTGCAATTCTTTTCTCGTTTACATGATCAAGTTCTACAATGCCATAAGTAAGTCGGGTTTTCATGATTACTAAGTTTAAGTCTTTTATTTTGTATATTAAGAACATTATATCCATAATGCAACAAATACATGTTGCGAGTAATAGAAAGAATTAGATGACAATCATTAAGTTCTAATCTAAAACTAAGGGGTAAGTCTAACATAAGTCCCCACACGTTCAATCAGCAACTCTTGCTTCATTTCCACGTGTAAGACGACTTCACCCGCCCTAACTGTCCTATGACATATGAGCCCTTTCACATTAGTGCAAATGTGAGAGCCAAATCCGGTATCCAATACCAAACAGTTAACGCTATTAGTGGACATGTTTATCTTAATAACAAACATACATGTTCTAGTGCTAGAAGCACCTAGTGCCTTCTTTTCAGCAATCAAAACCTTACAGTCCTTCTTTCGGTGCCCTCTTCTACTTACAGTAGAGGCACACATCCTTGTTTACCCGCTCCTTCTTTTGAACACCATCTTAGTGATAGTGAACTCAAAAGTCTTGAGCACGTTGTGAAGTTCAGGCACGGTCGCATCCGTCTTATTCATATTGTAGTTCACAATGAAGCTAAAATATGAATCCGGGAGCAACTGGAGGATAGCATAGATGAAAATGTTGGCCTTTTAGCTCAAAGTCTAAATTACCAAGTTTATCCATTTGGAATATCATCTTAAGCACATGAGATGAAATTTTCCCTTCCTTAGCTAACCGGCATCTGAACAGATCTCTCATCATTTCATAAATCTCAGAATGAGATTCAGAATCAAAGAGATCCTTCAAATGTTGGGAGTCATGCCTAGCAACATCACACACTGAGCCTGGGAAGCATCCTCTTGATGCTTCTTCTGAGCTGCTACGTCAAACGTGGCTGTCTCAGAGTACCAGCTTTAAGGGTAACCGGGATATACGTGTCCAACACGTACTCAATCTTTTCTTGCCTTAGCACCAAACACATATTTCGGTGTCAGTCCAGAAAATTTGGCCTAGCCAATTTAGTTTGTTTCCAAAATACATCTCAATAACAGTTATACATTTCAACTAACCAAGAGAAATAAAATAAAACGGGAATTAAAACACATAATTCCTATGATAAATATTCAGCAATCAAAATAAACATGGCCTTTCTTTTATGTTTATTTTGTCTCCATTATTTTCACATATTCAACGACCTCATCGGAAGAATACAAATTTATATCTAATATAAATTATAATGGACTAGGATCCACATTCCTACTATTATAATCCCAACGAGGACTGATCATTACAATAGCATAACTGGTAGGTCTCCAAACCAATTGCAAAACTACAGTTCCTAATTCGTCGAACCTAGTTCGACTGATGTCACTTACCTTTGTTCCCCGCGAGGGCTAGTGAAACAAAGTTATGTTGGTTTACAACCATCAAGCGGCGACATTTCATGCCTCTATAAAAGTCCCGTTAGATGTAGATCCGAGCAAAAGACGAGGGTCTTTAAGTACTCATTGGAATGAAATCTCCGGTTTACTTTTAATTTTGATGGAAGACATCTTATCAAATTAATGAGAAAACCATATTTTAGTGAGGAACGTTTTAAAGGCGAGGTATTAACTGCTTAATCGAGATCCAACATGTTAATCTATATCACATTTAAGCAATTATTGGGCGCCACCTACCCAAACATGATTTATATACGGACTAACACTTACACGGGCGCCGTCTACCCAAACAATAATACGGTCCGATAAGTATTGGGCGTCACCTACCCAAACAATTATAATGCGGATGTAAAAGGCGTTAACAGAATATGAAATACGTTAACCAAGTGGGAATTAATAATTCGTTTAATTCTCTAAACCAGAATTTTAAAATCCAATTTTAAAATTGAATTTAATAATTAAATTCATTATTAATATTAACCCTTTAATTAATCCAATTAATTAAGTTTGTCATTAGTCCAAC
This sequence comes from Stenogyne calaminthoides, assembly GCA_037126765.1. Lineage (NCBI taxonomy): Eukaryota > Viridiplantae > Streptophyta > Magnoliopsida > Lamiales > Lamiaceae > Stenogyne > Stenogyne calaminthoides. The sequence continues at coordinate 23,204,272 of JBBCBC010000027.1, forward strand.
TAATATGTTTTATTAAAACCCAAATTTTATCAATTTCAACAAATTAAATCAAATTTAATTTTATTTAATAAATATAGGGGGCACAAGTGCAATTTTTAAAATTTGCACGGAGGGGAATGTTTGAAATCCAATTTGCAAAACAACCCCTCCCTCATCACTGCCCGGTTTCCAAAACTGTTTCCAATCGGGTCAACCAGCATCAACCAAAACCATCCAATAATTCATCACAGTTCATCAAAATTATTCCAAATAACTCGCAGAACATGCTTAACCATTAGTGTTATTTTAATCACAGTTTTAATCAGTTCAAAGAACAACCCAATCGAAATTTACAAGAAACAGTACACAAAACCCAAAGGGACGAAACATCAATCGGTGCAGTGTGTGCGCGTAGGGCCGCTGTCCCCTTGAATCGAATTCAACCGGAGTGGTTCAAACGTGAAATCGAGTGATTCGGTGGTGCGCCACCTCGAATTGAATCAAAACAGGGGCGTGCCACCGTACATCGAGCGAGATCAAGGAGTGCCGCCCTTGAACGAAATGAGTCGGTGGCGCTCTGCCGTGAATCGAAGCGAATCGGGGTGCATCGACACGAATCATGAACGACCACCCTCAAGACGAAGCGAAACAGGGAGCACCGCCACGAGCCGCGATGAAAGCAGGTCACGCCGCCGCAGGTACAATCCGCCGTAGCACACAGCGGTGAGGGCTTTCGCGAGCGACACGAGTTGTAGCGTGAAGTCGCTCACTCGAGCGCCGTCGCGTGTCGCCCGCAAGGTCGGGTGGCACAATTCAGGAGCAAGGAGGGGCGGGGAGGTTTTCCCAGAAAACCTTAAGCGTATTGGAGAAGACGAGCCAGACAACAAAAATAAACAAGGGTTTTGTTTATCTAATAAATATACCCCAATACATAAACATATGTGTGGTACGGTTTGGTCAATTCGACCGGCCGCAAATTATTGTAAAACCAATTCAATTAGAAATTAATCAAGAGCCTGAAGCTCTGATACCACTGTTGGAATTTAGAGGCACCTAATCACGTAATACATGCTCTGCGAAAATAAACAGTTCACCAACAACGAACAATTAATTGCATAATTAAAAATGAGTAAACGTAAACAGAATTTTTACAGCAATTCGTACACGGATTCCTCAACTATGGTATCCACGTAACAGTCGTTTACTAACACGCATAGATCTGCCAGCGTTGAATCCCCGAGATGAATTTGCTAGGAAAATTCTAACTTAGAGATTTTATGGAGAAATATGAACTCACGTATTATGAATTCCCAAGAGCTCATATATATAGGAGAGGATTAGCTTAAGTCTCAAGCTAACCTAATTACGAAATAAAATCCCTAATCTTTATTTAAATAAATTTTTTAGATTAATTTCCCACATATAAATCTCTACGGATTTAAATTCCATATATGACAAATCTCAACGATTTGTTTCCACATATATTAAATCCTACAATAATATTCCAAATATTATTATTGGGAATTCTTATTTAATTAAATTCAATTTAATTAAATATTAATAATAATTAATTCCAAATTAATCTATTATTAATTACTTCTCCATAAATTAAATATTAAATCAAATTTAACATTTAATCAACCAACTATAATTAGTAAACAATCGTTACTTGTTGTGTGACCCATAGGCCCTCATATATCGAGCGATTAGTCAAACTAACAGTCTTAATTGAACCCTAGACAATAAATCCGACATTCTCAATATATGAGGTACGTTGTGAGGAAATGTGCAACTACCTGTAACTAAAACATGGGCTATTACGATTTCCTCCTTTCATTCGCGAATACTCGATTAAGTTTTGAACATGATGAAGTGTCTATTCAAATAACTTAATCAATTTATCTCTAATCACTAATTGATCACTTATGTCACACTTAGCCACAAAGTCTAAGTTGACGTGCATCGGCCGATGACTTAGATCCAATTATGATGAGAAGATGAGTATTCTCTCTAAATCCACTTCGAGGAATGAATTCTATTCTTGGCTCAACTACCACGCACATGCACTTCGTGATGAACCCAATCCAAGCCATATCTACCCATGGAAGGGTGCAAGCGTCGGTCATGGTCAAAGTTCATCATCCCACAGATGTTGTGCGTATTGACCTCAAGTCAAAGGAGTATCGCATCGCTCCCACTAACCGAGACACCCGTAGACACATATAGTGGAAATATATCAAACGGTTTCTCGGATGGGTATACCAATACCCTCTAAGGTATTTGTGCATCCATCATGAGATACCTAGTATCTCGTAGTAAGTGAGATCTTACTACACTCTCTAAGAGTATGATGCAGATCACACACCAATCTCCATGGCATCATCAATATCCCATTCTTGATGATCCTTGATCGGGGCTATTTGAGAATCATGCTTAAGTCATCTAAGTTCTCACAACCTCAATGACAACAATGACTCATGAGAACACTTGTATGAATAAATGCAAACAATCAAACATAATATTCAAACAAGTGTATTGTCATACATTAATATTAAATGAACTATAATATTAAATCAAACTGAATATCATCGAGTAACACTAACAGGGTTTGCGTGTGAGTAAGAATGATCAGAGAAGCCCGAAGGGTTTGGGTTATCAGCCATCCCACCTTTTTTCTGTCCAATCAAATTAAAGCACCGACAATTAAAAATAATGCAATGAGAAAATAGGAGGGAAAAGATAGCAAATGACCGAAAATAAAGTAATAACATAAGTAAAATCAACAAACCTCGATTCCTATGTGCAACATAAACTTTTTTCAGCTTTAAGTAATAAACATCACAAACAAATCGAACTTAAGTAGAGAAGAAATCGGAGGTTATTATACAAAACCACCAAGAAACCGACACTGAGTGGAACAAGGTAACCACCCACTATGTTGCAAGTTCAGTGATCGTGGATGTGTAAGGATCCACCAAAAATATTTTCGAACTAGAGACCATATCCAAAATTAAATAAACGCAAATCAGTTCAAATAACTTGTTTAAACCGCAAGATCAACTTATTCAGAACATTAAACAAATCATGTATGATATATAAAGTTTGAATCACTGAAGGTTTCACAAAATGTCGGAGCACATATATCTCAACACTCAATTTTGCATGAAATTCATCATCAAAGTGTCGCATATTTTGAAATTTTCTTTTAAACACATGTTCACATTGATCCACCTTTTCAAGAGAGAACATCGTAGTAGCGAGCTCCACGCCCCATAATTACTCAGCGGATTGTGAACAAACATGGATGTATAATTAATCACCTTTTGAAAAGAGAACATCGTAGTAGTGAGCTCCGTGTCCCATAGTTACTCAGTTATTACACATCTAAGTTGTGCTTTATTTTTCAATGCATTTAAGAGATATATGCCTAGGACTCTGTATCTAAACCATGATTCAACAATAAGATCATAACACTATCATTTAAAGTTCAAACATAAGCAAATCAACAAACAACATCTAGTGTTTATTTTCAGATATAGCAAAGACCAAGAGATTTTCTAAGTGAAGAAAACATCTCATTATCAAGGGCTTTTGTGAAAATATCAGCAAGTTATTTTTCAGTAGAAATGTACTCTAACTTCACAACTTCTTTCTCTAAAAGATCTTTTATAAAGTGATGTCTTATACTTATATGCTTAGTCAAAGAATGTTGCACAGGATTCTTGGAAATATTGATAGCACTAGTATTATCACAATAAACAGTCAAGATACCACTTTCCAACCCATAATCATCAAACATCTTTTTAAGCCAAAGTTGAGTGCAGCAACATATTCAGACTCTGCTGTTGATTGTGAAACACAGTTCTGTTTCTTACTATGCCAGGATATAATGTTGTTTCCCATGTAGAAACATCCTCCACTAGTACTTTTTCTGTCATCACAATCACCTGCCCAATCTGCATCACTATAGCAAACTAAAGAACAATTAGTATCCTTTGAGTACCAAATACCTAGATCACATGTTCATCTACATATCTTATAATTTTTTTCACAGAATTGAGATGTGATTCCTTAGGATTAGCTTGCTATCTAGCACAAAGAGATACACTATACATAATATCAGACCTACTAGAAGTTAAGTACAAAAGACTTCCAATCATTGATCTATACAAAGTAGGATCAACATCTTTTCCAATCAAGTCTTTACTCAACTTTTGAGTTGAACCCATAGGGGTTTTCATAGTTTTAGCAGTTTCAAGACCAAATCTTTTCACCAAATTCTTAGCATATTTATTTTGAGAAAAGAAAATACCATCTTTCATTTGTTTGATTTGAAGACCAAAAAAGAAATTCAGTTCTCCAACCATGGACATTTCAAAAGTACAGATCATTTCTTTAACAAAACTCTCAAGCATATCATTACAAGTTGAACCAAATACAATATCATCAACATATATTTGAGCAACCATGATATCATCCTTAGAAATTTTAATGAACAAGGTTCTATCAGCTTCACCTCTCATAAAATCAAACTCAAGTAAGAAATCAGTAAGTCTACCATACCAAGCTCTAGGTGCTTGTTTTAGACCATACAAAGCTTTCTTTAACTTGTAAACATGATCAGGAAATTCTAGATTCTCAAAACCTTTAGGTTGTTCAACATAAGCTTCATCATCCAGAATACCATTTAAGAAAGTAGCTTTAACATCTATTTGATGCAAGTTAATGTTAATGAAACATGCAATAGCAAGAAGTAATCTAATAGATGTTGGGGTTATACTGAAAAGTATGCTTTTTACTTTGTATAACCGAACTGAATTTTTATTTATTTACTGAAATAAATTATTAATCACTATTGCATTAAATATGAATGAATGTTATATATATTTGTTGCAAACCTATTCGATAAGTAAGTACGATACCATATCACAGAAGATCAAAATAATAGTTCCTCGTGATTAAGTACAAATTCACAACCCAGATGGAAATGAACAATCCATCATGAAAGGTTGAAGTGTAAGGGTCAGATTGACTTGTCTTGACCAAGAGATTACATTAGTGCATTATGATGCACTGAATAGGACCTACATGAGGATAAATTCTTCGGTACTGAATATACAAGAATTAGACCTCAGTGGCTCGTTATTTCTTAATTACCGTCCCTTAATTAGGATCGTGTGAAATTAATAACTATTTCTTTGACTTATGATGGGAAGAGATTCAACGCGATTCGATACTTTATATCTTGGGCAATATTATTGGTTACATGACGATTGCTAAGATTTAATATGGAGAATGATGTGCAAGTACGACTTGCTTGATTTGTCCCCTTGGTGGGCTCAGAATCTTTATCATACCAAATCTTGCAAGTGGAAATTTATTTCCGGAATGGATAATAATGTTGAGCTGTCTTTACTCCAAGGAAAAAGATATCAATTAATACAAAGCTTGTTCAGTGGCTTAATTAATTAGTGAACTAATATAATCTTAAACATGGGAAATAATGATCGGGAGCCATATTATTGTAAAGTCGTAATATGGGTTAAGATGGATAGTTCAATATTAATTTTATAGTGGAATAAATTAATATTAATGGGCTTGAATAATATTTTGGCTTAATATTAAAGTTTCATAGCCCATTGAAGGTCCAATCTTAATTCTCCTAAAGCCCCCTCAAATAGCCCAAAATTAAGTCCAATTAATGAAAAGGAGAAGAAAATATTCTTGCCTAATATTTCCTAAAAAATTTCGAAAATATTGTAGGAAAGAAGAAGAAAGATTTTCTTGATATTCTTGAAGAGTATTTTATGGAAAAAGATAAGTATTCTTGTAATACATAACTATCCCATAAATTCAAGAAACAAAATCTTGTTTCTTTTTCCTTGTAGATTTTCGAAAAATAGGACAAAAGGGGAATTAAATTTTTATGGAAAAATTTAATTATGGAGAAAAGAATATATGAGATATATTCAAGATTTCTTGGAGATCAAGAAAAATATTTTCTTCCTTATTTTTTCATTGAAAAAAATCTGCCTCCTTAGTCCTATAAATAGAGGATGAATTTTTCATTCCCAGGTGCAATTCCATGTGTTGGAAATATTAGAAATTCACAAAGGTGGTGGCAAAATATTTTATATTTCTCCTTTCTTAAAATCGTTAGTGCGAATCCTCCCACCGGATTACGTTCGTGGACTTGGGATATATTTGGGAAGACTCTTTGGGTTGATCCAACGTCCCATCAGTTGTCTCTACAAGAGGTATGTAATCTCATAACTCTTAGATTCTGCATGCTTAGTATTTACGTGGATTATGTGTACGCATGTTGTTTATTTTCTTATTAATTATTATATTGAATTGATTTAAGATTAATTCATGTTAGTAATTAATTGATTAATTTAAATATGTATTTAAATTCATCTCGAATAGATCCGGGCACCCCATATTTCCCAACAATAGATTCAATTCTAGCAACAGGAGCAAATGTATCAACAAAGTCTATTCCTTCAATCTGAGTATAACCTTGAGCAACCAATCTAGCCTTAGTTCTCACAATATGACCAGATTCATCAGTTTTATTCTTGAAAATCCACTTTGTTCATATGACATTAATATCAGAATTAGGTCTAGGTACAAGTGTCCAAATATCATTTCTTTCAAACTGATTAAGCTCTTCATGCATAACATTTATCTAATTTTCATCATCAAGAGCTTCTTTCACATTTTAGGCTCAATTTCAGAATGATAACACTCAAAAGTTACCTGATTGCATATGGATGACATGCAAACTGATCTTATAAGGTTATTGATATGAATACCCATTCTTCTTCTAGTTTGTACACCAGTGGTAGCTTCTCCAATGATCTGATCTGATGGATGACTTTTCATTATCTTTGTTGAGGGAACCAAATGTTTTGGATACTGTGAATCTTGTGACAGATTTTCAGTATTTGAACTTTTGGGTAATGTTGCATCAGATGTTGAAGAAACATTCTGATTCTGATCAACAGTTTTACTATCTTCAGTGTCATCAGTATTTCTGGATACTTCTATCAAATCTGATACATTATCTTCAGCACTTTTACCTGCAAGACTTGCAAGTTCATCAAATACGACATTAACAGATTCTTGCATTGTATCAGTTCTCAAGTTATAGATTCTATATGCCTTGCTATTCTTAGAATATCCTAAGAAAAATCCTTTATTACTCTTAGAATCAAACTTGTGCAACTGATCTCTATCATTCAAAATGTAACAAACACAACCAAACACATGAAAGTATTTCAAATTTTGTTTCTTGTTATTTAGAATATCATAGGGAGTACAATTACTACCAGAACGAATATAGACTCTATTTACAATTTGACAAGCATTATTCAAAGCTTCAGCCCAGAATTTCTTAGAAAGACTTTTTGAGGTTAGCATAACTCTTGCCATTTCTTGCAAAGTTCTATTTTTCTTTCAGCAAATCCATTTTGCTGAGGAGTTTTAGGTGAAGAAAACTCTTGCAAAATACCTTTTTTTCCACAAAAATTAGTAAACAAACTGTTTTCAATTTCTCTTCCATGATCAGACCTTATCCTACTGATCTTTAAACACAAAACAGATTTAAACCTTTTGTAAAGAATTTTGAACTCAGAAAAGGTATCTGATTTTTCTTTTAGAAAAATAACCCAAGTATATCTAGAGAAATCATCTACAAGAACATATGAATACTTCTTTCCACCTAAACTTTCAGTTTCCATAGAACCCATTAGATTTATATGAATCAACTCACAACACCTGTTTGTTGTACATACTGACAACATTTGATGTGTTGTCCTTACTTGCTTACCTTTCTGGCATGGTCCAAAGATTTTTCCTTTTTCAAAGTTAAGATCAGGTAAATCAACAGCAACACCTAGTCTATGCAATTTCTGAATACTTCTGTAATTAGCATGACCAAGTTTTTGATGCCACTAAATAATATCATCTGCTTTAGGACTTTTACAAGCATGATTTGAACCAATCAAATAGCAATTATCAGCAAATCTTTTGCCAGTCATTAAGCAATTATCTTTTTTGTCAAATATATAGCATGATTTCTTGTCAAATTTCACATGTAAATCATCATCACATAACTGACTAATACTAATCAGATTAGCAAGTAAACCTTTTATATGTAACACATTTGTCAACTTTGAAAAACCAGGAATATTCAATATTCCTTTCCAACAACTTTACCTTTTGAACCACCATCATATGTAACATGACCACCATCACAAGATTTATAGTTAGACAAATAGTTAATTTGACCAGTCATGCGTCTAGAACAACCACTATCAAAGTACCAAGATCCAGGAACACATGCTTTCAAAGATGTATACACAACATTACATGACATGTTCTTATGAATCAACTTTTTAGTGTTGTTAACCTGTTTTATAGGGTGTTCAACTTTATCAGGTAAAACAATTTCAGCTTTTAAGTCTCTTCTTAACTTAGAACAGTATGGATGAATATGACCTACTCCAGCATAATAAAAATAGACATACTCTTTAAACAAACCTTCAGATTTCTTTTGTTTACCTTTCAAATGTTTTGGCACAGAAGTCCAGCTTTTACAAAAGAAATAGGTTCACAGGATATAGGAGTATTCTCAGAAGATTTTCACAAAATCAAGTCCAGCATTATCAGATCTACCAATCATTAGTGCCTCATTCAATTCAGTAGTACTTGCAAAAACTTTTTAAAACTAAGAGTAGTCCACTTGAGTTCATCTTTCAAGGCAGAAATTTCCACATCTTTTCTAGTTAAAAGAACTTCAAGCTTAACAAGATTCTCTTTTAAATCTGAATTTTCTAAACATAAGGAACTCAACACCTATTTTTGAGTTTCTAAATCAGTTTTAAACTTCAGATATTTAGAGTCACAATCAGCAGAACATGATGTTTCAGCATTCAGAATAGTTTCAATAAAACAGTTAATCTCAGAATTATATTTACTGAATGTTGTTTTAACATCTGATTCTGCTTCAGACCAATAATCATCGAGATCATCATCAAATGTATCATCTTAAACTATTCTAGAAGGCATAACACTTAGTTCACATTTACTAGCATCAGTTTCATCATCAGAATCATCACTTAAGGTAGCATTAAAGTTCATCTTCTTCCTAAGCATAGTATTAACACATTCATTAGCATAATGACCATATGCAGAACATGCATCACATTTAACCTTTTCTGTACTTAGGATCATATTTGAACTTGTTATCTTTATTGAATTGTCTAGGTTGATTGAAACTGGAAGGCTGACTTGGAACAAGCTTTTTATCAGAGGGAGAAGAATTCTGATTAAATTTATCTTTTGGTTGAAAAATACCATTTGGTCTTCTGAACTTTCCTTTTAGAAAATATTTGAATTGCTTAGTGATAAGAGCAAATTGTTCAGAAACATTTTCATCACATAAATAAGAAACATCATGTGAGGTCCCGGTTAAAACCCATTTTGCACGTGCGGAAGCAACCAATTTAAAAGCGATGCATATAAAACAGGGGTGAGGGCAGAGTGTTTCCAATTTTTGCTTTTTAAGATCATGTGTTGTGTTTTGCTTATAATCGAATGCATATGTCAAGATAAGAACTTAAAGCAGTAAACAACACAACAAAGTATAGTGGTTCGGAGGCTCAAGCTCCTACATCCACTCTCCCTGTTCCTAGGGAAATTCCTTCAACTGGACTTATCACCCTCTCGGGTTCGCCTCTAGATATTTAACGAGCTCACACTCCAACGGGACTTATCACCCTCACTCGGGATTGCCTACAGATGTTTACCGAGTTCACACTCCAACGGGACTTATCACCCTCACTCGGGATTGCCTACCCTCCCTTTCGGGATTGCTAGATGTTTACCGAGTTCACACTCACCTACAAACTTAACCGACTGATTTGGGTAAGGTTTGTTTGGTTTCCAACTATGGTGAGATTTTCCCTTACATTTGTTTAGCCTCAATGATAAGGTTGGGAAAATCTCTCTAAGCTTAGGATACATCGTGGGTTGCTTAGATTGGGTTCTAGAACACTCTTTGAATATATGCGTGTATTTCTTTCTCTGTGTTCTATGGTGGGAATGCTAGATGATTTGGCTTGATGGATGTTTCACGCATTCTTCCACACCTGATAATGACGGAAGAACTTGTATTTATAGTGTGGATTTGAATGTTACCGTTGGATGGAGTCACATTCAAATCTATACTATTCTGTAGCTTTTTGCAGCTTTTTCAGGGTGGTTGTCTTCCTCTCATTGGTCCACGTCAGCTGATTCTAACGGCTATATTCCTCGATTCCTCGCCTTGGAATCATTCAGATTCTCTCGAGTCTCGGTGTCTTGATCTATCGAGCCCCTCGGTCTATCTCGAGCCTTGGTGACTTCTCTTGGCCGGACCTTATCGATCGAGCATACCGACTTTTCGAGCTAAGCTGAAGTTCAAACTCTTCACGTCTTCGAACAATCGACCCTCAGTCACGAGCACATCGAAGTTAGCCCGATCATCGGCCGGCGTTCGATTCTCAGTGAATATGACTTCAGATGACTTCTCTTCTGATGACTTCTTTCCTGATCTGGTATGCAGATTTTACGGTTTTCGATATGTCGATTTCTTCTCGCTTTGATCTAATCGGCTCACATGATCGATCGATTATAGCATCAGTCAAGATATCGGTTTATCGCATCGGATTAGTACATCGAGTTAGCATATTGGGTTAGCATATCGGTTTAGAACATCGATCTCAATCACGTCGATCTTGATCATCCGCTCATCTTCATGTCGATCTCGATCACGTCGATCTTGATCGATCTCATCTCCTCCTCTTTCGATCGCAACCTTCTCTTTTGATCTTACCGTCGGATTTCTTCCCGATTAAGCATGCGCTTCTTCGATCACCGGATCGGCAAATGCATTCTTCCGATCACCGGATCGGCAAATCATTCTTCCGATCATCGACCAGTCAATTACGGTCATCGATCGGAATCATCCGTCATCGATCTTACGATCGGTTGGCTTAGCTTTTCTTCTCTTCTGATTTTGCTCAGCTCATCAGTTAACTCCGGAACTCATCTTACTCATCTGATCTTGATCAGTCTCGTCTGCAGCCTCGTCTGATCTCGATCATCTACGTCTGATTTTGTGAGTTCCCCCTCAATTTGTTCTCTCGTTCCCCCTCAACTTGTTATCTGTAAATCAACTTCAATAACACAAGTTGATAATGTTTTGGCATAATTCATCAAAACTAAAATATCCCAACACAACATCATTAGAATCAACTTCAGTAACATAGGGATGTTTACCAACATTATCAGAAGTTTCACCTCTAAAAGCAAGTACTTTCTTGTCTTTATCTTTCTCATGTTTATCATCATCTAACATATTTGAGTTAATCTCATAAGTTTTCAAAATACTTATCAACTCATTTTGACTCAACAAATCAGTGTTCTTAGCCTCTTCTATTGCACAGATTTTAGCATCAAGTCGTTTAGGAACAGTTCTTAGTATCTTATTAACAAACTGAGTGTTGGAAATTGGATCACCAAGTGAGTGTGACTCATTAGAAATCTCACTTATCCTTTCATTGTATGATGAAATGTTCTCATCATATTTCATCTTCAAGTTTTCAAACTTGGTTCCCAACATTCTGAGTCTAGTTCTTCGAACACTTTCTGATCCTTCACAAAGCATCCTTAGAAGAAACACAGTTAGATATCAGTTTAAACATAGAAACATCAGTAGCAGTAAAAATCGCATTAAGGGCTTTAGAATTGAAATTGGCCGATGTGCATTCATCATTGGACCAATCAATTTCCTTTTTGACTTGTGATTCACCATCATTATCACCAACTGTCTTTGGTGGATTCCAACCAGACAACACACTACGCCATGCTCTCTCGTCTATAGACTTAATGTACATGCGCATTTTAGGTTTCCAGTATGGGTAATTTGATCCATCCAAAATTGGAAGTTTTAAAGGAGACAGTGGATAATCCATTACAAAAACACACTTTAAACACAGGACCTTTAACTTAGTGTATCAAGTTTATGGCTCTAGCGCTAGCTGAAAGTGTGTGTGCATGTATTTTCAGAGTGTTGTTGAAAATGTTGTGAAACATATAAAACAACATACGACAGCGGAAGTATAAAAACGCAGTGCAAAGGATTTCAAAATTGTGTATAGTCTATAATCAGACTATACGAACCTCATGGTTAAAAACATCACTATAACAAGTAGTGAGATACACACGATTCTCTTACAAGATCCTAAAAGGTGTAGTGAAAAACCACACACCAAAAATCAATCTATTCAATCAAGTAACTAGCGATCTTATTCAACCTAAAACTTGATCTAATAAGATAAAACAATACTGATGGGAAATGTTGGGATACACTCGACCAGTACAAATAGACATAGCATCGACTCTCACACTCCACTCACGGTTTTGTCTCGGATGCTACTCTCTTAAGTTTGGAGTAGAGCAAATGGGATTTCACTTTAACTCGAACTTGAATGTCGACCAATGCAGTCTATTTATAGACATTCGGAGCAACTGCATTGTCCTATCCACTTGGTGTGGATAGCCTTGAACATCTCCTCCACTATCTCCATGATCTTGGTGTAACCACCCATGATCTTTCTATTCTTACTCCATCAGTGCAACCGCTTGATAATATCCGAAATTGTCTTCAACCTGCAATGTAGGAAACATAGAAAAACATATCTAATAAAACGGAGTCAGTGTTAGGAGAAAGAGAAAATTTATGATGTTGTGCAAAATGTTGTCCAACATCTGGAACAACATCCGTGCAACATCAACAAAGAAGTGTACGCATAATTTGTTTATTAAAAAGTTAAGTTGAGTTTAAAAATTTGACCAGAAAGTCATGTGTTTAATTCAATCTAATGTTCGCTTGTCCTAATCCAAGAGATCAACTGAATCCCAACGTTTTCAAAGTAAATTATCACTCTCAAAACCTTAGGAAATCACAACCAACATGTCTATCTATTTATCAAGTTCGATAGCTCTATTATGCTTGGTATTCTACTTTCAAGATTTATAACACATAGACTTAAAATTAAAATGACATGTTAGGTAATTTAACAAAACCAGGCATGTGCTTGTGAATAATTAGGGTTATGTTGGGAAATTTAGTTTTGATGAAAGTTCCAAAAACACATGTAATAGGACCAGTCAGACCTGTTAGCTGACTGATGTTTATATTACCGCTATAGGAGACCAGTTGATAATGATTGTATAGAACAACTGATGTAATAGATAGGTCACATATTGAGGGGGAACTCAATATGTATAGGTCAGATCTGGAGATTCAGAAGACAGCTGATATCCGACAGGCCAGAATGCAAAACCAGAACGGAAGATCAGATCGATCTGATCTAGTTAGATAACTCAGCTGAAGTCATGAAGTTCAAACTTAGAATACTCGAAGATCAGATGACTTCCAGAAGATCAGACCAGAAGACCTACATCAGCCGGAGTCTGCCAGTTGAAGCTAAGTCAACAGGCGCCAGAAGACTCTATCAGGTAGACTGATCAGTCCTGACTGATCAGGTCAGCTCACTAAGTGAAAACTGATGTTTCACTTGATCATACGTCGATGATCTGAACAGAAAGAATGTCAACCTTAGTTGGAAGAACAACACTGCAAAGTAAGTCTTCCATCCAATAAGGAAGAGACACGTATGAACGGAGCTGATACTCGCGGGATTCGATGATGCTCTCTCCAACGGCTACAAATACATATTCACGCTTTCGGCCATGCCATTCCTGAAGCACGTCACATCAAGCCTGCAAGTCTACCAAAAATAGCCTGAAATTCAAATTGCTCTCCAACGGCTCTTTGATTTCAAGGTCTATAAATATGGGATCACACTTCAGAGTGAAGACACGGAAATTATACGAAAAGCTTGACAAAACAAAAATACTCAGATTTCCGCACGAAGAACACAAACAAGAAGCTTATTCTATATAGTGTTCATCCCATAAGTTCTTAGCATAGAAATCTTTTCATCTAAATTGTTAGTCGCTTTATACACAAGAAAATATTTCATAGTTGGAACTAAAACAATCTTACCCAAACCCCAAGTTAGGATAAGTTGTTTAGCAAGATTCGATCTAGGGTTTCTAAAATTGATTTCAGGATCGGTTGAGTGAGAACTCTTAAAACATCTGTTGGTGTACTGTGTTGGACTAACACACAAAACTAAGTCCAGTCGGTTAAGTCGGTTAAGTTGGTTAAGTTGGTGCCCCTTGTTATAGGGAAGAGTGGGCGTAGGGGATGGTTTGTCGAACCACTATAAATCTTGTGTGCCTTTCTTTGCTTTGATTAATGTTCTCACATCGCATAACTTTAAAGCGCATATCATATTCTAAGTTAAGATCGGTTAGCACCAAGCTTCGATCGATCGGATTTGACAATTTTGTCGGTGATTAAAATACCAACTTTGGAATCTGATTTATACAAACTGGTTTTTCACACGGGTAAAACTTAAGCTTCCGCACACATCAGTTAAACTGATAGTTACCGAAGCGATTCGCCTCTACAAAGCGATCAATAAGTTGGTTATCGATCGAACCGATTCACTTTCGACTCGATCAAGGCTAATCGCTATCACACCGATCAGACGAAAAGTTTTCAGAAGTCTATTCACCCCTCCCCTCTAGACTTCTGCCCTCACAAAACCCGTTCGGGACCTACAAGTGGTATCAGAGTTGTTGGTTCTCTGAGACTAATCGACTCGTGTATCATCGATTCTTGAGGAAGAATCTTTGTGGTCAATCGAATCGATCTTGAAAAACATTTTTAAAACTCATTCATTTTCCAAAATCACTCAGCATGGATAACACCTCAGGTATGTATCATGATCTGCCGAAGTTCTCAATCGATGAGTATGCAGATTGGGCCATATATATGTCCAACCATCTAGGCTCGATCAGTGGGAGAATGATGGAAGTCATTGAAAGAGGACCCATCATTATTTATCACGACAACCCTGCAGTCGGAGGAGATACAGACTTTGCCCCTGGAAGTCTCGTACGAAAAAGCCCAGCCTTGATGGATGCAGAAGAGAGGAAACTGCATACTCTAGATACTATCGCAAGGCATATTATCATGAAAACAATGGATAAGGTCACCAAAGAAAAGATTAAGTATCTCAAATCTGCGAAAGCAATGTGGGATACTCTGGCTGAGATTTGCGAGGAAACAAAGCAGATAAAAAACATACCGTCTACAAGTTTAACCGGTGAAGTTCGAGAAATCAAGATGCTGCTTAAACTAAAACCATCAACGAACTCGATGGAAGAATTACTATGTCTATAAACAAGCTTCGAGAACTTGGTAGAGAGATGTCTGATAAAGATATCAACTACAAAATTCTAAGGTCTCTCACCAAGAAGTGGGATATGAAGGTCACGGTGATCAAGGATTGCCAAGACATCTCAAAAATGAAACCAAGCAGCTTGTTCTTGAGCCTTAAAGCTCACGAGTTCGATTTGATTGAGAGAGGACAAGCGGATGAAGATGAGGTGCCCGCTGAAGCCTCAACTTCAAAATCAGTTGCTTTTAAGGCAACCAGCAGCAGAACGAAGGCCAACGAACCTATTGGGAATATAATGAGTCAAGGCGTATCAGACGCTTCCGCTACCGTGAAGCTTGAGAAGTCGGACGTCCAACTTGGTAAGTATCAAAGATTTTATAAGGACTATCAACATAGTCGAGAAGAAGTAGGAGATCAGCCAATGGATCTCCGAAGAAGAACAAGATCCGATGATCGGAGGATCACGAAATGAAAGGAAGAGAGATAGTCCGAATGAGGAAAGAAGAGAAACCAATCAGATGAAGAAGCTCGGGACTACTATCGAAAGGCAAGTCACCCGATAGGTCGTGATGTATGAGTGATTCACCTCGAAAGAAAGATTCGGTGGATCAAGGAGCATGCTTCAACTGTGAGAAGCCAGGTCACTATAGTGCAGATCGCCCAGAGCCGACGCCGAGAGAGAGGGAAGAAAAGAGGAATGTAAGAGAGCAACGCACAGGATGTAAGGGCCATGGTTGCCGATACGTCAGAATAGAAGATTCTATCCCCTCCGAGGACTCTGGATACTCCTCTCAGAGAAGACTTACACTTTCGATCAAGAAGCCGGGCCGACTTCTATGAAAATGAAGATCGATATTCTCTTGGGGACGATGATGAGATCTCGCCTGATGGCGGGGAGGACCAATCTGAGGTAACCTCCAAACTTACTTTGTTCGCTTTACACCGCTATCATTAGCACACCTTTCTTTGGGAGATCGACCGCAGCTCTACTCGAGCAATTGCTTGAAGATCTCTCAAATGCAAAAGAGACACTTATGTTATAGTGGAAGCCGAAAATGATAAGTCGAGGACCGTAAATAATCACTTGCTAAAGAAAATGATCTATGTAAAGCCTCCGAACTTAGATCGGTGAAAGTCTTTCGAATAACCGAGGAATTTAAAATTCTCGAAGTTAAAGCTTCGATGGGGAGAGAAGCAGATCAAAGATCACCGGCAATTAACAAAACGACAAGTCGATGACTTCAAAATCCTACAAGCAAAATTCGATGATTTGTTCCAAAAGCATGAAAGTCTAAAAACATCGAGGATGATCTCGCGAAGAAAATGGAAGTTTTTTTCAAAATCATCTAAAACCGATTCAAGATATGAACGCCTATTTTCGAACAACGATTAATAAGAAGGGACTTGGCTATGACAACCCTTCCACATCCTCAAAAGCCCCTACCGATTCATCTCAAAAGGTGTATTCGGGACGAATTTCTGACAAAGATACATCAAAAGCCAAATATGTATCTAATAAGGGAAAATGACCAGTTGAGCAGGTAAGGCAGGTGCCTAACCAGAAGGGGAACAAAAATGAACCCCAACTGGTAAAGCATCAGCCGAGAAATCAACAGAAGAACCCAGTTCTTCTGAAGAAACCTCAACCTAATCAACAGATCAGGAATCAGAAAAGACAACCTGTAAAAGGGAAGTACAATCTGAGACCCAATCAAGGTCAGCTGCCTAATAAGCATGCTGAATGTAAACCAAAAAACCACCTATGCCTAAAAGATATGAATCTTTTAATGGTAGCAGTCGTACCTACCCTTATAATCAGAAATCTAGGGCTGCTGCACCTGAACCACACTGGATAAGAAGAAGACAAACAGAAAAGGAAAATCCCAAATCTTCTAATTCATCCAAGGTTCACACTAATAATCATACAAAACAGAAAGCATATAAAGAGATGTATGATTATGTTGACAGGTATGGGAGACAAATCAGGCCTTCTGATCTAACTGATCACAATAGAAGTGCTCTGTTTGTATGGCTTCCCAAAACTAATCCTAACCCCCCGGGCCCAATCCAAAAGGGGTACTAAAAACCCGATCCGATTGCAGGATCGCGTGGGTCTGGCCAACAAAGGAGGTGTGCAAGCAACTATCTGGTACATCGATAGTGGATGCTCAAGGCACATGACTGGAAGCAAACATCTCCTCAGCTCTTACATAGAACAGAAAGGCCCGCGTGTACTCTTCGGTGATGATAACTTTGGCTATACCAAAGGGTTCGGAACCTTAGAGAATGACGATGTACAAGTAACTGGAGTCTCGTATGTCGAAGGTCTAAAGCACAACCTATTATCGGTTTCACAATTCTGCGACAACGGATTCAGTGTTGAGTTCTCGACTGATCAATGCACTATCAAGAATCGAGCCACTCAACAGATTTTGCTAACTGGTTCAAGGAAAGGGACGATCTACACAGCTGATTGGAACAGTTGCCCAAGAAATGCATGCCTAATTGTCAAGAGTTCCAAAAGTAGCAGTTGGCTCTGGCACAAAAGAATGAGTCATCTGAACTTTAAAACTCTTAACAAAATAGCAAGGATGTCTCTAGTAGAAGGACTTCCGAATGAAGTATTTTCAAAGGATCAGACATGTACTGCATGTCAGAAAGGAAAACAGGTCAAAGCTTCATTCAAGGGAATTCCAGGACCGGCATCCAGCAGGGTACTGCAGCTGCTTCATATGGATCTATTCGGACCAGTTACACCAGTCAGTCTCAACGGACGCAAATATACTCTAGTAATCGTGGATGATTATTCCAAGTTTACCTGGGTTATATTCTTACACAAGAAGAATGAGACGACTACGAAGATACCCGAGCTGCTAAAACGATTACAAAATGAGAAGGGTGTCGGTTGTAGTAAAAATCAGATCAGATAAAGGTACAGAATTTCTGAACTCTTTTATTACTGATTTTTGCTCTGAGTTTGGTATACAGCATGAAACATCAGCTGCGAGGACGCCTCAACAAAATGGAGTAGCTGAACGGAGGAACAGAACTCTCAAAGAAGCTGCTCGCACAATGTTAGCTGAACATGCGATACCAAGCCGTTTTGGGGCGAATAATCAACACTGCATGCCATACTCAGAACAGATGTCTTCTGACTAAGGCTCACTACAAAACACCCTATGAACTGTGGAAGGACAGAAAACCTCGTGTCTCTTACTTCCATATTTTTGGGTATAAGTGCTTCATACACAACAATGGGAAGAGTCAGTTGAAGACTTTTGAGGCCAAGTCAGATGAGGGTATATTTCTAGGATATTCCTCATCTAGCAAGGCTTTTCGGGGTCTACAATGATTTAACCCTACTTGTGGAAGAAACACCCCATGTAGTCTTTGATGAAGCATCTTCTGATCAAGAGAAATCTGCCGCAGAACAAGATGTACCTGATCAACAAGAATCTGATTTTCAGAAAATGGATCAGCTAACGATCAAGGAAAAAGAATCAGAAACTGTAACAATTTACATTCCAGATCTAGCTGTCTCACCAGATCAATCAGATCCTAAGGTACGAACAACTGTCGATGAAGAAGTTGATTCAGCTGAGACAGTAGCAACTGAACCATCCGGTTCAGGGGGAACATCTGAAGTTCCCACGAATAGACATCAGCACATGATGAGTCCAACATCAGCTGAGACTTGTTCTTATCAAGTGGATCATAACTCTGCTCCACTCCCAATCGCTAGTAATGAAATTTTATCAGAAACGAACGATGTTCTCCAAAACGCAAATCAGAACAGAAGGACCTGGATAACCAGTCATCCAACTGATCTGATAATCGGAGACCCGTCTGATAAAGTTAAAACTAGACATCAGACAGTGAAAGTGCCATGTATTGTGTTATCTCGTCTATGAAGGAACTCGCAACTATAGAGGAAGCTCTACAGACGCAAACGGATTCTAGCCATGCAGGAGGAGGAGTGGAACGAGTTCGAAAGAAATCAAGTTTGGGAACTAGTGGATGTAACCAGTCATCAAGACGTAATTGGCACGAAGTGGATCTTCAAGAACAAGAGAGATGAGAAAAATGTCATCACCAGAAATAAGGCAAGACTTGTTGCTAAGGGGTATTCACAATCAGAAGGAATTGATTACGATGAGACCTTTGCACCGGGCCGCTCTTCTAAAGCCATTCGTCAACATTTCGCATATGCTTCCCACAGAGGGTTCACTGTGTATCAGATGGACGTAAAGAGTGCTTTCTTAAATGGGGTACTAGCAGAGGAAGTTTATGTCGAACAACCTCCAGGCTTTGAAAAGGGCAACCAAGTGTACCGTTTAAGAAAAGCTCTTTATGGTTGAAAACAGCTCCTCGAGCCCGGTATGATACACTCTCCGGTTCTTGATCGAAAGTGGGTTCACTAAAGGAACAGTGGACAGAACCTTATTCAGAATAGAAGATGGAGAAGATATTCTGATGGTTCAGATTTACGTGGACGACATCATCTTCGGATCTCCTAACAAGAGTCTATGTGAAAGATTCAGCAAACTGATGCAAGGAAAATTCGAGATGTCCATGATGGGTCAGATGAATTACTTTCTGGGTCTTCAAGTTAAACAAAGTACAGAAGGGATATTCATCTGCCAAGCAAAGTACACTAGGAATTTATTGGCTAAGTTTGGAATTCAAAATTGTAAGGAAGCCAAAATTCCTATGATGACTGGATTCAAGATGGATCCAGATGAGGATGGTCAGAAAACAAATCAGAAGGAATATAGGGCTCTCATTGGATCTCTACTATACCGATCGCCCGCCAGACCGGGATATCACTTTTTGTAGTAGGTGTATGTGATTTCGAGCAAATCCAATGATCGACCACCTAGAAGCAAACTAAGCGGATTCTTAAGTATCTGAAGGGGACAGTAAACCTTGGTTTATTTTACCCATCAGATGATAATCTAGAGCTTAGTGGGTATTCTGATTCTGATTATGGAGGTTGCAAGATTGACAGAAAATCAACCTCAGGAACATGTCAGTTCTTAGGAAGTAAACTGATCTCGTGGTTTTCAAAGAAGCAGACATCAGTTGCGACATCTACGACTGAAGCAGAATATATGGCTGCAGGAAGCCGTTGTTCCTAATCGCTTTCTGGCTTAGTCGGCGGTGAGGATTATAACATTGAAGCTAACAATGTACCTATTTTCTGTGACAGTAATAGTGCTATTGCAATCACTCAGAATCCGGTTCTACATACAAGATGCAAGCATGTGGATGTCAGACACCACTTTATAAGAGATCACGTTGAAAAGAAGAATATCAGAATGGAAAAGATTCATACTGATATACGTATATCGATATTCTAACCAAGCCACTACCGAGATCGATTCAGAGAATTATGCAATGAGCTAGGGCTTCTAGATCTTGGAGAAAAGGCACCTAAAATTCATGATGGATTGTTCTCCAGAACTAGCTGGTTAAGAGACTAACCAGATAGAAAGGAATCAGTTGAGTTTGGTATCTCAACTGATCAGAAGATCAGTCAAGGAACTGATGTGAAAAATCGATCAGATTTACATGTTACCAGATCCAAAGGAACCGATCGATTTTAAGGATTACGGTTTAAGGTCTATCGGTTTAAAGGAACTGATCGGATTTAAGGTCTATCAGATTAAAGGAAATGCTCAGTTTAAAGGATTATCTGATTAAATCAATTTGGTTATAGTACTTCTTTGTGAGTCGATTTAGCTGATATTCAACAAGCAAGATTCAGAGATTAACAACTATCAATCGCATAAGAAAGCAGAAATTTACACAACGATGAAATAACATAACTTTTCATTGATAAAAACCCGAAGGTAAGGTTACATTACAAGATTCAAGTACAAAGGACCCGGAGGTCAGTACATAAATGTTAACCAAAAAACCTAACCCTAAACCCTAAACCCTCATCCTAACCCAAGTGGAGCAGGGAGAGAGAGAGATTTTAATCTGATGCTCTCTTTTTCCCCCACTTAACAAGGGTGAGAGAGGCTTTAAAGAAAGAATATATCAAGGCGCTCGCAGAGGTTGAAGATCAAGAAAAATGGAGCGACAGCGGCCTTGATAGGATTTTTAAGCCAGGAGCCCTAAGAAAGAGTCAGTGGGCTCTCCAGCTGTTAAATGGTGAGGTGATATACGAAGATCAGTTGTTGGCTGATCAAGATCGCATATCAAACTCACGTTCATTTTCAGACTAAGTCTGTTGATGGTAGTTACGTCATAACGATAGACACACAAGGTGCATACGGATAGGAGAAGTGTCTTCTCAGTTGCAACAACAGGCCCGCCTCCATGGTGGTAGAGAAGCTTTGCAACAATCATTATGTGAAATCTTTGACGATAACGAAAAAACAAAGAATAAGGGACGCAAAGGGTTGATTTGAAAAAAGTGAATTCATTGAAAAAGGGGTAAAAATATTTTAGGAATCTTAACAGGAAATAAGGGTTCACCAAGATACATGATTTCACAAAGAAAATAAGTATGGTGAATGGGTCATGTTGTGTAAAATAATTGGTCCAATTTATAGAGGCCAAGCAAGGGTGCAAATGCAAATTCAAGCTCTCAAAACCTTTTAGAGAAATTTGCATCAAAAGGATGCGATGTAGGAATCACGCGATCGATAATTGGATAAATTTCGGCGGATTGACATATCGAAAGATTGAGACGATTATTACGCGATGTCAAATCGCCAACCAACTTAGGAATAGAGATTACTATTCTAGACTAAGTTTTGGCGGTAACACCTATTCCAAGAATTGACTTGATCTGAGAAGATTCAGATTAGGTCAATCAAAATCTGATACATTCGAAGCTGATCAGATAAGAAAGATCAGCTGAGCTTAAAACCACAAATCAGATGCATCAGTCTATGGGAAAATCAGAAATATCAGTTGGAGGGGGAACTTCAACTGATAAAGGAGGATCAGAAGGGAAATCAGACGTATTCAAGGAAGATCAGTTGAGCTTGAAACCTCAACAAATCAGATGCAAGTGAAGAAGATCGGTTAAAAGGATCAGTTGGGAAATTTTAAGGCTTAGGCAGAATAACTAAGATCAACAAGTGAAATCAACATTGACAAGTGGTATTGATCGATTACAATATCACCAACCAGATCACGATTTCTTTTCTCTTGTTCTTTTCTTTTACTTATCGGATCTTATCCGATATTACTTGCCTTCATTGTACCCATTATCCTGCGGACGATTACGCAAATCATTTAATGCGGACGTGGGGAACATGTATTAACTGCTATTGAACGTGCTTTTAAATCCAAAAGTTTTTCGTACGTGCTTTCCCTGACCCTACGATCAAAACCGCTTAATCTGGAGCGTTTAATCTTTTCAAACGATTGATCTTCCAAATCTTGTCTTCTTTTTCCCTCCGTCTCTTTATAAGGTTCATCAAAACCTACCAGAGTTTTTCTGTGTCACAAACCTGCATTCTATTCTCTGAAAAACTCCAAATTATCTCTGTGCGATTCAAAACGATTTCTTAGGTTTCAAAACTATCTTCGAAAATTTGAATCTGGTAATTTCTTTTACTTGATGAATCTTTCTTTCCGTTAAAAACCGTTGATCTCAAAAGTTTTCTTTTAATGGTATATGGAATTTTGCTTCACTGCCTCTTGTTTTTCCGTTGTATAATATTGATATTGATTATGCACAAATTTAAATGAGTCTATCTTAACTGTAGATGGCCACTCATGGACTAGGAAAGATTATGTGCAACTATGCGGAACTGGCAACGAAGATCTTTGAAGACAAGTTCGCTCGGGTTTGGAATCATCGAGGATCCCGAATCCATGGAGGTGGAACAAATTCAAGAAGGCCGGATCGAAATATATTGCTCGCTCACTTCGTAATCCGTTGATGCAAAGATGAAGCACTACGCTTTCTGAGTAATTTGAGTGTGGATTCAAAAACGAGAGACGAATCGATATCGTCACCGACGGAGAAGAAATCGGATCGACAAATGCGGACATCACTGTTCGTCTGCTCAAATTTTGCCAAAAGGGCTTAATCTCACCGCGACACTATGAGGAGAATGAGGACGAAGAGATCAGAAAGGAGCTCTTCAGAGAGGCCGACAAACATCAGAAAGCCGGATTTATCAGGCCAATGCTCAAAAGAAAGTACCGACTGTTGTTTGACATTCTGTCAAGAACAATCATGGGCATTTCATTCAGCCCAGATGCTCTCACATCGGTCAAAATGTACAGATGGTCGCAATAATTGATGGAGCACGTAACATCAATCGCACGGCTTCCCCGAAAAGCCATCTTACTCCAAGAACACGATAAATTTGGAGTCAATGAATCGGCAGAGATCTACCGAAAAAGAGAATAAGCAATCTCAACAAGGTTGCGGTTATCTTAAAGGACAAACCGCCAAATTTGAATGGAATCGATGGATGGGTGAAGTCCTACAATGCCTTCCTCTCATCAACTTCAGTTATATATGGGCCACCAGACGATGACAAGGAGCCCACTCCAACAAAACTGAAGAAAGGAAAGAGCAAAGAAGCCGCCTCGTCCACACCAGTTGCTCCCCAGAAGAAGAAACGAAAACTGGTAAAGGCCCAGGAGAAGAGGCCGAAGAAGGCAAATTTACCATGACTCTGGTACTAGAAGATGAGTCAGAAGAAGAAAGAGCGCCAGAGCAGTCTGTTGCACAACAAAGAACAGAATCAGACAGGCAAGCTTCTCAACCTGAGGGCTCGCCAGAACGATCTGAGGAAGAAGCTCAAGTCGAACGATCTCCTTCTCCTCAACCTCGAGTGATTCACCGCTCGGATCGAAGGTCTTGAGCATGTCTCTCTCCTGCTAGTTCACCGCTCATAAAATGAACCTTCATCGGTTCGATAACTCGAAGCTTACGATGTGGAACCGGACACAAACCGCCTCCACAAAGCAGAACCACTGCAGGTCGAACCAATCAGACAACTTCCGCCTACTCAAGCACAACCAGAAGCCTCCACATCTCATCCAACAGAATCTGGACAGACAATTCCTGAGTCCAGAACAACAAAGACCATCACTGGAAAAATGGTCAGACTGAGAATTGAACGAGAAATTGATGAGATGTATCCACAACTGATCGCCCATCCTCGCTATCGAGAAGAAGTCATGGAGATCCTCACCGAGAGATCTCAGTTAAAAAAGCTTCTCGGATCTTATTTTACTTGTTGAACAGATGGGCGGTGCTGATGAGTTTGCAGATTTTGACTTCGATATGAGGAAGTCTGCCAAAGTGGGATCACCAGCTGAGCTAATATCTGATAAATCTGTGAAAGCTCTGATCCACAGGAAGTTGGGATTGCGGAAGAAGAAGAGCCGGAGATCGCTCAAGAAGCTCCGAAACATATCTGTTGAAATGAAGGATGCAGAGTCGCCGATGATAGTGGAACGTGTCTTTGCGATTCACGACCAACCACCTGGAGGCACGAACAACCGAACTCGATCAAGTGATGAATCCAATTCCTACATCTCAAATCACCGCACGATCAACTCGGGAGATCGAGATCTTGTCTCAAAGATCTCCTGAAAGAAGAAATTGAGGGAGTGCTAACTGATCAGAGGCAGATTGGTCTCAAACAAATCGAAGCAATCAGAGATCAGTTCTCCCAATCCATGACCACCATGTCTGCCGAGCTTACAAAATCGGGTTGACGACAAAAGCTGAAACAGTGGATCAAAAACAATCTTCTTTTTTCGACGCCACCGAGAAAAAGACTAGAGTTATCGAAGAGAAATTTGACAAAATGATTTGGACACTCTCTCTTGCTACAATGGAATCTCGCCAAGACAGAGCTAATTACAACTGCTCGTAATCTAATGACTCAAGCTTCGTGTTTATGTCTCTGAGATCTCAACCAGCATTATCGGTCAACTTTGGTTCTCGACTTCCCACCTCAATACTTTTTTGATCAAACCAAAAAGGGGAAGGATCTGAGAAACCAACTGACACATCAGAAGATCTGACTCATACGGATAAGGCCCATGGACAAAGCTCAATGGCAAGAAAGGCCGCCGGGTCTTTGGGACATCAAAATGCATACCGATTACTCGGACCGGAAAGTCACTAGAAGCACAAACCCGACCAGATCTGGTGATAAGGAGCTAGCCGTAAGATTGTCCAAAAAGGGATGATCAAGAAGAAAGAAGGGCGTAAAAACCGCACAAGGTAAGAGTTGAAACGGAAGTTCAAATCGAGGGCTAAGAAAGGATTGATTCGAAAAAATGCATGCGTAACCTCGGTTACAAAGAAGAGTCGCATTTAGATCATACCAAAAAACCGCCGCACACGCTTAAGAGGTTTGAGGAATGGAATAAGATCAAGTGAATGGCTTATGGATGCTTTTTGTCCTTGATCTTGTTCCACAAGAAGAATCTCGATGATGAGGTCCTCAATCGTTCTGAGAATAAATATCCGACTTTTTCAAGTATCTCGGAAAATGAGGCCAAGCTTATAAATGTAAAGATATCTCGCCAAGAGTATGATCCGTTAATATACTCGAAGAAGAAGGCGGATGGCTCATTTGTGATGACCGGCATTTGAGAGATTCTACTTTGACATCTTGAGCAAAACGCACATAATCGACCAAGAAAGCGGGCCATCGATGTCAAATGGAAACTCTATCGATTTTCAACGTTCCACAAGATCAGAGAGAAATGCCAGAAGGATACAAGCCCAAGGAGTGAAGAATCAGAGGACGTCTGAGGATCAACTGCTTTTCAATTCAAACTTTTCTGATGTAACATGTAATCAACATATCTAATGAAAAGTTTATTTTTCTAATCCCAAGACAAAATCTCTTTGTCTTCTGATTATATGCTCTTTAACTGTTCTATACTTATCAACTGTTTGGTTTCTCAGGTGTTTTGGTTTCATCAAAAAGGGGGAAATTGTTGGGAAATTTAGTTTTGATGAAAGTTCCAAAAACACATGTAATAGGACCAGTCAGACCTGTTAGCTGACTGATGTTTATATTACCGCTATAGGAGACCAGTTGATAATGATTGTATAGAACAACTGATGTAATAGATAGGTCACATATTGAGGGGGAACTCAATATGTATAGGTCAGATCTGGAGATTCAGAAGACAGCTGATATCCGACAGGCCAGAATGCAAAACCAGAACGGAAGATCAGATCGATCTGATCTAGTTAGATAACTCAGCTGAAGTCATGAAGTTCAAACTTAGAATACTCGAAGATCAGATGACTTCCAGAAGATCGGACAAAAAAGACCTACATCGTCGAGAGTCCGCCGGTTGAAGCTAAGTCAGCGCCGCGAGAAGACTCTATCAGTAGATCGATCGATCCGATCGATCAAAGTCACCACTAAGTGAAAACTGATGTTTCACTTGATCATACGTCGATGATCTGAACAGAAAGAATGTCAACCTTAGTTGGAAGAACAACACTGCAAAGTAAGTCTTCCATCCAATAAGGAAGAGACACGTATGAACGGAGCTGATACTCGCGGGATTCGATGATGCTCTCTCCAACGGCTACAAATACATATTCACGCTTTCGGCCATGCCGTTCCTGAAGCACGCCACATCAAGCCTGCAAGTCTACCAAAAATAGCCTGAAATTCAAATTGCTCTCCAACGGCTCTTTGATTTCAAGGTCTATAAATATGGGATCACA
Source organism: Stenogyne calaminthoides (assembly GCA_037126765.1). Classification (NCBI taxonomy): domain Eukaryota; kingdom Viridiplantae; phylum Streptophyta; class Magnoliopsida; order Lamiales; family Lamiaceae; genus Stenogyne; species Stenogyne calaminthoides. The sequence goes on from JBBCBC010000027.1 coordinate 23,231,308, forward strand.
CTTCAGAGTGAAGACACGGAAATTATACGAAAAGCTTGACAAAACAAAAATACTCAGATTTCCGCACGAAGAACACAAACAAGAAGCTTATTCTATATAGTGTTCATCCCATAAGTTCTTAGCATAGAAATCTTTTTTTCATCTAATTGTTAGAAAGTCGCTTATACACAAAAAATATTTCATAGTTGGAACTAAAACAATCTTACCCAAACCCCAAGTTAGGATAAGTTGTTTAGCAAGATTCCATCTAGGGTTTCTAGTACTGATTTCGGGATCGGTTGAGTGAGAACTCTTAAAACATCTGTTGGTGTACTGTGTTGGACTAACACACAAAACTAAGTCCAGTCGGTTAAGTCGGTTAAGTTGGTTAAGTTGGTGCCCCTTGTTATAGGGAAGAGTGGACGTGGGACCCGGGTTTGTCCGAACCACTATAAATCTTGTGTGCCTTCTTTGCTTTGATTAATCGTGTTCACATCGCACAACTTTAAAGCGCATACATATTCTAAGTTAAGATCGATTAGCACCAAGCTTTCGATCCGATCGGTTTTGACAATTTTGTCAACCGATTAAAATACCAACTTTTGAATCGATTTATACAAAACCGGTTTTTTCACGGGTAAAACTTAAGCTTCCGACACATCGCTTAAACCGATAGTTACGAATCGACCGCCTTTCACAGCGATCAAGAAGTTGGTTATCGATCCGAATCGATTCACTCAAGACTCGATCAAAGCTAATCGCTATCACACCTGATCTGCACGAAAAGTTTTTAGAAGTCTATTCACCCCTCCCCTCTAGACTTCTGCCCTCACAAAACCCGTTCGGGACCTACAGGTTAGTTGGAGTAGGACAGCACATTTAAGCTTCAATTTGAAAAAAAAAACCTTTCAGATCTCAAGTGAGGATTCTTGTACTAGAATACAATTAATTCTTATAACTTTATGTAAAGCATATCAACATGGCTTAATAAATGGACTAATAACAACTATTCCTAACTTAGACTCTAAAATACGTTCACTGGAAAAACACCAATCCTTTCAATAAAAATGGCCAAGGGATAGAAGAATAATAGTAGTTTTATGAGCAATTTAAATACTTACAAAGCTCAATTGTGAACATTTTTTTTTTTTTTTTTGACATGATAAGAAAAAACAACTTTGTAAGGTGTTTCAGGCAAGCGAAGTGAAAAGTAGTTGTGCAAGAATCATATGCATCACTGTACTTCATTAAGCTCAAAAGAAATGCCATTTTGTTCCATGTTGTGTAGATAAACATATGTTTATCTTGCAAAAGGGGCTATATTTTCATGAAGCTTAAACAGAGTATCGTGAATCAAAAACTTATTTCCTAATCGCTTCTTCAAGATTGATTCAAATTACGTCCAAACCTTTGGGCTACAATAATGGAAATCATAAATTAATGTCATACATGTTAGAAAATAGAGGCACGTAAACACGTAATACATGCACAACGAAATAGAGCAGTTCACCAACAACGAACAATTAATTGCACAAAAGGATTACAATAATCATAACGAGAAATCTTACAACAGTTGTAGAACAGATTCCTCAACTATGGTATCCACGTAATCCCCAAGTACGGATCTGCACAAATTTGCCAATGTTGAATCCCAAGTTGAATCAGCTAGGAAAATCCAAACTTTAGATCTTATGGAGAAATTGTGAAGTGTAAAACTATTTGTGAAATCCCAAGAACTAATATATATAGGGAGACCCAGCTTAAAATCTAAGCTGGCCTATTGGGAAATTAAAAACTCTTTTAATTAATTAAATTAAACTTCTTTAATTTAATTCCCAAAGAAAAAAATTACGGATTTAAAATTCATATATGACAAATCTCTACGATTTGTTTTCATATATATTAAATCCTACAATAATATTCCAAATATTATTATTGGGAATTCTTGTTTAATTAAATCTAATTTAATTAAACACTAATAATAATTAATTCCAAATTAATCTATTATTAATTACTTCTCAATAAATTAAATATTTAATCTAATTTAACATTTAATCAACCAACTATAATCCGTAAAAGGGAATTACTTGTTGTGTGACCCATAGGCCCTCATATATCGAGCGATTAGTCAAACTAATGGTCTTAATTGAACCCTAGACAATAAATCAGACATTCTCAATATATGAGGTACGTTGCGAGAAACATGCAACTACCTGTAACTGAAACATGGACTATTACGATTTCCTCATTTCATTCGCGAATACTCGATTAGTCTTGAACATGATGAAGTGTTTATTCAAATAATTTAATCACTTTATCTCCAATCATTAATTGATCACTTCACACTTGGCCACAAAGTCCAAGTTGACGTGCATTGACCAATGACTTTGATCCAATTAAGATGAGAAGATGAGTATTCTCTCTAAATCCACTTTGAGGAATGAATCTTTTTCTTGGCTCAACTACCACGCACATGCACTTCGTGATGAACCCAATCCAAGTCATATCTACCCATGGAAGGGTGCAAGCGTCGGTCATGGACAAAGTTCATCACTCCACACATGTATTACATATTGACCTCAAGTCAAAGGAGTATCGCATCGCTCCCACTAACCGAGACACCCGTAGACACATATAGTGGAACTACATCAAACGGTTTCTCGGATGGGTATACCAATACCCTCTAAGGTATTTATGCATCCATCATGAGATACCTAGTATCTCGTAGTAAGTGAGATCTTACTACACTCTCTAAGAGTATGATACAAATCACACACCAACCTCCATTGCATCATCAATATCTCATTCTTGATGATCCTTTATCGGGGCTATTTGAGAATCATGCTTACGTCATCTGAGTTCTCACACACTCAATGACAGCAGTGACTCGAGGGAACACAGATAAGAATAAATGCAAACAATCAAACATAATATTCTAATAAGTGCAATGCCATATATATAATATTAAATAAACAATAATATTAAATCAATACTGAATATTATCTGAGTATTATGTCCTTACAATAGATTGTCTCTAGGACACTAACACTAACAATAAACACTATACAAATGTTGGGGATAATATGAGGAATGAACTTATTATTCTCTACGAGCTATGGAATCCAAATTCAGATCACAAGATCACTATATTGATAAATCATTAAATCATGAAAATGTTACCAATATTTTATCACTAATCTTTCATTGTTCATTATAAACCCCCTATAATCGTACCATTACATAGCAACATAGGTATATATACGACTTATAACTATTCTATGTACGCATAAGAATTGGGTAAAGATTCTCATTTACTTATCTCAAGCTCAAAATATATATACCTTGCCAACATACCATGTATAAGCAAGTACCGTATATTGTTGATTGTTTGTCTTGTGAAGAGCTGATCTCACACCAGATATTTGACTGCAAATATGAGGATCATAAACAAAGGGAAGGCAAGTTAAATAGGGATTTTGAAACCTTGGGGGTTAATAACTCTATCATTCAATAATTATAACTTTAATTACATTTAAGATTTAGAATATGAAAGACTATGAGTTGGAAGTTAAAACGTACTTAACTCCTCCCACTATGATGGACAAATAAAAAGACAAACATAAATTAATGATTATGCATATGGTTTTAAATAAACAACAACTTATCCAAAACATATATCATACACTTGAAGTTCTATTGAATGTTTCACACTTAGAGGTAAGCAATAACCTTATATTTGCATGAGGAATTTTATTTATGTCCTTGATGCTTATGTAATTACAGTTTTCAAATGCTCCCCAAAACTATTGAGCAAATTAGAAAAAATTAAAACAAATAAAGAATCCTTGAAAAGCTGCATTATTAAATTTGGTAGGAAATTAAGTATATATATATAAATATAAACTGATTTTTTTCATCAGCCACTAATAGGGTCTGAAATTGCTCCCATAGCTACTCTAAAAAATCGAACCAAACAAATGACTTAATTAAATCCAAATCTAGGAGAAATTGATGCACTATATGTATATAAAGCCCTTCAAAAAATCTTAAGTTAAATCCTTAGTTTGTTGAAAACTTAAAATATTATTGCACACATCATACTCATATATGTTAGTGTTAGTGTCATAGAGACAATCCTTTGTAAGAACATAATGCTAAGATAATATTGAGTACTAGTTTTAATATTATTGTTAGTTTAATATTAAATGTATAACATTACACTTGTTTGAATATTATGTTTGGTTGTTTACATCTATTCTTATTTGTGTTCTCATGAATCATTGCTGCCGTTGAGATTGTGAGAACTCATATGACTTAAGCATGATTCTCAAATAGCCCCGATCAAGGATCATTAAGAATGGGATATTGATGATACAATTGAGATTGGTGTGCGATCTGCATCATACTCCTAGAGAGTGTAGTAAGATCTCACTTACTACGAGATACTAGGTATCTCATGATGGATGCACAGATACCTTAGAGGGTATTGGTATACCCATCCGAGAAACTGTTTGATGTAGATCCACTATATGTGTCTACGGGTGTCTCGGTTAGTGGAAGCGATGTGATACTACTTTGACTTGAGGTCAATACGCACGACATGTGTGGAGTGATGAACTTTGACCATGACAAACGCTTGCACCCTTCCATGGGTAGATATGGCTTGGATTGAGTTCATCACGAAGTGCATGTGCGTGGTAGTTGAGCCAAGAATAGGATTCATTCCTCAAAGTGGATTTAGAGAGAATACTTATCTTCTCGTCATTATTGGATCTAAGTCATCAGTCGATGCACGTCAACTTAGACTTTGTGACTAAGTGTGACATACATGATCAATTAGTGATTAGAGATAATATGATTAAGTTATGTGAATAGACACTTCATCATGTTCAAGGCTAATTGAGTATTCGTGAATGAAAGGAAGATATCGTAATAGCCCATGTTTCAGTTACAGGTAGTTGCACATTTCTCACAACGTACCTCATATATTTAGAATGTCTGATTTATTGTCTAGGGTTCAATTAAGATCGTTAGTTTGATTAATCACTTGATATATGAGGGCAGATGGGTCACACAACAAGTAATTCCCCAATCAGATTAAAGTTGGCTGATTAAATATTAAATTAGATTTAATATTTAATTTATGGAGAATTAATTAATAATATATTAATTTAGAATTAATTATTATTACCGTTTAAAATTAAATAGGAATCCCAAATAATATATGGAATATTATTGTAGGAAAATATATTTAAGGAAATCATATCTAGAAGATATGATTTGCAAGATTAAAAAATAATCTCCCTAATAAAGATTGGTTAATCTTTAAGCAGGGCTTCTCTTATATATATGAGATCCTAGGGATTCATTAAACACACAAGAAACCTAATTTCTCCATAAATCTAGTGTTAGAATTTTCCTAGCAAATTCGTCTCGGGATTCAACGCTTGTGAATCTGAGCAAGTTTGTGAACGGAGATTACGTGGATACTATAGTTGAGAAATCTGCCTACGAATTACAGTAAGGATTCTCTTTATGTTTAAGGTAATCGAATTATGCAATTAATTGTTCGTTGTTGGTGAACTATTTATTTACACTGTGCATGTATTACGTGTTTACGTGCCTCTAAATTCCAACAGTGATATTAGAGCATCAGGCTCTTAATTGATTGCATAATTGATTTGATTTATTAAAAGAGTTTTTTTAATTAAATCGGTGCGGCTGATTTTAGAAATGAACCGAACCATGCGTGTTTATTTGATTTAGGGGTATTATGTATTTTGGTTAATAAAACCCACACACACCCCCACTTGTCACGCCTGGCTCGTCTTCTTCGCAAAACTAGGTTTTTCTGGGAAAACCCGTCTTCTTAGCCTCTTCGCGTCTGACCCCACATCGCCCGGTGTTTGCATGCAAAATGCGACGCTCGCGCAAGTCGTCATCGCCTCGAGGGACGGCGGATTATATCCGCGGCGGCGTGACTCATTTTTGTCTCGATGTGCAGCATCGCTACCCGTTTTTTTTCGATTTAAGAACAGTCGTTCTCGTTTCACCCAATTCGTGATGACATGTTGCTGATCCAGTTCGAACTCGTGGCTGTGCGCCGCCGATTTGTTTCAATTCAAGTGGTGGTCTTCGTCTTCATCTCCGTTGTGTTTCGAGGCGGCGCGCCCTATTTTGACACGGTTTGACAAAGGCACATTGTCGGTCCGTACCAATTCATGACCAACTCTTGGGTCCCGGCTCCGCGCGTGCCCCTAAGCTTCAATGTGGCGGCAAGTCGCCCACACACGCCTAGTGGCGGCGGTGACTCGCACGCACTCATGGTGTCGATGAAATTATTTGTTTGTTTTTCAGTCAATGTTTGTGTCTACTGATGCCTGATTTTCGATTGGATTCTGGAATGTCAAAGTTAATCGTGTTCTTCAAAATTATTTGAAATAATACAGATGAACAGTGATGAATTATTGAGTTTCTAGTTAACTCATCTGATTGAAAAGGATTTTGGAAACTTGGCAATGATGAAAGGAAGGCCTGTCTTGAAATTGGATTTTGGGCAGGTCCTTCCGTGCAATTTTGGAAATTTGCACATGAGTCCTCAACAAGATTAAATTAAATTCTGATTTTGATGTTAAATAATAACATTTTTTTAACTTAAAATTAGAATATTGGTTGGACCAAAAAGAATAATTAATTAGATTAATTATTTTGATAATTGATTGAAATTGATTAAATAAAACTGAAATTCGATTTTGAAAATTTTATTTAGTCAAAATTTGATAATTATTGAAATTCCCGCTTGGTTGGCTTATTTTCATTAATTCGTTAACACGTTTTATAGTCCTCATTATAACTGTTTGGGTAGACGACGCCCAATATATGTCGGACCGTATTAAATGCTTTGGTAGACGGTGCCCAAATATTTGTTACTCCGTGTAAGTCATGATTGGGTAGGCGGTGCCCAATAATTGCTCAAATGTGATGTAAATAGTCTGATGGATCTCGATTAAGCATCTAATACCCCGCCTTTAAAACATTTCTCACTAAAATATAGTTTTTCATTAAATTGAGAAGATGTCTTCCATCAAAGTTAAAAGTAGACCGAAAATTTTGTTCTAATGAGTATTTAAGACCCTCGTCTTTTGCTCGGATCTACATCTAGCGGAACTTTTATAGGGACATGTAATGTCGTCGTTTGATGGTTGTAAATCAACATGATTTTATTTCACCAGTCCTCGAGGGGAACAAAAGTTAAGGGACATCAATCGAACTGGGTTCGATAATCTAGGAATTGCATTATAGCAATTGGTTTGGAGACCTACCAATTATGTTATTATGATGATCAGCCCTCATTGGGATTATGATAGTAGTAATGTGGATCGTAGTCCATTATAATTTATATTGGATATAAATTCGTACTTTCCTGATGAGGTCGTCAAGTATTTGAAAATAATGGAAACAAAATAAATTTAAAGGTCATGTTTATTTTGATTGCTGAATATTAATCATAGGAATTATGTGTTTTAATTCCCGTTTTATTTTATTTCTCTAGGTTGAAATGAATAACTTGTCAATGAGAAGCGTTTTGGAAATGAACAAATTGGCTGGGCCAAATTTTCTTGACTGGCACCGAAACGTGCGTTTGGTACTTAGGCAAGAAAAAATTGAGTATGTGTTGGACACGCCAATCCCTGCTACCCCTGAGGCTGGCACTGAAGAGGCTGAAGCATTTGATGTTGCAGCTCAAAAGAAGCATCAATAAGATGCTTCCCAGGCTCAGTGTGTTATTGCTCGGCATGACTCCTGAGTTGCAAAGGCAGCATGAGAAGATGCTCCTCTTCGAGATGCTCCCCTTATGTTTTGAAGATGATTGGGCTAATCGAAAAACTTGGTCGTTTGGGCATTGAGCTCAAGACCAACGTTGATGTTTATGTCATTCTTCAATTGTTCCCAATTTATATTCGAGTTTCGTTGTAAACTTTAATATGAATAAGACGGAATCGATCATGCCCGAGCTTCATAACATGGTCAAGACTTTTGAGTCTTCCAATACTAAGGAAAAGCCCGTGCTCATGGTGAGTGCTTCTACTTCTTCTACTCCGAAAGGAAAGAAGAAGCGAATGAGCAAGGCTAAGAAAGGCTCTAAGCCTGCTTTCCTTAAGCCCAAAGGTTGGATTCAAAAGAAAGAGCGGGTGGACAAGGACAAATGCCTCCACAGCAAGCAGAAGGGGCATTGGAAGAAGGACTACAAGGTTCTAGTAGCTGAAAAGAAGGCACAAGGTGCTTCAGCCTCTGGAAAAGGTATGTTTGTGTTGGGATTATACGTGAAAGTATGTTTTTACTTTTAGTTATTGCCCCTCAAGTCGAGGTCGCATGCTTGCATCGGGGCCTTGACTTGACTCGCTGTTCTACCGACCTGTGGTAAGTCGACCTTGGGAAACGTTCCTGAAACGAATCATCATCCTTGGGAAGACGAATCATCTCCTCAATTCCTTGAATCGATGTGAAAGATTTGACGGATTTGTCATGATGGCAAGGCAGGTAAGTGACACCATGCACCGTGAATTCGTCCAATTGGTAATCGCGGTGTTGACCACTCGTGACCTCTGCGACTTTCGAGGGGTCTGAAATTCATTCATATTGCACTTCGACCCCCCTCTTTTTTTATAAAAGGGGCTAGGGTTTCGGGTTTAGTTCTCTTCACCTTCAACCTTCGTGCAATCAGGCGACTTTCAGATGAAATTTTGAACTTCCGACAGAGGCTGATTCAGATAACAATTCCACTCTTTCCCAATCCTTCCCATGGCCTCAAGTTCTCCATCCACTCCCACGGCCTCCCTCCTTCAGGATTTGTCGTCCTCGGACGACGATAATGTGGCTATAGCTCACCTTCGGCGCCGCCACGGTTCTAGCTCCGCCGCCACCAATGCAAGGGGATCTTCGGCCATTAATGCCCCTTATCGACAACCGGGATTGTGGGGGAAATGACGAAGGTGACGATGAGTAGTTTCCGGCCGAACTGGGGGAGATTACTCACCTTCCCCCATTGGACATTAGTCCTCTTCATTCCATCTTATCGGAGAGGAGGACACCTGTAGGCCCTTCCAACCCGACCCGTGATTACGGGGCCTTCGAGCGGGCCTTCGACTACCATACCTATGAGGCCCGAGCTCCATACAAGCGACCTGAGCGAGGCTTCCGAAAGTCGATCGAGACTAATTTTGTGGCATCCGACGAGAAGTACAAATTGACTTTGTCTGACTGGTATGTACACTCCCTTAGCCGCCTATACAAAGTGCCCAGGGATGTACATTTCTACGGAGCGACCTCTGACGAACGTGCCGACCAGCCACCGCCTGGCATGATAGCTATTAATGAGCACACTATGGAGGCGTGAATTTGCTTCCCATTACATCCGACCATCTCCCACCTTCTTACGGCCTGGAATCAAAGCCTTACGCAGATCACTCCGAATGGTTGGAGCTACATTCTCTCCACCATGACTATTCTGGGGCAAGCCGGAATAAATCGGTTGCCGACCCCTAATGAAATTTCCTACGTGATGACCCCGATCGCCCAAGCCGACGGCTATAATGTCGTACGACTTCGTAAGGGCCAGGAGCTTGTGAGTGGGATTCCCAACAAGGTCGCCGACTGGCACCAAAAATTTGCTTCATTGGGGGGGCGTGGGAGTCCGTGGACCCTTCGAGCACATTGCCCATTCGTGTCCCGACTGACTATGCGCACTGAGTTGACCACGGTAAGCCTGACATCTTCTGGTTTTGAAACGCTTTTTATAAACACAACTTTCGAAATTGTTTTGATCAAAATCGTAGGATTTATAACTTGATCAAAACACTGATTCCAAGCATGGGATGCTTGCTTTAGCCCATAAATGGACTTCTTTAGCTTGCAAACCAGATGCTCTTGGCCTTTTTCAATGAAGCCTTCGGGTTGTTGCATATAGATTTCTTCGTCAAGACTTCCATTAAGGAAAGCGGTCTTGACATCCATTTGTCAGACCTCAAAGTCTAGGTGCGCAGCAATCGACAAGCGAATGCGGATGGACTTGAGCATGGCTATGGGCGAAAAGATTTCCTCATAATCGATCCCTTCTTTCTGGGTGTACCCTTTCGCCACGAGTCTTGCCTTAAAGGTTTCAACTTTTCCGTCCGGTCCCATTTTTCTCTTGTACTCAACCTACTGTACTCAAATTGCTGAAAATGCCGAGCACATTGGATCGACTCAAGTAGTCTGGCTCGAGTCGAGTAGCAAGCGACATTTTTGTTTCGCCCATAACTCGAGCTCCCGAACTCCGATTGACTTGGTTCTTTTTGCGCTATGACCCTAATTTCAAGCTCTTTCACATGGTTCAACTCTCTTCTCCTACATCCTTCTAGATCAGAGCAGTTTATTTAATCATTCTAGCCCATTTTCACTCATTTCCTGCACAAAAAGCAAAACACAATATTTCTCCACATGTAGGTCAAATTGAGTGAAATTAGTGCAATAAAAGCATGAATTTCTATCAAATTGAGCATGAAAATCACATAAATACGAGCAATTACGACACCCAATCAACCCACCCAAACTTAAAGTGTTGCTCGTCCCCGAGCAACGAAAGAAAATAGAACAAGGGGGAGGAATATTGAAGTATGCAATGTATGGACATCAAGACTTATGCAATGGAATTCAAGGATCATATCAAATGAATAAGGAATCACAAGTGAACTCTCATACCACAATCAAACATGAAATGATCAAGATATCACAAGTTCAAGTGCACTATCCCCACTCTCTTATGGAAGTAATTCACTCAAAGCTTACGTGTTTCAAGGGAAGTTTTTACTCTCATTCAATCAATTCACTCCGTGCAACATCCATAGGCTTGCCCCTTATCTCAATTCTCCACCAACTCTTTTGGTAGGTAATCAAATCAAGGAGGTCTTTCACAAGGTGGTAATGTAGGCTCTTTGGACAAAGGTGGGTTAAAATTTTGGGACAAAGTAACTCAATTTCTTGTAGAGCAAAGAGTGTTGGTAAATCAATAAAGAAGTTTAAGAACACAAACTCACACTCATTTCTCTTTCTTTTCTCATTTCAATGCTCACAAGTACCCAATTCACCTTCCCTTTCTTTTCTTTTTCTCTGGAAGCCATTTTTCTTTTTCAAGCTCATTTGAAACCTTGTTTTCTTCCCTTTTTTTCATTTTTCAAGGATCCTTCTTTCATTTTTTAGAGCTCTTTTTCTAGCCTTGTTTCTCTTTTTCACATTTTTTTTTCTTTTTCAAGGCTTATTTTCTTTCTTTTCTCTTGCTCAACCTTTCCCTTTTTCCATTTTTCTCAACCATTTCACATTGACAACTCAAAATCCACTCATTTACAATTTATCCTTCCATTATTTACCAACCATGAAGCTCTACAAGTCAATAGGGATCAAAATGGGGCTCAAGAAAGAAATGGTAAAAATGGGTAAATCAACGTAGCTTTCCAACAAAAATGGGCTTAAAGGCTCAAAGGGACTTACTACGGATTGATTTCATTCGGGTGGGATTTATTTGGCCAAGTGACTCATTAAACCAAAAATGACCTCCAATCGTCTTTAACACCTTCCCAAAAATATGATCTCAAACAAGACAAACGGGCAAGTTCTAGCATGCATTTTGTGAATGATCCACTCAAGAAAGAAACTTAAATCATGATATGAATGATTCAAATGGCCCAAGTCTCTCATGTTTAGTAATAGGGAATAGTGAAACTATCCCTAGTCTATCTATCTCAACGCATGCAATCAAGTAGCAAAATCCTCCAACAAGTAATCACCGCATCACATCCAATATGATCAATCAACCAAGCACAAATCTCAACATCAAACACAAAAATATTCATCACAATACCCAATATCCAAGGAGCAAATAATATCACACAATCATCAAGAAATATAGCACAATGCCAACCACCAACAAGTAATGACCTCTAATTAGCTAACTACTCCGTCACCGTGTATTCCCACTTGTAGACTAAGGTTGATGCTCCTATGTGCTCTTCACTACCCACTCAAGGTTTTAACTCAAGAAGATAATGTAGATTAGGGGGGGTTCTAAAGTACCTACCCAACTCTTGTTGTGATAGAACCTAATCGACTCCAAATCGGATGAATTAAACCAATACCCATATGTCTAAACCCGTCTACCCAACTCCCGTTGAAATAAACTAGCAAAAACACACAAGCTAAAAGCAAAACCACCAAAATAGAACAAGTAAATTTCCCTAATCTAAAGGATAACCATGAATAGAGATAAACAACCATAATCAAAGCAATTAAACAATCATCACCACAATTCCAAACACACAAACACTAATAATCTTAGCACATGGTGCACAAGGCAAAACTCATGGCTAAACAACAAGAAATCAAAGAACCCATATCAAAATAAATAACAATAAACCAAAAGAAAGAAAGAGACACCTTACTCTTAAAGTTCAAGCACCAAACTATACAAAATCCATCAATACTCCTCGATTTCTTCCTCAAAACTGAAATTGAAGCTATATCTATGCTATTCTATGAGGATCTATGCTATCTATGGAAGCAAAATTGAAAAACAGAATAAAGTATTAGTTTAAGCTCTAAACAGTATCACTTGCATCTTCCCCTTCTCTCCCTATTGATGCTGAATCCTGAAAAAAATGAAGTTGGGCCTTTATATATGCTTTGGAATCAGTTGGCACGTGTCCCTAGGGCTTTTTGGCAGCATCTCTGTTTTTGGGCCAGCTCGACTCGAGCCAGGTTGCTCGGGTCGAGCTGGCCATAATTTTTCCCCAACCTACTGTACTCAAAATGCTCAAAATGCCGAGCACATTTGATCGACTCGAGCTGCCAGCTCGACTCAAGCAGTCTGGCTCGAGTCGAGTAGCACCAATAGCGCGACATTTTTGTTTCACCCATAACTCGAGCTTCCGAACTCCGATTGACTTGGTTCTTTTTGCATTGCGACCCTCATTTCAAGCTCTTTCACATGGTTCAACTCTCTTCTCCTACATCCTTCTGGATCAGAGCAGTTTATTTAATCATTCTAGCTCATTTTCACTCATTTCCTACACAAAAAGCAAAACACAACCTTTCTCCACATTTAGGTCAAATTGAGTGAAATTAGTGCAATAAAAGCATGGATTCCTATCAAATTGAGCATGAAAATCACATAAATACGAGCAATACGACACCGAATCACTTGACCTTAAAATCGGCCACACTCTTATTATAAATAGGGTATGATTTTTTCATCCCCAACACAATTTCAGTCTTGGAAAAATTATAAATCCACAAAGGTGGTGCAATATATTTTTCTTATTCCTTTATTAAATTTGTTCGTGAGTATCTTCCACCGGATTATCGAGCAGTGGACTTGGGGAATACTTGAGAAGGTGTTTGGGTTGATCCATTTCATCGTCTCAATGGTTATCTCTACGAGGGTAAGATTCATGTAAACTCCTAGTTCCGAATGTGTAGGACTTTACGTGAATTTACTTGTTCGCATGATGTTGTTGTGATTATTATTTGAATTAATAGGATTAGTTCATGCTAGTAATAATTGTTCATTAAAAATTGTATTTAAATTGCACCTCGAATAGATCGGGCAAACTATTTCCCAATAGGTTTTGTAGAGGGGCCATGTGGATTGAAACCATTAGTGCATAGTCCTAATATCACAATACAAGGATCTGCAGCAAATGTAGGATGTAACTGGTCAAATTGCTTCCACGCCTTGCCAATAACAAGATGAATACTTTTTTCGGAGTTCGCCGAAAACTTCATATGCCAAGTCATATGGCTGGCTATCTTGTGTAACATGTATAACCTGTGTAATCGTGGAGTGATGGGAAAATATCATAGTTTCTTCCTTGCAACATCTTTACTACGTGAATTATTCTTTTCTTTGTATCTTGGTTCCATACAAATTGGACAAATTTGAGTTCTTTACAGTCTTTGTAGTACAAGAAGCAATTGTTTGCACAAACGTAGAATTTAACATGATTGAGCCCAAGCTTCTTCATCAATTTCTTCACATCATTATAGTTATCAGGGAACTTGTGTCGTTCTGTAGTTGGGGCAGCTTTTTTGTGTTGTAACCTAGAATTTACGTCTAGGGCAACACACAAGTAATGGATCGAACCTTTAAGTAACGAACTGCAATTGTAAATAACACACGAACTTGGTTACCCAGTTCGTCTTTTGAATAAGACTATGTCTGGGGGCACCCAAGCCAGGAATATTTTATTATCTTTTTCTGCCTAAAATTCTAAGATTGCTCTCCCTTTACAATGAATAGTATATGTTGTATTTATAGACAAGAAATTAGGTCACAGATCTCCGTGGGCTTCCTCCATGGGCTTGCTGAGGCTCCAGCCGCCGGTGCTAGGGTTTCCTTAACCAACCCGCGATTTCGCGTCCGGATACACTTGCCTTGCCCTGCCTTGCCTATGCCCCGCTATATCCGCGCCGTTAACTGCCCATATCTTTTCCATGTTTATCTCTTCGTCGACTTCAGATTGAAGTTGTTTCCGACCTGTAGACTTCCAAAAGTCGCCCCGCAACTTTCATATATTTCCAAGTCGCTCTGCGACCTCCTCTTCGGCTAATGCTGCATACTTCTCTGGGCCGAATTTTAGCCTTTTCTGGGCTATCGGCTTTCGAGCTGGAACTATGAGCAATTTATGACAGGCGACTTTTGGATTGATCCCCACCATGTCTTTGTGCGACCATGCGAAGACATCCAAGTTCTTTTTGAGAAGCCGATGACTTCCCCCTTCAGGTCGTCCGGTATTTTGGAGCCTATGATTACTTCTAGATCTGGTCGGGCTGGGTCTATCTTGACTTTCTCGAGGTCTTCCCCCGGGACGGCCCTTAGGGTATCTTGTTGGGGGTCTTTTATTTCTGCTTCGAGTAGAAATTCTTCTGGTTCGGGCCCCAATTTTTGGATCGAGGTCGTCATGACTCCTTTTTTTGTTTGTCTTGTTATTCAATTCTCCGCATTGTTTTTCACTGTCTATTACAAGTATTTGTTTTCTAGATATCAGGGCAGGAATTGAAAAGAGACGAGGAATAAATCAAACAACCTCTTGCATCAACTTGGTCACCTTTAATGGTGCCGACCAGCCCACTCTTGATGGGAAACTTTACACAAAATAGAAAGTTGAGGATACAGCCTCGAATTCATGCTCAAAGGGCCTCCCGAGGAAACCTTTATAGGAGCTCGGGAGGTCGACAACTAGAAAGTCTAAAAGCCTAGTGACCCTAACCTCTTCATTCAAAGTAGAAACTAATTCAACCGCAAGGCGGATCATCCCTGTCGGCTTCACAGTGGCATCCCCGAAGCCTTTCACGACGTGGTCGCATGGGGTGATGTAGGCGTCATAGTCCCCGAGCTGGTCTAGAGTCTTCTTGAAGAGGATGTTACAGAAGGCCCCTCCATCTACCAGCAACCGGCATACGGTAGTGCCCATGATGTTAGCTTTAATCACCAAAGGGTCGACATTTGGATAGACTATGTCGGCTTTATCCTTTTCGCCGAATTCGATCGTGGTAGTCTCCTCCCCTACCGTGAAGACCGGTAACACCATCTTCCTGGAATTCTCTATCTCTCTTATCTCTGCCTTCATTCGACTTTTGGATGAGCCGGTCGTGGAGAGTCCCCCAACTGTCCCGAGCGGGGATAGGGTGTGTATGATGCGACCTCCAGCGCCCTCAGGCATGGGTGGCACTGGTCGTTCCCCCTGGCCGGCATTTCCTGGAGCGGCGTCTGTCTGCCGGGGTTGGTTTGCCTGTTGGCGACCTTTCTAGGCATGATCTTGATTTCTCTGAGGTCGCTTGACAAACTCATCCAACAGCCCGTCCTCGTACAGCCTCCAAAGCTAGGGAAGTAGATCTTTGCACTCGCTTGTGTAATGGCCTATCTGTTCATGGAAATGACATAACTTGTTGGGGTTCGAATTACCCTTATGCTTGATAGGTCGCGGCGGGAGGAGTAACTCTCGATCTCTAATCTGGTTGTAGACATGTCCAAGTGTCATGCCTAGTTCCTATCAACTTTATCGGGATGTTTTCTTCAAAAGGCTTGAAGTTGTCGGGTGCCTTGTAGTGACCCTCGGTTTTCTTGGAGCTTTTCCTCGAGTCTGCGACCTCTCTGTCATCGGAGAGTCTAGACTCCAGAAGTTCTGACGCATGGATAAGGTCGCTAGCTCGCCTTCGGAAGTCGGTATAGTTGACTGGATATTCGGTGGTAATGCGCCATCATAGTTTGGTTCCCTTTTTTAGGCCGGAAACGGCCCCGAGTACCTTGGCCTCGTCTCCGATGGGATCCCCTTTGAGGATGAGTTTGTCGATCCTTTCAATGTAGGATCGATCTAACTCTGTGTCCCCCTGTTGGGTATTCATTAGTCGCTGTCTGGTCGCAGGTTGAGGTGCCAAGGCCGTGAAGTGGGTTAAAAACAATCTGGCGAGCTGTTCGAATGTGTCCACCGAGAAAGGTGGCAGCGAGGTGAACCACTAATGATCCTGGTCACTTAGAGTCAAAGAAAACAACCGACATTTGGTGGCGTCAAACGCGCTCATGGAGGCCATGTAGGAGTTGTACTTTGCTATGTGGACCCTTGGGTCCGAGTTCCCACTGTAGCGATCTAAAGCCGCTGTATTGATTTTCCTTTGGGTTGGTGCCAAAGTAACCATAGTTCCGAGTGGAGAGTCTGGGATGGTGAGGTTATGGTCTGTCCCTGCTGGCCCATTCTGATTCTCTGCTCGCTCGAGAAGTCGTTGAACCGTCTGGGCTAGCGCGTCGATCTTCACATCACGATGATCCCTGTGTGGGAAAGTCGCTCGTAGGTCGCCATGGTGGATTGTCGAGCCCCTTGGTAGTTCATCATGATGCATGTTTAGAGCTATAGCGAGATCTTGCTCCACCTGGTCGGCTAGTCGGGGCTAAGACTGGGCCTCATCCTCGATGATCATCGAGGCTTTCTGGGCCCCTTGACTTCCAAGTCGACCAAACACATTGCCCAATCCCGCCGGTTTTTCTAGGTGCCAGCGGTTCCGAATGATGGCGTGCTTCGCCGGGTCATACGCCAGCTGGCCTGCGGAATGCCTTTTTTCGACAAGAACATTCTTGCCCTTAGAGGTTCTGGCATCGTGTGCCGCCTTCTTGAATGGCGGCTATTCGTCCTCGTCATCGAAGGCGAGGCGTTTCTTATTGAGGATGGCCATTACAGCCTTTACGTCCTCCGGTGTCTGGACAAGGTTCCACCAATCGGGGGTGGCACCTGGGACGGTGGGGTGAGGTGAGTGTGAACTCACCGAGGATTTGATACCGTCACGGGCATCTATCTCGTTTCTGGTAGCGTTACCTTGGTTGATCGCCATTGACAAAAAGATGGGTCTCCTGAGGATTTCTGGACAAATCGACAGGAAGGTTTCCCACAGACGGCGCCAAATGTTGTAACCTAGAATTTACGTCTAGGGCAACACACAAGTAATGGATCGAACGTTTAAGTAACGAACTGCAATTGTAAATAACACACGAACTTGGTTACCCAGTTCGTCTTTTGAATAAGACTACGTCTGGGGGCGCCCAAGCCAGGAATATTTTATTATCTTTTTCTGCCTAAAACTCTAAGATTGCTCTCCCTTTACATCTAGCTTTATCCCATGATTTGTCGATAGAGATTCTCTCTTAGAGTTCTCTATCGCAAAACGCTTCAACACCTTATCTTCATAGGTGGACTGTGACAGCCTCAACATCCTTTTGGATCTATCCTTGTGGATCTTTATCCCTAGGATGCAACAGGCTTCACAAAGATCCTTCATCATTTGAAGGTTTTTGACAACCAATCTTTAACGGACTTCATTAACGAGATATTGGTTCTCAAAATCAATATGTCATCGACATATACGATTATGAAAACAATATTCTTCCCGCTGTGTTTATAATAAACGCAAGGATCTTTTGAATTTCTGATAAAGTCAAAAGACTTGATAGATTCATCAAATTGGATATTCCAACTCCTAGAAGCTTGCTTCAATCCATAAATGGATCTCTTTAGCTTGCATACTAGATTAGAATTTGGCTTTGATATGAACCCTTCTGGTTGAGTCATAAACACTTCCTTATCAATGTTTCAATTGAGGAAAGCAGTTTTGACATCCATCTGTCAAATCTCATAATCATAGTGTGCTCTATCGCAAGTAAAATTCAAATGGACTTGGTCTTTGCAACTGATGAGAAGGTCTCATCATAGTCAATTCCTTCGCGTTGACTATAGCCCTTCGCCACCAACCTACCTTTGTGGGTTTGTACTTTGCCATTTACATCAGTCTTATGTTTGAAGACCCATTTGCAACCTATGGGTCTAATCCTTTTAGGAAACTCAACCAAGTCCCAAACTTGATTGGTGTACATCGAGTCCATCTCAGATTTCATAGCTTCATGCCACTTCCCTTAACCAATATCTGATATTGCTTCAAAATAAGTATTAGGATCGTCCTTATCCGGTATGTCCATATTATTGAGTTCCTCCAAGAGGTAACCGTATCTAATGGGCAGATTACGACTCCTAATTGACTTACGGAGCTGAGGCTGTACATTCTAATCGTGAAAATTTTGTGGTGCATTGATTTCATCAATGTCCGGAGAGTCCTCAAGAGCTACACTTTCATATGCCTCTTAGGCGGGAGTTTGAACTATGTTGTTCTCATTCAGCCCACTTGGAGGTTCTTGCATTGGCAAGCATAGTCCAATTACGCTCCCACTGGCTGAAATACGATCACCTAGTTAAATACTCCCAACGTGAAAGCTGCTGAATGCTCCCACTGATTCCTTGTCCTGTTGCTTTGACAAGACATCAGTCTCTTTGTTAATTTGAGGTTCTTGAATTTCTTCAAGTTCTATCAGTTTACGACCTTGTTCCTTAAAGATATAATCTTCTTCGAGGAACTTGGTCTGCCTAGAAACAATCGATGTTTATTTTTCAGGTAGATAGAAGTAATATCCTTTAGTTTCCTTAGGATATCCCACAAAGTAACCCTTTCACCTTTGGATTCCAACTTGTCGGTAAGCATCCTTTTCACAATCACGGGGCAACTCCATGTTTGATATGTGTAAAAGTTGGCTTCTTGCCATACCATAGTTCATATGGTGTATGCTCAATCGATTTAGATGGAATCCTATTCAGAATGTAGATTGAGGTATGTAACACGTATCCCCATAAGAATGTTAGAAAAGAGGAAAAGCTCATCATGGACCTCACCATGTCTAACAGGGTTCGTTTTCTTCTCTCGGACACACCGTTCATTTGAGGTGTTCCAGGAGGAGTCCATTGTGACTAGATTCCATGTAACTTCAAGTAATCAATGAATTCATGGCTAAGGTATTCACCTCCTCGATCTGATCGAAGAATCTTGATACTCTTACCAAGTTACTTCTCTACTTCAGCCTTAAACTCTTTGAATTTCTCAAAAGAATCGAATTTGTGTTTCATAAGATATATGTATCCGTATCTTGAGAAATCATCTGTAAAAGTGATGAAGTATCCGAAGTCTAACATATAAGTCCCCACACGTCCAGTCAGCAACTCTTGCTTCATTTCCACGTGTAAGACGACTTCACCTGCCCTAACTGTCCTAAGACACATGAGCCCCTTCACATTCTCACAAATACGAGAGCCATATCCTGTATCTAATACCAAGCAGTTAACGCTATTAATGAACATGTTTATCTTAATAACAAACACAGTTGTTCTAGTGCCAGAAGCACCTAGTGCCTTCCTTTTAGCAACCAGAATCTTATAGTCCTTCTTCCAGTGTGCCCTCTTCTACTTATAGTAGAGGCACACATCCTTATTTACCCGCTCCTTCCTTTGAACACCATCTTAGTGATAGTGAACTCAAAAATCTTGAGCACGTTATGAAGTTCAGGCATGGTCGCATCTGTCTTGTTCATATTGTAGTTCACAGTGAAGCTATCTGAGAGCCACTGGAGGATAGCATAAATGAAAACGTCGGTCTTTTAGCTCAAAGCCTAAATTACCAAGTTTCTCAATTAGTTTTATCATCTTAAGCACATGAGGTGAAACATTCCCTTTTTCAGCTAACCGGCATCTGAACAGATCTATCATCATTTCATAAATCTCAAAACGAGATTTAGAATCAAAGAGATCCTTCAGATGCTTATTCTGAGTTGTTACATCAAGAAACCAGCTGCAGGGGTAACATGGATTGGTGTGTCCAACACGTACTCAATCTTTTCTTACCTTAGCACCAAACACACGTTTAGGTGCCAGTCCAGAAAATTTGACCTAGCCAATTTGTTTGTTTCCAAAACACATCTCAATAATAGTTATATATTTCAACTAACCAAGAAAAATAAAATAAACAGGAAATAAACACATAATTCCTATGATCAATATTCAGCAATCAAAATAAACATGGCCTTTCTTTTGTGTTTATTTTATCTCCATTATTTTCACATACTTAACGACCTCATCGGAAAAGTACGAATTTATATCAAATATAAATTATAATGGACTAGGATCCACATTACTACCATCATAATCCCAGCGAGGGTTGATCATTACAATACCATAACTGGTAGGTCTCCAAACCAATTGCAAAACTGCAATTCCTAGTTTGTTGAACCTAGTTCGGACTGATGTCCCTTACCCTTTATTCCCCGCGAGGGCTAGCGAAACAAAGTTAAGTTTGTTTACAATCATCAAGCGGTGACATTACATGTCCCTATAAAAGTCCTGTTAGATGTAGATCAGAGCAAAAGACGAGGGTCTTTAAGTACTCATTGGAACAAAATCTTCGATTTACTTTTAACTTTGATGGAAGACATCTTATCAAATTAATGAGAAAGCCATATTTTAGTGAGGAACGTTTTAAAAGGCGGGTATTAATTGCTTAATCGAGATCCAACATGTTAATCTACATCACATTTGAGCAATTATTGGGCGCCGCCAACCCAAACATGATTTTATACGGACTAATACTTATATGGGTGCCGTCTAACCAAACAATTAATACGGTCCAACAATTATTGGGTGCCGCCTACCCAAACAATTTAAGAAGATTGTAAATGCGTTAACAATTTGATTAAATAAATGATTAACCAAGTGGGATTTAATATTCCCTTTTTTAAAACGAATCTTAAAATCCAATTTTAAATTCAATTTTAAAATTAAACTTTAATTAATAAATAATTAAAATAAACGAAATTCAAAATCCAATTTTAATTTCATTTAAGCAACATTTAATCTTTATTAAAATATAATCAAATAATCATGATCTAAAAGTCAACCTTTTAATCTTAATTATAATTATTAAATCGAGGGGGCTCAAATTGAAGTTCCAAAATTTCACCGAGGGTAAGTCTAGAGGGATCTCAAATTGAATTTGCAAGACAGTCCTCACACATCACCACCCAAATTCGACAGCATCCAATCTGCAATTTAGGACATCAAATTTCACAAAATTCAAACCCCAATCATCATTCAATCATCAACAATTCGACATAGAAATGATCTTAACTTAGAATATCGCTTTAAGATTGTGCGATGTGAACGTTTTCAAAGCGAAGAAGATTAGGGATAATTTTGAAACCGAAGCAGGGATTTGGACTTAGTTTTGCAAGCATGTTTTAAGAGTTCTCACTCAACCGGTGTGAATCGAACAAAACGAGATCCGCTAAACAAAGAACCATTATGTTTGAAAACCGAAATGGGACTAAGAACTTATGGGATGAACACAATATAAAATAAGCTTGTTGTTGTGTTCTTCGTATGCGGAAAGACTATATCACCATCAAGCATTTCCGTGTTTCACTCAAGTGTGATCCCATATTTTATAGACCTTGAAATCAAAGAGCCGTTGGAGAGCAATTTGGGAGAGCTCTTGCGCCGCTAGGTTGAAAGGCGTGAATGTGTATTTTATAGTGTTTGAGAGTGACTCGCCACCACTATCGTCTCTTCCTTATTGGATGGAAAAGGGTTGGGCATCATGTCGATAAGACTTGAAAATGAATCGATTTGACCTCGATGTCGAAAGAGCAAATGGATTCTCGATGCAAAATTGAAAGTCACCCAAAATGAAAACAAAATCAATCAAATCGATCTTCGTGAAGGCGAGTACGAGTTATCTTCACGATTCTTTGGATCGACCTATACATATTGAGTTCCCCCTCAATATGTGACCTATCTATTACATCATTGTTTTATGTGGTCTCCTATAGCGATAATGGAAACATCGGCCTTAATGTGTTTTGGTCCTATTACATGTGTTTTGGAACTTTTCATCAAAACTATAAATTTCCCAACAACAAATCCTCACACATCACCACCCAAATTCGACAAACATCAATTGATTTTAGGACATCAAATTTCACAAAATTCAAACCCCAATCATCATTCAATCATCGGCGACATAGAAATGACATATCGTTTTTGAAGATTAGGGATAATTTTGAAATGTAGTGCAAGCATCGGTGTGGAACAAAAGCGAGACCGAAAGAACCATTATGTTTGAAACCGAAATGGGACTCGGCGGCCATCACCATCGCAAGCGTGGGAGGTTCTACAACCCTAATTTGCGATGGTGACTCGCCACCACTAGATGAAAAGGTGGGCATCATGCTGATAAGACTTGAAAATGAATCGATTTGACCTCTTTATCGAAAAGCAAATCATTCTCCCCAAAAAAAAAAAAACCCAAAATGAAAACAAAATCAATCAAATCGCCGATTTGGGAATTCACACGGCCACAACAATCAGTTTATAAAAAAAAATTAATTTTATAAACCAAAATTTATGCAATCAATTAAAGAGCCTCAAGCCTCGGCGTGATACCATCTCGAAAGTGATGAATGGTCTTGGAATTTAAGGCACGTAAACACGAGGAAATACATCGGGGCAAAATTACAAAAAAAATCTAATAAGTTTCACCAACAAAAAAACAATTAATTGCATAATTGAATCGATTTTATAAACATAAAGAGAAACCTTACAACGAAATTGTACGAAATTTCTCTACTATGGTATCCATAATCCTTATAAACATAAAGAGAAACCTTTAAAGAAATTATGCGGACTTGGTATCCGCGTAATTGAATCCCGGATTTGCCAGCGTTGAATCCCGAGATGAATTTGCTAGCAAAATTCTAACTCTAGATCTTATGGAGAGAATAATGAATTAACGTTATTTGTGAATTCCCAAGAGCTCATAAATATAGGGAGATGCCCAGCTTAAATCTTAAGCTAACCCGATTAGGAAATAAAATCTCTAATCTTATAAAATAAATCTCTTAGATTTATTTCTCAAATATAAAATTTCTACGGATTTAATTCCCATGTATATCAAATCTCTACGGATTTGATTCCATATATATTAAATCCTATAATAATATTTCATATATTATTATTGGGAATCATATTTAATTAAATCAAATTTAATTAAACATTAATAATAATTAATTTCAAATTAATCTAGTATTAATTAATTCTCCATAAATTAAATATTAAATCCAATTCAATATTTAATCAACCAACTATAATCCGTAAAAGGGAACTACTTGTTGTGTGACCCATAAGCCCTCATATATCGAGCGATTAGTCAAACTAACGGTCTTAATTGAACCCTAGATAATAAATCAGACATTCTCAATATATGGGGTACGTTGCGAGAAACGTGCAACTATCTATAACTGAAACATGAGCTATTACGATTTCCTCCTTTCATTGGCGAATACTCGATTAAGTCTTGAACATGATGAAGTGTCTATTCAAATACTTAATCATTATCTCTAATCACTAATTGATCATGTATGTCACACTTAGCCACAAAGTCTAAGTTGACGTGCATCGGCCGATGACTTAGATCCAATTATGATGAGAAGATGAGTATTCTCTCTAAATCCACATTGAGGAATGAATCATATTCTTGGCTTAACTACCAGGCGCATGCACTTCGTGATGAACCCAATCTAAGCCATATCTACCTATGGAAGGGTGCAAGTGTCGGTCATGGTCAAAGTTCATCACTCCACACTTGTCGTGCGTATTGACCTCAAGTCAAAGGAGTATCACATCATTCCCACTAACCGAGACACCCGTAGACACATATTGTGGACTTACATCAAACGGTTTCTCGGAGGGGTATACCAATACCCTCTAAGGTATTTGTGCATCCATCATGAGATACCTAATATCTCGTAGTAAGTGAGATATTAATACACTCTCTAAGAGTATGATGCAGATCGCACACCATTCTCAATTGCATCATCAATATCCATTCTTGATGATCCTTGATCGGGGTCATGTGAGAATCATGCTTAAGTCATCTGAGTTCTCACATCCTCAGTGATAGTAATGACTCATGGGAACACTTGTATGAATAAATGCAAACAATCAAACATAATATTCAAACAAGTGAATTGCCATACATTAATATTAAGTGAACTATAATAATAAATCAAACTGAATATCATCGAGTATTATGTCCTTACAATAGATTGTCTCTAGGACATTAACACTAACAACGACGATTATTCCTATGACCATGTTCCTATGGGAGCCAAATTTTTCTTCAACTATTGGCTCGGAAGTGCTAGAAGACTGCCACTGTCATGATGTGAATTAATGTTATCAAGCATCTCACCATGACATATCCAAGTATAGTAATTTCGCACAAACCCATGTTTGCACAAATGGATCCCAACAATATGATAATCATGATATCGAAGATTTTGGTAATCGTTACATGGACATCTAATAAATCCCCCGCTATGATCACCACTGTCCGAGAAAGCGAAATTCAAAAATACATCTACTCCATCAGCAAATTCTTGACGCAATAAGCCATTGTGTTCTAAGCAATTGGACATCCAACTCTATACATGTACATATTTATGTATGTGAAAAAAGAAAGACGGTGTATCATACTTATTTCAATCATAAATATGTATAATATATCAATTATTAATTTCATAAATAAATAACAAAATATATAAAATTAATAAATAATTAAATAATTAAAATTTTATTAATACACTCACAAGGTATTAGTTTGTAACTAAAGAATATTAATTCATATTCTAAAATGTGTTAGTTTGTATTCCAAAAGTATTAGGTTATATTCCAAAAGTATTAGTTTATATTCAAAAGTATTAATTCGTATTCTAAAACGTATTAGTTCATATTTCAAACAATATTAGTTCGTATTCTAAAAGGTACTAGTTGCAAGAACTTGTGAACCAAGTACAATGACAACTATTAACATCAGAATAATAATCTTATATCAATAGACGTGACATCACTTTCTTTCACTTTAAATAAATTGACATATGTCTTTCATAAATAAAACAATATAATAAAAGAGAGAACGTGATATTTATTTTAAAAAAAAAAGATAGAACAAGATTATGTATAGAACTTAATTTGAATTGGTCTCTACTATATTATATATAAGAGAATTTTGATTAAGCAAAAGGAAAAAAAAAGTATTTCATCTACTTATGAGCTTTTAAAAGAAATAGAATAGCTACATATATTGTTTATGGGAAAATTACTCAAAAATACCATTTATAAAGGAGTCTTACTCTAAGGTGCATACACTTTTAGGTATTACTCTAAGTTGTCATTTATACCAATTTTGCCCTGAATTCAATTTCCTTTTTATTTCCTCAATTTAATTTCATTTACGAAAGTACACTATTTTTTGTAATTTGTTATAGATGTATTTCAATGTTTGAGCACATTTAAGATGTCATTATTTTGATTAAATATAGAACAACATAACTAAATTTTATAATCAAAGTATTAATATCATTAATTTAAAATTTTCCAGCTCGTTTATTAAAAAGAAATTAAGCTCTCTATGATTTTTTCGAAAAAGAAATTCTCGTATCATCTTTCATTGCTTTAATTAAAAATGAAGATTGTCACTCCATCTTCTCGGGTCGATTTAATTAAATAATATAATAATTTAAATGAATTTTTAACATAAAGATAGATTTTATATCAATTATTATTTAATCTGAAAAAGTTTTAGTAAGCACTACCCAAAAACAATCACACAAATTTTACCTCAAAGTAAATAATTTATTTTCTAAATTAATAAGTAGTAAATTTAATTGTTAAACATCGTAGTATATAATATTATTATTTCTTTAATTTTTTTATATTGCCATAAGCTTTTTTTTTGTTAAAATTTATGATGTAATTTTTTCATATTTTATCTGGATTTACAATTTTCTAATGGTGTGCAATTTATCTTTCTGGTGTGTGCATTGTTTGTTATGGGTGTGCATTTTTTATTGCGAGTTCGTGCATAATTAATTTTTACGAGTGTGCAGAATTGTTGTGTGTGCAGAATTTTAAATAAAATAATAGATGATTAAAAAAATAGGGTGTATAGGAGTTTCTATGAGTGTGCAGAATTTTTTACAAGTGTGCAGAATTATGGGGTGTGCAGAATTTTAAATAAAAGAACATATTATTTTTAAAAAAAATTGAGGTGTGTAGATTTTTTTGGCTAATATTAAAAAAATTAATTAAATAAAATTACAGACAATTTAAAAAATTAGTAAATTTTAAATTCTGAAATATGCAAATTAAATAAAAGGACAGATATGCAAATTAAATCTAAAATATGCAAATTAAAAAGGTTCAGTAAAATTTAAACTTTAAAATCTATAATTTTATAAATTTTAAAATACACAATTATTAAAAATATGAGGTGCAGAAAAGTAAAATTTTAAATCTACCCATAGCCCATTTTGGTTGTTGGAGCTCTTAAGGACATTTAAGTATTTCCTATCTATTTTTTGGACCTAAGAGTAAGAATTAAAAAGGGTGGTACTTAAGAATAATAACACTATACAAATGACACCCCATTATAATTGCCCCATTGTTTATTATTATTGAATATGAAGCTACTAATTCATTATAATCTACCATGTTGTGCATATTAAATTATCATTTTCATCATCTTCTCTATCATAAGATTTATTCAAGCTCTAATATAACAAGTCCTAAATATAAAATAATTTCATTTGTAAGTACTAAAATTATTAGCTAATGAAACCTTTAAAAAAACATGTATGATATATGAATTATAACAAAAATATGAGTAGAAGTAGAAAAAATATCAGTTTAATTTGCTTTGCTTGACTCCTCAAAATACAAGATCAAAGGAAAAAAAATTGTGTGGAGAAGAAATGTGCTTGAAATTTTAGTGTTGAAGATATTTATATATTGGAATTCAAAATCAAAATAAGTGGGTATAAATTTCCTCAACAACTTTTACTAGTAATTAGGAGGGAGAGGTTGTTATAATTAAATAAGAGATTTATTGTTTTCATACTTGTTAACTCTTTTTGTGTATGGTACGTAACAATGGATGGGGAAAAAGTGGTTGGAAGGGAAAAAAAATAAAAATAAGTATAATAACAATTTAATAAATGATCTTAAATATAATTTTGTCAGTTTCGGTTTGTGGGAGAGAAAATTTGTGTGCGAGTATTCTAGATCCTTCCCAAGATAACTTTTGGGAAACAATGGCAAGGGATACCTCTTGCTATATCAATGTTATATAAGTTGGATGTAATACTTACCGCCAAATATATAAGGCGCCCGAATTTGATGTTTTTTATTAGTAAACAATGGCAATGAGTGTTCCTTGTAAAAGTATTAGTTTGTAATAGATCTAACTTTAGCAAGAGATACATCTTGTTATATCAATATTAATAGATGTAAGATGACCATCACATGTATAAGGAGCGGGGAATATGATTTTTTAGGAAATAATGGCAAGGAGTGGTCCTTGTAAATATATTTGATCTAATTTTAGCAAGAGATGCCTCTTGTTATATCAATGTTTATAAATATATTTTAACTTTTTCCTGAAAACATAGGCGCGGGGGATTTGATTTTTTTTAAAGAAAATATGGCAAGTGGTGTCCAACTAAATTTATATCATTTAATTTTGAGGAAAAATAGCAAGAGCTTGAATTGTCAATATCGTTATAACATCTCACTTGTCCAATTTATTCTTCATCTTGTTGTCTTCGCTCTTCAATGCTCGCGTTTCTCTGCATCTTTCAACATTAATACAATCTACTCCTTTTAGGTAGTTTTTCATTTTATTTAATTTATATTTTATTTATGATTTAATATGTCTTGCATTTGTATATTCAAACATGTTATAAATTCTTTTAGTTTTTTCTTTCACAAAATATACATTTATGCTAAGATATTTGCATCTTCTTTTTTCAAGTTTCAGATCTAATTTTTTGATTTTGTATAGAAGCTTCAAAGAATAAATATTTTACATCTATTTCATATATGGACGTTGCTACATGGGGTGACAAGTTTAATGGATGTCAAATGACTGATGTACCCTTGGTGAAAAAATTTCACTGTGGACTCTAATTTTGAATTCACGAAAATTTAAAAATTCAAATTTGAAACTCTAATCGCACAATCTGTATCCAATGGAAATTCAAATTTATACATGAATTATTTCATTACCAAGTTCCAAGAGCAATAGATTGAGATTATTACATAATGACAAAAAAAAAAAAAAAAACAATTGTTCATCTTCTTCCCCAGAAGAAGCGTGAATTGGAAGAATAATTAATTCAACAAAAAAACTCATAGTAACTAAAATTTAAGGTAATAATATTGTTACATAAATAAAATAAAGAAATTTAGATACTAAAACATACATAATAGTTTGTACAAAGTCTCATGTACAACTGGTGCACGGATCTAAGATCCGTGCACTCGCCCCAACCCTACTCATGTATCCACACTTGGGTGCACAAGAGACTTACTCTAGATTGTAACTCAAATTAACAAATTAATTGCTCCATCCCCAAAGAGCCCATATTATGTCGACTATGTTCATGATACGCCCGAATGCATCGATCTGCTCCAAAAGAAACGCCGAAATTATTACACAGATATTTCAGCTTTATTTTTCCTCACCACGGCGTAGCAATGAGAGTTGGAGAAGAAGACAGTGGTGGCTTGATTCTTTTAAAATAATGAATTGCAAGTACAATAGTGAATAGTAAAATTATTGGTGCATTTTCATTCACAATGGAACCAAATTTTGGAGCCAAATTCAATTAAGGGCAGAAAAGTGATTTGATATTGTAAATTGTCAGAAATACCTTTCACCCCTGGGGTGAGCCACCCCGCACATCATTCCTCTTCACATATATGCATCTATTTAGATTTCTATCTTTTTCACTACTACACATTTGAGCTTGCACAGCTGCACTTGGACAACCCTTTTTTCAAACAGCTCTCCAAGCTATAGCTTGGAAAGCGGTTTTAATTAAAAAAAAAAAGAATAGAGCGGTGATTCGAAACATTTGTCCAAGTTTTATAGACTTAGAGGCGGTTGAGAACCGCTGTGCAAGTGTTTAGACAACGGTTTTGAACCACTGTCCAAGGGAATAGTTTGGACAGCGGTTCCAAACCGTTGTCCAAGTGTTCGGATAATAATTAAATACGACCCAAATCGCGAACCAGACTTATATTTTTCCCCAAATTAAATCGTGCGTCTTCCCCTTCCTCCGCCGCCGTTTTTCATCCCATTAGCTCTTATTTCCCCAAATCGCGAACCAGAAGCCCTAGCCTCCTCCTCCCTCTCCCCCAAATCGAACCATCCGCCGCGCGTCCTCCCCTACCGCCGCCGCCGTCGCCTCCTTTCTCCTTCCATAGGTAATTATTCTTTATATATATATATATATATATATATATATATATATATATATGTTAGTATATATATGTTAGTATATATATATATATTGAATTAATGTGTATATGTATATATATGTTGAATTAATGTGTATATATATATATTGAATTAATGTGTATATATATATATATTGAATTAAGTGTATATATATGTATATTGGTGTATATATATCATGTTGTATGTATTGGTGTATGTATATTGTGTTGGGGAATGAGTTGCACAGATCTATTCGGGATGAATATTTAAATACAAATTTAATTCTTTAATTATTACTAGCATGAATTAATCCTATATTAATTCAAATAATAATTGCAACAACATATCATGCATATAATAAGCCAAGTAAAACCTACGCATGCAGAATCTACGGGTTTACGTGAACGTACCTCTCGGGATGGCAGTGAATTCGGTTGGACGGACTAACCAAAAGGACTTCCCAAGTATTTCCTTAGCCCTTGCTCGACAATCCGTAGAAGGATACTCGCGAACAATTAACAAAAGGAAAAAATAAACTTTGTTGCACCACTTTCATGGATTTGCTAATTTTTCCAGCACATGGAATTGTACTTAGGAATGAAACAATCATCCCCTATTTATAGGAGAGGGAGTGGTCGAAATTCTTATAGAAAATCAATGTGGGAAAAGACTTTTCTTGGTCACCAAGAAATCTTGAATATATCTCCTATATTCTTTTTCCCATAATTAAAATATTCCACAAAATCCCACCTCCTCAAATATTATGGAATTTCGAAAATAATGCCTTGCAAGATTCCAAGATTTGGATCTTCTTGAATTTATGAGATATTCTTGTATTTCAAGAAATACATATCTTCCATAATATCTTTTCAAGAAAATCAAGAAAATCTTTCTTGCCCATTATCTTCAAATTTTCGAAAATTCTATATATAGATAACCAAGTGGGAGATTTCTTGAATTTAATGAGATAATCTTGTATTCCAAGAATACATATCTCCATTCCATAACAAAATTCAAAGAAAATCTTTCTCCCTCTTTTATCCATAAATTTCGAAATATTAGGGAAAAATTAAGCAACAATATTTATTTTATTTTAATCACCTTTTCAGTTAATGGACTATTTGTTGGGCTACTCAGGGGGCCTTTAGGAGAATTAAGATTGGACCTTCTAATGGACCTTGAATATCTAATATTAAGCCACAATATAATTCAAGCCCATAAATATTAATTAATCCCACTACATAATTAATATTGCACTATCCATCTTAACCCATATTACAATCAATATGGCTCCCGGTCATTATTTCACGTGTTTAAGATTATCTAGCCCATTAATTAATTCAAGCCACTGAAATAGCTTTCCATTAATTAACATCTTTTGTCCTTGGTCGAGGAACGGTTCAACATTATTATCCATACCGGAAACTAATTCCACTTGCAAGATTTGGTATGATAAAGCTTATGAACCTCTCAAGGGGGCAAATCAAACAAGCGTACTTGCACACGATTCTTCGTATTAAATCTTAGCAATCACATGTGACCAATAATATTGCCCAAGATAAAATGTATTGAATCTCTCTCTGATTCGCTACCCATGATAAGTCAAAGCAATAGTTACCAATCCCACGTGATCCTATTTAAGGGACGAAGGTTAAGAAACAACGAACCACTGAGGTCTAATTCTTCCTTGTTCAGTTCTGAAGAATTTATCCTCCTGTAGGTCCTATTCAACGCATCAGTCATGCACTAGTGTAATCTCTTGGTCAAGACAAACCAATCTGAGCCTTACACCTCAACCTTTCGTGATGGGTTGTTCATTTCCATCTAGGTCGTGAATGGGGTACTTTTAGTTACAAGGGACTGTTAATTTAATCTTTTGTGACCTGGTATCACTAAATTAACTACAATGTAACACGTGCGAATTATTGAACAGTTATGCAGTAAATATATGTAACATTCAATCATATTTAAAGCATCAGTGATAAACAATTTATTTCAGTAAATAAGTCTGGAAATTCAGTTTCGATTATACAAAGTAAAATCATACTTTCCAGTATAATCCCAACAATCTCCCACTTATACTCAAAGTCTGCTTTTAAGTATACTACAACATGTCTCGAGTAGTCCGTGACATCTAATGTCACCTACACGAACCTAATAATTTCTCCCACTTATACTCAAAGCAGATTGGCAACGGTCTTGACACCCATTCCACTCACATGTCTCTCGAATGTATTGAGAGGCGCACGCTTTGTGAATGGATCTCGCTAGTCGTCCTCGAGACGCTATCTTTGCCACATCTATATCTCCTCTCTTAACGATTTCTCGTATAAGATGTCTTTTCCTTTAATGTGTTTGTTTGATTTCGTGGACTCTTGGTTCTCTTGAATTTGCAACTGCCCCTAGCAGATATTGCTAGACAAATTCAGAACACCATCCAAGTCCACTAAGAAGGTCTAGAGCCCAATCGGTTCATTCACTGCTTCACAAGCAGCTACTTACCCGAGTTCCATGGTTGAGTCAGTGATGCATTTCTGCTTCACACTCGTCCATTTGATGGCTACACTTCCCAAATGGAAACACACTAACTGAGGCAGATAATTTCTGGAATCTATATCTGATTGGAAATCCGAGTCCGTGTAGCCGATGGGGATTGGAGTATCTGACTGATAAATCAACATTCTATCCCGAGTTCTTTTTAGACACTTCAGAATATTTTTACCTGTCGTCCAATCGCTTTTCCTGGGTTACTTTGATATCTTGCTACCATGCCTACGGCAAAGCAGATATCTGGTCTCGTACACAGCATTGCATACATAAGGTTTAAACGGTAGAAGCACAAGGAATGCCTTTCATGTCATCTATCTCCTTTTGCATCTTAGGGGACACTTTCTTGGATAGATGGATTCCAAGTCTGAAAGGTGAGAATCCTTTGTTGGAATCTTGCATGCTGAATCGTTTCAAGACAATGTCTATGTATGAAACTTGCGATAACCCGATCATCCTTTTCTTGCGATCTCGAGTGATCTTGATCCCAAGGATGTGTCGGGCTTTCCCTAAGTCTTTCATATCAAACTGTTTTAAAAACATGCCCTTACGTCTGATCACACCTTCACATCGTTCCCGATGATCACAATGTCATCTACGTATAGTACTAAGAATACCAATGCAGTTCCGACACGCTTCTTAAACACACAACTTTCAAACTCGTTTTGATCAAACCCATAAGACTTTATTACATGATCAAAACTTTGGATCCAAGCTCTGGATGCCTGTTTGAGTCCGTAAATGGACCTCTTGAGCTTACAAACTAGGTGTTCTTGGCCTGTTTCAATAAAACATTGGGGTTGTTGCATATAGATCTCTTCATCAAGACTTCCGTTAAGGAAAGTTGTCTTGACATCCATTTGCAAGATTTCAAAGTCGAAATGCACAGCAATCGATAAGAAAATACGGATGGACTTAAGCATGGCTACGGGCGAAAAAGTTTCCTTATAATCGATCCCTTCTTTCTGAGTATAACCTTTCGCCACTAGTCTTGCTTTAAAGGTTTCAACCTTCCCGTCCAGTCCTCTTTTCCTCTTATATACCCACTTGCAGCCAATGGGTTTGACCCCATTAAGTGGTTCGACTAGCTCCCACACTCTATTATGAAACATAGAACCCATCGGCTTTCATTGCTGTTTGCCAAGAATCTGCATCCTTATCTTGGAGTGCCTCGTCATATGTCCATGGGTCTGATTCGTCTTGTCCGGGAATCAAGTCCGAGGACTCTCCTATTCCCATGAATCTCTCGGGCTGTCTAACAACCCTCCCACTACGACGAGGCTCCAGTTGTGAAAACGTATCGTTTGGTATGTCATCTAGTACAGTTGGCACTGAGGTTTGCCCTCTAAGCTCATTTAAGGTAATCTCACTTATGGGTTTTCTTTGGTTCATATAGTCTTCTTCCAAAAAACTAAAGTGGGTGTTGATGACCACCTTTTGATCTTCGGGACTATAGAACATACACCCTTTTGTTCCCTTTGGGTATCCTACAAATAACCTTAATTCTGATCGAGGATCCGACTTACCGGCTTCCTTGTCCAACACGTAGGCCGGACACCCCCAAATTCTCATGTGTCTCATACTAGGCTTGCGCCCAGTCCACAAATCTTTGGGAGTTTTGGGAACCGATTTGGATAGCACCAAGTTCAGAATTTAAGTCGCTGTTTCCAAGGCATGACCCCAGAACGACTCGGGAAGATCCGCATAACTCATCATTGATCTAACCATTTCCAAAAGAATTATGTTTCTTCGCTCTGCAACCCCGTTTTGGTGAGGGGTTCCGGGTGCAGTGAGCTGGGATACAATCCCTTCATCAGATAAGCAGTTCAAAAACTCATCGCTGAGGTATTCGCCTCCACAATCAGATCGTAGAGACGTGATACGTTTTTCCCTATGATTCTCTGTTTGAGCCTTAAATTCTTAGAATTTTTCAAAGGTCTCATATTCATGCTTCATAAGGAAAATGTACCTTGAGTAATCATCAATAAAATTACTCATAACCTCCTCTTGCTTTGGTTGACATTGGACCACATACATCTGTGTGAACGATCTCTAACACTTCTTTGGCCCTATTCCCCTTGGCTCCAAACGCCCTCTTGGTCATATTACCCTCCAAACATGATTCGCAGGTTGAGATTTGTTCAACTTGGAGAAGCTCCAGTGAACCATCTTTCACCAACCTTTGGATCCTCTTTGGATTTATATGACCTAATTTTAGATGCCAAAAAAGTATTTCGTTCACGCTTTCTTTTGTCGGAAATAGTTGATGTGTTATAGGATGCATTTCATGAGTGGTGTGCATAGTTAATTGTATAGAGATTTTCCATCAATGTCCCGTAACAGATACACTCATCATTTCAAAAATGATGTCATTCTTATTAGAAGAAACTTAGTGTCCTTTAATCGAATTTTAGAAACTGAAAGTGAATTCTTTCTAAAACTGGGAACATAAAGATAATCTCAAAAAACTTTATCTTCAAAAGATAGGTGCACTTCTCCCACTGCTTTAACTGCTACTCATGTAGCATTGCAATGTCTGCTACTTGCGTAGTATTGTAATAATCGTTACTATCGTAGCATTGCAATATCTGCCACTTACGTAGCATTGCAATGTCTTCCACTTTCGTAACGTTGCCCAGTGTGATGAGGATCTCACTCCCACTAAGTTGCCGGATCATTTAGAACCCGTGAAGCCAACATGATTAGTGGATCTCGTATCAACCACCCACGAATGAGAAGTATACGCCGCTAAACAAGTTTCAACAACTAGTGCGTGAGAATTACCTTTCTTTCCGTCCCTTTTCGGGTTGGAACAGGCAAAACCTCCATTGTCCTCTCTTACCGCATCTTAAGCACTTCCTCTTTGGATTTTCCTTGACACAACAAGCATTCCTCATCTTACCATTGCCCTTGGCAACAGTTGAGTTTTATTGCTTATGGCCTTTTGGTCCTCTTCTTTATCTTGCCTTCTTTTGGCCTAGAAGATGAAGACAGACCACTTGCCGTCAAAACTTGAGTTTGGTGCCTAATCATCATTTCTATCGAGACCAAAAGCTTGCAACAAATTAGCTAGCGAGGCCAAAATGCTCAATAACTTTTTGGGCAGAGAGTGAAGTACCAAATTCATCTGAGTCTCCAGATCATAATCTGCACTCAGAATCTCAAGTTTGTTCAGATGGGCCATCTATTTTGAGGACGTAATCCCTTACGGGTTTGCCCTCCACCATTTTCAGCGACGACATCTCTCGCAAGGTGATCTGACGAGTCCTTCATGTTTTGACTCGTCAGTTGGCTCATCTGATTTTGGTGTGTCAAGAATCCACTTGTGCTTTTGTGCAGTTAGGACAATTATAATTTTTCGTTTCCAATATAGTTTCCATACATATTGTATGGACTTTAAGTATAATAACAGTGGATTAAAAGGTAACGACATGCTGAACTGAAATAAACAACTATATGCAATAACACAAGTATATCACAAGGTTCGATCACATGCTTCATATTAAAATCTCAAAAAAAAATATGAACATGCATCAGCCAACATCTCAAAACAGTTTAAATAAGCCACGTGGGGTGGGTCATTATTTAAACACATTCAAGCAGGTTACAAACAAGAACAGTTACAAACCTTTAATATCCAGATTAATAGTTGGCTCCACTTGACCAATATAAAATTGACAGGAACTTCGGGGAAGTATATGCATATCAATTTTATACCTAAGTAATAACCATGATTAAATACAGGATTACTATTTCGCTTTGATCGAGCCTCGTGGGGAGGGTCATCGTCGCCACTAGTAATAACCCACAATCATCCGTTTGGAATTCATTCATGTGAAAGCTATCTTTTGACCGTTCCGTGGGGGGAATTTCTCCAAAAGAATTCACAAATAAATAAATCATGGAGGTCAAAATTAATTCAATTTTATTACCCGGAATAAAATTGTCAATTAATTATTTAAACATACTTAGTAATTTTGAAGGTGAGATTTTTCCATTTGGCAACCCTCATGCAAACACATTTAAACAAATTAAATAAAGCATAAGATAGCACAAATAAATCAAGCAAAACAGAAAAAAAATATATTGGGCACAAATTATCCAATTGTCATGGTTTGATTTTTCTTTGCTTGATCTTGAAGAAACACGTCTCGAATTTCTCCTACTCGTTCGTCTCGAAAAAAATACTTCATCTCGAACGCCACGCCAAGTAAGCTCGCGGCGAGGATGCACTTTGCAGATCGCGTCGGCCACTTGGCCTAGAACGACGACTCGGCACCGCCTTTGGGCATATGCCGCGATGCCTCGACACGCCTCGGCACGCGTCGGCAGCTCTCGGCCGGCGGCGAAATCCGCCGCAGCAGCGCTTCGCCGCCCTCCGCCTCGCCCGCGACCCGGCATCCCCGCGTCCCTCCGCTGGCGCGCGCGTGTGCCGCCCGTCCGCAGCACGATCCGTGCGCTGCGTCGCCTGCGCCCTGCCCGTCTGCCTTTTCTGCCTCTCACTCAGCCCCTCGTCCGGCCAAGCCTCGCCCTAACGCCCGTGCGTGCGGCCGCCGCCAGCGCCGCCTACCCCTGGTTCTTGATTTTGTCCTTTAATTCTTCGTCTCTTCGTTCCCGATCAGGTTACAATTTATTTACAAAAAATAACCTAGATCTAGACTAGTCTATTACATTGATCAAATCAAACAAATCCTAGTCTACTCGTGGATTTTCTCACGAGGCAAAACAAATCCGAACGAATCGAATTAAAAAAAAAAACCACAGTTTATATGCATGCATAAATAAACACATTAAAATCCATGACAATTGGATACCTACAAAACAGATCTAACAGTTCTACTAATCAATTTCAAATTTAATGTCAACGAATTAAATTACAATTTAAAAAAATTGAGAGTCTCAAAAACCGTGGCTCGATACCGCTTGTTGGGGAATGAGTTGCACAGATCTATTCGGGATGAATATTTAAATACAAATTTAATTCTTTAATTATTACTAGCATGAATTAATCCTATATTAATTCAAATAATAATTGCAACAACATATCATGCATATAATAAGCCACGTAAAACCCACGACGGAATCTACGGGTTTACGTGAACGCATTCCTCTGGACGGGCAAAGTGAATTCGGTTGGACGGACTAACCAAAAGGACTTCCCAAGTATTCCCTTAGCCCTTGCTCGATAATCCGGTGGAAGGATACTCGCGAACAATTAACAAAAGGAAAAAATAAACTTTGTTGCACCACTTTCGTGGATTTGCTAATTTTTCCAGCACATGGAATTGTACTTAGGAATGAAACAATCATCCCCTATTTATAGGAGAGGGAGTGGTCGAAATTCTTGTAGAAAACCAATGTGGGAAAAGACTTTTCTTGGTCACCAAGAAATCTTGAATATATCTCCTATATTCTTTTTCCCATAATTAAAATATTCCACAAAATCCCACCTCCTCAAATATTATGGAATTTCGAAAATAATGCCTTGCAAGATTCCAAGATTTGGATCTTCTTGAATTTATGAGATATTCTTGTATTTCAAGAAATACATATCTTCCATAATATCTTTTCAAGAAAATCAAGAAAATCTTTCTTGCCCATTATCTTCAAATTTTCGAAAATTCTATATATAGATAACCAAGTGGGAGATTTCTTGAATTTAATGATATAATCTTGTATTCCAAGAATACATATCTTCATTCCATAACAAAATTCAAAGAAAATCTTTCTCCCTCTTTTATCCATAAATTTCGAAATATTAGGGAAAAATTAAGCAACAATATTTATTTTATTTTAATCACCTTTTCAGTTAATGGACTATTTGTTGGGCTACTCAAGGGGCCTTTAGGAGAATTAAGATTGGACCTTCTAATGGACCTTGAATATCTAATATTGAGCCACAATATAATTCAAGCCCATAAATATTAATTAATCCCACTACATAATTAATATTGCACTATCCATCTTAACCCATATTACAGTCAATATGGCTCCCGGTCATTATTTCCGGTGTTTAAGATTATCTAGCCCATTAATTAATTCAAGCCACTGAATTAGCTTTCCATTAATTAACATCTTTTGTCCTTGGTCGAGGAACGGTTCAACATTATTATCCATACCGGAAAGTAATTCCACTTGCAAAATTTGGTATGATAAAGCTTATGAACCTCCCAAGGGGGCAAATCAAACATGCGTACTTGCACACGATTCTTCGTATTAAATCTTAGCAATCACATGTGACAAATAATATTGCCCAAGATAAAAAAATATTGAATCTCTCTCTGATTCGCTACCCATGATAAGTCAAAGCAATAGTTACCAATCCCACGTGATCCTATTTAAGGGACGAAGGTTAAGAAACAACGAACCACTGAGGTCTAATTCTTCCTTGTTCAGTTCTGAAGAATTTATCCTCCTGTAGGTCCTATTCAGCGCATCAGTCATGCACTAGTGTAATCTCTTGGTCAAGACAAACCAATCTGAGCCTTACACCTCAAACTTTCGTGATGGGTTGTTCATTTCCATCTAGGTCGTGAATGGCGTACTTTTAGTTACAAGGGACTGTTAATTTAATCTTCTGTGATCTGGTATCATTAAATTAACTACAATGTAACACGTACGAATTATTGAACAGTTATGCAGTAAATATATGTAACATTCAATCATATTTAAAGCATCAGTGATAAACAATTTATTTTAGTAAATAAGTCTGGAAATTCAGTTTCGATTATACAAAGTAAAAGCATACTTTCCAGTATAATCCCAACATATTGGTGTATGTATATTGGTGTATATATATTGGTGTTTGATGCATTCAAGGTGTTTGATAGTATGCTTGTGTGAGGATTTAAGCATAAATTAATGTTAATTTATTAGGATTAATGTTGTTAGTGTTAGAGATGAACAACTTGTTAGAGATGAATATATATTATGTGGCTTGACTTGATTTTTTATGCTAACTTAGATATGAACAATTGATGCACTCAAGGTGTTTGATAATATGCTTGTGTGAGGATTTAAGCATAAATTAGGATTAATACATTAGGATATATTTTGGTTATATTAATTTGATGATTTGGTGAATGGATAGTAGTGTGTTGCTTTAGATGATTAATGATGGTACATTAGGTTATATACATTGTTTTGAGATGCAACAAATCCTTAGATACATGCAATATACAAACCTTAGGTACTACCACATTCTATATGCAAGTTTTATACATTAGGATTGTAATACTTTTAGGTTTAATACATTAGGATACATTATCTTGAGAAACACTTCATATTGCCTTTTCTATAGGCATCTCTAGTTCTATATGGATCGAAAGTGGGTTCGAGCAGATCGATTATCAGATGAGTATAGTAATGGGGTGAAAGAATTTTGTAATCATGCAATTAGATACTACACCGACCCTCGGTACATTCCATGTCCGTGTTGGAAACAGTTGTCCGATGAGTGCTTCACAAGTATGCTGGAAACAGTTAGTGGTCTATTGCCTGATGGAAATGTACTGCCTAAGAGAGCATATGATGCTAAATGAATGCTCAAGTCCATTCAGAAAATTCATGCTTGTCCGGGTGATTGTATCTTATTTCGGAAGGAGTATGCATACCTCGATGAATGTCCCAAGTGTGGGGAGAAGCGATATAAGAAAAATAAATCTCCCGCGAAGGTGTTGTGGTACTTTCCAATAATCTCAAGATTCAGGAAAATGTATAGTAGCGCTGTGGATGCTAGAAATTTAACTTGGCATCACGATGATAGGATCAAATATGGAATGCTAAGACACCCTGCTGATTCACCCAAGTGGAAGACATTCGATGTCAGGCATCCAGAATTTGGCAACGAGCCACGACACTTGCGTCTTGCACTCTCAACTGACGGAATGAATCTGTTCGGTATCCAAAGTACCAACCATAGTACATGGCCAGTGATTCTGTTAGTTTATAACCTTTCACCCGAGTTGTGCATGAAGCGCACTTACATGATGTTTTCTATGTTGATATCAGGACCCAAACAACCTGGTAACGACATAGATGTATATCTGGCTCCTTTGATAGAGGACTTGAAGCTCATGTGGGATGAGGGTGTCGATGTGTATGATGCTTGTAGAAAGGAGAATTTCAAGTTGAAGGTCATGTTGTTTGGAACTATCAATGACTTTCCCGCTTACGGGAATCTATCTGGATATAGTGTGAAGGGGGCCGATGCATGTCCTTGTTGTACCAAGAAGACACATCACATTCGCTTGAGTCATTGTAGGAAGACCGTTTATATGGGACATAGGAGGTAGTTGGACCCAACCCATAAGTACAGAACAATGTCCGATGCATTCGATGGCACAATTGAGACAGGTGAAGCACCACGTTTATTGTCAGGTTCGGATGTATTGAATGAGATGAAGAATATCGACACACAGTACGGAAAGATCTTCGCAAAGAGTGTCCCCACTAGCGGGTGGAAGAAGGAATCAATTTTCTTTCAATTGCCCTATTGGAAAGAGTTGTATGTTAGACACTTCATTGATCTAATGCACGTTGAGAAGAACGTTTGTGCCAGCTTGCTCAACACTCTCCTAGCTGATAAGAAGTCCAAGGATGGTTACAATGCAAGAATGGATATGATTGATATGGGAATAAGAGCAGAATTAAAACCTGTGCCTAGAGAAAGGGGTCAACCGTTCTTACCTCCTGCTGCACACACCTTGTCCAAGAATGAGAGAAAAGAGTTAATTCAGCTGCTAAAGGATGTGAAAGTACCAGAGGGTTATTCCTCCAACATACAGAGACTTGTATCAGATGATGGCGTGAGACTGATGAATCTGAAATCGCATGACTATCATGTCATCATGGAGACTTTCTTGCCCATTGCAATATGTTCTATCTTGCCTGAAAATGTGCGCATAACCATAACAAAGTTATGTTGGTTCTTCAAGGCAATGAGTAGCAAGGTCATAGATCCTAGAAAATTGCTTGGTTTTCAGAGGCAGATTGTGGGGATTCTCTATGAGCTTGAGATGTAATTCCCTCCACCATTTTTTTATATAATGGTTCACCTAACAGTTCATTTGGTACACGAGACAAGGATGTGTGGTCCTGCTCGTATGCGATGGATGTATGGTGTAGAGAGATATATGAAAGTGCTCAAAGGATATGTGATGAATAAGTCCAGGCCTGAGGGATGCATTGCAGAACACTATTTAGTAGAAGAAGCAGTCGAGTACTGGTCTAAATTTATTCCGAATGTCGATGCAATTGGACTTCCAGTTACCCGGTACACCAATATGATGGATGGTGAAGGCATTACCGGTGGTCAACCTGTAAGTGTTAGCATGGAGGAACTAACACGGATGCACTTGTGCGTACTTCACAACACGGTCGATGTGCTTCCTTTTATTGACCTACACATGCGATCACTTGCTGAGAGAAATCCCACCAGAGATAGATCATGGATTGAAGTTTAGCATAATCGCACGTTTGTTGACTGGTTCAATGGTTATGTAGCAAATATGTTGTCACGGGAAACAGAATCAGTGAATGAGAGAGTTAAGTGGTTATCCAGAATGCCTGATAGACATGTGTATTCATACAAGTGTTATCTTAGCAACGGATACACATTTTATACCAGAGATCATGATGCCACAAGTACTATGCAGAATAGTGGAGTGTCCATTACTGCAACTGCAGTGGATCTATCAAATACTACTTACTTTGGACAAATTGTCAACATTTGGGAACTCGACTATATTGTTCACCGTCAACCAATCTTCGAGTCTAGTTGGGTGAGGATCCCTAACGGGGTCCAAGTTGAAAGTTCTGGGTTCGTACGCGTTGAATTGAAGAATGTGGGATACAGAGATGACCCTTACATAATGGCCAGTCAAGCTCAACAAGTTTTCTATGTCCCCGACCCAGTTAATAAGAAATGGTCCATTGTGGTTCTGTCAAACAAATTTAACAATAGTTTCCAGATTAGCGACCATGTCGATGAAGATGTTGACACAATAGATGATCCTTTTCAGAACTTCACTCATTCTGTACCATCTTTCGATGATCCTGCAAATCCACGCCCATACCAGAGAATAATTAGAGATGAGGATGAATATGTCAATCCGGATCTTGTTAACATTTATGGTCATGAACGAGAAAGGTCAACCAAAAAACGAAAAAGAAAAATAAGTGCTAAAAAGAAATGTACGACTTTATTGAATGTTGTTTCTTCTGCTATATTAAATGTTGTTTCTTTTTCTTTATTAAATAAAGTGAACTGGATCAACAGGTTCCGAGGCAACG
This sequence comes from Stenogyne calaminthoides, assembly GCA_037126765.1. NCBI lineage: Eukaryota > Viridiplantae > Streptophyta > Magnoliopsida > Lamiales > Lamiaceae > Stenogyne > Stenogyne calaminthoides. The sequence goes on from JBBCBC010000027.1 coordinate 23,273,911, forward strand.
AGATAATGAACATTGTGGACATTTTGTGTGTTGCTCTATTGAAGATATAATCCGCGCTTCTCTAACGAACATTCCTCTCAATGTAAGTCAATTTATCGATTTATTTAAATTATTATTGATTGAATAAAAATTCATACTATATTGATTGATTCGTTGTTTGCAGTTTGTCTATGAACGTGAGCTCAATTCTTTCTCTAAGAAAAGACTGGAGAAATGGAAAAACGATTGGACGGGGTACCTTTACAATCGATTCTTATATTCATACGATATTGAGTGAACGTTGTTTGAAATTTTGGTAGCATGTAATTAAATTATATATTTGTGATGATATATATTTCATGTTTTTGGTGTATTGGACGTATGTTTATGATTGTATGTTTATTTATTTCATGATGTGTATGTTTATTAATTTATTTGATGTTTTGGTATATATATGTAGTATAAGTTTTGGTTTATGGTTTTATTATAGGATTTTTGGTTTATGGTATTGGACGTATATATAAGTTTTGGTTTATAGTTTTATTATAGGATTTTTAAAATATAAATTAATAATTAAAAAAAAAAGATATTGGACAGCGGTTAATAACCGCTGTCTATGTAACATATAAATGAAATTAAAAAAAAAATAAGTTAGACAGCGGTTGATAACCGCTTTCCAAGCACAATCTTGCAAAGCGGTTGAAAACCATTGTCCAAGTGCGATTTCTTGGACAAGCGGTTTTTTATCAGCTGTCCAAGCTTGGACAGCTGTTACTTGGAGAACGGTTATAACCGCTCTCCAAGGTCATTTTTCACAGTTGTCCAAGCCCAAATGTGTATTAGTGTTTATTATTCATATGTATGGAAAATTTAATCTTGATTTCTTCTTCTGAAGAAACACTCCAAATATCACAAGCTCTCTCCTCTACATACTCAATTGTTCTCTTTTTATTGTTCTAACAAGTAATTTTTTGTTTGTTTATTGCAAATTTTATTTTATTTCATTAAAATATAGTTGTGTTATATATATATATATATATATATATATATTGGGAAATGAATTTAATAAAGAAGATTTTGATTAGATCCCAAAACCCCTGAGTATGACATGTTCAGGATAATCTTGATAGATGAGTCAGGATTCAGTTTTAGAGTGTTCAGGATGTTATATGCACAATGTATAGTCTGCAGATATAGATCAGGATAGATTCTGAAGATTCTGAAGACTCAGTAAGTTTCTGAAGAAACTGAAGTTTCAGTGTGAAATCGAGAATCAAGACTTCGAAGATGAGATCGAGAGAATCAAGACTCAAAGATGAAGGCGAGAATCAAGACTCGAAGATGAGATCGAGAATCAAGACTCAAGATGAGATCGAGAATCAAGACTCGTGCAGGAAACCGAGAATCAAGACTCGAGAATGAAGACTCAAAGATATCAATCAAGATATACCTCAAGACTCAAGACATTGAAGACTCAGAAGACTAAAGATATCAAGATCGAAGACAAGGGATATGAAGGCCACAATGTAATTATCAAGACTTCGATAATGTCTTGAATGCTCAAATATAACCTGAATGTTAAAGCGAAAGAAACCGAGGAATATAGCCGTTGGAATCCGGTGGCGTGGACCAATGAGAGGAAGACAACCGACTGAAAAAAAGCTCTGAGAACTTCTAAAGAATAGTATGGATTTGAATGTGATTCTCTCCAACGGTAACATTCAAATCCACACTATAAATACAAGTTCTTCCTTCATTATTACGTGTGGAAGTGCGGAGAAGATAGCAACAATGCTACAGAGCTAAGAGAACATATACTCAAGCTTTCCCACCATAGAACACAAGTCTGTAGATATACAAATATATCCAAAGAGTGTTCTAGAACCCAATCTAAGCAACCCACAATGTATCCTACGCTTAGAGAGATTTTCCCAACCTTAGCATTGAGGCTAAACAAATGTAAGGGAAAATCTCACCATAGTTGGAGACAACACCAAACCCAAACCCCATTCTCGTAAGAGATAACTAGTGGTGAAGTGAGGTAGTTGTTAGGCAATCCCGAGAGACGGTGATAAGTCCCGATTGGAGTGTGAATTCGTTAAATATCTAGAGGCGAGCCCGAGAGGATGATAAGTCCAGTTTGAGTTAGTAAACTACAGAGGTAGTCAGAAAGCTCAAAGTAGAAAGGTTAGTAAACCATGAGGTAGTCGAGAAAACCTTAGGAAGTGTTTGAAGGAATTTCCCCTAGGAAGCAGGGAGAGTGGATGTTGGAGCTTGAGTCTCGAACCACTATACATTGTTGTGTTGTTTCTTTGCTTTTACGTTCTTATCTTGTCATATGCACTCGATCATAAGCAAAACACAACACATGAGCTTAAAAGAGAAAAATCTGGAATCACTATTCCTTCACCCCTGTTTTTATATGCATCGCTTGTCATGTTTGCTTCCGCACGCTACAAATGGGTTTTTCCACCGGGCCTAACAAGTGGTATCAGAGCAGGAGTTCTAAAGTTCACTAATTTCAGAGTGACCACCTGAACTGATCTTTTTAAAGGAAAACCCATTTCTTTAAAAATGCATATATTTTAATGTTTTGGCATCCTTGTTGGGATATTTTAGTTTTGATAAACTATGCCAAAACATTATCAACTTGTGTTATTCAAGATAATTTACAGATAACAAGTTGAGGGGGGGAAAAAAAGAACAAGTTGGGGAACTCACGGAATCGAAGTAGATGATTGAGATCGGGACGAAATTTATAGATTTAGACCGATCGAGATCAGATGAGTTCGGAGTCAAACTGATGAGCTGTGCAATATTTTCAAAAGTGAAGAAAAGTTAAAGCCAGCAAATCAGAAGAGAAGGTTGCAAATCAGAAGATGAGCAAAAGAGACTGATCAAGATCGGGGCGTGATCTAGATCGATATGATAACTCGATATCTAACTTCGAAATGATGTACTTACCGGATGCTATTATCGATATATTGATCTAAAGATGTGTTGATCGATCGGTCGAAATTTGATCGGATCGTGCAAAGAAGAAAATCGGATAGCTTTGTGTAAAAAGTAATCTGAGACTTCGATGAAGATCTCGAGACTCGAGAAAGTAAAAACCGATCCGAGATTGATAAGTAAAAAACCGATCTAAGACTCGAAGAAGTAAAAGAGACCTGAGGGTCAGGATGTCTGAAATCAGAAGAAACTGAACTCAGTCAGCCTGAGTGTCAGTATGCCTGATCAGACAAGGTCCGCTGAATCAAGAAACCTGAGACTCAGTATGTCACTAAATACATTGAGACTCAGATAGACCTGAGTCCAGGAGCCGAGCTGAAGATCAAAGAAGACTGAAGACCAAGACTGAAGACTCTTGTAATTCTTTATGTTTTTTGTCTTTACTTTTGATAAGTTCATTGTAATCTGTAACTGATAACATACAATCAATGAAACTTTATCTTTATGCTCAAAGATAATATCTCATTATCTTTTTACATGTCTTTTTATTTGATATGCCTTATGATGTGTTGTGAAAATGTTGGGAGATTTATTGTGAAATTGTTGAGAGATTTGTCATTCTTGTATTGTAATAAGAAAAACTGGAACCTGAGTATAGGTTAAGTGTTTTTGTAACAAGATGGTTTTGGCATCATCAAAAAGGGGGAAATTGTTGGGAAATGAATTTAATAAAGAAGATTTTGATTAGATCCCAAAACCCCTGAGTATGACATGTTCAGGATAATCTTGATAGATGAGTCAGGATTTAGTTTTAGAGTGTTCAGGATGTTATCTGCACAATGTATAGTCTGCAGATATAGATCAGGATAGATTCTGAAGATTCTGAAGACTCAGTAAGTTTCTGAAGAAACTGAAGTTTGATGTGAAATCGAGAATCAAGACTCGAAGATGATCCGAGAATCAAGAATCGAGAATCAAACTCAAAGTATGAGGCCGAGAATCAAGACTCAGTGTGAAATTGAGAATCTGAAGACTCGGAATGAAGACTCAGTATATCAATCGATATATCTCAAGACTCAAGACATCAAGACTCAAGATCAAGATATCAAGATCGAAGACAAAGGATATGAAGGCGCAATAATTATCAAGACTTCAAGAATGTCTTGAATGCTTCGAAGATAACTTTGAATGTTAAAGCGAAGAAACTGAGGAATATAGCCGTTGGAATCCAGCTGACGTGGACCAATGAGAGGAAGACAACCAGCCTGAAAAAGCTGCAGAACTTACAAAGAATATTATGGATTTGAATGTGATTCTCTCCAACGGTAACATTCAAATCCACACTATAAATACAAGTTCTTCCTTCATTATTACGTGTGGAAGTGCGGAGAAGATAACAACGATGCTACAGAGCTAAGAGAACATATACTCAAGCTTTCCCACCATAGAACAGAAGTCTTTAGATATACAAATATATCCAAAGAGTGTTCTAGAACCCAATCTAAGCAACCCACGATGTATCCTACGCTTAGAGAGATTTTTCCAACCTTAGCATTGAGGCTAAACAAATGTAAGGGACAATCTCACCATAATTGGAGACAACACCAAACCCAAACCCCATTCTCGTAAGAGATAACTAGTGGTGAAGTGAGGTAGATGTTAGGCAATCCCGAGAGAGGGTGATAAGTCCCGATTGGAGTGTGAACTCGTTAAATATCTAGAGGCGAGCCCGAGAGGGTGATAAGTCCAGAGGCGAGCCCGAGAGGGTGATAAGTCCAGATTGAGTTAGTAAACTACAGAGGTAGTCAGAAAGCTCAAAGTAGAAAGGTTAGTAAACTATAGAGGTAGTCAGAAAACCTTAGGAAGTGTTTGAAGGAATTTCCCTAGGAACAGGGAGAGTGGATGTAGGAGCTTGAGTCTCTGAACCACTATACATTGTTGTGTTGTTTACTGCTTTACGTTCTTATCTTGTCATATGCACTCGATCATAAGCAAAACACAACACATGAGCTTAAAAGAGAAAAATCTGGAATCACTATTCCTTCACCCCTGTTTTTATATGCATCGCTTGTCATGTTTGCTTCCGCACGCTCAAAATGGGTTTTTCCACCGGGCCTAACAATATATATATATATATATATATATATATATATATATTACAACTTGTAACTTTTTCATATTTTCTTTTTTACAGGCTCAAAAAATTACATGAGAAATTCAATTTTAAATGTATCTTTAATTTAATTTTAAATATATATATTACTTGTATTTTAATTTTTTTGTATGTTGTTTATAATTTGTATATAATATGTTCGTAATTATAATTACATTTCTATTGGTTCAAGACTAATAAGATGTCAAGGAATATTAAGTTTTAAATTTTATTAATATATGATTGTATTTTTAAGTTGATATTAATCATATATCCTTGTATTTTTTTTAAAAAGAAATAAAGTGCTAATCCCAAAAAACAAAGGAGTTATTATTAAAATATATTAATTAATATTCATATCATGAACTGTAAATTTATGTTTGGAATCACGTATTTTTAAATTATTTTTTTTATAAAAGAAATGACAAACAGCAAGGACTGCTACAAACAAATGACCAATATTATTTTAATCTTAAGAAAGAACAATAGCAAGGACTGGTCCTTAATATAAATAAATGAGCAATATTTTATTTTAATCCTGAAAAATAATATTAGCAAGGGTCGGTTCTTGGCAAGAACTCAATGGCATGGAGTAGCCCTTGTTAATTCTAATAGCAAGAGAGTCAAACCCATATAACAACAGTTTCAGCCCTTGCTATAACTCTCAATTTTTTGTAGTGAAAGTGTTAAAAGTATTATGATCAAATTCTATTATGTCTTACCGTGAATTCATCTCACACAAGTATGTTTTGCTAAAAGTATATTTGAATTGGAAAGTCTACCTAGTACACATAAATCTTTATCAAATATATACACTACGTAGTACAAATTTTTGTCAATAACACACAAACACTTCATCTGCACAATGAGTATATATATGTTCAAAAAAATTCTTGCACACGTGTTAATGATACAGGTTGTGCGAGATAGATCGAAATATATATTGCATTTACTTAATTACCAAACAATCCATCGGATTTAAATTATCTTTTTCTGCCTATTAATAAATTAATTTTGATACGGTTTAGATAAAAATATTTCACAAGATCGAGTAGTGTTTTCAAAAATCGATTGAACCGTCCGGTTGAACTGATCGAACCGTGAACCACTCATGTCGTCGGTACAATTACTCATTAAAAACGGATATTCCGATTTTATTATTTTTATTATTTATTAAATCGCTTTTTTTTATTTTTTTATTATTTTTTCCTAAATTTCTTTGTATAATGTTAGGCAAAGTATAGTGTGAACAAGTTTTACGGTGAAACTGGTTAAGGAGTGTGACTTATATTATTAAAGAGTGTGACCTTTTAATGTAAAGTGTGTGATTTTTTACTGTAAAGTGTATTACTCATAAAAGTGAAGGGTGTGACTTATATTATAGCAAAGAGTGTCGTAGTGATAACTGAAGTGTGTGACTTATATTACGAAAGAGTGTGACTTATATTACTAAAGTGTATGTCTGTTGTTGTGCTCAGATATATCACACGTCAGCATCACCAGATTTATCACACGTCAGTAGGATAAATTATCGCATTTCAGCAGGTCCCACCGAGACCACGTGATTTGTCGTGCTTACGCATATGTTTTGTCATGCTTTATGCACATAATTTGTCGTGCTTACGCATATGTTTTGTCATGCTTTATGCACATAACTTGTCGTGCTTATCGATTTGTCGTGCTTAACGACTTGTCGTGCTTATCGATTTGTCGTGCTTACCGACTTGTCGTGCTTATTGATTTGTCGTGCTGGTCCTCTTTATATAAAGGACCTCACAGTTCATTGTAAGGACACACACTGGAATGTTTCCCTCATTCCACTTATATACCCACACCCACATTTCAGGGCAGTGTTCTTGTTCGATTAATCATTTTGTTTGTGAGTTGTTACCAAATTAGCCACATAATACTCTCCGTAAAAAAACGACTCGCAACAATTGGCGCTAGAAGGAGGGTACTTCACCAAAAAACCAACCCATACACAAACCCTTAGTGAGCCGAGGCAGAAAAAAGAAATATAATGCCTCAATCTAGGAACACACAAACAGAGATGTCAGGGCAAAGTCGACCTCATGACCGGAAAGAGGCTCAGCGCTAGCCTCATAAAGATCAAGAAGTGGAGATTACCAATCTCGAGGATATTGCAAATGACCCGGCGGCCACAACAAGAGCCATCACTTTCTTCTTCTGGCGCCAGAAAAGAGAATTTGAAAAAAGAGTAGCAAGTTAGGAACTCATGAACATGAAGAGCGACGCTCACGTACACCTGATAGCGAGCAAGTTAAAAAGAAAATTGCTAAGCGGGCCAGTAAAAAAGCCGATGACACGTCTGATGACGAACAGCCTCAAAGGTCGAGACCATCAACATTTGGACGTTTGAGGCTCTCCGCCAAAGACCGAATCGGCAATAATAGGCGGCAGGATCCAGAGAAGGAACAGCCAATAAAAATGCCCGCACATTCAGATCTTCATGATCATCCGCAGGCCGAACAAAAATCGGCGGGAACAAAATTGTCTATCCATCATCAATTGGGTAGTCAAGCACGGACTTGGAAAGGGGGACTGCCCCATCACGAGCATGACCCACTGGGTCCTCATGATGGGAAACAGCCCCGATCTAAATCTGTCAGTTCCACAAAACTCGCGGAAATGCAAAAAGCCATCGAGGGTTTACCGGCCGACCTGGCCGCGACCAAAGGCCACCCTCGAGCGAGCACAATCCCCTGCTCGCCATTGTCACCAGCTATCATGGCGGATGAAATCCAAGAGAAAGTGGCGAAGTCCCGACCGCCAATTCCCATATTCGATGCTGAGTCTGACCCTCATGTCCATCTCAGCAAGTACTCAGATTTTATGATCGCGATGGGGGCCACAGACGCAACACAGTGCCGATCATTCCCCATGACTTTGGGTGATCGGGCACATAGATGGTTTTCTACTTTGCCAGCTGCGTCTATCACATCTTTCGCCCAATTGGGACAACAATTTCTGTCCCACTTTTCATCCATGTGTGCTCGCCCAGCGCCAAAACAAAGGTTGGCGCATTTCTCCCAACTAAAAGGTGAGTCTGATCGAGCATACATAGAAAGATTTGATAAATGTTTGTATGATGGAGCCCCCGTCGAAGAGGATGCCAAGATCCTCGCGGTGGTCGGGGGCCTGACCCTGAATACTGATATGTGGAAGGCCATGCACCAAGACTGGCCGAACACATACTCAGAATTCCGAGAGCGAGCGGCCAAAATTATAGCCATGCAAGATTTGCTCGCCCAATCACGATTGGGTCAGGAACCTACGACTAGGAAAGTTTTTGGGAAGAAAGTGATGAATGAAGGGGGGTAAAAACCCCCAGGCTCATTCAAACCATTCGAAGAAAGATCAGAAGCAAACGCCCTACGAAGTCTTTTGGGCATTTCAGCGGAAACAATCTTTAACCAAATCAGAGATCGGGACATGTTGGAAAGGCCAAGAAGAATCATAATGGATAAACATCGGCTTAATGCTTCCAAATATTGTAACTACCATGAGTACATTGGGCACAATACAGAGAATTGTCGCGACTTACTCCGCCAACTTTGGAAGCTATACGAAGATAATCGTCTTACCCAATTCCTAAAAAAGCCAGCGAGCAGAGACTCTCGAACAGAAAAAATAGAAGATCGAAGGGGTAAGCGAAAAGCCGAACAAACATCTGACAGCGATCCCGAAGAATCATGCAAGAGGTCTGAATTATCTAAAAGAGGGCCTCCTACTGTGGGAAGAGGTCGAGAAAGTCAAGAGATTCACATGATACGTCCTGACTATGGTCTAGTGGGTGGATGTTACCAGGCACCAACATTATCGAACAGACAAAAAAAGATGGAGATGTGTGCCATGCAAAGCATCCATCAAGTGAAGGTGGCGAGCACATCAGCTAGCACGCCACCTTCTCACCAAATTATGTTTTCAGAAGACGATCTTGACGGAATCATAACTCCCCACAATGACTCCTTAACCATCAGTGCTCAACTCCTCGGGTTGAAGGTGCACCGCCTCCTGGTTGACACCAGAGCGTATGCGAACATTTTGTTCGTCAACACCCTTCACCAGATGGAAAAGCAAGTTGGGGACTTGAGCAGTTATATTGAACCATGTGATCATACCATAATGGGTTTTGGGGAATCTGTAACCCGACCCTATGACATGATTAGGTTAGGAGTCGAGTTAGAATCAACTCTGAATCCAGACATCTGACGAACTAGAATGCTAGATTTTTTAATCGTCGATGCTCCGTCAACTTATAACGGGTTTCTAGGTCGCCCGTTTATTCAGGAATTTAAAGCGGCCTATTCTACGTATTACTACTGTGTTAAATTTCCAACACAAGATGGAACGGGTAGCGTAAAAGGAGATCAGAAGAAAGCTCGAGATTGTTTGCTATCATGTGCGCTAGAAAAACAAAATATTATCAACATGATGGAGCAAACATGGAAGATTGGTGAGTCAGGCTAGCGAGCAAATACCTCGCCTCAATATCTTCCGATGAACATAAGTTTGACGAGCACAGCTCCTCGCGCGAACACAGAAAGCGCGAACACAAAATCCAGGGTAGCAGCTCATGCCCCAGATCTCCTAGATCAAATGAATATTGATCCGCCGAACGAGCAAACAGACCTAGAACCTTGCATAGGCTTTGAACCCATGGAGGTTGATGACGAGCACCGGGGGTCCATTCAAGATCCTCGGTGGAAGCAAAAAAGAAAGCGAGCAACACCTGTCGAACAACTGGAGTCCATCAACATCGACCCGAACAGACCCGAGTTAGAAGTGTTCATTGGTTCAGACTTACCTGAACCAATTCGAACAGAAATTATAGCTTATCTTCAAGCAAACTTAGATGTGTTCGCATGGTCGCACGAGGACATGGTTGGAATTGATCCAAAACATGCTTGCCACTCCCTCAACCTTGATCCAATACAAACTCCAGTTATCCAGAAGCGCAGAAAGTTTAGTCAGGAAAAATATGCGGCAATGAATAGTGAAATCAAAAAGTTGCTCGACAACAAACTGATTCGAGAGGTGAAATGCCCAAGATGGCTTGTGAACCCTGTGCTCGTTCGCAAGTCCAATGGATCTTGGAGATTATGTATTGATTTCACTGATTTAAACAAGGCATGTCCAAAAGATAACTTCCCAATGCCGCATATCGATTATTTGGTCGATAATACAGCAGGCCATGAACTCATGACTTTCATGGATGCATTTGCTGGTTATCACCAAATACCTATGCTCCCGGATGATCAAAAGTATACGGCATTCTGCAGTGAAAAGAATACGTACTATTGGCAACGCATGCCGTTCGGATTAAAGAATGCCGGAGCAACATATCAACGTTTAGTGAACAAAATGTTCGACAAACATATCGGCCGAACAATTGAGGTATATATCGATGATATTGTGGTAAAGAGCGAACATAAGGAAGACCACATCACCCACCTCGCACAAACGTTCGATATACTCAAGAAGTACAATATGAAGCTAAATCCGAAGAAATGCAGCTTTGGGGTTCACTCAGGAAAATTCCTCGGACATATGGTCATTCAACGAGGGATCGAAGCGAACCCAACAAAGATTCAATCCATGCTCGATATGTAGGCCCCCAAAAATGTGAAAGAGGTCCAAAAGTTAACCGGACGTTTAGCCAAAGTAAGCGGTTTATATCACTTAACCGGAGACAAATGCAAACATTTCTTTGATACATTAAAGAAAGGGAAATTCCAGTGGACCGAGCATTGCCAAAATGCATTGAATCATTGAAGCAGTACCTTGCAGATACTCAGGATTTTTGTAAGCTTTGTCCCAAAGCGAACAACTCTATCAGATCTTCTTTGCATCCGAACATGCAATCGGTGTTGTGCTTAGACGAAAGCGAAGGACCATACACTTGTCCATTTACTATGTAAGCCAAGTGCTTAGGAAGCCGAACTCGGTATCCTCCTCGAGAAATTAGCATATGCTTTCTCGTCATGAGTGTTCAAAAATTACGACCATATTTTTTCGATCACTCGATTCAATCTTGACCACTTTCCCATTCGCCAAGTCCTCCACCGACCCGAGATCTTGCCAGATTGGATTCAAGTGGGTAGTGGAGTTAGGACAATTCGGCATTACGTTAAGCTCATGAACAAAATGAAAGAACAGCTATGGTCGGGCTATCGACCAACCATGGCATATGTATGTTGATGGCTCATCAACAAGTTCAAAAGCCGGAAGGCGGCGTAGTTCTCATCACCCCCAACCAGCAAACATTCACAATGACCATCCGTTTTGATTTTTCCACTACAAATAATGAAGCCGAATATGAAGCTTTGATCATTTGGACTCTGGATGGCAATGACAATGGGAATTCAGAGGCTGATGATTTATAGCGATTCTCAGATAATCGTTTACCAAGTGATAGGCGAGTACGAGGCCCGAGGTGAACAGATGGCTCAGTACCAGCAACTAACGAAAGAGTTGCTCGAGCATTTCGAACAAGTTTTCATAGAACAATTACCACGATTGGGTAATTCGTTCGTTGATGCTTTGGCACTCCTGCAACAGCAGAAGGAGTGATGAACACAACAGACATTGTGGTCGTCACAACTTGTTCGCCATCAGTTCCCAGAGCTATGATCGCACAAGTGACGAGTGAACAAGAAACTTGGATGACTCCAATCCTGAGCTACTTACAAAAGGGATTTCTCCCTGAGAACAAGGCCCAAGCTACTCGCCTCAGATTACAATCTGCTCGTTATACTATCATAGACGAGCATTTGTATAAAAGAAGCTTCTCACTTCCACTTTTGAAATGTATTACTCCTGAAGTGGGTCGTGTACTTCTGGAACAAATCCATGAAGGAGTATGCAGAAATCATACAGGTGGGCTCGTCCTGGCGCACAAAATAATCAGACAAGGTTATTATTGGCCAACCCTCAAAAAAAAGCCAGCTCGCGTATGCTCGTGGCGTGCCCACAAGTGCGGTACATGCTCCATTTCATTCATAGCCCCGAAGAATTAGTGTGGGTTTATAGCCCATGGCCATTTGCTAAATGGGGGATCGATTTGATCGGCCCATTTGCTACTGGCACGTCGGGAGTAAGATATACTGTAGTTGCCGTTGATTATTATACTAAATGGGCGGAAGCCGAAGCTATTGTCAAAATTACCGAACAAAGAATGTGGAATTTTGTTTGGAAATATATCATTTGTCATTTTGGACTCCCCCAATCATTAGTAACTGATAACGGCAAACAGTTCGATGGAAGTGAATTGAATTAGCTGTGCTTTTGGGGCATAAAAAAGCATTATTCAAATCCGTATTATCCCTAGTCAAACGGACAAGTTGAAGTCGTTAATAAAATTATCAAGCATACCCTCAAGGCCAGACTTGATAATTCGAAGTGGGTGGATAAATTTTGAAGAGTTGCACGAAATATTATGGGCCTATCGAACAACTTTCGAACATCAAGCTGCGGAGACCCGTTTGCCTTGGCATTTGGTGCGGAAGTGTTATACCCCATGAAATCAAGATTCCAAGTCATCGAACAATGACTTTTGGAGAGCACATCAATGACCAAAGGCATACTGAAAAGTGAACTGTTGGAAGAAAAAAAGAAGGACGGAGGCTGATTTCAAGAATGCTATGTATAAAAAGAGATCAGAGAAGTTCTACAACTCCAAAGTCCGAACACGCAGGTTCAATGTGGGCGAGCTGGTTTTAAGGCGGGCAACGGGGGTATCAAGTGGTGTGTTCGGCCGAGCATGGGAAGGTCCGTTCAGAGTTACATTACGTTTGCTAAACGGGGCCTATGACTTGGAAGACCTGAATGGAGTCCCATTGTCCTACTCGTGGAATGCGTCAAATTAGAAAAAATACTATCAATAATAGCGAGCATAGTCAGCCGAACAAAATCGTCCACACGAATTTTTAGCGAGCATAGTGTTGGCGAACAAAATCGTCCATTATTTTTTTTTTTAGCGAGCATAGTGTTGGCCGAACAAAATCGTCCACACAGCTCTAGCAAACATAATGTTGGCCGAACAAAATCGTCCACACAGCTGAAGTGATCATAGTTGGCCGAACATACTGACCGATGTAGCTGAAACGAACACAAAGGGCCGAACATAATCAGCCATTAGTTCAAACGAGTAGGACAATCCTGAAAGAAGAACACTTTGTGTTCGACACATATTTTCAGGAAAAGAAATGCTGGCCAACACTATCGAAAGACAGAAGATACGTGTCAGATCGAGTTGTCAACATAATATACGTATCAGAACGAATTGACAAGTGGTGGCAGCCAAGCAGGGATGAGTCAATCTTTAAGCGAGGGCTGTCTAAAAGCTGAACAGGTGTCAAAAGGGGGAGCAAAGGTAAGAGCCAGCACCAGCTAGCTAAGCCAGCACTAGCTTGGGATAGTTCTATAAATAGGGGCATATTGATAGCTGGAAAAAGCAGAGAAAAAACATATGAAGAAGAAAAAAGGAAAAATATTGCAATTCTCAGGAGGAGATTGGTTTAGTATGCCCCCAGACGTAGAAGAATCCAACTCTCGATTCAGCAAACATTCAGCTGAATCGAGCATCCGTTCCCGACATCTGAGCCTTTTACCCATATATACCTCACGAGCACGGTGGAAGCTCGTTACCGGACTCAAGATGCTCGGCAGAGTTATGGTTGCCACTCCACGTTACTCACTGCTTATGCAGTAGTAAGTCATTAGTCCCCTATGCATCCCCAAAATCTCCTCCGAAGGGGAGGGATGTCATAGTGTCCGCTCGAAGCAATATGCGGACGCTGATGCTCATGCATCTATTAAAGGGGGCGGAATGGTGCGAGCTGAACGTTTTTGCTACTTTTTGATATAGGCGGCGAGCATGCTCGCCACATGCTCATGTCCATGACCTCCCGCGATAATCACGGCTTGTCCGGGAGGGACAAAAAGCTTATCTTCTTCTTTGCTTGAGCATATTCTTTGAAGAAGGAGAAGGGTAGACAGGATGATGTGCCACATCCTTGTCAACATCAATTCCGCGGACAAGGTGAGGCCAGTTCGTGTCTACTCAAGACAAGGTTTAAATTCAAAACCCTAGTCTGATATTTATAGTTGTGTAATAGATTAGTCTTCTTCAAATATGAAGGTTGTAATAGAATACAAAGTGTTGCAAAAAGAAAAAGAAAGATATATGTACTTTTGTTCGCTAAGATTTTCTAGTTCAAGCCTATTTGAAGTCGCACCTAAGTTTCTGGGGACGACCTTAACAAAGACTTAACGAGCCCAAGTCTATGTTCACTTGACGAACGAAGTTCAGTACTCGATTCCATGACAAAAAGCGAGTAATGGGGTACGCTTGATCAAGAAAAGACGACTCATACTTATAGATACCCGTAGCACAAGCGGATGATGAGTGCGGGGTCGCAGCTAAATAAGACGGCCCTAGTACGAAGTGATCGCACCTAAATAAGACGATCGCGCACCAAGAAAGGGGGGGTTCATAAAGTAACCCATCTGGTCGCACCTAAATAAGACGATCAACCGATTGCAACATCAATAAGATAATCAAAACCGAAAAAAGTCAGGAGCGGGCATAGGCAAACCCAATGTTCTAATTCATTCAGAAGAAAAGGGGCAAAGACTAGAAAGCAACAAAGCGAACACAAAGCAACAAAGTAAACATCAAGCAACACAAGTATCAATTTTCATCCTCAACAATTATCAAACAATCAGGTTAGAAGAAACAGTTCAGTATGTAATCCATCCATTCAGTTATAAATATGTTCGAACAAAAGAGAAGCAGTCAGCAAAAAAATTCAAGTATTAAAGACATTGTTCGAACAGAAAGTGAAGAAGACAAAAAATTACACAACGTATGTTCGACAAAAAAAAAATAACATCAAGGAGCAAATTCATAATTGGGGGTAGACGGGAGAGAGATGTCGAACAAACCAGGCTCATCCCCCTCAAAGAACAACTCCTTCAAGATGGTCGGTACCAAATGCTCGCCGGAAGGTACATTACCTTTCGGTCACGAGGAGGTCCCCTTTGCTCGCCTCGCACTTTGATCGGTCCCGGGCTCGATCACCAAGATTTTGGCCAGCAACACCAGCAGTATTCATGTCTGAGCCATCTTCCTCATCCAGAATAGGATCATCAACTTTGATCCCTTCAGGGAGAATGGAGAAATCACACAGATCATTCAAATCTGATATTGGAAGGTTGCGATCCGGTGGGTTGTCGATCAGGTACTGCTGGAAACTGGATATAAGAGGGGCAATTTGTTCGCCGTTGGATGTATGGCGAATAGACCGGATAGCATCGGCGAAGGCACAAATGTAGGAGAAGTTGGACATGGAATCAACATACTCATCATCGTGCAGCTTTGAATTTTCGAGACCCAAACGAGTGTTGGTCTCCTCAAAGAATGATGAAATTTGTTGGCCGAGTCGCCCCTCTCATTTTCCATAGCCTCGACGCCTTTTCTGAGTCTCTGAAGCTCAACATTCATATCCTTCTGAGCTCTTCGTATACTGGCCACCTCCTCCTGAGAGTGATTCAGTTCCTCCTTTGTCTGGCGAGCATCTTCCTGAGCCAGGCGTGCATCTTCCTGAAATCGGCGAGCATTTTCCTGAGCCTTGCGGGCATCCTCCTGAGCCTGGCGAGCATCAGCTTGTGCCGAAGAAGATTGTCCCTGAGCCAACCTCGTTCATCACGAGTCTGTTCAACTTCGCCCCACCTTTTCTTGAAGTTCTGATCAAAGCCAAGTAGTTGGCATGGAGGTTGGCGGACTCAAAGATAAGCTTTTCTCAAGGGGCGACCATAGATTGGCCCTGAAGCACGGACCCGGGCGCATATTTTCGAGTGGGACTGCGGTGGACTCTTCCATTTCGATGGTCCATGCTCGAAGCAGAGTCTGCACGCTTTTACGAACATGTTGAGGATGCGGAACCTTGCAACACTAGGTAAGCAGTAGTTCTTCAGATTGGGCATCAAAGGCGACAACCTGCTCAACCTACATAAATATCCGAGCAAATAAATATGAAAAAAAAGGCGAACAGAAGTAACCAAAGCCAAAGCAGATCGAACAAAATGTACCTGCTCACACGAGCCGGATCCCATCCCAAGAATGATTTATCCTCAGGAGACCGAAGCTCAGGATTCAACGGAGTCCATGATAGGGGTCCAGCAGGAGGTGGAGAAGATGTGCCAACCTCCATTTCCACGATCTATGAAATTGGACCGACCACGGAGGCGACCGCTCTGATCGCCTCGGCGAAAGAGGGGTCCGAAAGTCGCTCTAACGGCTTGTACTCGTGCGAGCTGTTAAGCTCGGCCTTCGTCCGAAGTTTGTTCGCTCGGCCCTTGCTCACCGATTTCCACCCTCGGTCTCTTCGGCGATGGAGCTTGTTTGCCAGCCCCTTGCTCGGCCGAACGAGTACTCCTTTGCGCTCGGCTTGATTCCCCAGGGCCTCATGCGGATCGGACCTGCTTTCGCCGCCCCTCTGCTGTCCACGAGCCTCCCTTTCGGCTGAATCCGAGCAAGCTCCTGTGGCCTTTTTCTCTGAGCCATCTCAGTATGTTCAGATGTACTCACAGCAATGGTCATAGCAGGAAAATCTATAAACAAAACAATTCATTATGCACAAACGGATAACAGACCGTTCTGAGCGAGACTCCAGATCAATTTGCCAAACGCTGCTAAAATAGCCGTCATTGGTCTCCTTATCCGTCGCAGCTGGAATCCCTGAAATAAAAAACGAGTTAAAATCAGTTCAAATCGAAGAACGAAAGACACAAAATCACTTACTTCGATACACCCCGAAATCAGTAGGGATGTCTAAACGAGCATGTGGTTCGCTTCCAGAGGTCGGGCTCCTCAAATCGCCCCCAACGAACCAAAACTTTTCCTTCCAATCACTGATTTTGTTCGGCACATCCTCAATGATTTTGCACTTGGCATTGGCTTGCATGAACAACCACCCGTGTTCACCCCTCGGACGGGTCAAGTGCACCAATCGGGCAAGTTCAGCTGCTGAGGGATAGTATCTTTGCTTCATCTTGCCGAACAAAGTCAGGAAGCTCATAATCATGTGCCACCCATTAGGCTTCAGCTGCGTGATGGTAATGTTCCATTCCACAAGCAAGCGGGTGATGGCCGAATTGAGGGGAAATCGAAGGCCAGCTTCCATTATGTCTAAATTAACAGCAACACAACCCTCAGGGGGTTGGTCGGCCCGCTCATCAGCACCCGGTACCCAGAAAAGGATATCTTTTGGGGTTTCATAATTCCTATGCAGCCGAGTGAGCATATCTGCATCGATTATGCTCGCTATCTTGCTCGCTGGGTACTCATTCTCAACCCTAATCCTATGGGGTTGCTCGGGCCAATTAAAACTATAACGAGCACTATACTCGTTATATGTTGGACTATGAGGGACACCAACAGGTATATCAAGCTCAGAGTTTTGCCCACCAACTACCCCTATGTTCGATTCGGTTATATTTACAGCCATCAAAATTTCCCCCCTCACAACATCGTCATTCCTATCTACACTGGCATTATCAACAGCCCTAGACCCAATTTGAATTCGGGGCAAAGAATTATCACTTGAATCGTCCGAAGAATCATTGCGGACCAAGTCCCTATCCAATTCATTTAGGGCTTCGTCGGAATCGGAGGAAAGAACGGCAAACGGTTGCCGAACTTGCCAACGAATTCCGGAACCCGAGACATTCGTCTCCGGCGCATTTGCATCGCCATGGGGGATTCTACTGACAGAGGGGGAAGAAGAGGAACTATGGTGGTCTGATTCTATGGGAACAGAAGAATTTGAACGAGAGGCCATAATCACAATTAGAGAAAGAATGCAACGGTTACCTGAATAAAATTCTTCGCCGGAATGATGAAGCCCTCGCCGGAAATTTTCAGACACAGAAAAGATTGAAAGACAGAGGCAAAAAGAAGAAGGAAGGAGAAAAGGGTTTAAGGCGGAGAAACAAGGTATATATAAATATTAGGTTCAATTTCGAAAATTCAGCACAGAATACGAAACGACGTCAATTATGGCCCAATAAGATTTTAACAGTCGGGCCCCCAGTTGAATACAAAGCGACTCGGCTGGGGGGTATTGTTGTGTTCGATATAATAATTCATGATTAATCGAACACGTAAGAGCGACACATGTAATATCTATTAAAATAATCATGCTCAGAGGATAAGTATTCGCTACTCAGATCAGGAAAGAGGAATTGAATGAGCCAAATCGAAAAGACTCAGACGGCCAAAAGGCTCAGATATCCTGAGGGTCAGTATGCTCGCAAAGAACTCGAGATATCCCGAAGGCTCGAGATATCCCGAGGATCAAGATGCTCAAGAACTCGGATATCCCGAAGGCTCAGATATCCTGAGGGTCAGTATGCTCGCAACTCAGACATCCTGAAACCCTCAGATATCCTGAGGAGTCAGTATGCTCGCAGCCCAGACATCCTGAAAGGCTCAAATATCCTGAGGGTCAGTATGCTCGCAACCCAGACATCCTGAAACCCTCAGGAATCTCGAGAGTCAAGATACTCGCGCCCGGACATCCCGAAACCCTCCGGATATCCCGAGGGTCAAGATGCTCATGAAAGACAACATTCTGAAGACTCAGGCATCCTGAAGGGTCAGAGTGCTCGACACTCAGATATCCCGAAGATCCGAACATCCTGAGGGCTCAGTATACTCGAGGAGGACAATATTCCAGCATAAAATTGACATGGTTAAAGGGGCGAACAAAGTATCCAACCGAGCAAAAGATTAATTTGGACGACCAAAAGAGTGTCTTACAGACAAGTAAGCTCCAAGATCAATCTAGAAGACGAAGTTGGGAACGTGGCAATATCACCTGGATTCTTGCATGATCCGAAGTCTCCAACTCATGCTTGCCAACCCAGCTCATGCTTATCGGAGTGCGATAAAAGGAAGAAAAAAGAAGAAGAAAAAGGTTCAGAAAAGTTTCCCAGGAAAAGCGACACCCACACAAGAAATTCTCCAGAGAGGTGAGGAACAGAAAAATCCGAGTGATTATCCGCATACACAGAAACCCTAGCACTCATATGTTAACTCTCCAAATTATCTTCATCTGTAATGATTCATCTTTATAAGATGTATCAAATATTATACGCGTAAAGCTCGTAATACCACATCCTGGCTTGATATGCCCCCAGAGTAGTCATTTCTTGACGAACTGGGTCAACAAATTCATCTTATTTACAATTTATTTTACACGTGCATGTTTTGTTTGTGAAATTCTCCAGAGAGGTGAGGAACAGAAAAATCCGAGTGATTATCCGCATACACAGAAACCCTAGCACTCATATCCTAACTCTCCAAATTATCTTCATCTGTAACGATTCATCTTCATAAGATGTATCAAATATTGTACGCGTAAAGCTCGTAATACCACATCCTGGCTTGGTATGCCCCAGAGTAGTCATTTCTTTTATTAACCGGGTCAATAAATTCATCTTATTTATAGTTTATTTTACACGTGCATGTTTTGTTTGCGAGTCGTTCCCAAATTAGCCACATAATACTCTTCGTAAAAAATGACTCGCGACAATTGGCGCTAGAAGGAGGGTGTTATTGAAAAATTCGTCAAGAACAACGTCGAATTTTCGAATTCAAATCCAAAAAATCACAAGAACACAACCCAGAAAAATTCTCAATTTCATTCCTATTTTCATCATCTTCCTCAATACACAAATCCAAAAAAAAAAAATCTGAATCTGAGAGTCGATTTAAAGGAAGGAGAGGAAGAGGAAGGTGGTCGAAAGTTCTACAAAACCGACTGCACCACCACCACCGTGGCCCTCGACTCCGTGTGGCAAACACCGTAAAAAACCCCTTATCCCAAAATCAAAATTCCCAAACAAAAAATCCAATAGAGAAACCCACCTATACATACATACACAGAGAAAGGAGACCACCAGACCACCAAAGCCACCGCCATCTCACTCTGCTTCAAGCCCAACAAGGGTCGCCGCCTCCAACACCACTCGCGTCAACACCGGAGCAACCCCTCAAGCACCGCCTCTCTATTTCGCCCCTTCCGCGATTTTACGCAAATCATGGCGCCACCACCTCACCCTCGAACTCAACAGACTTCGCCGTCCACGGCTCCAACTCCGACATCATTGTCGCTCCAACCCCCGCAATCCTTGGCAAATCATCGGCTTATCGCCAAGCTTGAAAACCGCAACACCAGCATCACCATCGCTCCAGCCTCACCGTCGTATTAACGCGCCAAGACCGACCTTCGCCACCGTGCCGCTTCATTAACGAAACTTGATTTTAAATCACACCCGCGTGGAAAGTTTCATGGTGTTGCGTGGTTCGTGCCTCGAGGAATGAGAGCAAAAAGGGTTTTGATCGATCCTATTTTTTATTTGGGCCCAACTTAATAATTGTTGGCCCTTACACAACAAAGAGGTTTTGGGCCGATTTTTTTGTTTTTAATTATTGGCCCAAAGATTGGGGCCCAAAATAGGTAGGTGATGTGTTATGGGCCAGGCGATTAGTGATGGGTATATGGGCTCGGGTCATTGGATTGTTTAATTTTTCGCCCGCCCAAGCCCAAAAAAAAAAAAAAAAAAAAAAATTGATTCAGAGAAGAAAATTAGATGAGCACCCGGAGTCTGGCGAGCAACTTAAAGAATCTACGGGTAGTCCTTTTACCCACCTCACCAGGTTTATTATATTTATGTCCTCGTGACTTTTCGTTCTTTCATTCATTTTGAGGCCTAGATGACCTTTTTGTATTTTTGGCCTACAATGGTCGCACCAAAGTAAGACGACCAAAAAAAAAGAAAAAAACGAACAAGCCGAACCTTGTGCTCACTCGACAAAAGAATGTGTGCTTACAATGTCCGCAACAAAGCGAGCATCGGGTACATGGTCGCACCGAAATAAGACGACCAAATAAAAAGCCAAGTCGAGCACAAGCGTCTGGTGAGTAAAGTTTTTTCTTTTGCAAATGACACTACAAAAAAAGGCCAAAAGTACAAAAAAAAAAGGCCATTTTACCCGAACACAAAAATCGAGTTTTGCCAGGGCACAAAAAAGACTCAGACTGACGGGGCTCCCAGGGGCTCGAGAACTGAAAAAAAGACTTCGTCTGCGGCGGGGCTCCCCGAACAAAGGCGAGCGAGTTCAGACTCGATTCTGCAACAAAAAGCGAGTAATGGGTACTGCAATCGCAAAAGGCGACTTCGTGCTTACGGATACCAGTAGCTAAAGAGGTGATGAGTGAAAGGGCTGTGACTAAATTCTGACAGGGCTCCCGCGGAAGTATGATGATTTTCGGGGAGAAGAGCACATCGTGTCTGTTGGGCTCTCTCCCCAAAGACCTTCGTCTGACGACATAAAACTTCGTCTGTTGGGGGCTCTCCCGAAAGTCTGAGCACAAAAGACTTCGTCTGACGGGGTTCTCCCAAGCACGAAAGACATTAAAAGCTCCCCAGTCTGACGGGGTTCTCCCCCGGCACGAGCTAAAAGACTTCAGACGACGGGCTCTCCGGCACGAAAGCACACAAAAAGACGTCTGTGACGGGTCTCTCCGGCACGAAAGCACGTCTAAAAGACTCGCATAACGTGGCTCCCCGAACAAAGATGAACGAGTTCAGACTCGATTCCCCGTGATAAAAAAAATGAGTAATGGGGTACGCAATGCAAAGACGATTGCATTTCTTAGATACCAAGATCTAAAAGCGGGTGATGAAAGTGGTCGCAGTTTAAATTACGATGGGGCTCCCCCGGCACGAAAGCATAGACAAGATCAACGACAAAGGTAAGATCCCTATGCAGGGCTCATTCTCGAATCCATCAAGATCTCATACGACACCCGAGCAAGCTCGGAAGCAAACAATGCGACTACAGATACAACAAAAGATAAAATATGGTCGAGACATGAAATAAGATCAAGCTCTGAACAACGTCACAGCCCGATCTTGGGGGCTATTGTTGTGCTCAGATATATCACACGTCAGCATCACCAGATTTATCACACGTCAGCAGGACGAATTATCGCATTTCAGCAGGTCCCACCGAGACCACGTGATTTGTCATGCTTACGCATATGTTTTGTCATGCTTTATGCACATGACTTGTCGTGCTTATCGATTTGTCGTGCTTAACGACTTGTCGTGCTTATCGATTTGTCATGCTTAACAACTTGTCGTGCTTATTGATTTGTCGTGCTGGTCCTCTTTATATAAAGGACCTCACAGTTCATTGTAAGGACACACACTGGAATGTTTCCCTCATTTCACTTATATACCCACACCCACATTTCATTGTTCTTGTTACCAAATTAGCCACATAATACTCTCCGTAAAAAAAAGACTCGCAACATCTGTTAAAAAAAAAAACCAGTTTCACGGTGAACAAGTTTCACAGCATACCAACTCATAATGTTATTGTTTTTATCTCATTATCATTTTCTCTCTCATAAATTCATTCACAATTCATCAATTTTTTTTAATCTCTTTACCATCGTCACATAATGTGTGGAATTAATCCACAACGCCATCATCTTTTGTCTTCAAACTCTATTGTATTTATTTTAATATAAGACTTATAAGTTATAATTAATTAATTTAATTTTAATTTTTTTTGAATAAATATTTATTTTTTAATGCAACATGCAAAATAAAAAAAATATGCATAAATTAATTTAAGGCGGTTCAATCGGCAACCGATGCTTAGGCCGATTTGGTCGCCAGTTCGATTATGAAAACACTGAGATCAAGAATACTTCATGTACTTATTCTTCGAGTCCATGATGAAAATGCAATTAAGAAAATGTATAGACTGATATATACACTAAAAAGGTCATGTGTAAAAGAATAACTAGATCATCGCACGTCAATGACGTCATATGTAAAGAGGAAAATCATTATAAATAAAGAAGTTGATTATAGCAAGGCAAGTATTGTTCAACTCCTTTGTCCACCTCTCTTTGATTATTTGATAAAAGAGACGCCGGAAAGTAAATCTAAAGCTATAAATAAATATAAGCTTTTTCATTTTTTGAGAACATAAATATTTATTGAAGACTCTTGTGTGAAAAAAAGTCCAGTGGATATAAATGGGAGGTGCTCCATTTAAGCATTTGAATCATATTATTTTCTAAACATACATAAATTATATATACTCCCTCCGTCCCAATATTACTTGAACACTTGTTTTATTTGGATGTCCCAAGATTATTTGAACATTCCCAAAATGAAAATAAATATAATATTAATACACCCACAACCCCTTTATTTTATTCTACTCAAATCCATTTTACTTAGTTTGCGTGCCAATTTCTGTGTTCAAGTCCTCATGGGACGGAGGGAGTAGTAATTATGATATCCATTTCGCTAGATTGATTTATATATGCAAAATTTAATATATCCTATTCTTCACATGTACATCCAAATTGACAAAAGAAAAACATAAAACAAGATTGATGATACAAGGTAGCAAAACAACTAAAATGGTGAAATCAATGTACTTGAAACCACTAAAATTAATCAAATCAATTTATTCCTCCTTTAATTTTTCAACTCAGAAATATGTCAATTTGTGACCATTATATCTCTCTCTTAATCTCATCTCATCTTTAATCTCATCTCCATTACACCATATATTCTAACTTTCAAACAAGACCCGGACCCGAATCGATTTCGGACCGGGTTGGATTTAGGGTTTAGGGCCGATTTCAAGCCGAGCCGAGTTCAGGGCCATTTTTGGCTCGGTCCAAAATTGGCCCAGGTCGGGTCATATATGGAAGTTGGAATATATGGTGGAATGAAGATGAGATTAAGGGATGAAATGGGATTAAGAGAGAGATATAATGGTTATAAAATAGTATATTTATGAGCTGAAAAGTTAAAGAGGGCAGAAAGAGATGCAAGTAAAGAAAAGACAAATAAGAGTTTGTCCCGTTACATTTATACGACTCAATTGAGATTATGAGAATAAGTTTTACAATAGAGTTTGTGTTATTTGACTTCACAGTTTCGGAATTGTACTCTAATGGAATAATCTATCGATCCGGGCTCATTTGATTTCATGAGCTATCCCACACAAGTAAAATTGTGAAAACTGATTGATCTACCAAAGAAATGTTACAAAAAAAACTAAAAAAACATCAATTATATTAATACAGTCCTTCAAAAATCAAAATAAGGAGACACGGTACTATGATCCTCATGGAAGAAAAACCCACAATCTTCCAAACTATACAACATAGGAGGCGAGTACTCCCACGAATAACAATCCCCCAACGAGTCGTACGTCGTTTCCAGACTGGGCAACTCAACAATCTCGGCCAACTCGTCCGGCGTCAACGGCGGCGAATGGAGGTGGTCCATGGTGGCGGCCTCCGT
This sequence comes from Stenogyne calaminthoides, assembly GCA_037126765.1. Classification (NCBI taxonomy): domain Eukaryota; kingdom Viridiplantae; phylum Streptophyta; class Magnoliopsida; order Lamiales; family Lamiaceae; genus Stenogyne; species Stenogyne calaminthoides. Next base: position 23,298,428 of record JBBCBC010000027.1, read on the forward strand.
TGCCGCTGCCCGGACGTCACGTGGGGAGCACGTGAGGGGGCGGGGGAGGAGGTGGGAAATCTCAGGGAAGTTGAGAATGGCGGAGGAGGAGGAGCCTTTGATGGCGTGGGCGCGGGCCGCCATTTGTGGGGTGGCGAATGTGCCCAGCCAGATCCGGGACTTTTTTTGCGGCTCCCGGATTTCGGACACCCATTTCCCCCACGCCCGCATTCTTACTCCTCTGTACACACTCTTGTCGTCGTTGCTGCTGCTCTTCTTTCGCTTTTTGTCGACTTTTTTAGCGGTTTTGTTTTGTATAGAGTAGGGCGTTTCCGCCATATCACTTGTTCAAATGATATATGGATCGATCAGTTAATTGCATATGTATTAATAGAGAGAGAGAGATCTGAGTAGATGGAGAAATGGGGGAGTGGGGAGTTGGGGGCTTGTTTGTTGATTGAGTGGTAAGAGGTATAGCTGCGCCTGCTATTTATATGTGGCCAAATTTTTGTATACATATCTTTGCGACAAAGTCTCATGTGCAATTGATACACATATTTTGCCCCAACTTCTATCCATATATCCACAAAACATATCTAATATATTTAATGGGTCAATTTTTTTTTTAAACGAGTTATTCTGTTGCATGAGTGCACGGTGCACTTTGGTGCAAAAGAGACTCACTCTATCGATCTCTCTTTGCACCGCGTACAATTGTTTTTTGGATAAAAAAATTTGTAGTTCAGTAACTTATCCATTATTTTTAAATTGGTCCTGATTTCAAAATTTTCAAACTTATATGATAAAAATCAAAAAGTCAAAATAATCGGGATCAATTTCAAAACGATAACAAGTTACTAAACTATAAAAAACTAAATTCCTTCTTTTTTTAATATAACATCTGTTTTCACTAAATAATATTACTTTCTCTATATCATAACAAACTTTAAATTTTTTCTTCATTTATTCCACAATAAATTTTACGCCTCAAAAGTAGAAAATTGTCAATTAATTTCACTCTTACAATATTAATTCACAATATTATATAAAATGTCATTGTTTTGATTCTAGGGGGCTTAGCCCACATGACCATTGGGCTCCTCATTTGAGTGGGAAACCCAGGTTCGATTCCCTTTGAAAACGAATTTGGAATTATAGAAGTTATAAAGTTGATTGATGATTTCGTAGAATATTTGAGTGCTTGTTATATACTAACTATTAACAACTAACTTTGTCCGATAAAAAAAAAACATAAAAGGTCATTGATTTTTGATCCACGTACACATACAAACAGTCCAACAAATTTATTTATTTTATACAAAATGTTACGAAATTAATTACCCTTCTAATTAAAGCCCACTTGTTACTCCATTTTTCTTAATATGCGTTTCCTCCGAAGTGTGAAAGACGGAGAAAATTTTTATTTTCACTAAGCAGCATTAGTTGTTTCCAATGAACAATATATCATATTTTTATTAAATAATACTCTCTTTGTCCCAAATTTGACTAAACATTTGCCAAAAAAGTTCATACCAAATCCAATTGAACTTTTTTATAAATAATAATAAATCAACTTTTTCTCTTTTATTTATACTTCTCAAACATTTTAATATTACATCAAATGTCATTATTTTTTCAACACTTTACTCAATTTTATCTCATGTAATTTACACAAATGTCACTATTTTTATCATTCAATCCCCATGAAAAATAATTTTATTCCTTTTAATAATAATAAATAATTATTTTCTTAAAATTTATGTGCACAATAAATATTCAATCGAATTAAGTAAGTAGGGAGTATTATAGTGTTATTACTTCTTTCTATTTAACCGTATTGTGAATTGCACCGTGTGCTTTGTACGTGTACAGTGTGTTTTGTGAGTGTGAGAAGAAGAAAAGGGTACTTCCTAGTTGTGATAAATGTGGAAGCTAGCAGGCTTGCGCCCACCCCACTAGTCCCTCATTTTTTGTAGTAATACTTTTATTAAAATAATTGTAGTAAACAGTGTTTTCAAAAATCGGTTGAACCGGTCGAACCGTGAACCGCTCATGTCGCCGGTCCAATTACTCCTTAAAAACGGTTAATTCGATTTTACTTTTTATTATTTTTTATTATTTTCCCATGGCACTTTCGATAGACGCACGGATCTTCCGAGTTTCTGATTAAGTCAAATGATTTGACAGCCTCATCAAATCGGATATTCCAACTCCTAGAAGCTTGCTTCAATCCATAGATGGATCGTTTGAGCTTGCACACAAGATTAGATTTTGGCTTTGAGATAAAACCTTCTGGTTGAGTCATGGACACTTCCTTATCAATGTTTCCATTGAGGAAAGTTGTTTTGACATCCATCTGCCAAATCTCGTAATCGAGGTGTGCTGCTACCGCAAGTAAAATTCGAATGGACTTGATCTTAGCAAATGGTGAGAAAGTCTCGTCATAGTCAATGCCTTCGCGTTGACTGTAACCTTTCGCCACCAACCTAGCCTTGTAGTCTTGTACCTTGCCATTTGCATCGGTCTTACGCTTGTAGACCCATTTGTAACCTATGGGTTTGACCCCTTTTGGCAATTCAACCAAGTCCTAAACTTGATTTATGTACATCGAGTCCATCTCGGATTTCATGGCTTCATGCCACTTCTTTGAGTCAACATCTAATGTTGCCTCAATATAAGTTTTAGGTTCGTCCTTATCCTGGATCTCCACGTCATCTTGTTCCTCCACGAGGAAATCATAATATCTGGTGATCGGATTACGAACTCTAGTAGACTTACGGAGTTGTTGTTGTTCAGGCTGCACATCCTGATCGTGAAAATTTTGTGGTATAGCGATTTCATCGTTGACCGGGGAGGCCTCAAGATTGATGCTTTCAGACGCTCCTTGAGTACTTCCGGATACCTCTTGAGCGGGAGTTTGAACAAAGCTATTCTCATTCAGCCTACTTGGAGTTCGTTGCTCAGACATTGCAACTCCAATTACGCTCCCACTGGTTGAAAGAGGATCACTATGTGATAAACTTCCACCATGCGAGCTACTGAATGCTCCCACTGATTCTTGGTCATGTCTCTTTGACAAGATATAAGTCTCTTTGTTAATTTGTGGTTCTTGAATTTCTTCACGTTCTATCATCTTACGGCCTTGTTCCTTGAAGACGTAGTCTTCTTCGAGGAACCTGGCTTGCCTAGAAACAATCACTGACTGTTTCTCTGGTAGATAGAAATAATATCCTTTAGTTTCCTTAGGATATTCCACAAAATAACCCTTTTCACCTTTGGATTCCAACTTATCGGTGAGCATCTTTTTCACAATCACGGGGCAACCCCATGTTTTGATATGCGAAAAAGTTAGCTTCTTGCCACACCATAATTCATATGGTGTATGCTCAACTGATTTGGATGGAATCCTATTCAGAATGTAGATTGAGGTTTGTAACGCGTATCCCCATAAGAATGTCGGAAGAGAGGAGAAACTCATCATGGACCTCAGCATGTCTAACAGGGTTCGGTTTCTCCTTTCGGATACACCATTCATTTGAGGTGTTCCGGAAGTAGTCCATTGTGACTGGATTCCATGTAACTTCAAGTAATCAGTGAATTCATGGCTAAGGTATTCACCTCCTCGATCTGATCGAAGAGTCTTAATACTCTTACCAACTTGCTTCTCTATTTCTGCCTTAAACTCTTTGAATTTCTCAAAAGATTTAGATTTGTTCCTCATAAGATACACATACCCGTATCTTGAAAAATCATCAGTAAAAGTGATGAAGTATTCGAACCGACCCCTAGATAGAGTGGGCAATGGTCCACAGACATCATTGTGGATCAACTCTAGAACTTCTTTGGCACGAACTCCTTTCCCAGAAAAGGGTTTATTGGTCATCTTGCCCTTGAGACAGGATTCGCAATTACCATAAGACTCAAAGTCGAATGGGGTTAAGTAGTCTAACTTTCTTAACCTTGCAATCCTATTCTCTTTTGCATGACCAAGTCTTCAATGCCACAAGTAAGTTGGGTTTTCATGATTACTAAGTTTGAGTCGTTTATTTTGTATATTAAGAATATTATGTCCACAATGCAACAAGTATAAACCATTCGATAAAGGAGCATTCCCTTACATATAAACATTAAGCAAAAAATAACAATTATTATTTTCAAAATGGAAGGAAAACCCTTCAATGTCTAACATAGGAATAGAAATAATGTTACGAGTAATAGAGGGAACAAAATAACAATTATTCAGTTCAAGTCTAAAACCAGAGGGTAAATCTAAAACATAACCGCCAACACGTCCAGCAACAACTCTTGCTCCATTCCCAACGTGTAGGGCGACTTCACCCGGCCTAACTGCCCTGCTATGCTTGAGACCCTGCACATTAGTACAAATGTGTGAGCCACAACCGGTATCCAATACCCAGCAGTTAGTATCATTTGTGGACATGTTTATCTCAATAACAAACATACCTGTTCCAGTAGCTGAGACACCCTGTGTCTTCTTTTCAGCTGCTAGAACTTTACAGTCCTTCTTCCAATGCCCCTTCTGCTTGCAGTGGAGGCATACATCCTTGTCCACCCTCTCCTTCTTTTGAATTCCACACTTGGGCTTGAGGAAGTTTGGCTTGGAGCCTTTCTTTACCTTGCCCCTTCGCCTCTACTTTCCTTTCGTAGCAGAAGAGGTAGAGACACTCATCATGAGCACAGGCTTTTTCTTAGAAGTGGAAGACTCAAAAGTCTTTAGCATGTTATGCAGCTTAGGCATAACCGATTCCGTCTTATTCATATTGAAGTTTACCACGAAACTTGAATATGAATCGGGAAGTGACTGAAGAATGGCATAAACAACAACATTGGTGTTAAGCTTGTTGGGGTTATACTGGAAAGTATGCTTTTACTTTGTATAACCAAACTGAATTTCTGTCTTATTTACTAAAATAAATTATTTATCACTGATTCTTTAAATATCATTGAATGTTACATATATTTACTGCATAACTGTTCAATAAATAGTACGTGTTACATTGTAGTTAATTTAGTGATACCAGATCACAGAAGATTAAATTAATAGTCCCTTGTAACTAAAAGTACACCGTTCACGACCTAGATGAAAATGAACAATCCATCGTGAAAGGTTGAAGGGTAAGGCTCAGATTGGCTTGTCTTGACCAAGAGATTACACTAGTGCATGACAGATGCACTGAATAGGACCTACAGGAGGATAAATTCTTCAGCACTGAACTAGGAAGAATTAGACCTCAGTGGTTCGTTAATTCTTAATCTTTTTCTCTTAAATAGGATCGTGTGTGGTTAGTAATTATTGCTTTGACTTATGACGGGTAGATAATCAATGAGATTCAATACTTTATATCTTGGGTAATATTATTGGTCACATGCGATTGCTAAGATTTAATACGAAGAATCGTGTGCAAGTACGCTTGTTCGATTTGCCCCCTTGGGAGGTTCATAAGATTTATCATGCCAAATCTTGCAAGTGGAACTAGTTTTCGGTATGGTAATAATGTTGAACCGTTCCTTGACCAAGGACAAAAGGATATTAATTAATGGAAAGCTATTTCAGTGGCTTGAATTAATTAATGGGCTAGATAATCTTAAACACGGGAAATAATAACCGAGAGTCATATTAACAGTAATATGGGTTAAGATGGATAGTGCAATATTAATTATGTAGTGAGATTAATTAATATTTATAGGCTTGAATAATATTGTGGCTCAATATTGATAATTCAAGAACCATTGGAAGGTTCAATCTTAATTCTCCTAAGGGCCCCTCAAGTAGCCCAAACATAAAGTCCAATAACTGAAAATGGTGTTTAAAATAAAATAAATTATGTTGCCTATTTTTTCTATTTTTCGAAAATAGTAAATAAAAGAAGGAGAAAGATTTTCTTTGAATTTTGTTATGGAATGAAGATAAGTATTCTTGGAATACAAGATTATCTCATTAAATTCAAGAAATCTCCCACTTGGTTATTTACTATGAAATTTTCGAAAATTTTGAATAATTAAAGGAAATAAAGATTTTCTTGATTTTCTTGAAAAGATATTATGGAAGATATGTATTCTTGTAATACAAATATATCTCATAAATTCAAGGAGATCCAAATCTTGGTTTCTTTTCTCTTAAAAATTTCGAAATATCTTATAACAAGGGGAGTTGGGATTTTTGTAGAATATTTTAATTATGGAGAAAAGAATATATGAGATATATTCAAGATTTCTTGGGGATCAAGAAAAAAGATTTTCCCATATTATTTTTATCCCAAAATTTCGACCAACCCCGCCTCTATAAATAGGGGATGATTCTTTCATCCCCAGCAGCAATTCCATGTGTTGGAAAATTAGAAATCTACAAAGGTGGTGCAACAAATAATTTATTTTTCTTTTTGTTAATTGTTCGCGAGTTTCCTTCCACCAGATTGACGAGCAAGGACTTGAGAATACTTGAGAAGGCTTTTTGGTGTGTTCGTGCCAACGGAGTCAATTGCCATTCCAAACAGGTTAGTTCACGTAAACCCGTAGCAATTCCGCATGCGTAGAATTTATGTGAACTGTCTATATGCATGATTTGTTGTTGAATTATTATTTGAATTAATATAGAATTAATTCATGCTAGTAATAATTGTTAGAATTAAATTTTTATTTAAATATTCATCTCGAATAGATCCGGACAATTAATTCCCCAACAACTGGTATCAGAGCCTCGGTTTCGGGCTCTGAGTTTTAAATTGTAATTTAATTCATTTTCATTAAATTTGAAATTGGATAGTAGAATTGCTAGATCTTTTTTTGCAGGTATCCAATTGTCATAGTATTTGATGAATGTTTATATTTATGCATGCATATAAATTGTGGTTTTTTAATTCGATTCGTTCAAATTCGTTTTGCCTCGTGAGAAAATCCACGAGTAGATTAGGATTTGTTTGATTCGTTCAATGTAATAGACTAGTCTAGATCTAGGTTTATTTATTTTTTGTAAATAAATTACAACCGGATTGTGAGCCAAGACGAAGACGATGAATTAAGGACGGATGGATCCTAACCGGCGCACCGGCCGGCGCCACGCGAACTGCAAGTTAAGGGAGGCACGCGCGTGATGCAGGTGCACACGGGTGGCAGGCCTGGGGCTGGCGCTGCTGGATCGACGATCACACACGGACGCGCCGCAAGGGCGCTGCCAGCACCGCGGCGCTGGGTCGGGCGGGCAGATGAGGGCAACGCGGGCGAGGCACGCCAAAGACGCTGCTACGGATGTAGCCATCGCGCGAGGTGGCACGGGCGAAGTTTCGCATGGGCGGGGCGGGGTCAGGCTGAATGCGCCTACCGCCGAGATCCGCCGAGGGGTGCCGCTGAAGCGACATCTTGTGGCGATAAAGGCGCGCGTCCAAATAAGACAGACAAGACGGCACCGGAAGTGGAGTATAAAGGGCACTCTGACCCGCAATTAATTCCCCAACAACTGGTATCAGAGCCTCGATTTTGGGCTCTGAGTTTTAAATTGTAATTTAATTCGTTTTCATTAAATTTGAAATTGGATAGTAGAATTGCTAGATCTTTTTTGCAGGTATCCAATTGTCATGGTATTTGATGAATGTTTATATTTATGCATGCGTATAAATTGTGGTTTTTTAATTCGATTCGTTCAAATTCGTTTTGCCTCGTGAGAAAATCCACGAGTAGATTAAAATTTGTTTGATTCGTTCAATGTAATAGACTATTCTAGATCTAGGTTTATTTATTTTTTGTAAATAAATTACAACCGGATCGTGAGCCAAGACGAAGACGATGAATTAAGGACGGAAGGATCCGAATCCGGCGCATCCAAGACGCGTCACACAAACAAGTGCAAGGAGGGAGGCACGCTGATCTGGATGCAAAAGACGTGGATGCCAAGACGGGCGGGGGGCGAGGCTAAGGGCAAGCGACGCGAGATCGACGCCGACCCACACACGGCGCAAAGAGGGGAGTGAAAGAAGTCTTGTGATCTGGCCGGGCGATCTTGGCAAACGCGAAGGGAGGCACGCCAAAAGCGCTTCGCGGATCTGCGGCGGGCGTGGGGGTGAGGCGGCATGGGCAAGTTTTGGTATGGGCGAACACATAGCGCTGTGGTATTGGCTGTATCTTAGCGCCAACCGAGATCCGCTTAGGGTGTCCGAAAAGCGGGACATGCGCCATCGGGCGACGGCGCCAGCGTCTTTCATCGCGACGCCAAGACAGCACCACTCGACACGGCCGGGGAAAGCTGGCGGGCACCACCCGAGCCTGGTCGATCGACGCGTTGCTTGACGTGGCAAACTTTTCGAGACGAATGATGAAGGCTAAGAAGCGATTTCTCGAGATCAAGGCATGACAAAAATTAACTGTGACAATTAGATATATGTTTCCAATGTGTTTATTTTTTATTTTGATGTTTATGCATTATTTTATGCTTATTTAAATTGTGTTTAAATTTGCGATGCATGAGAAAATGTTTTTAAAAAATCTCACTTTCGAAAAATTACTAAGTATGCTTAAACAATTAATTGACAATTTTATTCCGGATAATAAAATTGAATTAATTTTGACCTCCATGATTTATTTATTTGTGGATTCTTTTTGGAGAAATTCCCCCCACGGGACGGTCAAAAGATGGCTTTCACATGAATAAATTCCAAATGGATGATTGTGAATTATTATTAGCAGCGACGATGACCCTCCCCACGAGGCTCGTTCAAAGCGAAATAATAATTATGTATTTAATCATGGTTATTACTTAGGTATAAAATTGATATGCATATACTTCCCCGAAGTCCCTGCCAATTTTATATTGGTAAAGTGGGAGCCAACTATTAATCTGGATATTAAAGGTTTGTAACTGTTCTTGTTTGTAACCTGCTTGAATGTGTTTAAATAATGATCCACCCCCACGTAGCTTATTTAAACTGTTTTGAGATGTTGGCTGATGCATGTTCATATTTTTTTGAGATTTTAATATGATGCATGTGATCGAACTTTGTGATATATTTGTGCTTATGCATATTGTTATTTATTTCAGTTCATCATGTCGCTACCTTTTAATCCACTGTTCAATATACTTAAAGACAATTTGCTTACTGGTGAAAAATTCGTTGATTGAAGTCGTAAACTTACTATTGTCCTCACTGCACAAAGCCATAACTGGGTTCTCACTGCACCTAAACCTGAAAAGCCAAATGATGAGTCAACTAAAGCAGTTAAGAAAGAGTATGCTGACTGGGAGCGTTCCAACGAAATGGCAAAGTGTACCATCTTGGCTTCAATGTCAGATGTGTTGCAACACAAACACCAGAACGTTGAGACCGCTGCAGACATCATGACTAGTCTTAAAGCGATGTTTCAACATCAAAACCGTGTGGCTCGTCTGATCACCATGAGGGACTTGCTCTCTTTGAAAATGGTGGAGGGAACGCCCGTAAGGGAGCACGTTCTTCAGATGATGGCTCACCTTAACAAACTTGAGGTACTTGGCGCTGAATACGACATCGAGACCCAAATCGATTTCGTGCTCCACTCTCTGCCGAAAAGTTTTGAACAGTTCAGGCATAGCTCATTCATAGCGCTTAGTGTAACGACTATATTCTTCTCATGAACAATCAGAAGTTCTCGATGCCTGACCTGTTGCAAGCTTTAGTCACGACAGCGGAGATATTTGGGCAAAAGAGCCAAGCCTTGGTGGCAAATGGACCTTCTTCTTCTTCTAGGACAAAGGGTGGTAAGAACAAGAAAAAGGATAAAAGCCACAAGCAAGTGAACTCAAGTGTTTCCAAGGGCAAAGAAAAGGTGAAGGAAGGTGGAGGAGTGAGCAAGCCAGCTAAGGGGAAGTGCTTCAAATGCGGTGAAAAGGGACATTGGAGGTCAGCCTATTCCAAACCCAAAAGGAATGGAAAGAAAGGTAATTCTCACGCACTAGTTGTTGAGACTTGCTTAGCAGCGTATGCCTCCCATTTATGGGTGGTGGATACTGATCAAGTTTGTTTCACTTTACAGGGGTTCAAGCGGACCCGACAACTTAGTGGGAGTGAGATCTTCATCACACTGGGCGATGCTACGAGAGTGGCAGCTGAAGCAGTGGGAGAAGTGCACCTATCCTTTGAAGACAGAGTTTTAATTTTAAGAGATGTTCTTTACGTTCCTAGTTTTAGAAAGAATTTAATTTCGGTTTCTAAACTTTACCTTGATGGATATTCGGTTACTTTTGATAAAGTTGTTACCATTTCTCTTTATGATAAATTTATCTATCATGGAACGTTGTCGAATAATCTCTATATAATTAACTGTGCACACCACTCACGAAATGCATCCTATAACACATCAACTGTTTCCGATAAAAGAAAACGTTCATCAGATGTGAACGAGACACTTCTATGGCATCTAAGATTGGGACATATTAATCCATAGAGGATCCAAAGGTTGGTATAAGACGGTTCACTGGAGTCTCTCCAAGTTGAACCAATCCCAACCTGCGAATCATGTTTGGAGGGTAAAATGACCAAGAGGGCATTTGGAGCCAAGGGGAATAGAGCCAAAGAAGTGTTAGAAATCGTTCACACAGACGTATGTGGTCTAATGTCAATCAAAGCAAGAGGAGGTTATGAGTATTTTGTCACTTTTATTGATGATTACTCAAGGTACGACTATATTTTCCTTATGAAGCATAAATCTGAGACCTTTGAGAAATTCAAAGAATTTAAGGCTCAAGCAGAGAATCATAGGGAAAAACGTATCAAGTCTCTACGATCCGATCGTGGAGGTGAGTACCTCAGCGATGAGTTTTTGAACTACTTGTCAGATGAAGGGATTGTATCCTAGCTAACTGCACCCGGAACCCCTCAACAAAACGGGGTTGCAGAGCGAAGAAATAAAACTCTTTTAGAAATGGTTAGATCAATGATGAGTTATGCGGATCTACCCAAGTCATTTTGGGGTCATGCCTTGGAAACAGCGCCTTATGTTCTGAACTTGGTGCCATCCAAATCGGTTCCCAAAACTCCCAAACAATTGTGGACCGGGCGCAAGCCCAGTCTGAGATACATGAGAATTTGGGGGTGTCCGGCCTACGTGTTGGACAAGGAAGCCGGAAAATTGGATCCTCTATCAGAATTAAGGTTGTTTATAGGATACCTCGAGGGAACAAAAGGGTGTATGTTATATGGTCCCGAAGATCAAAAGGTGGTAATAAGCACCCACTTTAGATTTTTGGAAGAAGACTATATGAACGAAAGAAAACCCAGAAGTGAGATTACCTTAAATGAGCTAAGGGGGCTAACCTCAGTGCCAACTGTACAAGATGGCATACCAAACGACACACTTACACAACCGGAACCTCTTTGTAGTGGGAGGGTTGTAAGACAGACCGAGAGATTCATGGGGATAGGAGAGCCCTCGGACTTGGTCCCCTGTCAAGATGAATCAGACCCATGGACATATGACGAGGCAATCCAAGACAAGGATGCGGTTTCTTGGCAAACAACAATGAAAGCCGAAATGGGTTCTATGGATCATAACAGAGTGTGGGATCTAGTCGAGCCACTTAATGGGGTCAAATCCATTGGTTGCAAGTGGGTATACAAGAGAAAAAGAGGACCGGATGGGAAGGTGGAAACCATCAAGGCAAGGCTTGTGGCGAAAGGTTATACTCAGAAAGAAGGGATCGACTATGAGGAAACCTTTTCGCCTGTAGCAATGCTCAAGTCCATCCGAATTCTCTTGTCGATTGCTGCGCATCTCGATTTTGAAATCTGGCAAATGGATGTCAAGACGGATTTCCTTAACAGAAGTCTTGAAGAGGAAATCTATATGCAACCCCAAGACTTCATTGAAAAAAGCCAAGAACACCTAGTTTGTAAGCTCAAGAAGTCCATCTACGGACTCAAACAAGCATCTAGAGCTTGGAAATAGTGTTTCGATCAAGTAATAAACTCTTATGGGTTTGATCAAAATGAGTACGAAAGTTGTGTGTACAAAAAGCGTGTCAGAACTGCATTGATATTCTTAGTACTATACATAGACGACATTCTGCTCATCGGGAACGATGTAAAGGTATTGTCAGACGTAAGGGCATGGCTTTCAAAACAGTTTGATATGAAGGACTTAGGGGAAGTCGGACACATACTTGGGATCAAGATCATTCGAGAGGCTTATCGCAAGCTTCATATATAGACACTGTCTTGAAGCGATTCAGCATGCAGGATTCCAAGAAAGGCTTCGTATCTTTTAGACATGGAATCCATCTATCCAAGGAAATGTGCCCTAAGACACAAAAGGAGATAGATGACATGAAAGGCATTCCTTATGCTTCGGCTGTCGGAAGCCTTATGTATGCAATGCTGTGAACGAGACAGGATATATGCTTTGTCGTTGGCATGGTGGCAAGATATCAAAGTAACCCGGGGAAAGAGCATTGGACGGCAGTTAAAAACATTCTGAAGTATCTGAAAAGAACTCGAGATAGAATGTTGGTTTATCAGTCAGATAATCTAATCCCCATCGATTACACGGACTCGGATTTCCAATCAGACTTAGATTCCAGAAAATCTACCTCCGGTAGTGTGTTTTGCATGGGGGGAGGAGCCATGACATGGAGAAGCGTTAAGCAGAAATGCATCACCGATTCTACCATGGAAGCCGAATATGTAGCTGCTTGAAAGGCAGCGAAAGAAGCGGTTTGGCTCAAGAACTTCCTAGTGGACTTGGATGTAGTTCCGAATTTGGCCAGCACAATCACTGTTTATTATGATAATGCCGGAGCAGTTGCAAATTCAAGGGAACCAAGAGCCCACAAGGCCAGCAAACACATTGAAAGGAAATACCATCTTATACGAGAAATCGTTAAGAGAGGAGATATAGAGGTGGCAAAGATCGTGTCAGAAGACAACCTAGCAGATCCATTCACAAAGGGTCTGCCTCATAATACATTCGAGAGACATGTGGAAGGAATGGGTGTCAAGACCGTTGCCAATCTGCTTTGAGTATAAGTGGGAGATATTAGGTTCGTGTAGGTGACATTAGATGTCACGAATAGGAACTACACGAGACATGCTGTAGAATACTTAAAAGCAGACTTTGAGTATAAGTGGGAGATTGTTGGGATTATACTGGAAAGTATGCTTTTACTTTGTATAACCAAACTAAATTTCTGTCTTATTTACTGAAATAAATTATTTATCACTGATGCTTTAAATATCATTGAATGTTACATATATTTACTGCATAACTGTTCAATAAATAGTACGTGTTACATTGTAGTTAATTTAGTGATACCAGATCACAGAAGATTAAATTAACAGTCCCTTGTAACTAAAAGTACACCGTTCACGACCTAGACGGAAATGAACAATCCATCGTGAAAGGTTGAAGTGTAAGACTCAGATTGGCTTGTCTTGACCAAGAGATTACACTAGTGCATGACTGATACACTGAATTAGACCTACAGGAGGATAAATTCTTCAGCACTGAATTAGGAAGAATTAGACCTCAGTGGTTTGTTATTTCTTAATCTTTTTCCCTTAAATAGGATCGTGTGTGGTTAGTAATTATTGCTTTGACTTATGACGGGTAGAGAATCAATGAGATTCAATACTTTATATCTTGGGCAATATTATTGGTCACATGCGATTGCTAAGATTTAATACGAAGAATCGTGCGCAAGTACGCTTGTTCGATTTGCCCCCTTGGGAGGTTCATAAGATTTATCATACCAAATCTTGCAAGTGGAACTAGTTTCCGGTATGGATAATAATGTTGAACCGTTCCTTGACCAAGGACAAAAAGATATTAATTAATGGAAGCTATTTCAGTGGCTTGAATTAATTAATGGGCTAGATAATCTTAAACACGGGAAATAATAACCGGGAGCCATATTAATAGTAATATGGATTAAGATGGATAGTGCAATATTAATTATGTAGTGGGATTAATTAATATTTATGGCTTGAATAATAATGTGGCTCAATATTGATAATTCAAGATCCATTGGAAGGTCCAATCTTAATTCTCCTAAAGGCCCCTCAAGTAGCCAAAACATAAAGTCCAATAAATGAAAAAGATGTTTAAAATAAAATAAATTATGTTGCCTATTTTTCCTATTTTTCGAAAATAGTAAATAAAAGAAGGAGAAACATTTTCTTTGAATTTTGTTATGGAATGAAGATAAGTATTCTTGGAATACAAGATTATCTCATTAAATTCAAGAAATCTCCCACTTGGTTATTTACTATGAAATTTTCAAAATTTTTGAATAATTAAGGGAAAGAAAGATTTTCTTGATTTTCTTGAAAATATATTATGGAAGATATGTATTCTTGCAATGCAATTATATCTCATAAATTCAAGAAGATCAAAATCTTGGTTTCTTTTCTCTTAAAAAATTCGAAATATCCCATAACAAGAGGAGTTGGGATTTTTGTGGAATATTTTAATTATGGAGAAAAGAATATATGAAATATATTCAAGATTTCTTGGGGATCAAGAAAAAAGATTTTCCCATATTATTTTTATCCCAAAATTTCGACCAATCCCCCCTCTATAAATAGGGGATGATTCTTTCATCCCCAACAACAATTCCATGTGTTGGAAAATAAGAAATCCACAAAGGTGGTGCAACAAATAATTTATTTTTCCTTTTGTTAATTGTTCGCGAGTTTCCTTCCACCGGATTGACGAGCAAGGACTTGGGAATACTTGGGAAGGCTTTTTGGTGTGTTCGTGCCAACGAAGTCTATTGCCATTCCAAACAGGTTAGTTGACGTAAACCCGTAGCAATTCCACATGCGTAGGATTTATGTGAACTGTCTATATGCATGATTTGTTGTTGAATTATTATTTGAATTAATATAGGATTAATTCATGCTAGTAATAATTGTTAGAATTAAATTTGTATTTAAATATTCATCCCGAATAGATCCGGACAATTAATTCCCCAACAAAGCTCAATGCCCAAACGACCAAGTTTCTCGATTAGCCCAATCATCTAAAATACATGAGGAGAAACCTTCCCTCCTTCAGACATCCGGCATCTAAACAGATCTCTCACCACTTCATAAATCTCGGAACGAGATTCAGAATCAAAGAGATCCTACAGATGCTTGATCATCTCGAAGGGAAGCATCCTCTCATGCTGCCTTTGCAACTCGGGAGTCATCCCGAGGAGCATAACACACTGAGCCTGGGAAGCATCATCTTGATGCTTTTTCTGAGATTCGGTGTCAAACGCCTCGGCTTCTTCAGTACCAGCCTCCGGGGTAGCAGGGATTGGCGTGTCCAACACGTACTCAAACTCTTCTTGCCTGAGCACCAAACAAACGTTTCGGTGCCAGTCGAGAAAGTTTGGCCCACCCAATTTGTTCGTTTCCAAAGCGCTTCTCAATGACAAGTTATTCATTTCAACAATCCTAGATAAATAAAATAAAAATGGGAATTAAACACATAACTCCTATGATCAATATTCAGCAAACAAAATAAACGTGACCTTTTAAGTTTATTTAGTCTCCATTATTTTCACATATTCAGCGACCTCATCGGAAGAATACGGATTTATATCCAATATAAATCATAATGGACCAGGATCCATATTCCTACTATCATAATCCCAGCTTTGGTTGAATACTATAATAGCAGAACTGGTAGGTCTCCAAACCAATTGCAAAACTGCAACTCCTAGTTGATTGAACCTAGTTCAATCGGATGTCCCTTAACTTTCGTTTTCCTGCTTTGGCTGGTCAAACAAAGTTAAGTTGGTTTACAACCATCAAGCGGCGACACTACGTATCCCTATAAAAGTCCCGTTGAATGTAGATCCAAGCAAAAGACTTTAGTATTAAATACCCATTGGTAAGAAATTCCCGATTTACTTTTAATTTCGATGGAAGACATTGTTTCAATTTAATAAAAAAACCATATTTTAGTGAGAAACATTTTAAAGGCGGGGTATTAATTGCTTAATCGAGATCCGAACATGTTAATCTATATCACACTTGAGCATCTATTGGGCGCCGCCTACCCAAACATGACATTATACGGACTAACACTTATATGGGTGTCGTCTACCCAAACAATTAATATGGTCCGATAAATATTGGGTGCCGCCTACCCAAACAGTTATAATGCGGACGTAAAAGCATTAACGAATTATCAAATAATATTTAAGTTATTTAAGTGGGATTTAATAATTTTTCTCAAAAGAAATTCCAAAATCCAATTTAGAAATCGATTTTAAATTATTAAAAGTTAATAATTAATCCAATTAATCATTATTAAAAGTCCAACTTTTAATCTTATTAAAAATTAATCAAATTAATTTTTAAAGTTATATTTTAATTGCTTTGTTGTTAGGGGCTCAGATGCAATTTCCAAAATTGCACTGGAGGGCCTATTCCAAAATTAATTTTGCAGAATTGCCCTCCGCCATCACCGCCCAAAATTTGACAACATCCAATCTGTATTTTGGGACAACCGTTTCCAAACACCAACCTAAATCAGTAACAATTTCATAATCAATCTAATTAATTCATCAAATTCGTCCAACTATAACAATCGAAATCGAACCCAAAAGAACAAAATCGAACGAAACAAGTAATACATCGAGAACCCAGAACTGGAAATCACCAAACCCAATCGGAGAACCAGAAATAGGCGAGAGCTCGAGACATTGCGAAAATGAAACCGAGGCTCGACGCGAGTCACCATCGCCGCCCAAGCGCGCGGGTGACTCGTTGTCGAGTACGATAAGTTACGCGCAGAGCCGAAAAAGCCCAAATCGATAACTGGTTCTAAACCTGAAAACGCCCGAAGCAAGAAAACACTGAATCGGCTGCGCGCCGCCACCGATTCGTCTCAATTCTGGTGGCGCGCCACCTCGATCCAAAATCAAGAGGAGCGCCGCTGAGAAAAGAGACGACGTACGGAGGCAGAGCGGTTGAACGATGACGGAAATGCGAGGCATGAGGCCTGAGATGAAATCGAGACCGCCGCGAGCCCCCGCACACATCGCGAGGCCTCGGCGCCTATAACTGACCTCGAGCGACACGGTGTTGCGTCGCAGCTAAGGGTCGAAGGTGTGACAGCGGCGGATGAAGAACCCTAAATTGGGGAGTCTTCTCGAAGAAGATGAGTGGTATACAAAACAAACAGGGGTGCGGTCAAATAAAACCGGTCGTGCCCCAAGTATTAAAAAAAAACTTTTTAATTTAATTTATTCAAAATCATGCAATCAATCAAAGAGCATGCGCTCTGATACCACTGTTGGAATATAGAGGCACATAAACACGTAATACATGCGCAACAGAAATAAATAGTTCACCAACAACGAACATGAAATTGTATAAATGAGTACAAATAAACATAAAGAGAAACCTTACAGCAGATCAAAGGCAGATTTCTCAACTATGGTATCCACGTAATTCCCGTGGACAGAATTGCACAGATCTGTCAGTGTTGAATCTGAGACGGAATTTGCTAGGAAAATTCCTATCCTGGATTTTATGGAGAAACTAGGTTTTCTTGTTGTAGTAAATAATGAATCCCGGGAGCTCATATATATAGGGAGAGATTAGCTTATATCTTAAGCAAATCTTTATTAGGAAGATAATTCCTAATCTTGAAAACCATATCTCAAAGATATTGTTGGGATATTTTAGTTTTGATGAATTATGTCAAAACATTATCAACTTGTGTTTTTGAAGCTAATCTACAGATAACAAGTTGAGGGGGAACGAGAGAACAAATTGAGGGGGAACTCACGAAAATCAGACGAAGATGATCGAGATCAGGCGAGGCTACAGACGAGACTGATCGAGATCAGATGAGTAAGATGAGTTCCGAAGTTAACTGATGAGCTGAGCAAAATTAGAAGAAAAGAAAAGCTAAAGCCAGCTGATCAGAAGAAGGAGAGTTACCTGATCAGATCACCAGAGCAGATATGCTGATCAGATGAACATAACAGGTGACTAGACCAAATGACCAGATCAAATGACCGGATGAGACGAAATGATTTGATGATCGAAAGAGCGCATAAGCCGATCGTAAAGAAACCCACCGTAAGATCAGAAGAGAAGGTTGCAGATCAGAAGAGGAGCAGATGAGACTGATCTAGATTAGACGTGATCGAGATCAGATATGAAGATGAGCAGATGATCGAGATCAGACGTGATTGAGATCAGATGTGCTAAACTGATATGCTAACCTAATATGCTAACCTGATGTATTAATCTGATGCAGATAAACTGATATGCCGACTGATGATATAATCGATCCGATCATGTGAGCCGATCGATCAAAGTAGAAGAAATCAAATATCGAAAACCGTAAATCAGATACCAGACGGCGAGAAGTCATCGTAAGAGAAGTCATCCAAGTCATGTTCATCGAGAATCGAACGCCATCGATGATCGTTAGCTCGAAAAGCTAGTGACTCGAGGGTCGATTGTCCGGTCGAAGAGCCGAACTCGCCAGCCTCGAGTGTCAAGATACCGACGACAAGGTCCGCCAAGAGAAGGTCACCGAATCAAGAATCTCGAGTCCAAGGAAGCTCGAGTTCAAGAAGTTCGAGGATCGATAAACCTCAAGACTCAGAAAATCCTGAAGAATATAGCCGTTAGATTCAGCTGACGTGGACCAATGAGAAGAAGACAACAAGCCTGAAAAAGCTGCAAAAAGCTACAGAATAGTATGGATTTGAATGTGATTCTCTCGAATGGTAACATTCAAATCCACACTATAAATACAAGGTCTTTCATCATTATCAAGGGTGAAATAAGTGAAAACACCATTGAAGCTACAAAGCCAAATCATCTAGCATTTCCACCATAGAACACAGAGAAAGATATACACGTATATATTCAAGAAGTGTTCTACCCTAGATCTAAGCATAACTGCTATATCCTAAGCTTAGAGAGATTTTCCTAACCTTAGCATTGAGGTTAAACAAATGTAAGAGAAAATCTCACCCTAGTTGGAAACCAAACAATCTTATACCCAAACCCAAGAGTTGGTTAAGTTTGTAGGTGAGTGTGAACTCGGTAAACATCTAGCAATCCCGAAAGGGAGGGTAGGCAATCCCGTGAGGGTGATAAGTCCCGTTTGAGTTTGAACTCGGTAAACATATGTTGGGTGTTGGACTAACACGTTAAACTAAGTCCAGTTGGTTAAGTTGGTGCCCCTGATGATAGGGAAGAGTGGATGTAGGAGTTGGACTCCGAACCACTATAAAATCGTGTGTTCTTTATTGCTTTATGTTCTTACTTTCCATATGCATTCGATTATAAGCAAAACACAACACATGAGCTTAAAATGTAAAAATTGGAATCACTCTGCCCTCACCCCTGTTTTATATGCATTACATGAAAAGTTTGCTTCCGCACGCTCAAAATTGGTTTTAACCGGGACCTCACAGTGGTATAAGAGCGGGTAGTTCAACAGATTACCTTTTTCAAGTGATCGCCTGAATTGATCTTTTTAAAACAAAAACCCGATCTCTGTATAAATGCATATATTTTAATGTTTTGGCGTCATTATCAAAAAAGGGGAAATTGTTGGGATATTTTAGTTTTGATGAATTATGCCAAAACATTATCAACTTGTGTTTTTGAAGCTAATCTACGATAACAAGTTGAGGGGGAACGAGAGAACAAATTGAGGGGGAACTCACGAAAATCAGACGAAGATGATCGAGATCAGGCGAGGCTACAGACGAGACTGATCGAGATCAGATGAGTAAGATGAGTTCCGAAGTTAACTGATAAGCTGAGCAAAATTAGAAGAAAAGAAAAGCTAAAGCCAGCTGATCAGAAGAAGGAGAGTTACCTGATCAGATCACCAGAGAAGATATCTTGTCGGATGAACATATCAAAGTGACTAGACGGATGACCGGATCGGATGACCGAATGACGCACGAGCCGATTTGATGATCGAAGAGCGATATGCCGATCGAAAAGAAACCCACCGTAAGATCAAAAGAGAAGGTTGCAGATCAGAAGAGGAGCAGATGAGACTGATCGAGATCAGACGTGATCAAGATCAGATATGAAGATGAGCAGATGATCGAGATCAGACGTGATTGAGATCAGATGTGCTAAACTGATATGCTAACCTAATATGCTAACGATGTACTAATCGACGCAGATAAATTGATATGTCGACTGATGTTATATCGATCCGATCATGTGAGCCGATCGATCAAAGCGAGAAGAAATCGATATCGAAACCGTAAATGCGATACCGGATCAAAGTAGAAGTCATCGTAAGAGAGAAGTCATCCAAGTCATGTTCATCGAGAATCGAACGCCATCGATGATCGGTTAGCTCGAAAAGCTAGTGACCGAGGGTCGATTGTTCGGGTTAGAAGTCTTTCAATTCGTTAGCCCGAGTGTCAAGATATCCGATCAGATAAGGTCCACAAGAGAAGTCACCAATCAAGAATCCTGAGTCCAAGGAAGCCTGAGTTCGAAGAAGCTGAGGATCAGATAAACCCTGAAGACTCAGAAGATCCTAAGAATATAGCCGTTAGATTCAGCTGACGTGGACCAATGAGAGGAAGACAACAAGCCTGAAAAAGCTGCAAAAAGCTATAGAATAGTATGGATTTGAATGTGATTCTCTCCAACGGTAACATTCAAATCCACACTATAAATACAAGGTCTTTCATCATTATCAAGGGTGAAATGCGTGAAAACACCATTGAAGCTACAGAGCCAAATCATCTAGCATTTCCACCATAGAACACAGAGAAAGAAATACACGCATATATTCAAGAAGTGTTCTACCCTAGATCTAAGCATAAATGCTATATCCTAAGCTTAGAGAGATTTTCTCAACCTTAGCATTGAGGCTAAACAAATATAAGGGAAAATCTCACCCTAGTTGGAAACCAAACAATCTTATACCCAAACCCAAGAGTTGGTTAAGTTTGTAGGTGAGTGTGAACTCGGTAAACATCTAGCAATCCCGAAAGGGAGGGTAGGCAATCCCGTGAGGGTGATAAGTCCCGTTTGAGTGTGAACTCGGTAAACATCTATTGGGTGTTGGACTAACACGTTAAACTAAGTCCAGTTGGTTAAGTTGGTGCCCCTGATGATAGGGAAGAGTGAATGTAGGAGTTGGACTCCGAACCACTATAAAATCGTGTGTTCTTTATTGCTTTATGTTCTTACTTTCCATATGCATTCGATTATAAGCAAAACACAACACATGAGCTTAAAACGCAAAAATTGGAATCACTCTGCCCTCACCCCTGTTTTATATGCATTACATGAAAAGTTTGCTTCCACACGCTCAAAATTGGTTTTAACCGGGACCTCACAAATATATTTTTCCATACAGATATTTTCCTACAATAATATTCCATAATATTATTTTGGGATTCTTATTTAATTAAATCTAATTTAATAAATAATAATAATAATTAATTCCAAATTAATATATTATTAATTCTCCATAAATTAAATATTAAATCTAATTTAATACTTAATCAACCAACTCTAATCCGTACACGGGAGTTACTTGTTGTGTGACCCATAGGCCCTCATATATCGAGCGATTAGTCAAACTAACGGTCTTAATTGAACCCTAGATAATAAATCAGACAATCTCAATATATGAGGTACATTGCGAAAAACGTGCAACTACCTATAACTGTAACATGGGTTATTACGATTTTCTCATTTCATTCACGAATACTCGATTAGTCTTGAACATGATGAAGTTTCTATTCAAATAGCTTAATTCGATTTGTCTCGAATCACTAATTGATCATTCGTGTCACCTTTGGTCACAAAGTCCAAGGTGACGTGCATTGGCCAATGACTTTGATCCAATTATGACGAGAAGATGAGTATTCTCTCTAAATCCACTTTGAGGAATGAATCCTTATCTTTGTTCAACTACCACGCACATGCATTTCGTGATGAACCCAATAGCGTCGGTCATGGTCAAAGTTCATCACTTCACACATGTCGTGCGTATTAACCTCAAGTCAAAGGAGTATCGCATCGTTCCCACTAACCGAGACACCCGTAGACACATATAGTGGAACTACGTCAAACGGTTGCTCGGATGGGTATACCAATACCCTCTAAGGTATTTGTGCATCCATCATGAGATACCCAGTATCTCGTAGTAAGTGAGATCTTACTACACTCTGTAAGAGTATGATGCAGATCGCACACCGATCTCCATTTCATCATCGATATCCCTTTCTTGATGATCCTTGATCGGGGCTGTTTGAGAATCATGCTTAAGTCATCTGAGTTCTCACATACTCAATGACAGCAGTGATTCAAGGGAACACAGATAAGAACAAAAGCAAACAATCAAACATAATATTCTAATAAGTGTAACGCCATACATTTAAAATTAAATAAACAATAATATTAAACCAACACTGAATATTATCTTAGTATCATGTCCATACAAAGGATTGTCTCTAGGACACTAACACTAACAAGGCAAACGGAAGAACGATTCTTCCGGCATTGTTCACTTTTTTGCTTCACATCCTCTCGGTCCCAATACTCGAGAAGTGACCTCCAGACATTGGCGTCAATGCTAGGGACTTCTCCATGGGGTATATACTTCTTTTGCCACTTGCACAACATGTCGCCGTATCAATTTTTTGCCCGATCCAAGAATGCCCAGTACTCAGTGTTTATATTGTAACTCGGATCCCATCTACACCTAGTCTTGAACAAACAAAATTTATAACATTTTTAAATCTAATTGCAAACACAAATCCTAACCACTTAAACCCATCCAGAGCCATATGAATCCCAAATCCTGCTAGATTTGGATGTTATGCTTGAAACTCCTTTTCTGAACCCTGAGGAAGAAATCCCTAAACCTACTCAAGATTTCCCCAGCCCTTCTACACCCAAGGAAGGAGAAGGCGAAGAAAGAGGATGGAGGAATAAGGTTGAGAGATTTGTGCTGGATTGATATCCATAATTGCCAAAGTTTCCTGACCTTTAGGAAATTTTCTTCAGACTTAAGACAATAGGTTATATTGTAAACCAGTCTCTGCCAGAGATGCTGATTGTAAGTGCCTTCAGAGGGAAAGAATGGTGGTGAGAAGAGGATGCAGTAATGACTGATTTTTTCAGGATTCAGAAAGACCAAGCTCAGGATCAAGAAAGCTGAGTTTGATGAGATGGTGAGGAAGAAAATAACTAAGAGAAATCCTGCAAAGGCTGTTGAGCCAAGCAAGAAAGGAGATGGGGGTGATGGTGATGCTGGAGATCAAAGAGAAGCTGCTGAGGAGTGAGAGGCCACTGAGAAAATTCAGAGTCGGCTGCTGCTGAGAGCCAAGTCGCTGAGAGCCAAACTGCTGAAGGGCCCAAGTCTACTGATATTCAGATCATTAGTTCCACCTTTGGAACTGTCAAGAATTTTGGTCCTCAACCTTAGGGGGAACGAGTGATAAAGATGAGGACTCAGTCTGTTTAGACTAATGAGCTGGCGATGTTTATTCGTCCACCATCTGTTTAGCCAGATGATTTGATTCCCATTATGGAGAAGCTGACCAGGTTGGAAGAAGCCAGTATCCAGCACAGCAACATCTTAGATACACTCAACACTTCATTTGATGTGGTGGCCCTAGAGGATAAGGTAACTTTTGTTTCTACTTATGTGAATCAAAGTTTAAAAACTCTAGATGCGAAGTTGGATGGTATGTCTAAGAAGATGTTGGAGGCTGTTGAAAACAAGTTTGCTGAGAAAAAAGAGGACATGATCAGGAGAACTGTTGAGGACATGAGTGCTGCATTCATGGCCAAGATGACAGACTTGATGCATGAGACATTCTCTACTCAATTTGCGCCATTTGGTGAAGAGACAAGCATGGCCAAGAATGTGTTAAGAAAGGTTGAGGATTAAAAAATTTGCCTAACTTCTGAGATAAGGGCAGTCAACAAAGAGCAATTCCACATGGATTGCACTCTTTCTGAAATTTCAGCTGAGTATGATGCCAAAAAAGGGAAAGAAGTAAACATCAGAGGGAAAACTTTCAAAAGGCATTGGCCAAAGTATTGGCTAAAGGTGAAAAGGGAAAGAGCCAAGTCCCTGTTGATGCTGCTCACACTCTTGTTGACCCTGAATTATCAAAGGAGGTTATGGTTGAGAAAATGGCTGAGAAAAGAACTGTTAAGACCAGCAAGACTGGTGAAGTCCATGGAATTTTATTTCCAACTGTTGAACCCCAGAAAGCCACTCAAGATGAAGATCAGAAACCTGTTCAATCAAAGTTTACTGTTGCTTTTGTGGAGAAAGAAGTTCCTAAGAAGAAGCCTGAAAAAGCTCTAAAGAGGAAGTTATTGCCTGAACTTGAGAAGGAACAGGTTCAGACTGTTCAAACACCAGTGGAGTCTGACACTAAGGAGTTGTTCAGAGAAGGCTTTGGAAGTTCGGACGTGGGAACTCAGAGAGTTGATTATGACTGGCATAATAAATTGAAGATGATAGAGGTAGAGAAGAAGAGGAAGTCTACTGAAGCACAAGTTGCACCTACCTCTGAGATGTCTAGGAAGCAGAGAGAGGCGGAGAAGAAAATGAGAGGAGGTTTTCAGAGATTTACTCTCAAGAGGAGAGAAGACAAACCAAATGGGAGGAAGGGGCTTCATATTGATAAGTGGATGCCGGATGAGACGAATGACATCTGGGAAGAAGCCAAGAGGGAATTCACTTTCAATTATGACATTCTCCAGAAATGGTACATAGATTTTTGATATTTACCTTGAAAATGTCCAGAAGTGGAGCTATTTATTTGACTGTTTGGGTTATCAACTGGTGACTCCAGGATAGATTAGATATCCACTCCCAGTTTCAAGAATGGTCTTATTAATGATGGTTTGATCATCTAGGAGATTGATGATCTTGCAGATTTTTGGAATTTAGAGGCACGTAATCATGTATAACATGCGCAGCGGAAAGAATAGTTCACCAACAACGAACACATAATTGCATACAACGATTACAATAATCATAAAGAGTAAACTTACCGTAGTTGTAGAGAAGATTCCTCTACTATGGTATCCACGTAATCCCCTTCAACGGATCTGCACGGATTTGCCAGTGTTGAATCTCGAGTCAAATCAGCTAGAAAAATTCAACTCTTAATTTTATGGAGAAATTGTGAAGTGTAAAACCTTTTGTGAAATCCCAAGAGCTAATATATATAGGGAGGCCCAGCTTAAAACCTAAGCTAGCCTGTTGGAAAATTAAAATCTCTTTTAATTAATTAAATTAAACTTCTTTAATTTAATTCCCTAAATATAAATATCTACGTATTAAATTCCACATATGACAAATCTCTTATGATTTGTTTCCATATATATTAAATCCTACAATAATATTCCAAATATTATTATTTGGAATTCTTGTTTAATTAAATCCAATTTAAGTAAACATTAATAATAATTAATTCAAATTAATCTATTATTAATTACTTCTAAATAAATTAAATATTAAATCCAATTTAATACTTAATCAACCAACTATAATCCGTCAAAGCGAATTACTTGTTGTGTGACCCATAGGCCCTCATATATCGAGCGATTAGTCAAACTAACGGTCTTAATTGAACCCTAGACAATAAATCAGACATTCTCAATATATGAGGTACGTTGCGAGAAACATGTAACTACCTGTAACTGAAACATGGGCTATTACGATTTCCTCCTTTCATTCGCGAATACTCGATTAAGTCTTGAACATGATAAAGTGTCTATTCAAATAACTTAATTAATTTATCTCTAATCACTAATTGATCATGTATGTCACACTTAGCCACAAAGTCTAAGTTGACGTGCATCGACCGATGACTTAGATCCAATTATCACGAGAAGATGAGTATTCTCTCTAAATCCACTTTGAGGAATGAATCCTTTTCGTGGCTCAACTACCACGCACATGCACTTCGTGATGAACCCAATCCCAGCCATATCTACCCATGGAAGGGTGCAAGCGTCGGTCATGGTCAAAGTTCATCATCCCACACATGTTGTGCGTATTGACCTCAAGTCAAAGGAGTATCGCATCGCTCCAACTAACCGAGACACCCGTAGACACATATAGTGGAAATACATAAAACGGTTTCTCAGTTGGGTATACCAATACCCTCTAAGGTATTTGTGCATCCACCATGAGATACCTAGTATCTCGTAGTAAGTGAGATCTTACTACACTCTCTAAGAGTATGATGCAGATCGCACACTAATCTCCATTGCATCATCAATATCTCATTCTTAATGATCCTTGATCGGGGCTATTTGAGAATCATGCTTAAGTCATCTGAGTTCTCACAACCTCAACGACAACAGTGACTCATGGGAACACTTGTATCAATAAATGAAAACAATCAAACATAATATTCAAACAAGCGTATTGCCATACATTAATATTAAGTTAACTATAACATTAATTCAAACTGAATATCATCAAGTATTATGTCCTTACAATGGATTGTCTCTAGGACACTAACACTAACAATCTCCCACTTGGACTAGAGTCAATCACCTACATGTCTAACCCCTAGACCATCAAATGTCTAGTGTGTACATGAACACTCAGTGTTTTGGTGAGATGTGTTGGGATAAAATATG
Source organism: Stenogyne calaminthoides (assembly GCA_037126765.1). NCBI lineage: Eukaryota > Viridiplantae > Streptophyta > Magnoliopsida > Lamiales > Lamiaceae > Stenogyne > Stenogyne calaminthoides. The sequence continues at coordinate 23,325,022 of JBBCBC010000027.1, forward strand.
CCAAGATCTATCGAGATGACCTCATAAATACAAATTTAAATTAACAATTATTACTAGCATGAATTTACCTAAGTGAATTCAAATAACAATTAATCCAACAACAACAACATGCAAATGATATTCACGTAAGAGATCCTAGCATGCGGAATTTCTAGGAGTTTACGTGAACGTACCCATTGGAGAGACAATCTGAGACTGACAGAATCAAGTAACTGGCTACCAACCAAAAATCCTTCTCAAGTATTCCCAAGTTCTCCCTCAATAACCCGTGGGAGGTTCTCCGATGAACGATTTATAAAACAAAGGAAAAAATAAAATTGTTCCCCCCACCTTTGTGGATTTCTAATATTTCCAGCACATGGAATTGGTGTGGGGATGAATCTATTTATAAGTAAGGGGGGTCCGAAATTTTGGACTTAAATTAGGGTTAGGAAAGATATTTTCTTGATCTCCAAGAAATCTTGAATATATCCCATATATTCTTCTTTCCATGTGTATTTTTCTACAAAAATCTCACACCCTTATTTAGCCTTAAATTTCAAAATTTTCAAGAAGATTTGCAAGATTGGATCTTTCTTGAATTTATGAGATATTCTTGTATTCCAAGAATACATATCTTTCTCCATAAAATCTTTCCAAAAAAATCAAGAAAATCTTTCTTCCCTTCCTTACACAAAATTTTCGAAAATCCCATTAAAGATACCAAGTGGGAGATTACTTGAATTTATGAGAAAATCTTGTATTCCAAGAATACTTATATCCTTTTCCATAAAATCTTTCCAAGAAAATTTCTTCTCCCTGTTTTCTTTAATATTTTCAAAAAATACAAAATATTAGGCAGCAAAATTTTATTTTATTTTTAAGCACCTTTTATTTATTGGACTATAATTGGGCTACTTGAGGGGCCTTTAGGAGAATTAAGATGGACCTCCCAATGGACTTCTGAATTCCAATATTGAGCCACAATATAATTCAGCCCATTAATATTAATTAACACCACTATATAATTAATATTGCACTATCCAATCTTAACCCATATTACGGTAATATGGCTCCCGATCATTATTTCTCATGTTTAAGATTATTTAGTCCATTAATTAATTAAGCCACTGAAAAGCTTTATATTAATTAATATCTTTATCCTTGGAGTAAGGACAACTCAACTTTATTATCCATACCGGAAAATTAATTCCACTTGCGAGATTTGGCATGATAAAGTTTCCGAGCCCACCAAGGGGACCAATCACGCAAGATTTTACAAGCACACGATTCTCTGTATTAATCTTAGCAATCGTCGTACAATTAATATTATTGCCCAAGATATAGGGTATCGAAGTCTCAATAATTCTCTTCCCATTTATAAGTCAAAGCAATAATTACTAATCGCACACGGTCCTTATTAAGTGACAGAGATTAAGAAATCAACAACCACTGGGGTCTAACTCTTCATCCCTTAAGTCAGTGCGAATGAGTTTATCCTCTCTGCAGGTCCGCTTCAGCACATCGAATGCACTAGTGTAATCTCTTGGACAAGACAAGTCAATCTGAGACTTACACATCAACTTCTACCAATAGACTGTTCGGGTCTATCTAGGTTGTGAAACACGCACTAGTTTACAAGGGACTGTTAACGTGATCTTCTGTGATCTGGTATCACCACATTAACTACAATGTAACACGTGCTATTATATGAATGGTTTGCAATAAATATATATAACATTCAATCATATTTAAAGAAATAGTGATAAATAATTTATTTCAGTAAATAAGTGTTTAATACATAGGTTATACAAAGTAAAAGCATACTTTCACGTATAACCCCAACAATCTCCCACTTATACTCAAAGTCTGCTTTTAAGTATATCACATCACGTTTAATGTATTATACAGTGACATCTAATGTCACCTACATCAACCTAATAATATATCTCCCACTTATACTCAAAGCAGATTGGCAAAGCTCTTGACACACATTCCTTCCACATGTCTCTCGAATGTTAACAGAGGCAGACCCTTTGTGAATGGATCAGCTAGGTTGTCTTCCGATGCGATTTTTGCCACCTCTATATCTCATCTCTTAACGATTTCTCGTATAAGATGGTATTTCCTTTCAATGTGTTTGTTGGCCTTGTGGGCTCCCGGTTCCCTTGAATTTACAACTGCTCCGGCATTATCACAGAAAACCATGATGGTGCTGGGCAAATTCGGAACAATGTCCAAGTCCACTAGGAAGTTCTTGAGCCACACCGCTTCTTTCGCTGCTTCTCAAGCAGCTACATATTCGGCTTCCATGGTAGAATCTGCGATGCATTTTTGCTTAATGCTTCTCCATGTTACAGCTCCTCCCCCAGACAAAACACACTACCCGAGGTAGATTTTCTGGAATCTATATGTGATTGGAAATTCGAGTCCGTGTATCCAACTGGAAACAAACTGTCCGATTGGTAAACCAGCATTCTATCCCAAGTTCTTTTCAGATACTTTAGAATGTTCTTTACGGCAGTCCAGTGTTGATTTTCGGGATTACTTTGATATCTTGCTACCATGCCAACGTCGTAGCAAATATCCGATCTCGTACACAGCATTGCATACATAAGACTTCCTAGTGCCGATGCATTAGGAATGCCTTTCATGTCATCTATCTCCCCTTGTGTCTTGGGACACATGTCCTTCGATAGATGGATTCCGTGCCTGAAGGGTATAAAACCTTTCTTGGAATCTTACATGCTGAATCGCTTCAAAACAGTGTCTATGTATGAAGTTTGCGATAAGCCGATCATTCTTTCTTTCGATCTCGAGTGATCTTGATCCCAAGAATATGACCGGTTTCCCATAAGTCCTTCATATCAAACTGTTTTGACAGCCATACCCTTACGTCTGACAAAACCTTTACATCATTTCCGATGAGCAGAACATCGTCTACGTATAGTATTAAGAATACCAAGGCAATTCTGTCACACTTCTTATACACACAACTTTCAAACTCGTTTTGATCAAATCCATATGACTTGATTACATGATCAAAACATTGGTTCCAAGCCCGAGATGCTTGCTTTAGTCCAAAAATGGACTTCCTTAGCTTGCAAACAAGGTGTCCTTGGCCTTTCGCGATGAAACCTTCAGGCTGTTGCATATAGATATCCTCGTCAAGACTCCCGTTAAGGAAAGCTGTCTTGACATCCATTTGCCAGATCTCAAAATCTAGATGCGCAGCTATTGCCAAGAGAATACGGATGGACTTAAGCATGGCTACAGGCAAAAAGGTTTCTTCATAATCGATACCCTCCTTTTGAGTGTATCCCTTTGCCACAAGCCTAGCTTTAAAGGTCTCGACCTTCCCGTCCGGTCCTCTTTTTCTCTTGTAGACCAACTTGTATCCAATGGATTTTACCCCACTGGGTGGTTCCACTAGCTCCCACACTTGATTATGATCCATTGAGCCCATCTTGGCTTCCATCGCAGTTTGCCAGGATTCAGAATCTTTGTCTTGAACCGCCTCCTTGTAGGACCAGGGGTCTGATTCATTATCCCCGGGGACCAAATCCGAAGATTCTCCTATCCCCATGAATCTCTCAGGTTGTCGAACAACCCTCCCACTACGTCGAGGTTTCGGTTGTGTCGGTGTGACGCTTGGTATATCAACTTGTACAGTTGGTATAGGAGTTTGCCCTCTTATTTCGTCTAAGGTAATCTCACTTTTGGGCTTTTTATTGTTCATAAAGTCTTTTTCCAAAAATCTAAAGTGCGTACTTATACCACCTTTTGATCTTCGGGACCATAGAACATACACCCTTTCCTTCCCATGGGATATCCTATAAACAGGCTTAGTTCCGAACGTGCATCCAACTCACCGGCTTCCTTGTCTAGCACGTATGTCGGACACCCCCAAATTCTAAGATATCTCAGACTGGGTTTGCGCCCAGTCCACAACTCTTTAGGGGTTTTGGGAACCGATTTGGATGGCACCAAATTCAGAACATAAGCCGCTGTTTCCAAGGCATAACCCCAAAACGACTTGGGAAGATTTGAATAACTCATCATGGATCTGACCATTTCTAAGAGTGTTTTGTTTCTTCGTTCTGCAACCCCATTTTGTTGAGGGGTTTCGGGTGCAGTCAACTAGGAAACAATGCCCTCGTCTGATAGGTAGTTCAAAAAGTCATCGCTGAGGTATTCGCCTCCACGATCAGATCGTAGAAACTTGATACTCTTTTCCATATGATTCTCCACTTCGGCTTTGAACTCTTTGAATTTATCAAAGGTTTCCGATTTGTGTTTCATCAGGAAAATGTACCCGAACCTTGAGTAATCATCAGTGAACGTCACGAAATACTCATAGCCACCTCTAGATTTGGTTGACATTGGACCACACACGTCAGTGTGAACGATTTGCAACACTTCTGTGGCTCTATTCCCCTTGGCTCCAAATGCCCTCTTGGTCATTTTACCCTCCAAACATGATTCGCAGGTTGGAAATGGTTTCATCTGTAGGTCCGACAATGAACCATCTTTCACCAACCTTTGGATTCTATTTAGATTAATATGACTCAATCTTAGATGCCAAAGAAGTGTCTCGTTCACCTTTTCTGAACGTTTTCTCTTATTGCTTGAAATAGTCGATGTGCTATAAGATGCATTTTGTGAGTGGTGTGCACTATTAATAGTATAGAGATTGTTCCGCAACGTTCCATGACAGATAAACACATCGTTACGAAAAATTGTAACTTGTTTAGAAAAACGAACAGAATATCCATCAATAAATAGTTTTGAAACTGAAATAAGGTTTTTACGAAAAACAGGAATGTAAAGAACATCTCTTAAAACTAAAGTCTTGTCTTCAAAAGATAGGTGCACGTCTCCCACAGCTTCAGCTGCTACTCTCGTAGCATCGCCCAGTGTGATGAGGATCTCACTTCCACTAAGTTGTCGGGTCAATTTGAACCCCTGTAATGTGAAACAAACATGATTAGTGGATCCCGTATCCACTACCCACGAGTGGGTAGCATACGTTGCTAAACAAGTTTCAACAACTAGTGCGTGAGAATTACCTTTCTTCACATTCCTCTTAGGCTTGGGACAGGCAGACCTCCAATGTCCTTCTCACCGCAGTTGAAGCACTTCCCTTTGGATCCTTCTTGATACCCCCAACATCCCTCATCTTGCTCTTGCCCTTGGCAGCAGTTGAGTTCGACTGCTTTTGGCCTTTGACCTTCTTCTTCTTCTTGCCCTCCCTTGGCCTAGAAGATGAAGACGCTCCATTAGCCACCAAAGCTTGAGTTTGGTGTCCCATCAGCGTCTCTGCCGAGACAAAGCTTGCAACAAGTCAGCAAGCGAGAACTTCTAATTATTCATCTGATAGTTCAGCTGAAAATGCTCAAAACTTTTAGGCAGAGAGTGAAACACCAAGTCTATCAGAGTCTCCAGATCATATTCTGCACCCAGAACCTCAAGTTTGTTCAGATGAGCCATCATCTTAAGGACATGATCCCTTACTGGGTGTGTCCTCCACCATTTTCAACGAGAGCATCTCTCGCAAGGTGATCTGTCGAGCCGTGCGGTTCTGATGTTGGAACATCTTCTTAAGATTTTTCATGATTTCCGCAGCAATTGTAAATTCTTGGTGTTGGTGTTGCAACACATCTGATATAGATGCCAGAATAGTACACTTTGCCACGTCATTACAATGCTCCCAGTCATCATATTTTTTCTTTTCCGCCTTACTCGACTCGCCAGTTGGCTCATCAAGTTTTGGGGTATCAAGGACCACTTGTGCTTTTGTGCGGTTAGGACAATCATCAGTTTACGTTTTCAATCAACATAATTCTCACCAGATAAATTATGATCTTTAATTATTGCAAACAGTGGATTAAAAGGTTGCGGCATGCTGAACTGAATTAAGAACAATTTGTATAAGTACAAATTTATCACATAATTCGATCACATTATTCATATTAAAATATCAAAACAATATGAATATGCATCAGCCGACATCTCAAAACAGTTTAAATAGGTTACGTTGGGTGATCTGTCTATTTAAACACATTCAAGCAGGTTATAAATGGGAACAATTACAAACCTTTAATTCAAAATTAATAGTCGGCTCCCACTTGACCAATATAAAATGGACAGGGACTTCGGAGAAGTATATGCATATCAATTTTATACCTAAGTAATAACCATGATTAAATACAGAATAATTACTTTGCTTTGTACGAGCCTCGTTGGGAGGGTCATCGTCGCCACTAATAATAATTCACAATCATCCTTTTGGGAATTTATTCATGTGAAAACCATCTTTTGGCCGTTCCGTTGGGGAAATTTATCCAAAATAATTCACAAATAAATAAATCATGGAGGTCAATACTGACGTAGTTTTATTATCCGGAATAAAATTTGTCAATTAAAACATACTTAGTAATTTTCGAAAGTGTGATTTTCTTTAGACAATTTTAAATCATGCAAACACATTTAACAAATAAAATTGCACGAATTTAAAACAAGCATCAAGATAAAATAAATCAAGTTGGGCACATATATCCAACTGTCATGGTTTAAATTCCATATCCTGATCTTTGAGAAATCGTCTCTTCTTTTGCATTCATTGTTCGTCTCGAAAGGCTCCCACTGAATCCGCAATAATTCTTTAACGAGTGTCCTCCGTCTTGGGTTAGGACGACGTCCGAAAAACGAGTTTCTCACGACCCGAAATGCGAGTCCGCATGTGCTTAGGTGCACGCCTCGGTCCGGCTTCGGCCATCTCGCCCCTTCGCCCACGGCACATGCGCTCGGAGCATCGCCCGGACGCGCCCGCGTCTGGGGTCACTCGCCCTGCGCCCGAACAGCCCAGCCCCTTTTTCGCGCCTTCCGCAGACGCCCATGCGCTGCTGTCGCGTCAAGATCGCCTTCATCGTCAAGCCTCTCGTAGCGTTATCGGCTTGCCCAGACGCCGTCGGCCGGGGTGGTGCGTGCGGTCGCCAGGCCTTCGACCTAGCCCACGTGCTCCACCTTGGCATGCGTACGTCTGGACACCTGGACGTCCGTCTTTAATTCTCCGTCTCCGTCTTCGTTCACGATCAGGTTGCAATTTATTTACGAAAAATAAATAAACCTAGATCTAGACTAGTCTATTACATTGAACAAATCAAACAAATTCTAATCTACTCATGGATTTTCTCACGAGGCAAAACGAATCTGAACGAATCGAATTAAAAACCAATAATTTATTTGCATATCAATAAGCACGTTAAAATACCATGCCAATTGGATACCTGCAAAACAGATCTAACAGTTCTACTATCCAATTTAAAATTTTAATGAACAACAATTTAAATTACAGTTTAAAAGATCAGAGCCCGAACCAGGGCTCTGATACCATTTGTTGGGATAACATATGCCAGGATCTATCGTGATGACCTCATAAACACAAATTTAAATTAACAATTATTACTAGCATGAATTTACCTAAGTGAATTCAAATAATAATTATTCCAACAACAACAACATGCAAATAATATTCACGTAAGAGATCCTAGCATGCGGAATTTCTAGGAATTTACGTGAACGTACCCATTGGAGAGACAATCTGAGATAGATAGGATCAAGTAACTGGCTATCAACCAAAAGTCCTTCTCAAGTATTCCCAAGTCTTCGCTCAATAACCCGGTGGGAGGTTCTCCGATGAACAATTTATAAAACAAAGGAAAAAATAAAATTGTTGCACCACCTTTGTGGATTTCTAATATTTCCAACACATGGAATTGGTGTGGGGATGAATAAATTCATCCCCTATTTATAAGTAAGGGGGGTTCAAAATTTTGGACTGAAATTAGGGTTAGGAAAGATCTTTTCTTAATCTCCAAGAAATCTTGAATATATCCCATATATCCTTCTTTCCATATGTATTTTTCCACAAAAATCTCACACCCTTATTTAGCCTTAAATTTCAAAATTTTCAAGAAGATTTGCAAGATTGGATCTCTCTTGAATTTATGAGATATTGTTGTATTCCAAGAATACATATCTTTCTCCATAATATCTTTCCAAGAAAATCAAGAAAATCTTGAATTTTCGAAAATCCCATTAAAGATACCAAGTGGAGATTTCTTGAATTTATGAGAAAATCTTGTATTCCAAGAATACTTATATCCTTTTCCATAAAATCCTTCCAAGAAAATTTCTTCTCCCTCTTTTCTTTAATATTTTCAAAAAATACAAAATACTAGGCAACAAAATTTTATTTTATTTTAAGCACATTTTATTTATTGGACTATAATTGGGCTACTTGAGGGGCCTTTAGGAGAATTAAGATGGACCTCTCATTGGACTTCTGAATTCCAATATTGAGCCACAATATAATTCATCCCATTAATATTAATTAATACCACTATATAATTAATATTGCACTATCCAATCTTAACCCATATTACGGTAATATGGCTCCCGGTCATTATTTCCCGTGTTTAAGATTTAGTCCATTAATTAATTAAGCCACTGAAAAGCTTTATATTAATTAATATCTTTATCCTTGGAGTAAGGACAGCTCAGCTTTATTATCCATACCAGAAAATTAATTCAACTTGGAAGATTTGGTATGATAAAGGTTCCGAGCCCACCAAGGGGACCAATCACGCAAGACTTTGCAAGCACACGATTCTCTGTATTAATCTTAGCAATCGTCGTACAATTAATATTATTGCCCAAGATATAGGGTATCGAAGTCTCAATGATTCTCTTCCCATTTATAAGTCAAAGCAATAATTACTAATCACACACGGTCCTTATTAAGTGATAGAATTTAAGAAATCAACAACCACTGAGGTCTAACTCTTCATCCCATAAGTCAGTGCGAATGAGTTTATCCTCCCTGCAGGTCCACTTCAGCACATTGAATGCACCAGTGTAATCTCTTGGTCAAGAGAAGTCAATCTGAGACTTACACATCAACTTCTACCAATAGACTGTTCGGGTCTATCTAGGTTGTGAAACACGCACTAGTTTACAAGGGACTGTTAATGTGATCTTCTGTGATCTGGTATCACCACATTAACTACAATGTAACACGTGCTATTATATGAACGGTTTGCAATAAATATATATAACATTCAATCATATTTAAAGCAACAGTGATAAATAATTTATTTCAGTAAATAAGTGTTTAATACATAGGTTATACAAAGTAAAAACATACTTTCACGTATAACCCCAACAAAATGATCTTCCAAATTAAATATTTGGGAATACATTTTAATTCCATTTCTCCTATCCTTATGATCTCTCGGATCAATTGTTAAGTCTAGGTACATGCTTGTTTCTGTTTGCTGATCTAGGTTCCTTTGCTTGTGCATTCGTACCAACGTTGTCTTAATACAACCTTTTTAGACAACTGGCACTCGGAACTACCCCAAGTTCTCTTAAGAACTATATAATCCAGACAGCCTCCTGAGACTTTTGATACAGCAATGTACTCAACTTCGGTTGTTGAATCTGCGGTCCTTTTGCTTGGAACTATTCCAACTGACCGCCTCATTATTGAGGGTGAAACGTAACCTGACTGTGATTTGTAATCATCACAGTCGGATTGGAAACTTGTGTCAGCTGAACCAGTCAATACTAGTTCTGACTGTCCGCCATAGACAAGAAAACATTCTTTAGTTCGTCTAAAGATACTTCAGAATGGTCTTGACAGCAATCCAGTGAGACTCACCCGGATTGTGTTGGTATCTACCAGTGATGTTGATAGTGTAGGCCATGTTTGGCCTAGTGCAAGTCATGGCGTACATGACTGACCCAATTGCTTGTGCATATGAGACACCTTTCATGTACTTGATATCAGCTTCAATAGAAGGACAATCCTTCTTTGACAGCTTTATCCCATGATTTGCCGATAGAGATCATCTCTTAGAGTTCTCCATCGCAAAATGCTTCAATACCTTGTCTACATAGGTTGACTGTGACGGCCTCAACATCCTCTTGGATCTATCCCCGTGGATCTTGATTCTTAAGATGTAGCAGGCTTCACAAATATCCTTCATCATGAAGGTCTTCGACAACCAATCTTCAACGGACTGCATTAACGGGATATTGTTTCTCAAATCAATATGTCGTCGACATATACGATTATGAAAACAATATTCTTCCCGTTACGTCTACGATAAATGCAAGGATCTTCCGAATTTCTGATGAACTCAAAAGACTTGACAGCTTCATCAAATCGGAAATTTCAACTCCTAGAAGCTTGCTTCAATCCATAAATGGATCTCTGTAGCTTGCATACTAGATTAGAGTTTGGCTTAGATATAAAACCTTCCAGTTGAGTCATAAACACTTCCTTATCAATGTTTCCATTGAGGAATGTTGTTTTGACATCCATCTACCAAATCTCATAATCATAGTGTGTTGCTATCGCAATTAAAATTTGGATGGACTTGATCTTTGCAACTGGTGAGAAGGTCTCATCACAGTCAATACCTTCGCGTTGACTATAATCTTTCGCCACCAACCTAGCTTTGTAGGTTTGTACTTTGTCATTTGCATCAGTCTTACGCTTGAAGACCCAATCGCAACATATGGGTCTTAACCCTAGGCAACTCAACCAAGTCCTAGACTTGATTAGTGTACATCGAGTCCATCTTGAATTTCATGGCTTCATGCCACTTCCCTGAATCAATATTTGATATTGCTTCAGAATAAGTATTAGGATCGTCATTATCCGGTATGTCCACATTAATGAGTTCCTCCAAGAGGTAACCGTATCTAATGGGTAGATTACGATTCCTAATTGACTTACGGAGCTGTGGTTGTGCAGGCTGTACATTCTGATCGTGAAAATTTTGTGGTGCATTGATTTCATCAATGTCCGGAGAGTTCTCAAGAGCTACACTTTCAGATGCATGTTGGGCGGGAGTTTGAACTATGCTGTTCTCATTCAGCCCACTTGGAGGTTCTTGCACTGGCAAGCCTACTCCAATTATGCTCCCACTGGCTGAAAGACGATCACCTAGTGAAAGGCTCCCACCGTGAAAGTTGATGAATGCTCCCAATGATTCCTTGTCATGTTGCTTTGACAAGATATCAGTCTCTTTGTTAATTTGTGGTTCTTGAATTTCTTCAAGTTCTATCAGCTTACGACCTTGTTCCTTAAACACATAGTCTTCTTCGAGGAACTTGGTCTGCCTAGAAACAATCATTGATTATTTCTTAGGTAGATAGAAGTAATATCCCTTAGTTTCCTTAGGATATCCCACAAAGTAACTTTTTTCACCTTTGGATTCCAACTTGTCGGTAAGCATCCTTTTCACAATCACGGGGCAACCTCATGTTTAATATGTTTAAAAGTTGGCTTCTTGCCACACCATAGTTCATATGGTGTATGCTCAACCGATTTAGATGAAATCCTATTCAGAATGTAAATTGAAGTTTGTAACACGTATCCCATAAGAATGTTGGAAGACAGGAAAAGCTCATCATGGACCTCACCATGTCTAACAGGGTTTGGTTTCTTCTCTTGGACACACCGTTCATCTGAGGTGTTCCGAGAGGAGTCCATTGTGACTGGATTCCATGTAACTTCAAGTAATCAGTGAATTCATGGCTAAGGTATTCACCTCTTCGATCCGATCGAAGAGTCTTGATACTCTTACCAAGTTGCTTCTCTACTTCAGCTTTGTACTCTTTGTATTTCTCAAAAGATTCGGGTTTGTGTTTCATAAGATATACGTATCCGTAACTTGAGAAATCATCAGTAAAACTGATGAAGTATCCGAAGTGACCCCTAACTAGAGTGGATAATGGTCCACAAACATCGTTGTAGATCAACTCTAGAACTTTTTTGGCATGCACCCCTTTCCTAGAAAAGGGTTTGTTGATCATCTTGCCCATGAGATAAAATTCACAATCTCCATAAGACTCACAGTCGAATGGGGTTAAGTAGTCTAACTTTCTTAACCTTGTAATTCTTTTCTCGTTTACATGATCAAGTTCTACAATGCCATAAGTAAGTCGGGTTTTCATGATTACTAAGTCTGAGTCTTTTATTTTGTATATTAAGAACATCATATCCACAATGTAACAAAAACATGTTGCTAGTACTAGAAAGAACTAAATGACAATCATTAAGTTCTAATCTAAAACCAAAGGGTTAGTCTGACACATAAGTCCCCACATGTTCAGTTAGCAACTCTTGCTCCGTTTCCACGTGTAAGACGACTTCACCCGCCCTAACTGCCCTATGACATATGAGCCCTTTCACATTAGTGAAAATGTGAGAGCCACATCAGGTATCCAATACCAAGCAGTTAGCGCTATTAGTAGACATGTTTATCTTAATAACAAACATACATGTTCTAGTGCTAGAAGCACCTAGTGTCTTCTTTTCAGCAACCAAAACCTTACAGTCCTTCTTCCGGTGCTCTCTTCTACTTACAGTAGAGGCACACATCCTTGTTTACCTGCTCCTTCTTTTGAACACCATCTTAGTGATAGTGAACTCAAAAGTCTTGAGCACGTTGTGAAGTTCAGGCACGGTCACATCCATCTTATTCGTATTGTAGTTCACAATGAAGCTAAAATATGAATTCTGGAGCAACTGGAGGATAGCATAGATGAAAACGTTGGTCTTTTAGCTCAATGCCTAAATTACCAAGTTTCTCACTTATGCCTATCATCATTAGCATATAAGATGAAATTTTCCCTTTTTTAGCTAACCGACATCTGAACAGATCTCTAATTACTTCATAAATCTCAGAATGAGATTCAGAATCAAAGAGATCCTTCAGATGCTGGAGCATCTAGAAGAGATCCATTTTCTCACATTGGCTATGTATATCGGGAGTCATGCCGAGCAACATCAAACACTGAGCCTGGGAGGCATCCTCTTGATGCTTCTTTTGAGTTGCTACGTCAAGTGTGGCTGTCTCAGAGTACCAGCATTAAGGGTAACCGGGATATACGTGTCCAACACGTACTCAATCTTTTCTTGCCTTAGCACCAAATACATGTTTCGGTGCCAGACCAGAAAATTTGGCCTAGCCAATTTAGTTTGTTTCCAAAACACATCTCAACAACAATTATATGTTTCAACTAACCAAGAGAAATAAAATAAAATGGGAATTAAAACACATAATTCCTATGATCAATATTCAGCAATCAAAATAAACATGGCCTTTCTTTTGTGTTTATTTTGTCTCCATTATTTTCACATATTCAACAACCTCATCGGAAGAATACAAATTTGTATCTAATATAAATTATAATGGACTAGGATCCACATTCCTACTATCATAATCCAAGCGAGGGCTGATCATTACAATAGCATAATTGTTAGGTCACCAAACCAATTGTAAAACAGCAATTCCTAGTTTGTCGAACCTAGTTCGACTGATGTCACTTACCCTTTGTTCCCCGCGAGGGCTAGCGAAACAAAGTTAAGTTTGGTTACAACCATCAAGTGGCAACATTTCATGCCCCTATAAAAGTCCCGTTAGATGTAGATCCGAGCAAAAGACGAGGGTCTTTAAGTACTCATTGGAATGAAATCTCCGGTTTACTTTTAATTTTGATGGAAGACATCTTATCAAATAAATGAGAAAATTATATTTTAGTGAGGAACGCTTTAAAGGCGGGGTATTAATTACTTAATCGAGATCCAATATGTTAATCTATATCACATTTAAGCAATTATTGGGCAAATCATGATACATACCAGAGGTATTATCCATGCTGAGTGATTTTGAAAACGAATGAGTTTTGAAAACGGTTTTTCAAGATCTGTTCAAATGACCACAAAGATTCTTCCTCAAGAATCGATGATACTCAAAACCAGTGGTCTGTAGAACCACTGCTCTGATACCACTTGTAGGTCCCGAACGGGTTTTGTGAGGGCAGAAGTCTAGAGGGGAGGGGTGAATAGACTTCCGAAAACTTTTCATGCGGATCAGGTGTGATTTGCAGATTGCCTGATCAGAGTGCTAGTGAGTCAGTTTGGACTGATGTTCAATCGTACTGAGTGCCTGGGGGCAGACCAGTTTGATATCTTGTCAGTTTAACTGAGAGTGCGGAAGCTTGTAAATACCCGTGTGAAAAACCAGTTTATCAATTCAGATTCTTAAGTCAGTTTTCAACCGGCTAACTAAGGTGTCAACCTGATCAAATCAGTTGCTTGGTGCAGACTGAGCTTAACTTAGAATATGTATGCAGTTTTAAACTCAGTTGTGTGAATAGTGTAAAGCAATAAGAAAGCAAGTAAATGCACACAAGATTTTATAGTGGTTCAGACGAAACCCGTCTTACGTCCACTCTTCCCTTAACACAGGGGCACCAACTTAACCAACTAAAAGTTTGGGTAAAGGTTTGTTGTGGTTCCAACTGGAAATCTATCCAAGTGTTTATGTAGCCAAATGCTAGTGGATAGGATATCTTGCTAAGAACTATGGGATGAACACTCTAAGAATAATCTTCAAATATGGTGTTCTTCGAGCAGAGATTTTGCTGTAGTTTTTGCTTCTTTTGCGGTGTCTCCGTGTTAGTTCTTAGTGTCCGGCCTTCTTCAATTTTGAAGATCGATCCCATTTTATAGACCTCGAAATCAAAGAGCCGTTGGAGAGCAATTTGAATTTCGGGCTATATTAGGTAGGCTGTAGGATATGATTGTGACGTGCTTCGAATATCGGCGTGGCCGTAGGCATGATTAGCGTCGTTTATGTCCGCAGCGTCGAATCCCGTATTGTCAGCTCTTTTTGTGCACGTGTCACTTTCTCCTTGGCTTCACGAGGTGGCACTTCAGTAATTTGTCCGTTAGACGATTGATATTCCTTTTGTAGAAGATTTGTCTTGTCTGGTGTACCATTTTGGTTGACGCCAGGTGTGAGCTGACTTGATCAGATAACTGATCAGTCTACCTTGTTGAGTCTTCTGATGCAGATTGTCTTAGCTCAATATGCAGACTCGGCTGATATAGGTCTTCAGGTCTTTTGGTAGTCTTCTGATATTCAGGTGACTCTGAGCCTCAGTGTCTTCAGTCATACTGAGTCTTCAGGTTTGTTACTAAGTCTTCAGGTTCATCTGAGTCTTCAGGTTTATCTGAGTCTTCAGGTTTATCTGAGTCTTCAGGTTCATCTGAGTCTTCAGGTTCATCTGAGTCTTCAGGTTCATCTGAGTCTTCAGGTTCATCCGAGTCTTCAGTGTCTTCTGTCTTCACCTGATCTTCTGACTTCTTTTCTTCTGATTTGTTCTTAGCCTTCTGATCATCTGACCTTATCTGGGTCATCTGATACTTCGACCTGACCTATACATATTGAGTTCCCCCTCAATATGTGACCTATCTTTACATTTCAGCTGGTCATCTTAATCTGATTCTAAGTCATCAGTCAGCTAACAGGTCTGACTGGTCCTATTACAACCTGTTTTGGAACTTCCATCAAAACTTAAATACAAATTTCCCAACAATTTTCCCCTTTTTGATGGAACCAAAACACTTAATCAGAAAAACAGATACCATGAATAGAAATGCAGATAATGAAATGCAGTAAATATTTCAGAAGTCAATGAGATGTTGTCTTAGAACCAGAGAGATGAAATGTTTCATTGAGATAGGTGTGTGCGTTATAGAATACATGAAAAACGTACCTATCATCTGATTCCAAGTTGTCTTCCTCAGGTGTACTAGAACATTTGCAGCTCTTTGGGGATGCCAAACATCTTGTACATCCTTTGCATTAGTTTGTCCAGATCTTCTCTTCTACGGATCCCTCCTTTTTCAGCAAATCCATAGTAAGCATTCTTGAATTTTACAGCATCTAGCTTTTTGTCTGGACGCAAAGGTGGAAGGAGTAGTTCAAAGGGTGGAGCTTCTGGTATTAGTGACATGATTTTCCCTTCTTTCATCATGCGGTAGAAGTGCGGATACATCGTTTCTAACCGGTTCGAATTCATCATCATTTTCACCGATTTTGATGAATCGGAATCTTCTCGGGATGTGTACGTCACATAACCATTCTCCCTCGATCGATCCCATTACGGAAGAAAATCTAGCCCGTCACGAGAGGATGTCTTTAACAGTCTTTGGAAGGGCATTCTTCTCCCAAGCAATCTCCTCTCTGCAGAAACTTTCGTTCTTCCTCTTCCTTCCGGATGTAGCGATGTTCAGTCCCTTAGCCTCTGCTAACTTCAGTTTTTTGATGGCGGCCTCTCTAATTCTCTGTCTTGTTTGCTCTTGAACTTGTTCAGGAGTCATCTGGCTTTTGGTAGAGAATGGTTGACCTTGTCTCTGATCTTCCGCAGTTGCTTTCATCATCTTGCCTTTGCCTTTCTTTCTCCTCAGAGTCTGCTCAGATTCTTCTTGTTCGTCTTCTTCAGCTAATTTTTTAGCGAGTTCAAGGCTCTTGGCCTGATCATCAGTTTCCATTCTTTTCTGTACGAACGAAGAAAAGTCTTCAATCTTGTCGACTCTGGCAATAACCTCTGAAAGAGCAATTTTCTGCTCAGTGATCTCTTTGCTATGTTGCTCCACAGTTTCTTTTTTAAAGAACTTGAGATCAATAGATGAAGTGGTCGGGCAAGTCGATCTGATGGTTTTCGGTAGAGATGTAATTATTACCAACTGTGTCTAGTTTTTCTTTCTTCTCTTTATTCTCTTGTCCTTCCCCCTTTTTGGTTTCATCAAAGAGGTTGGACATCTTGTGGTTCTGAGCATTGAATTGCCGTGTGATCTCCTCTCTCGAGTTCTCGACAACAAGAGGAGTGATCCGAGCGGTGGCGTAAAGGTGCGAGTTTCAAGAAACGTCGAGAGCAACTTCGATATCTGTCTTTGCTCGTTGGTAGAAGCTACAAAGTGTTTCCAACCCATATCCATGTGGTTGTCAGTTTTCTCCAAGGATGCCCAGACATTCTCCAATAGTACGTGGTTCCGATTGAGCATATCCATGCAACCTTGAGTTTGTCGATCGAGATTTAGCTTCTCGGCAAGAGGATTAACTAGTTGCATAACCGGAGAGGATGATTTGTGCATCTCAACCGTGTGACTTCTTTTTTCTGTCAACTAGTTTTACTTGCTTTTCTTCAAATCGCTTCATCGGATCTGCTTTGTGGTATTTGCTAATTTGTCTTCAATAGCGATCTTGATCCCATCCCGAATCTTCTCGATTATAAAAATCTAGGGAATCGTGAGCTCATCGTAGCGACCCGGGTCGATGTTGAAGCCTTGCCAAGTCGGGTCTCATCTGCAAAGACACCCATTCATGGTTCATCGATGACTCCCTCATGATCTGCGCGGGAGGTTGAGCGGTTTCCTCCCCTGTTATCGCAATTCGAACCTTTTCGTGAATCAACCATCTGATATCATCATCAGATGCCAATTCAACAGCACTTTCAATCCCAGCAGTGTTTAAGCATTTCATCTCCAAGTCTACAAAGAAATCTGATCCCAGAGATGTCATGAGAATCAGAAATTCTTCAATGCTTTTCAATCTGATATCCCTCCAGAACACAATCTCTTCTATTTGTTGCTGGATGTCAGGATGTTGATCCAATTCAGGGCACAGCTCCAGCAGATACTCCTTGATCTGTTGCTTCATTATCCTTATGATGGGGCTTTCTGAAACAGGTGAAGCAAGCACGGTTCTGGTGTTGAAGGGATTATGAGAGATGGACACTCGCTTGTCAGATCTCTCAGGTGCTTGTGACTTGTTTGGAGATTGGGATATTTGTGGTTCATTTTCAGCGTTTTGAGGGTGTTCAGTGTCCTGAACAGGTTCATTGATTGGTGGTGTGGGAGATCTGGGTGATCTGATAGGTGAGGGTGAGGGTGAGAAGGTTTTGTGAGGAGAGGGTGATGGTTATTTGGAAGTGGGCGTTGGCGATCTTGCTCTCTGGAAGATCGTGGTGAGAGGCAGAGAATCAGATGGTGATTCTTCCTCAGATTGCTCCACTTCTGTCCTTCTGACAGATTTCTCTCCTTCTGCTGTGGTCATCTGTTCTTCCCTTACTTCTCTGGTAGTGCGCTCAGAGCGGACTGCTATCTCCTCTTCTGATCCCACTTGCATCAAATCTTTCGTTCTGCTAACTTGTTGGGCAGAACTTGGAGCAGTCTTCAGAGGAGAAGTCACTCTCTTCTGACGTTTCCGCTGAGCATCTGGTTTCTTGGCCAAATCCTTCCTCTTCATCTTCTTTTCCGGAATGGTCGTTCCCTACGCTTCAGATGATGCAGTTACCTTATCTTTTCCCTTCTTTTCTCCCTTGGGTTTGGGCACATAAGGAGTTGGATCTTCATTAGATTGTCCAGGTAGGGACTCATCCTTGCCCAATATGGCCTTGTGCTTTACTTGATATATCTTTGCTCCATTCTCATTCCATTCATAGTTCTGTGGCAGCTTATTTGACAGAATGATAGAGATTTTGTGTGTGAAGGAGCACTTGGAAGATAAGCACACTACATTGCTCTGGGTCAGTTCGAACTTTCCGGAGTCTTTCCTCAGTCGTGCCTTGACCATACCCAACCAATCTATATCTGAAGCCTTCTTTATTATTGCAGCCATGTCACTGATCTTATACGAAGTGACATCATCAAAACTGTAAGTTGAGCACATGATCACCTTCTAAACGATCTCAAGGAGAAGGCGATATTTCCTCTTCAGATAGGAGGCTTTGACGTTCGTCGTGTTCTCCTTGTTTGCTAGTCTCAATAACTCGGCTTTAAGAAATTCCTTTTCTCCTACATCAGTCGTGTAGGTCTCTGGATTGATGCTTCCTCGAGTTAGGCCGAATATCCTCTGGAGATCGTCATTCGACACTCGCACTTCCAGTCCGCCAATGGAAGAAACCAGGTCAGCATCAATGTCTTCATCCCTCTTTAGATTGTATAAAAACTCCAGGGCTTCATGGGTGTGGACGATGTTCTGATGTGTAGAGCAATATCTTTCTAGCCCACACGCTCGCAAGCACTCCAGAATTTCCAGTGATTCAGGATCTGAGGTGATGGTGAATACTACATACTTCTCATCAATGATGTCTTTCTTCATCGATGCAAAGTTGCAGAACTTTTTCCCTTGGCCCGGTCGTGGAATTAGATATGCCATTTCTGTACGATATGCAAATTGATGTTTAGTTTGAGTAAGATATCTCAATAAATTCAGTCAAACCAGTAATCTTAGCATCAATTTAACAAGTAAGCATATAGATCTTATAAAAATTACAGAAACATATCATCACGACTTGTAAACCTAGGTACCAGAGTGAATTGAAATAAAGCAATATTTAAACGAGAAATTACCAGAAATTGATTCGAGGATTTGAGAAATCGTAAGAAAAGAATCAATTGATTTCGAAAGTAATTCTCTGAAGATTTTGAAATTTTTGATCTTTTAAGAGCTTTGAGAAGACGAAGTATTGGAAAGAAGTTTTCTAAGAAAGATTTGAATTTTATAGAATACGAGGGAAAAACTTTTTGCACCACTTTTCAAAGTACTCAAGTATCCGTGTTTTGAAATCGGTGGCTGAGATTAGTCGGCCAAAAAGTATTTTGATCGCACGGTTGAGAAAAGTAGTCTTCTCGTATTTCGGACTCAAAAATTCGCAATAAAACACATTAAAAACACATTCCCAAGTCCGCATTAAAAGATTTGCAGAGCATGCGTCATAAAGTGAAAACAGAGTAAAATTAATTTATTTAAATAACACATATAAGTTATTCAGAAAGGGATAAATAAGAGAACGTATCTGACTGATTGATATTGTAATCAACCAGTTACCACTGTGATCTGATCTGGTGCTTGTTGACCTTACTGATGGTAGCCTTAAGCATTTCCCAACAATATCTGACTTATCTGATCAGATTCCTGTGTGAAGCACTTCGTCACTTATCTGATCCACTTATTTGATTCTCTCATCTGATGCACTTATCTGATTCACTTCATCCTTCAATCTTCTTCTATTCAGCCCGCATTTACTATGCACTTAAGTCAAACTCCCGCCAAAGCATTTGCTTCGGGGAGTCAAAAAGTCGCCTCGATTCCCAAATCGGCCTGATTTGACATTCCGTAATAATGACATAGATACGTTGTGATTACTCACACCGTCAACTCATCCAACCATTAGCCACGTGTCCCTTACGCGTTGTCGATGCAAATTTCTCTTAAGGTCTTCTGAGAAAATAAATTTGCATTTGTACCCCTAATTTCCTTCTATAAATTAACCTGGGGTCTTAGGCAAAAACAACACAACATAAACCATTCATCTTCTTTAGCATATACTTCATGCCTTTCCGATGATTTCCTTATTTCCGGTGAAACTTCCGGTGAAAACCTTTAACCCTTTTCCAATGAATTTAGCTTCTCAAATCAACCCTGTGTGTTCCTTCACACTATTTTCGTCGTCATCTAAGATTACACATACGATCAATGTAAAGCTTCTTTATCACCGTGGAGGCGGATCTGCTAAGGCAAATGAGAAGGCACTTCTCCTAACCGTATGCACCTTGTGCGCCTATCGAGATGATGGAATTAGCATCAACAGACTCAGTCTGAAACAAAACATGAGTTTGGTATATGGTCTGCATCAGTCAACAGCTGATCTTCATATATCAAACTCAATTTTTGCATGCGACACTAGTGTTTATTTGGTCCTTGTGACCAAACCTGTGGCACTGTGTCCCATTTAACAGCTGGAGAGCCCATTGATTTTAGCTCTAGGGGCTCCTGGCACAGAAATCCTTCAAGGCCGCTCTTGCTCCTCACTCCGAAGCTCTGAGGGTAGCTCAGAATTTTCCTTAAGGCCTCTCACGCCCCTTTTAGGATCGGGGGAAAATGAGAGCATCAAGTCCTTGAACTCTCTCTCTCCCTTTCCTGTCTAGGGTTGGCTTAGGGTTTATGGTTTATGTAGTGACCTCCGGGTCTTCTTGTACTTGAAGCTTGTAATACCACTTGAAGATAGCTTGTAGGTAGCTTGTGATATCACTTGTAACTTGTAAATCTGACCTCCGGGTCCTTATCAATGAAAAATTCTGTTATTTCATTGTTGTGTTGCCTCTTCTGACTTATGCGATCTATAGCTTTCAACTTGTACGACTTGCTTGTTTACTGCAGCTTTAATCGACTTATAAAGTAATCTTTCAATCTGATCAGTTCCCCCTTAATCTGATATATCTTGAACTGATCTGCTCCTTGTCTGAACTTCAGATCGGCTACTTGTCTGACTTTCTGATCTGCTCCTTGTCTGAACTTCAGATCGGCTCCTCGTCTGGTCGTCTGATCAGTTGAGATTCCTAACTCAACTGATTCCACTTAACCTGGTTAGTCTTTTAACCAACTGGTTCTGGAGATCAGTCCACCAATCATTTCTGGTGCACTTTCTTCGAGATCCAGAAGCCCTAGCTCGTTGCATAATTCTCTGAATCTGATCTCAGCTAGCGACTTAATTAAAATATCAGCTTTCTGCTTGTCAGTATGGATCTTTTCCATTTTGATATTCTTCTTTTCAACGTGATCTCTGATAAAATGGTGTCTGACATCCACGTGCTTGAATCTTGTATGTAGAACAGGATTCTGAGTGATTGTAATAGCACTATTACTGTCACAGAATATAGGTACGTTCTTAGCTACGATGTTGTAAGCCCTCAGCTGCTGACTTAGCCAAAGCAGTTGGGAACAACAGCTTCCTGCAGCCATATATTCTGCTTCAGTAGTAGATGTCGCAACTGATGTCTGCTTCTTCGAAAACCAAGAGATCAGTTTATTTCCCAAAAACTGACATGAACCTGAGGTTGACTTCCTGTCAATTCTGCAACCTCCATAATCAGAATCAAAATATCCACTAAGCTCTAGATTATCATCTGATGGGTAAAATAAACCAATGTTTACTGTCCCCTTCAAATACTTGAGAATCCGCTTAGTTGCTTCTAGGTTGCTTTGCATTGGATTTGCTTGAAATCTGGCGCATACACCTACTGCAAATGTGATATCTGGTCTGCTGGTAGTCAGGTATAGTAGAGATCCAATGAGAGCCCTATATTCTTTCTGATTAGTTTTCTGACCATCTTCATCTGGATCCATCTTGAACCCGGTCATCATGGGAATTCTGGCTTCCTTGCAATGTTGCACTCCAAACTTGGCTAGTAGATTCCTTGTGTACTTCGCCTGGCAGATTAATATCCCTTCTGTACTCTGCTTGACTTGTAAACCCAGAAAGTAATTCATCTGACCCGTCATGGACATCTCGAACTTCCCTTGCATCAATTTGCTGAACTTCTCACACAGCTTCTTGTTGGGAGATCCGAAGATGATGTCGTCTACGTAAATCTGAACCATCAGAATATCTTCTCCATCTTCTATTCTGAAAAAGGTTCTGTCCACTATTCCTTTAGTGAATCCACTGTCTATCAAGAACTGAGAGAGTGTATCATACCAAGCTCGAGGAGCTTATTTCAGGCCATAAAGAGCTTTTCTTAAACGGTACACTTGGTTGCCTTTTTCAAAGCCTGGAGGCTGTTCAACATAAACTTCCTCTGTTAGTACCCCGTTTAAAAATGCACTATTTATGTCCATCTGATACACAATGAACCCTCTGTGGGCAGCATATACCAGAAACAACCGAATGGCTTCTAGGCGAGCGACTGGTGCAAAGGTCTCATCATAATCAATTCCTTCTGATTGTGAATACCCCTTAGCAACAAGTCTTGCCTTATTCCTGGTTATGACATTATTCTCATATCTCTTGTTCTTGAATACACACTTCGTGCTAATCACGTCTTGATGAGTTGGTCTGTCCACCAGTTTCCAAACTTGATTCTTCTCAAACTGTTCCAACTCCTCTTGCATGGCTAGAATCCAGCTTGAGTCTTGTAGAGCTTCCTCTACTGTAGTTGGTTCCTTCAAAGACAGATAACAACAGTACATGAAACTTTCACCAATCTGATGTCTAGTTTTGACTGTATCAGATGGGTCTCCGATAATCAGATCAGTTGGATGACTGGTAATCCAGGTCCTTCTACTCTGATTTGCGTCTATTTGGAGAACATCATCTGTTGGGAAATTTAGAGTTTTGATGAAAGTTCTAAAACACATGTAATAGGACCAGTCAGACCTGTTAGCTGACTGATGTTTATATTACCGTTTATAGAATACCAGTTGATAATTACTGTATAGAACAACTGATGTAATAGATAGGTCACATATTGAGGGGGAACCTCAATATGTATAGGTCAGATCTGAAGATCCAAAGAATAGCTGATATCCGACAGGCCAGAATGCAAGAGAAGAACAGAAGATCAGATCGATCTGATCAAGTCAGATATCTCAGCTGAAGTCATGAAGCTCAAACTCAGAATACTTGAAGATCAGATGACTTCCAGAAGATCAGACCAGAAGACCTACATCAGCCGAGTCTGCTAGTTGAAGCTAAGTCAACCGGCACCAGAAGACTCCATCAGGTAGACTGATCAGCTTTGACTGATCAGGTCAGCTCACCAGGTGAAAACTGACGTTTCACCAAATCATACGCCGATGATCTGAACAAGAAGAATGTCAAACTTAGTTGGAAGAACAACACTGAAAAGTGCGTCTGTTAACCAATAAGAACAAGACACGTATGATCGGAGCCGGCAATTACGGGATTTGGTGCTGCTTCTCCAACGGCTATAAAAGACACTATTCATGCTTTCGGCCATGCCATTCCAGAAGCACGTCACATCAATCCTGCAAGCCTACCAAATATAGCCTGAAATTCAAATTGCTCTCCAACGGCTCTTTGATTTCGAGGTCTATAAATATGGGATCACACTTCAGAGTGAAAACATGGAAACCCTGAAACGATCAAGAAGCTCAAGCTATAATCAGATTTCCGCACGAAGAACACGAACAAGAAGATTATTTTATTAAGTGTTCATCCCATAAGTTCTTAGCATAGAAATGTTTTCATCTAGCTTATAGGCTATCTTAAACACTAGAGAAGATTTCATAGTTGGAACAAAAACAATCTTATCCAAACCCAAAGTTAGGTTAAGTTGTTTAGCAAGATTTCAGACTAGGGTTTCTAGTTCTGATTTCTGGGATCGGTTGAGTGAGAACTCTTTAAATATCTGTCGGTGTACTGTGTTGGACTAACACAAAAATCTAAGTTCAGTTGGTTTAGTTGGTGCCCCTTGTGATAGGGAAGAGTGGACGTAGGACTGGTTTGTCCGAACCACTATAAATCTTGTGTGCCTTTATCGATTTGATTAACTATTTACACAATCGCACACAACTATTAAAGCAACATACATATTCTAAGTTAAGATCAGCTAGCACCAAGCTTCTGATCTGATCAAGTTTGACACTTTAGTCAACTGGTTAAAAGACTGACTTTGGAATCTGATTTATCAAAACTGGTTTTTCACACGGGTAAAACTTAGCTTCCGCACATCAGTTAAACTGATAGTTACCGAACTGATCTGCCTTTAGGCAATTAGTAAGTTGGTTATCAGTCCAAACTGATTCACTTGCACTCTGATCAGGCTAACTGCTTTCACACCTGATCTGCACAAAAAGTTTTTCAGAAGTCTATTCACCCCTCCCCTCTAGACTTCTGCCCTCACAAAACCCGTTCGGGACCTACAAGTGGTATCAGAGCAGTGGTTCTACAGACCACTGGCTTTGAGTATCATCGATTCTTGAGGAAGAATCTTTGTGGTCATTTGAATAGATCTTGAAAAACCGTTTTTAAAACTCATTCATTTTTCCAAAATCACTCAGCATGGATAATACCTCCGGTATGTATCATGATCTGCCGAAGTTCTCAATTGATGAGTATGCAGATTGGGCCATTTATATGTGCAACCATCTAGGTTCGATTAGTGGCAGAATGATGGAAGTCATTGAAAGAGGACCCATCATCATATATTACGACAACCCTGCAGTTGGAGGAGATCCAGACTTTGCCCCGGGAAGTCTTGTACGAAAAAGCCCAGCCTTGATGGATGCAGAGGAAAGGAAACTGTATACTCTAGATACAATCGCCAGACATATTATCATGAAAACGATGGACAAGGTCACCAAGGAAAAGATTAAATATCTCAAAACTGCGAAAGCAATGTGGGATACTCTAGCTGAGATATGCGAAGGAAATGATCAGATCAAAGACAGCCGTCTACAAGCCGAACTGGTGAAGTTCGAAAAACTGAAGATGCTGCCCAACGAGACCATCAACGAACTCGATGGAAGGATTACTATGTCAGTGAATAAGCCACGAGAACTTGGTAGAGAGATGTCAGACAAGGACATCAACTACAAGATCTTAAGATCCCTCACCAAGACAAGGATATGAAAGTCACGGTAATCAAGGATTGCCAAGACATTTCAAAGATGAAGCCGAGTAGCTTGTTCTTAAGCCTTAAAGCTCACGAGTTCGATTTAATTGAAAGAGGACAAGCAGATGAAGATGAGGTGCCCGCTGAAGCCTCAACTTCCAAATCAGTTGTGTTTAAGGCAACCAGTAGCAGATCAAAGGCCAATGAACCTGTTGGAAACATCGTAAGTCAGGCAGAACAGATCGCTCTGCTTACCAGGAAACTAGAAAAATTGAATATTCAACTTGGTAAGTATCGAAGATTCTATAAAGATTATCAACATAGCCGAGGAAGAGATAGGAGATCAGCCAACAGATCTCCAGAAAGAACTAGATCTGATGATCGAAGAGATCACAGAGAAGAAAAGAAAAGAGATAATCTAAATGATGAGAGAAGAGATAATCGATCTGAAAGAAGGAGCTCAGACTACTATCAGAAAGGGAAGTCACCCGATAGATCATCTGAGACGGAGTGAATCACCGGAAGAAAAGGTTCCGTGGATCAAGGAGCGTGCTTCAACCGTGGAGAAGCCGGTCACTCTGGTATGCAGATCGCCTGCACTGACGACGCCAAAAGAAAGGGAAGAAAAGAGAATGAAGAGAGCAACGTTATGAGGACGTAAAAGCCATGGTTCTTGACACATATCGGAATTCGACGATTCCTATCGCCCCTCGAGGACTCTGGATAGTCCTCTGTAGATGATTCGCCCGATAAGCGATCTTTGTTGACTTCTATGAGAATGAAGATCGATATTCTCTTGGATGATGATGAGATCTGCCGATGGCCAAGGAGGACCAATCTGAGGTAACCTCCAAACCTTCGCTTTTGCCTTTTACACACCGCTATCACTTTTCTTTGGGGAGATTGACTGCGGCTCTACTTTGAGCAATTTCATGATGATCTCTCCAATGCAGTAGACACTTATGCTATAGTGGAAGCTGAAATGACAAGCTAAGGATCAGAAATAATCAGCTTGTTAAAGAGAACGATCTCAGTAAAGCTACTGAACTGAAATCTGTTGAAACTGCTCAGAAGGCAACTGAGGAACTTAACATTTTGAAAGTTAAGTCTTCTGATCAGGAGAAGCAGATCAAAGATCAGCTAGCAATTAACAAACAGAAAGTCGATGACTTCAAAATCCTTCAAAGCTAAATTTGATGAGTTATTAAAATCGCATGAGAGTCTAAAATCTTCTGAGGATAATTTGCGCAAGAAAATAGAGGTTTTTACAAAATCTTCTAAAACTGTTCAAGATATGAACACCTATTTTCGAACAACGATTAACAAGAAGGGACTTGGGTATGAGAACCCATCCACATCCTCAAAAGCCCCGGTTGATTCACCTCAAAAAGGTGTAATCAGACGAGTTTTTGACAAAGATACACCAAAAGCCAAACTTGTATCTAATAAGAAAAAAAAGACCGGTTGAGCGGGTAAGGCGGTGTCTCAACCGTAAGGGGAACGTAAATGGACCCTAATCGGTAAAGCATCACCGAGGAATCAACGAAGAATCCGGTTCTTCCGAAGAGACCTCAACTCGATCAACAGATCGAAGTATCGAAAAAGACAACCTGTAAAAGGGAAGTCTAATCTGAGACCCAATCAAGGTTAGCTGCCGAATAAGCACGCTTTAGGTAAACCGCAAAAACCACCTATGCCAAAAAAAAGATATGAATCTTTTGATGGTAGCAAATCGTACCTACCCCTATAATCGAAAAACCTAGGGTCGCCGCACTTTTTGAGCCACAATTGGAAGAAAAGAAGACAAAACAGAAAAAGATAAATCCCAAGTCTTCTAAGTCACCCAAGGCTCACACTAATAATCATACCAATCGAAAGCATATAAAGAGGCGTATGATTATGTTGATAGGTATGGGAGACAAATCGGGGCCTTCGATCTAACCGATCACAATAGAAGTGCTCTGTTTGTATGGATCCCCAAAACCAAACCTAACCCCTCGGGACCCAATCCAAAAGGGGTACCTAAATCTGATTTGATTGCGGGGTTGGCGTGGGTCCGCCAACAAAGGAGGTGTCTGAGCAACTATCCGGGTACATCGATAGTGGATGCTCAAGGCACATTTCGAAGCAAACACCCCTCGGCTCTTACATAGAACGAAAGGCCCGCGTGTACTCTTTTCGGTGATGATAACTTTGGTTATACCAAAGGATCCGGAACCTTAGAGAGAATGATGATGTGTGTCCTTTGGAGTCTCAGATGTTGAAGGTCTAAAGCATAACCTATTATCGGTTTCACAATTCTGCGACAATGGATTCAGCGTTGAGTTCTCGAATCGATCAATACACTATCAAAAAAAATCGAGCCACTCAACAAATTTTGCTAATCTGGTTCAAGGAAAGGGACGATCTACGGCCAGATTGGAGCAGTTGCCCAAGAAATACATGCCTAATTGTTAAGAGTTCCAAAAGTAGCGGTTGGCTCGCACAAAAAGAATGAGTCATCCCGAACTTTAAAACTCTTAATAAGATAAGCAAGGATGTCTCTAGTGGAAGGTCTTCCGAATGAAGTATTTTCAAAGGATCGGACATGTGTTGTATGTCGGAAGGGAAAAACAGTCAAAGCTTTCATTCAAGGGAATTCTGGACCGGCATCCAAAGCAGATTATTCGTGTTGCTTCATATGGATCTATTTGGACCCGATTACACCGGTCGGTCTCGTGAGGGACGCAAATATACTCTCGTAATCGTGGATGATTATTTCAAGTTTACGGGTTATATTCTTTCATAAGAAGAATGAGGCGACAACGAAGATACCCATTTTGCTTAAAAGATTACAAAATGAGAAGGGTGTCGGTGTAGTAAAAAATCGATCGGATAAAGGCATGAATTTACGAACTCTTTTATAAGCGATTTTTGCTCTAAGTTTGGTATACAACATGAGACATCACCGCAAGAACGCCACAACAGAGCGGAGTAGCGAGCGGAGAAACAGAACACTCAAAGAAGTTCGCCAGACGATGTTAAATTTGAACATGCAATACCAAGCCGTTTAAGGCGGAAGCAATCAACACCGCATGTCATACTCGAGCGGATGTCTTCCCGACTAAGGCTCACTACAAAACACCCTATGAACTGTGGAAGGGCAGAAAACCTCGTGTTTCTTACTTCCATGTTTTTGGGTGTAAGTGTTTCATACACAACAATGGGAAGAGTCAGTTGAAGACCTTTGAGGCCAAGTCAGATGAGGGTATATTCTTAGGATATTCCTCATCTAGCAAGGCTTTCAGGGTTTACAACAGACGAACCCTAGTTGTGGAAGAAACACCCCATGTAGTCTTTGATGAAGCATCTTATGAACAAGAGAAATCTTCCTCAGAACAAGATGCACCTGATCAACCAGTACCTGATGCTCAGAAAATGGATCATCTAATGATCAAGGAAAAAGGATCAGACATTGTAACAAAAATATACATTCCGGATCTAGTCGATTCACCGGATCAATCAGATCCTAAGGTACGAAAAAACCGATGATGAAGAAACTGCATTGAGGAGGTATCAATCGAACCATCCGGTTCAGGGGGAACACCTGAAGTTCCCAAGAACAGACATCAGCACATGATGAGTCCAACATCAGCTGAGACGTGTTCTTATCAAGTGGATCATAACTCTGCACCACTCCCAATCGCTAGTAATGAATCTTTATCAGAAATGGATGATGTTCTCCAAACCGACGCAAATCGAAGCGAAGGACACGGATAACCCGGTCATCCAACCGACCGATCATAGGAGACCCATCTGATAGAGTTAAGACTAGACATCAGATTGGTGAAAGTGCCATGTATTGTTGTTATCTGTCTATGAAGGAACCAACAACTGTAGAGGAAGCTCTACAAGACGCAAGCTGGATTCTAGCCATGCAGGAGGAGCTGGAACAGTTCGAGAGAAATCAAGTTTGGGAACTGGTGGACAGACCAAATCATCAAGACGTAATTGGCACGAAGTGGGTTTTCAAGAACAAGAGAGATGAGAAAAATGTCATAACCAGGAATAAGGCAAGACTTGTTGCTAAGGGGTATTCACAATCAGAAGGAATTGATTATGATGAGACCTTTGCACCAGTCGCTCTCCTAGAAGCCATTCGGCTGTTTCTGGCATATGCTTCCCACAGAGGGTTCACTGTGTATCAGATGGACGTAAAGAGTGCATTCTTAAACGGGGTACTAGCAGAGAAAGTTTATGCAAACAACCTCCAGGCTTTGAAAAGGGCAACCAAGTGTACCGTTTAAGAAAAGCTCTTTATGGCCTGAAACAAGCTCCTCGAGCTTGGTATGATACACTCTCTCAGTTCTTGATAGACAGTGGGTTCACTAAAGGAACAGTGGACAGAACCTTATTCAGAATAGAAGATGGAGAAGATATTCTGATGGTTCAGATCTACGTGGACGACATCATCTTCGGATCTCCCAACAAGAGTCTATGTGAAAGATTCAGCAAACTGATGCAAGGGAAGTTTGAGATGTCCATGATGGGTCAGATGAGTTACTTTCTGGGTCTACAAGTAAAACAAAGTACAGAAGGGATATTCATTTGCCAAGCAAAGTACACTAGGAATTTATTGGCTAAGTTTGGAGTTCAAAACTGTAAGGAAGCCAAAATTCCTATGATGACTGGATTCAAGATGGATCCAGATGAGGATGGTCAGAAAACAAATCAGAAAGAATATAGGGCTCTCATTGGATCCTTACTATACCTGACTGCCAGCAGACCAGATATCACTTTTGCAGTAGGTGTATGTGCCAGATTTCAGGCAAATCCAATGCAAAAGCCACCTAGAAGCGACTAAGCGGATTTCAAGTATATCTGAAGGGATAGTAAACCTTGGTTTATTTTACCCATCAGATGATAATCTAGAGCTTAGTGGGTATTCTGATTCTGATTATGGAGGTTGCAAGATTGACAGAAAATCAACCTCAGGAACATGTCAGTTCTTAGGAAGTAAACTGATCTCGTGGTTTTCAAAAAAGCAGACATCAGTTGCGACATCTACTCTTGAAAGCGAGAATATATGGTCTGCAGGAATTCATTGCTCCCTAAGCGCTCTGGCTTAGTCGGCGGTGAGGATTATAACATTGTAGCTAAGAATGTACCTATATTCCGTGTGATAATAGTCTTATTGCAATCACTTTCGTAATCTCGTTTCTACATACAAGATGCAAGCATGTGGATGTCGACACCATTTTATAAGAGATCATGTTGAAAAGAAGAATATCGAATGGAAAAGATTCTGGCGATTTCTGAAAGTCGATATTCTAACCAAGCCACTAGCCGAGATCGATTCGAGAGAATTATGCAATGAGCTAGGGCTTCGGATCTTGGAGAAAAAGCACCTAATATGCTTGATGGATTGTTCTCGAACCCGGTGGTTAAGAGACTAACGGTTTAAGAGGAATCAGTTGAGTTTGGTATCTCAATCGATCGTAAGATCATCAAGGAGCCGATATGAGAAGTCGATCGAGTTACAAATTTGTCGATTAAAAAACCGATCAGATTAAAGGTATATCGATTAAAGGAACGCTTCAGATTAAAGGATTATCGATTAAATCGGTTGGGTTATTTTCTCTTTATAAGTCGATTAAGTTGACATTCAACAAGCAAGATTCACAAGATTAAAGCTTACATCTAAGAAAAACAGTAATTAATTTACAACAATGGAATAATAGAAATTTTCATTGATAAAGACCCAAGGTCGGGTTTACATTACAAGTAACAAGTACAAGAGGGACCTGGAGGTCAAGACATAAGTCATAACCGAAAACCCTAAACCTATAACCCTAAACCCTCATCCTAACCCTAGAAGAGGGGGAGAGAGAGATTTTAAGATCTCATGCTCCCATTTTCCCCCCACTTAACAAAGGGTAAGAAGGCTTTGAAATAATCATAAAGCCTCTTCTTTCAAGCTAAAACCAATGGAGCGAGAGAGGCCTTGATAGGATTTCTAAGCCGAGAGCCCTTAGACTGAAGTCAATGGGCTCTCCATTGTTGTTAAATGGAGCACATGTGCCAAGAAAGTGGTTCAAAGACCTTATGGGCACATGTGTTACATAAAAAATTGAGTTTATATACGAAGATCATTTTGTTATGCGATCCAGGCCGTATATCAAACTCATGTTTTATATCAGACTGAGTCTGTTGATGCTAGTTCCGTCATCTCGATAGACACACAAGGTGCATACGGTTAGGAGAAGTGTGTTCTCGATTCATAAAAGAGTCCATTGCCTTGGTGGTAGAGAAGCTTGGCAACAATTGTATGTGAAATCTTTGATGACGCATTTAAAAAAGAGTGATAAAGGGACACACAGGGTTGATTTGAGAAGCTGAAATCATTGAAAAAGGGGTAAAGGTGTTTACGGAAGTTTCACCGGAAATAAGGGTTCACCAGAATACATGATTCTACAAAGAAGATAAGTATGGTGAATGGGTTATGTTGTGTAAAACATTGGTCCAATTTATAGAGGCCAAGAAGGGTGCAAATGCAAATTTGATTTCAAAAAGCCTTTTAGAGAAATTTGCATCACAAGGACAACGATGTAGGAATCACGATCGATAATTGGATAAATTTCTGGCGGATTGACATATCGAAATATTCGGACTATAATTACGATGTCAAATCGTGCCAACTTTAGGAATAGAGACTACTATTCTAGACTAAGTTTCAAGCGGTAACACGTATCCCAAGAATTGGCTTGATCTGAGAAGAATCAGATTAGGTCAACTGAAATCTAATTGCATACGAAACTGATCAGATGAGGAAGATCAGTTGAGCTTAATACCTCAACAAATCAGATATATATATCAGTCTATGAGAAAAATAGAAATATCAGTTGAAGGGGGAACTTCAACTGATCAAGGAGGATCAGAAAAGGGAAATCAGATGCAAAGTGAAGCGGATCAGTTGAAAAGAACAGTTGGGAAATTATAAGGATTAGGCATAAAACTAAGATCAACAAGTGGAATCAACAACTACAAGTGGTATTGACTGATTACAATATCAGTCAATCAGATACGCTTTTTTGTTTCCTTGTTTATTGCTTACTTATTTGATCTTATCTGATATTATTTGCCTTACTGTACTCATTACCTTTTGTGACGTATTCCCTGCAAAACATTTAATGCGGACGTGGGGTACTTGTATTAATTGCTACAAAATGTGCTTTTAAATCCAAAAGGTATTCGTACGTGTTTTCCTGATCATACGATCAAAATCGCTTAATCTGGATCGTTTAATCTTTTCAAACGGTTGATCTTCCAATCTCGTTTTTCCCTCCTCCTTATAAGTTACATCAAAACCCTACCAGAGTTTTCTTATTCTCAAATTTGCGATTTATTCTCTGAAAACTCAAATTACCCTTTTGTGATTCAAGTGTTTTCCTGCGATTCAAACTCATTTTCTGAAAAATTGAATCTGGTAATCTCTGGTTATTTGATGTTTTTCTTTTTCAAAATCCTTTGATGATATAGATTATGTCTATGTGTTATCCTGCGATATGCCTTATCTTTTCTTGTTATCCGTATGTGTTTATCGATTACTAGGCCTGAGAATAGGTCTGATAATCTATACATGATATCTTTATGTATATGCACAATTTTAATCGAGTCTATCTTGTTGTAGATGGCCACTCACGGTATGGGAAAGATAATGTGCAACTATGCTGAACTAGCGACAAAGATTGTCGATGACAAATTCAGTACAATTTGGTGCTCTGGCGGGATCCGAGAATCCATGGAAGTGGAACAAATTTCAAGAAAGGAGGCCTTGAGAAATTTTTGTCTTTGCTTCAACGCAATCGGTGATGCAATATGAAGCACTCGAATTCCTAAGGAATTTGAAGGTGGAATCTGAACACCCACGGAGATGCCGATCTCTTCAATCAAGCGGAGAGGAGATCGGACCGACGAATCTTGACATATCTAAATGGGTTCAGCTCAAATTTTGCCCAAAGGGGCGAATCTCGCTGCAAGACTCTGAGGAGAATGAAGATGAGCTGATCGTAAAACGAACTCTTCAGGAAGTCGACAAACATCGTCGGACCCGCAGGTTTTGTCGACCGATGCTAAAAAAAATATCGATTGTTGTTGTTTGACATATTGTCAAAAATAATCATGGGTATTTCATTCAGCCCGATGCTCTAACATCCGTCAAAACAGCATAAAGGCATGGCTGCAATAATTGATGAAGCCAAGAACATCAATTGGCATGGCTTCCTGAAGGCCATTCTACTCCAAGAACATGAAAAATTTGGAGTTAATGAATGGAGGGTGTCTATCGAAGAAGAGGATCGACAATCTCAACAAGGTTGCGCTTATCTTGAAAGACAAACTGCCAAATGCTGAATGGGACCAGAATGGACTGAAGTCCTACAAGGCCTTCCTCACAACAACTTCAGCTATATATGGGCCACCTGATGATGATATGCGGCCCACTCCTCCAAAGGTGAAGAAAGGAAAAACCAAGGAGGCAGCCTCGTCTACACCAGATGCTCCCCAAAAGAAGAAAATAAAACTGGTGAACGCTCAAGAGAAGAGGCCGAAGAAGGCAAAACAGGCCTACATGACTCTGTTTCTGGAAGATGAGTCAGATGACGAAGGAGCGCCAGATCAGCCGACGATCACGCCTGAGATCGGGAGAAAATCGACAGCAAAGCTTCTCAAGCTGAGAGCTCGCCAGAACATTCTGAGGAAGGAGCAAGAGACGAACGATCTCCTTCTCCTCAAACTCGAGCTGATTCACCGCTCAGACTTCTGGCTACTGAGCATGTTTCTCCTTCTCTTCCACCTGCCCGCGAACCTGAAACTACATCAGTTCGCGAACCAGAAAGCTTACCTGCTGCAGAGCCGAACGTAATTGCTTCGACAATAGAACCTCTGCAGGTCGAGCCAATCAGCCAACTTCCGCCTACTCAAGCACCACCAGAACCCTCTACATCTCATCAACCGGAATCTGGTCGATCTGAACAAATAATTCCTGAGTCCAGATCATCCAAGACCATCACCGGGAAAATGGTCAGGATGCAAATTGAACGAGATATTGATGCGATGTATCCAGAGCTGGTAGCCCATCCTGTTATCAGAGAGGAAGTTATGGAGATCCTCACATGGAAAGATCTCCGGTTAAAAGCTTCTCGGACTTTTATGATGATTATAGAACAGATGGGAGGTCTTGATGAATTTGCGATTTTGATTTCGATATGAAGAAATCGCTCAAGTAGGATCACCGGTGAGTTGATAGCTATTTGAATCAATTAAAGCTCGATCCACAGAAGTTGGGGTTGGTGAACAAGGCGAATCGGAGGCTGGCGAAGAAGCTCTGAAGCGAGATATGCCTATGAAGGATGCGGAGCTGCCGATGATAGTGGAATCGGTGTCTTGTAGTTCATGACCAACCACCGGAGGCACAAACAATCAAAACAGATCAAGTGACGATACCATTCCTACATCTCACATCATCACGATCAACTTTCGGAGATCGATCTTGTCTCAAAGATCTCTCGAAGAAGAAGTTAAGGGAGTGATAGTTGATCGAGGCATTGGCCTCAAAGAAATAACAGATCAAAGGGAATTGGCTATTTCCCAGATTGAGGCAATCAAAGATCGGTTCTCCCAAATCTGTGACCACCGTGGTCTTCCGAACTTATAAAATGGGATTGATGACAAACTAATTGGTGGATCAACAACAAGTTTTTTCTAATGCTCCGAAAAGCTAGAATCGATGTAAGAGAAACTTGACAAACTAATTCTTACACTCTTTCTTGCCATGGAATCTGTCAAAACCGAAATGATCTCGAAGGTTCAAGATCTAACCGCTCAAGCTCAAGGTTTATTTGCAGATCTCAACAGGCGATATCGATCGACTTTGGTTCTCGACCTCCCACATCATTTGCTCTTTTTGATCAAACAAAAAGGGGAAGGACAGAGTGAGAAACCAACCGACACGATCGTAACAATGAAGACCGATTGAGACGGTTGAATCTTATGGACAAAGACTAGACCATCCGGATCTTTTTGCTAACGAAATTTTCGAAAAAGATGGAAAAGTCAAAGGCAAGAAAAAGGGTTAGTCTTCTTTCTTCCAAGTCTGCTGGACATCACAACTTGTACCGATCCACTCGGACTAAGAAAATCACAAGAAGCAACAAATAGCCAAATTCAGCCGATAAGAAATCGACCGAGAAATCGGCCCAAAGAGCAGATTCTTTCAAGAAGCCCGAAAAGAGCGAAGAAGAAAGAAAAAAAAAAAATTGGCAGAGGCGTAAGATCTCAAGAAGAAATTCAGATCAAGGGCGAAGAAAGGAAAGGCTGGAAAATCTGTACCAGAACCTCAGTTGCCAGCAAGAGTTGATGAGATCATTCCAAAAATTGCTGCACACGCTGATAGGTTTGAGGAATGGAATAAGATCAGAAGCGAATGGCTTCTGGATGCCTTTTGTTCGGATCTTGTTCCACAAGAAGAATCTCCAGATCTTTGAATTTCATGAATCGGGTTGGAAAACAAACATCCAGATTTTCTGAAGTATCTGGAAAATGAGGCCAAGATAATCAATGTAAAAATATCTCGTCAAGAGTATGATCTGTTGGATTACTCGAAGAAGACAGATGGCTCATTTGACAGACTGGCATCTCAGAGATTCTATTTTGACATCCTGAGCAAAACGCGCATAACTGATCCTCAGCAGGTCAATGATGTCAAATGGAAACTTTATCAGATGTTCAACGTCCCTCAAGATCAAAGAGAGATGCCAGAAGGATACAAGCCTAAAGAGTGAAGAATCAGAAGACCTCTCAGGATCAGCTGCTTTTTAAATTCAAACTTTTCTGTTGTAACATGTAATCGACATATCTAATGAGAAAAGTTTATTTTTACGATCCTAAGACAAAATCTCATTGTCTTCGATTATGTGCTCTTTTATCGTTTCTATATTTATCAACTATGATTGGTTTCTCATAGTGTTTTGGTTTCATCAAAAAGGGGGAAATTG
Source organism: Stenogyne calaminthoides (assembly GCA_037126765.1). NCBI lineage: Eukaryota > Viridiplantae > Streptophyta > Magnoliopsida > Lamiales > Lamiaceae > Stenogyne > Stenogyne calaminthoides. The sequence continues at coordinate 23,361,322 of JBBCBC010000027.1, forward strand.
TTGGGAAATTTAGAGTTTTGATGAAAGTTCTAAAACACATGTAATAGGACCCGGTCGGACACATTAGGATCGATGTTTATATTACCGTTTATAGAATACCAGTTGATAATTACTGTATAGAACAACTGATGTAATAGATAGGTCATATATTGAGGGGGAACCTCAATATGTATAGGTCATATCTCAAGATCCAAAGAATAGCCGTGATATCCCATGCTTTAATGCAAGAGAAGAACAGAAGATCGGATCGATCTGATCAAGTCAGATATCTCAGCTGAAGTCATGAAGCTCAAACTCAGAATACTTGAAGATCAGATGACTTCCAGAAGATCAGACCAGAAGACCTACATCAGCCGAGTCTGCTAGTTGAAGCTAAGTCAACCGGCACCGGAAGACTCCATCGGTAGATCGATCGACTTTTTGATCGATCAAAGTCACCACCAGTGAAAATCGATGTTTCACCAAATCATACGTCGATGATCCGAACAAGAAGAATGTCAAACTTAGTTGGAAGAACAACACCGAAAAAGTCGTCTGTTAACCAATAAGAACAAGAACATGACACAATTATGGGATTTGGTCTTTTTCTCCAACGGCTATAAAAGACACTATTCACACTTTCGGCCATGCCATTCCTGAAGCACGTCACATCAATCCTGCAAGCCTACCAAATATAGCCTAAAATTCAAATTGCTCTCCAATGGCTCTTTGATTTCGAGGTCTATAAATATGGGATCACACTTCAGAGTGAAAACACGGAAACCCTGAAACGATCAAGAAGCTCAAGCTATAATCATTTCCGCACTTAAGAAGAACTTAACAAGAAGATTATTTTATTAAGTGTTCATCCCATAAGTTCTTAGCATAGAAAGGTTTTCATCTAGCTGATAGGCTATCTTAAACACTAGAGAAGATTTCATAGTTGGAACCAAAACAATCTTATCCAAACCCAAAGTTAGGTTAAGTTGTTTAGCAAGATTTCAGACTAGGGTTTCTAGTTCTGATTTCTGGGATCGGTTGAGTGAGAACTCTTTAAATATATGTCGATTGTAATTGTGTTGGACTAATACAAAAATCTAAGTCCGGTTGGTTTAGTTGGTGCCCTTGTGATAGGGAAGAGTGGAAGTAGGATTTGGTTTGTCCGAACCACTATAAATCTTGTGTGCCTTTTACCGCTTTTGATTAATTGTTTTACAATCGCACACAACTATTAAAAGCAAAGATACATATTCTAAGTTAAGATCAGCTAGCACCAAGCTTACGATCGATCAAGTTTGACACTTTAGTCATTTGGTTAAAAGACCGACTTTGGAATCGATTTATCAAAACCGGTTTTTTTCACGGGTAAAACTTAGCTTCCAGACATCGGTTAAACCGATAGTTACCGAATCGACTGCCTTCAGCGATTAGTAAGTTGGTTATCGATCAAACCGATTCACTCACACACTGATCGGGCTAATCGCTTACACCGATCTGCACAAAAGTTTTTTTGTAAGTCTATTCACCCCCCCTCTAGACTTCTGCCCTCACAAAACCCGTTCGGGACCTACATCTTCCATTTCTGATAGTAGTTCATTACTAGTGATTGGGAGTGGTGCAGAATTATGATCCACTTGATAAGAACATGTCTCAGCTGATGTTGGACTCATCATGTGTTGATGTCTGTTCGTAGGAACTTCAGGAGTTCCCCCGAACCCGGATGGTTGGTTGATCTTTATCTCACCATCGGCTTCTTCACCATCGGTTAATGCGTACCTTAGGTCCGATTGACTGTTGAATCAGCAAGATCAAGTTACGGAATATACAATCATTACGTGTTCAAATTTCTTTCTCCTTGATACTTAGCCGATCCATTTTACGCGTATCGTAGCGGTTGATCCGCACGTCTTATTCGAGGCCACTTTCTCTTGTTCAGAAGATGTCTCATCAAAGACCACATGGGGTGTTTCTTCCACAACTAGGGTTCGTTTGTTGTAAACCCTGAAAGCCTTGCTGGATGAGGAATATCCTAAGAATATACCCTCATCTGACTTGGCCTCAAAAGTCTTCAACTGACTTTTCCCATTGTTGTGAATAAAACACTTGCACTTAAAAATATGGAAGTAAGAAACACGAGGTATTCTGCCCTTCCACAGCTCATAGGGTGTTTTGAAGTGAGTCTTAGTCGAGAACATCCATTACGAGTGTGGCATCTTGGTGTTGATTATACGCCTTAAAACGGCTTTGGGGTCGCATGTTCAAACTAACATAGTGCGGAAGAAGCCTTCCTTGAGAGTTCTATTTCTCCGTTCGCTACTCCATTTTGTTGTGGCGTTCTGCAACGGTGACGTCTCATGTCAGATACCAAACTCAAAGGCAAAAAAAATTAGTAATAAAAGAATTGTAAATTTTGTACCTTTATCTGATCTGATTTTTACTATGCTGACACCCTTTTCGTTTTGTAGTTTCTTGAGCAGCTCGGGTATCTTAGTCGTTGTCTCGTTCTTCTTGTATAAGAATATAACCCAAGTAAACTTGGAATAATCATCCACGATTACCAGAGTATATTTACGCCCATCGAGGTCGATCGTGTAATCGGTCCGAATAGATCCATATGGAGCGATTGCGGTAAGATTTCTTGGATCTTTGGTCCGTATTCCTTTGAATGAAGCTTTAACTTGTTTTCCCTTCTGACATGCGGCACATGTCTGATCCTTTGAGAATACTTCATTTGGAAGTCCTTCAACCAAAGGCACCCTAGCTATTTTGTTAAGAGTCTTAAAGTTCAGATGACTCATTCTTTTGTGCCAGAGCCAACTGCTACTCTTGGAACTCTTAACAATTAAGCATTCATTTCTTGGGCAACTGTTCCAATCTGCTGTGTAGATCGTGCCTTTCCTTGAGCCAGTTAGCAAGATTTGTTGAGTAGCTCGATTCCTAATCGTACACTTGTCACTCGAGAACTCAACGCTGAATCCGTTGTCGCAGAATTGTGATACTGATAGTATATTGTGCTTTAATCCTTCGACATACGAGACTCCAGTTACTTGTACATCATCATTCTCTAAGGTTCCGAATCCTTTGGTAAAACCAAAGTTATCATCACCGAAGAGTACACGTGGGCCTTCTTGTTCTTTGTAAGAGCTAAGGAGATGTTTGCTTCCAGTCATGTGCCTTGAGCATCCACTATCGATGCACCAGATAGTTGCTTGTACACCTCCTTTGTTGGCGATCCCATGCGAACACGCAAGAATTGAATCGGGCTTTAGGTACCCCTTTGGAATTGGGTCCTGAGGGGTTAGTTGTGGATTTAGGGATCCACACAAACATGGCACTTCTATTGTAATCAGATAGATCAGAAGGCCTGATTTGTCTCCCATACATATCAACATAATCATACGTCTCTTTATATGCTTTCTGATTTGTATGATTATTCGTGTGAGCCTTGGGTGAATCGAAGACTGGGATTTTTTTCTTTATATTTTGTCTTCCTTTAACCCGGTGTGGCTCAAAAGTGCAGTAGCCCTAGGTCTCTCACGGTTATAAGGGTAGGTACGATCGCTACCATTAAAAGATTCATATCTCTTTGGCATAGATGGTCTTTGGGTCTACCTATAGCTTGCTTATTAGGCGGTGACCTCGATTGGGTCTCAGATTAGATTTTTTTTTGAGGTTGTCTCTTCGATACCTAATCTCTTGATCAGTTGAGGTTTCTTCGAAAGAACTGGGTTCTTCGTTGATTCTCTACCGATGCTTAATCGATTGGGGTCCATTTTGTTCCCTTTCGATTAGGCACTTGCCTTTCTTTGCTCGTGAGTCTCTTTCCCTTATCGGATACATTTTTAGCTTTTTGTGTATCTTTGTCGAGAGACTCGTTTGATTACACCCTTCCAAGTGAACTAAGCGGGGCTTTTGAGGATGTAGAAGGGTTCTCATACCCAATACCCTTCTTGTTAGTCGGCGTTCGAAAATAGGTGTTCATATCTTGAAGCGGTTTTTGATGACTTCGTGAAAACCCTATTTTTTCTTAAGCATAAACTATCCTCGATGAGATTTTAGACTCTCATGTAGTCGGAATAGCTCATCAAACTTAGCTTGTAGGATTTTGAAATCATCAGCTTGTTGTTTGTTGATTGCTAGCTGATCTTTGATCTGCTTCTCCTGTTCAGAAGATTTAACCTTCAGAATGTTAAGTTCCTTAGTTACCTTCGGCGAGCGTTTCAATTTGATTTCGGTTCAAATTTGCTTTTATTGTCAACATTCTCTTTAATGTCGATTATTTTCGATCCTTAGCTTGTCATTTTCAAACTTCCACTATTGTATAAGTGTCTCTTTGATCGGAGATATCATCAAGCAATTGCTTAGAGTAGAGCCGCAAGTCAATCTCTCCAAAGCGGTGTGCTAATAAATACCGGTGTGGAAATTGAAAAAGCAGAAGGTTTGGAGGTTACCTCAGATTGGTCTTCCTCCCTAGCCATCAGGCAGATTTCATCGTCATCTCAAGAGAATATCAGATCTTAATGGTTGAGGAAATCAACAAAGATCGCTTATCGATAGAAATCTTCTACTGATGAGTAGCCAGAATCCTCAGAAGGCAGATAGGAATCATCAATTCCTGATGTGTCAGCAACCATGGTTTTTCTGTTTTTGAAGCGTAGCTCTCTTTTGTTCCGCTTCTCTTCTCTTTTTCTGGGAGTCGGTCTGGGCAGTCGGAGCTGTAGTGACCTGGTTTCAAGCAGTTGAAGCATGATCCACGATCCACGGAACTTCCTCTGCCAGGTGAGACACTTCGTCTGTAGGATCTGTCAGGTGACTTCCCTTTCTGATTGTAGTCAGAACTCCTTATGTCAGATCTGTTATCTCTTCTCTCGTCTGACCGATCATCTCTTTTATCATCTCAGTGATCCCTTCAGTTATCAGATCTATTCCTTTCTAGTGATCTGTCGGTTGGCCTCCTGTTCCTTTTGTCTTGATAATCCTTATAGAATCTGCGATACTTACCGAGTTGAATATTTGATCTTTCAAGTTTCCTGGTAAGTAAAGCGATCTGTTCAGCTTGGCTTATGATGTTTCCAACAGGTTCAGTGGCCTTTGATCTGCTGTTGGTTGCTTTGAATGCAACTGATTTAGATGTGGAGGTTGAGGCTTCAACAGGCGTCTCGTCTTCATCTGCTTTCCCTCTTTCGATTAAATCGAACTCATGTGCTTTAAGGCTTAGGAATAAGCTACTTGGCTTCATCTTGGAAATGTCTTGGCAATCCTTGATTACCGTGACTTTCATGTCCCATTTCTTGGTGAGAGATCTTAAGATCATATAATTGATGTCTTTGTCTGACATCTCTCTTCCAAGTTCTCGTAGCTTATTTACTGACATGGTGATCCTCCCATCGAGCTCGTTGATGGTCTCGTTGGGCATCATTTTGAGTTTTTCAAACTTCACCAGTTCAGCTTGTAGTCAGCTGTCTTTGATCTGATCATTTCCTTCGCATATCTCAGCAAGAGTATCCCACATTTGTTTTGCTATTTTGAGATACTTTATCTTCTCTTTGGTGACTTTATCCATCGTCTTCATGATTATATGCCTGGCGATTGTATCTAGAGTATACAGCTTTCTTTCTTCTGCATCCATCAGGGCTGGACTTTTTCGAACAAGACATCCAGGTGCACGATCTGGATCTCCTCCAACCGCTGGATTGTCGTGATATATGATGATGGGTCCTCGTTCAATGACTACCATCATTCTGCCGCTTATCGATCCCAGATGGTTGCACATGTATATAGTCCAATCTGCATACTCATCAATTGAAAACTTAGGCAAATCATGATACATACCAGGGGTATTATCCATGCTGAGTGATTTTGAAAACGAATGAGTTTTGAAAACGGTTTTTCAAGATCTGTTCAAATGACCACAAATATTCTTCCTCAAGAATCGATGATACTCAAAGCCAGTGGTCTGTAGAACCACTGCTCTGATACCACTTGTAGGTCCCGAACGGGTTTTGTGAGGGCAGAAGTCTAGAGGGGAGGGATGAATAGACTTCTGAAAACTTTTCGTGCGGATCAGGTGTGATTTGCAGATTGCCTTATCAGAGTGCTAGTGAGTCAGTTTGGACTGATGTTCAATCTTACTGAGTGCCTGGGGGCAGACCAGTTTGATATCTTGTCAGTTTAACTGAGAGTGCGGAAGCTTGTAAATACCCGTGTAAAAAACCAGTTTATCAATTCAGATTCTTAAGTCAGTTTTCAACCGGCTAACTAAGGTGTCAACCTGATCAGATCAGTTGCTTGGTGCTGACTGAGCTTAACTTAGAATATGTATGCAGTTTTAAACTCAGTTGTGTGAATAGTGTAAAGCAATAAGAAAGCAAGTATGCACACAAGATTTTATAGTGGTTCAGACGAAACCCGTCTTACGTCCACTCTTCCCTTAACACAGGGGCACCAACTTAACCAACTTAAAGTTTGGGTAAAGGTTTGTTGTGGTTCCAACTGGAAATCTATCCAAGTGTTTATGTAGCCAAATGCTAGTGGATAGGATTTCTTGCTAAGAACTATGGGATGAACACTCTAAGAATAATCTTCATTTATGGTGTTCTTCGAGCGGAGATTTTGCTGTAGTTTTTGCTTCTTTTGCGGTGTCTCTGTGTTAGTTCTTAGTGTTCGGCCTTCTTCAATTTTGAAGATCGATCCCATTTTATAGACCTTCGAAATCAAAGAGCCGTTGGAGAGCAATTTGAATTTCGAGCTATATTAGGTAGGCTGTAGGATATGATTGTGACGTGCTCCGAATATCGGTGTGGCCTTAAGCATGATTAGCGCCATTTATGTCCGCAGCATTGAATCCCGTATTATCAGCTCTTTTTGTGAACGTGTCGCTTTCTCCTTGGCTCCGCGAGGCGACACTTCAGTAATTTGTCCGTTAGACGATTGATATTCCTTTTGTAGAAGATTCGTCTTGTCTGGTGTACCATTTTGGTTGACGCAAGGTGTGAGCTGACTTGATCAGATAACTGATCAGTCTACCTTGTTGAGTCTTTTGATGCAGATTGTCTTAGCTTAATATGCAGACTCGACTGATATAGGTCTTCAGGTCTTTTGGTAGTCTTCGATATTGGTGACTCGAGCCTCGTGTCTTGTCATCTCTTGAGTCTTGAGTTTGGTAATCGAGTCTTGAGTTCATCCGAGTCTTCGAGTTTATCCGAGTCTTGAGTTCATCCGAGTCTTGAGGTTCATCCGAGTCTTGAGTTCATCCGAGTCTTGAGTTCATCCGAAGTCTTGATGTCTTCTGTCTTCACCGATCTTCGACTTCTTTTCTTCCGATTTGTTCTTAGCCTTCTGATCATCGACCTTATCCGGGTCATCCGATACTTCGACTGACCCATATACATATTGAGTTCCCCTCAATATGTGACCTATCTTTACATTTCCAGCTGGTCATCTTAATTTGATTCTAAGTCATCGATACCTAATGTGTCCGATTTGGTCCTATTCTGACTGTTTTGGAACTTCCATCAAAACTTAAATACAAATTTCCCAACAATATCACATTTGAGCAATTATTGGGCGTTGCCTACCCAAACATGGTTTATATACGGACTAACACTTACATGGGCGCCGTCTATCCAAACAATAATACGGTCCGACAAGTATTGAGCGACGCCTACCCAAACAATTATAATAAAAGACGTTAACAAAATATAAAACACGTTAACCAAGTGGGAATTAATAACCCGTTTAATCATTTAAACCATAATTTTAAAATCCAATTTTTAAATCAAGTTTTAATTATTAAATTCATTATTAATATTTTAACCTTTAATTAATTCAATTAATTAAGTCCGTCATTAGTCCAACTAATACGTTTTAGTGAGAGTTAATAATTCTTTTAAAAATGAATTTAAATTTAATTAAAGATTCATTTTATGATTATTATAAAATTGATTAATCCAATTAATCGTCTCGGTCCAACCGAAATTTTAATCTCAAAATTATATCCAATAAAATTCCAAAAATTCAACTTTTTTTATTTATTTTAATCCTGGGCGCTCAGGTGCAATTTCTAAAATTTGCACGGGAGGGTCTGTCTCAAATCGAATTTGCAAAACAACCCTCCTACATCATCACCCAACCAAATTGAATCCAATTCGAAATCCAAACACCCAATTAACCCAAAAATTCTGAATCAAAATCGCATCACAATTAATCAAATTAATTCATCCATTCAATCGAACTAAGGAACCAAAACAATCGAAACAGTCCAGGTTCCAAACGAAGATGAACATAATCGGCAAGGAGACACAACGAGGTTCGGCCAGCGATCTGACGCAGGTCGCCAACGCCACGCCAAGCGTGCGGGCGACCCGTCGTCGATGCAGATGGAACAGAGGGCTAAGCGTGGTGCCACACCCCTGATCTTTTTCTGGTTCAAAACAAGATCGACAAACTGTTGGAGAATTAATTGCACGGATCTATTCGGGATGAATATTTAAATACAAATTTAATTCTAACAATTATTACTAGCATGAATTAATCCTATATTAATTCAAATAATAATTCAACAACAAATCATGCATATAAACAGTTCACATAAATCCTACGCATGCGGAATTGCTACGGGTTTACGTGAACTAACCTCTTGGAGTGGCAATGGTCTCGTCGATTAAACACACCAAAAAGTCTTCCCAAGTATTCCCTAGTCCTTGCTCGTCAATCCAGTGGAAGGAAACTCGCGAACAATTAACAAAAGAAAAAATAAAATTTGTTGCACCACCTTTGTGGATTTACTAATTTTTCCAGCACATGGAATTGTACTTGGGAATGAAACACTCATCCCCTATTTATAGAGGTGTAGTGGCCGATTTTTTGCATATGGAATAGGGGGAAAAAATCTTTTCTTGATCTCCAAGAAATCATGAATATATCTTCTATATTCTTTTCTCCATAATTAAAATATTCCATAAAAATCACACTCTCTCTTGTTATGGGAATTTTCGAAAAGGAGGATCAAGATTCCAAGATTTGGATCTTCTTGAATTTATTAGATATTCTTGTATTCCAAGAATACATATCTTCAATAATATCTTTTCAAGAAAATCAAGAAAATCTTTCTTTTCCTTCTTTTTCTTAAATTTTGAAATTTCTAATATAAATAACCAAGTGGGAGATTTCTTGAATTTAATGAGATAATCTTGTATTCCAAGAATACATATCTTCATTCCATAACAAAATTCAAAGAAAATCTTTCTCCCCTTTTATTCATATTTTTCGAAAAATGAGAAAAAATAAGCAACAAAATTTATTTTATTTTTAAACACCTTTTTCAGTTATTGGACTTTATGTTGGGCTACTTGAGGGGCCTTTAGGAGAATTAAGATTGAACCTTCCAATGGATCTTGAATTATCAATATTCAGCCACAATATTATTCAAGCCCATAAATATTAATTAATCCCACTACGTAATTAATATTGAACTATCCATCTTAACCCATATTATAGTCAATATGGCTCCCTGTTATTATTTCCCGTGTTTAAGATTATCTAGCCCATTAATTAATTCAAGCCACTGAAATAGCTTTCCATTAATTAATATCTTTTGTCCTTGGTTAAGGAACGGTTCAACATTATTATCCATACCTGGGAAACTAGTTCCACTTGCAAGATTTGGTATGATAAATCTTATGAACCTCCCAAGGGGGCAAGTCGAACAAAAGCGTATTTGCACACGATTCTCCAGATTAAATCTTAGCAATCGATGTGACCTAATAATATTGCCCAAGATATAAATTATTTGAATCTCGTTAATTCTCTACCCGTAATAAGTCAAAGCAATAATTACAAACCATACACGATCCTATTTAAGGGGACGGAGATTAATAAATAATGAACCACCGAGGTCTAATTCTTCCTTGTTGGGATTTCAAGAATTTGTCCTCTTGTAGGTCCTCTTCAGTGCATCAGTCATGCACTAGTGTAATCTCTTGGTCAAGACAAACCAATCTGAGCCTTACACTTCAACCTTTCACGATGGATTGTTCATTTCCATCTAGGTCGTTAATGATGTACTTTTTGGTTACAAAGGATTGTTAATTTAATCTTTCGTGATCCGGTATCACTAAATTAACTACAATGTAACGCAGCGTCTTATTTATTGAACAGATTATGCAAAGAAATATATGTAACATTCGATGATATTTAAAGCATAAGTGATAAACAATTTATTTCAAAGAATAAGTCCGAAATTCAATTTTGATTATACAAAGTAAAAGCATACTTTCCAAAGATAATCTCAACAATCTCCCACGTATACTCAAAGTGCGCTTTTAAGTATACTACAAAGATGTCTCGTGTAGTTCCTAATCGTGACATCTAATGTCATCTACGAACCTAATAATGTCTCCCACTTATACTCAAAGCAGATTGGCAACGGTCTTGACACTCATTCCTTCCACATGTCTCTCGAATGTATTCGGCGAGGCGACCACTTTGTGAATGGATCGCTAGGTTATCTTTCGATGCGATCTTTGCCACCTCTATATCTCCTCTCTTAACGATTTCTCGTATAAGATGGTATTTTCTTTCAATGTGTTTTTGGCCTTGTGGGCTCTTGGTTCCCTTGAATTTGCAATCGCTTCCCAAGCATTGTCACAATAAAAATGATGATTGTCTTTGGGCAAATTCGAACTACGCCCAAGTCCACTAGGAAGTTCTTGAGCCAAACCGCTTTTCGCACGCCGCAGCGACTACATATTCGGCTTCCATGGTAGTATCTGCGATGCATTTCTACTTAACGCTTCTCCATGTCATGGATCCTCCCCCATGCAAAAAAACACACTACTGGGAGGTAGATTTTTCGGAATCTAAGTCCGATTGGAAATCCGAGTCCGTGTAGCCGATGGGGATTAGACTATCGATCGATAAATCAACATTCTATCTCGAGTTCTTTTCAGATACTTGAGAATGTTTTTTTGATCGTCGCCCAATGTTCTTTCCGGGTTACTTTGATATCTTGTCACCATGCCAACGGCAAAAGCGGATATCCGGTCTCATGATGAAAGATTGCATACATAAGGCTTCCCGATGACCAAAGCATATGGAATGTCTTTCATGTCATCTATCTCCTTTTGTGTCTTAGGGCACATTTCCGATAGATGGATTCCATGTCCGAAAGGTACGAAGCCTTTCTTGGAATCCTGCATGCTAAATCGTTTCAAGACAGTGTCTATGTATGAAGCTTGCGATAAGCCTATCATCCTTTTCTTGTGATCTCGAGTGATCTTGATCCCAAGAATGTATGCGGCTTCCCCTAAGTCCTTCATATCAAACTGTTTTGAAAGCCATGCCCTTACGTCTGATAACACCTTTACATCGTTCCCGATGATCAGAATGTCGTCTACATATAGTACTAAGAATACCAATGCAGTTCCGACACGCTTTTTGTACACACAACTTTCGAACTCGTTTTGATCAAACCCATAAGACTTATAACATTATCAAAACATTGGTTCCAAGCTCTAGATGCCTGTTTGAGTCCGTAAATGGACTTCATGAGCTTACAAACTAGGTGTTCTTGGCCTTTTTCAATGAAGCCTTGGGGTTGTTGCATATAGATTTCTTCATCAAGACTTCCGTTAAGGAAAGCCGTCTTGACATCCATTTGTCAGATTTCAAAGTCGAGATGCGCAACAATCGTCAAGAGAATTCGGATGGACTTGAGCATTGCTACGGGCGAAAAAGTTTCCTCATAGTCGATCCCTTCTTTCTGAGTATAACCTTTCGCCACAAGCCTTGCCTTGAAGGTTTCCACCTTCCCGTCCGGTCCTCTTTTTCTCGTGTATACCCACTTGCAACCAATGGGTTTAACCCCATTAAGTGGTTCGACTAGCTCCCACACTCTGTTATGATCCATAGAACCCATTTCGGCTTTCATTGCTGTTTGCCAAGAACCTGCATCCTTGTCTTGGATTGCCTCGTCATATGTCCATGGGTCTGATTCGTCCTGTCCGGAAATCAAGTCCGAGGACTCTCCTATCCCCATGAATCTCTCGGGCTGTCTCACAATCCTCCCACTACGACGAGGTTCCGGTTGTGTAAGTGTGTCGTTTGGTATGTCATCTTGTACATTTGGCACTGAGGTTAGCCCCCTTAGCTCATTTAAGGTAATCTCACTTCTGGGTGTTCTTTTGTTCATATAGTCTTCTTCCAAAAATCTAAAGTGGGTGCTTATTACCACTTTTTGATCTTCGGGACCATGGAACATACACCCTTTTGTTCCCTCGGGGTATCCTACAAACAACATTAATTCTGATTGAGGATCCAATTTTCCGGCTTCCTTGTCCAACACGTAGGTCGGACACCCCCAAATCTTCATGTGTCTCAAACTGGGCTTGCGCCCGGTCCACAATTCTTTGGGAGTTTTGGGAACCGAATTGGATGGCACCAAGTTCAGAATGTAGGCTGCTGTTTCCAAGGCATGACCCCAGAACGACTTGGGAAGATCCGCATAACTTATCATAGATCTAACTATTTTCAAAAGAGTTCTGTTTCTTCACTCTGCAACCCCGTTTTGTTGAGGGGTTCCGGGTGCAGTTAGCTGGGATTCAATCCCTTTATCAGACAAGTAGTTCAAAAACTCATCGCTGAGGTACTCGCCTCCACGATCGGATCGTAGAGACTTGATACGTTTTTCCCTATGATTCTCTACTTGAGCCTTAAATTCTTTGAATTTCTCAAAGGTCTCAGATTTATGCTTCATAAGGAAAATATAACCGTACCTTGAGTAGTCATCAATAAAAGTGACAAAATACTCATAAACTCCCCTTGCTTTGGTTGACATTGGACCACATACGTCTGTGTGAACAATTTCTAACACTTCTTTGGCTCTATTCCCCTTGGCTCTGAATGCCCTCTTGGTCATTTTACCCTCCAAACATGATTCGCAGGTTGGAATTGGTTCAACTTGGAGAAACTCCAGTGAACCGTCTTTCACCAACCTTTGGATCCTCTTTGGATTAATATGTCCCAATCTTAGATGCTATAGAAGTGTCTCATTCACGTCTGATGAATGTTTTCTTTTCTCGGAAACAGTTGATGTGTTATAGGATACATTTCGTGAGTGGTGTGCACAGTTAATTGTATAGAGATTATTCGACAACGTTCCATGACAGATAAATTTATCATAAAGAGAAATGGTAACAACTTTATTAAAAGTAACCGAATATCCATCAAGATAATGTTTAGAAACTGAAATTAAATTCATTCTAAACTTCGGAACGTAAAGAACATCTCTTAAAATTAAAACTCTGTCTTCAAAAGACAGGTGCACTTCTCCCACTGCTTCAGCTGCCACTCTCGTAGCATTACCCAGTGTGATGAGGATCTCACTCTCACTAAGTTTCCGGGTCCACTTGAACCCCTGTAAAGTGAAACAAACATGATCAGTGGATCCCGTATCCACTACCCATAAATGGGAGGCATACGCCGCTAAGCAAGTTTCAACAACTAGTGCGTGAGAATTACCTTTCTTTCCATTCATTTTGGGATTGGAACAGGCTGACCTCGAGTGTCCTACTCTGCCGCTTTCCAAAACTTTCCTCATGCTTGATTCCATGCTCTTATTTGACGTTGAGTCTGCTTGGTTCAACTTTCTTCTCTTTTTATCATCCTTATCACCACTTGACCTAGGATGAAAAGAAGATTTCTGTTTTCCCAAGTTCTTTTCCTCGCGCTCCCTTTCCCTTTCAACCAAAGTGAGAGCATTTACAAGATCATCCACTGTAAAATCTAGATCTTCCAATAGATACTCAAGATAGTGGTGATTATAGCTCTTTGATAAGGATTGGAGAATGAAATCAATCTTAGTCTTGAAATCACATTTTTCGCCGAGGATCTCAAGCTCCTCAAATAACACCATAACCCTAAGAACGTCCTGCGCTGCAGTCGTCCCTTTTTCCATTTTTAATTCAGCAATTTCTTGCTTCACACTTTGGATTGCCACATGGGTCTGATGTGCGAACATCGCTTCGAGATTCTCAGAAGATGTCTCAGAGGTGACTCATATTCTTGGTGAAGGTGTTTCAACGCATCTGACAGATGTGCCAGAATTATATCCTTCATCAATTCATTTGCCAGCACCCATTCACCATATAGCATCTCATCCCATATTCCGGCGTCCTTAGCTGGTTTTTCGGGTTTTGGTGTATCAAGTACCCATTTGGAAGGTGATACGACTAGGCCAGGTTTTAGTTTGTATATCCAATCAAAATAGTTTTCACCAGTAAGCAAATTGTCTTTAAGTATATTGAACAGTGGATTAAAAGGTTGCGACATGATGAACTGAAATAAATAATAATATGCATAAGCACAAATATATCACAAAATTCGATCACATGTTTCATATTAAAATCTCAAAAAAATATGAACATGCATCGCCCAACATCTCAAAAGCAGTTTAAATAAGCCACGTGGGGTGGGTCATTATTTAAACACATTCAACGAGTTATAAACAAGAACAATTTATAAACCTTTAATATCCAGATTAATAGTTGGCTCCCACTTGACCAATATAAAATCGACGGGGACTCGGGAAGTATATGCATATCAATTTTATACCTAAGTAATAACCATGATTAAATCTGAAATTATTATTTCGCTTTGAACGAGCCTCATGGGGAGGATCATCATCGCCGCCACTAGTAATAATCCACAATCATCCATCCGAATTTATTCATGTGAAAGCTATCTTTTTGACCGTCCCGTGGGGGAATTTCTCCAAAAGATTTCACAAATAAATAAATCATGGAGGTCAAAATTAATTCAATTTTATTATCCGGAATAAAATTATCAATTAATTATTTAAACATACTTAGTAATTTTTTAAGGTGAGATTTTTCATTTGGCAATTCTCATGCAAACACATTTAAACAAATTAAATAAAGCACAAGAAATCACAACAATAAATCAAGCAAAACGGAAAAATAAACATATTGGGCACAAATTATCCAATTGTCATGGTTTGATTTTTCTTGGCTTGATTTTGAAGAAACGTCGTCTTAAATTTCTCCCACTCGATCGTCTTGAAAAGAACTCCGTCTCGAAACGCCACGCCAAGTAGCTCGCAGCCAGGATGCACGCCCAAGATCCGCCGCCCTTTGTCGCCATTTCCTCGACGCCTCGGCCAAGACCGCCGCTTTGCCTGCCTTTGCCCTCTGCGGCTCGCGACGCCGCAGCGACTCTGCACAGCATCGTATCAGCAATGTGCATCTGTGTCGCGCGCTTTCGCCTCGGCGGATCTCGCCCCCTTGGCGTCCCCACGCGCCCCCTGTTCGCCTCGGCCGGCGCGCAGATGGTCGTAAGGCGCCCATATGCGTGGCCCGTCCGCGCCCGCGCGCGTCCAGACCGATCCTGCCTGATGCCTAGCGTCGTGCCCATCTGCATGGTGACGTCCGCGTCGTGCGCGTGCCTCCCTTGGCACGTTTCGCGCGATGCACGTCATCCGCGTACGGTTCTGGATCTATCCTTTAATTCTTCGTCTCCGCCTCCGTTTCCGATCCGATTACAATTTATTTACAAAAAATAAATAAACCTAGATCTAGACTAGTCTATTACATTGATCAAATCAAACAAATCCTAATCTACTCGTGGATTTTCTCACGAGGCAAAACGAATTCGAACGAATCGAATTAAAAACCACAATTTATATGCATGCATAAATAAACACATTAAATTCCATGACAATTGGATACCTGCAAAAAAGATCTAGCAATTCTACTATCCAATTTCAAATTTAATGAAAATGAATTAAATTACAATTTAAAATTCAGAGCCCGAAACAGAGGCTCTGATACCAGTTGTTGGGGAATTATTTGCAAGGATCTATTCGGGATGAATATTTAAATACAAATTTAATTCTAACAATTATTACTAGCATGAATTAATCCTATATTAATTCAAATAATAATTCAACAACAAATCATGCATATAAACAGTTCAAATAAATCCTACGCATGCGGAATTGCTACGGGTTTACGTGAACTAACCTCTTGGAGTGGCAATGGACTCGTCGATTAAACACACCGAAAAGTCTTCCCAAGTATTCCCTAGTCCTTGCTCGCAAACAATTAACAAAAGGGAAAATAAAAAATTGTTGCACCACCTTTGTGGATTTACTAATTTTTCTAGCACATGGAATTGTCCTTGGGAATGAAAGAATCATCCCCTATTTATAGATAGGGTGGTGGTCGAAATTTTGGGAAAAACAATGTGGGAAAATCTTTTTTTTGATCTCCAAGAAATCTTGAATATATCTCATATATTCTTTTCTCCATAATTAAAATATTCCACAAAAATCCCACCTTATCTTGTTATGGCATATTTTTCAAAAATTAAGAGACAAGATTCCAAGATTTGGATCTTCTTGAATTTATGAGATATACTTGTATTTCAAGAAATACATATCTACCATAATATCTTTTCAAGAAAATCAAGAAAATCTTTCTTTCCCTTAATTATAAAAAAAATAAAAAATTTCAAATATGAATAACCAAGTGGGAGATTTCTTGAATTTAATGAGATAATCTTGTATTCCAAGAATACATATCTTCATTCCATAACAAAATTCAAAGAAAATCTTTCTCCCCTTTTATTCATAATTTTCGAAAAAAACAAGAAAAATTAGGCAACAAAATTTATTTTATTTTTAAACACTTTTTTCAGTTATTGGACTTTATGTTGGGCTACTTGGGGGGCCTTTAGGAGAATTAAGATTGGACCTTCCAATGGATCTTGAATTATCAATATTGAGCCACAATATTATTCAAGCCCATAAATATTAATTAATCCCACTACATAATTAATATTGCACTATTCATCTTAACCCATATTACAGTCAATATGGCTCCCGGTTATTATTTCCCGTGTTTAAGATTATCTAGCCCATTAATTAATTCAAGCCACTGAAATAGCTTTCCATTAATTAATATCTTTTGTCCTTGGTTAAGGAACGGTTCAACATTATTATCCATACCGGAAACTAGTTCCACTTGCAAGATTTGGTATGATAAATCTTATGAACCTCCCAAGGGGGAAAATCGAACAAGCTTACTTGCACACGATTCTCCGTATTAAATCTTAGCAATCGCATGTGACCAATAATATTGCCCAAGATATAAAGTATTGAATCTCGTTGATTCTCTACCCGTGATAAGTCAAAGCAATAGTTACCAACCACACGTGATCCTATTTAAGGGACGAAGATTAAGAAATAACGAACCACTGAGGTCTAATTCTTCTTTGTTCAGTTCTGAAGAATTTGTCCTCCTGTAGGTCCTATTCAGTGCATCAGTCATGCACTAGTGTAATCTCTTGGTCAAGACAAGCCAATCTGAGCCTTACACTTCAACCTTTCACGATGGATTGTTCATTTCCATCTAGGTCGTGAATGGTGTACTTTTGGTTACAAGGGACTGTTAATTTAATATTCTGTGATCTGGTATCACTAAATTAACTACAATGTAACACGTACTATTTATTGAACAGTTATGCAGTAAATATATGTAACATTCGATGATATTTAAAGCATAAGTGATAAACAATTTATTTCAGTAAATAAGTCCGAAATTCAGTTTTGATTATACAAAGTAAAAGCATACTTTCCAGTATAATCCCAACAATCGAATCATAGAGACTTGATACGTTTTTCCCTACGATTCTCTGCTTGAGCCTTAAATTCTTTGAATTTCTCAAAGGTCTCAGATTTATGCTTCATAAGGAAAATATAATCGTACCTTTAGTAGTCATCAATAAAAGTGACGAAATACTCATAACCTCCCCTTGCTTTCGTTGACATTGGACCATATACGTCTGTGTGAACGATTTCTAACACTTCTTTGGCTCTATTCCCCTTGGCTCCGATGCCCTCTTGGTCATTTTACCCTCCAAACATGATTCGCAGGTTGGAATTGGTTCAACTTGGAGAAACTCCAGTGAGCCGTCTTTCACCAACCTTTGGAACCTCTTTGGATTAATATGTCCCAATCTTAGATGTCATAGAAGTGTCTCGTTCACCTCTGATGAACATTTTCTTTTCTAGGAAACAGTTGATGTGTTATAGGATGCATTTTGTGAGTGGTGTGCACAGTTAATTGTATAGAGATTATTCGACAACGTTCCATGACAGATAAATTTATCATAAAGAGAAATGGTAACAACTTTATTAAAAGTAACCGAATATCCATCAAGGTAAAGTTTAGAAACTGAAATTAAATTCTTTCTAAAATTTGGAACTTAAAGAACATCTCTTAAAATTAAAACTCTGTCTTCGAAAGACAGGTGCACTTCTCCCACCGCTTCAGCTGTCACTCTCGTAGCATTGCACAGTGTGATGAGGATCTCACTTCCACTAAGTTGTCGGGTCTGCTTGAACCCCTGTAAAGTGAAACAAAAATGATCAGTGGATCCCGTATCCACCACCCATAAATGGGAGGCATACGCCGCTAAGCAAGTTTCAACAACTAGTGCGTGAGAATTACCTTTCTTTCCATTCCTTTTGGGATTGGAATAGGCTGACCTCGAGTGTCCTACTCCGCCGCTTTCCAAAACTTTCCTCATGCTTGATTCCATGCCTTATTTGATGTTGAGTCTGCTTGGTTCAACTTTCTTCTCTTTTCATCATCCTTATCACCACTTGACCTAGGATGAAAAGAAGATTTCTGTTTTCCCAAGTTCTTTTCCTCGCGCTCCCTTTCCCTTTCAATCAAGGTGAGAGCATTTACAAGATCATCCACTGTAAAATCTAGATCTTCCAATAGATACTCAAGATAGTGGTGATTATAGCTCTTATGTAAGGATTGGAGAATGAAATCAATCTTAGTCTTGAAATCACATTTTTTGCCGAGGATCTCAAGCTCCTCAAATAGCACCGTAACCCTAAGAACGTGCTGCGCTGCAGTCGTCCCTTTTTCCATTTTTAAATCAGCAATTTCTTGCTTCACACTTTGGATTGCCATATGGGTCTGATGTGCGAACATCGCTTCGAGATTCTGTAAGATGTCTGCAGCTGACTCATATTCTTGGTGAAGGTGTTTCAACGCATCTGATAGGTGTGCCAGAATTGTATCCTTCATCAATTCATTTTCCAGCTCCCATTCACCATAGAGCATCTCATCCCATATTCCGGCGTCCTTAGCTGGTTTTTTTGGGTTTTGGTGTATCAAGTACCCATTTGGAAGGTGATGCGGCTAGGACAGGTTTTAGTTTGTATATCCAATCAAAATAGTTTTCACTAGTAAGCAAATTGTCTTTAAGTATTGAACAGTGGATTAAAAGGTTGCGACATGATGAACTGAAATAAATAATAATATGCATAAGCACAAATATATCACAAAATTCGATCACATGTTTCATATTAAAACCTCAAAAAATATGAACATGCATCAGCCAACATCTCAAAACAGTTTAAATAAGCCACGTGGGGTGGGTCATTATTTAAACACATTCAAGCAGGTTATAAACAAGAACAGTTACAAACCTTTAATATCAAGATTAATAGTTGGCTCCCACTTAACCAATATAAAATTGACAGGGACTTCGAGGAAGTATATGCATATCAATTTTATACCTAAGTAATAACCATGATTAAATACAGAATTATTATTTCGCTTTGAACGAGCCTCGTGGGGAGGATCATCGTCGCCACTAGTAATAATCCACAATCATCCATTTGGAATTTATTCATGTGAAAGTTATCTTTTGACCGT
This sequence comes from Stenogyne calaminthoides, assembly GCA_037126765.1. NCBI lineage: Eukaryota > Viridiplantae > Streptophyta > Magnoliopsida > Lamiales > Lamiaceae > Stenogyne > Stenogyne calaminthoides. The sequence continues at coordinate 23,381,055 of JBBCBC010000027.1, forward strand.
CCCGTGGGGGGAATTTCTCCAAAAGAATTCACAAATAAATAAATCATGGAGGTCAAAATTAATTCAATTTTATTATCCGGAATAAAATTGTCAATTAATTGTTTAAGCTTACTTAGTAATTTTCGAAAGTGAGATTTTTCAAAACATTTTCTCATGCATCGCAAATTTAAACACAATTTAAATGAGCATAAAATAATGCATAAACATCAAAAAAAAAATTAAACATATAGGGCACATTTATCCAATTGTCATGGTTAATTTTTGTCATGTCTTGATCTTGAGAAATTATCTTCATAGCCTTCATCATTCGTCTCGAAAAGCTCCCACTTGACCGTCTTAAAAAAAACACCTTGTCAAGCCATGTCATCGACCCATTTCATGGTCGGAGTGCCGCTTAGCACACTCCCTCGGCCGTTGTCGAGTGGCGGCCGTCTTGTATTTGAAGCGCCAGCCCAACAAGACATCGCTGCCGCCCTCGCAGCGTCTCAGACGCCTCACGTCGCCGCGTCGCCTCAAGAAGATCACCGCGTCGCCCGTGCTAATCCCGTGCGGGCTCGGCCCCTCTGGCCTCGCCCCACGCCCGTCTTGGCATCCCCCAATAACCACGTCGCAAGACGTGCCTCCCTTGGCACGCGTTAGGCACGCGACACACGCCGCTTTACACGCCTGTTCCGGGATCCCGTCTTTTAATTCTTCGTCTCCGCCTCCGTTTCCGATCCGGTTATAATTTATTTACAAAATAAATAAACCTAGATCTAGACTAGTCTATTACATTGATCAAATCAAACAAATTCTAATCTACTCGTGGATTTTCTCACGAGGCAAAACGAATTCGAACTAATTGAATTAAAAAACCACAATTTATATGCATGCATAAATAAACACATTAAATTCCATGACAATTGGATACCTGCAAAAAAGATCTAGCAATTCTACTATCCAATTTCAAATTTAATGAAAATGAATTAAATTACAATTTAAAATTGAGAGCCAAAACCGAGGCTCGATGCGCTTGTTGGGGAATTAATTACACGGATCTATTCAGGATGAATATTTAAATACAAATTTAATTCTAACAATTATTACTAGCATGAATTAATCCTATATTAATTCAAATAATAATTCAACAACAAATCATGCATATAAACAGTTCACATAAATCCTACGCATGCGGAATTGCTACGGGTTTACGTGAACTAACCTCTTGGAGTGGCAATGGTCTCGTCGGTTAAACACACCAAAAAGCCTTCCCAAAGTATTCCCTAGTTCTTGCTCGTCAATCTGGTGGAAGGAAACTCACGAACAATTAACAAAAGGAAAAATAAAATTTGTTGCACCACCTTTGTGGATTTACTAATTTTTCCAGCACATGAAATTGTACTTGGGAATAAAACACTCATCCCCTATTTATAGAGGTGTAGTGGCCTATTTTTTGCATATGGAATAGGGGGGAAAATCTTTTCTTGATCTCCAAGAAATCTTGAATATATCTCCTATATTCTTTTCTCCATAATTAAAATATTCCATAAAAATCCCACTCTCTCTTGTTATGGGAATTTTCGAAAAGGAGGATCAAGATTCCAAGATTTTGATCTTCTTGAATTTATGAGATATTCTTGTATTCCAAAAATACATATCTTCCATAATATCTTTTCAAAAAAATCTTTCTTTTCCTTCTTTTTCTTAAATTTCGAAATTTCTAATATAAATAATCAAGTGGGAGATTTCTTGAATTTAATGAGATAATCTTGTATTCCAAGAATACATATCTTCATTCCATAACAAAATTCAAAGAAAATCTTTCTCCCCTTTTATTCATATTTTTCGAAAAATGAGAAAAAATAAGCAACAAAATTTATTTTATTTTTAAACACTTTTTTCAGTTATTGGACTTTATGTTGGGCTACTTGAGGGGCCCTTAGGAGAATTAAGATTGGACCTTCCAATGGATCTTGAATTATCAATATTGAGCCACAATATTATTCAAGCCCATAAATGTTAATTAATCCCACTACATAATTAATATTGCACTATCCATCTTAACCCATATTACAGTCAATATGGTTCCCGGTTATTATTTTTCGTGTTTAAGATTATCTAGCCCATTAATTAATTCAAGCCACTGAAATAGCTTTCCATTAATTAATATCTTTTGTCCTTGGTTAAGGAACGGTTCAACATTATTATCCATACCGGAAACTAGTTCCACTTGCAAGATTTGGTATGATAAAACTTATGAACCTCCCAAGGGGGCAAGTCGAACAAGCGTACTTGCACACGATTCTCCGTATTAAATCTTAGCAATCGCATGTGACCTAATAATATTGCCCAAGATATAAATTATTTAATCTCGTTGATTCTCTACCCGTAATAAGTCAAAGCAATAATTACCAACCATACGCGATCCTATTTAAGGGACGAAGATTAAGAAATAATGAACCACTGAGGTCTAATTCTTCCTTGTTCAGTTCTGAAGAATTTGTCCTCCTGTAGGTCCTCTTCAGTGCATCAGTCATGCACTTGTGTAATCTCTTGGTCAAGACAAACCAATCTGAGCCTTACACTTCAACCTTTCACGATGGATTGTTCATTTCCATCTAGGTCGTGAATGATGTACTTTTGGTTACAAGGGACTGTTAATTTAATCTTCTGTGATCTGGTATCACTAAATTAACTACAATGTAACGCGTACTATTTATTGAACAGTTATGGAGTAAATATATGTAACATTCGATGATATTTAAAGCATCAATGATAAACAATTTATTTCAGTAAATAAATCCGAAATTCAGTTTTGATTATACAAAGTAAAAGCATACTTTCCAGTATAATCCCAACAGGTGATGATGGAGTTGGTCCATCTGGTCATGCAGGTGAGAAGGATGATCAACCAGATGCTGTTGTGAATGTTGATGATGCTGCTGAGGATGAAGATGGTGCTGCTACACAAGATGATCAGAATGTTGCTGATGACAGAGAGGTTGATGATGTTCTCCAAGGTGGTGGTGATGATGGAGTTGGTCCATCTGGCCATGCAGGTGAGAAGGAAGATCAACCAGATGTTGCTGAGAATGTTGATGATGCTGCTGAGGATGAAGATGGTGCTGCTACACAAGATGATCAGAATGCTGATGATGATAGAGAGGTTGATGATGTTGTCCAAGATGTTGTTAATGATTCTATAAAGAAAGCTGTTGAAGATGCACTAAATACTGCTGCTGCTGAACAGATGGTACCTGATGAAGTTAAACCAGTTGACAATGTAGTTGTTGATGATGATAGCCCTGATGACACCGAGGATGAGCTGAAGAAGACTCCTAACAGGGACAATATGTCTCCAGAGAGTGTTGCTATCATTGATCAGCTATATGGTGCTGATAACTGGTGATCAGGTTCAAGACAGTGGGAGTTTTTTAAGTATGGGGGAGCATTTGCAAATTATGGAGATACAACCATTCAAATGGTCCAGTCCTTCCCTATATTTCACTATAAAAATTTCTTTCTGTGTTGTAATCTTTTATCTACTGCTCTTTACTTTATAAACTCTGTTAATGGACAACTAGATGATAGGTTTATGTTTCTATCATTTACTTTATGTTTGTTGGATACTTTGGCCTAAGTACACTGTTGATATACTTAATGTTTGTGGTTGTCTATTTGTTTTTATATTATGATTTGGTTGAATAGTAGTTGCTCTCTGAATGACTATTGTTTGTTTCTTTCCTGACATAAGTTCGGATGTTGTTTTTAACATTAGGTGTGTTGTAGTAGAAAGGCCAAATTGGGGGAGTTTGTTGGTGTTGCACGGATGTTGTTTCATATGTTAGACAACATTCTACACAACATCATAAATTTGCCCTTTCTCCTAATACTGACTCCGTTTTTACAGATGTGTTTTTCTATATTTCCTACATTGCAGATTGAAGACAAATTCAAATATTGTCAAGCGGTTGCACTGTGGTGGAGTGAGAATAGAAAGATCATGGGTGGTTACACCAAGATCATGGAGATAGTGGAGGAGATGTTCAAGGCTATCCAAGCCTAGTGGATAGAACAATGCAATTGATTCTCAAGTCTATAAATACCCTGCATTGGTCGACATTCAAGTTTGAGGAAAAATGAAATACCATTTGCTCTACTCCAAACTTTAGAGGGTAACATCCGAGACACAACCGAAAGTACAACCTAGAGTGTTTGTATCTTGTAGGAGTGTGAGAGTCGATGTTATTCTATTTGTACTGGTCGAGGGAATACAATCTCTCCCATCATTATTGTGTTTATCTTATTAGATCAAGTTTTAGGTTGAATAAGATCACTAGTTACTTGATGGAATAGATTGATTTTTGGTGTGTGGTTTTTCACTACACCTTTTAGGATCTTGTAAGAGGTTCTTGTGTATCTCACTACTTGTTATAGTGATGTTTTCAACAATGAGGTTCGTATAGTCTGGATTACAGACTATACACAATTTTGAAATCATTTGCACTGCATTTTTATACTTCCGCTGTCATATGTTGTTTTACATGTTGCACAATATTTTCAACACAACTCTGAAAATACACGCACACACACTGTCACCTACAACTTAAATTTATCATCCTTAAGCATAAAATTTACAAAATATTCCGAAAAATAACACTATGTTAAAATGTAAAATAAAAAGGTAAAAAATTTAGGAGACAAAGTTTTACCCCAATTTGCCAAAAACCATGTCCGAACCAATTGTTAAAACAACAAGAAGAGCAGTGTCTACTAGAAAAAGTAAGGATAACAAATAAATTTTACACCATTTCAAATGTTTGTTATTGTTGATGACTCTTCCCTCCGGCCCCAAAGCACATACTTATTTTTTTTTGGCTGGATTATTCATACCACCTATCACGTGATACTAGTTTAGTGCCCACGTGTTACGCAGTTTCTAATTAAAAATTGTTATATTTTCAATAAATATTATATTTAATAATTAAAAATATAAATATGTGCATAAATACACTAAATATGAATTAATAATTATTTAAGGTGTATATTAGTAAATTTTGTTAAATCTAGGAATAAAATTATTGTGTCAAATATTATTTATTCATTTTAATATGAAATTGAAACCTACAAATCAAAACAAAATAAATCGACTAAGAAAAGACTAATAAATTAATTAATTAATATGTAATAATGAAAAAAAAATTAAAAGTGAATGAATTATAATATAAAATACTTTTGCCACATAAAATATGTTAAGATATACATAAGATCAATTATAAAATAAAATTATTTATTAAGAACTTAATAATTGAATATAATTCACACTAAGATAAAATACATTTGGAATGAATATTTTATTTATCTTAAATTAAGTCAAACAAAAATTACCGAAAGAAAGATAAATGAATAATATTATATAATTGAATAAAATATAAAGTAATAAATATGAATTACACATTTTATAACATTCGCACATATTTTAAACACCTAAATAATTAGAAATTAATTATATACAAACACTTTAAGTTTCATGACACATAAAATTCTTTTATAAAAAGAACCAAATAGAAAAATGACATGTGTACTCAAATTTCTCATTGAATGACACATAGGTTAAATTAACATGGAGTTGACAAATCATAAAAAAAAAACTCCCTATTAATATATAAAGGGATTTCTAATAACAAGAACTATCCCTTTAAATAAATCATAACAAACATTTGAAAAAATTTCAATATATCACATAATTTCATATCTCTTCAAATAATATACCACTAAACAAAAAGGCTCTAATTGACCACAATACTAGTTAACCAAGTAAATTTCGAAAAATTTGTTATACATAAATTGAAAAAAAACTTTAAAATCTTTTATAAATTATTACGAAATATATAGGATTGTTTTCCTTTTATAAATGTCCCAAATACATAGGCTTGTTTTCATATAGAGTGACTTTTTATAATTAATTTACTCATATAATCTTATGCATTAATTATATTGAAAACTATAATAATTATTAAATAGGGTTATAATAGAAATTTTAATTGTCTAATTTACCTTTTCAAAAAAAAAAAAAAATGTAATCTATGTTACTAAAATTCGTTGAATGTCCCCGTCAAATTTATTTTTAAATTAGAAAAATATCCATTTTAAATCTCTAGGATATATTTTATAATAAATATTAACAAATAATTGATTATAAAAATATATTTTAGAGTAGGTCACTTGTGACATGTTGCATTGTATAATATCGTTATATTAAAAGAATGGGGAGAAAAACTCGCAGGTCAGAACTGGGTCAAACAAATCTTTTCAAAAAATTCACTCAAGACAAATAGAGAATCTCGCTTCCAAATCCGTGTTACTATGAGGGTAATTTTGTGTCACTGTTAGAGCAAGTATGTGTTACTGTAAGAACAAGTAGTACATATTTGTCCTAAAAGTAATATGTAATTGCCCATATAGCACCACATGTAAGGTATTGAAATTTTTTGTTACTATATGAGCACAAGTATATTGCTTTATGAAAAATGTGTGTTACTATATGAATAAAACTAGTGAAAACGCACAAAAAAAAAAAAAAAACTAGAAAATATATTGAACTTTGATATTCAACTTAAACAGTTATACTGAAATATAATACAAGTAAAATCAATAAATCCATCGAGTAATTCATTGAACGAGAAAAATAAGTCATAGAGATGGACGAAAAAGGATAAGCGAGAAAAAGAAACAAGTTTCATTGTTTAAAAGACATATTGTACAGATCTTAATTTGTGCAATATTACATACAAAAATTTGCGTTTATTATATGTGATCATTTGATTATAACTAACATGATATTAGAAGATGTTTTAAGCGATAATTTTGTGTGAAAGAGTCTCATGTATGAGATGAGTTTCACACTTGACCCATATTATAATAAGTTGACCCGTGTTTTATTAACATGGTCCAATTACAACCTTATTATTATAATGACATGGTAAAAAAAGAAACCGTAATGCAGCCAATGTACATGGATAAAGTGAAGATTTGGTCCAAAGAGATTGAGTTCAAAACAGTGGTTTCAAAATGATCATTTTTTGAGCAGTTTTTGTCCCAACCATTAGTCAAATGGATGAAAACCGTTAGTTGACTAAGAAATTATGGGACTAAATTTGCAAAATTAAGACAAATGATATTAAAATGTAATTAATTATATACGTAGTCAACATAAATTTATAAATTACAAATTAATTGTAAAATTTTTACTTTGAAATTTATTAAAATGGACAAAATCAAATTCATGGGTTTGATCCATCATCTCCCGTGACCCATAACTAATTCCTCAAAATCTGCAACATTTTTGGCTACCATTTTTCAGTTCTTCTTGTTTTATTTTTTTTCCTTTATTTTCATTTTTTCTTGTTTTGACTTTTCTGACAAAATAATCTGCCCAATTTTAGCTTTTCTTTCATCCTTGCCATTTCTTTTTCAAATAATATTAAAATAAAAAAAATAAAACAAAAATTTACGCAGTATTATTTTGGCTTAATTGCGAATAAAATCACCACCTTTTCACAAGTTGCAATTTAAGCTAAACTTTTGAATTTTAGCAAATAAATCACCACTTTTACTCTTTTTTGCAATTTTAACTTCGGACACCTTGCCCCCTTGCCCGAAAGATGATGTGTACAAATATATACACTATCATCATCTTAGTGAGTATATCCACATCAATAAATAATTATAAATATAATAAATAATATTTGAAAATAATTTAAGTATTATAAATACTATAAATAAATTTAGAATAAATTTAAATATTATAATCAACACAAATAAAAATCAAAATCTATTTTTTTTTTCTAATAAAATCAAAACTAGAAACCAACACAAACAAATAATATTCAAAAAGACAATTATAATTAAACTCTCATTATTAAAAGTAAACACAAATAATGTTTTTTAGGAAATATTATTTTTATTTGCCTCCGAGTAACACAATGTCAAATAAAAATAAAAAATAAAAAATCCAAGAAACTAAACCTAATGAACATTTGGTTCCAACCCATGTTTCAAGGGCAATGGTGGGATAGTGGGGTGGGACAGCGGCAGAACCAACATGAGGTTGAAGATGAAAGGATTTTGGTGTAATTGAATAATGATTTTTTTTTACAAAATTAATTTTCTCTCAAGGATGAATATTTAATTTTTAATTTTGCAGTTTAATTATTTTATTTGTACATTTTTTTATTTCATTCTTTTAATTTCTTTTTTATTTTAATTCATTTTAAAAGTTTTATTCTAATTTTTTTTACTATTATATATATACTTTTTTGTTTTTTAACTTTTAATACTTTAAAAAATATAACTTATACTTTTATATTTAAATTTATTTTAAATTTATTTATAGTATATATAATATTAATTTTTTTTTTTTTTTTTATTTATTATGTTAATAAGTATTTATTGACGTGGATGCTTACTGGGGGATGATAGTGCATTTATTGTATACATCAACTTTCGGGCAAGGGGGGCAAACTACCCGAAGTTAAAATTGTAAAAAAGAGTAAAGGTAATGATTTGTTTGCCAAAATTCAAAAGTTTAGATTAAATTGCAATTTGTTAAAAGGTGGTGATTTTATTCGGAATTAAACCTATTATTTTTCCATTCTTGCCACTTCTTTGTCAAATAATATTAAAAATTCAATTTTTTTTTCACTGTATTACTTTTTTAGTGGAACATTATTACTTATTCGCCTATATTTTATTACATTCAATAAATCTTTTAAGAATATTACGTCTTATGCTAAATAGTATTACTTGTTTACCTTTATAGTATTACATATATGATACTACCTCCGTCCCGGAATAATGTGTACCCCACCTTTATTATCGAGTTTTAGTGAGTGAGTTGTTTGTTAGTATTTTAAATGATAAAGTGATTTTTTAGAAGGGGTATTACAGATCTACCTCTCATCTATTATATGCATCTATAAAAAATTACTTTATCATTTCAAATATTAATAAAAAACTCGTTCACAAAAACACTTGAAAATAGTAAACGTGCACGTGATAACGGGACGGAGGGAGTACTTTATTATGTAGTGTGTAAATATTATTTTATTTTATTTTATCAATAAATGTAACACATTAGTACATTAAAAAAAGTAATAACATTACAATTGACATTGAACAATATTGCATTAAAAAAATACACTTAGCCCATTCCACTTTTTTTTTTCCTCTCTTCATCTTTTCTTCACCACCAAGCATCTTCTTCCCCAACAACATTATATGTCACTTCATCATCCTCATCATTTGACTAACTTAGCTCATTCTTCTTTTCACCTCCTCTTGACAGTATCGCACCTCAAGGCATACAGTATTACATGACAAGAACCAAAGTATTACAGTATCATATCTTGTGAATGTTAGCAGGTTGCAGAGACTACCACAAGAATTAATAAAATAAATAGACAAATAATCACGAAACAAAAACCTCAGCTTATAGATTTCTATATATTTTCCAAAAAAAAAAAACAAAAATACAGTAACACAACCACTATGTCTTCCAATAGCAAAACCAAACAAATAAGCTTTATTAGGATTAATGGGGAAAAATAGTTAGGGTTCGAAGGTTTTCCGGGCAAATCTCACAACAACTTGCCAGAGAAATTACAGGCCGTTTAGCTCAGGCGAGGCGATTGGACACCAATCTCCATAATTATGAGAAAGAAAAAAGATTTTCTTGACCTTAACATTTTTCTACAACAACTATTGTTTAGTATATCAAGCGATGTGGAGGCTCGCAAAGCAAGGTGGTGTGGACGATTGGAATTTGACGGCAACACGGTGGCGGATGGTTGAGAAAAAATTGGGGGAAGGACAGATTCTCTCTTAAGCTGAAAATCACGTAAATATTCTATATATCTAGATCTAAAAGACTAAAACTGAATGGAACTAGCAAGTGGCGCAAGTCTTGTCCAATAAGCTAATGGCTCAGCTAAAAATAGGTTTTTGGGTGCTTTATATTGTGGGGACCTTAACCCTTTGGTATCTATTCTATCATAACAAGCAGTTTGATCTAAACTTATTATAAAGGGAGTCAACATCACAATAAAGTTATTTGACCAATAGTATTAGTTGGTATATGTAAAGGTATTAGTTGACAACTAAGACTTAAGTTCTACCCGCATTGTATTAATAGAGAACACCTCACTCTCTATCACTCACTTAAAAACAGATTTATGTTACACAATTTGTGTGTAGATCTCAATGTACTCTTTCATCTTCATTGTGAACTTCAATTCATCAATGGAGCTTGTTGTTGAGTTCATAAAATCGTTATATGATAGCAGTTTTTTAGGTTTATCTTTTATCGATGTTGACGTTTTTGTTTCTTCCGCAAATTTCTTTTGATTGTGTTTGATCGCAATTTTCTTTCTATCGATTGAGATTTATTTTTGATTGATTTCTTCGTGTTTATCACGGTTCATTGTGCGAATTTTCATTTTCGTTCAATCTTTCTTTCAGTGGCGACTCCAGTGCCTACTGTTATCGATCCAAATTTTCTGAATCCGGCTTTAAACCCGTTATCGCCTATTTACCTTCATCACAATGATAATACGTCTGTTTCGATAGTTCTCGGGCTATTAAATGGGGTTAATTTCACTTCTTGGAGTCATTCCGTGAAAAGAGCGCTAAGTGCGAAGAACAATGTCTGTCTCATCGATCAGACGGTTCTAAGGCCGATTGAGGCGGATTATCAGCCCTTTATCAGGTCTGGTGGTGTGCTATCGCCGACACCCAAAAATATTTATAAATACCTTAGCTAATCCACTAATGTAGTAAAATAAGTAAGGGTTGATCCCACATGAAATAGTGAAAATCAATTGAACAATTCGTGTATGAAAGCAATTAAAAGAAGGATTAGTTTGGTTATTCTAAAACTACTAATTTTTTGATAACTCGGTATCCGGTCTAATGGGGGCCCCACTTCAAACCAGAGATAAACTCTGTATAGACTGACACATCTCAAGAATTGATTGCACCTTGGAGTTAGGGGGTTCGAACCTGAGACCTAGAGAGGAGCACACTCCTAAGTCCCATGCCTACACCATTTGGCCAACATGTGGGGATTTATTCTAAAACTTCTAATAGACATGCAAAATAAAAATAAATCAATAAATAGAAACAGTCTAGTCCTTGAATAGTTTTCCCTTGAACAATTCTTCCAATTTAATTAGTAATTTTGGTTATCTCAAATCTCTATCTCAAATCTTGCCTCTAAACTAGTGGTACGAGCAAACTAATTCGAATTGTTTCTTAGTTTTTTAATTAATTAGAAAGTACGATTCCTAATTAATCTATTCTAATGAACAACATCCCTAAACACATGTATTTAATATTTAATCCACATAACGCATTAACGAGCCAAAATAATAGAGCAAACTAAACCATGGAAGCGAAATGTTTGAACTATATAATCTAGACTTTGTAATCCACAGGGTGATCTACCCTAGTTGCTACAATAACACATAAATATAATAATTACGGATTATATTATGTGAATTAGCTAGAACTGATTAAAAATAAAATTAAATTAAGGTGACCGATCATAATAAATCAATTAACTAAAACATGCAAAGCATACAGTCAAATAACGAAGAAAATAAATAGGAATAAAAATAAAATCATAATCACTTCATCAAAAGGTTGAATCATTCAAGGTTCAATATCTCCTTAGACTAGAATAAAAATTAGCCAAACATGCCCATTAAAATTCTCAAACTCAAGTCTCTCGTCTAATCTTCAAAGTTGTCGTGCATGTATTCAAGAAATGTGCTTATATACTAGGTCAACCAATACTCTAATCATGGGCTTGATTAAAAGGCCTTTTTCTCTAAATCGGTTGATAAACCGAGACCCACAAGCATTGTAAAAAGATATTAAATCATGGGCCCTTTTCTTCATTTGGCCCGGTTGTTCAGTTTTGTTGGATTTTCACGTTTAGCTTATCTCAAATTTTATCAAAATATTCTAAAAATGCCTAAAATTCAACATAAATATAATATCGTAATTCATAAATTTCAAAAGTAATAAGATGAATTTACGAGCAAAATAGAGAATTATTGTTATGAAATAACCAATTAAAGCACACAAATTACACAATAATTCCAACTTATCAAATCCCCCCACACTTAAACATTTGTTTGTCCTCAAGCAGAACTGTATTACAAAAAGAGAAAATGTAAAGAATGAACAACTCACACACATACTCAAGAGTTCAAACAATAATAGTTGAAACACTCTTCTATATTCCTTCATAGCTCGATTTTTTTAGCCGAATTCATAAGCAACATGTCCTAAAAAATAATCAAAACTCATATCCACAATCAAACACAAAATTTTATCAATCCTTAGCTACTTATGCTACATCTATAACCCTCTAAAAAATTGATCTTGGATCATTTAATCAAATCTTCGTTTAAAGTTCTAACTTGAGTAGTATCCTTCTCCAATTCATTTTTTTCTTCTTTCTATCTCAGCTTTTATGCCTCCTTGAAATTTTTCAGCTTTGTTTTTTTGGTGAGAGTTGCAGCTCCACTCCACCTTTAGGTTAGCTTTATCGACTTAGCCCTAGGGGTAGGTAGTTGTTACCACTCTTTTTTTTTCAACGAGGTCCGCAACTTCACTCTACTCTTCGGGTTTTAGATCAATTCATGTATTATTACACTTGAACCCATAAAGTAGGCAGCTGTATCGACCCCTCATTATTTTTTCAACCAGTGTCCACGTCATCTACGATCTCAAAACCCCCAATTTTAACATGCACGTGACTTGCCCATGATAAAAATGATAATTTTTTTCGTTAAAAATGGGACCAACATTGAACTATTGAGATTAGCTATCGAGATTAAAATTGAATAGTTAAATTTTGGAACGAAAAATAGATTACCCAAAAATATGGTCAAGGATTATTTATGTGTGGATGCCTGATTGCCCATACATATAATTTGATCCTATCACACAAGCGTTCCACTTTCTCGGCCTGCAAAGAGCTAAGAGACATGTGACACTTGGATGACAAGTCATGTGACACATGGATAATAAGTCGAAGGCTTCATGATTAAGGAAAGACAAATGTCTGCCAACAAAGAGCCAAGAGACATGTGTCAGTGTAAATGTAATCTCGTCATAAAAAATAGCAGCTCATGGTAGCCCACTTGTATAAATAGTGTCATTGAGATCAAATAAAGGGTTCATAAATTTTATACCAAGCATCTTAATACATATCTATGTTATTCCGTCCAATACGTGTTCGACACATGCACTCTTTGTTTATGAATCAGTAAATTACAAAGTCATATCAACTTCCACATAAGATCGACTAGCAATAACAATAAAATTAATTTATAATAATAATGGCATTGAGATAGAATTAGACCAATTACTAAGAACAATATATAAAGACCTGACATGAAATATATGATAGTGGAACAAGCGTAGCAGAATAAGACAAAGATCTGACATGAAATACATAGCGGTGGAACAACAGTAATAGAATAAGACAAATGGATAAATCTTGTATGTATCAGGTATACCGTGCACTTTATAATTTATTTTTTAAACATATAATTTATTATACTGAAATAAATAATTTATTTACATTAAAATATGAAATTTATATCAAGAACATAAATTTGTTAGTGTTAGTGTCCTAGAGACAATCCTTTGTAAGGACATAATGCTAAGATAATATTCAGTATTGGTTTAATCTTATTACTTGTTTAATATTAAATGTATGACATTACACTTGTTTGCATATTATGTTTGATTGCTTGAATTTGTTCCTATCTGTGTTCCCATGAGTCATTGCTATCATTGAGGTTGTGAGGATTCAGATGGCTTAAGTATGATTCTCAAATGACCTCGAACAAGGATCATCAAGAATGAGATATTGATGATGCAATTGAGATTGATGTGCGATCTGCATCATACTCTTAGAGAGTGTAGTAAGATCTCACTTACTACGAGATACTATGTATCTCATGATGGATGCACAAATACCTTAGAAGGTATTGACATACCGATCCGAGAAACCGTTTGATGTAATTCCACAATATGTGTCTACGGGTGTCTCAATTAGTGGGAGCGATGCGATACTCAATGGGTAGATATGACTTGGATTGGGTTCAACAAGAAGTGCATGTGCGTGGTAGTTCAGCCAAGAAAAAGATTCATTCCTCCAAGTGAATTTAGAGAGAATACTCATCTTCTCATCATAATTGGATCTAAGTCATCGGCCGATGCACGTCAACTTAGACTTTGTGGATAAGTGTGACATACATGATCAATTAGTGATTAGAGATAATATGATTATATTATTTAAATAGATACTTCATCATGTTCAAGATTTAATCGAATATTCGCGAATGAAATGAAGTTATAGTAATAGTCCATGTTTCAGTTACAGGTAGTTGCACGTTTCTCGCAACGTACCTCATATATTGAGAATGTCTCATTTATTGTCTAGGGTTCAATTAAGACCATTAGTTTGACTAATCGCTCGATATATGAGGACCTATGGGTCACACAACAAGAAATTCCCTAATCAGATTAAAGTTGGTTGATTTAGTATTAAATTGAATTTAATATTTAATTTATGGAGAATTAATAATATATTAATTTGAAATTAATTATTATTACTATTTAATTAAATAGGAATCTCAAATAATATATGGAATATTATTGTAGGAAAATATATGTAGAGAAAAACATATCTATGAGATTTGTTTTGCAAGATTAGGAAAAAATATTCCTAAAAAAGATATTTTAAGATTTAAGATGGTCTTCCCTATATATATGAGACCTAGGGGATCCATTATTTACTACAGGAAAACCTAGTTTCTCCATTAAATTTCAAGTTAGAATTTTCCTAGTAAATTTGTCTCAGGATTCAACGCTGGCAAATCTGTGCGAATCTGAGCAAGGGGATTAAGTGGATATCATAGTTGAGAAATATGCATACGATTTACTGTAAGGTTTCTCTTTATGTTTATACGTATTCAATTATGCAATTACGTGTTCGTTGTTGGTGAATTGTTTATTTCCGCTGCGCATGTATTACGTGTTTACGTGCGTCTATATTCCAACAAAATTACATGTTTTAATGTAAAAAAAGTTGTATATTTTAGTACAACAAACTGTATATTTAAAAAATACATTATAAAGTGCACGGTGCACCTAGTGCAATGTGTACCTAGTGCACAGAAGACTACTATAGACAAAATGGCTCTATATTAAGAGTGACTCTCTTGTGAAATATTGCACATAATTCACATGTGCAGTATCAGTTATAATAGGCAAGATATCAAAAATTGAGTCAATCGGGTTGATGAATCACGGTCGCAGGAAAATCCTAAAAATCAGAACGCAAATCGGTGATGGAGAAAAGACATATAAATCCGACGAAGATGATCTTAACACTATAGAATGAAGGTCACACAGTTTATTAAACACCATATTGAAGAAAAACACCAACAAAATTGAAATCTATCAAATAATCATAGCATCATAGATATCCGATTAAGATATTCATGTGTTACTACATGAACAAAAAGAGTGTTACTACAAGAACAAAAGAGTGTTACTACAAGAACAAAAGAGTGTTTTGACAAGTAACACGGTTTTGCTCATGCGGTAACACAACTTTGTTCATACAATAACACAATTTTTAGCAGTATGAAAAATAGGGGTTAAACATGAGAAAACCCTGCAAGTTTAAAGAACAACACGAAAATAACATTTATCTATGAACAACCAAAATATCAAAAATTGAGATTAAAATAGAAGAACCTGGACATGAAATAACTAGGAAGAGAAACCTTGAAAGTATGGAGAAGAAATAAGAAAAAAACAACATATTGAAGAACAACACCAAACAAATCTTAAAACTCTCAGATAATCATAACATCACATTTCTCAAATTCAGTGATTCATATGTTACTAAATGAAAATGAAAGTACCAGTGCAATGAAACAATATTTGATTTAGTGATTCATGTGTTACTACACGAACAAAATAGTATTACTACAAGAACAAAAAAATATTACGACATGAACTAGTAACACATTTTTGTTCATGCAGTAATAGTGATAACACAACTGTAGTAATATAAAAACACAATAGAGAATGTGAACAGATGATTAGAGAAGAAGGAGGGGAAAAAACATCATGGATCTAGGAGAAAGAAGAGACATATTTATATATGAGACCAAAGATGAGAAGACACGAAGATCCTAAAAAAAAGGAAGAAATTTCGCGTGAGGAAACCGCATAGAAAGTGAGAGAAGAAAAAGGGAAAGAAGAAGATCGCCCGCACGGATCAGTTGCGTAAGGGTCATTTTGACCCGCGAGATTTAATTTTAAGTATAAAATGAGTAATTGCAAAAATTTTAATGTATGCAATATTGCATACAAGTTTTTGTCCCATATTAAAGAAAAGAAATTAAATATAGCAGGTCAAACTATTTATTAAAAAGATGGACTAAGCCCACGGTGTATACACGAACATATATACACTTAACTACCATACATAATCTTCTCCAAAAAAAAAAGAAGAACCTATCATACATAAATATGGCTAAAAATCAAATAAAGTTATTTGATACTCAATTTGAGATCATTCGACAAAAGCTCATTTGAATTCAGATTAATATAAAAGTAGTTATTAAAGGTGTGCCCAGGGCGTGCCTCGGGCGCTAGGCACTCGGAGCGCCAGCTACCTGGCCTGCCCTAGGTTCAGGCGGTCGGGAATTTTAGAGCGCTCGCCCAGGAGCACCTTTTGTGCCTAGACTGTTGGAATTTATAAGCACGTAATACAAATAAAACATGCGCAGCGAAATAAATAATTCATCAATAACGAATTATGGATTGCATAATTAAATAACGAAATACATAAACGTAATTCTTACAGTGCTTCGTAAGAAATCTCCTCAACTATGGTATTAATGTAATCCCCGTTCACAGATCCACATATATATGCCAGCGTTAAATCCCGATATGAATTTGCTAGGAAAATTCTATACTAGAGATTTTATGGAGAGATTTAATTCTTGTGTTTAATGAATTCCCAAGGACTCGTATATATAGGGGAGGCCCAACTTAAATCTTAAGCCATCTTTGTTAGGAAATAAAATCTCTAATCCAACAAATCAAATCCCATGGATTTGATTTCCATATATATATTTTCCTACAATAATATTCCATATATTATTTGGGATTCCTATTTAATTAAATATAATTTAATTAAATATTAATAATAATTAATTCCAAATACAATTATTATTAATTCTCCATAAATTAAATTAAATCAAGTATACTTAATCAACCAACTATAATATATAAAGGGGAACCACTTCTAAAACCAAATGGTAAGTCTAAAACATAAGTCTAAAGGGGATTCTCATCTAAAACCAAAGGGTAAGTCTAAAACATAAGTCCCCACACATTCAGTAGCAACTCTTGCTCCACTTTCACATGTAAGACGACTTCACATGGCCTAACTGCCCTAAGACATATGAGGCCCTTCACATTCATACAAATGTGTGAGCCACATCCGGTATCTAATACCCAGCAGTTAGCACTATTAGTGGACATGTTTATCTAAATAACAAACATACATGTTCTAGTGCCAGAAGCACCCAGTGTCTTCCTTTCAGCAACTAGAATCTTACAGACCTTCTTCCAGTGCCCTTTACTGCTTATAGTAGAGGTACACATCCTCGTCTTCCCGCTCCTTCTTTTGAACATCATCTTAGTGGTAGTGAACTCAAAAGTCTTGAGCATGTTATGAAGTTCAGGCATGGTCTCATCTATTTTATTCATATTGTATTTCACAATGAAGCTAGAATATGAATCCGAAAGCGATTGGAAAATAGCATAAATGGAAACGTTGGTCCTTTAGCTCAATGCCTAAATTACCAAATTTCTAATTTATGCCTATGATCTTAAGCACATGAGATGAAAACTTCTCTCCTTGAGTCAACCTGCATCTGAATAGATCCCTCATATCCTCATAAATCTTGAACGAGATTCAGAGTCGAAGAGATCCTTCAAATGCATGAGCATCTTAAAGGGATCTATGTTTTCACTTTGCCTTTGCAATTCGGGAGTCATGCCGAGCAATATCACACACTGAGCCTGGAAAGCATCCTCTTGAGGCTTCTTCTGAGCTGCTACGTCAAACGTGGCTACCTCAGGAAACCAGCTGCAGGGGTAACCGGGATTGGCTTGTCCAACACATATTCAATCTTTTCTTGCCTTAGCACCAAACACATGTTTCGGTGCCAGTCTAGAAAGTTTGGCCCAGCCAATTTGTTTGTTTCCAAAACACATCTCAATGACTGTTATACATTTCAACTAACCAAGAGAAATAAAATAAAACAAAAATTAAACACATAATTCCTATGATCAATATTCAGCAATCAAAATAAACATGACCTTTCTTTTATATTTATTTTGTCTCCATTATTTTCACATTCTCAACGACCTCATCGGAAGAGTACGAATTTATATCAAATATAAATTATAATGGACTAGGATCCACATTCTTATTATTATAATATCTGCTTGGCTTGATTACTATAATAGAAGAACTGATAGGTCTCCAAACCAATTGCATAACTGCAATTCCTAGTTGATTGAACCTAGTTCAATCGGATGTCCCTAACTTTTCGTTTCCCTGCTTGGGCTAGTGAAACAAAATTAAGTTGGTTTACAACCATCGAGCGACGACATTACTTGTCGCTATAAAAGTCCCGTTAGATGTAGATCTGAGCAAAAGACTTGGGCCTTAAGTACTTATTGGAACAAAATTTTTGGTTTACTTTTAATTTCGATGGAAGACAACGTTTCATCTTAATGAAAAATAATATTTTTAGTGAGGAATGTTTTTAAAGACGGGATATTAATTGCTTAATCGAGATCCAACAAGTTTACTATATCACATTTGAGCAATTACATGGGTGCCGCCTACCCAAACATGATATATACGGACTAAAAAATATTTGAGCGCCGTCTAGCCAAACAATTAATACGGTCCGACAAGTTTTGGGTGCCGCCTACCCAAACAGTTATAACGCGGACTATAATTGCGTTACAAATTATTTAAATTAGTTAACCAAGTGGGAATTAATAATTTATTAAATATTAAACTAAAACTAAAATTCAGTTTAATCATTTAATTGATTATCAATTTTAATTAATCCAATTAATATAATCTTTTATTAGTCCAACTAATAAATTTCTTTTAAGCCAAATTTTATTAACCCAAAATCAACAAATATTTCAGTTTTAAATTCATTAATTTTAGGGGATCAGGTACCAATTTTTAAAATTGCACGGGAGGACCTGTCCAAATTAAATTTGCAAAACAACCCTCCCACATCATCACCCATCCAATTCAGATCCAATTTGAAAAAAATTCAAACAATCCAAATCTAATTTCCAAACCCGTGAACAATTCATCGACATCATCTAAAATCAGTCAATAAGAAAAATCGAAAAACGGTCCAGAAACAGAAACAAACACAGCGGTACAACAGATCAGAAGAACTAAAATAAGGCGGAGCTAGACAAATCGCGGACGCGTAGAAGAGACGCGAAGTGGGTCGCAACCTGCTTCAAAAATCGAGCGTCGTGCCCACGCGTGCAACGTCCTGATCGAGCCAACACAACGACGTATGAAGCGAACCACCATCGTCATATGGTACATGCAGTGAATCGCTCAAAGCGATGAATGGTGACTCGAAGACACCACCGTCGCTACAATCAGGGGACGTGAATTGACCCACCGAAGACGATGACAAAATAGTCGTCGCTTCGCAAGACGTTCACTCTGATGATACTGCCCACGAAGCCACCATTCGAAAAACGCATTGCCGTCACGCTCTGTAGGTGGGTCCTTGTGAATCATCACGAGTCGCGGTCCTTGACCGCCGTCTCGAGCGGCAGAAACATGGACCTCCGCCTTCAGCGGAGTAGTGCGGCGGATGGTGATTAGGGTTTTCGAGAAACCCAATTGAGGAGCAAACAAACAAGATGAAGTTAGGGGGTCTAGGTATGGGTGGGAATTTTAAAAATTAAAATAACCACCAAAACAATTAAACACAAGGCATCACACGAACACACCCCAAACTAAGTCGATTGGTGCGGTCGTTAATTCGACCGTACCCAGTTTATAAAATCTTTATAAACAAATTAATTCAATATGCAATTAATCAAGAGCCTGAAGCTCTGATACCACTATTGGAATTTATAAGCACGTATACAAATAAAACATGTGCAACGGAATAAGCAATTCACCAACAACGAATTATGGATTGCATAATTAAATAACAAAATACGTAAACGTAATTCTTACAGTGCTTCGTAAGAAATCTCCTCAACTAAAGTATCCATGTAATTCACGTTCACAGATCCGCACAGATTTGCTAGCATTAAATCCCCGTATGAATTTGCTATGAAAATTCTACACTAGAGATTTTATGGAGATATTTAATTCTTGTGTTTAATGAATTTCCAAGGATCCGTATATACAGCGGAGGCCCACCTTAAATCTTAAGACATCTCGGTTAGGAAATAAAATCCCTAATCCAACAAATCAAATCCCATGGATTTGATTTTCATATATATATTTTCATCCAATAATATTCCATATATTATTTGGGATTCCTATTTAATTAAATCCAATTTAATTAAATAGTAATTTCTCCATAAATTAAATATTAGATCCAATTTAATACTTAATCAACAAACTATAATATGTAAAGGGGAATTACTTGTTGTGTGACCAATAGACCCTTATATATCGAGCGGTTGGTCAAACTAATGGTCTTAGTTGAACCCTAGACAATAAATCAGACATTCACAATATAAAAGGTATGTTGCGAGGTATTTGCAACAAGCTGTAACATTACGCGGTCTATTGTGATAATATCCTTTCATTCGCGAATGCCGATTCAATCTTGACCATGATGAAGTGTCTATTCAAATAATTTAATTATATTTTCTCATTACGCTAATTGATCAGGTTTGTCACATTTGGACACAAAGTCCAAACGTGACGTGCATTGGTCAATGACTAACGATCCAATTAGTATGAGAAGACGAGCACTCTCTCTAAATCCACATTGAGGAATGAATTATTTTCTTGGCTCAACTACCACACACATGCATTTCGTGATGAACTCATCCATGCCATATCTACCCATTAAGGGTGCAAGCGTTGGTCATGGTCAAAGTTCACCACTCCATACATGTCGTGCGTATTGACCTCAAGTCAGAGGAATATCACATCTCTCCCACTAACCAAGACACCCTAGACACTTAAGTGAAGTAACATCAAATGGTTTCTCGGATGGATATACCAATACCCTCTAAGGTATCTGTTCATCCATCATGAGATACCTAGTATATCGTAGTAAGTTAGAACTACTACACTCTCTAAGAGTATGATGCAGATCGCACACCAATCTCAAATGCATCATCAATATCTCATTCTTGATGATATTTGACCGGGGCTATTTGAGAACCATATCGAATTCATCTCAGGTCTCACATCCTCAATGACAACATTGGTTCATGAAAACACTTACATGAATAAAGGCAGACAATCAAACATAATATTCAAACAAGTATATTGTCATACATTAATATTAAATGAACTATAATATTAAATCAATCTGAATATCATCGAGTATTATGTCCTTGCAAATGATTGTCTCTAGGACACTAATACTAACATAGACTCGGGGCGCTAGGCGTGCCTAGGCATGCCTTGCACACATGCCATAAAAATGTTATTTTGTATTACTTGTTTGAAATAAAAAAAAAATTAATGTTTCCAATAATATCAGAATAATAATAATAAAAAAATCTCTTAAGGCTTAATATTTAAGTGAATCGTGAATCTAGGGATTCAACTTTCAGATTCACTTTAAAAAAAAAAAAACTGCA
The DNA here is from genome assembly GCA_037126765.1 of Stenogyne calaminthoides. NCBI lineage: Eukaryota > Viridiplantae > Streptophyta > Magnoliopsida > Lamiales > Lamiaceae > Stenogyne > Stenogyne calaminthoides. Next base: position 23,403,039 of record JBBCBC010000027.1, read on the forward strand.
AACACTTCTTTCTCTCATTTACGTCCACGTATGATATTAGATCAAAGGGGAAAAAAGCCGCAGCAAAAGGTCCTAACTAAGTTGAGAAGAAGAAAGAGCTGAAGGGGCAAGGGCAAGGGTAAGGGTGAGGGTGTGGGAGGATCAACTTTTAGACTTAGAGATGAAGATGAAAATGAAATTGAATTTAACTTAGAAGGTGAAAATGTGGAGGAAGAAGAATTTCGTGAGGACAATCCACGTTATGATGATGATGATGAGGAGTTTACTATTGATGAATTCGTTGATGGAGATCATGAATAGTTTGCTATTTATGTCTTTAATTTCGTGATTAAACTGGATATTTACTGTATGTTATTATCGTACTTCTATAATTTGATGTTTATGTCTTTATTTTGTGTGATTTATATGTTTTTAACCTTCAATTCGTTAGTTAATTATATGTTAGTATGATTAGCAAGGTTTACTCAGCATTTGCATGATTTTTGGCCTTGAAGTGCCCAAGGCGTAGCGCCTCGGGCACTAGGCGCACCCCAACGCCTTATGCCTTTAATAACTATGGATATAAATATTAAACAAGCTTGAACGTAAATTTATATTTAGTACAATCTAAAGCTCGGCTCGATAGGTAATAAAAAAATAAAACACGTATAAAAAGATAAAAGCTCGTTCTAACCCCACTCGATTAATTAGCAAACAATCTTAAATTTGTTTTCTAACAAGCTTGAACAACATTGCGTTTGTCTCAATTCGACTCATTTACAGTTCTATCTATACGTAAAATATGTATAACAAAATAGGTAGAAGGAGGAAGTGCCAGCCGAGTGTAGAAGAGTGTGGCCCACCGCTACGAGGAGCAGCAGGGCAAGGCTTATAACAATAACATTTGGATCTGCTAAAAAAGCCACTTCTTTTGCATTTACCATACGAAAAGCTTCCCATCTTACAAGTTAATAAACAGCTCAGATCACCGCAACGCCCTATGTATTTATGACTTCTAATTTTGCACTGTTTTTTCGCTTCTGAATGCACCGCAAATTCCACTGCCATATAAAACGTGATTTTGGGTACAAAAGAATATAATTATTTATGCATGTTACTTCTAAACATAATGCATCATCAAGTAAATTAAGCATTGCGTTGATAAGTTTTTTCCTTATAAATCTTTCCTTGCATGTATTGCTAAATTTCGGAATTCTACGTGATAGCGTCAAAATAATTTCTAGGTTAAGTCTTGTATGCACCCAAGTTCATTCATGCAACTTGTTATACTGAAAGATGCAACTTGTTTACACTTAATCGTGCAAGTATTAATATGAAAAAAATAGTTGTACGATTCAGTGTAAATAAATTGCATATTTCAATATAACAAGTTACACGATTCTAAAATGCAGTATAATTGCGCGGCGACAGATGCGCATGAGATGAGAACCACTCTAATTTATGTTACAACCTAGCAAGCCTACTATTTTTTTAGGGAAGAATCAATTACAGATTAGGTATTTATTATATCAAATCTTTTTGTGTTTGATTTAGTCCATACCTATAATTGAAAATACATTATACTTGTTAGGAAAATAAGTTGACTTTTAGATTTGATGAAAATCTTTAAATATTTTTTTTACAGGTTTTTTTTTTTTTGACAGGTTGAAAATCTTTAAATATTAAAAACAAATATTATTCTATTTTTATAGATATAAATCAGGAAGTCAAGAAATTGCAATTAAGATAACATGATGAATAGCAAACAAAGACACCCAGAAAATAATCGTCCACGTTTTAGAACTGAATATGTTTTCAATTTGGCTAAATCTTGTATGCATCCAGGTATGTAACCTATTTATATTAAAACTTGCAATTATTTTTTTATATTAATAATTACACGGTTCAATGCAAATAAGTTGCATCTTTCAGTGTAATAAGTTGCACTGTTCTAAAATTCACTATGAGTGCACAATGCACAGTGCAAAGGATGCACATGATAACCACTCTTAGTTTATGCAATATATATGGTGACAAATATATTAAAACTTTTACCAATAGATTTCATTTTAGTATATTATGCATTAAAATTACATTTGAAACGAATGGATTATAATATTTTGATGTTTCAAATTGATTATATTATGAGGAAACTGAAAATGAAAATTATTTTAATTTAATCAACCGCCGGATGCTTACAGATCTAATAAGTAATGATTAATTATTTTTTGAAGATTAATGTAAAATATATACAATGTTAAACTTTATCACAAGGTCGATGTTAATTACATCTACAAAAACAATTATTCGTACGTATTCTTTTTATATTTAAGTTGGAAGAAGAAATAACGTTGAAAATTCACAGCAAGAACTTACCAGAGATGAGGAGGAGGAGGAGGAAGATTAAACAAAGAAACCGCTTATCCATTCTTAATTAATTCGAGTATTTCTTTCTTATTCTTTTTCTTCCCTTTGACATGTGAATGAATAAGCTTGCTCATTATATAATTGTTGATAAAGATATGGAAGGAGATATTGATAAAGATACATATAAGATTTCTATACTATAATTATATTCACTATTTGTATCTATGTTTAGGGTTCGATTTTATTTTATTTTATTTTATTTATGCCTTGTTTGTGTTTCTGGTTAACTAAATTATTTCATAGGCTGATATGCGTGACCTTGGTTGTTGGCTCTAATACATGGATTCTTCAAAAAATAACAGTATGCAGTATCGGATTCGCCTGGGGTGCGATTCGGGTGGGATTCGCATGAGATTCGCACCCGATTCGCCACGTGGCGAATCCCAATTTTTTTTAATTTTTTATTATCGGATACGCGTATCCTGTTCCGAGGATACGCGTATCGGATACGTATCGAGATTTTTTTGTAAAATTTATTAAATTTTGGGTTTTTTTTTTTTGTAAAAAATTAAAACTTACTAATAATTTGAAGGACACACTCTAAAACTTATTAAATATTAAAATTTATTAATCTTTTATTATGATTTATGACTTGTATAGGTTAATGATATTTGATTTAATTGTTGTTTTGTTACTTATGGGATGAATTCCTTGATATTAGTACTTGTGTTTTAAATACTCTTGATATTATTACATGAGTTATATATAATTGTTGTAAATTTTTTAATATTATTACAGGTGATATATATAATTAAATTAAAAAAATTGACGTATCATGGCCGTATCGTATCCTAAAAAATTGAAAATCTACGAATTCACGCACCCGAATCGTATCGTATCTGCACCCCGCACCCGCACCCGTGCAACACAGGTTGTTGGCTGATATGTGTGACCTTGCATGGCTGCTCCGCATGATTGGCATGAAGAGGTTTTGGGCCAATATGGGCTGGCATGCGCAGGATATTTATTTACAAAAATATAAAGCTGTTATTGAGAATCGAACCCAAATCTAAAAAGATAATATGTAAGAATATTAGGCAAATATAGTGTGAACAAGTTTTACAGTGAAACTGATTAAGGAGTGTGACTTATATTACTAAAGTGCGTAATTTTTTACTGTAAAGTGTGTGACTTTTTACTATAAAGAGTATTACTCATAAAAGTGAAGGGTGTGACTTATATTATAGCAAAGAGTGTCGTAGTGATAACTGAAGTGTGTGACTTATATTATTAAAGTGTGTGACTTATATTACTAAAGTGTATGTCTGTAAAAAAAAAACCAGTTTCACGGTGAACAAGTTTCATAGCATACCAACTCAAAATATTAACCACCATACTATAAAAATTTAATATTAAAAATTGAAGATTTATATAAAATATATCGTGTTTATTTATTTTAATAACATATGCATATTTAATTATTTATAGATTAAAATTCACAGTCGATTGATAAATAAAAAATAGAGGTAACACTTGTTATCTAGTGGATTTAAATATATGAAGAAACATTTTTTTTTACTTAAGTTTACAAATTGTACATATAATACAATTTCAAATGGTGTTCTTTTATTGTAATATTTTTACATTTTGCATGTAATACTGTTTCGTTTTGATTATATAACCTTCATAACTTACCTTAAATTTTCTTATGTTTAGATTGTAATATCATTATGTTTTTTCTTGTAATACTGTTATGTTTTTGCATGTAATATTGTTATGTTTTGTTTGTAATACTGTTATGTTTTGCTTGTAATACTGCTTTAGTTTCTTATTGAAATCAAATTTGAAGGCATTAATGATTGTTAATTATGAATTTTAATACTGCTTCAGCTATGCATTTAATACACTTTAAAATTTTAACTTTTTCTTATATTTAGCTATAATACTTTTATAATTTTACATGTAATACTGTTACATTTTGCTTGTAATACTGCTTCAGTTTTGTATGTACCCTTCAAACTTATGTAGACAATAATGTAAGGTTATCTAGATAAATAAATTAGTGAGAAATTTATTTAATAAATATTTAATGTGTTATAATGGTGAGTTTACTTTTAAATTTTTGTAACCAGGGTTCAATTTTAAAGAAGAGCTGATTTTTTAAATTTTTTGTTTTACAGAAAAATATATATAAAAAGAATCAATTCACAGTTACTAGGGATTAGTGATAGTATGATTTAATAAAAAATTAATGTGTCATAGTGCTGAGTTTATTTTTAAAAATTTTTTGTGACTGGGTTCAATTTCAATGAATAGCTGATTTTTAAAAGAAAAAAAAAAAAAAACTCCCTATTATTAAGGATCAAACCCACAACAATGGGTTATACAAAGCTGCTACGTACCATTGGGCTACTAAAGCTTATGATACCAAACTCATACCCGTGCATTTTTTTTTTATTATTATGGTTTGTTAAATATAATATTTTCACATGTGAAAATTTTCACATAATACCTAGTCTATAAATAAATAGGCTCTATATTGTTACTTAGGCTTTATAAATATATTGACTACTATTTAATGTGAATAGGCTCTATATTGTTACTTAGACTTTATAAATATATTGACTACTATTTTATGTGAATAGTCTTGATATGTCAAATATAAAACTTTCAATTTAATAAAAATAATACTTCAAAGCATAATAAATTTATTAGATTTGAAAATTTATATTTCTACTAGAGTTTCTCGCGTATTTACAATTATTTTATGTGAATTGTGTATTTTGAGATATTAAAAATATAAATACAAATACTTAAAATCACAATATTTTCTTCTTTAAGATTTGATTTTTTTTTATATATAGTCTCATTATACATATTTTTACAATATTGATCCACATCCAGGAAACGGAAAGCAAGACTTGACGAGTTTTCTCTAGAGTTTCCTTCGTTTAGATCAGAGTTTGACATCTCTGACCAAATAGAGAAAAATCACTAACCACAATAATATCAAGAGAACCACTGTTGAGAAAACACAGTTGGTCATCTCCCATCTCTCAGGACCTTGAACCGCCATGGGAGATATCGCTATACCGCTTCTAACGTCAGACCGTACGGAAGAGCGGCTGTGTCAGGGAAATTCGTCCTTTTTCCTGCATAAATGAGCTGAATTCCTCCACCACCATTGAGGGGCCCTCAAAACCGTTAGGGCAACACAAATCAAAGGACTACATTGCCCTCGCACATAATTGATACCCCGATTTTGCCATTCCATCAAACATGGTATAAAGGGCAATTCATTTATATTCTCAAGTAAGTTATCTCTATTTTTCACATATACTTGTGCGTGTTCTTGGTTCTTAAGTTTCCCATTTCTATTTACACTCTTGAACTGAGGTGACTTGAGAGTCGGAGGATCGACGTCAGAGCCCCTTCGGCTCGATTTTTGTGCAGATTCTGGCGACCACAATGGAGAGAGTCTAAAATCGTTGCTGCGAAGCTCTCATCTTACAATCCAAAAGACTCAACTTAGGTAAATTCATACACGTGCCTATTCTTTCTTTCTTTGTTATACGTGAGATCTGAACCACCTCACATCACATATATATTAGGATTTCATTAATATATATCTTCACCATTATAATTTGATATATCAAATCATTAATGTATATTCAAACGTTATTAGTTTATTAATATATATCTTGTTGGTCCCAAATAATGAGTTTAACACGTGTATGGGGGGAATACACGCGTGCAAAACTTTTAAAACTTTTTCAGTGAACAGTGAGTCAGACTATTGAGGCAACAACACTGATGGGCGACTACTCTGAATACAAGTCTAGCTTAAAACTTGACTTGTGTCAGCCATTCTTAGATTTTATAGTCACTTGGCCAAATAATTCCCACCAAATGAGTTAATTTTGTAGTAAGGCCCTTTGAGCTTTTAAACTTATTATCTTTGGCAACCTACAAGAATTCAATCATTTCACCTATCTTTCTTGAGCCTAATTAATCCATAATGACTTGTAAAGCTTAATTGTCAAAGTAAAATTGTTGAAAGAGGAACAAAAAGAATGAAAGAAACAACCTTGTAAGAAAGAGAGAAGAAAAAGGGGTGTGGGGGGTGGGTGTTAGTGTTAGTGTCCTAGAGACAATCTATTGTAAGGACATAATAATCGATGATATTCAGTTTGATTTAATATTATAGTATTATAGTTCTTTTAATATTAATGTATGGCAATACACTTGTTTGAATATTATGTTTGATTGTTTGCATTTATTCATGCAAGTGTTCCCATGAGTCATTGCTGTCATTGAGGTTGTGAGAACTCAGATGGTTTAAGCATGATTCTCAAATGGCCCAGATCAAGGATCATCAAGAATGGGATATTGATGATGCAATTGAGATTGGTGTGCGATCTGCATCATACTCTTAGAGAGTGTAGTAAGATCTCACTTACTACGAGATACTAAGTATCTCATGGTGGATATACAAATACCTTAGAGGGTATTAGTATACGCATCCGCGAAACCATTTGATGTAAGTCCACAATATGTGTCTATGGGTTTCTCGGTTAGTGGGAGCGATGCGGTACTTCTTTGAATTGAGGTCAATATGCACGACATGTGTGGACTGATGAACCTTGACCATGACGGCGCTTGCACCCTTCCATGTGTAGATATGACTTGGATTGAGTTCATCACGAAGTGCATGTGCATGGTAGTTGAGCCAATAATAGGATTCATTCCTCAATGTGAATTTAGAGTGAATACTCATCTTCTCATCATAATTGGATCAAAGTCATCGGCCGATGCACTTCAAACTTAGACTTTGTGGCTAAGTGTGACATACATGATCAATTAGTGATTATAGATAATATGATTAAGTTATTTGAATAGACACTTCATCATGTTCAAGACTTAATCATAATTCGCGAATGAAAGGAGGAAATCGTAATAGCACATGTTTCAGTTACAGATAGTTGCATGTTTCTCACAACATACCTCATATATTGAGAATGTCTGATTTGTTATCTAGGGTTCAATTAAGACCCTTAGTTTGACTAATCGCTTGATATATGAGGGTCTATGGGTCACACAACAAGTAGTTCCCTATTACGGATTATAGTTGGTTGATTAAATGTTAAATTGGATTTAATATTTAATTTATGAAGAATTAATTAATAATAGATTAATTTGAAATTAATTATTATTAATTTTTAATTATATTGGATTTAATTAAATAGGATTCTCAATAATAATATATGGAATATTATTATAGAATTTAATATATATGGAATTAAATCCGTAGAGATTTGATAAACATGGGAATTAAATCCGTAGAGATTTTATATATGAGAAATAAATCTAAGAGATTTATTTTATAAGATTATGGATTTTATTTCCAAATCAGATTAGCTTAAGATTTAGATGTGTCTTCCCTATATATATGAGCTCTTGGGAATTCATAATATAAGTGTTCATATTTTCTCCATAAAATCTAGAGTTAGAATTTTCCTAGCAAATTCGTCTCGGGATTCAACGCTGGCAAATCCGTGCAAGTCCGTGACTAAGGATTACGTGGATACCTTAGTTGAGAAATCTGCTCTCAAGTTACTGTAAGATTTCTTGTTATGATTATCGTAATCGTTTATGCAATTACACGTTAGTTGTTGGTGAACTGTTTAATTTCACTGCGCATGTATTATATGTTTACGTGCCTCTATATTCCAACGCAGGGGGGCTTGAATTAAAAAAAGGAAAGGAAAAAAAATCGTTAAAAAATGGCTAGAATAAGAGCTTTAAAAAAAAGGAGCTCAAAAAATGAAAAATAAGCTAAAAAAAAACAAGGCTCAAAAGAGCTTAAAATGTACAAAAAAAGGTTATAAGGAAAAAGGGAATGATGAATGAATTTTTGTGAGCTTGAAATGAGAAAAGAAAGAGTTATGAGAGTTGTATCAATTTTGAAATGTGAAGAATTAGTTAACTCTTAAAGTTCTACAATTTTGTGAGTTACTTGTCCAAATTCATCTTATCCTAGTTCAAAGAGCCTACATTACTACCTGATGAAGTCCACCTTGATTTGATTATTAAAACCCTTGTAAAAGGTGGAGAACATGAGACCAGTGGCAAAAAAATGGTTTTATATTTTTGTGAAGTGATTTTTTAGTGTAAACACGTTCTATGCAAATACTTGAGTGATGAGTGAAACAAACCTTGAGAGGAGTAGTGAGACAAGCACTTGAACTTTCATCGTTTTGATCATAGCATGATAGAAGGAGGTTAGGGAACTTGATTGAGTAAATTTGATTTCATCGGGGGGCTACTTGATCTTATTTCACCATGATTTGTTGTACCAAATAACCATCCACATCACAATCATCCCCCTTTATTCTTTTCTTTCATTGCTTGGGGACAAGCAATATTTTAAGTTTGGGGGAGTGATGAGGGTCATAATTGCTTGTTTTATGGTCATTTTTTGTGTCATATTTGATGATGTGATTTGATCTCTTTTGCAATGAAAAGTGTTATTAATCCCGTTTATTTGATATTGTGATGAAGTGTGTAGGAAAATGGTGAAAATAAGCAAAAAAGTGGTGCAAAACTGATCTGACCTAAACGGATGTTGGAGAAGATGGATGAACCATTAGAAGCTCCTGAAAGATTTTACATAATCTTCATGATATCATTGCCTTATTCTTTTTCCTTATTTATTCCTTTAATCTTTTTATTATACTTGTGAATATTCTCCCGATTATATTAGTTTAATTAACGCGATTTATTGTCATAGTTAGAAAGGTTTGACGTGCACGACATATATATATATATGTACTCTGATATCTCATAATGAGGATATCAGAAAAATATTCAGCAAAAATGTTGCTTTTGTTCATGTTTTTTCATGGCACCAGAGCAGGAAAAGATCAACCAAGCTTCCGCATAATAATAAAATTAAAAAAATCAGTTCTTAGACGTGGTTTTTCAACTCGTCAATCATGACAAAGAAGAGTGAAGAGATGTCTGATTCAAAGTGTTGGGAGATGAATTTAATAAAGAAGTTTTGATTAGATCCCAAAAACCCTGAGTATGACATGTTCAGGATAATCTTGATAGACTGGGTCAGGTTTTAGTATAGATTGTTCAGGAAGTTATCTGCACCATGTATAGTCAGCATATATAGATCAGGTTAGATTTTGAAGACACTGAAGACTCAGTAAGTAACTGAAGACACTGAAGACTTAGTATGCCACTGAAGACACTGAAGACTCAGTATGTCACTGAAGACACTGAAGACTCAGAAGATACTGAAGACCCAGTAGTTACTGAAGACTCAGTAAGATACTGAATACTCAGTATAACCTGAATGTTCAGAGGCACTGAATATAATCTATCTGAAGACTACAAAAACTAAGAAAAACGCAAATATTCAGAAAAGTAGATATTGCCCAAAACATTCATATGCAGACAAAATGAACTAAGTCTAAGTGTTGTTTAAGGTTGTCTCATTCAGAGAGATTGACCAAAAAAGAGTCGTTTTGTTTGTCTACATTCACTGAAGTCAAGAACCAATCAGACGAAGACAACACTGTACTTTACTGACACTGAAAGCGACAGGACCCTGAATCATGTCAGTAGTACTAAGTTCCAGACTGCAAAAATTGGTGATTGGCTACATGACTGCATATTTCCTAAAACATGCAAGGGAGTGTTCAAACCTTAAATATAGCCGTTCATCAAACACCAGAAGAGGAAACTCATAAAGTTATCTCTTCCAACGGATAGTTTTCAAAGAGTGACCTTGGTGAAGTTGCCTATAAATACCAGTGACCCTTTACATTGAGAGGTTACGGGAAATTTCAAAGCAACTCAAGAGCTCATTCGTATTATTGCAAATTGAGGCACTCGAAATACCCTAGAATTTCTCAAGTGTTTCACATTGGAGAGAGCTCACTATTCTAAGCCTAGAGTGATAGATATATCCAAAGCTTAGAAGAGATATCCTAGCCTTTGCATAAGTTCTTATTGTAAAGGATATCTCACCCTAGTTGGAAACCAACCCAAAACCCAAACCCTTTGTTAAGGTAGTTTGTGTGTGTTTTGTTGGTGAGTTAGAGTTGTAAAGAGTAAGTAAGCTACAGTGAGTTAGCCAGAAAACTCTAGAGAAGAAGTTAGTAAGCTACTTGTAGTAGTCTGAACACTTGTGTGTGTTTGAGTTAGTAAGCTGCAGTGAGTCAGCCAGAAAAGTCAAGGTAGAAAAGTGAGTAAGCTACAGTGAGTTAGCCAGAAAGCTTTAGGAAGTGGTTAAGATATTTCTCTGAAGATCAGAGAGAGTGGACGTAGGAGCTTGAGTCTCTGAACCACTATAATTGCTGTGTTGTTTTGCTTTCTGTACTGCATTATTATATGTTGCATGTTTTTCACTGAAAGCATAGTTCACTGATATTCAGTTGGAACCAATCCACTGAACTTGCATCAAATTGATCACAACCTTAATCACTGTTTTATTGAAGGGAAGATTTTCAGCAAAGCTAAAACGAGTATAAACTTAGGGCCAACCATTCCGCACACTTGAGTAGCTAGAACAGATAGTTACCAAACTGAACTAACTCTACTGAGGGTTCAGTAAGATAATTATCTGATCCAAGCGCCTCAGGATCTCTGATAAACTCAGGCTCAGTTGGGCTAATCTGAAGCTTCTGAAAGCAGCTCAGGATCATTGTCTTAGTAGACTTTGACTCATGGCAATCCGTGCTTCTCAGGGCAAAATCATCAGGATAACCTGACCCATCTGACCTCAGTGAAAGAAAAGTTTTAAAAATCACTGAACACGTGTATTCCCCCCCATACACGTGTGAGACTCGTTAGCACCGGGACCAACACAAAGTATACTATTGTAGATGTAATGTCTCCATATTACGTTATCGATCCGATAATCGAAATACAATTTTTACTAGCGATCTTCTACGCGATGGAAACTATATAGATTGGGCTGATGAGATGAGTAATGCTCTTTATGCGAAAAATAATTTTTTCTTCGTCGATGGTTCTCTTCCAATGCCGGTAGAAGGTACATCAAATTTAATTATATGGAAAAAGTACAATGCTATGGTGAGGGGCTGGTTGCACAGTTCAATGGATAAAGAGCTACGCAGAAGTGTCAAACACGAGAAGACAACACGTGAGGTTTGGGAAGACTTGTAGGAGCATTTTGGTAGTGAAAGTGCACCTAGGACCTTTGAACTAAAGCGCTCGATCACCCTCACAAAGCAGGAGAAACTTTCAGTTTCGGCTTACTACACGAAATTAAGGGGCTTTGGGACGAGTTTGAAGCAATCTCGCCAATTCCCATATGTAAATGTGCATGTTGCACATGTGACGTTCCTAAACAGTTGACAGCCATGAGGGAGAAGGAGCAAATGTACGAATTCTTCATGGGCTTAGATGAAGGATTTGGGACAGTGAAAACCCAAATATTTAGCACAAAATCGATGGTGACACTGGGAGCAGCTTTCTATATTATTTCAGAAGATGAACACTAAAAGAAAATATCGGTGGCTGGAAAGACAAGTGTGGATGCAGCATCGTTTCAAACACACTCGGTACAATGTCAAGATAAAGATGGGGAACATTGGGACAACAAGTGTGAACCAAAGAAGTGCACACATTGTTGTGGACTCTATCACACTGCTGATGAAAGTTACGAGATTATAGGTTACCCAAAGGAGAGGGGCGGGTGAGATATAAGTAAGAGGGATGATGTGCGAAACAAGCAGAAAAGCACAACGAAGATCGCTCATATGGCTAAAGGTGGCAACCCAATTCCGGGGATAACAATCGATCAATATTCAAAGATGGTGGAGTGTTTTTGGGAAATCTGGAGAATGTTGCAGGCAGCCCATGAAGATAATCCCTCAATTAATATGGCTGGTAAGATGAACAACTCAAGACCTTAGATAACTGACTCCGGGGCAAGACAACATATAACTTGTGATGACAGGTTGGTCATTAATGAAACAAACTCAGACACTAAAATGCTCGTGTAAATTCCGAATGGGTATGTAATTCCAATGAAGAGTGTTGGGGATGCAATTTACTTTTAGTTAGTAGATTGACGAAGGATATGAATTGTGTTATCACATTTTCCCCTAAATTTTGCGTTGTTCAAGACTTATTTTTGAGCAACCTGATTGGAGTGGGTAGGCACTATGATGGCCTTTATTGCTTGGAGCCAATAGCTAAAGAAGGTATGGCCATGTCAGCCTCTGTTGATTTAAAGATTTGACATAAAATATTAGGACATGCTACAAGTTTAAAGACTCAACTTTTTGATTTTGATAATAATTTTGGTGAAATTTTTACTCTTTTTTTGAGGGTTAAGTAAACTAGATTACCGTTTCCTAGAAGTACCATTCAAACTACTTTCTGTTTTGAACTCATTCATTCTGATATTTGGGGTTCTTATCGAACGCCTTCATTTACTGGTGCCTGTTATTTTTTGTCTGTGATTAATGACTTTAGTAGAGGTGTGTGGGTGTTTCTCATGAAAAGAAAATATGAAGTGCGTCATTTTTTAATCACCTTTTGCAATATGGTGCGTAGTCAGTTCGGGAAAAACGTTAAAAGAATTAGAACTGATAATGGAGTTGAAATTCAATCTAATTTCGTTATGGATTATTATGGTGATAATGATATTATTCTTGAAACATCTTGCACGAACACACATCAACAAAATGGGATTAGTCGAGAAAAAGCATAAACATATCTTAGAAGTTGTAAAGGCTTTGCGTTTTGAAGCGGGATTACAAATTGATTCTTGGGGAGAGTACATTTTGACTGCAACATATATTTTAAATCGTTTGCCCTCAAAGGTTCTCAAACAAAAAAACCCCTTACGAAATTTTATTTGGAAAAGTGCTGAATTATCAACATCTTAGGGTGTTCAGATTCTCAGTTTATGCTAAGGATAATCGGAAAAGGGGAGATAAATTTAGGGTGAGATGGCATCAATGGATTTTTCTTGGGTATCCTTTTTCTCAAAAGGGATATAGGGCCTACGACCTTGAGACAAGGAAAATTTATACTTCACGCGATGTGAAGTTTGTTGAAAATAATTTTCCATTCAAAGAAGTTGACAAAAGAGCTACATATGATAGGATTAATTACCGAAGACTAGTGGAGTGGGAAATGTTAGTATTAGTGTCCTAGAGACAATCATATGTATGGACATAATACTCGATGATATTCAGTTGATTTAATATTAATGTATGGCAATACACTTGTTTGAATAGTATGTTTGATTGTTTGCATTTATTCTTATATGTGTTCCCATGAACCAATGTTGTCATTGAGGATGTGAGACCTCAGATGACTTAAGCATGGTTCTAAAATAGCCCCGATCAAGGATCATCAAGAATGAGATATTGATGATGCATTTGAGATTGGTGTGCAATCTGCATCATACGAGTGTAGTAGTTATCACTTACTACAAGATACTAGGTATCTCATGATGGATGCACAGATACCTTAGAGGGTATTGGTATACCCATCCGAGAAACCGTTTGATGTTATTCCACTTAAGTGTCTACGGGTGTCTCGGTTAGTGGGAGCGATGTGATATTCCTATGACTTGAGGTCAATACGCATGACATGTATGGAGTGATGAACTGTGAACATGACCGACGCTTGAACCCTTAATGGGTAGATATGTATGACATGGATTGGGTTCATCACGACGTGCATGTGCGTGGTAGTTGAGCCAAGAAAAGGATTCATTTCTCAATGTGGATTTGGAGAGAATGCTCGTCTTCTCATACTAATTAGATCGTTAGTCAGTGGCCAATGCACGTCACGTTTGAACTTTATGTCCAAATGTGATAAACGTGATCAATTAGCATAATGAGAAAATATAATTAAATTATTTGAAAGACACTTCATCATGTTCAGGATTTAATCGGGCATTCGTGAATGAAAGTATATTATCACAATAGCCCATGTAATGTTACAGGTTGTTGCAAATACCTCGCAACATACCTTATATATTGAGAATGTCTGATTTATTGTCTAGGGTTCAATTAAGACTGATGGTCCCAATTTGAAAACCCAAGAATGCGGAAAATACCATGTAATGCATATAAAATAGGGGTGAGGGCAGAGTGATTCCAATTTTTTTTTTGCTTTTAAGAACGATGTGTGTTTTGCTTATAATCGAATGCATAAGGCAAGTAATAACATAAAGCAGTAAAGAACACACAATTTTATAGTGGTTCGGACAACTCGTCCTACATCCACTCTTCCCTTCATGGGGCACCGACTTAACCAACTGGACTTAGTTTACCGTGTTAGTCCAACACCCAACAGATGTTTACCGAGTTCACACTCAAACGGGACTTATCACCCTCACGGGATCGCCTATAGATGTTTACCGAGTTCTCACTCAAACGGGACTTATCACCCTCACGGGATTGCCTAGATGTTTATCGAGTTCCCACTCACCTACAAACTTAACCTATCAAACTGATTTTGGTAAGGTTTGTTTGGTTTCCAACTAGGGTGAGATTTTCCCTTACATTTGTTTAGCCTCAATGCTAAGGATGGGAAAATCTCTCTAAGCTTAGGATATGACATTTTTGCTTAGATACAATGAAGAACACTCTTGGGTAAATTTGGATATGTAATGCTCTGTGTTCTTGAATGGAGTTGCTTGAATATTTGGCTTTTAATTCACTTTGCAGATCCTCCATCTTCTTCTTTTGAAGATAGTGCAATGTATTTATAGTGTGGATTTGAATATTACCGTTGGAGAGTAATATTCAAATCCATACTAATAATCTTCCAGCTTTTCTTTGTCCTTTTGCACTGTTGTTTGCAGCTTTATGTCACATCCATATATGTTGTTATCTTCTTATTGATCAGCTGCTTTTGTGTGTCTAACGGATCGATCATTTCATGAATCTTTTTTGTTCATCGCTTCTGATTCTGCACTGCATCTGGACTGCATCGAAATCGCATCGATTCGGCCAAAGATAACAGATCTGATCTGTTTCAAAGATATCGATCCGACCAGATCTGATTCTTGCCTGGTGATCTGATCTGCCATAGGTGATCGATCCGATATCTGCATGGTGATTCTTCTTCCCTGGTGATCGATCTGCCTGATTGATCGATCGATACCCGCAGATGATCCGATTCTTGCACAGGTGATCGATCTGCCGACGGTGATCGTCTGCCTGATGAATCAGATCGAATTCTGATCGATTAGACCGCAATCAGATTCGTTAGACAAGATCAGATCACCGCGACCTTTGCATCATTCTTTGCATCAGCTCTTTGCATCAACATCATCAGCATTTCTTCTTCAAAAATCAGCATGTTTCTTCTTGTTCAAATTTCATCGGTTTACTCGGAACTCATCCTATTTCATCCGATCTTGATCGGCCTCGTCGTCATGACCTCGTCGATCTCGATCATCTTCATCCGATTTCATGAGTTCCCCCTCAATTTGTTCTTCCGTTCCCCCTCAACTTGTTATCTGTAAATTAGCTTCAAAAAACACAAGTTGATAATGTTTTGGCATAATTAATCAAAACTAAAATATCCCAACAAAGACCGTTAGTTTGACTAATCGTTCGATATATAAGGGTGTATGGGTCACACAACAAGTAATTTCCCTTACAAATTATAGCTGGTTGATTAAATATTAAATTGGATTTAATATTTAATATATGGAGAATTAATAATAATTATATTTGGAATTAATTATTATTACTATTTAATTAAATTAGATTTAATTATCTAGGAATCCCAAAATATTATATGGAATATTACTGTAGGAAAATATATATGGAAATCAAATCTATGAGATTTTACCAAACCGCTTCCTTCGCTGCTTCACAAGCAGCTACGTATTCGGCTTCCATGGTAGAATCGGCGATGCATTTCTGCTTTACGATTCTCCATGTCATGGCTCCTCCCCCCATGCAAAACACACTACCTGAGGTAGACTTTCTGGAGTCAACGTCTGATTGAAAATCCGAGTCCGTGTAACCCATGGGGATTACACTGTCAGACTTGTAAACTAACATTCTGTCCCGTGTCCTCTTCAAATACTTCAGAATATTTTTTACCAAAGTCCAATGCGCTTTCCCAGGGTTGCTTTGATATCTAGCTACCATGCCTACGGGAAAGTAGATATCCGGTCTCGTGCACAGCATTGCTTACATGAGGCTTCCCACAGCCGAAACATAAGGGATGCCTTTCATGACATCTATCTCATTCTGTATTTTGGGACACATTTCTTTAGATAGATGGATTCCATGTCTGTAGGGCACAAAATCTTTCTTGGAATCTTGCATGCTGGAGCGTTTCAAAACAGTGTCTATGTATGAGGCTTGCGAAAGCCCGATCATCATTTTCTTGCGATCTCGAGTGATCTTGATCCCTAGGATGTGACCGGCTTCCCCTAGATCCTTCATATCAAATTGTTTTGATAGTCATGCCCTTACGTCCGATAACACCTTTACATCGTTTCCGATGAGCAGTATGTCGTCAACGTATAGTACCAAAAATACTGATGCAGTTCCGTCACGCTTTTTGTAAACACAACTTTCAAAGTTGTTTTGATCAAAACCGTAGGATTTTATAACTTGATCAAAACACTGATTCCAAGCACGGGATGCTTCCTTCAGCCCATAAATGGACTTCTTAAGCTTACAAACCAGATGCTCTTGACCTTTTTCAATGAAGCCTTCGGGTTGTTGCATATAGATTTCTTCGTCAAAACTTCCATTGAGGAAAGCTGTCTTGACGTCCATTTTCCAGATCTCAAAGTCTAAATGCACAGCAATCGACAAGAGAATGCGGATTGACTTGAGCATGGCTACTGGCAAAAAGGTTTCCTCATAGTCGATCCCTTCTTTCTGAGTGTACCCTTTCGCCACTAGTCTTGCTTTAAAGGTTTCAACCTTTCCGTCCGGTCCCCTTTTTCTCTTGTATACCCACTTGCATCCAACGAGTTTTACCCCATTAAGTGGTTCGACTAGCTCCCACACTTTATTGTGATCCATTGAACCCATTTCGGCTTCCATTGCTGTTTGCCAAGAGTTTGCATCTTTGTCTTGGATCGCCTCATTGTAAGACCAGGGATCTGATTCTTCACCTGAGATCAAGTCCGAAGACTCTCCAATCCCTAAGAATCGCTCGGGTTTTCGGACAACCCTCCCATTACAACGAGGTTCCGGTTGTGAAGGCGTGGCATTTGGTATATCATTTTGTACAGTTGGCAATGGAGTTGGCCCCTTATGTTCTTCCAAGGTAATTTCACTTCTAGGTTTCTTATCGTTCATATAGTCTTCTTCCAAAAATCTAAAGTGCGTACTGATTACGACCTTTTGATCTTCGGGACCATAGAGCATGCATCATTTCATCCCGTCGGGATACCCAATGAACAACCTTAATTCTGAACGTGCATCTAACTTACCAGTTTCCTTGTCCAACACGTATGCCGGACACCCCCAGATCCTGATGTGTCCATAGCTAGGCTTGCGCCCTGTCCACAATTCTCTCGGGGTTTTAGGAACTGATTTGGATGGCACTAAGTTTAGAATATAAGCCGTTGTTTCCAAAGCGTAACCCCAGAACGAAAATTTCGGTAAATCTGCATAACTCATCATTGATCTTACTATTTCTAGAAGCGTTCTATTTCTTCGTTCTGCAACCCCGTTTTGTTGAGGGGTACCGGGTGCAATCAACTGGGATGTAATCCCCTCTTCCGACAGGTAGTTCAAGAATTCATCACTGAGGTATTCGCCTCCAAGATCATATTATAGAAACTTGATAGTCTTTTCCTTATGATTCTCTGCTTGAGCCTTAAATTCTTTGAATTTATCAAAGGTCTCAGATTTATGCTTCATTAGGAAAATGTATCCGTAGCGTGAGTAATCATCGATAAACGTAACGAAATACTCGAAGCCACCTCTAGCTTTGATTTGCATTAGACCAAACACGTCAGTATGAACGATTTCTAACACTTCCTAAGCTCTAAGCCCCTTGGCTCCAAATGTCCTCTTAGTCATTTTACCCTCCAAGCACGATTCACAAGTTGGAAATGGTTCAATCTAGAGAGACCCAAATGAACCATCTTGAACCAACCTTTGAATCCTTTTTGGATTAATATGACCTAATCTTAGGTGCCAAAGAAGTGTTTCGTTCACGTTAGCCGAATGCTTTCTTTTACATGAAATAGTAGATGTGTTTTACGATGCATTTTGTGAGTGGTGTGCACAGTTAATAATATAGAGATTGTTCCGTAAAATTCCAAGACAGATAATCACATCGTTACGAAAAATAATAACATGCTTATTAAAACAAAAAGAATATCCATCGACAAATAGTTTAGAAACTGAAACAAGGTTTTTCCGAAAAACAGGAACATAAAAAACATCTCTTAAAATTAAAAACTGGTCTTCAAAAGATAGGTGCACGTCTCCCACTGCTTCAGCTGCCACTCTCGTAGCATCGCCTAGCGTGATGAGGATCTCACTTCCACTAAGTTGTCGGGTCCGCTTGAACCCCTGTAATGTGAAACAAACATGATCAGTGGATCCCGTATCCACTACCCACGAATGGGCAGCATACTCCGCCAAACAAGTTTCAATAACTAGTGAGTGAGAATTACCTTTCTTTCCATTCCTTTTGGGATTGGGACAGGCTGACCTCTAATGTCCTTCTTCACCGCACGTGAAACATTTTCCCTTTGGTTTCTTTTGGACCTTTAGCCAACTGGCCTTCTTACCGTTTTTCTTAGTGGCTTTGCCTTGGTTCGAACCATTCATCTTCTCAACAATCTTACCCACCATTGGTCTAGATCTTGAGAGAAGTTTTTTAGTCACCAAAGCTCCGTCTTCTTGTCCAAAATGTTTCTCTATCGTCTCCAAGATTTCTTGCATAGTATCCATGGTAAACATGTGATCACTAATCACAAAACCACAGTAGAACTCATTAAAGCACCTTGGAAGAGTTAGGAACAAGAATTCGATTTGAGCCTCATCACAGTACCGAGTACCGAGGTTCTGATCTTGAGAATGTGATCCCTTACGGGCGTTCCCTCGATCATTTTCATCTTTTCCACACCATTTTGATGAAACTCTTTGGCCATATTACTCTCTGAGGAAAACATCTCCTCAAGACTTTGTACAATTTTCGCAGTCGAATCAACCCCCTCATGAATAAGTCTAAAATCATCAGACAGTGAAGTCAATATTACGAGTTTCATTGATTCGTTTGCTTGCTCCCAGATTTTGTACAAACATCTTTCTGCACTTGATGACCTTTCAGTTGGTTTTTCAGGTTTTTGCCCACCAAGAACCCAATGATGTTTTTGTGCAGTGAGGACAAAAGACATATTATGTTTCCAAATGACATAGTTTTCACCAGTGAGTTGGTGTTATTTGAGCATATATTTTAGTGGATTAAAAGGTTGTGACATGATGATACTGAAAATAAACATACATCTTGTGTCAATATCCGGATCAACACTAAGAAAATCACATAATTCGATCACATGATTCATATTAAAATCTCAAAAAAATATGAACATGCATCAGCCAACATCTCAAAACAAATTTAAATGAGCCTCGTGGGAGGGTCATCATTTAAATCGTATTCAAGCAGGTTACAAACGAGAACAGTTACAAACCTTTAATTTCAAAAATTAATAGTCGGCTCCCACTTGACCAATATAAAATTGACAGGGACTTCGGTGAAGTATATGCATATCAATTTTATACCTAAGTAATAACCATGATTAAATACAGAATTACTACTTCATTTTTATCGAGCCTCGTGGGAGGGTCATCATCGCCACTAATAATAATTCACAATCATCCTTTTGAGAATTTATTCATGTGAAAGTTATCTTTTGACCGTCCCGTAGGGGAATTTCTCCAAAAGATTTCACAAATAAATAAATCATGGAGGTCAAAATTAATTCGATTCAAAACCAAATTAATTATTAAAACATACTTAGTAAATTTTGAATTTGAGATTTTTCGTTGAGCAATTCTCATGCAAACACATTTAAACAAATTAAATAAAGCATAAGAAAAAAACAACAATAAATCAAGCAAAGCAGAAAATAAACACATTGGGCACATATTATCCAACTGTCATGGTTTGATTTTCCTTGGGTTGATCTTGAAGAAACACCATCTTGAATTTCTCCCACTCGTTCGTCTCGAAAAGAATTCCGTCTCGAAACGCCACGCCAGCAGCAACTTCGTAGGCCGTGATGCTTTCAAGATCCGGCGGCCGCTTAGCCGAAAGCGATCACCGCGCCCGTCGCCTAGGCGAGCGTTGCCCATGGTTGCTCTCGGCAGCTCTTGGTAGTTTCTCGGCGGCGGCGTCTTGGCGGCGCTATTAATGTGGTAAGCTGCGGCGCAAGATCCCCCTTTTCTTTCGGCTCGGCAAGCGACCCATGTCTGCAGCGTTAAATCTTCTTGTCGCCCTCGTCGCGTCAAGACGATTGGGCTGATCCACCGGTGCGCGCGGCGCCAAGCTTCGCGGCGACCCGGCAATGTCGCGTCGTAGCGTGCCTCGCCAGCACGTTTCACGCGACGCATGTCGCCCACTTACGGTTCTGGATCCATTTTAACTCCTCGTCTCCGTCTTTATCTTCGATCAGGTTACAATATATTTAACAAAAAATAAATACACCTTAAATCTAGATTAGTCTATTACACTGATTAAATCAAATAGCCTAATCTACTCGTGGATTTTCTCACGAGAAAAATAAATCCGAACGAGTCGAATTAAAACCATTCATTCATACGCATGAAAATTAAACACTTTAAATACCATGCCAATTGGATACCTGCAAAACAGATCTAGCAATTCTACAATCCAATTTTCAATTTAATGTCCAACATAATTTAAATAACAATTTAAAAGTCAGAGCTCGAAACCAGAGCTTTGATACCAGTTGTTGGGAAATTAGGGATGTCCGGATCTATTCAAGATGATTTTAAATACATATTTAAATTAATCAATTAATTACTAGCATGAATTAATCCTAAATCAATTCAACATAATAATTAATAAGCGAATAAACAACATGCGTACACGAATTCCACGTAAATCCTAAGCATGCGGAATCTAGGAGTTACGAGATTACTAACCTCTTGTAGAGACAACTTATGAGACGATGGATCAACCCAAAGAGCCTTCCCAAATATGTCCCAAGTCCACGAACGCAATCCGGTGGGAGGATTCTCACGAACGATTTTAATAAAGATCCTGAAGACAGAAGATCCTGAAGACCAGACGATCCTGAAGGTTATTTCGTACAGAATCAAAAGACCCTGAACAAGTCACTTCTAGTTCAATAGTGTTTTGTTAATTCTTAGTACAAACAAAGGGAATGTTATACTTTCGTGGACACTAAGGAAATATCAGTTCAGTGTGGTTGACTAAAAGAGCCATTTTGTTTGTCACTGTTCAAAGGAAGATTTCGACCAATGAGGAGACGACAACAGCGTACTTTACTGACACTGAAAGCGACATATCCCTGAATAATGTCAGCACTGATATCTTCCAGTTCACAGAAATTGATGATTGGCTGCGTGGCTGGACATTTCCTAATACATGCAAGGGTGTGTTCAAACCCTAGAAATAGCCGTTCATCAATAACCAAAAAAGGAAACCCTTGAAGCTGTCTCTGCAACGTATAGTTTTTCAAGAGTAGACTCTTAGTGAGTTGTCTATAAATACCAAGGCCTTGTTCACAACCAAGGTTATGGGAAATCAAAGCAACTCTAGAGCTCATTCGTATTCAAAGCATACATTGTGAAGCACTCGAAACCCTTAGAATTTCCCAAGTGTTTCATCTTAGAAGAGAGCTCATTTACTAAGCATATATAGATTCAAGAATTTTCAAAGCTTAGTTAGAGATATCCTAGCTTTTACTTGTGTTTGATTCTAAAAAGGATATCTCACCCTAGTTGGAAACCAACCAAAACCCAAACCCTTTGATTAGGTAGTTTGTGTGTGTAGTTTGTTGGAGAAGTGAGAAGTTGTAAAGAGTGAGTAAGCTGCTAGTGTTCAGCTTGAAAGCTCTAGAGAAGAAGTTAGTAAGCTGCGTGTGTTCAGTCTGAAAGCTTGTGTGTGTTGAGTTAGTAAGCTGCAATAGTTTAGCCTGAAAACTCGTGGTAGAAAGTTAGTAAGCTGCTGAGTTCAGTCTGAAAGCTTAAGGTAGTAGAAGTAGTGAGTTAAGGAATTTCTCTGAGGATCAGAGTGAGTGGACGTAGGAGCTTGAATCTCTGAACCACTATAATTGCTGTGTTGTTTGCTTTCTGTTTTGCTTTTTGTCTTACTGCATATTTTCACTGAAAGCATATTCAGTTTTCTGATATTCAGTTGGAATCAATCCACTGAAGTTGCATTAACTTGATCACAGCCTTAACCACTATTTTCACTGAGAAAAATATTTTCAGCAAAGTAAAATGAGTATAAACTTAGGGCATGCACATTTCGCACTCTAGATAAACTAGTATAGATAGTTGTCAAACTGATAAACTCTCCTAAGTAATAAGTAAGATAATTATCTACTCCAAGCTTATTTGGACTCCGTGTTAAAAAGAAACTCAGAATCAGTTGAGCTAATCTGAAGTCCCTGAAAGCCGCTCAGTGTTATCGTCTCAGTAGACTTTGACTCGGGGCATTTTGTGCTTCTCAGAACTGAATCTCAGGACAACCTGACTCTCTGATTATAGTATTTTCTGAAAAGTGTAAAAATCACTATGCACGTGTATTCCCCCCCCATACACGTGTAGAACTCGTTTACCCTTGGGACCAATAATATCTTTTCTTGATCTCCAGAAAATCTTGAATATATCACATATATTCTTCTTTCCATATGTAATTTTTCCATAAAAATCTCACACCCTCATTTTCGAAAATTTAAGAGGAATAATTTCAAGATTGGATCTTTCTTGAATTTTTGAGATATTCTTGAATTCAAAGAATACATATTTTTTTCCATAAAATCTTTCCAAGAAAATCAAGTGAGAGATTTCTTGAATTTATGGGATAATCTTGTATTCCAAGAATACTTATCTCCTTTCCATAAAATCTTTTCAAGAAAATACTTCTCCCTCTTTCTTTAATAATTTCAAAAATTTTAAGGAAAATAATGCAACAAATATTTAATTTATTTTTAAGCACCTTTTATTTATTGGACTTTAATTTGGGCTATTTGAGGGGCCTTTAGGAGAATTAAGATGGACCTTCCAATGGGCTACTAAATTCCAATATTGAGCCACAATATAATTCAGCCCATTAATATTAATTAATGTCACTATATAATTAATATTGCACTATCCAACTTTACCCATATTATGGTAATATGGCTCCTGATTATTAGTTCTCGTGTTTAAGATTATTTAGTCCATTAATTAATTAAGCCACTGAAAAGCTTTATATAATTAATATTTTTATCCTTGGAGTAAGGACAACTCAGCTTTATTATCCATACCTGAAAATTAATTCCACTTGCAAGATTTGGTATGATAAAGGTTCCGAGCCCACCAAGGGGAACAATCACGCAAGGCTTTGCAAGCACACGATTCTCTGTATTAATCTTAGCAACTGTCGTACAATTAATATTATTGCCCAAGATATAGAGTATCGAAGTCACAATGATTCTCTTCCCATTTATAAGTCAAAGCAGTAACTACTAATCGCACATAGTCCTTATTAAGTGACAGAGATTAAGAAATCAACAACCACTGAGGTCTAACTCTTCATCCCATAAGTCAGTGTGAATGAGTTTATCCTCTCTGTAGGTCCTCTTCAGCGCATCAAATGCACTAGTGTAATCTCTTGGTCAAGACAAGTCAATCTGAGCCTTACACATCAACTTCTACCAATAGACTGTTCGGGGTCTATCTAAGTTGTGAAACACACACTAGTTTACAAGGGATTGTTAACGTGATCTTCTGTGATCTGGTATCACCAAGTTAACTACAATGTAGCACGTGCTATTATATGAACAGTTTGCAATAAATACATTATAACATTCAATCATATTTAAAGCAACAGTGATAAATAATTTATTTCAGTAAATAAGTGTTTAATATATAGGTTATACAAAGTAAAAGCATACTTTCACGTATAACCCCAGCAATCTCCCACTTATACTCAAAGTCCGCTTTTAAGTATACCATAGCATGTCAAATGCATTATACAGTGACATCTAATGTCACCTACATCAACCTAATAATATATCTCCCACTTATACTCAAAGCAAATTGGCAACGCTCTTGATACCCATTCCTTCCACATGTCTCTCGAATGTTAAAAGAGGCAGACCCTTTGTGAATGGATCAGCTAGGTTGTCTTCCGACGCGATCTTTGCCACCTATATATCCCCTCTCTTAACGATTTCTCGTATGAGATGATATTTCCTTTCAATGTGTTTGCTGGCCTTGTGGGCTCTCGGTTCCCTTGAATTTGCAACTGCTCTGGCATTATCACAAAAAACTGTGATGGTGCTGGGCAAATTCGGAACAACGTCCAAGTCCAATAAGAAGTTCTTGAGCCAAACCGCTTCTTTCGTTACTTCGCAAGTAGCTACATATTCGGTTTCCATGGTAGAATCTGCGATGCATTTCTGCTTAACGCTTCTCCATGTTACGGTTCCTCCTCCTAGATAAAACACACTACCCGAGGTAGATTTTCTGGAATCTATGTCCAATTAGAAATCCAAGTCCGTGTATCCCACTGAAAATAAACTGTCTGACTGATAAACTAGCATTTTATCCGGAATTCTTTTCAGATACTTTAGAATGTTCTTACGGCAGTCCAGTGCTGATTTTCGGGATTACTTTGATATCTTGCCACCATGCCTACGGCGTAGCAAATATCCGGTCTCGTGCACAGGATTGCATACATGAGGCTTCCTACTGCCGACGCATAAGGAATGCCTCTCATTTCATCTATCTCCCCTTGTGTCTTGGGCAAATGTCTTTCGATAGATGGATTTCGTGCCTGAAAGTTACAAAACCTTTCTTGGAATCTTGCATGCTGAATCGCTTCAAAACAGTGTCTATGTATGAAGCTTGTGATAAGCCAATCTTCTTTTCTTTCGATCTCGAGTGATCTTGATCCCAAGAATATGACCAGCTTCCCCTAAGTCCTTCATATCAAACTGTTTTGACAGCCATACCCTTACGTTTGACAAAACCTTTACATCATTTCCGATGAGCAGAATATCGTCTACGTACAGTACTAAGAATACCAAGGCAGTTCCGTCACACTTTTCTATACACACAACTTTCAAACTCATTTTGATCAAACCCATATGACTTGATTACATGATCAAAACATTGGTTCCAAGCCCAAGATGCTTTCTTTAGTTCATAAATGGACTTCCTCAGCTTACAAACAAGGTGTTCTTGGCCTTTCGCGATGAAACCTTCGGGCTGTTGCATATAGATTTCCTCGTCAAGACTCCCGTTAAAAAAAGCTATCTTGACATCCATTTACCAGATCTCAAAATCTAGATGCGCAGCTGTTGCCAAGAGAATACGGATGTATTTAAGCATGGCTACAGGCGAAAAGGTTTCTTCATAATCGATACACTCTCTCTGAGTGTATCACTTTGCCACAAGCCTAGCTTTAAAGGTTTTGACCTTCCCGTCTGGTCCTCTTTTTCTCTTGTAGACCCACTTGCATCCAATGGGTTTTACCCCACTGGGTGGTTCCACTAGCTCCCACACTTGATTATGATCCATTGAGCCCATCTCGGCTTCCATCGCAGTTTGCCAGGATTCAGAATCCTTATCTAATCCCGCCTCCTTGTAGGACCAGGGGTCTTATTCATTATCCCCGGGGACCAAATCCAAAGATTCTCCTATCCCCATGAATCTCTCAGGTTGTCAGACAACCCTCTGGTTGTGTCGGTGTGACGCTTGGTATATCAACTTGTACAGTTGGTATAGGAGTTTGCCCTCTTATTTCGTCTAAGGTAATCTCACTTTTGGGCTTTTTATTGTTCATATAGTCTTCTTCCAAAAATTTAAAGTGCATACTTATTACCACCGTTTGATCTTCGGAACCATAGAACATACACCCTTTCGTTCCCATGGGATATCCTATAAACAACCTTAGTTCCAAACGTGCATCCAACTTACCGGCTTCCTTGTCTAGCATGTATGCCGGACACCCCCAAATTCTAAGATGTCTCAGATTGGGCTTGCGCCCAATCCACAACTCTTTAGGGGTTTTGGGAACCGATTTGGATGACACCAAATTTAGAACATAAGCCGTTGTTTCCAAGGCATGACCCCAAAATGACTTGGGTAGATCTGAATAACTCATCATGGATCTGACCATTTCTAAGAGTGTTCTGATTTTTCGTTCTGCAACCCCATTTCGTTGAGGGGTTCCGGGTGCAGTCAACTAGGAAGCAATTCCCTTGTCTGACAGGTAGTTCAAAAACTCATAGCTGAGGTATTCACCTCCACGATCAGATAGTAGAAACTTGATACTCTTTTCCCAATGATTCTCCACTTCGGCTTTGAACTCTTTGAACTTATCAAGGTTTTCGATTTGTGTTTCATGAGTAAAATATACCCGAACCTTGAGTAATCATCGATAAAGGTCACAAAATACTCATAACCACCTCTAGCTTTGGTTGTCATTTGACCACACACGTCAGTGTGAATGATTTGCAATACTTCTGTGGCTCTATTCCCCTTGAACTCCAAATGCCCTTTTGGTCATTTTACCCTCCAAACATGATTCGCAGGTTGGAAATGGTTCCATCTGTAGGTCCGACAGTGAACCATCTTTCACCAACCTTTGGATCCTATTTAGATTAACATGGCTCAATTTTAGATGCCAAATAAGTGTCTCATTCACATTTTTTGAAGGTTTTCTCTTATTGCTTGAAATAGTCGATATGTTGAAAGATGCATTTTTTGAGTGGTGAACACAGTTAATAGTATAGAGATTGTTCCGTAAAGTTCCATGACAGATAAACACATCGTTACGAAAAACAGTAACTTGTTTAGAAAAATGAACAGAATATCCATCATTAAATAGTTTTGAAACTGAAATAAGGTTTTTACGAAAAATAGGAATGTAAAGAACATCTCTTAAAACTAAAGTCTTGTCTTCAAAAGACAGGTGCACGTCTCACTTCCACTAAGTTTCCGGGTCAACTTGAACCCCTATAATGTGAAACAAAACATGATCATTGGATCCCGTATCCACTACCCACGAGTGGGTAGCATACGCCGCTAAACAAGTTTCAACAACTAGTGCATGAGAATTACCTTTCTTCCCATTCCTCTTAGGCTTGGGACAGGCAGACCTCCAATGTCCTTTCTCACCGCAGTTGAAGCACTTCCCCTTTAGCTCCTTCTTGATACCCCCAGCATCCCTCATCTTGCTCTTGCCCTTGGAAACAGTTGAGTTTGACTGCTTTTGGCCTTTGACCTTCTTCTTCTTCTTGCCCTCCCTTGGCCTAGAAGATGAAGATGGTCCATTTGCCATCAAAGCTTGAGTTTGGTGTCCCATCAACATCTCTGCCGAGACCAAAGCTTGTAACAAGTCAGCTAGGGAGAACTTCTGATTATTCATCTGATATTTCAGCTGAAAATGTTCAAAACTTTTAGGCAGAGAGTGAAGCACCAAGTCTATCTGAGTTTCCAGATCGTAATCTACACCCAAAACCTCAAGTTTGTTTAGATGAGCCATCATTTTGAGGACGTGATCCGTTACGGGCGTGCCTTCCACCATTTTTAATGAGAGCATCTCTCGCAAGGTGATCTGATGAGCCATGCGGTTCTGATGTTGGAACATCTTCTTAAGATTTTCCATGATTTCTGCATCAGTTGTAAATTTTTGGTGTTGGTGTTGCAACACATCTGACATAGATGCAAAAATAATACACTTAGCCATGTCATTACACCCAGTCATCATATTTTTTCTTTTCCGCCTTACTCGACTCGCCAGTTAGCTCATTAGGTTTCGGAGTATCAAGGGCCCACTTGTGATTTTGTGCAGTTAGGACAATCATCAGTTTACGTTTCTAATCAATATAATTTTGACCAGATAAATGATGATCTTTAAGTATAGCAAACAGTGGATTAAAATGTTGCGACATGCTGAACTGAAATAAATAACAATTTGTATGAGCACAAAGTTATCACATAATTCGATCACATTATTCATATCAAAATCTCAAAAGAATATGAACATGCATCAGCCGACATCTCAAAACAGTTTAAATAGGTCACATGGGGTAAACTGTCTATTTAAACACATTCAAGCAGGTTACAAACAGGAACAGTTACAAACCTTTAATTCAAAATTAATAGTCGGCTCCCACTTGACCAATATAAAATTGATAGGGACTTCGGGGAAGTATATGCATATCAATTTTATACCTAAGTAATAACCATGTTAAATACAGAATTATTACTTTGCTTTGAACGAGCCTCGTGGGGAGGGACATCATCGCCACTAATAATAATTCACAATCATCATTTTGGGAATTTATTCATGTGAAAACCATCTTTTGGCCGTCCCTTGGGGGAAATTTCTCCAAAAGAATTCACAAATAAATAAATCATGGAGGTCAATATTGACGTAATTTTATTATCCGGATTAAAATTTGTCAAAATAAACATACTTAGTAATTTTTGAAAGTGAGATTTTCTTTAGACAATTCTATATCATGCAAACACATTTAACAAATAAAATATTGCACGAATATAAAACAAGCATCAAGATAAAATAAATCAAGTTGGGCACATATATCCAACTGTCATGGTTTAAATTCCAAATCTTGATCTGAGAAATCGTCTCTTCTTTTGCTTTCATCGTTTGTCTCGAAAAGCTCACACTGAATCCGCAATAATTCTTTAAAGATTGTCCTCCGTTTTGGGTTTAGACGACGTCCAGAAAACGAGTAGCTCATGACCTAGAACTTGAGTCGCGTGCACCTAGGGGCACACCCCGGTCCGGGGTTGGCCATCACGCCCCGTCACCCTCGGCCTCCACGTGCGTGAAACATCGCCCGGACGCGTGCACGTCCGAGGTCCAGGGCTTCGTCGCCCAGCACGGCCCAGCCCGAGCGCACACTTCTGCGCGCGTTACGCTCGGCTGCCCACGATGCCAAGTCAGCCTTGCACGCCTATCGCGAGTCTGCCTCGCCCCGTCCGCGACCGCCCGGGTGGTCTTGTACTGTCGCTAAGCATTCTGGCTTTAGCAGGTGTGCTCGCCTTGCTCAGACGTCGTAAGACACTTAGACGTCCGATTACATAATTTATTTACAAAAAATAAATAAACCTAGATCTAGACTAGTCTATTACATTGAACAAATCAAATAAATTCTAATCTACTCGTGAATTTTCTCACGAGGCAAAACGAATTCGAACAAATCGAATTAAAAAACAAGAATTTATTTGCATGTAAATCAGCACATTAAAATACCATGACAATTGGATACCTGCAAAACAGATGTAACAGTTCTACTATCCAATTTCAAATTTTAATGAACAACAATTTAAATTACAGTTTAAAAGGATCAGAGCCCGAACCAGAGCTCTGATACCAATTGTTGGGATAACATATGCCAGGATCTATCGGGATGACCTCATAAACACAAATTTAAATCAACAATTATTACTAGCATGAATTTACCTAAGTGAATTCAAATAATAATTAATCCAAACAACAACATGCAAATAATATTTCACGTAAAAGATCCTAGCATGCGGAATTTCTAGAAATTTATATGAACGGTTTGCAATAAATATATATAACATTCAATCATATTTAAAGCAACAGTGATAAATAATTTATTTCAGTGAATAAGTGTTTAATACATAGCTTATACAAAGTAAAAGCATACTTTCTCGTATAACCCCAACGGTTTATCTCAATAACAAACATACTTGTTCCAGAGGCTGAGACACCTTGTGTCTTCTTTTCAGCTGCTAGAACCTTACAGTCCTTTTTCCAATGTCTTTTCTGCTTGCAGTAGAGACATACATCCTTATCCACACGCTCCTTCTTTTGAATTCCACCTTTTGGCTTAAGGAAGCTTGGCATAGAGCATTTCTTTGCCTTGCCCCTTCGCTTCTTCTTTCCTTTCGGGGCAAAAGAAGTGGAAGAACTCAACATGAGCACGGGCTTTTCCTTAGCAGTGGAGGACTCAAAGGTCTTTAGCATGTTATGCAGCTCGGGCATAGTCGATTCCGTCTTATTCATATTGAAGTTTACTACAAAACTCGAATATGAATCTGGAAGCGACTGAAGAATGGCATAAACTACAACGTTGGTCTTGAGCTCAATGCCCAGACGACCAAGTTTCTCGATTAGCCCAACTATCTTAAACACATGAGGAGAAACCTTCCCTCTCTCAGACAATCGGCATCTAAACAGGTCTCTCATCACTTCATAAATCTCGGAACGAGATTCAGAATCAAAGAGATCCTTCAGATGCTTAATCATCTCAAAGGGGAGCATCTTCTCATGCTGCCTTTGCAACTCGGGAGTCATCCCGAGTAGCATAACACACTGAGCCTGGGAAGCATCCTCTTGATGCTTCTTCTGAACCTCGGGGTCAAATGCCTCGGCTTCTTAAGTACCAGCCTTCGGAGTAGCAGGGATTGGCGTGTCCAACACGTACTCAATATTTTCTTGCCTAAGCACCAAACGCACGTTTCGGTGCCAGTCGAGAAAATTTGGCCCAGCCAATTTGTTCATTTCCAAAACGCTTCTCAGTGATAAGTTATTCATTTCAACAAATCCTAGAGAAATAAAATAAAATGGAAACTAAAACACATAATTCCTATGATCAATATTCACAATCAAAATAAATATGGCCTTTCAAATTTATTTTATCTCCATTATTTTCACATATTCAACGACCTCATCGGAAGAATACGAATTTATATTTAATATAAATCATAATGGACTAGGATCCACATTCCTACTATCAAAATATCTGCTTGGGCTGATTATTATGATAGCAGAACTGGTAGGTCTCCAAACCAATTGTAAAACTGCAATTCCTAGTTGATTGAACCTAGTTCAATCGGATGCCCCTTGACTTTCGTTTCCCTGCTTGGGCTGGTGAAACAAAGTCAAGTTGATTTACAACCATCAAGCGGTGACACTACGTGTCCTTATAAAAGTCCCGTTAGATGTAGATCCGAGCAAAAGACTTGGGCCTTAAATACTCATTGGAACAAAATCTCCAGTTTACTTTTAATTTTGATGGAAGGCATCGTTCAATTTAATGAAAATTATATTTTAGTGAGGATCATTTTAAAGGCGGGGTATTAATTGCTTAATCGAGATCCAACATGTTAATCTATATCACATTTGAGCAATTATTGGGCGCCGCCTACCCAAACATGATTTCATACGGACTAACACTTATATGGGCGCCATCTACCCAAACATCAATGCGGTCCGACAATTATTGGGCGCCGTCTACCCAAATAGTTATAATGTGGACTGTAAAAGCATTTAACGAATTAAATTTTAAAAAAATAGTTAAACAAGTGGGAATTAATAATTTCCTTTTAAAACGAATTTCAAAATCCAATTTAAATTCGACTTTAAATTATTAAAATTTACTAATTAATCCAATTAATTCAATTAAAAGTTCAACTTTTAATTCTTATTAAAAATTAATACAATTAATTTTAAAACGTTTTAATTAAGTTTTCATCAGGGGCTCAAGTGCAATTTCAAAAATTTACACGGAGGGGCCTGTTCGAAATCCAATTTGTCAACAGCCCCTCCCTCATCATAGCCCAGAAACTGTCTCACAATCATGCGAGCAAGTCGTCGCCGCCGCTGGGCGCACACGGGCGACTTGCCGTTGTTCCACCGCTGCAGATCGTTACCCTTCATCGGATGACCCAGTCAAAGATGAAGAATTACAGATCGGAGAATTGAAAACCAGCTAAAGGGGCAACGTGAAAATGGTAAGGACGTCATCAGAGTCGCAAATCGAGGCGAGTCGAATAGACTCGCAAGCAAAACCAACTCAGGATACGCAGCGCCGCGGCCTCGCGGCAGCGCGCCATCGTGAGGTTCTTTGGAGTAGGGATTTTGCCCAATTGATTCGTCAAATGAAACAAGGACGACGTCGTCTACATTGAACACCACCGGGCAATACCACTGTGTGAGGTGAGAGGCGGTTAGGGTCACGCCATCGTGGATTGAATCTGCTCGATTTTGGCCTAACGCGGCGTCGCGAGCCATACGCGAATCACGCGGCTCTGCCGCCGACTCAAATGGGGTGCTCGGACACACGCGCTGACAAAAACGGCGCCGGAGTGAGACTGTAGGGGCTGCGAATGGGCGAGGGAGATGAGTCGTGTGAAAAGCCAAAACAAAAACAACACATATGGGTGCGATTTTGTAAAACAAAACAGCCGCACCCAGTTTTGAAACAAAAAAAAGTTTAATTTTTATTTCAAAACAATTTTAATATGCAATTAAAACGAGAGCCTGAAGCTCTGATACCACTGTTGGAATGTAAACATGTAATACATGCGCAGTGGAAAATTAAGTTCACCAACAACGTACAATTAATTGCATAATTAAATACGAGTAAACGTAAACAAAATTCTTACAGTAATTCGTACACGGATTCCTCAACTATGGTATCCACGTAACAGTCGTTTACTAACTCGCACAGATCTGCCAGCGTTTAATCCCCGAGATGAATTTGCTAGGAAAATTCTAACTTAGAGATTTTATGGAGAAATATGAATTCACATATTATGAATTCCCAAGAGATCATATATATAGGAGAGGATTAGCTTAAGTCTCAAGCTAACCTAATTAGGAAATAAAATCCATAATCTTTATTTAAATAAATCTCTTAGATTTATTTCCCACGTATAAATCTCTACGGATTTAAATTCCATATATGATAAATCTCTACGATTTGTTTTCATATATATTAAATCTTACAATAATATTCCAAATATTATTATTATTTTGAATTCTTATTTAATTAAATCCAATTTAATTAAATATTAATAATAATTAATTCCAAATTAATCTATTATTAATTTCTTCTCCATAAATTAAATATTAAATCTAATTTAACATTTAATCAACCAACTATATTTAGTAAACAGTCGTTACTTGTTGTGTGACCCATATGCCCTCATATATCAAGCGATTAGTCAAACTAACGGTCTTAATTGAACCTTAGACAATAAATCAGACATTCTCAATATATGAGGTACGTTGCGAGGAAATGTGCAACTACCTGTAACTGAAACATGGATTATTACGATTTCCTCCTTTCATTCACGAATACTCGATTAGTCTTGAACATGATGAAGTGTCTATTCAAATCACTTAATCGATTTATCTCTAATCACTAATTGATCATTCATGTCACACTTGGCCACAAAGTCCAAGTTGACGTGCATTGGCCAATGACTTTGATCCAATTATGATGAGAAGATGAGTATTCACTCTAAATCCACTTTGAGGAATGAATCATTTTCTTGGATCAACTACCACGCACATGCACTTTGTGATGAACCCAATCCAAGCCATATCTACACATGGAAGGGTGCAAGCGTCGGTGATGGTCAAAGTTCATCACTCCACACATGTCGTGCGTATTGACCTCAAATCAAAGGTGTTGATACCAAAAATATGATGAGTTGATCAAGGATTTAATGTGGCTTTTATTGGCATCAATCTAGTTGTGATTTTAAGGTTAGTGATAGATCAATGAAGAATAAAAGGAATGTTCTTCATTAATGTCATGAGTGTACTATAGAATGCTTATATTTAAGTGTTGGAAAACTATAAATTGCAAGAGTGTTTGGGCCAAAGACCTCTTTTTTGGCTAGTGAAGCCTTTGTATTGAATGAGAATGTTGGGGACCCTTTAATGAGCTTTAATTACATGTATTTATACTACCAATTCTTAGGGTATGGCCCCTCTAGGGACCTAGGGTCTAGGCATTTAATGGCCTACCGGGTACATTAAATGGCGTCGACTTCGATTATTGGATGGAGTTTTCCAGGGGTTGCTTGCCTTGGGTCGCTGGCGTTGTACCCAAGATTGCTGAAGTGGTATTTGAGGTCGCTGACTCAAACTTCAAGGTCGCTCCTCTGATCCTCCCTCATTTGGACATCCTGCTTTAACCGCTCTCGGATGGCCAGAGAGCAAACTACCTTTTGGGGAGAGTCTTCTCTATCCTGGCTTACTTCCCGGGATTCAGAAATGCAGGCGCCACCATTGGGAAATCGCGCCTTTCCAAGGTCGCATCCCCGGGGTCCCATTAGTTCGCGACCATGGATCTCACGATTGGCGAGATCCTACCTTGACCCCAGCATGGTCGGGTTGATCTCTTGTCAGTGACCTACCGAGGTCGCCGACGATCCTGATTAGTAACTCGTCTGGCATAAATTGAGAAATAATCCTAAGTGCTAGACATCGCGTCCATCTTAATTATTCTAGCACAATAATTGCCCCCCAGGTCGCTCGTCGAGCTTTTGAGCTCGCGGGGGATCTGGCATGCGACAAGTGCCCTGGTCTCCGCTTTAATTTCCGTTATTTTGCGGGTTTCAGCGTGACGTTTTGTGTCTCTATGTGGCTCTGTTGTGACGTTTGCAGCCACTTTTGAAGGTGAGATGATGGCGCGCCTTCTTCACGAGCCTAACTTCAAGGGTCGCTATGCGTGAGCGATTTTGGTCCGCGAGCTTCACACGCCCTAATCCGCTCCTATATAAATGAGGTCCTCCCTTCATTTCTCACTTTTCCAATTCCGTGAACTCTCCCTTTCTCTCTGCTTCTACTCCGGCGCTCGATTGCTACCGTCGCCGAAAATCGCACAAACAAGTAAGACATACTTCCGAGCCTCGCTTTCCATGGACTCCTCCCCTATTCATCTTGGTTCGGCTCCCTACGCCGGAGAGGGCACTTCTGCCCCACCGCCGGAGTTGGGGCTTTTAAACGTGGCCGTCGGAACTAGCGGAGGCCCCTCAATTTTCGACGTTTCCTCCGGCTCCGCCACCCGCGATGAGATGAGCACCGGGGGTTTCAGACTCTGGTTCCCATTTTTTCGATTTCCTCCGAGAGGACGATGCCGTGGATGGGGCCGGTGACGAACGGTTTGAGGCCATCGGGGAGTATGGCTTGAATTTCAATATTCTCACCACCGATGAAGTGACCCGATTAGTTGCCCGATTGGGTTTGGGCCACGTTGGCCCTTCTGAGACAAGTTTGTCATCTATTTTGGGGACCGGAGAGACCCCCCGGTGATGGTGGTTCCCGGCCCCGAGCTAATACCGAATTAACTTCCCTTATCAGTGCCCCTCGAATCGACCAGCCGAGAGGACCGGTGAGAGAGGAACTCGCTCATTTCATGGTGGGCAAAGTCGCTAGCTTGGTGCAGGAAACCGAGCTCAAATTTTTTCGGGAATGGTACGAGGTTCCCCAAGATGTCCACTTCTGGATCCCAACCTTGGATGAAAGAGCTGACCAGCCTCCTGAAGGGTGTGTGGCCATCAACGAGGGGGCCATGGAGGCGGGTGTGCGATTTCCCCTTCATCCGAGGATTAGTGAAATTTTGAATAGGTGGGACCTCGCTCCGACCCAAATCACGCCCAACGGGTGGAGCACACTGATCGATTTACTGACCCTATTCAGGTCAGTCCAGCCCGGCCACCTCCCGGCTGCTGACGAGATCGCCTCATTGACCAACCTTGTGGGAGCCCATGCCGAGGAAAGTGGTTGGTACTATGTTCGAGCCCGCCCCGGCCATAAAATTTGAGGATGCCCCGGCCAAGGTTGAGGGATGGAAGTCGAGGTTCTGGTGGGTCTTCGGGGATTGGCGGAGCTCGGTGGATGAACTGGATAGGGAGGTCGGATTAATATCCGGACCGAGTTTGGTGTCGCCCAAAGTAAGTATATACATTATTTTAATTTCTCAAGTCACTGGTTTGACTCGTTTTCTTTTTGCAGCCAAGAATCAAGAGGAACTGCTCTTCTCACATTTCTCAGCACAAGCTGTCGTGATTTGTCGGAAAAGTCTTGCAGATAGGTCGCTGAAGGTGATGACTTCAAGCGAGGTTCGGAAGAGGTTGGGTATATTGATCGGGCCCAATCACCTACACTCTCAGTTTCCGTGAGGTAAATGGGCTCTCCTTCTGTCTCTTCGATCTGTTGCCCTTTTCTCCTGGTCGTGATTTAGTTTCTTTCTTTATGACAGTTGCGTCTTGTTTTTGTCTTCCTTTCATCCCTATTCCGGAGGAAAATGAGCTAATGGATAGCTAAAACCCCGCCGCCCTGAGGAAAGAGAGGATGAGAATCCTCGCGGAAGCCCGGGCAGCTCAGAAAGCTCAGGATAAAGAGGCCCGGGATCGTGCCCAGGGGGTTGTGACCATGGCGGTCGTGACCCCGACACCCGAGAGGCCCAAGGCGTGGCCGAGGGTTACTCTGAGGGTGTCGCACCTTCCTCCGGGAAGAGGGACAAATCCCGGGATTCGGGGAAGAGGGTGGAGGGCTCACTTAAGAGGCGGGAGCGCGACCTCACATCCTCGGAGGACCGCTCAAAAAAGGGGCGCCATGATGCCTTCGCCGAGAACTTCTTTGATGTTCTGTGGTGCTCTCATATTGAGCACGACCCTAATCTTGGTCGGATTGGCCTCGATCCCTCGTTGGCTAACCATATGCCCCAAGAACTTTCTGGATTCTACTCCAAAATTGCATTTCTTGGGGTTTAACTTCATCTTGTACTGCCTCAGAATGTCGAAGGCCTGGGCGAGGTGCCCCAGATGATCCTCTCTTTTGTTGCTTTTGACCACTAGGCGTTGATGTATACCTCCATTGTCTTGCCGATCTGATCCATGAACATGCGGTTAACCAATCTCTGATACGTTTCCCCAGAAATAGATGTTCTTTTCGGTCAGAAAGGAAGTGTGTTGTTGATCGCTTGGGTGCATCGCTATTTAATGGTATCCTGAGAATGCGTCCATGAAGGACATCACCTCGTGGCCTGCTATGTTGTCGATCAGGTGGTCAATGTGTGGCATGGGGAAGTGATCTTTGGGACAAGCCTCGTTTATGTCCGTAAAATCGATGCACAACCTCCACGAGTTGTTCGCTTTCTTTACTAACACTATGTTTGCCACCCATTGCGGCTTATCGGCTTGCTCCATAAGCTGGTTATCTAGGAGGTTTTTTACTTCCTCGGCCAAAGCCGCATACTTCTCGGGGCCGAATTTTCTTCGCTTCTTCAAGATTGGTTTTCTGGAGGGGTCAATATTGAGCTGGTGACAAGCGATCTCGGGATCTATTCCGACCATGTCTCGGTGGGACCAGGCAAAAACATCTAAATTGGTCTTCAGGAATCCGATCATTTGACATCGCATCTCGGGGCTTAAGGATGTCCCGACGAACACCTCCATCTCGGGTTGAGCCTCGCTGATGGGGACCTTCTCCAGCTCTTTAGCTGGTGTAGCTCGCTGCCCTCTCGACCATCGCGGGTCATTGATGGGTTCATAGCCAATTCTGGGTTCGAGGTCGGTATGCCCCTCGATGTTGGTGGCCTTGAGCCTCTTGTTGGGCGTTATTTCCGATAGTGAAATTTGATCGCCGAGATGGTTCCGTGACATCATCAAAATTATCCCCATCCCGAGGTTCACCATGGTCGCATTCTTCTCAGCGTCGACCTGTAACAGGCATTCCATCGACATTGCCTGATTTCCCTTGATCGTGCCCACAGCCCCTCCCGGGGTAGGGAATTTAATGCAGTAATAATGGGCCGAGGTCGCGGTCCTAAATTCATGTTCGAAAGGTCTCCCCGTTATACGTGGAAGGGAGATCGGCAATGATGAAATCTAGCTATCTAGTTGCCCTTACTTCGGGGTCACGATCTGAAACTAGTTCAACTGCCAAGCGGATTGCCCCATAAGGGTTTACAGATGAATCCCCGAAACCTTTGATGGTGAGGTTGCAAGGTTCGACATAATAGGAGAAGCCTCCGATCTGATCGAGGGACCCTTAGAATAAAATGTTGCAGAAAGAACCATTATCAATTAGCAAATGATGGACCATTACCCCCATGATTTTGGTCGAGATTACGGCAGGATCGTTGTTCGGATATTGCACCCCATGTTTGTCTTCGTCTGAGAAGGCGAGCAAACTGGTTTTCTCAGCTGCTTGGTTGACCTGGAAAAAGGTCTTGTGGACGTGGCATAGAGCCTGTATCTCGGCCTTTCATCTTCGTCGTGACATAACCATCGATGGGAGGATCCCACCGATGCTTCCTCCCAATGGAGAGATCATTTGCACCACCCTTCCCGCTGCATTTTCAAGAAAGCGTGGAAGAGGTCGCTGGTCGGCAGGCCCTGGATTAGCCTGGGGGCGTTGTGGGGGTGGTTGATTGTTTTGACGCTTTTTCACGTAGTCATCCAGCTTTCTGTCCTCATAAAGCTTCCACAGTTGCTGGAGAAGGTCGCGGCACTTGCTGGTGTTGTGTCCGATGCATTCATGGTAGTGGCAATATTTGTTGGGATTCATCTTCCCATTTTTCTTCGTGATCTTCCAGGGCTGATCCAGGAGTTGCTTGTCTTTGATTTTATCATAGACCTCGTTCAGAGTGGTACTCAGCACTCCCAACAACTTGACCTCGATTTCGTTGTTAAACGGTTTGAAGTTGTTGGCCTTGCGTTGAGACCCCCTTTCTTATGCGAGCTCGGGGCTGATACCTCGGGCTTCTTCACCTCGTCCTCCGGGACCTGCTCTCCCAGACTTATGGCCATCATTTCTGCCCAGCTAATGTGGTTCCCCGCCTTGAATCGGAATTCTGCATATGAACTCGAATATTCCTTGTACATGAGCTTCAATAGCTTCGTGTTGAACAGCAGTCCTCGGACTGCGCCCATTACCTTTACCTCATCCCCCATGGGTTTGCTACCCAAGAGGAAAT
The DNA here is from genome assembly GCA_037126765.1 of Stenogyne calaminthoides. Taxonomy (NCBI): domain Eukaryota; kingdom Viridiplantae; phylum Streptophyta; class Magnoliopsida; order Lamiales; family Lamiaceae; genus Stenogyne; species Stenogyne calaminthoides. The sequence continues at coordinate 23,442,373 of JBBCBC010000027.1, forward strand.
TATCGACCCTTTCGATGTAATCTCTGTCCAATTCTGTCGGTCCCTGTTGGATGGTCGCAAACAGTTGCTTCGTCGGCTACCTTGGGGCCAGGGTGACGAAGTGGTTAAGGAAAAGACCAGCGAGTTGATGGAAGGACTCGATGGAATTAGGTGTCAGTGACTTGAACCACCTATCGGCTTGGTCGCCCAAAGTAAGTGGGAAAAGCCGACATTGTATCGCGTCGGTTGCTCCCATCGAGGTCATATGGTCGGAGAATTTTCCCAAGTGGATGGTAGGGTCAGAATGTCTGTTATACTGGTTGATCGAGGTCGTGTTGATTTTGACCTATGTGGTGGCATAGACAATAGCGGGAACTAGGGGTTAGATCGGGATGAGGGCCGATGTCGATGATCCCCCCTGCAGGTCCATTCGATCTTGCAGCTTTTTCAAAGTTTCCATTATAGCCTCGAGCTGCTCGTCACCGGGGTTGGGAGGTCGGAGAGCTCCTTGCGGGCCTAATCGGGTATGTACCGATGCTTTTGGCCGCTCGTCTTCCCGAGCTTGGAAATCTTTAGGTTTCATCCTACTGTGAAAGAGTCGATCCCGAATTCGTATGGGTGACCTTGAGGTCTCCGTGAGGCATGACTGCCCAACCTTTCAAAAACAGACTCCGATTGCTGGGGAGGTTGGAAACCATCCCAGCGGGGGGGCGGGGTATCCTCCTGTCGATTTCAAGCATAGCTTGCCCCGCCGAATTCCCTTGTCGTATGGCTCATCTTTGCGGGTCGGTTTCCAGATCGGGGCCCTCCGTCCATCTTCCTTTTCCCCTTGAAACCAGAGGGGCGATAGGATTCAGCTTGCCGGTGCGGGCCGCTGCGCTCTCTAGTGAGGTCATGTTTAAGTTGCCGGAGGATTTTCATCGCTTCTCGAAGGTCCTCCGGGGTTTCGATGTCATCTAGGTTGTTGAGGGGGCCCTCATTGCTGGAGGTGGCCTCCTGCTGACCGGAAGACCGCCTCCCAGCTGATACCATACCGAAAATCCCTGTTTGGGATGGAGTTACAGAAACTTGGTAGGGATTTTTGAAGGTGTGAAGATTCGAAAGGGTAAATCAATAGAAAATCTAGAAATATTCTAGTGATAGACCCTTCTTCTAGAGCCTAATGTTGATACCAAAAATATGATGAGCTGATCAAGGATTTAATGTGGCTTTGATTGGCATCAATCTAGTTGTGATTTTAAGGTTAGTGATAGATCAATGAAGAACAAAAGGAATGTTCTTCATTAATGTCATGAGTGTACTATTGAATGCATATATTTAAGTGTTGGAAAACTATAAATTGCAAGAGTGTTTTGGCCAAAGACCTCTTTTTTTGGCTAGTGAAGCCTTTGTATTGAATGAGAATGTTGGGGATCCTTTAATGAGATTTAATTACATGTATTTATACTACCAATTCTTGGGGTATGGCCCCTCTAGGGGCCTAGGTTCTAGGCATTTAATGGCCTACCGGATACATTAACTGGCGCCAACTTCGGTTATTGGATGGAGTGTTCCAGCGGATCTGTTGATCGGCCTCCTTGCCTTGGGTTGCTCGCCGGGGGTCGCTGGTGCTGTACCCGAGATTGCTAAAGTGGTATTCGAGGTCGCTGACTCAAACTTCGAGGTCGCTCCTCTATTCCTCCCTCATTTGGACATCCTGCTTTAACCGCTCTCGGATGGCCAGAGAGTAGACTCCCTTTTGGGGAAAATCTTCTCTGTCCTGGCTTACTTCCCGGGATTCAGACATGCAGGCACCGCCATTGGTAAATCGCGCCTTTCCAAGGTCCTAATCTCTTGTCAGCGACCTACCGAGGTTGCCGACGATCCTGATTAGTAACTCGTCTAGCATAAATCAAGAAATAATCCTAAGTGCTAGACCTCGCGTCCATCTTAATTATTCTAGCACAACAAAAGGAGTATCGAATCGCTCCCACTAATCGAGACACCCGTAGACACATATTGTGGAACTACATCAAACGATTTCTCAGATGGGTATACCAATAACCTCTAAGGTATTTGTGCATCCATCATGACATACCTAGTATCTCGTAGTAAGTGAGATCTCACTACACTCTCTAAGAGTATGATGCAGATCGCGCACCAATCTCCATTGCATCATCAATATCTCATTCTTGATGATCCTCGACTGGGGCTATTTGAGAATCATGCTTACGTCATCTGAGTTCTCACTCACTCAATGACAGCAATGACTCAAGGGAACACAGATAAGAACAAATGCAAACAATCAAACATAAATATTCTATTAAATGCAAAGCCATATATTTAATATTAAATAAACAATAATATTAAATCAATATTGAATATTATCTGAGCATTATGTCCTAACAATGGATTGTCTCTAGGACACTAACACTAACAAAACACACACAAGCTTTCAGTCTGAACAAGTAGCTTACTAACTTCTTCTCTAGAGCCTTCAAACTGAACTCAACTGCATCTTACTCACTCTTTACAACTCTCACTTTCCAACAACTACACACTCAAACTACCTAACAAAAGGGTTTAGGTTTTGGTTGGTTTCCAACTAAGGTGAGATATCCTCTTGCAATAAAAACATAAGGTAAAAGGCTGGGATATATCTAACTAATCTTTGAATATGCTTGAATCTAGTCTTTGTGAATGAGCTCTCTTCAAAGATGAAACACTTGGGAAATTCTTAGGGTTTCGAGTGCTTCACAGTATAAACTTGAATATGAATGAGCTCTTGAGTTGCTTGATTTCCCATAACCTTGCAATGGTGAAGGTCACTGATATTTATAGACAACTCACCAAGGTCACTCTTGAAAAAACTATCCGTTGGAAGAGATAGTATCAAGGGTTTCTTTATTTGGTTAGTGATGAACGGCTATATTAGGGTTTGAACACGCCCTTGCATGGTTTGGGTAATATATACCTGATTACATATGGATGACATGCAAACTGATCTTACAAAGTTATTGATGTGAATACTCATTCTTCTTCTAGTTTGTACACCAGTGGTAGCTTCTCCAATTATCTGATCTGATGGATGACTTTTTATTATCTTTGTTGAGGGAACCAAATGTTTTGGATACTGTGATTCTTGTGACAGATTTTAAGTATTTGAACTATTGGGTAATGTTGTATCAGATGTTGAAGGAACATTCTGATCAACATTCTTACTATCTTCAGTGTCATCAGTATCTTTGGATACTTCTTTCAAATCTGATACATTATCTTCAGCACTTTTACCTGCAAGACTTGCAAGTTCATCAAATACCACATTAACAGATTCTTGCATTATATCAGTTCTCAAGTTATAGATTGTAAAAGGTTTACTTGCTAATCTTATTAGTATTAGTCAGTTGTGTGATGATGATTTACATGTGAAATTTGACAAAAATTCATACTATGTACTTGACAAAAATGATGATTGCTTAATGACTGGTGAAAGATCTGCTGATAATTGCTATTTGATTGGTTCAAACCATACTTGTAAAAGTGTTAAAGCAGATGACATTATTATATGGCATCAAAAACTTGGTCATGCTAATTACAGAAGTATTCAGAAATTACATAGACTAGGTGTTGTTGTTGGTTTACCTGATCTTAACTTTGAAAAAGGAAAAATCTGTGGACCATGCCAGAAAGGTAAGCAAGTAAGGACAACACATCAAATGTTGTTAGCATGTACAACAAACAGGTGTTTTGAGTTGAATCATATGGATCTAATGGGTCCTATGGAAACAGAAAGTTTAGGTGGAAAGAGGTATTCATATGTTCTTGTAGATGATTTTTCTAGATATACTTGGGTTATTTTTCTAAAGGAAAAATCTGATACCTTCTCTGAGTTCAAAATTCTTTACGAAAGATTTAAAACTGTTTTATTTTTAAAGATCAGTAGGATAAGGTCTGATCATGGAAGAGAATTTGAAAACAGTTTGTTTACTAATTTTTGTGAAAAGAAATGTATTTTGCAAGAGTTTTTTTCACCTAAAACTCCTCAACAAAATGGGATTGCTGAAAGAAAGAATAGAAATTTGTAAGAAATGGGAAGAGTTATGCTATAACCTCAAAAAGTTTGTCTAAGAAATTCTGGGCTGAAGTTTTAAACACTGCTTGTCACATTGTGAATAGAGTTCATATTCGTTCTGGTAGTAATTGTACTCCCTATGAGATTCTGAATAACAAGAAACCAAATTTGAAATACTTTCATGTTTTTTGTTGTGTTTGTTACATTCTGAATGATAGAGATCAGTTGCATAAGTTTGATTCAAAGAGTGATAAAGGATTTGAAATTCAGGAACATTCAAGGTTCCTTTACCAACAACTTTACCTTTTGAACCACCACCATAAATAATATGACCACCATCACAAGATGTATAATTAGACAAATAATTAACTTGACCAGTCATGAGTCTAGAACAACCACTATCAAAGTACCAAGATCCAGGAACACATGCTTTCAAAGTGTATACACAACATTATACAACATGTTCTTATGAATCCACTTTTTAGTGTTGTTAACCTGTTTTATAGGGTGTTCAATTTTATCAGGTAAAATAATTTCAGCTTTAAAATCTCTTCTCAACTTAGAACAGTATGGACGAATGTGACCTACTCCAGCACAATAAAAACAGATATACTCTTCAAATAATCTAGCAGATTTCTTTTGTTTAAGATTCAAAGGTTTTGTCACACAAGTTCCTTCTTTTACAAAAGAAATAGGTTTACTGGAGATTGGAGTATCTTCAGTATTTTTCTCAAAACCAAGACCAGCATTACTTGATCTTCCAATCATTAAAGCATTATTCAATTCAGCAGTGCTAGCAGAAAACTTTTAAAAACTTAGAGTAGTACATTTAAGCTCAATTTTCAAAGAAGAAATTTCCACATCTTTTCTAGTTAAAATAACTTCAAGTTTCAAAAGATTCTCCTTCAAATCTGAATTTTCTAAAGATAAGGAACTCAACGCCTGTTTTTGAGTTTCTAAATCAGTTTTAAACTTCAGATATTCAGAGTTACATTCAGCAGAATTTGAAATTTCAACATTCAGAATAGTTCCAGCAAAACAGTTAATCTCAGTATCATATTTACTGAATGTTGTTTCAAATGTTGTGTTAACATCTGAATCTGCTTCATACCAATAATCATCGAGATCATCATCAAATGTATCATCCTAAACTATTATAGCAAACATAGCACTTAGTTCACATTTACCAGCATCAGTCTCATCATCAGAATCATCACTCAAGGTAGCATTAAAGTTCATCTTTTTTCTATGCATAGTATTATCACATTCATTAGCATAATGACCATATCCAGAACATGCATCACATTTAACAATTTTTCTGTACTTGACCGCACTGTCGAGGTGCGACAAAAATAAATAATAATACCCAAACTATCCTACTAACTTGTAGCAATGATAAACACGGGATCGATCCACAGGGAGCACAGAATTGTAATTATGCCAATTGACGAATTAACGAGATAACACACAGGGGGGTTTGGTTTGGATTTTTTTATGCTAAAAGAAAGATTAAACAGCAATTAACAAATATGACAAAACAATTAAGACCAATACTAAAGATTTAATAGATGAAAACAAGAAGGAATAAATACCCCAACTCACGGTTCATTCATCCCCCATGTTAGCATGACCACTTTAATCTCGACGTTTACTCTATCCACTTTAATATCGACGTTTACTCTATTTATTTTCAAGATTAATGCCCCTCAGGGATCAAAAGCGCTTCGATATCCCGGTCCTATCCCTTAAGTATATTTAATTGAAAAGACGTCTCTTCAAGAAAACTTTTCTAACTAATCAGTCCAGGTTAGCCCGTGGATTTAACCCAATTAAAAGCATTAAACCCTAGGATAGAGAGCAAACAAATTCTCAAGTACACTTAGCGCGACCCATAAGAATCTGGCCTAATTTACCCTAGTGAGCCCACTAGTTGTTACCAATTGTCACCACACATAACAATTGGGGATTACGTGTTTAGAACTAACAGGCATATTAAAACAATTAACCTAGGTGATCAGTCTAAATTAATTAATTCCAATACGCAAGAATTTAAAGCAGATAAATTAAACAATCCCAAAAACAAATATCGTAAACGTCTCGAATTAAATAAACACCTTAAACATGGGTTCAGAAATTCCCGGAGTTGGGATAAAAGAGTTTAGCCTCTACAAGACATACTAAGAGTGCAAGAATTCAATTCAATAAAATAGCAAAAGATAAAAACAAAGATCAACCAATCTCCTTCTTCTTCAATTTCGACCTCCGGCTTGCTTCCAATAACTCAATCCGCCGTTTGTTCTCTTTTTCCAGAATTAAAAGTGTGTCTTTCATCCAACAAGTGAGGCCTATTTATAATTAGGGGTTTGGTAATTCCTTCTTTCTTCAATTTCGGCCAAGAGGCCCAACTATTGCCTCTATCTAGAATCTTCATGCATCCAATCTTTCCTTTCGTATTTCTTGACCAGATTTTCTCCTAAGTAAATCATTTGACCAAATTTCCTCCATAAATATCTCTGCCCGCTGGCTCCTTCCAAGCAACTTCTGGACATGGGCTTACACTGGGTCGACTAGTGTGGGCCTGTCTTTCTCAATTGGCCCAACGACTTTTCGCCGAAAAAATACATAAAAACACTTACGAACACAAAAATCGATCAAGTGCGGAATAATACGATCAAAGCACATATAAGTAATCTAACATGCCATTCTAACATAAAAGAGCCCAATAAATTGTACTCTATCATATTAAAAACATGCACATTTTACTACCTATCAAATACCCCCACACTTGAACTTTTGCTTGTCCTCAAGTAAAACGCATCAATCGAGCAACAACGGAGAAGCCAAGAAATTCGCCCAGGTCCTCTCAACACACACAAAACATGATATTCAAGCAGAGTAGCAACTCACAAAGCTCCGGACTAAGGTTAACACAATTAGGACTCATGAATTTTCGAAGGTTTTCACTCAAGTTCCAAGATTATATATGATAGGTCCTCAACTCATTGATTTATTCAGTCCCTCGCCATACTTTGTACCCCTCATCACACATTCCATCTAACTTAGGTAGTTTCGACAAACTCTATAACCTAGTGTACCCCCTATCCCCTTATTTTTCTCAAGGTCTGCAGCACCACTCTACTTTTCGGGATTTAGCTCTAATTGTTTCCGACTATGAACGTTCAAGCCCCCGAAAGTAGGCAGTTGTCTCAGCACCCATTTTTTTTCTTATTCTAAAACGCCAGGCCACAACTTCACTCCATCGTTAGGTTTTAGCTCGCAAAAAGTTTTTTTTTTTTAAACGAGCCCCTAAAGATGGGCAGCTGTACCGACCTTTTGTTTTTTCACACAATTCTTCAACTACTCCTTTTCTCCTTACCACAAAATTGTTCCAACCTTAGGGGGTACACTATGCATGCATCATTCATCAAACCACCTAATTAGACTACTTCAAATACAAAGAATCAAAGCACAACTCAGCACTACACTCATCAATTCATCAATTATCATCATAGACTCAAATGGACTCCCTCATGAAACCTTCGACTATTCACAGCTTCCACATGCATTAATCAAAGCAAATTTAACCAAAACTTCAGAAAATACCACAAAGCTATCCTATCATGTTTATACATAACTAACACTCGACTCATCATTGCGACTCGACTTCTCCATTACTAACTCAATCACAGCATGTAAGACATCAAGGGCTGACCAGAAATCGCAAAAATGAGTAAAAACAGCCCATAAACTTCCCAAACAACAACACATGCAGGCCATTACTCCACATAAATCAGCAAGGCAGCTCATAAAATGCATAAACACAGCCCAAGACAGCAAGTTAACTCAAAAATAACAAGAATTCAGCAGAAAAAACAGCACAGACAGCCTTCAAACATACAAAATCAGCGAACAAAACACCCCTAAATAACACAAAACAGCCACCTATTTACAAGCCAAAACACCTCATGTCCCAAGTCACCCCCCCCCACACTTAGATCAAAGCTTGTCCCCAAGCAGAAAACACATAACAACAGATGAACAAGAGGGGGAAAAACAAGGCATGAAAAGAAAGGATCTGGTTAATGGCTGGGACCGACTGAGTGACGAACACCCGGCCCATGTGCATCCTCGCCAAGGTGGTCTCGTAGGCTTGAATTCTCCCGTCGGAGCGTGTCAATAGTCCGATGTAGACTATCGATTTGCTCGAGGAGGCGTGTGGAGTGGTCCATATGGTGGATGGCCTCCGGTTCCCGGGGAGGGGCTGCCCGATGATCAGGGGCTTGTGGAAGGCGGGGGTGCAACATCTTCAGGTTGGTGGGGTCCCGTGGGGTAGTAAACTCGGGATTGGGGAGGGCAATGGAGTCGTCTTGTGAAATATGCCATATGTAAGTGCCCTTGGAGACCGTGATGAGCCCCATCTGACGACCGGCTTTATATGGGGCTGCCCCGTGAGTTATCATCTCCCAACATTCCTTCGAAGAATACGGTACTATCTCTGTTCCCATCTCAGGCAGATCGAGTACTTCCATAAATCGCTCAATACTCCATTCGTGGTAATGACCACCCAACCGAAAAGCCATCCTATCTTTCTCACTACCCATCAACTCCACCGAACTATAAAACTCAAAAACCAAATCCTCATAAACGGGCCAATTACCCATAACCATATGTCTCCATCCCATAATATTCAGCAAGGCATACACATCTTCTAGCAAACCCACACGAGACAAAAATTGGGAATCTATAAGGGTAGATTATCGACGAATATGTGTGAGACTGTCAAACTGAATGTTGTGTGTATTTGGGAACCGGTCCAGCATAGACACTCGGGGGTGCGGGACTCCAGTGCTACCATTGGGCCCTTATTCGGGCTCGGCATCGGTTCGATGTGGGCCTCTGGATGAACTAGGTCTGAAATCCATATATGTGCGCACGGCAGGGCTCTAGTACGGCTCTGTGATGTACGGACGATGAGGCCGCGGCGGTGGCGACTTGGCAGAGGGCTTCGAGGTGGGTCTGTGGTGAGACAGTGGTGTGCGGGTGTGGCTGTAGCAGAGGGAGGCGGGTGATTCTGGATGTTTCTGGATGGGGTAAGTGATGGACGGTGGGCGGCGATAGGGCAGAGATAGAGTGGCGTGGTGTTCTCTTGGAGTTGAGACATGCTCTGTTGCATCTGTTGCTGGAATTGTATGGACTGAGTGGTGAGGAGTTTAATCAAATCTTTCGTGGATTGCCCGGAATTTTCCATTGGTACCTTGACTTGAAATTGACCCCTTTGCTGTTGTGGCCAATTGTTATCCACTAGTTGAGGATTCTGCTCATTCCCATATCTGAGATTGGGGTGCTCTCTCCAACCTAGATTGTACGTGTTCGAAGAAGGGTCAAACTTCCGCCCTTGGAAATTTCCAATGGCGTTGGCTTGAGCCTCGTTCTGTTCCGTACACTGGGCTGGGACTCCACCTGTAGCAAGTTGTCTCACAAAAGCAGTTAGTTCAGTTAATTGATCTTTGAGGGAAGGATCACTTACTGTTTGTACCAGGGTTGCTGGTGCACCCCTTTGGTTGAACTACTGAGTGTTTGCCGCCATGTTGGAAATAAGATCTCGGGCTTGTGTCACGGTAAGATCCGGGAGAGCCCCTCCACTTGCAGCATCAACTAAGCTTCTATCGTTGAGAGTTAATCCTTCATAAAAGTATTGGATCAGAAGCTGGTCGGAAATCTGATGTTGTGGACAGCTTGCCACCAATTGCTTAAAAGGCTTCCTGTACTCGTAAAGAGTCTCCCCTGTGATCTGCCTCACGCCACAGATGTCTTTTCGCAAACTTGCCACACGAGAGGCTGGGAAGTACTTCTGTAAGAACAGTTTTTCCATGCCAACCCAGGTCGTGACACTCGCCGATGGAAGGTAGTAAAGCCACTCTTTTGTTGAATCCTTCAAAGAGAATGGGAATGCCTTCAGCTTCACCGTCTCTTCCGTCACAACTTTCGGTCGCATGTGAGAGCATACAACATGGAATTCCCTTATGAATTTGTGTGGATCCTCACCTGCATTACCATGAAAAGCAGGCAACAGGTGAATTAAACCAGATTTAAGTTCGAAATCGGTACCCTCGGTAGGGTAGACGATGCACAACGGTTGCTGCAAAATTTGTGGGCTCGCCAACTGCTTCAAAGTTTGTTCGGCTGCCATGTCTTCTTCCTCAGATTCGGACTCAGACTCGTTCTCGACGGGAAAAGGTAGCAACTCAAAAACTCTTCTTGCATCTTTAGCTTGGTTTCTCAAGACGCGATCTCTCTTAGTGATTTCGGGATAGAAAAATAGTTCTTTGCTTCCCTGTGATCGTGTGATCATCAACTAGAAGAAAACCTGAGATAGCAGCAAAGAGAACGTGAAGTTTAATAAATAAAGGGGGTTAACCGAACTAAAAACAAGAACAGCGTAAGGGTTGCAAAAAAAAGATTTCATAACAGTGACACTGGGTTACACAGTGTCACGAAATTGCAGCTTTTTAATTTTCGCAACCTTCACACAAAACGCACGAAATTCCAGAAAAATAAAGTCTCAAAAATATCTTACAATGGCATAATTATAACTAAGCTGAATTTGACCGCACTATCGAGGTGCGACAAAAATAAATAATAATACCCAGACTATCCTACTAACTTGTAGCAATGATAAGCACGGGATCGATCCACAGGGAGCACAGAATTGTAATTATGCCAATTGACGAATTAATGAGATAACACACAAGGGGGGGTTGGTTTGGATTTTTTTATGCTGAAAGAAAGATAAAACAGCAATTAACAAATATGACAAAAAAATTAAGACCAATTCTAAAGATTTAATAGATGAAATCAAGAAGGGATAAACACCCCAACTCACGGTTCATTCATCCCCCATGTTAGCACGACCACTTTAATCTCGACGTTTACTCTATTTATTTTCAAGATTAATGCCCCTCGGGGATCAAAAGCGCTTCGATTTCCCGGTCCTATCCCTTAAGTATATTTAGTTGAAAAGATGCCTCTTCAAGAAAACCTTTCTAACTAAGCAGTCTAGGTTAACCCGTGGATTTAACCCAATTAAAAGCATTAAACCCTAGGATAGAGAGCAAACAAATTCCCAAGTACACTTAGCGCGACCCGTAAGAATCTGGCCTAATTTACCCTAGTGAGTCCACTAGTTGTTACCAATTGTCACCACACATAACAATTGTGGATTACGTGTTTAGAACTAACAGGCATATTAAAACAATTAACCTAGGTGATCAGTCTAAATTAATTAGTTCCAATACGCAAGAATTTAAAGCAGATAAATTAAACAATCCCAAAAACAAATATCGTAAACGTCTCGAATTAAATAAACACCTTAAACATGGGTTCAGAAATTCCCGGAGTTGGGATAAAAGAGTTTAGCCTCTACAAGGCATACTAAGAGTTCAAGAATTCAATTCAATATAATAGCAAAAGATAAAAACAAACATCAACCAATCTCCTTCTTCTTCAATTTCGACCTCCTGCTTGCTTCCAATAACTCAATCCGTCGTCTGTTCTCTTTTTCCAGAATTAAAAGTGTGTCTTTCATCCAACTAGTGAGGCCTATTTATAATTAGGGGTTTGGGCCCACTAATTCCTTCTTTCTTCAATTTCGGCCAAGAGGCCCAACTATTGCCTCTATCTAGAATCATCATGCATCCAATCTTTCCTTCCGTATTTCTTGACCAGATTTTCTCCTAAGTAAATCCTTTGACCAAATTTCCTCCATAAATATCTCTGCCCGCTGGCTCCTTCCAAGTAACTTCTGGACATGGGCCTGCACTGGGTCGACCAGTGTGGGCCTGTCTTTCTCAATTGGCCCAACGACTTTTCGCCGAGAAAATACCTAAAACCACTTACGAATACAGAAATCGATCAAGTGCGGAATAATACGATCAAAGTACATATAAGTAATCTAACATGTCATTCTAACATAAACGAGCCCAATAAATTGTACTTTATCATATTAAAAATATGCACATTTTACTACCTACAGTACTCAGGATCATATTTGAAACTGGAAGACTGACTTGGAACAAGCTTTTTATCAGTGGGAGAAGAATTCTGATTAAACTTATCTTTTGGTTGAAAATTACCATTTGGTCTTCTGAAATTTCCTTTTTTAGAAAAGACTTGAATTGCTTAGTGATAAGAGCAAATTTTTCAGAAACATTTTCATCACATAAATCAGAAATATCATCATCAGACTCAACTTTAGTAACATAGGATGTTTACCAACATTATCAGAAGTTTCACCTCTAAAAGCAAGTACTTTCTTGTCTTTATCTTTATCATGTTTCTCATCATCTAACATATTTGTGTTTATCTTATAGGTTTTCAAAATACTGATCAACTCATTTTGACTCAATAAATCAGTGTTCTTAGCCTCTTCTATTGTACATACTTAATTAGGGGTCGTCATTGCTTGTATTTATGTGATTTTGAGCTTAATTTGATAGTATTTTGTGATTTTATTGCACTAATTTCCCTTAATTTTGCTCAAATGTGGAGAAATGTCTTGTTTTATTTATTGAGTAGGGAAATGAGTGGAAACGAGCAAGAATGAATTAAAAACTGTTTTTATTTAGAAGGATATTTTAGAATATGGTGGAACCACATGAAGCTCCTCGAAGAGACGGTCGCAGCAAAAAAATAATCAATTCAATCGGAGTTCGGCAGCTCAAGTTATGAAGAAAACGACGACCGAAGCAGCACAACCTACAGTTGCTCGACCTGCTGCTCGAGTCGAGCAACCTTGCTCGACCTCCCTTTGGTCGAGCAAGGGAGGTGATTTCCAAAATTTTGAGTTGCTCGACCTAATTTTGGTCGAGCAACGCTGCTCGAGTCGAGCAGCCTGAAAAAATGAAAACGGGTGCACGACTTCACCTCTGCTCGAGTCGAGCAGACCTGCTCAAGTCGAGCAAGCCAAAATATCTGAGGTCCTCATTTCTGACCTAGGTACACGTGCCAGGGGATTCAAAACCATATAAAAAACCTTGAGTTCGTTTTTTTCAGGAGATAGCAGCTAGGAGAGAGATAGAGGATATAGCAAGTGATATTGTTTAGAGCTGCAACTAATATTTTTTCCTGTTTTTCAATTTTGCTTCCATAGATAGCATAGATCCTCGTAGAATAGCATAGATATAGTTTCAATTTCAGTTTTTAAGCAAGAAATCAAGGAGTATTGATGGATTTTGTATGGTTTGGATCTTGAACTTCAATAGTAAGGTGTCTCTTTCTTTCTTTTGCATTGTTGTTGTTTATTTTGATATGGGTTCTTTGATTTCTTGTTGTTTAGCCATGGGTTTTGCCTTGTGCACCATGGGCTAAGGTTATTAGTGTTTGGGTGTTTGGAATTGTTGTGATTATTGTTTAATTGCTTTGATTATGGTTGTTTATCTCTATTGATGGTGTTCCTTTAGATTAGAGGAATTTGTTTGTTCTATTTTGGTGGTTTTGCTATTAGCTTGTGTGTTTTTGCTAGTTTATTTCAACGAGAGTTGGGTAGACGGGTTTAGGCACATGGGTATTGGTTTAATTCACCCGAATTGGAGTCGATTAAGTCCTATCACAACGAGAGTTGGGTAGATACTTTAGAACCCCCCTAATCTACATTATCTTCTTGAGTTAAAACCTTGAGTGGGTGGTGAAGAGCACATAGGAGCATCAACCTTAGTCTACAAGTGGGAACACACGGTGACGGAGTAGTTAGCTAATTAGGGGACCATATCCGTGCAATTACCCGGGTTAGCAAAGGGAGATTCGCCTCTCAATCTTAGGGATTAAAACGATATCGTACCTTAGGCTTACCAAGTACGGGAATGATATATGTTTAGTGATCGCCCTTATGGAATAACCGGAAATATAGGTAAACACCATAATTGATCTTTTGACAATCATCTGACAAGGATAAACACCCGAGCACATCTTCTCTCGCTAGTAAACAAAATAGTTTGCTATTTAATTGCTTTCTCGTAGCTTGCTTGTTTCTAGTTTAATCTTTGTTTCACTTGTGGAATATTGCCTGTTTTAAGTTTCCAAATCGTTTCACACTATAATCATGCGACAACACATAGCAATTGGGCTATATTCACCATCCTAGTCCTGTTGATCGATATTTAACTGGGCACGAAATGACCCTCTTATACTTGAGAGGTTAGCGTTGCTTGACCAAAATTGGGTCGAGCAACTCAAAATTTCGGAAATCACCTCCCTTGCTCGACCAAAGGGAGGTCGAGCAAGGTTGCTCGACTCGAGCAGCAGGTCGAGCAACTACAGGTTGTGCAGCTTTGGTCGTCGTTTTCTTCATAACTTGAGCTCCCGAACTCCGATTGAATTGATTCTTTTTTTGTTGCGACCGTCTCTTCGAGGAGCTTCATGTGGTTCCACCCTCTTCTAAAATCTCCTTCTAAATCAAAGCAGTTTTTAATTCATTCTTGCTCGTTTCCACTCATTTCCCTACACAATAAATAAAACAAGACCTTTCTCCATATTTGAGCAAAATTAAGGGAAATTAGTGCAATAAAATCACGAAATGCTATCAAATTAAGCTCAAAATCACATAAATACAAGCAATGACGACCCCTAATCAACCCCCCCCCCCCAAACTAAAAGTGTTGCTTGTCCTCAAGCAACAAAAGAAAATAGAACAAGGGGGAGGAATTGTGAAGTATGCAATGTATGGATACCAAGACTCATGCAATGTACTTCAAGGCTCATATCAAATGAACAAGGAATCACAAGTGAAATCTCATACCACAATAAAACATGCAATGATCAAGATAAGACAAGTTCAAGTGCACTATCCCCACTCTCTTATGGAAGTAATTCACTCAAAGCTCACTTTGTTTCAAGGGACGTGTTTGCACTCTTTCAATCAATTCACTCTATGCAACATCCATAGGCTTGCCCCTCATCTCAATTCTCCATCAACTCTTTTGGTAGGTAATCAAATCAAGGAGGTCTTTTACAAGGTGGTAATGTAGGACAAAGGTGGGGTAAATTTTGGGGAAAAAGTAACTCAATTTCTTGTAGAGCAACAAGTGTTGGTAAATCACTCAAGAATTTCTAGAACACAAACTCAACACTCATTTCTCTTTCTTTTCTCATTTCAAGCTCACAAGTACCAAATTCACCTTTCATTTCCTTTCTTTTTCTCTTGAAGCCATTTTTCTTTTTTTAAGCTCATTTGAAACCTTGTTTTCTTCCCTTTTTTTTCATTTTTTAAGGTTCCTTCTTTCATTTTTTTTAGAGCTCTTTTTCTAGCCTTGTTTCTCTTCTTCACATATTTTTTCTCAAGGCTTATTTTCTTTCCTTCTTCATCCTTGTTCAACCTCTTTTTTGCATTTTTCTCAATTTTCTCACATTGACAACTCAAAATCCACTCCTTTAAATTTTATCCTTTCATTATTTACCAACCATGAAGCTCTACAAGTCAATAGGGATCAAAATGGGGCTCAAGAAAGAAATGGTAAAAATGGTTAAATCAATGTAGCTTGCCAACAAAAATAGGCTTAAAGGCTCAAAGGGGCTTACTACAGATTGACTTCATTCGGTGGGATTTATTTGGCCAAGTGACTCATCAAACCAAAAATGGCCTCCGATCATCTTTAACACCTTCCCAAAAACATGATCTCAAACAAGACAAAGGGGCAAGTTCTAGCATGCATTTTGTGAACAATCCACTCATGAAAATAAAGAAATTAAATCACAATATGCATGATTGAAAAGGCTCAAATATCTCAAGTTTAGCAATAGGGAATAGTGAAACTATCCCTAGTCTATCAATCTCAACGCATGCAATCAAGTAGCAAAATCCTCCAACAAGTAATCACTTCATCACATCCAATATGATCAATCAACCAAGCATAAATCTCAACATCAAACACAAAAACATTCATCACAATACCCAATATCCAAGGAGCAAATAATATCACACAATCATCAATAAATATAGCACAATCTCAACCACCAACAAGTAATGACCTCCACCAAGTAGACAAATGGGTGCGCCGGTGCAAATGAAACGTAAAATAACGACTACCCTCCCCCCAAACTTAGATATTGCTAAGCAATTCTAAGTTTGGAAAAAGGAGTAGTTTACCATGAAATTGCACCAAGCACCAAGAAACATTAAGCTCTATACTAACCACATCTTAACAATTAAGCTCATCATCATTCAACTTCAACAAGCAAGTATACCAACAAAAGAGAGCCCAACACGGCAAAATTCATGTACAAGTATTTTTACCATTTAAGCTCAAAAACATGTCATACGGTGAACATCACCAAAACCTCAAAACGGGGGTGTGCCGGTGCAACAAAAACGCATAAGAAAATGCACACCCCCAAACTTAGACTTTGCAAAGCAAATCTAAGTTCGGGGAAAGTGCTTGTACCTAAAGTGCCCTTCGAGTACGCATCTTCCTTTAAAGCTCGATATCCACCAAGCCTCGAACACACGACCCCATCACCTACAAAAAACAACACTATACAAAACACTATCAAACGAACACACAAACACATAAAAGCGGTAAAAATGGGTTGCCTCCCATTGAGTGCTAGGTTTAACGTCCTATGCCGGACGGAACTTGAGTCGTTCAACTCATCGGAAAGGCCATGGATATTGATCCTCCTTGCCTTTGTATTTCAATCTTTTGGCCTCAAAATCAAGAAGGCTCTTATGAAAAATCAACCAACAACCTCCACCTCTCTTGCATAACTTATGGATCATGAAGTTCTCCAAATTGTACCAATTTTCTCTCACCATCATCTTTTGACTTTCTTTCTCTCTTACCTCAAGGATGCCCAAACTTTTCTCCACTTCTTTCTTTTGGTTGTAAGTATCAAGGGGCAAAACAAATTCAATAGAAACATCTATATCCAATAAAGTGAAAATGGAAGAGTCTAAGGGATTAAAAATACTCATTTCACTCTTCAAAATCTTTTTGGATGCTTCTTGATTTTCTTGTTCCTTGTTGCTTACATCCATCAATGGATACTTCTCTTCATTATTTTTTACAATAAGATTATCATCTTTATCCTTCTCATCACTTAACACCTCTTCCTCTTCTTCATCATCATCTTCGTCTTCTTCAAATAAAGGATTAGTGTAACATTCAAATGAAGGATTGATATAAGCATGAGGAAAGTAAGGATCAAGAGATTTCTCAATTTCTTCTTCGATACAAGGCTCTACCATATCCATAGTTTTGCACTCATAGTCCTCCAAGGGATCCTTTCTCTTCATTTTCATCGATCATGGGATAGTCCTTTTCATTCTCCTCCTCACATGGATCCACATCGTCTTCAATAATTGACCAAGCAATGTCATGGTCAAGCTCATTCGTGTCAATGTGTGTATCGGGAAATTTCTCCTCCTCAAGCTCATGATTCTCACATGAACCAAATTGACCAATTACACCACTCATTTGATTGGACTCTTCCCATTTTTTCATCTTTTCGTCATAACATTTATTGATTCGTTGACTATCCTCTATGAATTTTTCTAGTGCATCTTGAACGACGGACGAGGCTTCCTTGTGACGATCATCTTGATAATATGAGGGAACTTGTTGCGTTTGGTAATCATGGTAGACGCTCCCCCAATTATCGTAACAACGCTCTTAATGTTGTGGAGGATAAACCATACGATTATGATCAATACTTTAGCATCAAATCGTTTAGGAACAGTTCTAAGTATCTTATTGACTAACCGAGTGTTAAAAATTAAATCACCAAGTGAGTGTGAGTCGTTAGAAATCTCACTTATCCTTTCATTGTATGATGAAATGGTTTCATCATCTTTCATTCTCAAGTTCTCAGACTTGGTTCCCAACATTCGAAGTCTTGTTCTTCGAACACTTTCTGATCCTTCACAATGTTCCTGCAATATTTCTCATGCATCCTAAGAAGAAACACAGTTAGATATCAGTTTAAACATAGAAATATCAGTAGCAGTAAAATAGCATTAAGGGCTTTAGAATTGAAATTGACTGATGTGCATTCATCATTAGACCAATCAATCTCCTTTTTGACTTGCGATTCTCCATCTTTATCATCAAATGGCTTTGGTGGATTCCAACCAGATAACACACTACGCCATGCTCTCTCATCTATACACTTAATGTACAGGCACATTTTAGGTTTCCAGTAGGAATAGTTTGATCCATCCAAAATTGGAGGTTTTAAAGAAGAAGTCAACGGATAATCCATTGCAAAAACACACTTTAAAAACACATGACCTTTAACTTAGTGTATCAAGTTTATGGCTCTGGCGCCAACTGAAAGTGTGTGTGCGTGTATTTTCAGAGTGTTGTTGAAAATGTTGTGCAACATGTAAAAAAACATACGACAGCGGAAGTATAAAAATGCAGTGCAAAGGATTTTCAAAATTATGTATAGTCTATAATCCAGACTATACTAACCTCATGGTTAAAAACATCACTATAAAAAGTAGTGAGATACACAAGAACGCCTTACAAGATCCTAAAAGGTGTAGTGAAAAATCACACACTAAAAATTAATCTATTCAATCAAGTGACTAGTGATCTTATTCAACCTAAAACTTGATCTAATAAGATAAACACAATACTGATGGGAGAGATTGTATTCCCTCGACCAGTACAAATAGAATAGCATCGACCCTCACACTCCTATAAGATACAAATACTCTAGTTTGTACTTTTAATTGTGTCTCGAATGTTACTCTCTAAAGTTTGGAGTAGGGCAAATGGTATTTCACTTTTTCTCAAACTTGAATGTCAACTAATGCAGGGTATTTATAGACTTGAGAATCAACTGCATTGTCCTATCCACTAGGCTTGGATAGCCTTGAACATCTCCTCCACTATCTCCATGATCTTGGTGTAACCACCCACGATCATTCTATTCTCACTCCACCACAATGCAACTACTTGACAATATCCGAATTTGTCTTCAACCTGCAATGTAGGAAACATAGAAAAACACATTTGTAAAAACGGAGATAGTGTTAGGAGAAAAGACAAATTTATGATGTTGTGCAGAATGTTGTCCAACATATGAAACAACATCCGTGCAACATCAACAGTAGGAGACTGTGTTAATGAATTTTTATGGTTAATTAATGGTGAATTTTATTTTGTTTAAATTTATATTTGTGATTAAGGAATGATGAACTATATTTGTGAAGAGTTTTAATTTTTTTTTATAGCGATAGTAATCAATATAAATTTTTTGATTAGATTTTATTGGAAGAATTTAACGTATTAGTACTTCAAAATTTCATATTTCTAATTTTTTTTTTAAATAATACGGGTTTGCCCACCTAAGCCTGCAGCCCACTAATTAGTGGGTTGACTTTTGGGTTTTACATCCCGCCAAATTTTTTGCCCGACCTGAATTGTTGGGTTGAGTTTCCAAATATGTGGAAAAGCCCAATAGCCAACAAGCTTGTAAAGCCCAAGTAGGCTCAATACTTAGTGTTATCTTGCCTTAGAAGACATTGAGGGAAGATAGAAGAGAAGAGAGATAGAAACACTATTCACGTTTTTTAGAGAGTCCAAGACTAGAAATTTTGCAAAAGCAGAGTTTTGGATCGAGCTGAAACTTTGTCAGAACGTTTGGGACTTGTTGAATTACATTCTGAACGGTGGAGATCGTATTTGGAGCATTGTGTTAACGGGAATAGGCCACGAACAAAAAGTGTGTTTTTGGGCGATTCACTTCTGCGCAGTCGGGATAAAAGGGTCATTCTCACAAACCAACCGTTGGATTGAGCTGTAATTTGTACAACACGTGCAGGACTCATTGGGGTTGATTCTGGAAGGTGGAGATCGGGTTATAAGGTTTCGAGCATCGTAAACAGTGAACAACAGTTGGTATTGTGAGATCTTTCTAATCTCGTTGTTGTTATCAAGTATTGAGGGTGTGTTTTGAAACTCTTAAAACAACTTCCAGAAGCACTTATTTTCAAAAGCTGTGAGAGGGAGCTTTGAAAATAAGTGCTTCTGGAAGCTGTTTTAAGTATTTCAAAACACGCCCTAATTGTCTTGGTACATTTATAGTAGAATATCTGTTGTGGCAGATTGTAATACTTGGACTTTTGCTCGTAGTTAAGTTTTTGGGTGGATTTCGGTCCCGTGATTTTTACTCTCACATTGAGGAGGTTTTCCACATTAAAATTGCACGTGTTATTGTAATACTTGGACTTTTGCTCGTAGTTAAGTTTTTGGGTGGATTTCGGTCCCGTGATTTTTACTCTCACATTGAGGAGGTTTTCCACATTAAAATTGCACGTGTTATTGTATGGTGATTGTTTTTTTTTTTTTACTGTACATTATATTCTTAGTATTCTCAACCGCTCTACTTTCCAGAGAAATAAACGGGCTCTAAATAAATAGCTGTGTGAGTAGATGCAAAATTTCAGCATTTTAAACTTGGTCTTCAACACCGTGGTAATCTCATCCGTCAACTTTCCCTAGAAAATCTCCCGACTCCACGATTCATCTGTTACACCATCTTTTGTGTGTGTATATATATATATATATATATATAAGCATTCAGTACTTGAACGTACAAACTTCTTGTTCTTCTCCATAATGTATTCCTGGGTTTAAGATCGATATTCCAAAGAAATTAAAGAAAGAAATACTCAAAACTAATGAAAAATGGATAAGCATTTCAGCGGCCTTCTTTGTCTACTCTTCCTCCTCATCACTCGTAAGTTGTGAATTTTCAATATCCTTCTTTCTTCTTCCAATTTAATTATTAAAACTATATACACAAACAAACCCAGTTATTTTTGTAGATGTAACGTCGATCCTTATTGATAAAGTTTAACATTATACATGTTCTACCTTTATCCTTCATAATAATTAAACATCAATCATTAAATTTCTGCGTCCTGCGGTTGATTTCTTTTTGCCAATGGCAATATAAATAAGAGTGGGTCTTATGTGCATTCAGGTATTGTATAGTACATTTATAGTGCATGAAAAAACTTTAATTTACAACCAAATTCTGTAATTGGTGAAGGTAAGACAAAATTGAGTGGTTCATGGTTCACTCAGCCCAAGTGGTTCATGGTTCACCCGACCCGAATAGATCATTATTTAGTATTTAGGGTGTAGATGGTTGATTTAGGACAATTTTATAGATTTTCATACATGAAAATTTTCACAGTAGACCTACTCTAAATTTAATAAAAGAAAAAAGACTATCACCCAATGCTTAATTAATTTAGTTTATGATATGCATTGATATTTTTAGGAGTAGCATGCATGCATATAGAATTATATTCTTTTGTACCCAAAAATTGTCCATTAATAAATGTTAAAATCAAATTTTGATCAAATATGTGTTTAATTATACTGCAGTGGAATTTTCGATGTACTCAGAAGCGAAGAGAGTGCAAGTTTAAAAGTCGTAACTATACAGGGCGTTGCACCAACCAGGGATGTTTATCAAATTGTAAGATGGGAAGCTATGCGTATGGTAAATGTAAAAAAAGTGGACTTCTTAGCAGACCAAAATGTTATTGCTATAAGCCTTGCCCTGCTTCTCCTAGTGCTGCCCCACACTCTTTTGCTCCTTCGCAATCCCTCCTAATTCCTATTTTTTGTTACATATTATACATATGGTAGTTCAGTGTATATATGTTAGTTTTTTGAATGCTCTAATGTGCTTACTCCATCGTTTCTTTTTTGTTAATTGGCCTTTTCTTTTATTCATATAAACATTCACAGAAATTTATTCAGGCAAAATATAAATTTAAATAAAAAAAATTAATCAAACATATAGCTAGTTAATAATTTTATAAATAATTAAAATTTGAATTACAATTGCGGTTTGCCATATTTTGAAATCTACAAATGAGACTTTTATTAAATAGACAATTGAATACTTCCTTTCAATATAGACTACTAAATTATTATTTATTCATTCATCACTCATAATAAACATACATTTTAACTATTTATCAAAATTTTAATATCTTAGAATTTCAAAGTTTGGGATTTCTCACGTCCATTTTAAGCCCGAAACGAACGTACCCCATGTGATTTCATAGTGAGACGAGACGTGAGTTTTGATTCTTAAAAAGTCGATATTTGGCAATGAACTCGCTAAAAATCAACACATAAACAAAATAAACTAAAAATTGAGTGTTTCACTTTTCTTAACAATTTGTCTACTTCTATCTCACGCCATTATAAAATTTATTTTTGTTGTTAGCGCGATATATTGAAAAAAGAAAAAGTTAAATCAGTTTAAAGTATAAATTTTTTCAAACTATTATTCTAATTAATGTACAGGTTTTCTTTTACTGTTAATCTAAAGTACAAATGTGTTTACACATAAATAGATATGCAAATTCCTCTATGTATATGCCAATGCAAAAAACAAGAAAATTTTACTTTAAGAGTAAAAAAGTATCTCCGCATTGTACCTTTCCGTAATGAAAAAATGCACACCGGACACGAAAATGTCTTTTCAACTTTTGGAAGGTATGATAGAAATGTCTCTTGACCGGTTATGTTCTTAAAAACATTTTCATATAATTTCAATGTCATGAACATTTCATATTAATTCCAAGGTTAGTGGCATTTTTTGTCAATTTAACCTATAACTAATTATATACTTAAAAAATAATGGCATATATAATACGTAGTCAAATGATTAATGATTAATGGCATGTATACTTAAAAAATAATGGCATAGATAATTTGCATAATAATAGTAATTAAATATGTTGGGATATAATTTATGTTTTGATAATGTTAAAATTCCGCTTGTAATAGGACCTATTGGTCAGCAGATGGAATAATATAACTATAATATAGGTTTCTGGTTAAGGGGGAAGGAAGTTCAATACCAGAGGACTTACCAGAAGACCTACCAAAAGACTACTTACCAAAAGTCTTATCATACCAACTGAAGACAGAAAAAAATAATTGACCTTGTAGTGAAGACCAGATGACATTGAAAGTCATCTGATAACTACACTTGAAGCAAGAACCTGAATCTAAGCATCAGAGGACTTGCTCAACTACTGGAAAGAGAGAAAAAGAAGACCAGAAGACCACCAAAGGGTTTATGGAAGAAAAGGTGCGACTTTATGAATAAATCAATGAGACAAATTGACCGTTGTTGATTGAGAAAATCTGGCAATCTATGATTGAAGACCAAAGTCAACATCCGTGCGGATCAAGACTTATCAATCACAATCAATCAATTCAATTGAATGACTTCCTTAATTATGGATGATTGATTGCTAGCTCTCCAACGACTAGTTTAATCACCATCAATAAATACAAGAGTGCGAACAATAGAGATAGATGTACATAGTGACATAGACGAACACACGAAGAACATCACATAGTTTTCTACACTCACACTCAAGCTTTCACGCTTAATTCTAGCTTAGCAAAGTTGGAATCATTATTCTCATTACTTATCATTTCGAGAAAAGATAGTTTGAGAGATTGCCCTGAACTGTTGATTGAGTTCGATAGGTTTGTTGTTACAAAGAACTGGTACTTGTCAATTCCAGTACGTAAGTGAGTTGGTAGTGAAGTCCCCTTTGACGAAAGGGAGAGTGGACATAGGATTTGCTCACCGAACCATTATAAACATTTGTGCATTTATCTGTTTTGTATTTACTGTTTAAATGTGTTTCAAAAAAGGTTTTCTGTTTAAAACGTTTCCGCATACTCAGTTATTTCCTAAAAACCAGCTGACCTCTGACCAGAAGGCATCAAATCTTCTGATTTTGTATACTTAGCCATATTTGCCGAAAAATTGATTTTGGGTATAAGAAGTCTATTCAACCAACAAAATATTTTTTTAGCACAAAATGCTTAGCTTGTATTATTGCAAGAACAAAAAGTGACAGTAATTAAATACACTAGAAAATAAATTAATTTATTACACTATCAATAATTTATTTTAAACATTTTATAAGTTCTAACATCATAAATATAACAGTTTACCAGATGTGATTTTTAATGAGCTTATAAACAACTTACAGTGTTTGGCTAAAAATTAAAAGTTCTTTGATAATTCAAAAACATCACCTTTATTAATTTCAATATAAAATTATTATTGATATTTTAATTTTTTATGTTGTCTCATCTTGGGGTGAACGGTACGGCATACTGAAAATTTTCTCGTCATACCATTACCGTACCGAAATTTTCGATACTGAAAAATGTCATATCGTTGTCGTATTGAAAATTCGGTATACCGAAATTTTCGGTATGTCAATATTACATACAGATACCGTACCGATATTTCGGTATATACCAAAATACCTAAATTTTTTCAGTATACCGGAGATATTTCAAGTATACCGGTCATTTTTCTGGTATACCGGTAATTTTTTCGGTATACAGGAAAATTTTCCGGTATACCGAAAGTTTCTATATTTTCATACCGTTATCGTACCGAAATTTTCGATACGGTACCATACCATACCGAAAATTTTAATAAAATCGATATTTTTCTGTACGGTAAGTGCTGTATACCGATATTTTCAGTATTTCCTCCCCCAAGTCTCATCGGCCACGGTAAGACCACCTTATAATTTATTTGATACTTTATCTTGTTAATTATTTCACTCCAACAAACAACCATATTAACGTAACACATATCTTACTAAAATCTACCAAACACTCACAACTAGTACATATTTCACCTTCCTCCATATTAGATAATCGCCCTGTTACTTATATCCTCCTATTTCACCTCTCCTACCAAACACGGTCTTACATATTTAACAATCTAGCCAAACTTGAGCTCTACTTTTAAAATTTGAAAACAGCCTGAGCCTAAAATATATCAAATAAGCCGAACTCGAGCCTGTGGTATTCAACTTGGTTCAGAACAATTACATCCACAGTTATATTCATATGTGATTTAATATATTTTTAGCTCTTATTTACTTGATTAAATAGATGATAAGATTCCCATTGTTGTTCAAGTTCTTACAGAAAAATACAAGGTTGATCGAATGTTTAGATATTAGAGTAACTTGTATATTAGCAGTTGGATGCACGGTTTTTAAGTATTAAATAAATATTATGTAAAATGTATTTATTTTGGTTTTAAATGAAATTAAAAAATATATATTTATTATTATAATAGTTTTTTCTTATATATTTTATTATTTTTATATATTCCACGATCATTTTTCATTTCCTTTCAATGTAATGCACAATTTTTTAGAGCATTTTTTTACTTTTAAAATGAGGCGTGAAAAAATGAGTTGCGCTCATAATGCAGGAAAAATATATAAATAACACATTTATGTACATATAGTACTCACCCTATCTTTATTTTGATTGCTCAAAATTCATAAAGGACAGTCCTTTTTTTTGTTTTCATATATCCAAAATAGCAGTACCGTAATTCTACCGTTTCAAATTATCTCACTACAAAATCACTATATTACATTCTCATGTCATTAATAATTACACACAAAATCAACTTCTTTTTGTTTCATTCATTTAAATTGACTATAACAACTTTATAAAAAAATTACTTTATTCCCTTCAAAATTCAATTAACAATTCATTCATTAAAACACGTGTCAAAATCAAATGAGCAATTTTTTTTAAAAAAAAGACGAAGAGAGTAATCAATTTCAAGGAAAAAAATGTATCCATATTAAATACAACATTTATTATTATTAGTATATAACTTTTAAAATGTCATGAAAATTTTATAATATTTTTTTTTGTTGAAAACTTTTATCTATATGTTCGCTATAATATTTTGTTATTAAATATGTATAAATAGATTTATTTCAAAAATGGTAATAATTTAGAAAATACTCAAAAGAAAATTATTACCTCCATCCCGGGACAACATGCATTTGTTACTATTTACTCGTATTTTAGCGAGCGAGTTTTTTAGTAGTATTTGAAATGATAAAGTGACTTTTAAGGAGGGGTCTTAAAAGTCACTTTATCATTTCAAATACTAATAAACAACTCGCTCGCTAAAATTTGATAGAAAAATGTGATGTGCACATTATCTTGGGACGGAGGAAGTATATTACTCCCTTCGTCTCATTATTACTTTCACATGTGCAATGACACATATATTAAGAAAATGGGATTTAGTGTAGGAATTTGAGGGGTGGGCAATTTTATAAACCTTAAAGAATGAATTGTGTGTACGTGTGGAGTCAAAAATAATGACATTTTATGTAAAATTGAGAATATTGTAAGGGTGAAGTTTATGAAGGGTTTTTCTTTTCTGGAGTGTGCAAGTAATGTTGGGACGTCCAAATAAAACATGTGTGCAAGTAATTGTGGGACGAGTTAGTATAAGTGTTGTAGATTTGAGGGATTGAACGTGTATCTCTCTCATGCATAGAAGACAAAGCAAAATTAACTCTACGTACTATTTGAGCTACATCACCTTTGATAATGTTTTTAAAATTTTGTGACAAAATCAATAACAATTTTTTGGCACATACATTTTTTTATAAGATAAGTATAGATTTGATATAGAAGTAGATTTTAAAATTTTGAATCAAGTATGATAGTGCTGCAAATTATTTTTTACGGATAAAAAGAGTAGAATTGGCCAAACTTCAGCAGAACTGCAAAAGAAAGAAAAGATGGCAAGATATCATGATTCAATTATATATTTACAAGTAATGATTCTTACAAATGCAACAAGTTAGATATCAGATTCCACCCCATCCATGTTTTCTTGTCACTAAGAGGAGCAAAATTGAGCTCAAACATTTCCTTCGAAACGGGCTGCGCAGATTCACAGAACCCGACTAGCTTAGCCACCACTTCTGCACTTTCCTTGACCTGTTGCATGTTTAGAGGATCAGTCCACAGTTTGTTCACTAGCTGCATTCTCCTCCTTTGTTTCCCCTCAGGCGGGATATCCCATTTCAAGTAGAGCATCTCTCTTTCTTCTGCGGATAGCTTTGAACTCACCCTCTTGGTTAGATGCTCTCTCTCCTGTTTCAGCGCCTTGATGCTGAATTCAAAGAGAGTCAGAAATCAGTTAACAAGGTTGTGTTCGGTTGGATTTAAAAAACACAACCTCTGATAGCAATGGATAATAAAGATAAAATACACGTAGGATACCCGGAAAAGTGATAAACTCAACTGCGTTGATTCACAAAGAATGCTGTAAAATAAACTGAGAAAAAGTCGTCGTTCTTTCATTCGAACGCACCTTGATGAGACAGAGCATGGAGGGTCATCCCCTAAGAGTGCGGGGCTTGCATTGCCAACCTCGTCGAGATGCTGCTCCAACCATTTCAATCTTCTAAGTTCAACTTCCATGTAAATCTGATCAGAAGGGTCTCCTTTGAATAACAAGTAAAATTGTGAGCGGTGTACGATTGACACATGGCAGAAATGCCACAGCATTACAATCTCCTTCCTTTTATCTTCGAAAACCATGTTCCATGGCACCGGAGAAGATTTACCACTTATCGCAGACTCATCATCACTCGATGCCTCATTCACTTCCTCTAGCTCCAACACCTAAAAGCAATCAATATCTATGTATTAGTATAAAATGTATATCCAAATATATTTTCAAGAGTAAGGTCTCCTGTGGAACAGGTTCACGTAAACGCTCTTCTTCAAAGTAGTAGCATACGAAGTATCACTTTATAAAAAAGTATTTTATGTGTTAAATGTTTTCAAAATCACTAAACTGTGATACTTCGTATGCTAAACTGTATTACTTCGTACACTACAAAGTATTATCGAATTCATCATAAACCTTCCATGACCAAGTTCATAGAAGGTTTCGTCTTTTTCAAATGTGAAGGCTTTACTACTTCAAAATGCAGCCAAGCAATACAAGATCAAATAAATGCAATTATCCAAGGTGCACTTCTTTTGATAATGACAATGTAAGACATATGCTTTGGAATTTATCTATCAAAATAAGAAAGGGGAAATACAAGACATAATTCTTACCTGGCAAACAAGAAGCTGTTTTTGATATTGTAGCTTGGCAACCCGTTCTTTGAGCTCAGTAACATAAGACTTAATGCTCTGAATATTATCCTCAGTTGCCTTCTTAAACATCTTCTGCATTTTCTTCACATTGATAGAGCTCGATTGTTTTGGAGTAGAAGCGTTCTCTTTTAAATTGTCTTCATTGTTAGGAATCCTCTTTGGGGTTCTGTTTTCAATTTCACGATCCATTACTTTGTGAGAAGAAGATGTCGTTGAGCAAGGTGACTTTATCAGATTTGGCATGTTAACTGTATTACTCAAAGTAAACGGAAGGACTTTCTTCTTTTTTGAGGTCTTTAGGTCAGGAGTCTCCTCACCACTTGGAAGATGCATAACTAACTTATCAATGGATCTCTGAACATTCTCAAGCTTCTCTTCTAAAATAGAGATGTTGCTTTCTTGGGAGTTCAAACGGGCCATCTCTTCTCT
This sequence comes from Stenogyne calaminthoides, assembly GCA_037126765.1. Lineage (NCBI taxonomy): Eukaryota > Viridiplantae > Streptophyta > Magnoliopsida > Lamiales > Lamiaceae > Stenogyne > Stenogyne calaminthoides. The sequence goes on from JBBCBC010000027.1 coordinate 23,470,852, forward strand.
CAAGGTGGCTTTATCTTTTATCTGAACTTCTTCTAAAGTGCAGCTTGCTGCATGTATTTCTTTAATTTCTGACAGCATCTTAGCAATTGCTTCAGCAGTATCTTGACTTCCAAGTCTCTGAGAAGTAACCTCCTTGTGCAGCAGCTCTAATGCACGATTTGCCTCTTCCCCGAGTTGTTTTTGCCTCATCTCCAGCTTTCTTATTTCAGCAACTAACTTGTCTGAAGAGTTTTCTGATTTTCTTCCTATCTTTCTCTCTTTGCAGTTAGGATCGAGTTTACGAGGAAGCATGTCATTATCAGTGTTGAACGAGAGGCGCTTAACAGCTTGATTAGAAGGCCCGTGATGGCCTGAGGCCTGAAATGACCAAATACTACAAAAATATGCAATAGGAGGGAGAAAGGGGGCAAAAAACAGATAAAGATGAAGCATACCTTTCGTTCTTTGTGTGAGCTTCTTTCTAACTCAAGCTGTGATTGTGCAGTGTCTCTTTGACGCTTCAGCTCATAAATTTCTCTCTCCATCTGCAAGTAAAGAAAGATGATTACATGTCTTTTCTCTTGATGTTTGATCAACCATGTTCATATGTGTGGCTTTTTATTAAGTTAGTATAATCTTATGTCAAGGTTTATAATAAGTTTTTACTTTTTAGTTTTCCCCAGAAGACTGACAGCAATTATTGCATATTTATCCAGAAATAATACAACATAAATTGAACTATCCAAGAGAATGGCCATGAATAGCTTATATGAGTTCCATTTCATTGCCAAAATAATAACTGGTTCTGTAAGTGATATATTTAAATGTAAACACTATATTATGAAAAAAAGGGTTCAAATATGATAGTATCTTATATTTAAGGGATTAAATATTTTGTAGTCCTGTAACTTTGTATCATTTTGAAATTGGTCCTAATTGTTTTGACTTTTTGATTTTGGTCATGTAAGTTTCCTAAAATTTTGAAATTGATCTTTTTCACCTGTTGCAGCAGGTTACCAAGCAGGTAAACACCACATATGTAATTATTTTATTTTTCTCTTTAATTTCGAAGCGCTACTTTAACTTTTTTAATCCTAATAATTTTGGTCGGGTTTTAGGTCGGGTTTAAAACAATTTGTATATAAAAAGACAAAGCGAATCGGGTCGATTTACTGGGTCTAAACTGACTCAAAAATAAAAAAAATTAAATCAATATACGTAGAAAATCACTCTCCCTTCCTTAAAAAAATATGAAAAAAAATCCTGACACAAATTATTTGGATCAAAAAAGTTTAGGTGGCATTTTGAAATTAAAGGAAAAAAATAAAATAATTACATAGGTGGCGGTTATCTGTTTTGTGACCTGCTACAACAGGTTAAAGGGCCAATTTCAAAATTTTTGATAACTTACAGGACCAAAATCAAAAAGTCAAAACAATCGGGACCAATTTCAAAACGAAGCAAAATTACAGGACTACAAAAAATTTAAACCCTATATTTAACGGCAAATTAAGTTTTTGATGTATATATGTAGTCCTTTTTTTATATTTTACGGAAAATTAAGATCATCTATCACATATCTTCTTTTTTTAAACAACAATCAATTTTCCGTAGTTCTTAATATATTTCCAAAATAATCATTATCTAAATTGCAATTAAATAGAACATCATATGTAATCCCTGGAGGAGGAAATCGGATTTGTAGCCTACCAACAACTCTATTTGTAGATTGACTAAATATAATTAACAGGTTTGGTACCAAAGTTTAAACAACTGTTTTAGACAAACTAGAAAGTATGAGAAGCTTTAACATGAACATAACTAACTACTTATATGGTAACTGAAATATTCTCATGAAATTTTTGTTAAAAATTCTGAAATAATACCTGCTGAATCTTCAAATCCTTTTCCTTGAGCAATGACCTAATATCACACGAAGATGAAGATGGCCCCGGGCTCCGGAGCTCTGCTTCCAGTCTGGCAACTTCCTCTTGCAGTTGCTTTACCAGCTGCTTTTTCTCAACAATCTGAATTTACCAACAATTAGCCAATAAGCAATAATATAAATAGAAAAAGAAAAGTGATGGGCCCAAAAGTGACCCATACAAGAGAAAGAGTGTCACTAGCCCAAAAGTGACCAGAAGACCAAAAGTACATCGTAAAATAAAAAACTTGCATTCCAGAATAGGCAAGACAAATACAAAGAATAATTGTACTCAACCTTATTCTCAATAAAACTAATTCAAACCACATATTACTTGGTGATTATTAAAGCTATAAACCAGACAGCATATTTTCTGCTCAATTTTAATAATTAAAGTCCTCTTCTTAGGTCAAAAAATATGAACATTTAAAGCAGATGAAAACAACAAACTTAAATTTGACCGTCTAAAGGACTTATTTACAGAATTTTTTAGACATGTGAATGTAATAAATAAACACTTAATTTGCAAAATAAGAACATCTGTTTCACATATTATACATTTATACTTCCTCAATAGTCGTGCTCCACAATTCATTAGTCATATCTTAAGTGTATGATACAAGCATTAGTATAGTTATTACTAAAGAAGATGACTCAAAGGGACTCAGAAAAACTCCTGAAAGAAATGGGGAGCTGTTAACCCACACTATTCAGCTTTAAAATAGTTTCAAATACAGTACTGCCAAAAATTAAAATCTTTTGCAGTTTTTATGTGCTGATATATTTTACCATGTTCACTTGGGCAGTGTTTGTAACTTCCTTAGCACTTGTAGCAAATAAAAGTGTGTTTCTTGATTGCTCAACATGACTCAAAGCTGGACTGATAGTGCAAATAATTGCTGTTCTTGCATTTCCACCAAGTGATGTTTGCAATATCCTCGTGAGTTTTGAATCTCGATAAGGAATGTGGCCGCTTCTCTTTCCACCACTGCAAACGCCGTTAATAAAAGATCATTAGTAATTGGTCCCTCAGTTCCTATTACTGCAATCAAGTATTACATACTTACCATAGAGGGTGATAAATGATAATAGAAGCAGTCAACTCAAATGAGCATATGTCTAGGATAGTACTAGTTGGATTCACCAGTTGCACCATGCAACTGGTACACAACTAATATTGTTCAACAAAAACAACTAATACCATTTAAACATGCACTTGAGTTGAACGTGTGTAACTGGTGCATAAAAGTATTTGGGGTCGTATAGAGTTTAGGGAATCATGCAGATGAGCATTGAACATTGTAAAGTAGGTGAAACTTTTTCTAAAACAAAATTTTGATTTAACTAAGATGCATTTTCATTTAATCTCAAAATCATGTAATCACAGACACACCTTAGCTTTCTGATCACAGTGGTCAATGTCAGTAGGCTTCTATTGATATGGCTTCCTTCCTTCAACCTTGTACCATCTGTATTTGCTTGTGTGGCGCGTTCACTCCCAGCAAGATCCACCAGATTCTACATATTGCATTTAATGTTAGTAACCAAATGAAGCTTAATAGAAGAATGATCAGAATGATCTGGAGTGAGGTCCAAATGTCCATACCAAACTTGCTAGAAAAGATTTGACACAACCGGAGTCTTCTCGAAGACTACTTTCAATGCTCTGAAATAAAAAAACGGGGGAGAAAAGAGTTATATTCACAGTGTATAAGATATGTTACCTCAAGAGTATAATCCATTATTAATTAAATCAAAAGGCTGTAAACGAATTTGTTAAATTTGCAATGACCCTACCCTAGTTATGACTTCTGTTAGAAGTGGCTGACGAAAGATTATGAGCAACTTTAAAGCATATCCTAGAAGGTCAAAGTTGCAGTTGATTTAAGGGGATCCAGTCATGTGTAATACAAATAAATCAAGTATACTGCATGTGAGTTGGAGAGAGAATCATGGGAATGTATGAACTAAAATAAAAGAAGTTATTAGCTGAAAGTTCAAATAAATTGTAATACTGGGATTTATGCAATCTACTGAAATATTATGGATTCTGACTCTGTAAGTTTATTTTGGACTAGAAAACTGGATTTGGGATTTCAAAATCTAAATCTGGTTATATATTGGGATATCAAAATCCAGTTTTAAAAAACTAATACATCCAGCCCTACAAATGCCTATAAATGCCCATTTTCCTACACCAAAAACTCTCCATTGACTCATTAATTTAAATATGGTGTTTTAATTCCCAGTCTTATTTTATTCATCACTTTTCACACCTTTTATATTCATTTTTGCAACTTCCAAATCCAACTCTATTTATATTCATCACTTTTCACACCTAATCATTACACAATCATTCAATTATTACAGTTACAATAAACGATACTATAGTAATATAACATCACACACTCTTACACATCGATCTGACATAAAGTTAAACCCTACTCTATTTAAATCCTAAAACAAACACAAATTGTTACTCCAATATTTATCAAAATTTTGATATCCAGCAGAATATCTAAATCCCAAATCAAAGAACTAGTTATACATACCAGTCTAATTATCTGATGTGACCTCGAGCTTTTGTCATTCAGTGAAGTTTCACCCACCTGCCTCTGTGCTGCAAGTATTTGTAAAGGATTATACATTTCTCTCACAGACAGTTTACCACCTTGGGTATCAGAAGCAATCAAGAAAAAGGCGATAAAAAGCAAGATAAACAAATGAATGTACTTAACAGTTACTATTCTACATTACCTTCACAAATACTCATCAAGTGCCTCAGATGTTGATCATTCTTGACTACCTCTTCAATCAACTTATCAACAGTGGTCCCTCTCTGCCCATTTAAGAATTAGTTTTAAGACACAAATCTAAAGAAACGAACTCCATATCAAAATATTAAGACATTACCTCAGGATCATCCAACAGGCGAAGGGAACCAGACTCTCTGTTCAGTAAATCCACAACAGTTTCGTTATAGATCTCTAATGCAGAGAACTTGAGCACAAAATCTCTCTCCCGAGTCTGTGAGAGAACAAAACTGAGTTTTCAGTGTATATTACCCAAATTTGCTACAAACTGATTTCTTTAACTATTGATCTTACAGAGTGAATGTGCTCAAAGATATCTTTGACCGCATATTCTGCCACTCCCCTCATTGTGTATGTCTTTCCGCTACTAGTCTGCCCATATGCAAATATTGTTGCTGCAAATGAGAACATCATTAAAAACCAGTAAAAATGGCCACCAGATACATCCTCATATAATTACAACTACTTTGTTCAATCTAACTACCCTATGTATCTTTTACCATTAATTCCACCTAGAGCCGACAAAGCCACATCTCTGGCACCTTCTTCATAAACTTTTCGCGTCGAACTAGTTGGATCGAAAACTTTATCTGAAGATGCAAATACAGTTACATCACAGGTCCCACAAATATGAAAACAAATCAGAATCCAGAAATGCCTAAAATCTGTGTAAAATAGTATACCAAATGTATATGATCCCCCATGCCTCTCATGATGGAGATTCTTCGAAACAATGGTGTTTTGATCAGTAACATCCCATGTGACCAGGTCATACGCAGCTAATTCTTTTGAACTCAGTGGTCGCATCCGTACTGTCACTAAAATGTTCTCTTCACGAACTTTTGGACCCCCTGGGGTACATTGTGGCGTTCTCTTGATCTTTGATAATGGTGTTAATGGTGTCCCGATTGTCATCTTTAGGAAACAGAATCTTCATAGGCAGAAACCAAATTAAAAAATGAAATGATTGCCAGAACTAGGTTATTATCATGAGAATAACAATACCCAAGGTTCAATGATAACAAATTCACAGGAAACATTTAATTTACATAACCAGATTCCAATTATTGAAACTGCGTTTAGTTTGTACTTTTTCTTTCGAAATTGTTAGATAAATTCAGTTCGATTTCAGATTCATAAAAGCATACTGAACTTTTAGGTTTAAATTCGCCACGAAGAAAAGGAATCTTCTGCTATAACATCATTCTCGCACGACGAAACAGTAAAATCAACCCACCTTCGATATTGAATTAACAGAAAAACCGCAAACATAATGTCATTCCCCTGAGGAAATTTTGGCAAAAAAAAAACCGAAAGGATTCTCCAAAAATGCAATTTCTTAATAAGGAAAGAGCAGAAAGTGAAAGATGCATCAATTCAATAAGAATTCGAATATCAATCAACTTACATAAGAAATCCCAAGAAATCTTGAATATCAGGGGCAGCGGGAACCAAGATTTGCAGTAGTTTTGTTTTGATTTCTTTCCTTTTTAGTGCTTATCCACTTTCTCTTCAGGAGTTTTTTTACAAATTGAAATTGAAGAGGGAGCGCTCTTCCTGATGTATTTTCTTTTTTTCTTTTTTAATTTGAAATTTAGAGAGGTCATAACGGCTATAGTAGTAATATTATAAATTACTTTCGCCGTTTCAGGGGTTAATTTGAAAAACATACCAGACTCGTCCGCGAACCCACTGAGTTCAGAAAAAATTAGAGAACCCACTGAGTTCAAAAGTAAATGGGTTTGCAGACTCGGCTTTACATCTTGCTAGAGAATACAGATGTTGCTCGCCCGCAAATCCAATTATTTTTCTTTTATAAGAGTGTCACTTGTTTGAGTTATTATAAGACCTTTCTAAATTAAATTTGAAAATTATTTTTGTCAAAGTAGGGATTCAAGTGGTTAGAGTATCACTATCTAAATCGATATGTCCTGGATTCGAGACATTATAAGATCCTTTCAAATTAAATTTATAAATTATTTTTGGTCAAAGTGGGATAGCTCAAGTTGTTAGAGCACCACAACCTAGGTCGAGAGTCTTGGATTCGAGAGATTAAGACCCTTCCTAATTAAATTTGGAAATTATTTACAAAAAGTCATATAGCTCGTCAAGATGGGATAGCTCTTCCAAATTAAATTTGAAAATTATTTTTGGTCAAAATGAGATAGCTCAAGTGGTTAGAGCACCACTACCTAGGCCGAGAGTCTTGGATTCTAGAAATTATAAGACCCCCCTTCCAAATTAAATTTGGAAATTATTTACAAAAAGTCATATAGCTCGTCAAGATGGGATAGCTCAAGTAGTTAGGACTGAGTTCGAGACATTATAAGACTTTTTCAAATTAAATTTGAAAATTATTTTTGGTCAAAGTGGGATAGTTCAAGTGGTTAGAGCATCACTACCTAGCCCGACAGGTCCTGAGTTCAAGACATTATAAGACTCTTTCAAATTAAATTTGGATATTATTTGCAAAAAGTTATATAGCTTGTCAAAGTGAAATAGCTCAAGTGGTTAGAACATCACTACCAAGGCTGAGAGGTCCTGGGTTCAAGACATTATAAGACTCTTTCAAATTAAATTTGGAAATTATTTGCAAAAAGTTATATAGCTTGTCAAAGTGAAATAGCTCATGTTGGGAAATTTATAGTTTTGATGAAAGTTCCAAAAACACATGTAATAGGACCCGGTCGGAGACATTATGTTTACATTTTGCGAAATTAGTTGATAATGATTGTATAATTGTAATAGATAGGTCACATATTGAGGGGAACTCAATATGTAAAGGTCGATCTCAATATAGCGTTAAACCGTAAGCGGAAGATCGGATCGAATCGATCTAGTCGGATAACTCAGTAGGAAGTCATGAAGCTCAAACCTCGAATACTAGAAGATCGGATGACTTCCGGAAGATAAGACCGGAAGACCTACATCGGTAGGAGTCGCCCGGGTTGAAGCTAAGTCAGCAGAGCGAGAAGACTCTATCAGTAGTGATCGATTCAGATCGATCGGACATTATAAGACATTTTCAAATTAAATTTCTAAACAAAATTACCTTAGTTGGAGGAACAACACCAAAGCAAGGCTTCCATCCATAAGGAAGGATGAGCAGAGCCGACAATTTCGCGGGATTCGATGTTGCTCTCTCAAACGGCTATAAAATACACATTCAAGGCCATTTCCAAATTAAATAAAAATTCGAGATTCAAATCCAACGGCTCTTTGATCTCAAGGTCTATAAATATGGGATCACACTTGAGTGAAACACGAAATGCTTGGACAAACAACATAATCAAGAAGCTCAAACTATAGTCGATTTTCCATACGAAGAACACAACAACAAGCTTATTTTATATTGTGTTCATCCCATAAGTTCTTAGCAAGAAATCTTTTCATCTAGCTTTTAGAAATTTTATGCAAAGGAAAGATTTCATAGTTGGAACCTCAACAATCTTACCCAAACCCCAAGTTAGGATAAAGGAGCAAGATTTATCTAGGGTTTTTAATCTTGATTTACGGGAGTTGAGAGAACTCTTAAAACATCTGTTGGTGTCTTTGTGTTGGACTAACACACTAAACTAAGTCCGGTCGGTTAAGTTGGTGCCCCTTGTGAAAGGGAAGAGTGGACGTGGGGTTGGTTTGTTACTAAATAAACTTTTTGCTTTGATTAAGCGCTCTCACATCGCACAATCTTAAAGCAAGATACATTCTAAGTTAAGATCGAGAATGACACCAAGCTTACGATCCGTCGGACCAAATTTCGTCATCGATTAAAAAGATAAAACTTGGAATCTGATTTATACAACCGGTTTTCGGGTAAAATTAAAATTTGATAAAATTATCTAGGAGAGTTGGTTATCGAGACAAAAGATTCAGATACTCGAGCTATTTAGAGAGAAAAGTTTTTCGAAGTCTATTCACCCTCCCCCAGACTTTTAACCCGTTCGGGACCTACAAGTGGAATTTGGGTTGGTTCTTGACCCGACTCTGTGTCATTTGGTCAACTCGAATCGATCTTGAAAAACCGTTTTAAATTTTCATTCATTTTCCAAAATCATCAAAGATGGATTCCGGTATGTATCATGATCCGCCGAAGTTTTTGATGAGTTCTAAATTATATATATGTCCAACCATCATCGATTGGCGAGAATGATGGAATTTCGAGAGGACCCATTCAATTACTCGCAATCCGGAGGAGATAATTTTCCGGGTTTGCGAAAAAATTGGACATTTTTGGACACCATTGCAAGACATATCATCATGAAGACAATGGATAAGGTCAACAAAGAAAAGATTAAGTATTCTCAATCTGCGAAAGCAATGTGGGATACTCGGGCCGAGATTCGAGGGAAATTTTGGATTCTTCCTGGTGAAGTTCCAAGATTTACTAAAACCATCAACAATCGATGGAAGAATTACAAGTCGCGGTCTTGGTAGAGATGTCTCGATAAAGATATCAACTATAAGATCCTAAGGTCTCTCACCAAGAAGTGGGATCCTTAATCAAAGATTGCGGGATATTTCAAGAATGAAACCTAGTACTTGTTCTTGAGTCTTAAAGCTCACCAGCGATTGAAAGAAATGGAGGTCCCTCTTTGAAACCTCGACTTCAGGTGGCAACGACGAACAAAGGCCAATGAACCCATTGGAAATATATTAACAGGTTGTATCCTTATAACAAGAATCGATATACAACTTTCTTTTCGAAGATTCTATAAGGACTATCAACGAAGGATAGGAGATTTCTGATTCCGTTACCATCCGATGATCGAGGGATCCCCGAAGAGACGTACTAGCGCCTACTAGAGATTTTCGAAAAGGATTCCTTTGATTGGAAGGGTTTTTTTGAGACTCGTAAACTTTCTTTCAAAGCATTGAAGGAGAAGAGCCATGCAGACGATTTGGGATTCTTAAGGAGATTTGGATACTCCTCTTGGAAGAGGATTCTTCAATGTCTTCATCACCGATTCTTTTCGATAACGACGGTGGATATTCAAACCCCAAGTTCTACACCGCTATCATTAGCACACTTTGGGGAGATTGACTGCGGCTCTACTCAGAGCAATTCTTGGGGAAACTTATGCTATTTGGAATCCGAGAATGATAATCCGGGACCGTAAAATCGACTTTTGAAGAAAATGATTGAAAAACCTCGAACTTAGATGTCCTGATTTCGAGGAATTTAAAATTCTCGAAGTTCGATCGGGGAAAACAGATCAAAAACGGATGGAAATTCAACAAAGGTGATGACTTCAAAATCTTGCAAGCAAAATTCGATGGAGCTATTATGCATTTCCTCGAGGATGTGTCTGAAAGAAAATAGATGTTTTTTCAAAATCATCTCAAACCGTTAAAGACATTATTTTCGAAAGTAAAGATTGATAAGGAGGGACTTGGATCCCTCCACATCCTCAAGCCAGTTGATTCAACTCGAGAAGGTGTAATCAGCGAATTTAAAAAAAGATACACCAAAAGCTAAACTTGTATCTAATAGGGGTAAGAATTGATGAAGTGCCTAAAATTGAAATGGACCCCAAGTGGTAAATCGGTAGGAATCAACGGAAGAACCCAGTTCTTCATTGAAGGTAAAAGACAACCTATAAAAGGGAAGTCTAATCTGAGACCGTCAAGGTTCGCCTAATAAAATTTAACCGCGAAAACCATCTATGCGAAAAGGATAAATCTTTTGATGGTAGTACCCCTATTCTTTTGACCGAACTTGGATAAAAAGAAGACGTTGTTAAATCATAAATCCAAGGTTCCACAAGTAATTTTGAGGATAAGTATGATTATGTTCTATTGTTGGTCGATGATCACCATAGAAGTGCTCTGTTTGTATGGATCCCCAAATCCAAACCTAACCCCTCGGGACCCAATCCGAAAAACTAAATCCGATTGAGTTCGTGGGGGCCAACAAAGGAGGTGTGCAAAACTATCCGGTACATCGATAGTGGATGCTCAAGGCACATTTTGGAAGCAAACAAGGTTTACATAGAACGAAAGGCCCGCGTGTACTCTTCGGTGATGATAACTTTGGTTATACCAAAGGGTTTTTAGAGAATGATGATGTTCGGTTTTGGGCACAACCTATTTTGATTCTGCGACAAGCGGATTGGTGTTGAGGTGATCAATGCACTATCAAAAATGAGGACTGGGGGTTCAGGGACGATATCGGTGATTGGAGCAGGTTGTCCAAGAAACTGATTGGAGTTCAAGATGGAATTCTACCAAAAGAATTTCTAACTTTAAAACTCTTAATAAGATAGCTAGGATGTCTCTAGTGGAAGGACTTGAATGAAGTGTTCTCAAAAGGATCGGACATGATGAACAATTCTTCATTGAATATTGGGGCTTCATATGGAGTTTGGATCTTAGCATCGATCTCCCCCATTTAATCGTGGATGACTATTCCAAGTTTACGGGTTATATTCTTACATAAGAAGGGCGACAACCAAGATTTGCTAAGAAGATTAGGATGTTGGAGTAAAAAGATCGAATTTACGAACTCTTTTTATTACCGATTTTTGCTCGCGGGATACAAAGAATGTAGTGACGGAGAAACAGAACTCTCAAAAATCGCCGAACAATGTTAATTGAACATTTTGCAGGACTCTGTGGTGGATGTCTCGACTAAGGCTCACTACAAAACACCCTATTGTGAAGTTTCTTACTTCCATGTTTTTTTCAAGTGTTTCATACACAACAATGGGGAAAAAAAGACTTTTGAGGCCAAGTCGATGAGGTATATTTCTAGGGTATTCCTCATCTAGCAAAGCCTTCGGGGTCTACAACAAAGCGAACCCTAGTTGTGGAAGAAACACCTATGTAACCTTTGATGAAGCATCTTACGATCAAGAGAAAAGAACAAAAAGTTCGATCTACGAACGGAAAATTAAAAAGGAAAAAGGTAGATCAATTTAAATTTCAGTTCAATTCTAAGGAACAATTTGCCGATTTCTCCGGCGGCAGGGGCTGCAATGCATGATGATTCCAGCCAGACTTGTTCTTATCAAGTGGACCATAACCTGAGGCTCCCAATCACTAGTAATAAGATTTTTATCGAAAGCAGACGATGTTCTATGAAGCGAAGGACACCTGATCCAACCGATCGATAATTGGACCCGTGATAAAATTAAAACTAGACATGAGTTGGTGAAAGTGCCATTATTCTTTATTGGTCTATGAAGGAACCAACTACAATCGAGAAGCATTTTTTAAAGCCATGCGAGGAGGATTTGGAGCAGGTTCGAGAGAAATGAAGTATGGGGAACTAGTAGTTGTCATCAAGGCGTAATTGGCACGAAATAGATCTTCAAGGAGATGAGAAAAATGTTATCACGGAAATGCAAGATTCCTAAGGGGTATTTTGAATTGATTAGATGGAGTTTTTTGCGACTAATTTATTTTGGCTTATTCCCACGAGAGGGACTTTTCGGATGGACGTAAAAGTGCTTTCTTTTTGTCTAACAACGTGCTTTGAAAAGGGCAACCAAGTGTATCGACTCTTTATGGGGTATGTCTCGAGTTCCGAAAGTGGGTTCACAGTGGGTGCCGAGAACCTTATTCGAGAATAGAAGATGAAGATATTGATGGTTGATTTCGTGGGCGACATCATCTTCGGATCTCTAACAAGAACCTATGTGAAAGATTTTCGATCAAGGGAAATTCGAGATGTCCATGATTGGATGAATTACTTTCTAGGTCTCCAAGTTTTTACGAAGGGATATTCATCACGCCAAGCAAAAGTACACTTTAGGAATCTTTTGGCTAAGTTTGGAGTTCAAAATAGTGAAGCCAAAATTCCTATGATGATTGGATTCAAATGGATCTATTTTTTTTCAAACGAGAAAGAATATAGGGGCTCTAAATTGGAAAGGATATAAGGTGTAGCAAGATTTTAAAAAAATCAATGATCGACCACCTAGAAGCGACTAAAGCGGTTCTTATAAAAAAGGAACAATAAACCTTGGTTTATTCTACCCATCGAGATGATAAAGTGGGTATTACGATTACGATTATGGAGGTTGCAAGATCGACGAAAAAATGTCGGTTCTTAGGAAGTAAAAAATCTCGTGGTTTAAATCAACAAACTGAAAGCGAGAATATATGAAGGCTACTTGTTCCAATTGTTCCCCAAGCTGCTCTGGCTCGATCGGATTGAGGATTACAACATTTAAACGTACCTATTTGATAGTAATATTCTATTGCAATCAAATCCGGTTCTACATACAAGATGCAAGCATGTGGAAACTTTATAAGAGATCACGTTGAAAAGAAGAAAAATCGAATGGAAAAGATTCAAACGAAAATCTGATATTCTAAAAAATTAATTAAATTAAGATTTATGCAATTTTTTGGAGAAATGTCACCAAAAATGTTTGATGGAATTTTTTTTTGAATTTGGTTTAAAAATTTGAGTTTGGTATCTTGACATTAAGCAAAAAATCGGATTTTTTTACGGATATTTTTAGTTTAATTTTAATTTATCGATTTTTTATCATTTTTTCGGTTTAAAGGATTATTTAAATCAATTCGGTTATAGTATTTTTTGTGATTCGTTTTTAGAGATATTCAACAAGCAAGATTCAGAGATTTAACAATCGAATTTAAGTAAATTTACACAACGATGAAATAACAGAACTTTTCATTGATAAAACCCGAAGGTGAGGTTACATTACGAAAGTTTACAAGAAAATAAAGGTGACATAAATGTTAACCAAAATCCAAAACCTATAACCCTAAACTATCCTAAAGTGAAAAAAGAGATTTTAAACTCTCATTTTCCCCCACTTAACAAGGGGTGAGAAAGGCTTTAAAGGACTAAAAGTCAAGATCAAGAAAATCGGGCGGACAGAGGCCTTGATAGGATTCTTAAGCCCGAGCCCTAAAAGGAGGATAAAGGGCTCCTCATATTAAATGGAGCATAGATCTCATGGGCACATGTGTACATATTTTTTACATATATCTGGTTTTTACATCATCGAGATAGAACCACAAGGTGCATACGGTCGGGAGAAGTGTCTTTTTAATAAATCAGATCCGCCGCCGGTGGTAGAGAAGCTTTTCAAAGAATCGTATATGTGAAATCGAAGATGACAAAGAATAAGGGATGCAAAGGGTTGATTTGAGAAGATGAAACCATATAAAAAGGGTGTAAAAGTGTTTGCCGGAAGTCGAAACAAGGGTTCACCAAGATACATGATTCTTACAAAGAAGATAAGTATGGTGAATGGGTGATGTTGTGTAAAACATTGGTCCAATTTATAGAGGCCAAAGCAAGGATCTAAAATAAATTTTCATTTCAAAAAGCCTATCAGAAATTTGCATCAAAAGGACGAGTGTAGAAAAACGGTTGATTGACATATCGAGAGATTGGACGATATTTACGCGATGTCAATTACTTAGGGAATAGAATTATTTTTAAAGTTTAATTACTTATTGGCTTAAAAAAAAGAATCGGGAAAATCAAAATTCGATTTTCAACAAACTGATCGGATGAGTGAGATCGGTGAGCTTGAAACTCAACAAATCGGATAAGTTTGATTTGAAGGGGAATTCAATTGATATTCGTACTAGGAAAGAATAGTTTCAAATAAATGTTCGGAGAAGATCGGTTGAAAGGATCGGGTTATTCGAGAATGATTAAGATCAACAAGTGGAATCAACATTATAATAATATTAAACAATAATCTCTTTTCTGTTCTTCAATTTATAATTATTAAAACCCACTAAAAATCATTTAATGCGGACGTGGGGTACATGTTTAAACTTGATCGTGCTTTTAAATTTTTTTAATATATCTTTTTCGACCTACGATCAAAATTAGAAACAATCTTTTCAAAGCGATTGATCTTCAAAATCTTGTCTTATTGTACCCTTTTCTATATAAGATTCATCAAACCTTATCAATTACAAACTTGCATTACTCTTTTGAAAAACTTCAAATTTTTCTCACGTTTCAAAAGCGATTTTTAGAGTTCAAAATCTTCTCCGAAAATTTGAATCGGTAATATTTTCTTTTAAACTTAATGATGAATCTTTCTTTCCGTTAAAAACATTGTTTTTAAAAGTTTTTTTTTTTTTAAATTTATGCTTCATTGCCTTTTTTTTTAGTATGATATTGATATTGATTATGCACAAATTTAATAGTCTATCTTTTTGTAGATGGCCACTCATGGACTAGGAAAGATCATGTGCAACTATGCGGAATCGCAGAGATCTTTGAGGATAAAAATTTGGAACCACCGAGGATTGAATCCATGGATTAAAATCCGGATCGAAACATAAACAATCCCGGTGACTTAAAACTTCAATTCTTGCGGAATTTGAGTGTGGATGCCAACCTAACCGATGTTGGGAGAAGAAATCGACCGACAAATCGGGACATTTTACTGCGCACTTCTGAGGGGGAGAATGAATTTATCGAAGAGGACTTAAATTCATACATTTAATTATCAAGAACGATCATGGGAATTTAAATTTAGAATTAATTAATTGATGGGGCTCAATATATGTCGCACGGCTTTGAAAAGCCATCTTGCTCCAAGAACACTAAAATTTTTATGAATAGGCGAGGTCTTTACGAAAAAGAGAGGACTAATCTCAACAAATATTGAAGGACAAAGCGCCAAGCGAATGGAATTTTAGTCCACAATGCCTTCTATCAACCGGTTATATATGGGCCACCAGACGATTTTGTATTCTAATTTCCACGCAAAAAAAAACAAATCGGTGAAGGCCGGGAGAAGAGGCTAAAGAAAGCAAAGAAGCTTTATTTTAGAAATTAGTCGAGGGAAGAAGAAAGAAAAGCGTCGAAACGGTCTGTTTCAACAAAGAAAAGAAATCGAGACAGCAAGCTTCTTTTTCCCATCGAGGTAGAAGCACAAAAAATAAATTCGCCACTAAAGCAGAAATCCTACGACTCAAGCACAACCAGAAAACTTTCCATCCAGGACGGATAATTCTGTATCAGATCCAAAGACCATCAGCTGGAAAAATGGTCGGACTAAGAATTGAGCGAGAGATTGATGAGATGTATCCACAACTATCCCCATCCCGCTATAAATCCTCACCGGAGAATTTAAAAAAGCTTCTCGGATCTTATCTTACTTGTTGAGCAGATGGGTGGTGCGGATGAGTTTGATTTTGACCGATATGAGGAATTTTCATGGGATTAATAATATCAAATAAATGTGGAAAGCTCGATCCGGGAAGTTGGAATTAGGAAGAAGAAAAAGGCAATACAAAAAATTGAAATGGTGAAATTAATTATGCAGTTCACGACCAACCACCGGAGGCACAAACATTCGATCAAGTGATGGACATCTCAAATCACCATGATACAGGAGATCGGATCTTGTCTCAAAGAATTTAATCGAGACAAATTATCTCAAACAAATCGAAGCAATCGGAGATCGGTTCTCCCAATCCATGACCACCATATCTTAGCTTACAAAATAGTTGATAATAAAAAGTGGATCAAAATCAATCTTCTTTTTCGGACTCCATCGAGAAAAGGCTCGAGTTATCGTAAGAGAAATTTGATAAAATGATTTTCTGCTACAATGGAAATCGCCAAAAAAATTAGAATCAAACACTCAAACTTGAGTTTATCTCGCTAATGATCATAAATCAGGGCAATCAACTTTGGGTCTCGACTTTTCAATCGCTTTTTTGATCAAACCAAAAAGGGGGAAGGATTCGACACATCGAAGATAAGGCCCATGGACAAAGCTCAATTTTTAGTCTTTGGGACATCAAAATCTGGACCGATTACTCGGACCGGGAAAGTCACCGAAATTTAATATCTGCCGATTTCAGAAATTGTCCAAAAAGCGGGATGGTGAAGAAGAAAGAAGGACGGAAAAATTGAAGGGTTGAAACAAGTTCAAATCAAGGGCTTTGGAAAATGCGCACTGTAACCTCAGTCGGCGAGATCATACCAAAAACCGCGACACGCTTAAAGGTTTGAGGAATGGAATAAGATCGAAGCGAATGGCTTCTAGATGCCTTTGTCCTTGATCTTGTTCAAAAAGAAGAATCACCGGATGATGAGTTCCTCGGGTTACAGAATAAATATCCGGACTTTTCAAGTATTCGGAAAATGAAGCCAAGCTTATAAATGTAAAGATATCTCGCCAAGAGTATGATCATTAATATACTCAAAAGAAGGGGATGGCTCGTTTTGATGGCATTTGAGAGATTCTACTTTGACATCTTGAGCAAATCGATATAACCCGATTGCGGATAACCGATGTCAAATGGAAACTCTATCGTTTTCAACGTTCCACAAGACCAAAGAGAAATGCGAAGGATACAAGCCCAAAAGTGAAGATTCGAAAGACGCCCAGGATCACCGCTTTTAAATTCAAAACTTTTCGATGTAACATGTAATCAACATATCTAATGAAAAGTTTATCTTTTCGATCCCAAGACAAAATCTTTGTTTTCGACATCCTTTTTTAATCGTTTTCTATACTTATCAATTCTTTTTGGTTTCTCGGTGTTTTGGTTTCATCAAAAGGGGAAATTGTGGGAAATTTATAGTTTTGATGAAATTCAAAACACAATAATAGGATATTCGGAGAATTTAAAATCGATGTTTACATTATTGCGATAGGAGACCGTTTGATAATGATTGTATCCGATGTAATAGATATCATATTTGAGGGAACTCAATATGTAAAGGTCGATCGAAGAATCGGAAGAAAAGGCGTAGCGTTAAACCGAGCGGAAGATCGATCGAGGCCCGATCTAGTCGGATTTGGAAGTCATGAAGCTCAAACCTCGAATATTTCAAGATCGGATGACTTCGGAAGATAAGACCAGAGACCTACATTAGGAGTGACCCGGTTGAAGCTAAGTGAAGACTCTATTTAATCGGATCATTTCATAAGATGAAAACCGATGTTTCATCTTATCATACGTCTGCGATCTAAACAAGAAGAATACCAACCTTAGTTGGAGGAACAACATTCCGCAAAGCAAGGCTTCCATCCAATAAGGAAAAACACGATGAACAGAGAGCCGAATCGCGGGATTCGATGTTGCTCTCTCAAACGACTATAAAATACACATTCACGCTTTTCCATGCCGTTCTAGACGTCACATCAAATCAAGTTCATTACCTAAAATAAAGATTCAAATTGCTCTCCAACGGCTCTTTGATCTCAAGGTCTATAAATATGGGATCACACTTGAGTGAAACACGGAAATGCTTGGACAAACAACATAATCAAGAAGCTCAAACTATAGTCGATTTCCGCATCGAAGAACCAACAACAAGCTTATTTTATATTGTGTTCATCCCATAAGTTCTTAGCAAGAAATCTTTTCATCTAGCTTTTTAATTTTGTAAAGGAAAGATTTCATAGTTGGAACCTCAACAATCTTACCCAAACCCCAAGTTAGGATAAGTTGTTTAGCAAGAAGGGTTTCTAGTTTGATTTCGGGATCGGTTAGTGAGAACTCTTAAAACATTTTGTCTTGTGTTGGACTAACACACTAAACTAAGTCCGGTCGGTTAAATCGGTTAAGTTGGTGCCCCTTGTTTGGGCGTGTAGAATAGAATATAAATCTTGTGTGCCTTTTCTTTGCTTTGATTAATTTGCTCTCACATAACAATCCAAGATACATTCTAAGTTTTAACCAAGCCGATTCGATCGGACCAAAATTTACGTCATCGATTAAAAAGATAAAACTTGGAATCTATTTGGTTTTTCAACGGGTAAAACTTAATTATTAAATTCGATTTAAAAGAAGTTGGTTAGGATTCAACAAAACTCGATCAAGCTATCTGCTCTCACTTTTGATCCTGACGAAAAGTTTTTGAAGTCTATTCACCCCTCCCTGAACTTCGCCCTCCTTAACCTGATTCGGGAATTCAAGTGGTTAGAACATCACTACCAAGGCTGAGAGGTCCTGGGTTTGAGACATTATAAGACATTTCCAAATTAAATTTAGAAATTATACATCACTACCAAGGCTGAGAGGTCCTGAGTTTGAGACATTATAAGACATTTCCAAATTAAATTTAGAAATTATTTTAGTCAAAGTGGGATAGCTCAATTGGTCAGAGTACCACTACCTATTTTGAGAGTGGGTTCAAGACATTATAAGACCCTTCCAAATTAAATTTGAAAATTATCTAGGGAGTTGAAAATTATCTAGGGTGATTTAAAGGAGGAGATATGCGGCTTTAGAGAGAGAAACTCTAGAATTCGGGTTTCTGTTTCAACTACTACTACCTAGGCCGAGAGGTTGGGTCTCTATTTCAACTACAACTACCTAGGCCGAGAGGTTTTGGGTTCGAGACATTATATAAAACCTTTTCAAATTAAAATTTGAAAATTATCTAGGGAGATTTAAAGCAGGAGATATGCGACTTTAGAGAGAGAAGCTCCAGCTTTTCTCTAGAATTTGGGTTTCTGTTTCAACTTCTTTCCATTTTCGCAACTTCCATCATCTTCGCTTTTTTTGTTCTTCCATGGCGAAATCAGATGTTAATTTCGTTCAATTATGTTATGATAATCCGGGTTTAATTGAATTTTTGGTAGGAACGTTCTCAGATAAGGTCAACGTCATGAAGCGATTTCAAGATTAGCCAAAGTCTTCGAAGATTTTGGATTTTCCCTGAATTCCAAATTTAGGGCTCAGCAATCACACCGAAAGTCGCGGTCCTGGTCTCAACTACGATTTCACGATGACTCCCATCCTCTTAGAGGCGATTTTGATCACCGCTACCACCAGCAAAAGGACCTCTTTCGCAGGTGCCACGACGAAGTCGATTTACAGGTTGTATCCATAACAAGATCCGGCGCCGATTTCTTTTCCAGTTCCGGCAAACGAAGGTGATTTCTGTTCCGTTACCATCCCCGAAGATACGTACTAGCGCCGACTAGAGATTTTCAAGGATTCCTTTCTTGGAAGGGTTTCTTTTGAGACTCGTAAACTTTCTTTCAAAGCATTGAAGGAGAAGTTGCAGACGATTTGGGGTCTTAAGGAGATTTGGAAACTCACTCCTCTTGGGAGAGGATTCTTCAATGTCTTCATCACCGATTCTTTCGAACGACGGTGGATATTCAGCAAGAAATCTTGGGGGATTAATCCGGGTTCCTTTCGTCTTTTGAACTGATGTCCTGATTTCAATCCCTATAACTTAAGTTCTTCAAAGGCTCAAGTATGGATATGTTTCTATAGGTTGTCGTTCGAATATTGGGATTCTGCGGTGATCTTGGCCTTAGCCAGTTTTCTGGGGATGCTGCTACGAATTGATGAAAATAAATTGAATGGGGATTACGACCAATTCGCTAGGGTCTTGGTTGAGGTCGATCTCAAGAACGAGGTTCGGGATAAAATTTGGTTAAGAGAAAAAATCATAGTACATTTACTTTCGTTGTTATTAAAAACACTCCTGATTTTTGTAATCACTGTTCTATTGTTGGTCATGATTGGGAGAAGTGTAAACATAGAGTGAGGGGAGTGCAAACCCCTGTGAATAAGGGTGTGGAGAAGGTTTTGTTACTAAGGCTGACAATAGGGTTTTTGATAGTTCGGTTTTGGGTTTTGAATTGAACCCGGTGGTGAAGAGTGTTGGGACTGGGGATCAGTGTATCGATGATAACGGAGCTATGGTCTACCGATTTCTAATTCTTTCGATGCTCTAGTTGAGCATGGCACAGATGAACACATGAATATTGGGGAGGAGGATCTTAGCATGCCCCATTTAATGGAGTTTGATGAGCAGGGACTGCTCGGATTTGTAAGGAGGATGTTGGAGAGCAGTCCCTCATCGCGGGAGAAGTAGTGACGACTCTCTCTTGAAAATTTTGAGCAATTTTTGCAGGACTCTGTGGTGGAGCCTTTTACCCCGAAGGTTCGAAAAGGTGCAGCTTCAGCACCCTGTGCGCATGACTAGAAGACAGTTCGGCAAGACGGGCTTTAAAAATGGGTAGCAACCTAAATTTAGTTTCTAAGGACTTTTCTCCGGCGGCAGCTGCAATGCATATTGCAGCCACACGGGATTTTACGAGGCTCAACTCTATGAAGCCACCTGATCCGGTATGCTGATGCTGATGGGTTATTGTACAATTTTTTTGGTGTAGTAGTTTACAGTGTTGAGTCGGGGCATCAAAGAGTTTGGGGTTAATGTAGGGTGTAGATTCCTGATTTGGTAGCTGGGTTTTTGCGACTTTGTTGACTTTTGCGGTATTTTTGAACGTGTTGACTACGACTGGGGAGTCCCAGTTCAGTGGGTGGGCCTTTGGCTTTGACTACCTTTTCTACCTTTTCTTTTATCTTGAATATTTCTCTCCTAAAAATCTTCTTTAGAATTCGTTAATTTTTTATTGAGAAATTCTTAAAATTTTAAATAAAATCATGAATATATTATTAAAAAAACAACTATTTTTTTTCAAACTTATATAAATTCGAAAAAATAATTAGTTAAAAAATCTTCAAAATTATAAAAAAGCTAAATATAAAATAAAAATATTAAAAATATAAACTAAAATTAAAAAAAAAATTAAATTAATATAATTTAAAACGTTAAATAAAATCTGTAAAATATTTTAAAAAATCAACCAATCTAATAAATAAATTAAATAAAAAAATCAGTAAACCTAAACAAAATCTGAAAAAAAAATTAATTAAATTAAATTAATTTTTTATTTTTTTATTCAATTTTTTTTTTTTTTTGAATTTTTTAAATTTTACTTATTCTTGACATTCAGTTAATTTTTTATAATATTTTTAAATTTTAATTTATTTTTTTTACATTTTTATATGATTATTTTAATTTAGGTATTTTAGAGATACAAATTTTTTAATTATTTTAAGATTTTAATTTAATTTTTCAATTTTTTTTTAAAAATAAATTGACAAAAATAAAGAACTATTCAAAGTGAAAAAAAACTTAAAGGACTAAAATCAAAATAAACAAAACTTAAAAGATAAATAATACCTCATATTTGTATAGAGTAACGTAGTTATTTTACATATATCTATTTTTGTCTTTAAAATTATGGGGTGCGTTTAGAGAATTTTTAGGTGTATTTAGTGGCACTCATATATAAAATGACTAAGTTACCCTATATAAATATGTGTATTATTTGTCTTTTATTTATTTTAATTTAGCCCTTAAAAAATTTTCCCCTTAAAATTAATTCTTTACTAGTGTAAAACTCGCGTATTACGAGAGATGAATATAATTATTTATAAAATTATTTTTAAATAATTAGTATTAATAAAAATTCAAAACAATTTATTTTCATTTGAAAAAACATGCATCCGATAAGTTTGATTTAAATTATTGATATTCCGTATGGAATATTATAAATGTTAGATGTTAATATTCGTACTGCAGTTATATACAAAATTATAATGAATTAATTACAAAAAAAAATCATTAACTTTAATATTTTAATCAAGTATAATATATCTTTTTGTCTTCTTTTGCAATTAGAAACACCACATCTTTATAGTTTTGCATTTCATAGTTTTTACTTTAGCATTTTGCATTAAAAGCTATATCAATTACATTAACTTATTTTATTCATAACCCATTTTATTACGAGGATCATAAAAAATTCAAAAGAGGTATTAGATTTCAATTATACCCCTTCCATCCAAATAAAATTTGCCCTAATTTTTTAGCACACATATTAAGGAAAAGATATAATAAGTAGAGTGTTAAGGGCGGTTTTGATCATTTGCCCGCAGGTGGGCACCAATTTATATGTTCATCACTTATGTGTCATGCCAACCATGTTGGGGACTCCACCATCACTTAACTAATTTATTTACTTAAATTCCTACATTTAATTATATTTTAAATTTAGAATTAATTACTCATAGGTCAATATATAGAGTCAAGAATACTCTTAGGTACATACCTTTTTATAATTACTAGTAGGTCCAAAATAGAATTGAATTTTTACCGTTATACCCCTTTGAGTGTGGGATTCAAGAATTCTAATTTTAATAAAACAAATCTGCTTCTCTCTCTCAATTACTTCTCTCATTTTTCCCATCACCGCTTTTCTCTCTCTTCCTCTGCAAATCCTCAACCACGGCTCAAAACCTCTCCACCCACCCTCTCCCCCCTTGCTGCAGTTCAAGCCGCAGCTGCCACCCTCTTCACGCCGCAACCATCCTCTCTGTTAGTGTTAGTGTCTTATAGACAATCTATTGTAAGGACATAATACTCGATGATATTCAGTTTGATTTAATATTATAGTTCATTTAATATTAATGTATGGCAATACACTGTTGGGGAATTAATTGTCCGGATCTATTCGGGATGAATATTTAAATACAAATTTAATTCTAACAATTATTACTAGCATGAATTAATCATATATTAATTCAAATAATAATTCAACAACAAATCATGCATATAAACAGTTCACATAAATCCTAAGCATGCGAAATTGCTACGGGTTTACGTGAACTAACCTTTTGGAGTGGCAATCGTTGAGAAGATGGACTTCGTTGACACGAACACACCAAAAGACCTTCCCAAGTATTCCCAAGTCCTTGCTCGTCAATCCGGTGGTAGGATGCTCGCGAACAATTAACAAAAGGGAAAAATAAATTATATGTTGCACCACCTTTGTGGATTTCTAATTTTTCAACACATGGAATTGCACTTGGGGGTGAAAAAACCATCCCCTATTTATAAGAGATAGTGGCCGATTTTTTTTAGGAATAAGGGAGAGAAAATCTCTTTCTTGATCTCCAAGAAATCTTGAATATATATCCAATGTATACTTTTCTCCATAATTAAAATATTCCATAAAAATCCCACTCTCTTATTGTTATGGAATTTCAAAAAAAAATGAGGATAAAGATTCCAAGATTTGGATCTTCTTGAATTTATGAGATATACTTGTATTCCAAGAATACATATCTTCCATAATATATTTTCAAGAAAATCAAGAAAATCTTTCTTTTCCTTCTTTTTTTCTTTAATTTCGAAAATCCCCATATAAATAACCAAGTGGAAGATTTCTTGAATTTAATGAGATAATCTTGTATTCCAAGAATACATATCTTCATTCCATAACAAAATTCAAAGAAAGTTTTTCTCCCCTTTTATTTATAATTTTCGAAAATTTTGGAAAATTAAGCAACCATAATTTATTTTATTTTAAACATCTTTTCAATTATTGGACATTATGCTTGGGCTACTTGAGGGGCCTTTAGGAGAATTAAGATTGAACCTTCTAATGGATCTTGAATTTCCAATATTGAGCCACAATATTATTCAAGCCCATAAATATTAATTAATCCCACTACATAATTAATATTGCACTATCCATCTTAACCCATATTACTGTTAATATTGCTCCCGGTTATTATTTCCCGTGTTTAAGATTATCTAGCCCATTAATTAATTCAAGCCACTGAAATAGCTTTTCATTAATTAATATCTTCTGTCCTTGGTCAAGGAACGATTCAACATTATTATCCATACCAGAAACTAATTCCACTTGCAAGATTTGGTATGATAAATCTTATGAACCTCCCAAGGGGGCAAATCGAAGAAGCGTACTTGCACGATTCTTCAGATAAATCTTAGCAATCGCATGTGACCAATAATATTGCCCAATATATAAAGTATTGAATCTCATTGATTCTCTACCCGTCATAAGTCAAAGCAATAATTACTAACCACACACGATCCTATTTAAGGGACGAAGATTAAGAAATAACGAACCACTGAGGTCTAATTCTTCCTAGTTCAGTGCTGAAGAATTTATCCTCCTTGTTGGGAGATGAATTTAATAAAGATATGATTTTGATTAGATCCCAAAACCCCTGAGTATGAAATGTTGAGAATAATCTTGATAGTTAGTCGATCGATCCGGGTTTTAGAGTATTCAGGATGTTATCCGCAAAATGTATAGTCGCAAGAGATATGATTGTAGAATCAAGATTCTCAAGAACTCAAGAACAAGAAAGTTTCAAAGATGAAACGAAGTTTCAAGTTTCAAGATTCAAGTCTCATGGAGAAATTGAGATATCAAGACTCAAGAGAAATCGAGATATCAAGAAAAGATGAAATCAAGAATCAAGACTCAAAGATGAAGACTAAAAGATATCACCAAGACATCTCAGAAGACTCAAGACCTCAAGATCGTAAGACTCAAGACTCTAAAGACACACGTAAGATCAAGAATCAAGATCAAGAATATCAAGGCACAAGAATTAGTGAAGAGTCGAAGAATGCATCAATGCTCAAGATAAAACTCGAATGTTCCGAGGCATCGAACATATCTATCTGAAGGATGCAATACTGAGAAGATCGCGATTCCTTAGAAAATTAGATATTGCCCCAGACATTCAAGTGCAGACAAAAGGAACTAAGACAAAGTGTTGTTAAGGTTATATCACTCAGAGATTGTAGCCAAAAGAGCCGTTGAGTTGTCTACCTTTGGCGGAGACAAAAGTCAAAAAAAGGAAGACAACAACACTGCACCATCTCGACAAAAGGTCACATAAAAAAAAGATGTCAGAAGTACTAAGTTCCAGACTGCAAAAAGTAAAGACCGGCTACATGAAAGGCTATTGCCTAAAACGTGTTAGGGAGTGTCAAACCCTAAATATAGCCGTTTCTCACACACCATAAGAGGAAACTCTCGGAGCTATCTCTCCAACGGATAGTTTTTCAAGAGTGACCTTGGTGATGCCTATAAATACTTGTGACCTTCTACATTGAAAGGTGACGGGAAATTTGTAAGCAACTCAAGAGCTCAAACTTATTATCGCAAAGTTGAAGCACTTTTAAAACCCAGAATTTCCCAAGTGCTTTATATATTGAAGAGAGCTCATTAAACTAAGCCTAGCTTGATAAGATATATCCAAAAGCTTAGTCGAGATATCCTAGCCTTTGCCTTGTACTTCATTATAAAGGATATCTCATTCTAATTGGAAACCAACCAAGAAACCCCAAACCCTTTAGAAGGTAGTTTGAGTGTGATTGTTGGTGAGATTGGAGTTGTAAAGAGTGAGTAAACTACAGAGGTAGTCAGAAAGCTCTAGAGAAGAAGTTAGTAAGCTACTTGTGGTAGTCTGAAAGCTTGTGTGAGTTGAGTAAGTAAACTACAGAGGTAGTCAAAAAGCTCAAAGAAGTGATTAGTGAATTTCTCTGAAGAGATCAGAGAGAGTGGACGTAGGAGCTTGAGTCTCTGAACCACTATAAATGGATGTGTTCTTTGGTTTCTGTTTTGCTTGATTTATCTGTTGCATCACTGAGTTTTGAAAGCATATTTTCACTGATATTTAAGTTAGAATCAATCCACTGAAGTTGCATATAAATTGAATCACAACCTAATCACTATTCCATTAAAGGAAGGTTTTCAGCAAAAGCTTAAAACGAGTATAAACTAAGGGCCAACCATTCCAGCATCGAGTAGCTAGAACAGATAGTTACCAAACTGAACTTACTCTTCCGAGGGTTCAAGTATGTTAGTTATCGATCCAAGCAACTTCGGGATCTCGCCAAAAACTTCGGGACTCGGTTGGGATTATCTCGAGGTTTACGAAAAACTTCGGGATCCTTGCATCTCGAGATAGACTTTGACTCGAGGCGATTTGTGCTTCTCAGGACCAAATCATCGGGACAACGACAAAAGTGACCTCATTAAAAGAAAAGTTTTAAAAAACCGAACACGTGTATTCCCCATACACGTGTAAGACTCGTTTGCAGGGACCAACAAGTGGTATCGAGCGGTGGTTCAACTTGACCACTGCTTTGTTGACCTAAGTTTTATTTGCTAAAATACTTGTGGTCTATCTGAATCGATCTTATTTCTTTGAATTCTTAAAAGACTTCGGATAAAATGTCTTCTAAGAAACTTCCCATGTTCTCGGTGGAGAACTATGATTTATGGAGACCCGAGAGAATGCAGGCTCACCGTATTCTAACCATGAACTAATGTGGAGAGTGGTCTCTGAAGGGCCATTCCAAATTTGTGGTGAATCCGGAGGAGGCAGAAAAATGAGAAAACGATCCTAGAGCAAAATTTCCTAAGTCTGATGACCAGCTGACTCCTGAGGAGAGGAAGTTAGTCAATCTAGACTATATTGCTAAAGACACACTATGCAGTACTATTGATGATGGTGTGATGGGAATGATCTCTCACTGCAATACTGCAAAAGAAATTTGGGATACACTAGCTGTAATGTGCCAAGGCACATATCATATCAAGGAAAACAAACTTTCAGTTGCAATTGAAAAGTTTGATAGTTTTGAAATGGATGAAGGTGAATCTATAGACAAATTGGAAGTCAGATTCACTAGCATTATGAATGATCTAAATGCACTTGGTAAGAAATATCCACATAGAGAAGTTGCATTGAAAATTCTTAGAGGTCTTTCTAAGAAATGGGATATACATGCAGTGGTGATTGAAAACACCAAAAACATTAATTCAATGCCATATCAACAAGTCTTCTCTGAGCTGAAGGCCTATGAGTTTGTAATTGATAAGAAATCTAAAAAGGCTGACAGCAAAGAGGATTCATCATCTAGTAAGAATGTGGCCTTTAAAGCCAAAGATAAAACCTGTAAAACTAGAGAGTCTGAGAACTCCCTTGCTAAAAATCAGGATGAGCTTGAGGATAAGCTAAAGACCGATGGCAAGGAGGTTTGAAAGACTTAATAGTCGATATGGAAAATACAAAAACTATTACGGGGAATCACAGTACCGGAAGAAACCCGAGGGACGGATCAACCGAGAAGAAGAAGGACACGAAAACCGGGGATCTTCATCCAAAAAGGAAGGACTCCAAGTCCAAAGAAGAAAGTGATCGAGGATGATGATGCCAACAGATGCTATAATTGCCAAAAAGAAAGGTCACTTCAAAGATGATTGTCCGGATCTAAGTGCTAAGGAGAGAAGAGAAAGGCAAGCTAAAAAGAGACAAGAAGTTCTCTAGCAAAAAGGCCATGGTTGCGAAAGAAGAACATTCCGAGGAGGGATCTAGCTCTTCGGATGAAATTTTCTCGCATAAAGTGAAAGTGATGACATATGTCGATGGCCATTGAGGAGGTAAACTCTTCTTTTTCTCTGTTGTTGCTCCTACACTAGCACAAGAGTTATCAAGTTCCACCGAAAAAAGTCTATTTTGACCGATGGATTCTTTTTTGAGAATCGATGAAGGACTATCTTTATTTTACAAGAAGCGCTAAATAAAACTCAAGAGCGAGAATAAAGAATGAAAAGTGAAAATCTAAAATGGAAAGACTCTAGCAATCTTGAAATCACTTCTCAATTAATGGGGAGCTCTTGATGAACCTGGATGTTCAAAGTACAACTCTCGAGAGAAAGAGAAGTTGATAGTGACCCTAATCGAAAAGCTAGAGAAATCCTTTCAAGAGATTGGTGATCGTAACTAAGTTCAATGACCTCTCGAGAAGCATGAAACTCTACGAAATGTGAGGATAGTGCACGAGAAGAAGTTAACTCTATTGAATTGCGATCTAAAGTAATAGATGAAATTGAGTTACCGAGATCCGCCACTATAAAACTGGATTGGGATACATTCCAGGGGAACCTCACAAGGTCATCCGAATGTTGCATCAAGTAGCAAGAAGACAATCTTTATAAAACCAAATGGCACCTACACTTCAAATCAAGAAATGCCCAAGGTTGTAGACAAGGAAAAGGACCTATGGTTCCAAAGAAACTGAATGATCGGTAGGAAAGCCTAAACCTCGGTGAAGGCTAGAAAACTGAGCACTCGATTGGAAAATTTCGAGCAAGTACTTCAAAGCCTCAAAGCTAAGAATGCAAATCTGAAAGAATCTACATCGAACCATCGGAGGAATCTTCGGAAGAGAAACACTAAAGCAGAGACATTCTCAATGAAGAGACCAAGTCCTCAAGATCTTGAAAGACCCAAATTTCAATACAGCAACCTGAACCCCACTTGCCTAAGGGTAAAGGTTACCGAAGACAGTCAACAAAGATTCGGACCCGGTAAGACAGAAGCCAAAGCAAATGAACAAAAGACCTGAACCAAAGAAAAATTCAAAAGCTCATGTTCATGCTAAGGCTAAACTCATACATGTGAAACCGCTAAGGCACCCGTAGAGTAGTAAATGTGTATGTAGATGTTTATGGAAGACAGATCGGCCCACTCTAAAGTGATTAGAGTTGTCGGCGATTTGGATTCGAAAGGTACAAATTTAACCTTGTAGGACCCTACACAAATTTGGTACCTAAGAATTGATCTGTTTTTCGGGAGGAAAACAAGGGCACTAAGTTGATTAAAGATCGATAAAGACCGATGAAAGCAGAGATGAAAAAAGCCCTCGATGTATGGTATCTTGACGGTGGATGCTCAAGACATATGACAGATTCAAGAAGATACTTCGGTGACTATGTTGAACAAAGAGGCCCTCGAGATCACTTTTGGTGATAACTCCAAGGATGATGAAGGATATGGAACTTTGGAAATCGACTCAGTTCATATCCATGGTGTTTCATATGTATCTAGACTGAAGCATAACTTGCTTTCAATAAGCCAATTCTGTGATAAGGGTTTTAATGTTGAGTTCTCTAAGAACTTATGTTATGTGAAAGATGATATCTCACAGAAAGTATTACTGACTGGTACTAGAAAAGGAAATGTGTATCTTGCTGACTGGAGTTCAACACCTAAAGATACATATTTGGTTGCAAAAAGTTCCACAGATACCAGTTGGTTATGGCATAAAAGAATGAATCACATGAATTTCAAAACCCTGAATAAGCTTGCAAGATTAGCTCTTGTGAGAGGGTTGCCTAATGAAGTGTTCAGTAAGGAACATATTTGTGATGCGTGCCAAAAAGGAAAACAAATTAGAGCATCATTTAAAAGCAAAGTAGATGTTTCTACTAAAAGAATACTTCAGTTGTTGCATATGGATCTTTTTGGTCCTATAACACCAGTGAGCACCAATGGCAGGAAATATACACTAGTAGTAGTTGATGACTACTCAAGATATATTTGGGTCATATTCTTACTCAGTAAGAAAGAAACTCGAGATAAAAGTTTGCTGAATTCATGAAAAAGGCTCAGTATTGAGAAAAATCTGAGTGTGGTCAAAATCAGATCTGACAAAGGAACTGAATTTATAAATCATATCATATCTGATTATTGTGCAACAAATGAAATTACTCATGAAACATCAGCTGCAAGGACCCCTCAACAAAATGGTGTTGCTGAAAGAAGGAACAGGACTCTGAAAGAAGCTGCAAGGACAATGATAGCTGAGGCTGATATTCCTAAAAGATTTTGGTCAAGAAGGCCAACACTGCATGCTATTCTCAGAACAGATCCATGCTGACCAAGAGTCAAGGCAAAACACCCTATGAGCTTTTGAATGAAAGGAAGCCTCTTGTTTCTTTCTTTCGTGTGTTTGGTTGCAAGTGTTTCATACACAATAATGGTAAAGATCAAGTTGAAAACATTTGATAGTAAAGTTGATGAAGGAATATTCTTAGGATATTCGAAATCAGTAAAAGCTTTCGAGTTTACAACTGTAGGACTCTTATTGTGGAGGAAACACCTCATGTTGTTTTTGATGAATCTACTTGTGTTCGGAAGAAACAGAACATGATCTTGAAGAACCGACCAAGAGGATCACCAGATTAAGCTGAAAAAGAATGACAAATCATCCATCGAACACGAAAAGAAAAAAGTCGGTCACATTCTATGATTGAGTGACTCAAACTCGAATAAAGAAGTTCAGGATGGAACTCGGGATGGTGAGACTCGGGAAAGCCAACACACCAAAGGTGACCAATACAAGACACCGGTTCGGGACTCGGGTATGTGATGCCAATGAAGATGTGGTCACGGGTGAGGCAAATTGAATCTATCAACCAAAAGGGGAACAAATGTCTCGACAATGTTCGAATAGAATTTCCCGAGGAAGATGATTCCCTTTCTCCTTTTCTGTTGTTCCTCGAAGTTCTTGAATTAATCGAACCTAACATTTTAAATGTTGAGGATACTATTGAAGGGGAACATCTAGAAGAAGATGGTTAGATAGTCATCCTACAAGTCGATTGTGGGTGATCTAACTGAAGGTGTCAAAACAAGAAGGTTCCATGGTGAGAGTGCACTATTCTGCTGCTTCCTATCAGAGAAAGAGCCTACTGAGATTGGTGAAGCTCTACAAGATTCTCATTGGATTACTACTATGCAAGATGAGCTGAATCAATTCTCAAGAAATGAAGTATGGGAGCTAGTGGATAGACACGAAAAGGCACAATGTCATTGGAACCAAGTGGGTATTTAAGAATAAAAGAGATGAAAACAACAACATTGTAAGAAACAAGGCAAGGCTAGTTGCACAAGGTTATTCCCAAGAAGAAGGCTTGGATTATGATGAAACCTTTGCACTTTTGTTGCAAGACTAGAAGCCATCGATTGTTTCTTGCATATCTTTGCCCACATGAAGTTCACGATCTATCAAATGGATGTGAAAAGTGCATTTCGAAGCGGTGTGTGCTTAAAGAAGAGGTTTATGTAGAACAACCTCCTAGTTTTTCGCATGAATGACCAAGTTTGTGCTCGGAAAAAAGCCTTGTATGGTCTTAAGCAAGCACCCAAAGCATGGTATGATACTCTTTCTCGGTTTTCTCATCGACCATGGTTTTGTCAAAGGAATGATTGATAGAACTCGTTCGGGGGATAGAAGATGGGGAAGATATCTTCTTGGTTGGGATATATCTTTGATGACATCATTTTTGGATCTCCAAACCATCGGTTTGTGTGAAAAGTTTTCAACACCGATGAAAGACAAGTTTGAGATGTCAATGATGGGAGAGATGAATTTCTTTTCTAGGTCTTCAAGTGAAACAATCAAAGGAAGGAATCTTCATCAACCGGAAAAGTACACGAGAGATCCGATTGCCAAGTATGGTGTACAGATTGCAATGCGATTAGAATTCCTATGAATACTAACTACAAGATGGATCCCGATTCGAAGGCAAATCGGTGAGTCATAATCGATTATAGAGGAATCATTGGATCATTGCTCCATCTCACGGCAAGTAGGCCGGATATAACATTTCTTTGTTGGGATATGTGCAAGATACCAAGCTAATCCTAAGGCTAGTCACATGGAGGTCGCCAAAAAAGATCTTGAAGTATCTTAAGGGCACAATGAATAGAGGATTATGGTATCCAGCTGATGATAACCTTGAATTAACTGGTTACTCAGATGATGATTATGGAGGTTGCAGGATTGACAGGAAGTCCACTACAGGAACTTGTCAATTTCTTGGAAGCAAGCTGATATCTTGGTTTTCAATGAAATGCGGACCTCAAGAGCAACCAAGATCTATTGAAAGTGAATACATGGCTGCAGGAAGGCTTGCGTAACCGATTCTTTAGCTCAGACAACA
This sequence comes from Stenogyne calaminthoides, assembly GCA_037126765.1. Classification (NCBI taxonomy): domain Eukaryota; kingdom Viridiplantae; phylum Streptophyta; class Magnoliopsida; order Lamiales; family Lamiaceae; genus Stenogyne; species Stenogyne calaminthoides. The sequence continues at coordinate 23,502,969 of JBBCBC010000027.1, forward strand.
ATTAAGGGATTATAAAGTTGTAGCCAATGAAGTACCAATATTTTGTGACAATAATAGTGCCATTGCTATTTCACAAAATCCGGTATTGCACACCAGATGCAAGCATGTGGATATCAGACATCACTTCATCAGAGATCATGTCGAGAAAAAGGACATAAGGATGGAGAAAATTCATACCGATAGAGAGCCGATATCTTGACTAAACCTTTCGTCAATCAAGATTTCAGAACTATCGGTTGAATTAGGGATGTTGGATCGGTGTATAGAGTAAAATCAAAAAATTGAAGGTTTTCGGATGCATGAAGTTTTCTCGTAATTCTCTTGAGAAGCTCGGGATAAAATGGAAATCTTGAATCGAGTCTCAAGAAACTCGATTTCATGAAGGTCAAGATTTCAAGATTATATTGAACCCATTCAAGATTTTCGAAGATCATCTTGACATTTTATCAAGGTCAATACTCAGTAAGACTGATAGAGGGAAATTAGTCTGAAGAAGTAATGACTCATGCGACTCATTTATTGCTTAAGTGAAACTCAGTAATCATTCGCAATAAATACAAAACACCTGAGGAATATTTTTGGGCGGGATCTTTGAAATTCCTAAAGAAGGTCAACAGTCATTAAATGCTCTGTTACATTTAATCACCAATGAAGTTAAAATGACGGCTTACTTTTCGGGGATAGACCTTTCACATACCCGATTAATCGTGGATTAATCTTAACAGTTGCTTTTCACCAAAACCGGTACGACTTCCCACGATCTCGAGCTATTTAATCCTTTGAAAGCCATTCAAGCCAAACTTTATCAAACCCTTCGTTCCCAAAATCCTCTGCAAATAAATCCCTTTGCCCAGAAAACCCAAACCCTAAATCTTCTAATCTAAAATGGCCCCTACCATATTCGAAAGATTAGCCGAGATGAATAAGTCATGGTACGAATATGTGGTGTCTCTGGAGAGCACGTCAAATGCCAAGCACGAAGAAGAAGCGCTCCACTTAATCAGATTGGCAAAACTGACGAACCTCTTCGCAAATCGACCAGAGGCAGAGTACACCCGTGAGGTAATAGAGTTTGTTGCAAATATGGAAATCGATGAGGAAGATTGTATAGAATCTAAGATTTCTGTTTTGCATCTCGAACAATCGATGAAATATGTAGATTTTGTTCGAGAGCTCTATATAGTCCCTAAGCATTTGAGCGACGTATTTGAGTTGTGCGATAGGGGAGATGATCCCTCATTGTATATTTTAGGAACGGGAACAGGAGTATCTTGACAAGGTTGCCGAGAAAACTGTTAAGTTTGAGGCAACTCTGCACAAACGGCATCTACAACCGAAATACAGAGTATTGATGGATATTGTGGGAAAGTGCATAATGAGTCGATCTGGAAGCTTCGAGCAGATCAGCACTCCCAAACTCCGACTGATGGCGGCGATTGAGGACTCACCCACCAAGGATTTCAACTAGCTGAAATATCTGATCAAGGTGGTGACTGAGCAAGCCAAGGTCATAAAAAGGGAGGATGATGGGGCAATATCTATCAAAGGCAGAATCCTCCACGCCACCAAAATTGCATTCATTCTGGAGATGTGCCGAGAGGAGGAGGATATTTTTGCCAACTCTACTCCATTCCTTAAGTCCAAAATTTTGTTCAAACCGATTGCTGCGAAGAGGACTTTTAAGGGAAAGAAAGAGAAGAAAGTGGAATCACCGGTTCAAATTTCTTTGAAAAGGAAACCCAACAAGCGGGGGAAGGTGTTGTTGGAAGCCAAGGAGAGAGGGTGAAATTGAAGAAAGCGAAAACCCTTGCTCCAAAAAATGCAAAAAGGATGGTGGTTCTCACCGATGATGATGAAGAAAGTGAGATCGGGGAGATTCAAATTTGAGAGCCAAACCGCTTTCGTAAATCTCCATTACATGTTTTGGCTCAAAGCTATCTCAAAAGTCCACAAGATCAAACCGAGGAGCAAGTCTTCCGAGGTTCTTGAGACTTCACCGAGCTCGAGACAAATTTTCTCAGAAATTTTCCAAGGACCTCGAGACCTCGAGAAAGTTGATTCCCTCGAGGATATGCCGGGCTCAGACCGCAGAAGATGCTTTCGATTCTGCCGAGGATATGCCCACTCGGGTTCTCGAGCAAGCAGATATTCCCCGAGGAGGCGCCACTGGACCTCGTAACCAAGTCATATCAGACAAGGAGCCGCCTCGCCCAAACCTCGAATTCTTTGAGCCTCGAGGGAGCCAATGAACTTTGAAGAGCTCCTAAGTGAGCTGTTGATTGACCCTTCCACTGAACCTGAGAGCCCGATGCTCAAGAAAGGAGAAGCTGAAGAGACCGAATGGCGAAGCAAGGGGGAACGGTTCATTCTTGACCGCTACCCTGAGCTGAGATCATTCCCTGACCTCCAAGACATCTTCTTCAGATTGAGGTCAACGGTCTACATCCTCAACCAGACTATTCCAGAGATGCTTAATATTGCTTCATTCAGAGGGGAAGACTGGTGGAACGAGGAGACAACTTTTCTCACCGAATTCTCAGGGTTCAGAAAAACCAAGCTCCGGATGAAAATCTCAGATTTTGATGAGCTTGTGAAGAGGAAGGTGGCTGAGAGAACTGCTGAAGTTGGTGCCCCGAGCTCCATTGACAAATCTCAGGATGGGGACCAACAAGGGGATGATGAGAGTCAATCTTAGAAGGAGAAAGACTCAACTGATGCTGATCAGGCTGCTGTCGAACATCCTCATACTGAAGTTAGCCTTCAGGTAACTTTTGGCATAATTAATAATTATGCCAGGTTTATTGAAGTTCCTACCTTTAAATCTGTAATGTCTGATATGCAGACTGAGTCTCAGGTGGACACCCAAGTTCAGGGTGAATCCCAGACTCAGACTGAGTCTGAAGTCCCAGTTCAAACTGAAGCTCAGGTTCAGACTGAGACTCAGGATGAACAGCCAACTCAGGAGGCACAGCAGATCAGTAATGCTCCTGAGATTGATCTCACCCCGGTGATGGAGAAATTGGAGAAGGTTGAGCCAATACTGAACAAAATTGCTCAGATGGAGGAAGTTTTGGCCAACCAATCTCAGAAGTTTGAAGGATTGAGTACTTCTTCAGAACTGGTGCTGCTTCAGAGCTCTATGACAGAAAAGCTGACCTCCATGGAAGCAAAGCTAGAAAACAAGATGGAGGGGGTCAAGGCTGAGCTTAATGAAGAGCTGAAGCAAAAGCATCAGGAGCAGACACAGATTCTAGAAGCAAAGTTGGTTGAGAAGAATGAGATGCTGGTGAAGAACGCTGTTGAGGAAATGAGCTCAATGCTCATGGCCAAGATGACAGATATGTTCAAGGAAGCTCTCTCAAGCCAATTTGCTCATCTGTCTGAAGAATTCTCTATGGTGAAGAACCACCTTAGGCGGCTCGAGGAGGAGCAAGATCAGATGGCAGGGGAGGTGCGGAGTGTCAGCAAAGAGCAATATCACATGGACACAGCACTCTCCAGGCTTCTGCCAGAGTATGGTTCCAAGAAGGGGGAAAGACCTGGAGCTGATCTCAGGGAATTATTGGAACATACTCTGAAGGGCAAGGTTGTTAAAGATGCTGAAAAGAAGATAATTGCCGAAGCCATGAAAGAGATTGAAGCCACTGAGAAGCTTAAGTTCAAAGAGGTGGAGAAGCCAGTCTACACTCAGGTTTATGAGGAAACAATGCAGGAAGTTGCTATGGAGAAACTGAGTGGTAGAGGAAGGATTGGGACAAGCTAGGCTGGTGCTGAATTGCCCATCAAGAGAAAGGTCGTGGTGATAGAAGAGCCTGAGGGCAAAAGAGCAAAGGCTTCTAAGCCAGTTCAGAGGAAATTGATATTGGGTACTGAAGATTCTGAAGTCGAGCCAAAGAAAGTCTTCAACACTAGAAGCGCTCTGAAAACACTCCAGATTGAACAAGCGAAGAAAACTGCTGCTTCTGTTTCTGGTGTACCAGTGATCAGAAAGAAGGCTGAAGAAGAGCAGAAAAGAAGGAGTGAGTTCAAAAGGTTCTCAAGCAAGAGGAGAGGGAACACAAAAGCACAGAAATGGCCGCACGTTGACAAGTGGATGCCTATCCAGCTCAACGATGCATGGGAAGAAATCAAGAGAACCTTCTGGTTCTACTATGATGTGCTCAGAGAATGGAGAGGGGAGAGCTCAGATCCGAATGAGGCTTTCATCGATTATCTCCTGACCTTCTATCCAAAATATCTCCAAGGATGGATAAATCTAGCGGATGAAGGAAAGGTGCAGATAACCGCCCCTGGTCCATATGTGTACCCTCCTCCCAGGCTGGAGAATGGCTGTGTTAATGAGAAAGCCATTTCTCAGGAAATATCTCAGTACGCCACTCAGTTAGGTCTGACAGGAAACAATCTGGATATCATCAAAGAAAGAGATGCACTGAAGAAGAGATATTACAGAATGTTCGACCTAGAAGTCCTTGCTGATGAGGTGGAAGAGCAGAGCTGAAGAACCGAACTGAAGAGCTGAACTGAAGAACAGAATGAAGACTCAGAAGATGAAGACTCAGAAGATTCATGTAATCTTTCTTTTTGTCTTTTTGATTTTGTTAGATAAGATTCATTGTAACCTGTAACAGTCTACCTATCATCAATGAAAACTTATCATTTATGCTCAAAAGATAATATCTCATTATCTTATTTACATGTCTTTTAAATTTGATATGCCTGAATGATTGTCTCTGAGATTAATTGATTGAGAAATTAAGTATTTTGGTGATGAATCCTTTGAGAGATTCATTACTGAAGAAATTGTTGTGAGATTCTCTGTATGGAAATTGTTTGGAGATTAATTGTTAAGAGACTCATTATTTATAGGGAAAATTGTTGAAAATAAAATCAATCTTGTAATAGGATAAACTGAAACCTGTGTATAGGTTAAGTATGCTTGTAACAAGATAGGTTTTGGCATCATCAAAAAGGGGGAAATTGTTGGGAGATGAATTTAATAAAGATATGATTTTGATTAGATCCCAAAACCCCTGAGTATGACATGTTCAGAATAATCTTGATAGTTGAGTCGATTCGGTTTTAGAGTATTCGTGATGTTATCCGCAAAATGTATAGTCAGCAGATATAGAAAGTTAGATCTCAAGATTTCAAGAACTCAAGAAGTTTCAAGAAACCGAAGTTTCAAGATGAAATCGAAGTTTCAAGTTTCAAAGATGAAACGAAGAAATCAAGTCTCAAAGGAGAAATCGAGATATCAAGACTCAAGATGAAATCGAGATATCAAGACTCAAAGATGAAATCAAGAATCAAGACTCAAAGATGAAGACTCAAGATATCGGTCCAAGACATCTCAGAAGACTCGGAAGACCTCAAGACTCGTAAGACTCGTAAGACTCAAGACACGTAAGATGTAAGATCAAGAATCAAGATCAAGAATATCAAGGCACAAGAATTAGTGAAGAGTCAAGAATGTCATTGAATGCTCAGTATAAACATGAATGTTCCGAGGCACTGAACATATCTATCTGAAGGATGCAATACTGAGAAGATCGCGATTCCTTAGAAAATTAGATATTGCCCCAGACATTCAAGTGCAGACAAAAGGAACTAAGACAAAGTGTTGTTAAGGTTATATCACTCAGAGATTGTAGCCAAAAGAGCCGTTGAGTTGTCTACCTTTAACTGGAGACAAAAGTCAAAAAGAGGAAGACAACATCGTACCATATCGATTAATCGACATGAAATGATGTGTTGTGAAAAAAGATGTCGAAGTACTAAGTTCGATCGCAAAAAAAGTGAAGACCGGCTACATGAAAGGTTATTGCCTAAAAACGTGTTAGGGAGTGTCAAACCCTAAATATAGTCATTTCTCACACACCATAAGAGGAAACTCTGAGCTATCTCTCCAACGGATAGTTTTTCAAGAGTGACATTGGTGTATGCCTATAAATACTTGTGACCTTCTACATTGAAAGGTGACGGGAAATTTGTAAGCAACTCAAGAGCTCAAACTTATTATCGCAAAGTTGAAGCACTCGAAAAACTCAGAATTTCCCAAGTTCTTTATATATTGAAGAGAGCTCATTAAACTAAGCCTAGCTTGATAAGATATATCCAAAAGCTTAGTCGAGATATCCTAGCCTTTGTCTTGTACTTCATTGTAAAGGATATCTCATTCTAGTTGGAAACCAACCAAGAAACCCCAAACCCTTTAGAAGGTAGTTTGAGTGTGATTGTTGGTGAGATTGGAGTTGTAAAGAGTGAGTAAACTATGAGGAGGTAGTCGTAAAAGCTCTAGAGAAGAAGTTAGTAAGCTACTTGTGGTAGTCTGAAAGCTTGTGTGAGTTGAGTAAGTAAACTACAGAGGTAGTCAGAAAGCTCAAAGAAGTGATTAGTGAATTTCTCTGAAGAGATCAGAGAGAGTGGACGTAAGAGCTTGAGTCTCTGGAACCACTATAAATGGTGTGTTCTTTGCTTTTTGTTTTGCTTGATTTATCTGTTGCATCACCGAGTTTTGAAAGCATATTTTCATCGATATTTCATTTGGAATCAATCCAATCGAAGTTGCATATAAATTGAATCACGGCCTAATCACTATTCCATTAAAGGAAGGTTTTCAAAGAAAAGCTTAAAAAGCAGTATAAACTAAGGGCCAACCATTCAAGACATCCGAGTAGCTAGAGAACAGATAGTTACCAAACCGAACTTACTCTTCCGAGGGTTCAAGAAGTTAGTTATCGATCCAAGCAACTCGGGATCTCTGAAAAACTCAAGACTCGGTTGGGATTATCGAGGTTTAAAAAAAGCGGCTTCAGATCATTGTCTCATATAGACTTTGACTCGAGAGCGATTTGTGCTTCTCGAGGACCAAATCATCGTAACAAACGACCTAAGCCGACCTCAAGAAAAGAAAAGTTTTAAAAACACCGAACACGTGTATTCCCCCCATACACGTAAGACTTCGTTTGACCGGGACCAACTCTCAGAGGTCCTATTCAAAGGCATCGATCATGAACTAGTGTAATCTCTTGGTCAAGACAAGCCAATCTGAGTCTTACGCTTCAACCTTTCACGATGGATTGTTCATTTCCATCTAGGTCGTGAACGGTGTACTTTTAGTTACAAAAGACTGTTAATTTAATCTTCTGTGATCTGGTATCACTAAATTAACTACAATGTAACACGTATTATTTATTGAACAGTTATGCAGTAAATATATGTAACATTCAATGATATTTAAAGCATCAGTGATAAATAATTTATTTCAGTAAATAAGACAGAAATTCAGTTTGGTTATACAAAGTAAAAGCATACTTTCCAGTATAACCCCAACATACACTTGTTTGAATATTATGTTTGATTGTTTGCATTTATTCATGCAAGTGTTCCCATGAGTCATTGTTGTCATTGAGGTTGTGAGAACTCAGATGACTTAGGCATGATTCTCAAATAGCCCCGATCAAGGATCATCAAGAATGGGATATTGATGATGCAATTGAGATTGGTGTGCGATCTGCGTCATACTCTTAGAGAGTGTAGTAAGATCTCACTTACTACGAGATACTAGGTATCTCATGATGGATGCACAAATACCTTAGAGGGTATTGATATACCATCCGAGAAATCGTTTGATGTAAGTCCACAATATGTGTCTACGGGTGTCTCGGTTAGGGGGAGCAATGCGATACTCCTTTGAGTTGAGGTCAATAAGCACGACATGTGTGGAGTGATGAACTTTGACCATGACCGACGCTTTCACCCTTCCATGGGTAGATATGGGTTGAATTGGGTTCATCACGAAATGCATGTGCGTGGTAGTTGAGACAAGAATATGATTCATTTCTCAATGTGGATTTAGAGAGAATACTCATCTTCTCATCATAATTGGATCAAAGTCATCGGCCGATGCACGTCAACTTAGACTTTGTGGCTAAGTGTGACATACATGATCAATTATTGATTAGAGATAATATGATTAAGTTATTTGAATAGACACTTCATCATGTTCAAGACTTAATCGAGTATTCGCGAATGAAAGAAGGAAATCGTAATAGCCCTGTTGATAGTCAAATATTTTACGATTCTGACGTGGCTTGTTGAATTTGACCACCAAACAAATAATTAATCGAACAAGAACACTGAGGGAAGAACCGTAGTTCTTCCCTGAAATATGGGTTTTTGGTATATAAGTGGAATGAGGGAAACATTCTAGAGTCTTTTTACAATGAAAGGTTAGGTCCTTTATATAAAGAGGACCAGCACGACAAATCATAAGCATGACAAATCATGTGCATAAAGCATGACAAAACATATGCGTAAGCACGACAAATCATCTTCTGTGTGACCCTTGACCTCCTGATGGATCGGGTCGATTCAGGTCTTTGTGGGCCCTGCTGACGGGTGATAATTTGTCCTGCTGACGTGTGATAAATCTAGTGATGCTGACGTGTGATAAATCTGGTGACAATAATACCCTGCTGACAGGTGATAATTCGTCCTGCTGACGTGTGATAAATCTGGTGATGCTGACGTGTGATAAATTTGGTGACAACAATAGCCCCCAAGATCGGGCTGTGACGTTGTTCAGAGCTCGATCTTGTTTCATGTCTCGACCAGATTTTATCTTTTGTTGCATCTGCAGTCACATTGTTTGCCTCCGAGCTTGCTCGGGTGCCGTATGAGATCTTGATCGTTCAGAATGTGCCCCTGCATAGAGGATCTTACCTTCTCTCATCGTTGATCTAGTCTGTGCTCGTACTTCGAGGTGAGCCCCGTTGTATGAGTCTTTTTTTTCGTTCTCGTGCCGGGGGAACCCGTCATGAAGTCTTTTTCTATCTTTCGTGCTTGGGGAGCCTCTTTGTACGAGTTTTTTTCGCGGCTTTCATGCCGAGGGAGCCCCATCGTACGAGTCTTTTCTATGCTCGTACTTCGAGGTGAGCCCCATCGTACGAGTCTTTTCTGTGCTCGTACTTTGAGGTGAGCCCTGTCGTACGAGTCTTTTTTGTGCTCGTACTTCGAGGTGAGCCCCATCATATGAGTCTTTTCTATGCTCGTACTTCGAGGTGAGCCCGTTAGACGAAGTCTTTTTTCACTGTCTTTCGTGATTGAGGGAGCCCCGTCGACGAAGTCTTTTTAAATGCTCGTACTTAGAAGGAGCCTCATCGTCGAAAGTCTTTTTACTCGATTTCGAGGGAGCCCCATCGTCTGAAGTCTTTTCGTCTTTCGTCTTTAGGGAGCCCCGTCGTCTGAGTCTTTTTTCAGGTTCTTTCGTGCTTTTGAGGGGAGCCCCGTCGTACGAATCTTTTCTATGCTCGTCGTCGACCACTTATGGCCGAGCTGTGTGCGATTTTCTTTCCTCTATTTAGATACTTGAGGGAGCTAGGAGAGTTTGCGCTCGTCGTCAACCACTTACGGCTGGGCAGTTTACGACTTTCCTCCGTCCAGATCGTCTTACTAGCTGTGCGATCTATAGGAGTAAATTTTGTGCTCGTCATCGACCACATACGACCAAGCAGTTTGTGACCTTTACCCCATATAAATTGTCTGATTGACTGTGCGGTGTTACAAGAGGGCCAAATTCTAGGAAGGCGAGCAGGTTAACGCTGATAGAGGTGGACCGGTCACGCCGAAACAAAGAGCCAACGCTGAGAAGGCGGGCAGGTCGACGTCGTAACGGCAGATGAATGCCATAAAGATGGTTGATCTCATCGCCCGGGATGGCGAGGAGCACTTCGCTCGACGGAATACGCGTCGCTGAAATGCATGACCAATACCTAAAAGGCGGGCAGATCAACGCCATAAAGGCGGAAGAACGCCGTGAGGGCGAATGATCTCATCACCGAGATGGCGAGGAGCGCTTCGCTCAGTGGAATACGCGTCGCCGATGTGGAAGGCCAGCGCCTAAAAGGCGGGCAGATCAACCCCGTAAGGGCGGATGAACACCGGGAGGGCGAATGATCTCATCGCCGAGATGGCGAGGAGCGCTTTGCTCGGCGGAATACGCGTCGCCGATGCGGAAGGACAGCGCCTAAAAGGCGGGCAGATCAACACCGTAAAGGCGGATGAACGTCGGGAGGGCGAATGATCTTGTCGCCGAGATAGCGAGGAGCGCTTCGCTCGGCGGAATACGCGTCGCTGATGCGGAAGGTCAGCGCCTAAAAGACGGGCAGATCAACGCCATAAAGGCGAATACCGTGAGGGTGAATGATCTCGTCATCGAGATGGCAAGGAGCGCTTCGCTCGGCGGAATACTCATCGCCGATGCGGAAGACCAGTTCCTAAAAGTCGGGCAGATCAACGCCATAAAGGCGGATGAACGTCGGGAGGGCGAATGATCTCGTCACCGAGATGGCGAGGAGCGCTTCGCTCGGCGGAATACGCATCGCCGATGCGGAAGGTCAATGCCTAAAATGCGAGCAGATCAATGTCGTAAAGGCGGATGAATGCCGGGAGGATGAATGATCTCATCGCCAAGATGGCGAGGAGTGCTTCGCTCAGCGGAATACGCGTCGCCGATGTGGAAGGTCAGCTCCTAAAAGGCGAGCAGATCAATGCCGTAAAGGCGGATGAATGCCAGGAGGGTGAATGATCTCGTCGCCGAGATGGCGAGGAGTTTTCGCCGATGTAATACGCTACGCTGACGCGAAGGCCGCCGCTTAAAAGGCGGACAGATCAACGCCGTAAAGGCCGATGAATGCCAGGAGGAATAATGCTTTCGTCGACGAGATGGCAAGGAGCGCTTCGATCGGTGGAATACGAGTCGCCGATGCGGAAGGCCAGTGCCTAAAAAGCGGGCAGATCAACGCCACAAAGGCGGATGAACGCCGGGAGGGCGAATGATCTCATCGCCGAGATGGTTAGAGCGCCGCTTCGGGGAATACGCCGCCGCCGATGCGGAAGGCCGGTGCGCTTAAAAGGCGGGCAGATCAACACCGTAAAGTTAGAAGAACACCGAGAGGTCGAATGATCTCATCGCCGAGATGACTTAAGAGCGCCGCCGGGCGGAATACGCTACGCTAACGGAAGGGCCGCTTAAAAGGCGGGCAGATCAACGCCGTAAAGGTGGATGAACGCTGGAAGGGTGAATGATCTCGTCACCGAGATGGCGAGGAGTGCTTCGCTCGGCGGAATACGCATCACCGATGCGGAAGGCCAGCGCTTAAAAGTCGGGCGATCAACACCGAAAGGCGATGAACGCCGAGGATAATGATCTGCCGCCGAGATGGTGCGGGAGCGCCGCCGGCGGAATACGCGCCACCGATGCGAAGGCCGCTTAAAAGGCGCGCGATCAACGGAGGGTGAATGATCTCGCCAATGACGGGCGGCGAGCGCTTTTGCTCGGTGGAATACGCGCCGCCGACACGGCCGGGGCCGCTTAAAAGACGGGCAGATCAACGCCAGAAGCGGGCGATGAACATCGGAGGGCGACGATTCTCATCGCCGAGACGGCGAGGAGCGCCGCCGTGGAATACACGCCGCCGCCGCGGAAGGGGCCGGCGCTAAAAAAGGCGGGCAGATCAACTCCAGAAAGGCGGATGAACGCCGAGGGCGTAATGATTCATCGCCGAGATGGCGAGGAAGATTTCGGAATGAATACGCTGCGTCTGGAAGGCCAAAGGCTTAAAAGCGCGGGAGATTAACGCCATAAAGGCGGATGAACGCCGGAGGGCGAATGATCTCATCGCCGAGATGGCGAAACCTTTTACGGGAGGAATACGCCGACGCGAAGGCCAGCGCCTAAAAACGCCGAGGGCGTATCAACACCGATGAAAGGCGGATTAACGAAGAAGGGCGTAATGATTCAGATCACACCGAGATGGCGAGCGGGAGCGGGCGTAATGATCGACGAGAATCGTGCTCGCGCGCCGATCGACGCTGGCGGAAGGTCCTTTAAAAAGTTAGGCGAGATCAACGCCGTAAAGATGAATGAACGCCGGGAGGCGAATGATCTCGCCACCGAGATGGCGAGGGAGAGCTTTCGCCGGCGTAATACGCTGGCGGAAGACCCGGCGCCTTAAAAGGCGGGCGGATCAACGCCCGAAGGTGGATGAACGCCAGAGGGCGATGATCTTCGTCGCCGAGATGGCGAGGAGTGCCATTCGGCGGAATACGACGCCGGGATGCGGAAGGCAGCCTAAAAAAGGCGGGGTGATCAAAAGCCGTAAAGAAGGCGGATGAACGCCGAGGGCGAATGATCTCATTGCCGACGGCGGGGAGCACTTCGCTTGGCGGAATACGACGTCGAAGCCGGAAGACCAACGCTTAAAAGCGCGGCAGATCAACGCCGTAAAAGGCGGATGAACACCGGGAGGGCGAATGATCTCATCGCCGAGATGGCGAGGAGCTTTCGGCGGAATACTTTCGCCGGCGAAGGCGGCGCCTAAAAAGGTGGAGATCAATCACCAGAAGGGATGATGAACACGGAGGGCGAATAATCTCATCGCGAGATAGCGAGCGCTCGCTTCGGAGAATACCCATCCCCGATGCGGAAGGCCAGCGCTTAAAAAAGGCGCGATCAACGCCGTAAAGGCGAGATGAATGCCGGAGGGTGAATGATAAATGTCACCGAGATGGCGAGAGCGTTTTGCTTTCGGTGAATATGACGCCCGTCTTTGAAGGCAGCGCGCCTAAAAAGCGGAAGATCAACGCCAATAAAGCGGATGAACACCGAGGGCGAATGATCTAAATCACCGAGATGGCGAGGAGCGCTGCTTTCGATAGAATCGACGCTAATGCGGAAGGCCCGCTAAAAGTTGGGCAGATCAACGCGTAAAGGGGATGAACGGCGAGGGCGAATGATCTCGCCAGCGAATGGCGAGCGCTTCGCTTCAGGGAATACATCGCCGCTGGCAAAAAAGGCGCGCCCTAAACGGGTGGGCATATCATGACGTAAAGGCGGATGAACTTTGGGAGGCGAACGATCTCGCCATCGCAAGATGGCGAGCGCTCCTCGGCGGAATACGCGTCTCCGTCACGGCGAAATTTAGCGCTAAAAGCGGAAGGCGATCAACGCCCGTAAAGGCGGATAGTAACGCCGAGGGCGAATAGATCTCGTTGCCGAGATGGCGAGCGCTTTGTTTGGCGGAATGGCGTCAGCCGGTTCAAGCGTCAAGGCCATAAAAAAGGCGGGCGTATCAACGCCGTAAAGGCGGATGAACGCCGGGAGGCGAATGATCTCGACGCCGACGGCGCGGTAGCGCCGTTTCGGCCCGGAATACTCTTCGCCGATGCAGAAGGCTAGCGCCTAAAAGGTGGGTAGATCAACACCGTAAAGGCGGATGAACGCCGTGAGGGCTTAATGATCTCGTCACGAGATGGCGAGGAGCTCGCTTCGGCGAGAATACTATAGCCGTCTGGGAAGCCCGGCCTTAAAAAAGACGGCAGAATCAACGTAAAAAGCGGATGAACGCCGAGGGCGAATGATCTCATCATCGAGATGGCGAGCATTTTGTTTCAGCGGAATATCGTCGCCGGCGTCAAGGCCGGCCGCTAAAAGCGTGGGGAGATCAACGCCAGAAAGCGGATGAACACCGGGAGGGCGAACGATCTCATCGCCCGAGATGGCGAGGAGCGCCGCTTCGGCGGAATCGCGCCGCCCGTCGCGAAGGCCAAGCGCCTAAAAGGCGAGCAGATCAATGCCGTAAAGGCGGTATTGCCACGCCGAGGAGGCGGGCATAATCATCGCCGAAAAGGCGGTATTGCCACGCCAAAGAGGTGGGCATAATCATCACCGAAAAAGAGGTAGTGCCAGCGCCAAATAGGCGGACATAATCATCGCCGAAAAGGCGGTATTGCCACGCAGAGGAGGCGGGCATAATTGTCGCCGAAAAGGCATTATTGCCACGCCAAGGAGGCGGGCATAATCGTCACCGAAAAGGTGGTATTGCCAAGCCGAGGAGGCGGGCATAATCGTTACCAAAAAGGCGGTATTGCCACGCCGAGGGGGCGGGCATAATCATCACCGAAAAGGCGGTATTGCCACACCGAGAAGGCGGCATAATCATCGCCGTTAAAAGGCGGTATTGACACGCCGAGGAGGCTGGCATAATCACGCCGAGGAGGCGGTATTGCCACGCCGAGGAGGCGAGCATAATCGTTGCCAAAAAGGAGGTATTGCCAGCGCCAAAGAGGCGGGCATAATTGTCGCCAAGAAGGCGGTATTGCCACGCCGAGGAGGCGGGCATAATCATTGCCTTAAAAGGTCAGATTGTCACGCCAGGAGGCGGGTATAATCGCGCAAAAAGCAGAAAAGGCGCCGAGGAGGCGGGCATAATCATCGCCGAGAAGGCAGTATTGCCACGCTGAGGAGGCGGGCATAATCGTCACCAAAAAGGCGGTATTGCCAGAGCCAAAGAGGCGGGCATAATCGTCGCCGAGAAGGTGGTATTACCACGCCGAGGAGGCGGGCATAATCGTCGCCAAAAAGGCGGTAGTGCCAGCACCGAGGAGGCGGGCATAATCATCGCCGAGAAGGTAGTATTGCCACGCCGAGGAGCCGGGCATAATCGTCGCCAAAAAGGCGGTATTGCCAGCGCCAAAGAGGCGGGCATAATCATCGCCGAGAAGGCGGTATTGCCACGCCGAGGAGGCGGGCATAATCGTCGCCAAAAATGCGGTATTACCACGCCGAGGAGGCGGGCATAATCATCGCCGAAAAGGCGGTATGAAGTCTCCGGTTTGTCATCCAGGTGGTTACTGCTTAGCAGTGGCTTGTCTTCGTGTTGAGCGAGTCATGCTCGTCTTCTGTATTTGGGTGGATGTTCGCCTCTTGATGGTCGTCTATGTACCGGTCCATGGCTCTAGGTCTATCAATTCTTGTGCTCGCCTGGTGCTTACCTGCTAGGCGAGCACAATCACATGGCTCCCGAACGAGCACACTATTGAACTCTCGTGTGTTCATCTGATGGCGTGGTGCGTGCTCGCCTGAGGTGACGAGCACGTAGGTTGCTTCCAGGGTTGTCCCGTATGCTCGCCTGCCTGGTAAGCCCTTTTCTTGATCTGCTTGCTATCAAGGTTGTGCTCGACACCACCCTGCCGGAGACTTCAGATAAATAGCCCAAGTGGTTTTTTTGTAATTTGGCCGGTAGTGCCGTTTTCTTCTGAATGAATTCGAACATGATATGTGTCTATGTTCCACCCTAACTTCTTTAGTTTTTTGATTGTCTTATTGAGGTGCAATCAGATTGATCGTCTTATTTAGCTGCGACCAGATGGGTTAACTTATGTGCAACCCCCCCTTTTTCTTTCGTGATCGTCTTATGTTTGCTGCGATCACTATTCTGCTCGGGCCGTCTTATTTAGCCGCGACCCCGTACCCATTGCTCACTTTGTTGCGGGCCTCTGTAAGTACAAACTGTTTTGCCAGGTGAACATAAACATCTACTCGTTCATCTTTGTTCGGGTCGTCCGGCTTAGGTGCGACCATTTGTAGGCAAGGCCAAAATAAATGAAAATAAATGAGTGAATGAAAAGCCACGAGGACATAAACATAATAAACCTGGTGGGGTGGGTAAAAGGACTACCCGTAGATTCTTTGAGTAGCTCGCGAGACTCCGGGTGCTCGTCTAATTTTCTTTTCCCGAACTGCTGACCACCAGCCCCTTTTTTTTCCTTTTTTTTTTATTGGGCTGGACCGAAATTATTTTTGCAAGTAATACCTTGAGTCGAAAATTTATTTCAGCCAGCAACCTGGGCCCAACAAATTAAAAATAGAAAACCGGGCCCAAAATCTTAATTAAATCTGGGCTCAACTATCTATTCAATCAGCCCAAATTCAAGTAAACCGGCCCAAACTCAGTATTAACTCACGTCCACCCCTTATAATCAGGCCCATAGATCAGGATTAGATCAAACCGGTGTATACGTGTAGCGTTCCAGACGGACTCACCTCCCATCGCCACGAATCCTTCCACGCGGCGCTGAAAATTTGATGTCGGTGTGGAATGGCGGATTTGGGAGCGATTGTATCGGCGAATTTGGACTCTTCGTCGTTGAAAAGTAATTTTTTTAGTGTGTTGGCGTCGAGTCGGTGGTTTAGTCGGTGTGCCGGGGTTGGATTTCGGCGGCAACAGAGCCACAGGGACTCCGGCTATTCTCTGAATTACATATCTACAGTGGTGCGGCTAATTTCATCGAGAGCCTCCATCGCCGCCGTACTCCTGAGATGTAGAACGCGACGGTTCTTCGGTAATGATGGCGGTGGCAAATTTCTGGCCAAGGCGGCACGACGCTGGTTCGATGATGGGAGGCGGTGGTTACACGATTTTGGGGCCAAGGATTTCTAAAAACGGGCAGGCGGCGGCGATTTTGGTGAGCTCTAGGGCGAAGACGGTGATTCGGGCGCTACGGCCGCAACGCCAAAAGCGGCGGAGGTGAAGCAGCTTCGCCGCCCTGTTCTTCATTTTCTATCTCTTCTTTTTTGTATGTATACGTGTATGTATACATCTGGTATGTGGGTTTGTTTGTTGGATTTTTTGTTTGGGTTTTGTCGAAGATGATACTGGACGAAGGGTGTTGATTTTTTGGTTGGGTGTTCTTGTGATTTCTGGATTTTTTGGATTTTTTTGGAGTTTCGAATTTGAAGATCCGTTGTTGTGTTCTTCCTGAATTTTGATGAATTTTTCAAATGGCACCCTCCTTCTAGCGCCAATTGTTGGCAGTCAAATATTTTACGATTCTGATGTGGCTTGTTGAATTTGACCACCAAACAAATAATTAATCGAACAAGAACACTGAGGGAAGAACCGTAGTTCTTCCCTAAAATATGGGTTTTTGGTATATAAGTGGAATGAGGGAAACATTCCAGAGTCTTTTTACAATGAAAGGTGAGGTCCTTTATATAAAGAGGATCAGCACGACAAATCATAAGCATGACAAATCATGTGCATAAAGCATGACAAAACATATGCGTAAGCACGACAAATCATCTTCTATGTGACCCTTGACCTCCTGATGGATCGGGTCGATTCAGGTCTTTGTGGGCCCTGCTGACGGGTGATAATTCATCCTGTTGACGTGTGATAAATCTGGTGATGCTGACGTGTGATAAATCTATTGACAACAATACCCTGCTGACGGGTGATAATTCGTCCTGCTGACGTGTGATAAATCTGGTGATGCTGACGTGTGATAAATCTGGTGACAACAAGCCCATGTTTCAGTTACATGTAGTTGCACATTTCTCACAACGTACCTCATATATTGAGAATGTCTGATTTATTGTCTAGGGCTCAATTAAGACAGTTAGTTTGACTAATCGCTCGATATATGAGGGCATATGGGTCACACAACAAGTTGTTCCCTTTTACGGATTATAGTTGGTTGATTAAATGTTAAATTGGATTTAATATTTAATTTATGGAGACTTAATTAATAATAGATTAATTTGGAATTAATTATTAATAGTGTTTAATTAAATTGAATTTACTTATATAGGAATTCCCAATAATAATATATGGAATATTATTATAGGATTTAATATATATGGAATCAAATCGTAGAGATTTGACATATATGGGAATTAAATCCGTAGAGATTTTATATGTGGGAAATAAATCTAAGAGATTTATTTAAATAAAGATTAGGGATTTTATTTCCAAATCAGGCCAGCTTAGGGTTTTTAGCTGGGCCTCCATATATATATGAGCCCTTGAAAATTCACAAACAACGTTAATTCATATTTTCTCCATAAGATCTACTGTTAGAATTTTCCTAGCAAATTCATCTCGGGATTCGACGTTGGCAAAAATCCATGCAAGTCCGTGATTGGGGATTACGTGGATACCATAGTTCAGAAATCTGCTTTCGAATCACTCTAAGATTTCTTGTTATGATTATTGTAATCGTTTATGCAATTATATGTTCGTTGTTGGTGAAATGTTTAATTCCACTGCGCATGTATTATGTGTTTATGTGCCTCCATATTCCAACACTCTCCATCCCCGCACCACTACAGTCCAAGCAACCGACATGCCGCCGCTTGCAAGCTCAACCGTCGTCGCTTGCAAACTCGACCTCGCCGCGCACCGCCTTCAAACTTTGCAAACCTTCCCACGCTCCGCCGAGGCTCCTCCTCCTTCAAGATCTAGAAGAAGGGGGGTTTTCACAGCAGTGGTGGTGGGGTTTTCGCGATCTGGAAGTAGGGGGTTTCACGATCTGCGCTTTTGGGCGATGATTTTTTAAGATTTGTACAGTGTTGTCAATTTGAAGATTTTTCATGTGGTTTTTTTAAGATTTTGTACAAACTTTATGGATTTTGATGAAATGCAGATTTTTTTTGTTATTTTTGTGATTTGCATTGAATCTGGATTTCGGATTAGGTTCATACATTCGTGTATTTTTTTTGTGTTATTGGAATCTGTAAGAATTTTTCTTATCTGGGTTTGTGGGGTTTGGAAATAGAGAATCTAGATTTGAAGATTTTTATGAAGATCTTAGCTTTTTGAAGATCTGGGTTGTTGATATGGAAGTTTTTTGAAGATTTGAAGATCCATTTTACGAAGATCTGTGTTTGTTAATTTCTGAGGGCGAGGATCTAAAATCGGAGATGAACCTGTTCATGTTTTTAATGAACATGTTCATGTGTTTTGATGAACATATTCATGTAGTAATGAAGACGATGATTTTTTTTTGTGTATAAATAATTATTTGTAGAATGTATATGATATATATCAGTTCTTAAAGAATGTATTTTGCCTAATGTTTAATAATATATTTATGCATCACAATTTATATAAGTTGTCAAAAAGTCTGGCTTTTGAATTGAATTAAATCGAAGAATTATAGGAATTAACTTAATTCCTCCCCAAGAAATCTGAGCTAAGATTGATGAATTTTAATGAAGAAAGAAAGATAGAAAAAAGTGAGAAAGGATAAGAGAAAGGAAAAGAAAAAGAACGCTGTTGAGTGGTAAAAAAAAGGAAGAAAGAGGGAGAAAGGAAGATAGAAGAAGAAAATGACAAAATAATAAATAAGGGCAAATATGTCTTTTAGTAATATTTTATGGACCTAAGAGGAATGATAAAAAGGGAATGAACCTACTAGTAAGTTTGAAATGAGTTTTGGACTTAGAGTGACTCAGGTTGTTTTTTGAAACACTTAAAACATCTTCCAGAAACACTTATTTTCAAAACACACCCTCACCCTTAAATTTATCCCAACCGAATTTAAGGGAAACAAAACTAATTCTGATTTGATCAAATCTAATTTCCAGTAGGGATTGACATTAATCTTTCAAAAAAAAAAAAAAACTCTGATTTGATCAAATCTAATTTCCATTGCCATTAATCTTTCGGAAATAAAAAGCACGGATTGCCATTAAGCAAACTAATTATGTAGCAATAAAGATTGACACTTTTCTTTTCTTTTTATTTTAATTTGTACCTTTCTTATTATTTGCTTCACCTCATTTTTTATGAGATTAGACACACTTTTTATGATGAATGTCTTTTATTAAATTCAGTGGAGATAACAACTCTAAAATTATGTTCTTTCATCCAATTAAAAGTATAAACTTCATTAACATAAAAATACTAAAAGAAAAAAAAAAAAAAAAAAATATTAGAAATAACGAACAAGCTCGTTCGGAGATGAAAGTAGAACAAGATGATGCAACTTTAATTTAATTATTTCTCCATGAAAAACGAGCTTTTGTTTAGAAAGATTAATGGCAATCTCTGCTGGAAATTAGATTTGATGAATCAAAGCTTTTATTTATTTTTTGTTGAAAGATTAATGGTAATCCGTGATTGAAATTAGATTTGATCAAATCAAAATTAGTTTTTGTTGTAAAATATGAAAATAACAAAAAAGAAGAATGCAAGGACAGGGATTTGTTTACCAAGTTCTTCTAAGAGGACTACATCTGGGGGCTACCAAGCCAGGAGAGTTTCACTCTTTTCTCATCTCTGTGTAAACGGCGATACAATATAACATACCTATACTAGGGATTGACCTTTAGCCCTAAAAGCCCTAACACTAAGCCCATCAATAACAATAAGTAATGTTCACAATTAATATATTTACAACACTCCCCCTTGGACATTACGACGTGATATTCATCTCTAATTAAAACCTCGATAGATTAATCTAGAAAAAGAAACTCAGTAAAATAAGAAAAGTTACAACTAATGGTCTACAAAACCTAATCTTCAAGATTATTTCGAAGTTGACGATCCCCCCTAAGACAAGAGTCTTCCAAGCCTTTTGTATGATATTTACACACCCTTCTGGAGTTCATGTAGGTAAAAGAATTTAAGGGATATAGGCTTTGTTAAGTTCTCTTTAACAAACATATTAGACATATGTGCAACACAAGTTGTGTTTTTCTCATAATGGATGGTAGGGGAATACCATTTATAGTAATATCACATGAATCAGAAATGTGTTTACATTAAAATCTTGTGTACCTTGGACATACTGAAAAAATGTCTAATGTCTTCTTATAGGAGAAGCATTAAATGTTGCAAGTAAGCTCATTGCAAATGCAATATCAGGTTTGATGCAATTTTCAAAACAAAGTAATGCATCAAAGCCACTCAAATAAGGCAAATTCTGGTCTTAACATATCATATCTAAATTTGTTTATATCCACTTCAAGGGATCGAACAAGTATGCTAAGTAAATATGATTTATCCATATAAAAAAAATTCTTTAATACCTTCTTCAAGTAAGTTGATTGGTATATAAAGATTCATTTTACTTTAGGGAGATGCTCGTTCTGCTGGTCGAGACAATATTTGGTTTCACCAAAGTTTTTATTTCAAACTCAAGCTCTAAGATTAAATTAGCTTTCTTTAATTTTCTTGCTTGTTCCAACAATATTTAGGTCATTAACATGAATTGAGACGATACAAACACCATCAAAAAGATTTCTCTATAAACTCGGGAAATAATTCATTATATATTTATTCCTTATTCATGAGGAATTAACTGAGTCAATCGTGAAATATTCGACCCAAATATTTTATGTCATATAATGACCTTTGTAATTTTAATATCGTACATATTACTATCTTCACCATTCCTCATATGAGGAATCTTATATCCATCAGGGATTTTCTTATAAATATTGACATTTATTGGTCAATATAAACATGCGATTACAACATCTATCAACTACATTTATAAATTTAAATATTCTTGCTGCCAGAGATATTAAATAGCGGAACATTATTTCATGCAAAACATGAGCATATATTTGATAAAATAAATATCGAGTCTCTGCAAAAACCCATGAGCTATTAATCTCGCTTTGTACATCATTACATCGTTATTTTAATTTCCTTTTCGTACAAATAAACATATATATCCAACAGGGATAACATTCATGTGTGTATGTACGATAAAGTCAAATAGAATTTCTTTTATTTAGCGAGTCTAGCTCTGCCCCAATTGCTTCTTCCTATTTTACCTAGTCAAAGCTCTTTCGGTTTAACTATTGACTAGAGTACTGGATCCAGATTTTTATTCGTAATAGTAAGAGCAATTGTGGTGGTGAATAAGTTGTCGACAACAATGATACATTTCTCCTTTATTTTTAAAATCATATCAATTTCTATATCAACCAGATCTTCACCATTTCCCAAAATATTTTGATCTAGCCATTCCGCTGTCCTAGTATTATGATTATTTTGTGTACGTGCTTCATTATTAGGATTTCCGTCTTCGAGATGAATCTCTTCAAGAGACTTCAAGAGTGACTGAATGTATTTTCTAGCTTTATTAATTACCACGGATTTATGTCTCACATAATAAGGGGTCCTTTACACTTCTGGCGTGTAGGGGCATTATATTTTCCTAAAATTAGCACATTTACTCTTTGTGGTGCATTTACAACAAGTATATGTGCTTTAGTCACTTCTTTATCATCTATAAAATAATATGACGGGTCACTTGCTAAATACTACAAGTTAATTATACTATGAACTTCAAGTTCACTTTGACTAGTGCGTGATTTTAAATATTGAAGATCTTTTTATATTCCACGAAATTTCTCGGCATTCATTTAATGTTAAATTTCTATCTCCCCTTAATGCCGAGAAATGATCTTCATCAAATGTGCAATCAGCCAACTGGGCTGTGAATTGAGGTACACTGTGGTTGTGATATATAAACAAATATTGCACACTCAAATATTTGCAGAAAGGAAATTTTAGTTCTTATGTACTAGTTATAAAAGGGGAACAATCATGATATGCAGTGGGTCGGATTTGAATAAGATTAGCACCATATAAAATTTCATGCCCCCAACATGAAATACGTAAGTTGGAATGCTGCAATAATGCTCTAATAATTAATTTGACGAAGTCTTTAGTGATTCAATTGAACCATTCTACATGTGGACATAAGAGACTGAATGCTCAACTTTAATTCTCAATAGCATATAATAATTATGAAATGTCGTCCATGTGAACTTTTACCGACATTAACCATTCAAATGAGTTTATTGGATGATCCCAAAATTTAAGCTCAATAATATTGTCAATAAATTTGCTTCAGACAAGCCAGTCCACAAGTATCTTCATGACTTCGTTTAAAAAATAAAAAATACAATTCCAACTTTAGTACGAGAATGTCGTACTATATAAAAAAATCTTTTCACAAGCCCTACATATAACTTAATTTACATAAGGGGATTATGTTATTTGACATACAACGTAAAATAGAACTAGTCAAAATACGACTTATCATATTTTGAACCGCTCATGTCATAATTTGAATAAAATTATTTTAGGTATATTAGTACATCATTTAAAGAATCATCATTTTCAATGCTCATATTTGTTTCAGGCAAACTAGTGCAATGAGATTCTATTTTGCTCATAATTATACAAGGACTCAATCTTATTTAAAAGATTTTCAGGTACAATTTATATTGTTTCCACTCAAAATGGGTATAGCAAAATAAATCTCAACGTGGAAAGTTTAAATCAAGAGATAATTATAGTTAAGAGCAAGCTTGATAGATTTTCTTTTAATAATACAAAATAATTTTTACTACAATTGTCCATAAGAAAAACTTGATATAAATTTTCATATGTAGGTCAGATTCAATAAATTTTCATGAAACAATCAGCCACAAAAAATCAGTAATAATAGGCAAATAAGGAATTTTCACAGAATCCTGATTTCTACAGCAAATAATTCTCAAGCCTAAATTGCGGCAAGTTGTTCTAAATTTCTAATTACTAAAATTTAAAAGGGATTATTAAGCTTCTTTACCAGAGTGGAACCCTAGGGCAAGGGTTCTAATATCACCTTTTGATAGTCTTCAACTCGTGTAGATAAGTTGTTTGCTTCCTCATTTTATACTTGAGGACAGATCTTCTACCTTTAGCACGTCTCCAACGATTAAAGCAACCAAATAAATATAATATTTGATATAGTGTACCAGGGGAAACTCAACACATAAATAGGTTAATATAGTGCCATGGAAACATGTAAAATCCCTTGTCACAAATCTACGAAACAGTATCATAATTCATAATTATTAGTGCTTAAGGGTTAAGAAGCAGCATTAGGAACTAACAGTGTGATTAGCAAATCTAAAAAGATAATGACCTTATATAAGGCCAATAAATGATGCCAAATAGAGTATAATTAATCGCACGAGTATGAGGCTGTTGATAACTTGTAAATTGTAATCCTCAATTTGTGATATATGAACTGCACACTGAAATATAATATGAAAAGCAAGCAACACATGAGGCATTACAAGTTTATTAATTTGGGAGAATTGTCTCTCCTGAAGACTAATTCTGACAATTTTACCGCCAAACCATTCGGTACAAATAAATTCCAGCAATACAAAAATAACACCAAATTTGGCTCGTATCGGTGTTTCACACAAACACAATTACTATTAGACATTCAGTAATTTCAATCAATCCAATTCTAAATGGAAGACATAATATATATACATGCCAAGATATGTATGTAATAATACATGTCCCAAAACATCCATGTCAGTTCATAAGCAATAATTCATGATATATAATTATCATAATCCCTCGTATCAGATAGATCTATCAATTAACAAAATATTCAATATTAATGTGGGATTCGCAAACCTGGATTAATCTAACGAGAGGAATTGAATAAATATTTTCTAATCATACATTGAGATCGACATTAATTGCATAAACCCAGAAATAGACACATCAATTCCCCAATACGATCACAATTTCTAAAATATTTTCAATTCGTACAATTCTAGTATCGAACTGTATAATCAACACCCAATATCTAATACCTACCGGATAAATCAATAAATCAATACCAGTCGCAATAACGATGAACGGTGGTGCGATTTCAGTCGAAATCAAAATGTTGAAATCTAATGATGTAGAACACTCGTGCTGATAACGTGTTGTAAAATATGTGAATAACAAAAAAGAAACATGCAAGAACAGGGATTTATTTACCCAATTCGGCCGAGAGGATTACATCTTGGGTGACCAAGCTAGGAGAGTTTCACTCTTTTCTCATCTCTGTGTAAACGGCGATACAATACAACATACCTATATATACTAGGTATTGGACTTTAGCCATAAAAGTCCTAACTCTAAGCTCATCAATAACAATAAGTAATGTCCACAATTAATATATTTACAAGAGTTTTATTTCCCTTAAATTCGGTTGAGAGCAAATGTCATGGAAAATATAATCAAATAACTTATTTAAAATATGGGATAAATTTAAAATATAATTAAATATAGGGATTTAATGAAATAAACTAATTAAATGATGGTAGGGTCCCTAACTTAGTTGTCATGCCACATAAGCGGTGAACATATAAATTGGTGTCCACCTGGGGGCATATGATCAAAATCGGTGTTAAGGGATAACGTGATAAATCTTTATATATAAAGTAAATGAATTAATTGAATTGAATTTTTATGTATAGATTAAATAAATTTATGTGTGAGATCCAAAAATAATGACGTTGGTGTAAATATATAAATATTGTGAGAACGTAATTTAAGTAAGAGGTTTTCTTTTTTGGGTGTTCAAATTTTGTGGGACGTCCCAAAAAGGAGAGTGAACAAACTTTTGTGGGACGGAGGGAGTACTATGTTTTCTTTTTATTGGTATGATTTATATTACACAACTTTTTTGTGAAACTTGTTTATAATATAAAACTAATATTATTGCATCTATAAATTGATACCACTAATATTTTTTATAAACTAATACAAATAACATTTAATATTATAATCTAAGTTTATAAATATAATAATATCAGTTTGTAAATATATCGATATTAATTTGCAAGTGTACCAATATAAATTGCATATTATGAACAAATTTCACAGTGACTTATTCTTTACATTATGTAACCAATGGAAGTAATTTATGTGAAAAAAATTTTATGTTATGATTATTTTTGTAATTGATAAAATATGAAAATAATTTATGAGAAATAGGTGACGGGGGAGTTGAAATAATAAGTTGTATCAATATTAATGACCTATTCCTTTAAAAAAAATAAAAAATTAATGATTTATAATATGTATACATGTGTATATTGAAGAATGAGGGAGAGTATAAAACATTTTTTATATAGCATTTTAGGGGTCTCTTAGTTAATATTATTCCATTAGGCAACTCCTTCACCAGCCGAAAAATATCGTGAGATGTCAACAAAATAAATCCCAATAAATTTTGTCACAACCACAAAGCATCGACCACAACACCAGTGAATGTCGAGATCTGCAAAGGCAACTTTGGAAATTGTTCGAGGAAGGAAAGCTGAATGACTTCATCAAACGACCTCAGCCAATCCTCAACAGCAGCAACAACAAGCCCCCTAGCTCATGAGCAGGCAACGAATCCTATAGCCCCAGGGGCCGACCAAGATCGACCACTCCCTCCTTTCCCCGAGAACGCGGCATGTCAGGCCGTCTAGGTTTTCTCGCCCATTAATAAGACGCTGGGGTATTCTCCCATCCTACAACTTATCCAACCGGGGGTAGAAGGCCGAACTGCGGGCCATGGATAATGTCCATCAAATCTTTCTCCCAGTCAATACCACAATCTAGAAAACCAACCCGCTCACCTTTTTTGACGAAGATAAGGATGGAGTAATCTACCCCAACAACAACCCCATGTCATCTCAAAAAGATCATGTGAGTACTAGTCCATCGCCTCTTGGTCGACAATGGGTCCTTTAGCAACATCATGTTCAAGAAAGCCCTCGACCAAAAAGGAAACTTCACAGACTACATCGAACCATGCGAGAAGATCATCAAATGTTTTGGTGAAGCAACCGTGAAGTCTTATGGCATAATTAGACTAGTTGTAGAGTTAGTTTCTAGTTTGGATATCGAGGTCAAAAATATTATGCAGCTCGTCTTCATCGTCATTGACCTACTATCAACCTATAATGGTTTCCTTTGTAGGCCTTTTGAACATGAATGTGGTGTCGCGACCTCGGCATACTTTTATTATATCAAGCAAGGGAAATCAAAAAAATGTGAAGGCAGTGTTTGATGTATACCGATCTTGATTTAAATTGTGCATTTCTTTCTCGCAAACTAGGTCAAATACTTATAGTAACACAAGATCCTCAAAGCAATCAGACTTTACTACAAGAAAATGGACCTTACAAAAATATGCAAACTGATCAAATGACATATATAATCAACTAACATATTTTAGATGTGCAAGAGGATCAACCAGAAGGAATCTTAGTTGAACAAGAAAAGATGGAAATCGATCAAACTTTAATACCCGCTGAAGTGCAAGACTAGGAACCAAGACTAGGTTTTGAGCCAGATCAAGAAAACACCGCACCAAAAATGCCAATAGTCGACTCGAGATGGACTGGGGACAACAAGCAATGTCAGTCGATGAGCTCGAAAGAATCCCAATGGACCCAGCCCGCCCCGAGATAGAAGTCATTATTGGAACAAAGATCCCTATGGAAATACGAGAACAAGTAATCCAATTTCTTCAAGAAATTTATAAATCTTTGCCTGGTCGTATGAAGACATGGTTGGAATTGATCCCGAGGTCGCATGTCATTGCCTCAATATCGCCTCAATATCGATCCCACCAGGAAGCCCATCTCGTAAAAATGAAGGAAGTTTGGCCTGGAGAAATAGAAAGCCTTGGCTGAGGAAGTAAAAAAATTACTCGACAACAAGCTTATCGAACAGACGGATAAACCGTAACGGGTAGCAAACGTCGTGCTCGTAAAGAAAGTAAACAACACATGATGACTTTACATCGACTTCATATATTTAAACGAGGCATGTCTAAAGGATTATTTCTCAATGCCTCACACGACCATCTGATCGACAGCATTGCAATGCATGAAATGATATCGTTTATGGACGCATTTGTCGGCTATCATCAGATTTCCATGCACAACGATGACCAAAAGCATACTTCTTTTCTTATAGAAAAGAAGTTTACTGCTAGAAAAGAATGTCTTTCGGCCTTAAAAATGCCAGGATAAAGTATGGAAGGCTGGTCAACCACATATACGCCGATGAGATTAGAAAAACAATGGAGGTATATATCGACGACATTGTAGTAAAGAGCGAGTAGAGAGAAGATCACATCATACACCTCGCACAAACATTCGCCATACTCAGGAAATTAAACATGAAGATAAACCCAATGAATTGCAACTTTGGGGTTGAATCGGGAAAATTTCTAGGTCATATGGTCAGCCAATGAGGGATCGAAGCAAATCCTTCAAAAAATAAATGCAATCCTCGACATGAGTGCACCTCGGAACATCAAGAAAGTGCAAAGGCTGACGAATTTTTTGGCAGCACTAAACAGGTTCATATCTCAGATGGGGGATAAGTGCAAGCCTTTCTTCGACATGATAAAAAAAGGCAAGTTCAAATGGACGACCTAGAGTCAGCTCACTTTCAAAAAAACCAAGGAATACTTGTCCAACACCCAGATTTTGACAAAATCCAATCCCGGCTAACAATTATACTTGTATTTAGCAGTAGCAAATCGGCCCTCAGTGCGGTTTTAGTACGAGTGGAGGGACAAACCCACCTATCAATTTATTTTGTCAGCCAAACTTTGAATGATGCCGAGCTGCAATACCCCTTTGGATAACTCGCATATGCACTGGTGATGAGAGTCAGGAAACTTTGACCTTATTTCTTCGATCACTATGTCTCACCATAATGCCTTTGCGAAGAATTTTACATCGTCCAGACAAGTCAGTGAAGTGCTTGAAATGGTCAACAATGGACAGTTTGGAGTCACCTGTGCACCTCATACGATGATCAAGGCCCAAGCCTTGGCAAATTTTATCATCGAGCTAACCTTCCCATCCAAGCCTACGAGATTAGAAAGTCCACCTTAGGAAATCTATGTCGATGGGTGTTCAACCAGCAAGTGAGCTGGGGCAGGAATAATTTTAATCAGCCCATAGGGAAAGTCTTTCCCAACTTTGATTCGATTTGATTTTCGAGCAACGAATAATGAAGCAGAATATGAGGATTTGATCAAAGGACTAGAGATTACAATGGAAAAAGGAGTACGATGCCTTCACATTTTTTACAGCTCACAATTAGTTGCATATCAGATATCAGGCTAATACGAGGCTCAAGGTGAACAAATGATTGCCTACCTGAAGATCGCCAAAGATTTAATGGAAAATTTTGATCAAGTGTTCATCAATCAAATTCCCCGAGCTGAAAACACTCAAGCGTACACTTTAGCTCCCTTAACAACCTCGAAGGGCACAATCGACATACCTGGTATTTCAATAACTAGGTTGCTCGCTCAATCCGTGAGCCAAGTTTTGGTCGTGTAAATCGATACAAGAAAAGACACGTGGATGACCCCAATCATCAAATATATCTACACAGGCAAACTACCAGATGATAGGTGGAAGCTCGGAGGTTACAATTACGAGCTGCGAGATACGTTATCATCACCGACCAGCTATACAAGCGAGGATTTGCCTTACCATTACTCAGGTGTGTAACTCCGGAGCAAGGCAAAGAAATCATGAAAGATATCCACTAAGGCATTTGCGAAAATCATACAAGGAGGCAATCTCTCGCTTACAAGACCATCAGACTAGGATACATTTAGCTTACTCTAAAGAAGGACGTGATAACATATGCGTGTCACCGATGTAAGATTTTTGCGCCGACCATTCTAGTGGCACAAGAATAGCTCGCGTCAACTTACAGTCCGCGGCCATTCGAAAAGTGGGGGATCAACCTAATTGGTCTTTTGCCCACGGCCCCAGGCAGTGTTAAGTTCGCACTGGTCGCGATGGATTACTTCACCATATTGGCAGAAGTAGAGGTACTAACAACTATCGACAAAGCCGCTATCTTCAAATTCATTTTAAAGAACATATGTAGATTCGGGCTACCTCAAGCAATAGTGACGAATAAGGGGAAACAGTTCGACGATTTGGTCATTGATGCAATTTTGTACAAATGGAAAATCACTAAAGTATTTTTCACACCATACCATCCTCAGTCCAACGGTCAAGTTGAAGTAGTCAACAAGATCATCAAGCACACTTTGAAGACAAGAATCGAAGACCAGAAAGGAATGTGGTCCAACAAGCTATCGATCATACTTTGGTCCTACAGAATGACCTGTAGAAATTTAACGGGCGAGACACCCTTCGCACTCGCGTACGAAGAGAAAGCGGTCATACCTTCAGAAGTCAGCTTTTCGAGCTACTGAACCTTGTAAAACATTAACGACAACAACGATCAAGCCCGAGCTGTAGAGCTTGACTTACTCGAAGAAAGAAGAACTAAATTGAATATCCGAAATGCGACTTACAAGAAAAGATCGGAGAGATATTGTTGGAATTTACAAGGACGTAACAGAATAATACACGCAGCGGAACAGGATAATTCTGTTGGTGAACTATTAATTTATGCTGCGCATGTATTACATGTTTACGTGCTAGTATATTCCAAAGAAACAGTTAATTGCATAAACGAGTACGAATAATCATAACGAGGAATCTTACAGTAATTTATATGTAGTTTCCTCTACTATGGTATCCACGTAATCCCCTCGTACGGACTTGCACAGATTTGCCAGCGTTGAATCTGAGACGGAATTTGCAAGAAAAATTCCTACTCTAGATTTTATGGAGAAATTAGGTTTTCTTTTAGTGTTTAATGAATCCCTAGGATGTCCTATATATAGGGGAAGCCAGCTTAAAGATTAAGCAATATTTATTAGAAAGATATTTCCTAATCTTGCAAATCATATCTCTTAGATATGATTTTCCTATATATATTTTCCTAAAATAATATTCTATATATTATTTTGGAATTCCTATTTAATTAAATCTAATTTAATTAAATAGTTATAATAATTAATTCCAAATTAATATATTATTAATTAATTCTCCATAAATTAAATATTAAATCCAATTTAATACTTAATCAACCAACTACAATTCGTACAAGGGAATTACTTGTTGTGTGACCCATAGGCCCTCATATATCGAGCGATTAGTCAAACTAACGGTCTGAATTGAACCCTAGACAATAAATCAAACATTCTCAATATATGAGGTACGTTGCGAGAAACGTGCAACTACCTGTAACTATAACATGGGCTATTGCGATATCTTCCTTTCATTCACGAATACTCGATTAGTCTTGAACAGGATGAAGTGTCTATTCAAATAACTTAATCATATTATCTCTAATCACTAATTGATCACTTATGTCACACTTGGCCACAAAATCCAAGTTGACGTGCATTGGACAATGACTTTGATCCAATTATGAGAAGATGAGTATTCTCTCTAAATCCACTTTGAGGAATGAATCCTTCTCTTGGCTCAACTACCACGCACATGCATTTCGTGATGAACCAAATCCAAGCCATATGTACCCATGGAAGGGTGCAAGCGTCGGTCATAGTCAAAGTTCATTACTCCACGTATGTCGTGCGTATTGACCTCAAGTCAAAGGAGTATCACATCGCTCCCACTTACCGAGACACCCGTAGACACATATAGTGGAACTACATCAAACGGTTTCTCGGATGGGTATACCAATACCCTCTAAGGTATCTATGCATCCATCATGAGATACTTATTATCTCGTAATAAGTGAGATTTTATTACACTCTCTAAGAATATGATGCAGATCGCACACCAATCTCAATTGCGTCATCAATATCCCATTCTTGGTGATCCTTGATCGAGGCTATTTGAGAATCATGCTTAAGTCATCTGAGTTCTCACAATCTCAATGACAACAGTGATTCATGGGAACACAGGTAAGAACAAATGTAAACAATCAAACATAATAATCAGACAAGTGTAACGCCATACATTTAATATTAAATAAACAATAATATTATAAAAATACTGAATATTATCATAACATTATGTCCTTACAAAAGATTGTCTCTAGGACACTAACACTAACAAATTCACCAACAATAAAATTATACATATTGCATAATTGAAATACGGAATAAAAAAACGAAGTCCTTACAGTGATTCGTAAGTAGATTCATCTACTACGGTATCCATGTAATCCTCGTCTATGAATTCACACCGATTTTCCAGTGTTGAATTTGCTAGAATAATTCTAATCTAAAAATATTATAGAGAAATAGTTTTTTGTGTGTTTTTGGATACCCAAAGACTCATATATATAGTGGTGGCTTTTATTTAGCCCCAAGAAATTTCCTATTAGGTCTTATAGCCCGAATGCATCTTTAATTTGACAAATCAAATCCCATAGATTTCCTACCATATATATATTTTTCTACAATAATATATCTAATAAATACTATAGATTTACATTCATTTAAATCTAATTTGATTAAATAATAATAATTCCATATAATTATTATATGTCTCTATAAATTAAATATTATGATCAAATCAAATATTTAATCAACCAACTCTAAATCGTAAATGTGGGTTACTTGTTGTGTAACCCATAGACCCTCATATATTGAGCGATTAGTCGAATTAATGGTGAGTGAGAGAGCTGGGTGGATTCTAGGTATCACCCTTCTTAAGAGAAAACCAATGAGGCAGATATCAACCCTTTACCCTTTTGTAGGATAGTGGATGATGGTGGTGGTAACCGCAACAGGGGAACCTTTTTTGATTCGTCATCTACGTATTGGTGTTTTGCAGAAGATTAATTTATGTCCTTTTTCATGAACTTTCTAGGGGATTGCCTGCTAGAATTGTTGAGGGAGAGGTTTTAAGAGTAGGATAGGGTAGTGGGGAAGTCGTTCGGTTTGTGAGATACCCAAAATGTCTTGATCAACGAAGCCTTATTTTAGATCTTAACAACATTTGGATCAATTCTTATAAGATAAGGGCCTACGTTCCAAAGTTTGATCAGAAAATATGGGAATCCTAATATTATGAAGGTCGATTGAATTAGTGGAGAACCTTCGAATCTAGATCTTAGATTGGTGCCAAATGTAGCTTATGGAAAGCGATCCTCTCTCAGATCGTACGCCAATGTGGTGGAGGGCATGGAAGTTTGTTAGTCTCAGATGATGTTCTAGTTTTCTACGTTATCCAAAGATAGATATTAGTTGGATAACTGTTTCTTAGCTCTATTGAAATAAAAGTTCTCGTAGGAGAAGCATAAAATGGAGATTAAAGCTAAGTGTTCTGGAAGCTTATGCCTCAGATATTTGGGGGATAGTCTTATTCTTATCCAAAATTGCACCAATAAACAGTTGGGTGTGGTTGAAAAAGATTTGCATGAATGGCTATTCCATTGGATTACTCAGTACAGTAAATGGTCCAAGTCAGATGTATGCATGAATCGCTTGGTTTGGACGAGCTGGGTTGGAGTTCCATCACATGCATGGAATTGCAAATTCTTCAAGAATGCTTCTTCAACTTTTGGGTGATTAATTTCTCTAGATCATGCTACATAAAATTTGGATGATCTCCACATTTATAGAATTCAAGTTTTACATCCTGTTATATTGATTTGTGGAGTAGTATAATAGTCCTTTGACTTGAGGTCAATACGCACTACATGTACAGAGTGATGAGCTTTGACCATGACCGACGTTTGCACTCCTACCGGGGTAGTTATGGCATGTGTTGGGTACGTCACGAAGTATGTGTTCATGGTAGTTGAGCCAAGGATATGATTCATTCATCAAATAGATTTGGAGAGAATACTCGTTTTCTTATAACTAATTGGATCGTTAGCCATTGGTCAATGCACGTCGCATTTGGAATAGTGTTCCAATGTGAAAACATGATCAATTAGTAAAATGAGATATATGATTTGATTATTTGAATAGACAAATTATCATATTTTAAACTTAATTTGAGTATTCGTGAATGAAAGGATCGTATCATTATGAGCTCCGCATTACAGGTTGTTGCTATATCCTTGTAATGTACCTCACATGTTGATATTGTCCGATTTATTGTCTAGGGTTCAACTAAGACCATTAGTTTGACTAATTTCTTGATGTGTGAGGGCCTATGGGTCACACACAAATAGTCTTTGTTTACGAATTAAAGTTGGTTAGATTAAATATTGATTTGATCGAAATATTTAATCTGTAGAGAAATAATAGCTACTCTATTAGATAGAATTACAATTATTTAATTAAAATAGATTTAATTAAATATTGTGATATATTGGATATATAATAATCATATAATACATTAGATATATTATATTATTATTAAAGATATTTATTAGATAGATTTTCTGTGATCTATATAAAGACCTTTAGGGCTTACAAATTATTTGACACAAATAATTTTACTCTCAAAATATTTCTCTGGTTCTCTCTATAGAATTTTCTCTATAGAATTCTCTCTACAGAATTCTCCTAGTGAGTTCTTTTAGGGAATACTAAACTGGATCGCAAGTTCGTAGATGAGGACTACATGAATACCATAGTTGAGGATCGTGCATAAGAAGCACTGTAAGGATTATTTATTATTTTAATTAATCCTCGTATTTTATGTTATACAACCATAATCATATTCCTTGTTGGTGAAAATTTTAACATCCGCTTCTACGAACATGTTTTCCGTGTTTCTAATCTCTGGGAGCCTGTGTGAAATGAGAAGGGTTGTCGTCAGTTAGTGATGGCGCCATCTCACAGTGGTCCGGGGAGATCCAAGATTCAATCATATCAGGGTCGACGATGGAAGCAGGCCTGACAATTGGTTTCCTGGGGAATTAGAATTGGTGTCAATCAATAAGTTAGATGAGCTGAAGATGTGTGCAGTTGATGGGGGGAGGTGGCTGTCACGGGGGAACTGATGCATGTATGGGAAATTTTGAGGACCCACTTTCTTCTATTCCATCGGTTCTCCCTCTCCCTGAGGGACATATGGGAGTTAGTTCATGTGCTAATAGCAACCCTATTTCCGTATGTGACGTGGGGATGGTGAATGGGGCCGCTAATTCTGAAGCTGTCTATCTGTTCCTGATTTTTTGGAACCTAATATTTCTTTGGCCAACTCGAGTGAGCCTGATCCCATACCAATCCGAGGCATTAATAATGATTGAAAGTGTGTGAAACAGGGTTGTGTTTAGTAAAACAAACTGATGTTACACTGAATGCTGTAACACTCAAAGTAACACTAGTAAAACAGAGACAAACGAATTGTTTAATAAGACTTTTCACAATCTATATCAAATAGATTGTGATGCCTTATGACCGAAACCACTATTTATCAAAATAATGAGTACAAAGAGGTTCACAGATCGAATCCTCTTGAAACAAGATCAAGCATATGATCTAAAGGCTAGGTGTATCTCTACACTGCCAAAGGTGACTATTCTATGTGTATGAAATGATCTACACCGAGACTAACATTTCACATAAAATAAATCCAGCCACTCGAAGTATTGTAAACCCTACAATTACTTGTTGTTGCTAAACACTCCAAACAATGACCCTATCATTCTGGATGAACTAAGCACTCAATAGTTGATGCTTGGTTGTTGTTTCGACTAAACAGTACATGACGATTTACAGCAATTGATATGTTCATCAATGTTTTCTATTTATAGACTTCGTGTATGTTTTACTAGAGTCTCCTTGAAGGATCTAGAAACTCTTCCATCCACTATCCCATGATCTTCGTAACTGCCACACTTAGTGGGTTCTTTAAGTTCTAAAAAAAGCCGCATGATCTAATCCCTTCTACTCGATTCTTGAAGCTTGTGAAACCTTCTGGAATCTTGCAGAACAACCTAGATCGTCAACATGTAGTCAATAACATCAAAGACAACATTGGACATAGAACTGTTAGTGGTTAAGAAGAAAGGATGAATACTGATGTTGTAACCAACGTTGTAACATCGGTGGCAACATCAACAATGATACCCCCGTAATTGGGCTGAATGGTACAAATTGGATGAGCCTAATACTAAAGAATGCATTCATGGGCCTCGTCCCATAAAAGATTCTCAAGAGCCCAATCTACAACCTTTTTTGGTTGCAAACGCAAACTTGAAGCCCAATTCTGATTCAACTTCTATCCCGGTCATCATTGGGGGTAACGAAAAAATTTTAAAGGTAAAGAAGAGAGGCCGACTAAATCAAAAGGAGAAATTCCATAAAAAAAGCAAGAAGCAACGACTTTTTCCAGCTTTGTTAGAGAAATGATTTCGGATGAGGAAGTGGTGAAGAACCCTTCGCTACCCAGAATGCATCCAATCCTGCGCCATGCCCCAACCAGGGTAATTTTGTGGAAGCCTCAATTACTTGGAAGCTTGGTAAGAATTTATGGTTTGTCACTACTAATGTCGAATCATCAACAATCAATAGAGTTTCCAATTAATTTCTTAGGATTCACTGTGTGTGATGGGTCAAGGTGATGTTAATGCAGTTAATCAATGAAGCTTTTATCGTTCAATTTGAGAGGATTGGGGAGCAATGTCAAGAGAACTGAAATAAAATAAATTGTTACCCACTTTAAAATCGACATTTGCTGCATTTAAGAGACCAAGATTGAAAAATTGATTGTAGAGGTGTGCAAAGAAATCTGGGGTACTGACCATTTCAGATGGTCAAAACACAATGCTGAAGGTAGATTCAGAGGTATTCTTACTCTTTGGAACACTTATATAATTTATGCTTCTATTCAGTGACGGACCCAAAAATTTTACCCAGGGGGGCCAATTTATAACATAGTGTAGCTAAATGCACTTTAGAATTTTTATATATTTTCGAAAATTATTTGGACTAAACATCTTTATATTAACAAAGTCGAATACATTTATATGTATATTGAAAATGTGAATTATATATATTCTTTCTCTATTTTATTACCCCTTTCTCACCTAAAAATCAATATTTTATTTATAGAGTGTTGATTTTTCTGAGGATTAGTAATAGCACAGAGATGATGAACATGATGCACATAATACTTTGTTTAAAGGAGGCATGACATTCAGTATGAGATAGTTTTATACATGATATAGGGTATAATCTATAACACAAATAATATCTCATTCTTCCAAAATATTAGGCGTTAATACACAATTTATGTTCTCCTTCTTATGAGACTATCTCAAATACAGGTGTGTTTTAATTATAAGTATATATATATAAGAAATTCAAGTGGGGTCGGGGGGCCGGTGAGGACAGGGGTCAAGGTAGATCCACATCCTTGGCGTTAATACACAATTTATGCTCCCCTTACTATGAGACTATCTCATACAGGTGTGTCTTAATTATAAGTATATATATATAAGAAATTCAAGTGGGGTCAGGGGGGCCCAGTAGGTCCGTCACTGCTTCTATTTATTAGCATATGAGAGGTGCTCTGATTCTGAATGATTTTTGGGGTATGGATTCACTGTGTAATTATTAATATCTATGCTCCATGCTCTATGACTGAATTGGATCTCTGGGACAACTTGCGCATTGTTATTGATCATTTTTCTGATTCATACGTGTGTGTTCTTGGGGATTTCAACTTAGTGAGGAAGGAGGCATAGAGTAGGTAGAAGTATGGCTTTGAACAAATGTGATATTGATGCTTTTGACATGTTCATTAGAGATACTGATTTTTTTTATCTATCGATTCATGGGAGAAAATTCACTTTGTTGGTCACGAAAAACTCGATTTAAAACTCGTAAAATCTCAATTGGAGGTGACTTTAATTTTTTTTTGAATGTGTGTTATGCAGATTTGCTAAATCATGCATGACAGTTAATATGAAAGCAAATAAAATACACGTATTTTTATAGTGGTTCGGACTAACTTGTCCTACATCCACTCTTCCCTTCATGGGGCACTTCCTTAACCAACAGATATTTATGGAGCTCTCACTTAACGGGACTTATCTCCCTTACTGGATCGCCTATAGATGTTTAATGAGTTCTCACTCTCTGGACTTATCTCCCTCATGGGATTGCCTATTAACTACCTCACTTAACCACTAATTTTCTCTCTCAAGAAAGGGTTTGGGTTTGGTGTTATTTCCAACTAGGTGAGATTTTCCCTTACATTGTTTTAGTCTTTAAGCTAAGGTTGAGAAAATCTCTCTAAGCTTAGGATATGACATTTATGTTTAGATCTAATGTAGAACACTCTTGGGTAAATTTAGATATTTAATGCTCTGTGTTCTTGAATGGAGATGCTTGAATATTTGACTTTAATTTTTACTTTGCAGCATCTTCCATTGTCTTCTTTTGAAGATAGTGTAATGTAATTATAGTGTGGATTTAAATATTACCGTTGGAGAGTAAATTCAAATCCAAACTAATAGTCTTCCAACTTTTCTTTGTCCTTTTGCACTTTTGCTTGCAGCTTTATATCACATCAATATATGTGTTGTCATCTTCTCATTGACCAACTTTTTGTGTGTGTCTTCAACGGATCAGTCACCAGGATTATTGTTGACTCTTCCGATTACGGTCTCGATTTCTGGTTTTCGATTTACATTCTGCTGATTTCTTGTATGCTGATCTGCGATGGTCTGGACTGGTCGGGCTTGATCTGGTTGATCTGGTCTGCTTTGATCTGGTCCTGATTTGATCTCTTGATCTGATGGGCTTGATTTGCGGTCTTTTGATCGGGTCCGCCTGATCTGATGCAGTGATCTGGTTCTTGATCGTTCCGCTTTTGATTTGGTCTGTTGACCCCGCTCTCTTGATCTGGTTTGTTGATTCTGCCGACATCGGCCCATCATCAATTTCAGACAAGATCTTGATCGGTGACCTTTGATCGACCTGCATCAACACTACATCAGCCTGCATCGACACAAAAGATCACCGTTCGCATCATTTTTTCTTCTTCACAAATCAACATGCTTTATCTTGTTCAACTCATCAGTTTACATGAACTCATCAGTCTCATTTTGTTCTGATCAGCCTCGTCTTCTCTTGATGAGTTCCCTCTCAACTTGTTACCTGTAAGAATAAAACTAAGTCTAGAAACACAAGCTTTCTATACAACTTAGCTTGTCCTATTACAAGGTGTTTTAGCATAATAATCAAAACTAAATTTATCCCAACACACTTGCTATAGACCAGATGCAGTTGTAAAAGCAAACTTGATAGAATGATGCTCAACCAATATGCTCAGGTGGCCTGATTCGTGTCTTAAAGCCCTTAGAAGTACGATTTCCGATCACTATCCTATTCTCATGGATATGGCGTCTGGCGATTGGGGTGCTAAACCCTTTAGAAGTTTTGACGCATGATTTTCTCACCCGGGATTTCGAGAGTTTGTTATCTCAAAATGGAATGGTTACCATGTTGAAGAATAGATAAGCAACATTGTCAAAGAAAAACCAAAGTGTCTCAAGGAGGATGTGAAGGTCTGGAATAAGAAAGTGTTTGGGGATACTAGTAGGAAGATTGAAACTAACAAGGAAGAAATTAAGAGGCTTTATCTTATTGATGACACATTCGGACTTGACGAAGACGACTTAATTGATAGGAAACACAGTTCTGCTGAACTTTTTATGAATCTTAGACAAAGAAACTTATTGGTGTCACCGAAATCAAGATGTAAATGGCTCTTGGAGGGGGACATCACCTGAAGCTTCTTTCGTAAGACAATCAACAAAAGGCGGAAGACCAATGAAATTACTGGTATTATCTTGAACAATTCCTGGTGTGAGGAGATACTAGAAGTTAAGAAGGGTATTCATGTTTTTTTTCAACGACCATTTCGCAAAGTCAACATATGAAGACCTACTGTGACTTATGATTTCTGTCCAAAAACACTGTCTAAGGCTGGTTATCTAAATCTGATTGCTTCTTTTTTCAGAAGATGAGGTTTGTGATGCTGCTTGGAACTGTGATGGCTCAAAGAGACTAGGGCCCGATGGCTTTAATTTCTTATTTATCAAAGAATTCTGGCCTATCATCAAAGGTGACTTCATGAAGATGATGACAGAGTTCTTTCATAATGGTAAGCTGGTTAAGGGGTTTAATCTTTAGTTTATCACTCTCATTCCTAAAAAAGACGAAGTTTGCTTTATCAATGATTACCGTCCAATTTCTTTGATTGGAGGAGATTACAAAATTATCTCAAAATTTCCTGCTAATAGACTTAACAGTGTTTTGGATACTATAATCTCAGACAATCAATTGGTCTCTTTTGGGAAACGCCAGATCCAGGAAGGTATTGTTATTCAGAATGAGGCAGTGGACGATGCTAAAAGAACAAAATTATCTAGAGTTTTATTCAAAATTGACTTTGCAAAAGCATTTGATTCTATTGATTGGGGATTTATGGAATTGATGATGAAAAGAACTTTCATTCGACATGTCGAAAATGGATCATGGAATGTGCATCTACTGCCTCAACATCAATTTTGGTCAAGGGAAGTCCTACAGGAGAATTTCAACTTGGTCGTGGCCTCAAACAGGGTGATCCTTTATCACCATTTCTTTTTTTGATTTCTGTCAAATGTTTCAGTAGATTAATGGTTAAAGTTATGGCGTTGGGTGCTTTTAAAGCGGTTAAAATCGGAAGGGATAATGTTACTATATCTCATCTTTAGTTTGCGGATGATACTATCTTTTTTGGGGAAGCAAAAATCGAGAATGTTAAATCTATGAGACGAAATCTGATTCTCTTCTAACTACTCTTAGGGCTGGTAGTCAACTTTAATAAATGTTGCATTGTGGGGGTGAATGTGACTTCACATATAATATATTGATTCGACTTGGTCTTGACTTGATTGAGACCTCGGATACGGCTTTGATTTCAGAGAAAGTGAGCAGCATAGCAAGAGAGCATGGGTTGACACTAATTTAATTTATGTGATGTCTAATATTCTGGGGTGTGTGATTGGCAACATCCATTTTTCTTATTTGGGCTTGAAGATGGTTTGAAATATAAAAGAGTGAGGAATGGACCCCGGTAGTTCATAAAATCAGGAAAAGATTTAAATACTGAGAGAAGACTAAGATCTTGATGGGGGTCAAAAAACGCTCTTGAATGTGGTGATATCATCCATCCATGTCGATTACCTTTCCTTCTACCTTCTAAAAAAAGACCTTGTGTGATATTGCGAAATTACTATGAAATTTTCTTTAGGGCGGAGAGGTGGAGGTGGGGTTATGGGTGAGTCTAAAGTGGCGTGGGTTGAGTGAAAAAAAGTGTGTCTACCAAAAAATTAGGGGGTTTGGGGGTTCGGGACTTAGAAACCTTTAATAAGGGTTTGGTGGGAAAATGGAGGTGGAGATTTCTCAATGAGCGAAATCGTTTATGTGCTAGAGTATTGGAGTTAGCTGGGGGACGGTGGGTTGCTGGGATTGGAGGTAAATTTAGGGAAGGGGTTACATCGTCTCTGTCAAGTTGGCGGAAAGATGTCATTAAGGTTACTTCAGGAGAGGAAGGGAAATGTTTTTTGGGGGCAACTTTCTAGGATTATAGAGGATAGGAGTGAGATTAATTTTTGGAGGGATTCTTTGGAGGGGAATGAGCCTCTTAGCGTACTCTTTCCTACACTTTTCAGATTGTGTTGTAATAAGGAGGGGTCAATTGTGTCTAAAGGGATGTGGGTAGGGGAGAATTGAGAATGAGAGTGGAGTTGGAGAAGACCTCTTTTTTATTGTGAGGTTCTCTTATTTAATGATTTTCTTGATCTAATTAACAAGTTTTCTTTAAAAAGAGATGTTGCGGACTCTTGGAAGTGGAGAACAAACCCCCATTCTCAATTCTCCTATGTTGGGGAAGACTCTCGACGAAGATCAACCTCAGGCGGAGAAACATTCTTCATGATTGTACTGAATTAGAGTCACATCTTTTTTTGAATTTCTGTTGGCGCACCGAGTCTAGAAGGAGTGCTATCAATGGCCCGGGATATCCATGATCAGCCATAATCGCCCGTTGGTACATCTCTTATGTCACTACAGTATTTTATCAGGTAAGAATGACTGCTTATTTGCATCAGCTCATTGGCTTTGTGTTGTGTGGTTAATTTGGAAGTGGAGAAGGGCACGGGTTAACATAGGCGAGGTGATTGTGCTTGACAAAATTATTTAGGAGATTAAATTAGACTTTGGAATTGGTTATTTGTTAGGTTAACTAGTTTTGTAATTTTTCTTATACTTGTTGGCTTAACCAACCCAGAGTGGTTCTTGGGTGTTGATTTCTCTTGGGTTGTTGTTTTGTATTCTTTCATTCTTTATATTCTTTCAAGTATTTTCATACTCATTTTAATATTTTTTTTTAACGATAAAAAAAAAGTACCATAAATAACTTATCACAGAAATTCAGAGATTTGAAACCATCATATGAATATAACGTGATTTACCTTTAATAGATAAGAAATTATATAGATTACAAGAGACCCACCCTTAAACCAATATATATATAAGTATAAATAAAATTTAATGCAGAATTATTATTCCGTAAAAAAGAAAAAAAAATAGAAATAAAACTTGAGTTATAAATAGTGATTTGGTCAACTAATATTACAAAATTTTTAAAGAATTTTTTAGCGAAAATTATGGTCCGAAATTTAAGAAATGATATTTACTTGACCATATTAATAACTATGATATATGGAATAATTGGAATTGAATCATTATTAAATAATTCAAATTTTGGAATTGAACTAAATATATAAGATTATGTTGGGAGATGAATTTAATAAAGATTTTGATTAGATCCCAAAACCCCGAGTATGACATGTATCAGGACATCTTGGTAGTATAGGATCATGTTTCAATAGATATTAAGATTCAGGATTATTTGCACTCTATATAGTCAGCAGATATAGATCAGAGAGAAATATGTTTGTTTTGCTTGACCCTGAAGGACTCATATGTTCCTGAGTAGCCTAGAAGAATCCTGAAGACCAAAAGTCCCTGAAGGAGAAAAGTCCTGAAGATTGAAGATCCTGAAGACCAAAAGACCCTAAAGATTGTTTTGTACTGATCCAGAAAGACCCTGAACAAGCTACTTCGAGTTGAATAGTGTTTTGTTCATTCTTAGTACAAACAAACAGAATGTTATACATTCGTAGACATTAAGGAACATATCAGATCAGTGTGGTTGACCAAAATAGAGCCGTTTTGTTTGTCTCTATTCAAAGGAAGATTTCGACCAATGAGGAGGGTGACAACAACGTACTATACTGACACTGAAAGCGACATATCTCTGAAGAAATGTCAGGGCTCATATCTTCCAGTTCACAGAAGTTGGTGATTGACTACGTGGCTGCATATTTCCTAATACATGCAAGGGTGTGTTCAAACCCTAGAAATAGTCGTTCATCAATAACTAAAAGAGGAAACTCTTGAAGCTGTCTCTCCAACTGATAGTTTTTCAAGAGTAGACTCTTATTGAGTTGTCTATAAATACCAAGGCCTTGTTCACAACCAAGGTTAAGGGAAATCAAAGCAACTCCAGAGCTCATTCGTATTCAAAGCATACATTGTGAAGCACTCGAAACCCTTAGAATTTCCCAAGTGTTTCATCTTAGAAGAGAGCTCATTTACTAAGCCTAGATTCAAGAATATTCAAAGCTTAGTTAGAGATATCCTAGCCTTTTACTCGTGTTTGATTGTAAAAGGATATCTCACCTTAGTAGGAAACCAACCAAAACCCAAACCCTTTGATTAGGTAGTTTGTGTGTGTAGTTGTTGGAGTAGTGAGAGTTGTAAAGAGTGAGTAAGCTGTGTTCAACTTGAAAGCTCTAGAGAAGAAGTTAATAAGCTGCTTGTGTTCAGTCTGAAAGCTTGTGTGTGTTGACTTAGTAAGCTGCAATAATTCAACTTGAAAACTCGTAGTGGGAAGTTAATAAGCTGCTGAGTTCAGTCTAAAAGCTTAAGGTAGTAGTAGTAGTGTGTTAAGGAATTTCTCTGAGGATCAGAGAGAGTGGACATAGGAGTTTGAGTCTCTTAACCACTATAATTTGCTGTGTTGCTTGCTTTCTGTTTTGCATTTTATCCTGTTGCATATTTTCATTGAAAGCATACTCAGTTTTCTGATATTCAGTTGTAATCAATCCACTGAAGGTGCATTAATTTGATCACAACCTTAACCACTATTTCACTGAGAAAAACAAGATTTTTAGCAAAGTAAAACGAGTATAAACTTAGGGTCTACACATTCCTCACTCTAGATAAGCTAGTATAGATAGTTGTCAAACTGATCAACTCTCCTGAGTAGTCAGTAAGATCATTATCTACTCCAAGCTTATTTGGACTCTGTGTTAAAAAGAAACTCAGAATCAGTTGAGCTAATTTGAAGTCTCTGAAAGCCGCTCAGTGTTACTGTCTCAGTAGACTTTGACTCAGGGCATTTTGTGCTTCTCAGGACTAACCTTCAGGACATCCTGACTCACTGATTATAGTGTTTTTACTGAAAAGTTTAAAAATCACTATACACATGTATTCCCCCCATACATGTGTAAGACTCGTTTACCTCGGGACCAACAAGTGGTATCAGAACAGTGGTTCATTTGACCACTTTCTTTGGTGGCCATAAGTCTTGTTACTGAAGGAATTTGGTGGTCTACTGAATAGATCTTCTGCTGATATCTTACAAGGCTCATTCATCATGCCTTCTAAGAAACTACCTATGTTCTCTATTGAGAACTATAATCTGTGGAGACTGAGAATGCAGGCACATCTGTACTCTAAACATGAGAGAATGTGGAGAGTTGTGTCTCAAGGACCTTTTGAATATAAGGTTGTGAATCCCATATTAACTGATAATGAAAGAGATGATCCAAGGGATGAATTTCCCAAAACTGATGATCAGCTTACTCATGAAGAGAGGAAGTTGGTTAACTTGGATTATATTGCTAAGGATACACTGTATAACACTATTGATGATGGTGTTATGGGAATGATTTCCCACTGTGAATCTGCCAAAGAAATTCGGGACACACTTGCTATAATGTGTCAGGGCACTGATCATATAAAAAAAACAAACTATCTGTGGCTATTGCCAAATTTGATGGTTTGAAATGGAATATGGTGAATCTATTGAAAGACTTGAGGTCAGATTCACTAGCATTATGAATGATCTGAGTGCTCTTGGGAAAAGATATCCCAAAAGAGAAATTGCTTTGAAAATTCTTAGAGGACTTTCTAAGAAATGGGATATATGTTGGTCCCGGTGCAAATGAGTTTTACACGTGTATGGGGGGGAATACACGTGTTCAGTGATTTTAAAACTTTTTTTCATCGAGGTCACTTGGGTCGATAATCCTCAAGATTAGGTTCGAAGAAGACAGATCGCTCCGAGTCAAAAGTTCATCGAGACAAAGTGATCTTGAGTCGCTTTTCAGATACCTCGGATAATCCCAACCGAAGTTCTCGAAAGTGTCGAGA
The DNA here is from genome assembly GCA_037126765.1 of Stenogyne calaminthoides. NCBI lineage: Eukaryota > Viridiplantae > Streptophyta > Magnoliopsida > Lamiales > Lamiaceae > Stenogyne > Stenogyne calaminthoides. The sequence continues at coordinate 23,547,726 of JBBCBC010000027.1, forward strand.
TCCCGAAGTTGCTTGGATCGATAACTAACTTCATCAATCCTCGTAAGAGAGTTCGCCGTTGAACTATCTGTTCTAACTACTCACCGGGCGGAATGGTTGGCCCTTTAGTTTATACTCGTTTTAAGCTTTGCTGAAAACCTTCCCTTTATGAAATAGTGATTAGGCTGTGATTCACTTATGCAACTTCAGTGGATTGATTCCAACTGAATATCAGTGAAAAGTATGCTTTCAAAATCAAGTCAATGCAACAGCTTAATACGAGATAAGGAAAGCAATAAAGAACACAACAATTATAATGGTTCAGAGACTCAAGCTCCTACGTCCACTCTCCCTGACTCTTCAGAGAAATTCACTATCAACTTCTGAGCTTTCTGACTACCTCGTAGTTTACTTACTCAACTCGGCCCTGAGTTTTCTGACTACTCCACGTAGTTTACTTACTCAACCCGACCTTGAGCTTTCTAACTACCTCCGTAGTTTACTTACTCAATCACACACAAGCTTTTAGACTACCCCTGTAGCTTACTAACTTCTCCTCTAGAGTTTTCTGACTACTCCGCGTAGTTTACTAACTCTTTACAACTCTTCTCACCAACAAACACACTCCAACTACCTTCACAAGGGTTTGGGGTTTCTTGGTTGGTTTCCAACTAGGATGAGATATCCTTTACAATGAAGCACAATGCAAAGGGTTAGGATATCTCGACTAAGCTTTGGATATTTCTTATCAAGCTAGGCTTAGTATAGTGAGCTCTCTTCAATATAGAAGCACTTGGGAAATTCTAAGTTTTTCAAGTGCTTTAACTTTTGCAAGAATAAGCTTGAGCTCTTGAGTTGCGTATAAATTTCCCGTAACCTTACAATGTAGAGGGTCACCAGTATTTATAGGCATACACTAAGGTCACTCTTGAAAACTATCCGTTGGAGAGATAGCTTCGTGAGTTTCCTCTTAAGGTGTGTGAGAAACGTCTATATTTAGGGTTTGAACCTCCCTAACACGTTTTAGGCAATAACCTTTCATGTAGCCGGTCTTCACTTTTTGCAGTCTGGAACTTTTGTACACCTGACATCTTTTTCAGTGACCTGTCACTGTCACTGTCAGTATGGTACAGTGTCGTCTTCCTCTTTTTGACTTTTGTCTCCAGTTAAAGGTAGACACCTTCAACGGCTCTTTTTGGTTATAAACTCTGAGTTTGATATAACCTTAACAACACTTCTGACTTAGTTCCTTTTGTCTGCTTTTGAATGTCTTGGCAATAACTAACTTTCTAAGGAATTGCGATCTTCTCAGTATTGCATCCTTCAGATAGATTATTTTCAGTGCCTCGGAACATTCAGGTTCATACTGAGCATTCAGTACTTTACTGAGTCTTCAGTTAATTACTGTGCCTTCAGTATTCTTGATCTTCAGTTCTCAGTCTTCAGTCTTGCGTCTTCAGAGTCTTCTGAGTCTTCAGGGTCTTTTGAATCTTTGTAGTTTATACTGACTGATGTACTGAGTCTTCGTGCTGAGTCTTCAGTTACTCAGTATCATACTGAGTCTTCAGTATCTCAATTTCATCCTGAAACTTCGGATACTTCAGAAACATACTGAGTTCTTCAGAGTCTTCAGAACCTATCCTGAACTATATCTACTGACTATACATTTTGCAGATAACATCCTGAGTACTCTAAAACTGAATCCTGACTCAACTATCAAGATCATTCTGAACATGTCATACTTAGGGGTTTTGGGATCTTAATCAAAATCATATATCTTTATTAAATTTATCTCCCAACAATATATATGCTGTGGTGATTGAGAACACCAAAGATATTGCTTCAATGCCATATCAATAGTTTTTCTCTGAGTTGAAAGCATATGAGTTTGCCATTGATAAGAAAACTAAGAAACCTGACAGCAAAGATGATACTTCATCTAGCAAAAATGTGGCCTTTAGAGCACAATGAAAAATCTGCAATTCTAAAGAACCTGAGATCTCATCTAACAAAATTCAGGATGAAAAGGATGAGATAATTGCCCTGATGGCAAGAAGGTTTGAGAAAATGAACAACAGATTTGGCAAGTATAAGAAGTATTATAAAGATACCAGGTACATGAACAGGAACAACTCAGAAGCTGAAGAGAAGTCTACTGAGAAGAAGAAGGACCACAAAGCTGAAGGATCTTCATCCAGAAAGAAGGACTACAAATCCAAAGAGGAAACAGGTCAGGATGATGATACCAACAGATGCTACAACTGCAAAAAGAAAGGTCACTTCCAGTATGACTGTCATGAGTTGACTCTAAAGGAAAGAAAGGAGAGGCAAGTTAAAGGAGATAAGAAGTATCCCAACAAGAAGGATATGGTTGCTGAAGAAGAATAATCTGAAGAAGGATCCATCTGTTCAGAAGAAATGTTCTCAGATAGTGATAGTGAATGTCTGCCTTGTTGCTATTGAGGAGGTAAATTCTTCTATCTCTGTTGCTGCTCCTACACAAGTACCTGAGTTATCGAGTTCATCTGTGGCCAGTAATTTTGACCTGATGGGTTCTGTAGGTCCCGAACGGGTTTTGTGAGGGCAGAAGTCTAGAGGGGAGGGGTGAATAGACTTCTGAAAAAACTTTTCATGCAGATCAGGTGTGATTGCAGTTTGCCTGATCAGAGTGCTAGTGAGTCAGTTTGGACTGATGTTCAATCTTACTGAATGCTTGAGGGCAGATCAGTTTGATATCTGTCAGTTTAACTGATAGTGCGGAAGCTTGTAAATACCCGTGTGAAAAACCAGTTTTACCAAATCAGATTCTCAAGTCAGTTTTTAATCGGCTGACTAAGGTGTCAAGCTGATCAGATCCGTTGCTTGGTGCAGACTGATGTTAACTTAGAATATGTATGCAATTTTAAGCTCAGTAGTCTGAATAGTGTAAAGCAATAAAGAGCAAGTAAATGCACACAAGATTTTATAGTGGTTCAGACGAAACCCGTCTTACGTCCACTCTTCCCTTAACACAGGGGACCAACTTAACCGACTTAACAGACTGGACTTAGTTTAATGTGTTAGTCCAACACCCAACAGATGTTTATCGAGTTCACACTCAACCGATCCCAGAAATCAGAAACTAGAATCCCTAGTCTGAAATCTTGCGGTAACAAACTTAACCTAACTTTGAGTTTGGGTAAAGGTTTGTCTATCCTAGTGTTTATGTAGCCAAATGCTAGAGGATAGGATTTCTAAGCTAAGAACAATGGGAAGAACACTTAAGAATAATCTTCAAAAACGATGTTCTTCGAGCGGAAATTCTGCTAGCTTTTGCTTCTTGATAATTTGCGTTAATGTTGTTGTTCCGCTTTGCTCAATTGTCCTTGTTTTGGTTTTTCCCTTCACTTGACGAGCAATCCCATTTTATAGACCACGAAATCAAAGAGCAGTTGGAGAGCAATTTGAATTTCGGGCTATATTAGGTAGGTTGTAGGATATGATTGTGACGTGCTCCAAATATCGGCGTGGCCGAAGGCATGATTAGCGTCGTTTATGTCCTCAGCGTCGAATCCCGCATTGTCAGCTCTTTTTGTGCACGTGTCGCTTTCTCTTTGGCTTCACGAGGTGGTACTTCAGTATTTGTCCATTTGACGATTGATATTCCTTTTGTAGAACATTCGTCTTGTCTGGTGTACCATTTTGGTTGACGCCAGATGTGAGCTGACTTGATCAGGTAACTGATCAGTCTACCTTGTAGAGTCTTCTGATGCAGATTGTCTTAGCACAATTTGCAGACTCGACTGATGTAGGTCTTCTGGTCTTCTGGTAGACTTCTGATCTTTTAGGTGACTCTGAGCCTCAGTGTCTTCAGTCATACTGAGTCTTCAGGTTTGTTACTGAGTCTTCAGGTTTATCTGAGTCTTCATGTTCAACTGAGTCTTCAGTTTAAGCGAGTCTTCGTGTTCATCCGAGTCTTTGAGTGTCTTCTGTCTTCACCTGATCATCTGACTTCTTGTCTTCTGATCCGTCTTAGTCTTCGATCATCCCGACCTTATCGGGTCATCCGATACTTCGACCGACCTATACATATTGAGTTCCTCAATATGTGACCTATCTTTACATCGCCTATCTATACATTTTGATTTGGTCATCTTAATCGATTCTAAGTCACCGGTCGGTTAATGTGTCCGATTTGGTCCTATTACAAAACTTTGTTTTGGAACTTCCATCAAAACTAAATACAAATTTCCCAACAATTTCCCTTTTTGATGGAACCAAAACACTTAATCAGAAAAATAGATACCACGAATAGAAATGCAGATAATGTAAAACAGTACATACTTCAGAAGACAATGAGATGTTGTCTTAGAATCAGAGAGATGGAATATTTCATTCAGATAGGTGTGTGCATATAGAATACATGAAAAACGTACCTATCATCTGATTCCAAGTTGTCTTCCTCAGGTGTACTTGAACATTTGAAGTTCTTTGGGGATGCCAAACATCTTGTACATCCTTTGCATCAGCTTGTCCAGATCTTCTCTTCTATGGATCCCTCCTTTGTCGCCAAATCCATAGTAGGCATTCTTGAATTCGACAAAGATCTAACTTGTTGTCCGGACGGGCCTTGAGTGGAAGGAGTTGTTCAAAGGGAGGATGTCTTTAACAGGTTTTGGAAGGGCATTCTTTTCCCAAGCAATCTCCTCTGCTGCAGCTTCATTCTTCCTCTTCCTTTGGATGTATGCGATGTTTAGTCCCTTAGCCTCTGCTAACTTCTGCTTCTTGATGGCAACCTCTCTTATTCTCTCGTCTGGGTTTGCTCTTGAATTTGTTCAGAGACATCCGGCTTTTGGTAGAGAATAATTGGCCTTGACTCGATCTTGATCTTGATAGCTTTCACCATCTTGCTTTCCCTTTTTTCTCTTTCCTTTCAGTTCATCTTGTTCGTCTTCTTTGCCTAATTTCTTAGCGAAGTTCAAGGCTCTTGGCCGATCATCGGGATTTCCATTCTTTTTTTCGCATTTAAGCGAAGAGAAGTCTTCAATCTTGTCGACTCGCAATAACGCCCCGAAAAGAGCAATCTTCTTTCGATGATCTCTTTTCTTTGTGTTGCTCCACGTTTTTTAATTCAAAGAACAAGATCAAGAGATGGAGCGGCCGGCAAGTCGACATCTGATGGTTTCGGTATAGATGCAATTGTTACCAATCGTGTTTATTTTTCTTTCTTTCTTTATTCTCTTGTCCTTCCCCTTTTTGGTTTCATCAAAGAGGTTGGACAAACCGCGATTTGAGCAATAAATCGTTGTGTGATCTCCTCTTTTGAGTTCCTCAACAACAAAGAGGAGTGATCCGATTGGCGCGGTCTTAAGAGGAGTTAAGAAAGCGTCTTAGAGCAAATTCGATGTCCTTTCGCTCGTTCGTAGAAGTCGCAAAGTGTTTCCAACCCATATCCATGTGGTTGTCAGTTTTCTCCAAGGATGCCCAAACATTTTCTAGTAGCACTTGTGTCTCATTGAGCATATCTGTCTGAACTTTGAGTTTATCAGACTGGAGATTGAGCTTCTAGGCAAGAGGATTTACTAGTTGCATTACTCGTAGAAAGGATGGTATTATGCATCCCAACTGTGTGACTTCTTTTTCTCTGTCAACCGATTTTTGCTTGCTTTCTTCTTCAAACCCGCTTCATCGATCTGCTTTGTGAGAGCTTTGGAATTTGTCTTCAATAGCAGCCTTGATCCCATCCCGAATCTTCTCAAGATAAAGATCTAGGTATCGAGAGATCATCATAGTGATGCGTTAGATGTTGAAGCCTTGCTAAGTCGGGTCTCATCCGCAAAGACCCATTCTGGTTCATCGGCACTCCCTCATGATCAGTAGGAGGTTGAACAGTTTTCCTCCATATCAAGAACTCGAACCTTTCATGAATCAACCATCTGATATCATCTTCAGATACTAATTCAACAACGCTTTCAATCCCAGCATTGTTCAAGCATTTCATCTCCAAGTGTACAAAGAAATCAGATCCCAGAGTTGTCATGAGGATCAGAAATTCCTCGATGCTTTTTTCACCGATATCCCTCCGTAACACAATCTCTTCTATCTCAAGGTTTGGATGCCGGGATGTTGATCTAAATCGGGTACACAGTCCAAAGCAGATACTCCTTGATTTGATGGTTACCCTTATGATCGGGCTCAATCAAAAGTGAAAGCGAAGCTACGAGTTCCGTATTGAAGGGATTATGAGAGATGGACACTCGCTTGTCGATCTCTCCAGTTCTTGTATCTTGTTTGGAGATTGGGAGTGAGATGGGGATATATGTGGTTCAGGGTTCGTCTTCAGCTTGTTGAGGGAGTTCAGTTTCCTGAACAGGTTCATTGGTTGGGGGAGTGGGAGATCTGGGTGATCTGATTGGTGAGGGTGAGGGTGAGAAAGTTTTGTGAGGGGAGGGTGGTGGTGATGATTTTTGAGGAGAGGGTGATGTTGATTTGGAAGTGGGCGTAGGCGATCTTGCTTTTCGAAGATCTTGGTGAGAGGCAAGAGAATCGATGGTGATTCTTCCTCGAGTGCTCCACTTATGTCCCTCGATGACTTTTTCTCCTTCTTCGATCATCCGCTTCGTCCCCTTACTTCTCTGCAAAGGTGCTCGTAATCGAATGCTATCTCCTTTTCTAATTCCACCTGAATCAGATCCTCCTTTTCCGTGAACTTGCTGAGCAGAACTCGGAGCAGTCTTCAGAGGAGAAGTAACTCTCTTCTGACGTTTCCGCTGAGCATCTGGTTTCTTGGCCAGATCCTTCCTCTTGAACCTCTTCTCTGGAATGGCCGTTCCCTGCGCTTCTGAAGATGCAGTGGCCTTCTCTTTTCCCTTCTTTTCTCCCTTGGGTTTGGGCACATAAGGAGTAGGATCCTCATCAGATTGTCCAGGCAGGGGCTCATCCTTGCCCAAGATAGCCTTGTGCTTTGCTTGATATATCTTCGCTCCATTCGCATTCCATTCATAATTCTGTGGCAGCTTGTCTGACAGAATGATTGAGATTTTGTGTATAAAAGAGCACTTGGAAGATAAGCACACTTCATTTCTCTGGGTCAGTTCGAACTTCCCCGAGTCTTTCCGCAGTCGTGCCTTGACCATACCCAACCAATCCATATCTGAAGCCTTCTTGATGATTGCAGCCATGACACTGATATTATAGGAAGTGACAACATCAAGACTGTAAGTTGAGCACATAATCACCTTCTGAACGATCTCAAGGAGAAGGCGATATTTTCTCTTCAGGTAGGAGGCTTTGACATTCATCGTATTCTCCTTGTTTGCTGGTCTCAACAGTTCGGCTTCAAGAAATTCCTTCTCACCTACATCAGTCGTGTAGGTCTCTGGGTTGATGCTTCCTCGAGTTAGACCGAAGGTCCTCTGGAGATCATCATTCGACACTCGTACTTCTAGTCCACCAACGGAAGAAATCAAGTCAGCATCAATGTTTTCATCCCTCTGTAGATTGTATAGAAACTCTAGGGCTTCATGTGTGTGGACAATGTTCTGATGTCTCGAGCAATACTGTTCAAGCCCACACGCTCGCAAGCACTCCAGAATTTCCAGCGATTCAGGATCTGAGGTGATTGAGAATACTACATACTTCTCATCAATGATATCTTTCTTCATTGATGCAAAGTTGCACAACTTTTTCCCTTGGCCCTGTCGTGGAACAAGATATGCCATTTCAGAAATTGATTCGTAGGATTGAGAAATCATGAAAATAGAATCAATTGATTTTGGAAGTAAATTTCTGAAAATTTTGAAAGTTTTGATCTTTTGAGAATTTTGAGAAGACGAAGTAGTGGAAAGAAGTTTTCTGAGAAAGATTTGGATTTATAGTAAGCGAGGAAAAACTTTTTGCACAACTTTCCAAAGGTACTCAAGTATCCGTGTTTTGAAATCAGTGGCTGAGATTAGTCGGCCAAAAAGTGTTTTGATCACACAGTTGAGAAAAATAGTCTTCTCGTATTTCGGACTAAAAAATTCGCAATAAAACGCATTGAATACATATTCCCATGTCCGCATTAAAAGTTTTGCAGTGCATGCGTCATAAAGTAAAGAAGGCAGAGTGAAAACCAATTTAAATAAATAACGCATATAAGATGTTCAGAAAGGGATAAATAAGAAACGTATCTGACTGATTGATATTGTAATCAACCAGTTACCACTGTGATCTGATCTGGTACTTGTTGACCTTACTGATGGTAGCCTTTAGCATTTCCCAACAATATTCCACTCATCTGATCATATTCCTGTTTGATCCACTTCGTTACTTATCTGATCCACTTATCTGATCCACTTATCTGATACTCTTATCTGATCCACTTCATCCTTCAATCTTCTTCTATTCAAGCCGCATTTCCTATGCACTTAAGTCTACTCCCGCCAAAACATTTACTTCGGGGAGTCAAAAAGTCGCCTCGATATCCAAATCGGCGCGATTTGACATTCTGTAATAATGGCATAGATACGCTGTGATTACTCACACAGTCAACTCATCCAACCATTAGCCGCGTGTTCCTTACGCGTTGTCGATGCAAATTTTTCTTAAGGTCTTTTGAGAAAATAAATTTGCATTTATACCCCTAATTTTCTCCTATAAATTGACCTGGGGTGTTAGGCAATCAACACAACATAAACCATTCATCTTCTTTAGCTTATACTCCATGCTTTTCGATGAATTCCTTATTTTCGGTGAAACTTCCGGCAAAAACCTTTAACCCTTTTCCAATGAATTCAGCTTCTCAAATCAACCCTGTGTGTTTCTTCACACTGCTTTCGTCGTCATCAAAGATTACACATACGATCAATGCAAAGATTCTTTACCACCAAGGCGGCAGATCTGCTATAGCAAATGAGAAGGCACTTCTCCTAACCGTATGCACCTTGTGTGCCTATCGAGACGACGGAATTAGCATCAACAGACTTAGTCTGAAACAAAACATGGGTTTGATATACGGTCTGGATCAGGCAATAGCTGATCTTCGTATATCAAACTCAATATTTGCATGCGACACTAGTGGCCGTATGGTCCTTGTGACCAAACCTGTGGCACTGGTGTCCCATTTAACAGTTGGAGAGCCCATTGATTTTAGGTCTAGGGGCTCCTGGCATAGAAATCCTTCAAGGCCGCTCTCGCTCCTCACTCCGAAGCTCTGAGGGTGGCTCGGGATTTTCCTTAAGGCCTCCCACGCCCCTTTTAGGGTCGGGGGATAATGAGAGCATCAAGCTCTAAACTCTTTAAAGCCTCTCTCCCCTTCCCTACCTTGGGTTAGGCTTAGGGTTTATGGTTTATGGTTTATGTAATGACCTCAAGGTCTTCAGACTTGTAAGCTTGTAATGTAATCGACCTCGGGTCCTTATCAATGAAAAGTTATGTTATTTCATTGTTGTGTTGCCTCTACTAACTTATGCTATTTGTAGCTTTAAACTTATACGACTTGCTTGTTGACCGTAGCTTTAATCGACTTATAAAGTATGACCTTCCAATCTGATCAGTTCCCCCTTAATCTGGTATATCTTAAACCGACGGCTCCTTGTCTCGATCTTGGATCGGCTCTTGTCGATCGTCGATCAGCTCCTTTGTCCGATCGTTCGACGGCTCCTTGTCCGATCGTCCGATCGGCTCTTTGTCCGATCTTCGATCGGCTCCTTGTTCGATCGTCGATCGCTTGAGATTCCTAACTCAACTGATTCCTCTTAACTTGGTTAGTATTTTAACCAACTGGTTCTGGAGACCAGTCCACCAACCATTTCTGGTGCACTTTCTCAGAGATCTAGAAGCCCTAGCTCGTTGCATAATTCTCTCGAATCGATCTCGCCTAAATTTTTAGTTAAAATATATCTTTTGTCAAGATGTATATTTTCCATTATGATATTCTTCTTTTCAACGTGATCTCTCGATAAAATGGTGTCCGACATCCACATGCTTGCAGATTCAGATGTAGAACAGATTTCGAAAGTGATTGTAATAACACTATTATCGTCACGTAATATAGGTACGTTTAGCTACAATGTTGTAATCCTCACCGCCGACTTACCAGAGAGCAGCTTGGGGAACAACACTTCCTCAGAGCCATATATATTCGCTTCAAGAAGAGATGTCGCGAATCGATGTCCGCTTTTCGAAAACCAAGAGATCGGTTTATTTTAAACCGACATGTACCGAGGTTGACTTCCTGTCGATTCTGCAACCTCCATAATCAGAATCAGAATACCCACTAAGCTCTAGATTATCATCTGATGGGTAAAATAAACCAAGGTTTACTTAAGAATCCGCTTAGCTGCTTCTAGGTGGCTTTGCATTGGATTTGATTGAAATCGCACACACACCCTCGCCAAAAAGTGATATCCGGTCTGTTTGGCAATCGGTATAGCAGAGATCCAATGAGAGCCCTATATTCTTTCTGATTAGTTTTCTGACCGTCCTCATCTGGATCGATCTTGAACCCGGTCATCATAGGAATTCTGGCTTCCTTACAGTGTTGAACTCCAAATATGGCCAATAAATTCCTTGTGTACTTCACCTGGCAGATGAATATCCCTTATGTACTCTGCTTGACCTGTAAACCCAGAAAGTAATTCATCTGACCCATCATGGACATCTCGAACTTCCCTTGCATCAATTTTTGAACTTCTCACATAACTTCTTGTTGGGAGATCCGAAGATGATGTCGCCCACGAATCTGAACCATCGTAATATCTTCTCCATCTTCTATTCGAATAAGGTTTTGTCCACTATTCCTTTAGTGAATCCATTTGCCTATCAAGAACCGGAGAGAGCATCATACCAAGCTCGAGGAGCTTGTTTGAACAGTTATAAAGAGCTTTTTCTTAAACGGTACACTTGGTTACCTTTTTTCAAAGCCCGGAGGTTGTTCAACATAAACTTCCTCTCGCTAGTACCCCGGTTTAAGAATGCACTCTTTACATCCATCGATACACACAATGAACCTCCGTGGGCAAAGATATGCCGTAAACAAATGAAATGGCTTTCTAAAGCGAGCGATCGGTGCAAAGGTCTCATCATAATCAATTCCTTCCGATCAGGAATACCCCTTATCAACAAGTCTTGCCTTATTCCCGGTTATGACATTATTCTCATCTCTCTTGTTCTTGAATACCCACTTTGTCCCAATCACGTCTTGATGAGTTGGTTACATCCACCAGTTCCCAAACTTGATTCCTCTCAAACTGCTTCAGATTCTTCTTGCATGGTTAGAATCCACCACGTCTTCTAGAGCTTCTCTCATCAGTAGTTGGTTCCTTCAAGACAGATAACAACTATACATGGCACTTTCACCAATCTGATGTCTAGTTTTGACTCTATCGGATGGGTCTCCGATAATCGATCGGTTGGATGACCGGGTAATCCGTGTCCTTTTTTTCGACGGCGCCTATTTGGAGAACATCATCCACTTCGACGATAGTAGTTCATTACTAGTGATTGGGAGTGGTGCGGAATTATGACCCACTTGATAAGAACATGTCTCACGGTGATGTTGGACTCATCATGTGCCGATGTCGTTCGTAGGAACTTCAGAGTTCCCCCAACCGATGGTTCGATTGATACTTTATCTCAAATTGCATCAAATTTCTTCACATCGGTTAGCCAGCGCACCTTAGGTAGTCGATTTACCGTGAATCAGCAAGATCAAGTTCAGGATATACACCGTTACGTGTTCGATTCTTTCTCCTTGATACTTAGTCGATCCATTTTTCGTGTCAAAATTGGGTTGATCCGCATCGCCGGGTTCTCGAGGCAAACTTTCTCTTGTTCGAGGATGTCTCATCAAAGACCACATGGGGTGTTTCTTCCACAACTAGGGTTCGCTTTGTTGTAAACCCCGAAAGTTTTGGTTGGATGAGGAATATCCTAAGAATATACCTCATCACCGACTTGGCCTCAAAAGTCTTCAACCGACTTTTTCCCCATTGTTGTGTTTGAACACTTGCACCCAAAAAACATGGAAGTAAAAGAAACACGAGATTTTCGCGCCTTCCACGTTCATAGGGTGTTTTGAAGTGAGCCTTTGTCGAGAGCATCTATTCCGAGTGTGGCATGCGTTGTTGATGGCTTTCGCCCGAAATGGCTTGGTGTCGATGTTAAATTAACATATAGGCGAAAGCTTCTTTCGAGAGTTCTGTTTCTCCGTTTCGCTACTCCATTTTGTTGTGGCGTTCTTGCAAACGACGTCTCATGTCAGATATACCAAACTTCAAAAATCAAGAATAAAAGAGTTCGTAAATTTCGTACCTTTATCCGATCCGATTTTCACTATGCCGACACCCTTTTCGCTTTTGTAGTTTCTTGAGCAAAATTTCGGGTATCTTTTGTCGTTGTCTCATTCTTCTTGTATAAGAATACAACCCAAGTAAACTTGGAATAATCATCCACAATTACCAGAGTATATTTGCGTCCACAGAGACTAACTAGTGTAACTGGTCCAAATAGATCCATATGAAGCGATTGTAAAGACTCTTCATCGATCTTTGGTCCGTATTCCCTTGAATGAGGCTTTAACTTGTTTTCCCCTTCCGACACGCGCACATGTCCGATCCTTTGAGAATACCTCATTCGAAGTCCCTCAACCAAAGGCATCCTATTTATCTTGTTAAGAGTCTTAAAGTTCGGGATGACTCATTCTTTTGTGCCAGAGCCAACTGCTACTCTTGGAACTCTTAACAATTAAGCATGCATTTCTTGGACAACTGTTCCAATCAGTTGTGTAGAACGTGCCTTTCCTTGAACCAGTTAGCAAGATTTGTTGAGTAGCTCGATTCCAAATCGTACACTGATCACTCGAGAACTCAACACTGAATCCGTTGTCGCAGAATTGTGATACTGATAGTAGGTTATGCTTTAATCCTTCGACATACGAGACTCAGGTTTTTGTACATCACCATTCTCTAATGTTCCAAACCTTTGGTAAAACCAAAGTTATCATCAAAGAAGAAGAGTACACGTGGGCCTTCTTGTTCTTCGTAAGAGCTAAGGAGATGTTTGCTTCCAGTCATGTGCCTTGAGCATCCACTATCGATGTACCAGATAGTTGCTTGTACGCCTCCTTTGTTGGCCAGTCCCACGCGAACCCAAGAATCGAATCAGGTTTTAGGTACCCCTTTGGAATTGGGTCCTGGGGGGTTAGTGGTGGATTTAGGGATCCACACAAACAGGCACTTATATGGTAATCGATAGATTAGAAGGCCTGATTTGTCTCCCATACACATCAACATAATCATACACCTCTTTTATATGCTTTTTCGATTTGTATGATTATTCGTGTGAGCCTTGGGTGAATCGTAAAACTTGGGATTTTTTTTTCTGATTGTCTTCTTTTTTAACCCAAATTGGGGCTCAAAAGAAATCCCCTAGGTCTCTCGGGTTATAAGGGTAGGTATGACCGCTACCATTAAAAGATTCATATCTTCTTGGCATAGATGGTCTTTGCAGTTTACCTATAGCTTGCTTGTTAGGCAGCTGACCTTGATTGGGTCTCGATTAGATTTCCTTTTTACAAAGTTGTTGTCTCTTCCGATACCTAATCACGCCGATCAAAGTTGAGGTCTCTTCGTAAGAACCGGGTTCTCTTGTTGATTCTCGGCTTATGCTTAATCAGTTGAGGTCCATTTCTGCTCCTTTTCGATTAGGCACTTGTCTTACTTTCAAGTAGTCTCTTTTCCCTTATCGGATACATGTTTAGCTTTTTTTTGTATCTTTGTCAGAGACTCGTTTGATTACACCCTTCTGAAGTGAACCAAACGGGCCTTTTGAGGATGTAGAAGGGTTTTCATACCCAATTCCCTTCTTGTTAGTTGGCGTTCGAAAATAGGTGTTCATATCTTGAACGGTTTTTGATGACTTCGTGAAAACCTCTATTTTCTTTCGCATAAACTATCCTCGATAGATTTTAGACTCTCATGTAGTGGAATAGCTCATCAAACTTAGCTTGTAGAATTTTGAAATCATCAAACTTGTCTTTTTTGTTGATTGCTAGCTGATCTTTAATCCGCTTCTCCTGATCAGAAGATTTAACCTTCAGAACTTTAAGTTCTTCAGTTGCCTTCGAGCGGTTCAAATTGATTTCGATTCAATTTGCTTTTCTTGACGGCGTTCTCTTTAACAAGCTGATTTTTTCTGATCCTTAGCCTATCATTTTCAGCTTCCACTATTGTATAAGTGTCTACTGCGTTAGAGAGATCATCAAGCAATTGCTCAGAGTAGAGCTGCAAGTCAATCTCTCCATCAGGTGTGCTAATAATAGCTGGTGTGGAAATTGAAAAAGCAGAAGGTTTGGAGGTTTCCTCAGATTGGTCTTCCTCCTTGGCCATAAGACAGATTTCATCGTTATCTGAAGAGAATATCAGATCTTCATGGTCGAAGAAATCATTTGCATTGCTTATCGATGTAAATCTTCTACTGAGATGAGTAGCCGAATCCTCGGAAAAGGCGGATAGGAATCATCAATTCTCGATGTGTAAACAACCATGGTTTTTCTGTCTCTGAAGCGTTGCTCTCTTCTATTCCGCTTCTCCTCTCTTTCTCTGGGAGTCAGGTCTGGGCAATCGGAGTCAGAAGTGACTGGTTTTCGCAGATTGAAGCATGATCCACGATCCACGGAACTTCCTCTGCCAGGTGAGTCACTCCGTATGTAGGATCTGTCAGGTGATTTTCTTTTCTGATTGTAATCAGAACTCCTTCTGTCAGATCTGTTCTCTCTTCTATCTTCTGACCGATCATCTCTTTTCTTATCATCTCTGTGATCTCTTTGGTCATCGATCGGTCCTTTTCGGTGATCCATCGGTTGGCCTCCCGTTTCTTACGTTGTCTTGATAGTCTCTCAGAGAATCTGCGATACTTACCAAGTTGAATATTTGATCTTTCAAGTTTCACGGTAAGCGAGCGTCTGTTGCTCGCTTGGCTTATTATGTTTCCAACAGGTTCAGTGGCCTTTGATCTGCTGCTGGTTGCTTTGAATGCAACTGTTTTTGATGTGGAGGTTGAGGCTTCAGCAGGCGTCTCATCTTCATCTTCTTGCCCTCTTTCGATTAGATCGAACTCATGGGATTTAAGACTTAGGAACAAGCTACTTGGCTTCATCTTGGCAATGTCTTGGCAATCCTTGATTACCGTGACTTTCATGTCCCACTTCTTGGTGAGAGATCTCAAGATCTTATAATTGATGTCTTTATCTGACATCTCTCGTCCAAGTTCTCGTAGCTTGTTTACTGACATGGTGATCCTTCCATCGAGCTCATTGATGGTTTCGTTTGGCAACATCTTGAGCTTCTCAAACTTCATCGATTCAAATTTTGTAATCAATTTGTCTTTGATCGATCGTTTCGCAGACATCTCAAAAAAGAGTATCCCACATTTGTTTATTTGTTTTTGTGATACTTTATCTTCTCCTTGGTGATCTTATCCACCGTCTTCATGATTATATGCCCGCTATTGTATCTAGAGTATCTGACTTTCTTTTTTCTCGCATCCATCGTATCGGACTCTTTCGAACAAGGCTTCCGGTGCAAAATTGGATCTCTCCAACTACCGGGTTGTCGTGGATATATGATGATGGGTCCTCGTTCAATGACTTCCATCATCCTCGCCGCTTATTGACCCTAGATGGTTGCACATGTATATTGTCCAATCTGCATACTCATCAATTGAAAACTTAGGCAAATCATGATACATACCAGAGGTATTATCCATCTTTGAATGTGATTTTGAAAATGAATGAGTTTTGAAAATGGTTTTTCAAGATCTGTTCAAATGACCACAAAGATTCTTCCTCAAGAATCGATGATACTCAAAAGCCGATTGGTGCGTAGAACCCCGCCTCGATACCACTTGTAGGTCCCGAACGGGTTTGGTGAGGGCGTAAGTCAGAGGGAGGGGTGAATAGACTTCGAAAAAAACTTTTCTTGCAGGTCGATCGTGTGATTGCGGTTTATTCGATCGAGTGCTAGTGAGTCGGTTTGATCGATGTTCAATCTCATTGAATGCTTGAGGGCGATCGGTTTGATATCTGTCGGTTTAAGCGATAGTGCGGAAGCTTGTAAATACCGTGTGAAAAACCGGTTTTACCAAATCGATTCTCAAGTCGGTTTTCAATCACCGACTAAGGTGTCAATTCGATCGACGATCGGTTGCTTGGTGCGCATCGATGTTAACTTAGAGTATGTATGCAATTTTAAGCTCAAGAAGTGTGAATAGTGTAAAAGCAATAAAAAAGCAAGTAAATGCACACAAGATTTTATAGTGGTTCGCATTTAAACCCATCTTACGCCCAATCTTCCCTTAACACGGTGGACCAACTTAACCGACTTAATCGAAATTTGGACATAGTTTAATGTGTTAGTCCAACACCCAACAGATGTTTATCGAGTTCACACTCAACCGATCCGTAAATCGTAAACTAGAATCCCTAGTGCGAAATCTTGCGGTAACAAACTTAACCTAACTTTGAGTTTGGGTAAAGGTTTGTTGTGGTTCCAACTGGAAATCTATCCTAGTGTTTATGTAGCCAAATGCTAGAGGATAGGATTTCTAAGTTAAGAACAGTGGGAAGAACACTTAAGAATCTTCAAAAATGATGTTCTTCGAGCTGAAATTTTGCTAGCTTTTGCTTCTTGATAATTTGTGTTAATGTTGTTGTTCCGCTTTGCTCAATTATCCTTGTGTTGGTTTTTCCCTTCACTTGACGAGCAATCCCATTTTATAGACCACGAAATCAAAGAGCCGTTGGAGAGCAATTTGAATTTTGGGCTATATTAGGTAGGTTGTAGGATATGATTGTGATGTGCTCTGAATATCGGCGTGGCTGAAGGTATGATTAGCACCGTTTATGTCCGCAACATCGAATCCCACATTGTCAGCTCTTTTTGTGCACTTGTTGCTTTCTCTTTGGCTTCGCGAGGCGGCACTTCAGTAGTTATCCATTTGACGATTGATATTCCTTTTGTAGAATATTCGTCTTGTCTGGTGTACCATTTTGGTTGACGCCAGGTGTGAGCTGACTTGATCAGGTAACTGATCAGTCTACCTTGTAGAGTCTTCTGATGCAGATTGTCTTAGCACAATTTGCAGACTCGGCTGATGTAGGTCTTCTGGTCTTTTGGTAGTCTTCTGATCTTTTAGGTGACTCTGAGCCTCAGTTTCTTGATCATCACCGAGTCTTGTGTTTTATTCTTGAGTCTTGAGTTTATTTGAGTCTTGAGTTCAACCGAGTCTTGAGTTTAATCGAGTCTTCGTGTTCATCCGAGTCTTCGAGTTCATCCGAGTCTTGATGTCTTCGTCTTCACCTGATCATCTGACTTCTTGTCTTCTGATCCGTCTTAGTCTTCTGATCATCTGACCTTATCTGGTCATCTGATACTTCGACCTGACCTATACATATTGAGTTCCCCCTCAATATGTGACCTATCTTTACATCACCTATCTATACATTTCATTTGGTCATCTTAATCGATTCTAAGTCATCGACCAATAACAGTCCGACCGGGTCCTATTACAACCTATTTTGGAACTTCCATCAAAACTAAATACAAATTTCCCAACAAGTTCTCTTGAGAATCTGATGAATGATTATTTTGTGTTACAAGAACTGTTCATTGAAACTCAAGAGCAGAATGAAGTACTAACTGTTGAGAATCTGAAGTGGAAAAACTCTAATGCTTCTAAGATCACCTCTCAATTGATGGGAGTAACTGATGAACTTCATGTTCTGAAAGTACTACTCTCAGAGAAAGAGAAGGTGGTAGAGGCCCTGAAAAGAAAGTTAGAGAAATCCACTAAAGAGAATCAGCTTATCAGAACTGAGTTCAATGACCTCTTTGAGAAACATGAAACTCTAAAGAAAAGTGAGGATAGTTTGTGGAGAAAGTTAGCTCTATTGAATTCTGCATCTCATGCAATAGATGAAATTCAAAGCTATCAAAGACCTACAACTATAAAGGCTGGATTGGGATATAATCCAGGGGGAACCTCACATGATCTTCTAAATGCTGCTTCTACAAGTGGCACTAAAACTGTCTTTGTTAAACCGATGGTTCTTACTGATCTTCTTATTGAAGAACAACCCCGTGTTTTAGACAAGGGTAAAGGACCTATGGTTTCAGAGAACCTGAAGGTTCAGGAAAGAAAACCCAAACCTCAGGAAAAGGCTAGAAAACCTGAACACTCAGTAGGAAATCCTCATGCCAGTACTTTGAAGCCTCAGGCTAAGAATACCAACCTGAAGAAATCTGCCCTGAACCATCAGAGGAATCCTCAGAAGAGAAACACTCAGCCGAGAAATTCTCAAATGAGGAGACCAAGTCCTCAGGTTACTGAAAGACCACAATTTTAGTACAGGCAACCTAAACCCCACTTGCCTAAGGGTAAAGGTTTCCTGAAACCAAGTCAACAGAGACAGAGATCAGTTGCACCAAAGCCAAAGCACTGGAACAAGAGGCCTGAACCAAAGAAGAATTCTAAGGCTCATGTTCATGCTAAGGCTGACACTCATACACAGGGGACTACCAAGGCATTTAAGGTGGTGAATGTGTATGTAGATGTTTATGGAAGACAAATCAGCCACTCTAAAGTAATTAGAGTTGTGAGGCAGATTTGGGTTCCAAAAGGTACAGCTAACCTGGTAGGACCCTACACCAAATGGGTACCTAAGGCCAGATTTTGTTTCAGGTGAAGAAAAAGGGCACTGAGTTGAAAGAAGACAACATAGCCTTGATGAGTGGAACTAAAATTGCACCTGCTGCATGGTACTTGGACAGTGGATGCTCAAGACACATGACAGGATACAAATATTTGCTCACTGACTATGTTGAACAGAAAGGCCTCAGATAACATTTGGAGATAACTCCAAAGGACAGACAGAAGGATATGGGACACTTGAAGTTGATACTGTTCATATCCGTGGTGTATCATATGTGTCTGGTTTAAAGCATAACTTGCTTTCTATCAACCAATTATGTGATAAAGGATTCAGTATTGAATTCTCAAAAAACTTGTGCTACGTGAAAGATAATGCTTCACAACAAGTACTACTGACAGGTACTAGAAAAGGAAATGTGTATCTTGCTGATTGGAGACTAACTCCTATAGATACATGTTTAATGACTAAAAAGGCTACTGAAACCAGTTGGTTATGGCACAAAAGACTGAATCACTTGAACTTCAAAACCCTGAATAAACTTGCAAGATTAGCACTTGTAAGGGGGTTACCAAATGAAGTGTTCAGTAAGGATCATGTATGTGATGCTTGTCAGAAAGGCAAACAAATTAGAGCATCATTCAAAAGTAAAGTAGAAGTGTCTACTGATAGAATACTTCAACTGTTACATATGGATCTCTTTGGTCCAGTAACACTTGTAAGCACAAATGGCAGGAAATATACATTGGTAGTAGTTGATGACTACTCTAGATACACATGAGTCATATTCTTACTCAGTAAGAAGGAGACTCAGACAAAACTGCCAGAATTACTGAAAAGACTCAGTAATGAAAATAATCTGAGTGTGGTCAAAATCAGATCAGATAAAGGCACCGAATTTATCAACCATATTATATCTGATTATTGTGCAGCAAATGGAATAGCTCATGAAACATCAGCTGCAAGGACCCCTCAACAAAATGGTGTTGCTGAAAGAAGAAATAGGACCTTGAAAGAAGCTGCAAGAACAATGATTGTTGAAGCTGACATTCCTAAGAGATTTTGGGCTGAGGCAGTCAACACTGCATGCTATTCTCAGAACAGATCCATGCTGACAAAGAATCAAGGCAAAACACCATATGAGCTGTGGAATGAAAGGAAGCCTCTTGTTTCTTTCTTTCGTGTGTTTGGTTGTAAGTGTTTCATACACAATAATGGTAAAGATCAGTTGAAAACTTTTGATAGCAAAGCTGATGAAAGAGTATTCTTGGGATATTCTGAAATTAGTAAGGCCTTCAGAGTTTACAACTGTAGGACCCTTATTGTGGAAGAAACACCTCATGTTGTGTTTGATAAATCTACTTGTGTTCATAAGAAACAGGAAGATGATTCAGGAGACTTGACAAAGAGGATCACCAGACTTAGCCTGAAGAAGAATGTCAAACCATCATCTGAGCCTAAAAAGAAGAAGTCAATCACTTACTATGAATGGAGTGAAACCGACTCAGAGGAAGAAGAGACTCGAGATGGAAATACTCAGGCTGGTGAAACTCAGGATGATAGTTCTCCACTGAAGGAATGACAACACGCTGAAGCTGACCCATCTGAACAAACCCCAGTTCAGACTCAGGTATGTAATGCCAATTAAGATGTGGTCACAGCTGAGGTAAACTCTGAATCTATCAACCAAGGGAGAACAAATGTCACAGACAATGTTCTGAATGGAATTTCTCCTGAGGAAGATGATTCCCTCTTTCCTTTCTTGTTGTTCTCTAAACTTAATGAATTACCCGAACCTAACATTTCTGATGTTGAGGATACTACTGAAGGGGGAACATCCAGAGAACATGGTTAGATAGCCACCCTACAATTGAGATTGTAGGAGATCCATCTGAAGGAGTTAAGACAAGAAGGTTCCATGGAGAAAGTGCCTTGTTCTGCTGCTTCCTATCTGAGAAAGAACCTACAGAAATTGAAGAAGCTCTTCAAGATTCATTCTGGATTATTGTTATGCAAGAGGAGCTGAACCAATTTACAAGAAATGAAGTTTGGGAGCTAGTCGATCGACCTAAGAGGCACAATGTGATTGGAACTAAATGGGTATTCAAGAACAAAAGAGATGAGAACAGTGTCATTGTAAGAAACAAGGCAAGGCTAGTTGCATAAGGTTATTCCCAAGAAGAAGGCTTGAATTATGATGAAATCTTTGCACCAGTTGCAAGACTAGAAGCCATTAGATTGTTTCTTGCATATGCTGCTCATATGAAGTTCATAGTATATCAGATGGATGTGAAAGTGCATTTCTGAATGGTGTGCTTAAAGAAGAGGTTTATGTGGAACAACCTCCAGGCTTCTGTCAGAATGACCAAGTCTACAAGCTCAGAAAAGCCTTGTATGGTCTGAAGCAAGCACCCAGAGCATGATATGATACTCTACCTCAATTTCTTACTGACCATGGTTTTACCAAAGGGTCTGTTGATAGAACCTTGTTCAGGATAGAAGATGGGAAATATATCTTACTAGTTCAGATTTATGTGAATGACATCATTTTTGGATCTCCTAATCATCAGATGTGTGAGAAATTTTCTGCCCTAATGAAAGGAAAGTTTGAGACATCAATGATGGGGGAGATGAATTTCTTTCTAGGACTTCAGGTGAAACAGTCAAAAGAAGGGTTTTTCATCAATCAGGCAAAATACACCAGAGATCTGATTGCTAAGTATGGTGTACAAAATTGCAATGCAGTTAGAATTCCTATGAATACTAACTACAAGATGGATCCTGGCCCTGAAGGCAAGTCAGTAAATCACACTGATTATAGAGGGATCATTGGATCATTGCTCTATCTCACAACAAATAAGCCTGACATTACTTTTGTTGTTGGGATATGTGCAAGATACCAAGCCAATCCTAAGGCTAGTCACATGGAAGCTGCCAAAAAGATTCTGAAATATTTTAAGGGCACTGTGAATAGAGGATTGTGGTATCCAGCTGATGATAACCTTGAATTAACTGGTTATTCAGATGCTGACTATGGTGGTTGCAGAATTGACAGGAAGTCCACTTCAGGAACTTGTCAATTTCTTGGAAGCAAACTGATATCTTGGTTCTCTAAGAAATAAACTTCAGTTGCAACTAGTACTACTGAAGCAGAATATATGGCTGCAGGGAGCTGCTGTGCACATGTTCTTTAGCTAAGACAACAATTGAGGGATTATAAGATTATAGCCAATGAAGTACCAATATTTTGTGACAATAACAGTGCTATTGCTATTTCACAAAGTCCAGTATTGCACCAAATGCAAACATGTTGACATCAGACATCATTTCATTAGAGACCAAGTTGAAAAGAAAGATATCAGGATGGAGAAAATTCATACTGATAAACAAAGAGCTGATATTCTTACTAAGCCTTTGGCTGAGTCAAGATTTCAGGAACTATCAGTAGAATTAGGGATGTTGGACCCTGGTGAGTAAAACATACTGAAGAGAGAAGTTCTTCAGATGCATGAAGTTATTCAGCAAGGAATAACTCAGGACAAAAATCTCTCAGGATGGAAACTGAGACTCAGGATGATTTTTGTCAAGGTCAGTATTCAGTAAGGTTTAAGTATTTAATTAATCCTGAACCAATACTCGACTCATGCATTTACTCATAAGCATTTATTTCACTCAGTAATAATTGGAAATAAATGACTAAAGACCTGAACTTTAAGCGGGAATGTTTGAAAGAATTCTATTGGCTAGAATTTCGGCAGAGAACCGAAGGGTTGACTCGATTAGAGTGAAACATCATTTTCCCACCCTATTTGCTGCTATTTGCTACACTTATCTGATTATTTGCTATAAATAGCAAATAACTCTCAAGATTATATTTTATCCCAGATTAAATCTCGATCGTTCATTTCTTTATCCATCAAAGATTTAATCCTAGCCCTTGATCTTTTCTTCCCAAGATCATATATATACCCCAGTATTCTCTTGATCAAACATTTTACACTCCTTGTTATTCAAACGTCCAAATTCTCAAAACCCTTAATCTTCTAAACGTTCAAAATTTCCCAAATTCTCAAATTCTCACAATGGAATTTCCCAGCTATGCCATGATTAAAGATCTCTCAGAAACTGAGAAGCCCTATTTTGAGCATGTAGTGGCGATGATTGAGAATAAAGCCACCACGGTTGAAGAAGAAGCATTGAATATGCTCCGTGTTAGGCCCCGGTGGAAAAACCCATTTTGCGCGTGCGGAAGCAAACATGACGAGAGATGCATATAAAAACAGGGGTGAAGGAATGGTGATTCCAGATTTTTCTCTTTTAAGCTCATGTGTTGTGTTTTGCTTATGATCGAATGCATATGACAAGATAAGAACGTAAAGCAGTAAACAACACAACAATGTATAGTGGTTCGGAGACTCAAGCTCCTACATCCACTCTCCCTGTTCTTAGGGAAATTCCTTCAAACACTTCCTAAGGCTTTCTGACTACCTCTGTAGTTTACTAACCTTTCTACTCTGAGCTTTCTGACTACCTCTGTAGTTTACTAACTCAAACTGGACTTGTCACCCTCTCGGGCTCGCCTCTAGATGTTTAACGAGTTCACACTCCAATCGGGACTTATCACCCTCTCTCGGGATTGCCTAACAACTACCTCAATTCACCACGAGTTATCTCTTGCGAGAATGGGGTTTGGGTTTGGTGTTGTCTCCAACTATGGTGAGATTTTCCCTTACATTTGTTTAGCCTCAATGATAAGATTGGGAAAATCTCTCTAAGCTTAGGATACATCGTGGGTTGCTTAGATTGGGTTCTAGAACACTCTTTGAATATATTTGTATATCTACAGACTTGTGTTCTAGGGTGGGAAAGCTTGAGTATATGTTCTCTTAGCTCTGTAGCATCATTGCTATCTTCTTCACACTTCCACGCGTAATAATGTAGGAAGAACTTGTATTTATAGTGTGGATTTGAATGTTACCGTTGGAGAGAATCACATTCAAATCCATACTATTCTTTGTAAGTTCTGCAGCTTTTTCAGCTTGGTTGTCTTCCTCTCATTGGTCCACGTCAGCTGGATTCCAACGGCTATATTCCTCAGTTTCTTCGCTTCGGAACATTCAGGATATACTGAGCATTCAGTACATTACTGAGTCTTCAGTAATTACTGTGCCTTCAGTACCCTTTGTCTTCAGTCTTCAGTATCTTCAGTCTTCTGAGTCTTCAGTGTCTTCTGAGTCTTTAGAGATATACTGATTGATATATCGAGTCTTCATGCTGAGTCTTCAGATTCTCAGTCTCATACTGAGTCTTCAAAAACTTACTGAGTCTTCAGAATCTATCCTGATCTATATCTGCTGACTATACATTGTGCAGATAGCATCCTGAACATTCTAAAACTGAATCCTGACTCATCTATCAAGATTATCCTGAACATGTCATACTCAGGGGTTTTGGGATCTAATCAAAATCTTCTTTATTAAATTCATTTCCCAACACTCCGGTTGGCTCGGTTGGAGATATTGGTGAGCAACACACCGGATTTGGAATTACCTCAAGAAGTTTTGCAATTCGTTGTCAACCTTCGAGAAGGTGCACAAGGTTCCTTGGTTTCGCAATTGAGTTTTGGTACATACGCGAAATCAAAAGCCGAGATAGTATGTACAAAAGAGGTAAGTTTATCTCTCGAAGATATTAATGATGTTTTCGAATTGTGCAATAGAGGAGTAGATCCTGCATTATATATGTCTGGGAGAGAACAAGAAATTTTGGATAGATTTTCTGAGTCTAAAATAGAATTGAAGGGGGCTCTGAACAAACGGTGTTTAAAACCGAAATATAGAGTTTTAATTGATATTGTGGCCAAGTGCATGATGAGCATCTCTGGAAGTCTAGAGCAGGTGAGCCGGAATAAGTTGAGGCTCATGGCCGAAATTGAAGACTCTTTGGTGGTGGAGTTCAACTGACTAAAATTTCTGGTGGATTGCATACTACACCAGAATCAGAAGTTGAAGTATGCTAAGGGAGCATTTACGAAAAACGAGAAGGTGCTATTTGGCACAAAGATAAGCTTTCTCATTGAAACATTGCCAAGGAAAAACATGTTTCTATTGTCTGGGAAAGAGTTCTCTCGGAACAGAATCATGTTCAGGAAGCCAAAATCATAGAGGAAGAAACCGGCAACTTCTGAAAGTCTAAGCTCTACGGGACAGGACGAGCTTGAAGAACCCGTAGAACCTGAGGAATCTGAATCTGATCAGGATAATGTGGCTATTGCTGAAATGGCTAAGAAGAAAGCCAAGAAAATTGTTGAGAAACGTCCTGAGGAGACGGAGAAAAGAAAGAAATCTCTGGAACTGCTAAAAGTAAAGAGAGAGATAGACGAGAAAAAGAAGGCTCAGGAAGAGCAGAAAAAAAAGAAGAAGCGCCTCAGAGCGATTGGGGAAATGGAGGCAGGAGAGAAATCGCCTTTGGATACGTTGGCTAAGGTGGCCTCTCAGGCCACTGAGGAAGAAACCCTTCAGGAGGAAATGTTGCCTGAAGGAGGAGGAGATGAGGATGTCTTTACTGAGGTACTAGGTACAAGTATCGGCACTGACCGGATTACACGAGAAATCTTCACAGGTTCCCAAAAACCTGCTGAAGAAAGCCAAATTCAGATCCCACCCACACCCCTCAGAGCCAATATTTTCCATACCTTCAAAGGCTCAGTCCAGCTCTGAAGAGGAGGTACCTGTTCCTGAACTCAGGAAAGGTGAGGCTGAAGAAAGAGAATGGAAGCAGAAGGCTGACGCTTTGTCTTGGATAAATATCCTGAACTAGCTAACTATCCTGATCTTCAGGATATGCTTTTCAGATTAAAGACGGCCATGCTGATTGTAAACCAGTCCTTTGCCATGATGCTGAAGATAGGCAACTTCAGAGGTGAAGAGTTTTGAGCAGAGGAGGTGGCTGAGCTTGATGCATTTTCAGGTCTTGGAAAACGAAGACTTAGGATCAAGCATGCTGAGTTTGATGCTTTAGTAATGAAGGAGCTTGCTGAGAGAAAGAGTGTTGATCAACCTGAAGGTGGTGACACTGAGCAGGACAAGGATGATCAAGGTCCATCTCAGGGAAAAAAGGCTGAAGACATTCCTGAAGGGAGTAGGAAGGATGCTGAACCTAACGATGGAGCAACTGCTCAGGGGGAACAGGTTCAGGGAGTTCCATCACTTCCACTGATTACTTTTGGAGAAGCCCATCAGGAGCCTGCTGCAACAATAACCGAAATTGTTGACATTGGAGTACAGACTGAAACTGAAGAAGAGACTCCAATTCCTCCACAACCAGCTGTCGATCTCACTCCATTATTGAGAAGCTTACCAAGCTCGAGCCCATTGTTGATCAGATTTCTAAGCTTGAGCCTCTGGTTGGAGAAGTGTCAAAGATTGTTGAGACACAGACTTCTCAGGGCAAAATCATGGAGACCCTCAGCACATCTATGATCTCTACTGATCAGGTAACTTTGCTATCCACTTCCATTGATAGTAAATTGTTGGGAAATTTGTATTTAAGTTTTGATGGAAGTTCCAAAACAGGTTGTAATAGGACCAGTCAGACTTGTTAGCTGACTGATGACTTAGAATCAGATTAAGATGACCAGCTGAAATGTATAGATAGCTGATGTAAAAGATAGGTCACATATTGAGGGGGAACTCAATATGTATAGGTCAGGTCGAAGTATCAGATGACCCAGATAAGGTCAGATGATCATAAGTCTAAGAACGAAATCAGAAGAAAAGAAGTCAGAAGATAAGGTGAAGACAGAAGACACTGAAGACTCGGATGAACCTGAAGACTCAGATGAACCTGAAGACTCAGATGAACCTGAAGACTCAGATAAACCTGAAGACTCAGATAAACCAGAAGACTCAGATGAACCTGAAGACTCAGTAACAAACCTGAAGACTCAGTATGACTGAAGACACTGAGGCTCAGAGTCACCTGAATATCAGAAGACTACCAAAAGACCTGAAGACCTATATCAGCCGAGTCTGCATATTGAGCTAAGACAATCTGCATCAGAAGACTCAACAAGGTAGACTGATCAGTTATCTGATCAAGTCAGCTCACACCTGGCGTCAATCAAATGGTACACCAGACAAAATGAATCTTCTACAAAAGGAATATCAATCGTCTAACGGACAAATTACTGAAGTGTCGCCTCGCGAAGCCAAGGAGAAAGCGATACATGCACAAAAAGAGCTGACGGTACGGGATTCGACGCTGCGAACATAAACGGCGCTAATCATGCCTACGACCACGCCAATAATCGGAGCACGTCACAATCATATCCTACAGCCTACCTAATATAGCCCGAAATTCAAATTGCTCTCCAACGGCTCTTTGATTTCGAGGTCTATAAAATGGGATCGATCTTCAAAATTGAAGAAGGACGGACAAAAAAGAACTAACACGGAGACACCGCAAAAGAAGCAAAAACTACAGCAAAATCTCCGCTCGAAGAACACCATATTTGAAGATTATTCTTAGAGTGTTCATCCCATAGTTCTTAGCAAGAAATCCTAACCACTAGCATTTGGTTACATAAACACTTGGATAGATTTCCAGTTGGAACCACAACAAACCTTTACCCAAACTCTAAGTTGGTTAAGTTTGTTACCGCAAGATTTCAGACTAGGGATTCTAGTTTCTGATTTCTAGTTCGGTTGAGTGTGAACTCAATAAATATCTGTTGGGTGTTGGACTAACACATAAAACTAAGTCCAGTTGGTTAAGTTGCTTAAGTTGGTGCCCCTGTGTTAAGGGAAGAGTGGACGTAAGACGGGTTTCGTCTGAACCACTATAAAATCTTGTGTGCATTTACTTGCTTTCTTATTGCTTTACACTATTCACACAACTGAGTTTAAAACTGCATACATATTCTAAGTTAAGCTCAGTCTGCACCAAGCAACTGATCTGATCAAGTTGACACCTTAGTTAGCCGGTTGAAAACTGACTTAAGAACTGAATTGATAAACTGGTTTTTCACACGGGTATTTACAAGCTTCCGCACTCTCAGTTAAACTGACAAGATATCAAACTGGTCTGGCCCCAGGCACTCAGTAAGATTGAACATCAGTCCAAACAGACTCACTAGCACTCTGATCAGGCAATCTGCAAATCACACCTGATCCGCACGAAAAGTTTTCAGAAGTCTATTCACCCCTCCCCTCTAGACTTCTGCCCTCACGAAACCCGTTCGGGACCTACATAAATTTACTGAGATAAATGCGAAATTGGGAGATGTTGCTAAGGAGGTGAAGGATGAGATGGAAAGGTTGTTTGAGCTGAGATCGAAGATGCTTGAGGATTTGCTGAAATCCAAGATAGAGGAGTTGATTAGATCTGTTGTTGAAGAGATGAGTCTCTCACTCATGGAGAAGATGAAATCAACTTTTGGTGGTCTTGCTAAAGACACCAGTACAGGGCTAAATGTTCTTCAAAGGATTCAGGATGAACATTTTCAGGTGGCTGCTGAAGTGAGATCCATTGGAAGGTAACAGATGCACATGGATAGGACCCTCTCTCAAATCATTGCCGATTATGATGTCAAAAAGGGGGAAAGCTATGACAAGCTTGCTGCATTGCCTCCCCTGGAGAAGCAAATTGAACAATTCCCTACTGAAATTCAGAGAGGAGAGAAGAGAAAAGAGCCTGAAATTATGATTCACCTTGAAGCGGCTGTGGAGGTAATAGAACAAAGGGCAAAGAAGCAGAGGGAACAGGAATCCAGTAAGTGTGGAGAAGCTTATGGAATCCTGATGCCTCAAACAATGCCTGAGAAAGTTGTTACTGCCTTTGTAGAAAAACCCCTGAAGAGAAAAGTAAAAGCCATTGCCAAGCCAGTCAGTAAGAATCCTACTCAGAGGAAATTAGTTGTTGAGTTTGAAGAAGAAGAGGAAACTCAGGAGACAACTGCTCAAAAAGAAGAAGACTCTGAGGCTGATGAACTGTTCAGAGAAGGTTTTGGAGAATATGATGTATCCTCTAAACGACTTAACTGAGCTTTGCATAACTCTGTGAAGATGATTGAAGCAGAGAAGTTGAGGAGAGCTACTGTTTTTGTGTCAGGATCGAAGATGACCAGGAAAGCAAGAGAAGAAGCTAAGAGGAACCGAGGTGAATTTCAAAGTATGGTCTACAGGAGGAGATGAACAAAGCCAAGGAAGAGGATGTGGCCTCATGTGGATAAATGGATGCCAATTGAACTGAATGATAAGTGGGAAACAGCTAAGAAAGAGTTTGTTTTGAACTATGATATCCTACAGATCTGGCCGCGATCCATAACTGGCAGGGATGATGCATTTATTGCCTATCTACTGAAGAACTTCACTGATGAATGCCATAAATGGTTTAATGTCTTTGATACATTGGGTTATCAGTTGAAGGCACCTGGACAGATCAAGTATCCTCCACCAAAGTTCAGAATGGAATGATCAACTACGACTTCATCTATGCTGATTTTGTGGACCAAGCTGAATACCTTGAGCTGACAGGAAGTGATGCTCAGACTATTAAGAAGAGGGAAGAGCTGAAGAAAAGGTACTATGGTATGTTCAACTTGGAACCTCCCACATATGAGATTGAATCCGATGATGAATGATGTTGTTTATGTTTCAGTAGAGTAGAGATAAACCTTTGTATCTTGTACTCATGATTTTTGTGCTAAACTCTACTGATTTTTGTTGATAAAAAAAATAATTTCTCATTATCTTACTAATTATTTGATGGTTGTTATTTACTTGTTCTTACTTGCTATAGAAATTGAAACCTGAATAGATGATAAGTTTATTTCTGTTGTGTTTGCAAGCTTGTAACAAGATGGTTTTGGCATCATCAAAAAGGGGAAAATTGTTGGGAGATGAATTTAATAAAGATTTTGATTAGATCCCAAAACCCCTGAGTATGACATGTATCAGGACATCTTGGTAGTATAGGATCAAGTTTCAATAGATATTAAGACTCAGGATTATCTGCACTCTGTATATTCAGTAGATATAGATCAAGGAGAAATAGGTTTGTTTTGGTTGAGCCTGAAGGACTCAGATGTTCCTGAGTAGCTCAGAAGAATCCTGAAGACCAAAAGTCCCTGAAGGAGAAAAGTCCTGAAGATTGAAGATCCTGAAGACCAAAAGATCCTGAAGATTGTTTTGTACTGACCCAGAAAGACCCTGAACAAGCTACTTCGAGTTGAATAGTGTTTTGTTCATTCTTAGTACAAACAAACAGAATGTTATACATTCGTGGACATTAAGGAACATATCAGATCAATGTGGTTGACCAAAATAGAACCGTTTTATTTATCTCTGTTCAAAGAAAAATTTTGACCAATAAGGAGGCGACAACAACGTACTATACTGACACTGAAAGCGACATATCTCTAAAGAAATGTCAGGGCTGATATCTTCCAGTTCACAGAAGTTGGTGATTGGCTACGTGGCTGCATATTTTCTAATATATGCAAGGGTGTGTTCAAACCGTAGAAATAGTCGTTCATCAATAACTAAAAGAGGAAACCCTTGAAGTTGTCTCTCCAATGGATAGTTTTTCAAGAGTAAACTCTTAGTGAGTTGTCTATAAATACCAAGGCCTTGTTCACAACCAAGGTTACGGGAAATCAAAGCAACTCCAGAGCTCATTCGTATTCAAAGCATACATTGTGAAGAACTCGAAACCCTTAGAATTTCACAAGTGTTTCATCTTAGAAGAGAGCTCATTTACTTAGCCTAAATTCAAGAATATGCAAAGCTTAGTTAGAGATATCCTAGCCTTTTACTCGTGTTTGATTGTAAAAGGATATCTCACCTTAGTAGGAAACCAACCAAAACCCAAACCCTTTGATTAGTAGTTTGTGTGTGTAGTTGTTGGAGTAGTGAGATTTGTAAAGAGTGAGTAAGCTGCCTTTGTTCAGCTTGAAAGCTCTAGAGAAGAAGTTAGTAAGCTGCTTGTGTTCAATCTGAAAGCTTGTGTGTGTTGAGTTAGTAAGCTGCAGTAGTTCAACCTAAAAACTCGTAGTGGGAAGTTAGTAAGCTGCTGAGTTCAGTCTAAAAGCTTAAGGTAGTAGTAGTAGTGTGTTAAGGAATTTCTCTGAGGATCAGAGAGAGTGGACGTAGGAGCTTGAGTCTCTGAACCACTATAATTTGCTGTGTTGCTTGCTTTCTGTTTTGCATTTTATCCTGTTGCATATTTTCACTGAAAGCATACTCAGTTTTCTGATATTCAGTTGAAATCAATCCACTGAAGGTGCATTAATTTGATCACAACCTTAACCACTATTTCACTGAGAAAAAGATGATTTTCAGCAAAGTAAAATGAGTATAAACTTAGGGCCTACACATTCCGCATTCTAGATAAGCTAGTATAGATAGTTGTCAAACTGATCAACTCTCCTGAGTAGTCAGTAAGATCATTATCTACTCCAAGCTTATTTGGACTCTGTGTTAAAAAAGAAACTCAGAATCAGTTGAGCTAATTTGAAGTCTCTGAAAGCCGCTCAGTGTTACTGTCTCAGTAGACTTTGACTCAGGGCATTTTGTGCTTCTCAGAACTAACCTTCAGGACATCCTGACTCACTGATTATAGTGTTTTTACTGAAAAGTTTAAAAATCACTATACACGTGTATTTCCCCCCATACACGTGTAAGACTCGTTTACCTCGAGACCAACAGATTACATAAATTATTTTTTTTCTTAATTATGTAATTATAATTAAGGACCGAATTTCAAATTAGATGATATTTTTTATTTGACCAAGTCTTAATTAGTTTTTTTAAAAAAAGCTATAAAGATTAATTAAAGAGATAAAACAAATTTGCTTAATAGTAATTGATTTAATTATTCCCAAAAATCCAGGGATTGAGTTTTGATTCAGAATCTGAGTGTCCTAATAGTAATTTATGCAAATTAATTAAAATTGAATGGACTTTGACTTGATTTTTTGATAAATATATTATAAATCAATTATCATTAATTATGCATATTATATTTAACTAATGTAGGTATATTGATAAACAAATACACGATTAATCCATATTGTATTAGTACGCATCCTTCAAAAGTATTGGATATTGAAATTATCAAAATAATATTACTAACATCAAAACTTATAGATCAAATGGAAAAATATTCAAAATTTGTATATAAAAGAAGAACATACTATACATTGATAGGTTTGCAATTTAAAACATAAAGAAATTTATATTTCTAGAAAAAAAAACATAAAAAAAAGTGAAGATTATCTTTGCAAATGCATTTTTCAAATTTTCCAAACAGTTCACTTGTAATGGAAACCCTTGATCAGTGATATTCCGCAAATATGTTGATTAAATAAATGAACAATATTAAGGAGAATAGAATAGACTGGAAGAAACATCAAATGAAGATTGAAAGAACTAACATTTCACATGAAGAAAATATTATTTTTACCTTAATACATATAAGAGAATGGAAGTAGATGAATCAATATTAGAGACGACAAAATTATAAAAAGCTGCAAAATAAAATAAAAAAGAAAATAAAACAAAATATTCTTCATGCATTATATGATAACTAGCACGTAACCCCGCGTACTATGCGGAATTAAAATAAAATTATTAATTTTAACTGAAATATTTTAAATATTTAATTAATTTAATTACATGTATAATTTTTATATTTTAATATTATTTGTGTATATTTTCATTCATTTATTATTCTAAATTAGATGTCATACTCATTTTAGTTTTATATATTACGCAAAAACTTGTATGCAATATTGCATACAAGTGATATGTGCAATTGTATGTGAATTGGGTTATTTTTTTTGTTGGGAAATTTGTATTTAAGTTTTGATGGAAGTTCCAAAACAGGTTGTAATAGGACCGGTCGGACTGTTAATGATCGATGACTTAGAATCGATTAAGATGACCAAATTGAAATGTATAGATAGGCGATGTAAAGATAGGTCACATATTGAGGGGAACTCAATATGTATAGGTCAGGTCGAAGTATCAGATGACCCAGATAAGGTCAGATGATCAGAAGGCTAATAACAAAATCAGAAGAAAAGAAGTCAGAAGATCAGGTGAAGACAGAAGACACTGAAGACTCGGATGAACCTTAAGACTCAGATGAACCTGAAGACTCAGATAAACCTGAAGACTCAGATAAACCTGAAGACTCAGATGAACTCAAGACTCGGGATGAACTCGAAGACTCAAGAATAAAACCCAAGACTCAAGATGACCGAAGACATCGAGGCTCGAGTCACCAAGATCAAGACTACCAAAAGACCTAAAGACCTATATCAACCGAAGTCCCAGATATTGAGCTAAGACAATGCGATCGAAGACTCAACAAGGTAGATCGATCGCTTATCCGATCAAGTCACCACACTGGCGCCAACCAAAATGGTACACCGCGATAAGACTTAATCTTCTACAAAAGGAATATCAATCGTCTAACGAACAAATTACTGAAGTGCCGCCTCGCGAAGCCAAGGAGAAAGTGACACGTGCACAAAAAGAGCTGACGATACAGGATTCGACGCTGCGGACATAAACGGCGCTAATCATGCCTACGACCACACCGATAATCGGAGCACGTCACAATCATATCCTACAGCTTACCTAATATAGCCCGAAATTCAAATTGCTCTCCAACGGTTCTTTGATTTCGAGGTCTATAAAATGGGATCGATCTTCAAAATTGAAGAAGGGCGGACAAAAAAAGAACTAACACGGAGACACCGCAAAAGAAGCAAAAACTACAGCAAAATCTCCGCTCGAAGAACAGCATATTTGAAGATTATTCTTAGAGTGTTCATCCCATAGTTCTTAGCAAGAAATCCTATCCACTAGCATTTAGCTACATAAACACTTGGATAGATTTCCAGTTGGAACCACAACAAACCTATACCCAAACTCTAAGTTGGTTAAGTTTGTTACCGCAAGATTTCAGACTAGGGATTCTAGTTTCTGATATCTGGTTCGGTTGAGTGTGAACTCAATAAATATCTGTTGGGTGTTGGACTAACACATAAAACTAAGTCCAGTTGGTTAAGTTGGTGCCCCTGTGTTAAGGGAAGAGTGGACGTAAGATGGGTTTCGTCTGAACCACTATAAAATCTTGTGTGCATTTACTTGCTTTCTTATTGCTTTACACTATTCACACAACTGAGTTTAAAACTGCATACATATTCTAAGTTAAGCTCAGTCTGCACCAAGCAACTGATCTGATCAGGTTGACATCTTAGTTAGCCGGTTGAAAAACTGACTTAAGAATTTGAATTGATAAACTGGTTTTTCACATGGGTATTTACAAGCTTCCGCACTCTTAGTTAAACTGACAAGATATCAAACTGGTCTGCCCCCAGGCACTCAGTAAGATTGAACATCAGTCCAAACTGACTCACTAGCACTTTGATCAGGCAATCTGCAAATCACACCTAATCCGCACGAAAAGTTTTCAGAAGTCTATTCACCCCTCCCCTCTAGACTTCTGCCCTCACAAAACCCGTTCGGGACCTACAAGTGGTATCAGAGCAGTGGTTCTACAGACCACTGGCTTTGAGTATCATCGATTCTTGAGGAAGAATCTTTGTGGTCATTTGAACAGATCTTGAAAAACCATTTTCAAAACTCATTCGTTTTCAAAATCACTCAGCATGGATAATACCTCTGGTATGTATCATGATTTGCCTAAGTTTTCAATTGATGAGTATGCAGATTGGACTATATACATGTGCAACCATCTGTGATCGATAAGCGGCAGAATGATGGAAGTCATTGAACGAGGACCCATCATCATATATCACGACAACCCAGCGGTTGGAGGAGATCCAGATCATGCACCTGGAAGTCTTGTTCGAAAAAGTCCAGCCTTGATGGATGCAGAAGAAAGAAAGCTGTATACTCTAGATACAATCGCCAGGCATATAATCATGAAGACGATGGATAAAGTCACCAAAGAGAAGATAGAGTATCTCAAAACAGCAAAACAAATGTGGGATACTCTTGCTGAGATATGTGAAGGAAATGATCAGATCAAAGACAACCGACTACAAGCTGAACTGGTGAAGTTTGAAAAACTCAAAATGTTGCCCAACGAGACCATCAACGAGCTCGATGGGAGGATCACCATGTCAGTAAATAAGCTACGAGAACTTGGAAGAGAGATGTCAGACAAAGACATCAATTATAGGATCTTAAGATCTCTCACCAAGAAATGGGACATGAAAGTCACGGTAATCAATGATTTCCAAGACATTTCCAAGATGAAGCCAAGTAGCTTATTCCTAAGCCTTAAAGCCCATGAGTTCAATTTAATCGAAAGAGGGTAAGCAGATGAAGACGAGATGCCTACTGAAGCCTCAACCTCCACATTTAAATCAGTTGCATTCAAAGCAACCAACAGCAGATCAAAGGCCACTGAACCTGTTGGAAACATCATAAGCCAAGCTGAACAGATCGCTTTACTTACCAGAAAACTTGAAAGATCAAATATTCAACTCAGTAAGTATCGCAGATTCTACAAGGATTATCAAGACAAAAGGAATAGGAGGCCAACTGACAGATCACTAGAAAGGAATAGATCTGATGACCGAAGGGATCACAGAGACGATAAAAGAGATGATCGATAAGACGAGAGAAGAGATAACAGATCTGACAGAAGGAGTTCTGACTACAATCAGAAAGGGAAGTCACCTGACAGATCCTACAGACGAAGTTTCTCACCTGGCGAGAGGAAGTTACGTGGATCGTGGATCATGCTTCAATCGCTTGAAACTGTGTCACTCTGACTCCGATCGCCAAGACGACTCGAGAAAGGGAAGAGAAGCGGAACAAAAGAGAGCTACGCTTCAAAGACAGAAAAGCCATGGTTGTTGACACATCAGGAATTGATGATTCCTATCTACCTTCTGAGGATTCTGGCTACTCATCAGTAGAAGATTTCTGTTTGATAAGCAGTGCTATTGATTTCCTCAACCATGAAGATCTGGTATTCTCTTCGGATGACGATGAAATCCTCGATGGCGGGGAGGAAGACCAATCTGAGGTAACCTCCAAACCTTCTGCTTTTTCAATTTCCACACCAGCTATTATTAGCCCACCTCTGGAGAGATTGACTTGCAGCTCTACTCCGAGCAATTGCTTGATGATCTCTCCGATGTAGTAAACACTTATACAATAGTGGAAGGCTGAAAATGACAAGCTAAGGATCAGAAATAATCAGCTTGTTAAAGAGAATGTCGATAAGAAAGCAAAAATCGAAATCGAAATCACCAAACCGCTCGAAGGTAATCGAGGAACTTAACGCTCAAGGTTAAATCTTCGAGCAGGAGAAGCAGATCAAAGATCGATTAGCAATCAACAAAAACAAAGAAGTCGATGATTTCAAAATCTCGCAAGCTAAGTTTGATGAGCTATTCCGACTACATGAGAGTCTAAAATCTATCGAGGATAGTTTGCGCAAGAAAATAGAGGTTTTCACGAAGTCATCAAAAACCGTTCAAGATATGAACACCTATTTTCGAACGCCGACTAACAAGAAGGGTATTGGGTATGAGAACCCCTCTACATCCTCAAAAGCCCCGTTTGGTTCACTTCAGAAGGGTGTAATCAAACAAGTCTCTGACAAAGATACACAAAAAGCTAAAAATGTATCTGATAAGGGAAAGAGAGACTCTTTGTGCAAGTAAGGCAAGTGCCTAATCGAAAAAGGAACGTAAATGGACCCTAATCGATTAAGCATCACCGAGGAATCAACGAAGAACCCTTTTTTCGAAGAAACCTCAACTCGATCGGCCAGATTAGGTGTCAGAAGAGACAACCTGTAAAAAGGAAATCTAATCTGAGACCCAATCGAGGTCAGCTGCCTAATAAGCAAGCTATAGGTAAACTGCAAAGACCATCTATGTCAAAGAGATATGAATCTTTTAATGGTAGCAGTCGTACCTACCCTTATAACCAGAGACCTAGGGCTACTGCACCTGAGCCACACTGGGTTAAAGGAAGACAAAATATAAAGAAAAATCCCTAGTCTTCTGATTCACCCAAGGCTCACACGAATAATCAAACAAATCAGAAAGCATATAAAGAGACTTATGATTATGTTGATATGTATGGGAGACAAATCAGACTTGATCTATCGACACAATAGAAGTGCCTGTTTTGTGGATCCCTAAATCCACCACTAACCCCTCAGGACCCAATTCCAAAGGGGTACCTAAAGCCTGATTCGATTGCAGGTTCGCGTGGGATTGGCCAACAAAAAGGTGTACAAGCAACTATCTAGTACATCGATAGTGGATGCTCAAGGCACATGACTAGAAGCAAACATCTCCTTAGCTCTTACAAAGAACAAAAAAGGTTTGACGTGTACTCTTTTTCGGTGATGATAACTTTGGTTTTACCAAAGGATTGTAACCCAGAGAATGATGATGTACAAATGGCGGAGTCTCATATGTCGAAGGATTAAAGCACAATCTACTATCAAGATCACAATTTCGAGACAACGGATTCAGCGTTGAGTTCTCGAGCGACAAATGTACGATTAGAAATCGAGCTACTCAACAAATCTTGCTAAGCGCTCAAGGAAAGACACGATCTACACAAATTAGATTGGAGCAGTTGCCCAAGAAATGCATGCTTAATTGTTAAGAGTTCCAAGAGTAGCGGTTGGGTGCGGCAAAAAAAGAATGAGTCATCCGAACTTTAAGACTCTTAACAAGATAGCTAGGGTGCCTTTTGGTTGAAGGACTTCCGAATGAAGTATTCTCAAAGGATCGGACATGTGCCGATGTCGGAAGGAAAACAAGTTAAAGCTTCATTCAAAGGAATACGGACCAACATTCAATGAAATCAAGAATCGCTCCATATGGATCTATTAGGACCGATTACCGGTCGATCTCGATGAGATTTAAATATACTCGTAATCGTGGATGATTATTCCAAGTTTACTTTGGTTGTATTCTTATACAAGAAGAACGAGACAATGACAAAGATACCCGAGCTGCTCAAGAAACTACAAAACGAAAAGGGTGTCAGCATAGTAAAAATCAGATCAGATAAAGGTACAGAGTTCCTAAATTCCTTTATTACTGATTTTTGCACTAAGTTTGGTATACAGCATTAGACGTCAGCTACAAGAACGCCACAACAAAATGGAGTAGCAAAACGGAGAAACAGAACTCTCAAGGAAGCTGCTCGCACTATATTAGCTGAACATGCGACACCAAGCCGTTTCTGGGCAGAAGTAATCAACACTGCATGCCACACTCAGAACAGATGTTCTCTGACAAAGACTCACTTCAAAACACCCTATGAACTGTGGAAGGGCAGAATACCTCGTGTTTCTTACTTACATGTTTTTGGGTGCAAGTGTTTTATTCACAACAATGGGAAAAGTCAGTTGAAGACTTTTGAGGCCAAGTCATATTAGGGTATATTCTTAGGATATTCCTCATCCAGCAAGGCTTTCAGGGCTTACAACAAACGAACCCTAGTTATGGAAGAAACACCCCATGTGGTCTTTGATGAGACATCTTCTGAACAAGAGAAAACTGCCTCAGAACAAGACGTACCAGATCAATCGATACCTGATACGCAGAAAATGGATCAGCTAAGTATCAAGGAGAAAGAAGTTGAACACGTAACAGTGTATATTCCAGAACTTAATCTTGCTGATTCAACAGGTCAATCAGACCCTAAGGTACGCACAACTGTCAGTGAAGAAACTGCATACCGAGATAAAGATCAATCGAACCATCGGGTTCGGGGAACTCTGAAGTTCCTACTTAATGACATCAAGACATGATGAGTCCAACATCAGCTGAGACATGTCCTTATCAAGTGGATCATAATTCTGCACCACTCCCAATCACTAGTAATGAACTACTATCAGAAATGGATGATGTTCTCCAAATAGACACAAATTAGAGTAGAAGGACCTGGATTACCAGTCATCCAACTGATCTGATTATCGGAGACCCATCTGATAGAGTCAAAACTAGACATCAGATTGGTGAAAGTGCCATGTACTGTTGTTATATCTGTCTTTTGAAGGAACCAACTACAAAGAGAGGAAGCTCTACAAGACTTAAGTTTGGATTCTAGCCATGCAAGAGGAGCCGAAGCAGTTTGAGAGGAATCAAGTTTGAAACCGGTGGATGGACCAACTCATCAAGATATGATTAGCACGAAGTGGGTATTCAAGAACAAGAGAGATGAGAATAATGTCATAATTCAGAATAAGGCAAGACTTGTTGCTAAGGGGTATTCACAATCGAAGGAATTGATTATGATGAGACCTTTGCACCGGGGGCTCTTTAGAAGCCATTCGCTATTTTTGGCATATATGCTGCCCACAGAGGGTTCATCAGGTATCGATGGACGTAAAGAGTGCATTTTTAAGTATTCACAATCGGAAGGAATTGATTATGATGAGACCTTTGCACCGATCGCCGCTTTAGAAGCCATTCGGGCTATTTTCGCATATCTTTGCCCTGAGAGGGTTCATTGTGTATCGATGGACGAAGAGTGCATTTTTAAGCGGGGTACTAAAGAGAGGAAGTTTATGTTGAACAACCTCCGTGCTTTGAAAAAAGGCAACTAAGTGTACCGATTTAAGAAAAGCTCTTTATGGTTGAAACAACTCCTCGAGCTTGGTATGATACACTCTACCGATTCTTGATAGAAGTGGATTCACTAAAGGAATAGTGGACATAACCTTATTCGAATAGAAGATGGAGAAGATATTTCGATGGTTGATTTATGTGGACGACATCATCTTCGGATCTCCCAACAAGAAGCTGTGTGAGAAGTTCAGCAAATTGATGCAAGGGAAGTTCGAGATGTCCATAATGGGCCAGATGAATTACTTTCTGGGTTTACAAGTCAAGCAGAGTACATAAGGGATATTCATCGCCAAAGGAAATACACAAGGAATCTACTGGCCAAGTTTGGAGTTCAACATTGCAAGGAAGCCAGAATTCCCATGATGACCGGGTTCAAGATGGATCCAGATGAAGATGGTCAGAAAACTAATCAGAAAGAATATAGGGCTCTGATTGGATCTCTACTATACCGATCGCCCGCCAGACCAGATATCACATTTGCAGTAGGTGTATGCGCCAGATTTCAAGCAAATCCAATGCAAAGTCACCTAGAAGCAGCTAAGCGGATTCTCAAGTATCTGAAGGGGACAGTAAACCTTGGTTTATTTTACCCATCAGATGGTAATCTAGGCTTAGTGGGTATTCGATTACGACACGGAGGTTGCGAGAATCGACAGAAGTCAACCTCGTGTTCATGTCGGTTCGGGAAATAAACCGATCTCTTGGTTTTGAAGAAGCGGACATCGATTCGACATCTACTACCGAGAATATATGGTCTGCGGGAAGTCATTTGTTCTAAATCTGCTCGCTAAGTCGGCCAAATGAGGGATTACAACATCGTAGCTAAGAACGTACCTATATTCTGTGACAGTAATAGTGCTATTGCAATCACTCAGAATCTTGTTCTACATACAAGATGTAAGCACGTGGATGTCAGACACCATTTTATCAGAGATCACGTTGAAAAGAAGAATATCAGAATGGAAAAGATCCATACTGACAAGCAGAAAGCTGATATTTTAACTAAGCCGCTAGCTGAGATCAGATTCAAATAATTATGCAACGAGCTAGGGCTTCTGGATCTCGGAGAAAGTGCACCAAAAATGATTCGTGGACTGATCTCTAGAACCAGAGGGTTAAAAGACTAACCAGGTTAAGGGGAATCAGTTGAGTTAGAAATCTCAATTGATCAGACAACCAGACGAGGAGCCGATCTGAAGTTCAGACAAGTAGCCGATCTAAAGTTCAGACAAGGAGCAGATCAGTTCAAGATATATCAGATTAAGGGGGAACTGATCAGATTGGAAGATTACTTTATAAGTCGATTAAAGCTACAGTAAACAAGCAAGTCGTACAAGTTGAAAGCTACAGATCGCATAAGTCAGAAGAGGCAACACAATAATGAAATAACATAATTTTTCATTGATAAGGACCCGGAGGTCAGATTTACAAGTTACAAGTGATATCACAAGCTACCTACAAGCTATCTTCAAGTGGTATTACAAGCTTCAAGTACAAGAAGACCCGGAGGTCATTACATAAACCATAAACCCTAAGCCAACCCAAGGCAGGGAAGGAGAGAGAGAGATTTTAAAAGCTGATGCTCTTCTTCTCTCC
Source organism: Stenogyne calaminthoides (assembly GCA_037126765.1). Taxonomy (NCBI): domain Eukaryota; kingdom Viridiplantae; phylum Streptophyta; class Magnoliopsida; order Lamiales; family Lamiaceae; genus Stenogyne; species Stenogyne calaminthoides. The sequence goes on from JBBCBC010000027.1 coordinate 23,588,621, forward strand.
GACCCAGGGGGCACAGAGAAGCTTCTAGAATCCTGAAAGCCACTCTTGGAGCTTCGAAGTAAGGAGCGAGAGCGAGCCTTGAAGGATCTTTAATCTAGGAGCCCTTAGACTTGAAATCAATGGGCTCTCCAGCTGTTAAATGGGACACAGTGCCACAGGTTTGGTCACAAGGACCAAACAGACACTAGTGTCACATGCAAATATTGAGTTTGATACACAAGATCGTATATCAAACTCATGTTTTGTTTGTGATCGGGTCGTTGATGCTAATTCCGCTATCTCGATAGCGCATAAGGTGCATACGGTTAGGAGAAGTGCCTTCTCATTTGCCTTTTTAGCAGATCCGCCTCCACGGTGGTAAAAAGCTTTGCATTGATCGTATGTGTAATCTTAGATGACGAATTAAAAAACAAAGTGTGAAGGAACACACATGGTTGATTTGAGAAGCTGAATTCATTGGAAAAGGGTTAAAGGTTTTCACTAGAAGTTTCACCGGAAATAAGGAAATCATCGGAAAGGCATGAAGTATATGCTAAAGAAGCTGAATGGTTTATGTTGTGTTATTTTTGCCTAACACCCCAAGTTAATTTATAGAAGAAAATTAGGGGTACAAATGCAAATTTATTTTCTCAGAAGACCTTAAGAGAAATTTGCATCGACAACGTGTAAGGAACATGCGGCTAATGGTTGGATGAGTTGACGGTGTGAGTAATCACAACGTATCTATGCCATTATTACGGAATGTCAAATCGCACCGATTTGGGAATCGAGGCAACTTTTTGACTCCCCAAAGCAAATGCTTTGGCGGGAGTTTGACTTAAGTGCATAGTAAATGCGGGCTGAATAGAAGAAGATTGAAGAATGAAGTGAATCAGATAAGTGCATCAGATGAGAAAATCAGATAAGTGGATCAGATAAGTGACGAAGTGCTTCACACAGGAATCTGATCAGATAAGTAAGATATTGTTGGGAAATGCTTAAGGCTACCATCAGTAAGGTCAACAAGCACCAGATCAGATCACAGTGGTAACTGGTTGATTACAATATCAATCAGTCAGATACGTTCTCTTATTTATCCATTTCTGAATAACTTATATGCGTTATTTAAATAAATTAATTTTACTCTGTTTTCACTTTATGACGCATGCTCTGCAAATCTTTTAATGCGGACTTGGGAATGTATTTTTAATGCGTTTTATTGCGAATTTTCGAGTCCAAAATACGAGAAGACTACTTTTCTCAACCGTGCGATCAAAATACTTTTTGGCCTACTAATCTCAGCCACCGATTTCAAAACACGGATACTTGAGTACTTTGGAAAGTTGTGCAAAAAGGTTTTCACTCGTTTTCTATAAAGTCCAAATCTTTCTCAGAAAACTTCTTTCCAATACTTCGTCTTCTCAAAGCTCTTTAAAGCTCAAAACTTTCAAAATCTTCAGAGAATTACTTTCGAAATCAATTGATTCTTTTCTTACGATTTCTCAAATCCTCGAATCAATTTCTGGTAATTTCTCGTTTAAATATTGCTTTATTTCAATTCACTCTGGTACCTAGGTTTACAAGTCGTGATGATATGTTTCTGTAATTTTTATAAGATCTATACGCTTACTTGCTAAATTGATGCTAAGATTACTGGTTTGACTGAATTTATTGAGATATCTTACTCAAACTAAACATCAATTTTCATATCGTACAGAAATGGCATATCTAATTCCACGACCGGGCCAAGGGAAAAAGTTCTGCAACTTTGCATCGATGAAGAAAGACATCATTGATGAGAAGTATGTAGTATTCACCATCACCTCAGATCCTGAATCACTAGAAATTCTGGAGTGCTTGCGAGCGTGTGGGCTAGAACGATATTGCTCTACACATCAGAACATCGTCCACACCCATGAAGCCCTTGAATTTTTTATACAATCTACAGAGGGATAAAGACATTGATGTTGACCTGAAAGTGCGAGTGTCGAATGACGATCTCCAGAGGATATTCGGCCTAACTCGAGAAAGCATCAATCCAGAGACCTACACGACTGATGTAGGAGAAAAGGAATTTCTTGAAGCCGAGTTATTGAGACCAGCAAATAAGGAGAACACGACGAACGTCAAATCCTCCTATCTGAAGAGAAAATATCGCCTTCTCCTTGAAATCGTTCAGAAGGTGATCATGTGATCAACTTATAGTCTTGATGCTGTCACTTCGTATAAGATCAGTGTCATGGCTGCAATAATAAAGAAGGCTTCAGATATAGATTGGTTGGGTATGGTCAAGGCACGATTGAGGAAAGACTCTGGGAAGTTCGAACTGATCCAGAGCAATGTAGTGTGCTTATCTTCTAAGTGCTCCTTCATCCACAAAATCTCAATCATTCTGTCAGATAAGCTGCCACAGAACTACGAATGGAATGAGAATGGAGCAAAGATATATCAAGCAAAGCACAAGGCCATATTGGGCAAGGATGAGTCCCTACCTGGACAATCTGATGAAGATCCAACTTCTTATGTGCCCAAACCCAAGGGAGAAAATAAAGGAAAAGATAAGGCAACTGCATCATCTGAAGCACAGGGAACGGACATTCCGGAAAAGAGGATGAAGAGGAAGGATCTGGCCAAGAAACCAGATGCTCAGCGGAAACGTTAGCAAGTTCTGAAGACTACTCCAAGTTCTGCCCAGCAAGTTAGCAGAACAAAAGATCTGATGCAAGTGGAATCAGAAGAGGAGATAGCAGTCCGCTCTGTTCCCACTACCAGAGAAGTAAGGGAAGAGCAGATGACCGCAGCAGAAGGAGAGAAATCTGTCAGAAGGACAGAAGTGAAGCAATCTGAGGAAGAATCACCATCTGATTCTCTGCCTCTCACCACGATCTTCCAGAGAGCAAGATCGTCAACGCCCACTTCCAAATCACCATCACCCTCTCCTTACAAAACCTTCTCACCCTCACCCTCACCTATCAGATCACCCAGATCTCCCACACCACCAATCAATGAACCTGTTCAGAAAACTGAACACCCTCAAAATGCTGAAAATGAACCACAAATATCCCAATCTCCAAACAAGTCACAAGCACCTGAGAGATCTGACAAGCGAGTGTCCATCTCTCATAATCCCTTCAACACCAGAACCGTGCTTGCTTCACCTATTTCAGAAAGCCCCATCATAAGGATAATGAAGCAACATATCAAGGAGTATCTGTTGGAGCTGTGCCCTGAATTGGATCAACATCCTGGCATCCAGCAATAAATAGAAGAGATTGTGTTCTGGAGGGATATCAGACTGAAAAGCATTGAAGAATTTCTGATTCTCATGACATCTCTGGCATCAGATTTCTTTGTAGACTTGGAGATGAAATGCTTAAACACTGTTGGGATTGAAAGTGCTGTTGAATTGGCATCTGATGATGATATCAGATGGTTGATTCACGAAAGGTTTGGAATTGCTGATAACAGGGAGGAAACCGTTCAACCTCCTGTAGATCATGAGGGAGCTGCCGATGAACCAAGAATGGGTGCTGCAGATGAGACCCGACTTGGCAAGGCTTCAACATCTGACCAGACTGCTACGATGAGCTCTTGATACCCTAGATCTTTATACTGAGAAGATTCAGGATGGGATCAAGACTGCTATTGAAGATAAATTCGCAGCGCTCACAACAGATCTGATGAAGCGATTTTAAGAAGAGCAAGCAAAACTAGTTGACATAGAAAGACGTCACACAGTTGGGATGCACAATGCCATCCTCTCTGAAGTTATACAACTAGTTAATCCTCTTGCCGAGAAGCTAAGTCTCCAGTTTAACAAACTCAAGGTTCAGACAGATATGCTCAATCAGACACAGTTACTATTGGAGAATGTCTGGACATCCTTGGAGAAAACTGACAACCACATGGATATGGGTTGGAAACAATTTATAGCTTCTACAGAACTAGCAAGACGGGATATCGAAGTTGCTCTCAGACGCTTCTTGAAACCTGCACCTTCTGCCACCGTTCAGATCACTCCTCTTGTTGTCGAGGAACTCAGAGAGGAGATCACACGGCAATTCAATGCTCTGAACCGCAGGATGTCCAACCTCTTTGATGAAACCAAAAAGGGGGAAGGACAAGAGAATAAAGAAAAGAAAGAAAAATAGACACAGTTGGTAACAATTACATCTCTACCGTAAAACCATCAGATTCGACTTGCAAAACCCACTTCATCTATTGATCTCAATTCTTTCAAGTAAAACAAACTGTGGAGCAACATGGCAAAAGAGATTATCGAAAGGTAAAATTGCTCTTTTCAGAGGTTATTGCCGAGTCGATTAAGATTGAAGACTTTTCTTCGCTCGTACAGAAAAGAATGGAAACTGATGATCAGGCCAAGAGCCTTGAACTCGCTAAGAAATTAGCTGAAGAAGACGAACAAGGAGAATTTGAGCAGACTCTGAGGAGAAAGAAAGGCAAAGGCAAGATGATGAAAGCAACTGCGGAAGATAAGAGACAAGGCCAACCATTCTCTACCAAAAGCCAGATGACTCCTGAACAAGTTCAAGAGCAAACAAGACAGAGAATTAGAGAGGCCGCCATCAAAAAGTAGAAGTTAGCAGAGGCTAAGGGACTGAACATCTCTTACATCCGAAGGAAGAGGAAGAACGAAGCTGCAGCAGAGGAGATTGCTTGGGAGAAGAATGCCCTTCCAGCACCTGTTAAAGACATCCTCTGTGCACGGCTAGATCTGCTTCCAGAATGGGATCAGATCAGAGGAGAATGGTTATGTGACGTACACATCCGGGAGAAGATTCGATTCATCAAAAATCGAATCGAAAAATGATGATGAATTCGGGCGGTTAGAAATGATGTATCCGGACTTCTACCGACGGATGATGAAAGAAGGGAAAATCATGTCACTAATACGAAGCTCCACCCTTTGAACTACTCCTTCCACCTTTTCTGCGTCCGGATAAAAAAAGCTAGATGTTTGTAAAAATTCAAAAATGCCTACTATGGATTTGCTGAAAAATGAGGGATCCATAGAAGAGAAGATCTGGACAAACTAATGCAAAGGATGTACAAGATGTTTGGCATCCCCAAAGAGCTGCAAATGTTCAAGTACACCTGAGGAAGACAACTTGGAATCAGATGATAGGTACGCTTTTCATGTATTCTATAATGCACACACCTATCTGAATGAAACATTTCTCTCTCTGATTCTAAGACAACATCTCATTGTCTTCTGAAATATGTACTGCATTTCATTATCTGCATTTATATTCATGGTATCTGATTTTCTGATTAAGTGTTTTGGTTCCATCAAAAATGGGGAAATGGTTGGGAAATTTGTATTTAAGTTTTGATGGAAGTTCCAAAACAGGTTGTAATAGACCGGTCGGACAAGTTGGGATCGATGACTTAGAATCACATTAAGATGACCAGCTGAAATGTATAGATAGTTGATGTAAAAGATAGGTCACATATTGAGGGGGAACTCAATATGTATAGGTCAGGTCGAAGTATCAGATGACCCAGATAAGGTCAGATGATCAGAAGGCTAAGAACAAAATCAGAAGAAAAGAAGTCAGAAGATCAGGTGAAGACGTAAGACATCAAGACTCGGATGAACTCGAAGACTCGGATGAACTCAAGACTCGGGATAAACTCAAGACTCGGATAAACTCAAGACTCGGGGATGAACTCAAGACTCAAGAATAAACTCAAGACTCAAAGATGATCGAAGACATCGAGGCCGAGAGTCACCAAGATCAGAAGACTACCAAAAGACCTGAAGACCTATATCAGCCGAGTCTGCATATTGAGCTAAGACAATCTGCATCAGAAGACTCAACAAGGTAGACTGATCAGTTATCTGATCAAGTCAGCTCACACCTGGCGTCAACCAAAATGGTACACCAGACAAGATGAATCTTCTACAAAAGGAATATCAATCGTTTAACGGACAAATTAATGAAGTGTCGCCTCGCGAAGCCAAGGAGAAAGCGACACGTGCACAAAAAGAGCTGACGATACGGGATTCGACGCTGCGGACATAAACGACGCTAATCATGCCTACGGCCACGCCGATAATCGGAGCACGTCACAATCATATCCTACAACCTACCTAATATAGCCCCAAAATTCAAATTGCTCTCCAAGGGCTCTTTGATTTCGAGGTCTATAAATGGGATCGATCTTCAAAATTGAAGAAGGGCGGACAAAAAAAGAACTAACACGGAGACACATAAAAGAAGCAAAAACTACAAGCAAAATCTCCGCTCAAGAACAAAGATATTTGAAGATTATTCTTAGAGTGTTCATCCCATAGTTCTTAGCAAGAAATTCTATCCACTAAAGATTTGGCTACATAAACACTTGGATAGATTTCGGTTGGAACCACAACAAACCTTTACACAAACTCTAAGTTGGTTAAGTTTGTTACCGCAAGATTTCAGACTAGGGATTCTAGTTTCTGATTTCTGGTTCGGTTGAGTGTGACCTCAATAAATATCTATTGGGTGTTGGACTAACACATAAAACTAAGTCCAGTTGGTTAAGTTGGTGCCCCTGTGTTAAGGGAAGAGTGGACGTAAAGCGGGTTTCGTCTGAACCACTATAAAATCTTGTGTGCATTTACTTGCTTTCTTATTGCTTTACACTATTCACACAACCGAAGTTTAAAAGCGCATACATATTCTAAGTTAAGCTCGATCGCACAAGCAACCGATCGATCAAAGTTGACATCTTAGTTAGCTTTGTTGAAAAAACCGACTTAAGAATCAATTGATAATGGTTTTTCACACGGGTATTTACAAAGCTTCCGCGACTCTCGGTTAAACCGACAAGATATCAAATGGTGCGGCCCGTGCACTCAAGAAGATTGAACATCGATCCAAATGACTCACTAGCACTCGATCGAGCAATCTCGCAAATCACACCCGATCCAAGACGAAAAAGTTTTTGAAGTCTATTCACCCCTCCCCTCTAGACTTCTGCCCTCACAAAACCTGTTCGGGACCTACATTTTTAATTTTTGCGGGTCAGGCTTCGGATTCGAGTTAGGGCATTCTATTTCTTCTTCGTCGCCGTGCAGCAATAGACGCCAGATTTCTTCTTCTTCCTCGCGTTCCCAACAAACGCACCAGATCTCAATTGATTTTCACGGGCGACGTCTCTAGGTTTTTCCTTCTCTTCTCTTGTTCTTCTTTTTCCTCTTTAAATCTGTTATTTTAGACTGAGGTTTTTTTTCACGATTGTACTGATTTTGTTCATGTAGTAACACTCTTCTCTTGTACAGGTTTTTTTTCGCGATTGTACTGGTTTTGTTCATGTGGTAACACGTTTTTCTTCATAGGGTAACACTTTTTGTTCATGTAGTAACTTATTTTTTTAGTAATATGTAACACTGTATACATGTCATAATACTATGTGAACAATGTGTTACCCTATGAACATTTATGTGTTACGTTATGTTTTAATACGTGTTACGTAATATATGAAGTTATTTCAATATAACAATGTAGTAACACTTATACATAGATGTAGTAACACACAAAAATCTGACTAAAAAATTAAAAATTAAAAATTATGTGCTCAATAAGAATTGAACCTGCGACAAAGTGCATTAACAACACACCTGACCACTAGGCTACAACACATATTTGATAAACATATCATTCAATAAATATATATTGGTCTGCCCAAACTCGGCCCAAACCCACGAATTTTTCAATTTTTGCCTTATTTGTTAGCACATAACTGTTGGAAAATTTGTATTTTTGATGGAAGTTCCAAAACAGGTTGTAATAGGACCAGTCAGACCTGTTAGCTCACTGATGAACTAGATATCAGGTTAGGATAACCAGCTGAAATGTATAGACAACTGATGTAACAGATAGGTCACATATTGAGGGGGAACTCAATATGTATAGGTTAAGTCTTGAAGATAAGAAGATCAGGTAGTCAGCTGATCAAGTGAAGTCGTGAAGCCGAAGACTCAGAACACCTGAAGATCAGATGACCATCAGAATACAAGACAAGAAGACCAGAAGACCTACATCAGGAGAATGAAGTAGAGTATGCAAGTTGTGCTACGACAACCTGCATCAGAAGACTCAATCAGGTAGACTGATCAGACTGGACTGATCAGGTCAGCTCAAATCAGGTGACAACCAGAAGTTCACCAAGTCATACGAGTTAATCAGACACGAAGAATGTCAACCTAAGTTGGAAAATCAAACACTGAATAAGTGTACTTGATAACCAATGAGAGTAAGACACGTGTGTACGGAGCTGACATTGCAGGACGAAGTGCTTCAGAGTCAAACGACTAGAAAGGACAAACATACATGCTTTCGGCCATGCCGCCTCTGCACACATCAAATCGTGCCTGCAAACCTACCTAAAATAGGCCAAAATTTGAATTGCTCTCCAACGGCTAGTTCGATTTCGTGTCTATAAATATGGGATCAACCTTCATAGTAAGGTTACGGAAATAATCCACAAGCTCAAGCAAAGCTACATTTCCGCACCAAGAACACAAGATCAAGCAAATATTCTAAGTGTTCATCCCATAGGTTCTTAGCAAGAATTCTTATCCTCTAGCTTTAGGCTATTCATATACTAGGATAGAATTCTAGTTGGAACAAAACAAATCTTATACCCAAACCAAAGTTAGGTTAAGTTTGTTTAGCAAGATTTCAGACTAGGGTTTCTAGTTTTGATTTCTGGGATTGGTTGAGTGAGAACTCTTGAAACATCTGTTGTACTGTGTTGGACTAACACATTAATTAAAGTCCAGTTGGTTAGTTGGTGCCCCTGCTGATAGGGAAGAGTGGACGTAGGACAAGTTGTCCGAACCACTATAAAAATCCGGTGTGCATTATCTGATTTACCTACTTTACACTTTGCACACTACCTGTTTAAGCTTTGCATGTATATTCTAAGTCTGAATCAGATTTGCATCAAGCAACTGATCTGATCAGCTTGACACTTTGTCATCTGATTCAAAACAGATAACTTAGAAACCTGATTTAACAAACTGGTTTTTTACACAGGTAAAACTTAGCTTCCGCACATCAGTTAAAGTGATAGACACCGAACTGATCTGCCCCAGGCGATCAGTAAGTTGGATATCAATCCAAACTAATTCACTTGCACTCTGATCAGGTAACTTGCTTATCACACCTGATCTCACGCAAAAGTTTTTCAGAAGTCTATTCACCCCTCCTCTCTAGACTTCTGCCCTCACAAAAACCCATTCGCGACCTACAATAACACTATGGTGTAATATTTTACAAGATTCATACTCTATATATTATTTAAATAATATGTGTCGTTTTGACATTTTCACCCATCATTATCTCATATATACCATGATTACTTTTCATGGTTGAGGGGACTTTTCATAGTTAATAAATTTTTTTATTTTTCTACATTATGTTGTGAATAATATTTCCAGTCAATAGTATTTATTGTTATAAATATTAATTATCAAAAATTAAAGTTAATGTTGGCATAAGAAAATTTAAATGATCATGAAAATTAATTATTATGGGTATATATGATATAATGAGGGGATAAAATAATCAGAACGATATTTATTATATAAATATTCTGAAAGACTAAAAAGATATTAAGAAGAATGAGAGGGAGTAATTTAGAATAAAAAAATGAATGAGAATATACACATATAATATTAGAAAAAAAATAATTGAATTAATCAAACTAATAAATATTTGAAGTATTTAGTTTAAAAGTAATAATATAAAAATTATTATCAATCTCGTGTAGACGTAATATGTCAGGTTAAATGCTAGTGATATTTAAAAATAGATAAGATGGAGTATAAATTTATAAATTATGGAGTATGTATTTAATATAAATTAATGTATATATTTTGAAGATTCAGTATTTTAAATATAGAAACCATATAAATAGGGGGTGATTCAGAATTAATATATAAGAGATAAATGGAAGGTAAATATCAAAATTAAATAAATGAATGATTAAAATTAAAAATAAAAAATTAATAATAATACTATAAATAATTTCTCACAGAAATTCAGAGATTTGAAATAAATTCACCGTATGAATTGGGGGTGATTCGCGGATGTTGCAGGGATGTTGTTCCATTTGTTGGACAATATTTTGCACAACATCATGAATTTGCAGTTTCTCCTAACACTGACTCTGATTTAATAGACATGTCTTTCTATGTTTCCTACATTGCAGATTGATCACAATTCGGTTATATTGTCAGGCGGTTGCATTGTGGATGAATGAGAATAGAAAGATCGTGGGTGGTTACACTAAGATCATGAATTTGATGGTGGAGACTTTCTAGGCTAACTAAACTGTGCCTAGTGGATTGAACAATGCAGTTGATTCCAATGTCTATATATACACTATATTGGTCGAAGTTCAAGTTTGAGGAAAAATGAAATACCATTTGCTCTACTCCAAACATTAGAGAGTAACATCCAAGTCATAACAGAGAGTACAACCGAATGTATTTGTAACATCTACGAGTGTGAGGGTCGGTGTTATTCTATTTGTACTGGTTGAATGAATCTTATCATTCCCATCAGTATTGATTTTATCTTATTAGATCAAGTTTTAGGTTGAATAAGATCACTAGTTACTTGATTGAATAGATTTTTTTTGGTGTGTGGTTTTTCACTACACCTTTTAGGATCTTGTAAGAGGTTCTTTTGTATCTCACTATTTGTTATAGCGATGTTTTTAACCATGAGATTTGTATAGTATGAATTAAGACTACACACAATTTTGAAATTATTTGCACTGTATTTTTAATACTTCCGCTATCATATGTTGTTTTACATGTTGCATTACATATTCAACAACACTCTGAAAATACACGCACACACACTTTCAAACACAATATCAAGAGAACATACATGAAAGAAGAAGAGAAAAAAAGTGAATGAATAGAAAATTAATGATAGATGTGACAATTTATAAAAAAATTGAAGACATAATCAACGGTTGAGATCAATGCACATTTAAATGAAGGAGATTAGAGAGATTTGAAATTGATGCATAAGAATTTGTTACATCAGTTGTCACATCTTTTTATGACTTGCCACATAATCTTCTATATTCTTTGCATTATATATATTATAGATAGACTTGCCCCCCAGTCTTATTTTCACATTTACATTCTAAGCATTTATTATTATTTTGTTTGATTGTTGGTTAGTTAAATACACAGTAAATTGCATAACAAATCTAGAACCCAACTCAAATTAATCTAGAATCAAAAAGTTTAATTTGATATATATCTAAAAGGGACACATTAAAAATTATATAAACATTTGAAATCATAAGGGTTCATGTTTTAAATATGAAATTATATTATACATATATACATAATACTAGTATTAGCCTTGCAAACTTCGCGGACTGAAAGAATTTTTTTTATGTAAAATAATATTTTAATATTTTTTTGTTATTTAGTACTCCCTCTGTCCTGATTTTGATTATCCGTTTTCCATAAATAGTCGTCCTAATTTTGTTTATCCATTTCCAAATAAGGCAATAAAGCAACATTCAATACTATTTAATATTATTATTTCTCTCCACCAAACCCACTTTACACCATTTAATACTATTATTTCCCTCCACCAAACCCACTTTACCCACTTTACACCATTTAATATTATTATCTCCTACTTTTTCTTAATCTCCGTGTCTACAGTAAATGGATAATCAAAAATAGAATGAAGGGAGTACTTTTTATGGTTAGATAATTTGTAATTCACAGAATATTAAAAATGAAAATAGTTTAAATATGTAATCATAATTTTATTTGTTATTATACTTGATGACTATAAAAAACAAATGAATTCACAAATTTAGATTTTAAATATATATATAGTGTGGCGCCCCGAAAATCGACTCCACTCACTTAGATAAAAAATTATTTGAGGTTGAAATAATTTTAATTTTATACTTAAAGTGATTAAAGCGGAAGACCACATTTATGAAAACACGAGTTATTTTTATATATATACATATATATATTAATGTATTAAAGTGTCTAACTTTATTTGTGCCTAACTCGTGTCTTACCCACATTTCTAAACCAAACAGTTACTTAAATAAGACAGAATCAAAAGTAGGTTGACATGAACCTAAGTATGTTGTAATTAACTTAATATAATAAGAGTTCACTTAGGACAGACCCGTCATACGTGAAATTTTTAATATTAAAAAGATCGGCACATTATCCTAACACTTTGAAAAGACTTTGATTACTTGACCTAACAATGTTTGCATAATTATGAAACCAAAAAAATTCAAACAACATTTCAACCTTTCAAAAGACCAACTAGTAGTTTGCAAAAGATTCAACCACTTACCATAGAAAATCATACATAATTCAAAACTATAATTTAGGTTAAACCAATACTTAATTCATTTCTTACATATGTTATGAAAAACACAGAGTAGGTTTAACAGAAGTCTCCCCAGTCAGTCACACGTCTGTCTCATCGTCAACAGGACCTAAAAATGTTAAAGTAGCATCATGAGTCTTCCCCCGGAGAGGAAGCCCAGTGGGATAACATTTAATATACTATTAGCATTAAAGAAAGTCATTTGATGTGAAGAAATGAGTACATGCCAAGATCCGTCGACCCGGCTATTCCACACAGCGTAATTCCACACAGTATTTACATGTCAAGGCCCGTCGACCTGGCTATTCCACACATCGTAATCCACACAGCATAATCCATACAGTGTAATTCCACACAGCATAATCCACACAGAGCAAAATCCGAAGATCTGCCTATTTGCATCTTACATACAAATTAAACTAACTAATACAAAAGTGATTAAGTGTTACCCACTTTCTTGACGTTGGATGTAGCGGGATAGCTTCCTCAGAGTCTGGTTGTCTCGTACTGCACTCGACACATTTAGCTATCCTTCAGTCTTTTAAATCTTTAAAAGTTTTAAAGCACACATATTATTTGCACTATCTCATGTAATCTAATTAATACATATGTACCTTATTACCACGTGTTATTCATAAGGGTATAAATATTTCTACTAGTTAAATCATACTTCAAGGAAATCGTTGTTATGAAAGCTGGGCAAATTCGTAAGGAAAGACATGTTTAATTCGTAACACTTAAGTAATTATCCCACATCTCCAAAATGAATCATAATAGTATTTTAAAATGTTCATAACAAGTCCAATTTGTTAGTTTTGGAGTTCTTATATTCTTAGTTAACTAGGTGATTAAATAAAACAATCTACCAACTCACTTCTATATGTTAAACTTCCTCAAAAGACAGCTTGTAGTGGATAATTTATAGACAAATACAAACACATCAGAATATCATGAAATTTATACAGTGGGTTAATGGCACATATTTATTCATATCATAAAAATTTCTATTCAAAATAACCTGTAGATCTTTTATTGTGATTTTCACAAGTGGACTGAAAAACAGGGTACGAATATGGCCTATATCAAGTCATTTTCTAAATTTTGGTAGAGATTGTGTATTTCTCATAAAAATATAAGACAAAATCCTTTGTAACCATAAGAGTCAGTAGTAATACCAGTAAAATAATCACAATTTAAATCTTTGAATTTCCTATTTAATGGTATAATGTTCTAGAGCCTTAAAATTGTCCGTTTCTCACTGTGCATGTACTGTTTTCTAGAAAAATCATTAAAACTATAATATAACTTCAAATTTACCCAAATAAAATTAATTTGATAGCTAAGATGTGATAGAATAACATATTCTAAAATTAATTTCAAAGACGAAGCTATCTATACCTAGTAAATCCTACAATCATCGTAAAAACAGGGCCAATTTTTCTGCTGTGTAACAGTTTAATAGAAAATTCATATAAATTTGAAAACAACTCCAGAAATTCCGAAATTTTTACCACACAATCTAGACTTCCAAGCCTTTACTATGATAAAAGTGTTTTATAAAATTGTTCAGAAAAATTCAGAACAATTCTCGAAATTAACATGCAATTCATCAACAAGCCTTAAATAGTCAATAATTGGTAAATCCCACAAGAAAATCAGAAAATCCAACAAAATACCCAAACCCTATGACCAAAAACATTTTTAGTCTTAAAGTACTAAATCTTAAACACAACAATACCAAAAATCATGGGAAAGAAATTGGGAAAAAGCCAAAATACCGTGTTGGAAAAATAGGTAGATTTTCGTTTGAAACCTAGTTTGGAGAAAAGGGTTGAAATGGAGTCTTTGTTCTTCTCTTTCCTTGAAACTCTCTTGAATCATCAAATATTTCTTGAAGATTTGCTCAGAATGATGGTTCATTTTAGGGGAATTTTAGAAATAGGAAGAGTGAGAAGAGAGAGAGCAGAGACCGAGAGAAAGAGAAATCAATAAAATGAGAAAGAAAGACTTTCGGTTCACTGCGTGTGATGCAAATATATTTATTTAATTTTATTATTAAGAACAGAATATGTAAAGTATATGCGTGCGTTTTTCTTTTTCTTTTATGCATAGGTTTTTTTAATTAAATTATTATTATAGTATTCTTAATTTAATTAATTAATTAATATGAAAGATTTACAAAGATATATATATATATATATATATATAAAGATACAGTAATAATGAAGATATGTAAATAATCTAATTAAATCCCATCGTTATAGGAATTTATGTAACTAAATAATCTGTGCAGAATATTTCTTGATATGTGATATTTTATAATTAAATATTATAAATTTTAGTATTACTAAATGTATTATCATTATTTTTAAATTTTGTCACAATTATTTCAAATAAAATAACTTATCTCTTTTCATTAATTACTTGTGTCTAGTGAGTAGCGATCAAGCTCGGTCTCCTCCGTATGCTACCCTGCAAAAACTCTTTAAAACTCCATTGAAAATATTAGCTCTTAAAATTCATAAATTTTAAGCTTGCACAAACTCAAATAATTCACAACTTTGATATTTAAATAAATAATTAAATTATTTTAAATATAAGATGGAAGTTTTTTAAAACGGGGTGTTACATATAGACACACACATTATATTGCAAATTTCGAGAAAAAAAATATTTATAAACAACATTTTTTGTGTACTTGCAAAGTTTTCCATCCGAACCGATGGGGTTCGTGTACTTGCAAAGTTTGATGGGGTGGGCATAAATATTAAGAAAAGGGTGGATAAAATAGATAAAGTAAGAGTATTGTGGAGTATTGTGGGGTTCATTTATAAATAAAGTGATTGTTTGTGAGTAAAGTACAATGACATTTGAAGTGCTACCTCCATCCCAGAAGACATTGAACAGTTGACTTTTACACGTGTTTTTTTTGGAAATGAAGTTTTGTATTAGTGATTGAGGTCCTTAACGGGTTTAGCGAGGCGTAAGTCTAGAGGGGAGGTGAATAGATCAAAAACTTTTTGCGCAGATCAAAAGTGTGAGCAAATTAATTCGATCAGAGGCGAGTGAATCATTTTCGATAATCAACTTTATCGACGTCAAGGCAAGATCGGTTCTAAGAACTATCGGTTTAACCGACAAAAGCGGAAGCTTAAGTTTTACCCGTGTGAAAACCGTTTTGATAAATCGATTCCAAAGTTAATCTTTTAATCGGTTGATCAAGTGTCAAGTTTGATCGGATCGTAAGCTTGGTGCTAGCCGATCTCAACTTAGAATATGTATACGCTTTTAAAGGTTTAAAAGCGATTGTGTAAACAGTTAATCAAAGCGGTAAAGGCACACAAGATTTATAGTGGTTCGGACAAACCAAATCCTACATCCACTCTTCCCTATCACAAGGGCACCAACTTAACCAATCGAACTTAGTTTTATGTGTTAGTTCAACACAAGATAATCAACAGATATTTAAGGAGTTCTCACTCAACCGATCCCGTAAATCTAACTAGAAACCCTGATGCGAAATCTTACTAAACAACTTAACCTAACTTGGGTTTGGATAAGATTGTTTTGGTTCCAACTATGAAATCTTTTTTCTTGATATAAGTAGCCTAACAATTTAGATGAAAAGATTTCCATCAAGAACTTATGGGATGAACACTTAATAAAATAATCTTCTTGATCGTGTTCTTCGATGGAAATCGATAATTGCTTTAGCTTCTTGATTGTTCGATGTTTCCGTTTTTTTCACTCTGAAGTGTGATCCCATATTTATAGACCTTGAAATCAAAGAGCCGTTGGAGAGCAATTTGAATTTCAATTTATATTAGGTAGGTTCGCAGGATTGATGTGGACGTCTTGAGAACGACACGGGCGAAAAGCGTGAAAAGTGTTTTTATAGCCGTTATAGAGAAGCATCATCAAATCCCCATAATTAGGCTCGATCATACGTGTCTTGTTCTTATTGGATATGAGACTCACTTTTCGTTGATGTTCTTCCAACTAAGCTTGACATTCTTCTTGTTCGGATCATCGGCGTATGATTAGGTGAAACATCGATTTCACGGTGAAGTGATTTGATCGATCTACGATAGAGTCTTCAAAGTCTTTGGTTGACTTAGCTTCAACTAGCGGACTCGACCGATGTAGGTCTTCCGTGCGATCTTCGAGTATTGAGTTTGATCTTTATGACTTGATTTTGAGATATCGACCCGGATCGTAACGATCTGATCTTCTATTCTTGTCTTGCATTCTGGCCTGTCGGATATCAGCTGTCCTTTGAGTCTTCAGATCTGACCTATACATATTGAGTTTCCCCCTCAATATGTGACATATCTATTTCATCAGTTGTTCTATACAATCATTATCAACTGGTCTCCTATAGCAGGTAATATAAACATCGATACCTAATGTGTCCGATTTGGTCCTATTACATGTGTTTTTGGAACTTTCATCAAAACTATAAATTTCCCAACAGTGATTGAATTGATAAAGTAATTTTTAAAGAGGGATATGATAGATGAGTGTATTATCTATCAAACCCCTCCTTAAAAGACACTTAATTACTTCAATTACTAATACAAAATTCGCCCTAAAAACACGTGTAAAAATCAACTGTGCAATGTCTTCTAGAACGAAGTAATTAAGTGATGGTTGAGGGGATAAAGATAAAGTAACTTTTTCCATAAAAGGAATGTGCATAAATTTGGTGGACGAATGGAGTATTATTTTACACTTCATATAGTTGAATTGTCAATACTACCCTTAACACTTTATCACCTTAAATACTAATAAACAACTCTACCTTAAACTTCGAGCACAGAGTAAATGTACAAATGAGTTTGGGATAGAGGGAGTATTTTTTAATATTATGAAGTTCAATATATTTTCTTTAAAATAAATTTTATATTAATATATTAGATTAAACACTTTAAAATTAATTCTTTATTAATTAAAGTATGCATATGATTTGTATTTTTAAAAATTGTATATGATATATATTTCTATTAATTTATTAATCTACATTATAAATTATAATATATGTTTTAAATATAAAGTATTTGCAATTGCATATCATGTTGATTCAAAATTTATTGTATTTTCATTGTTAAGTAATTATCTTCGTACAATACAATTCACCTACAAAAAATATCAATATATTAATTGTATTTTAAAAGATTTTACAGCATACTAATTATTATAAATAATTAAGGTATATCATACTCTCATTATATTAATATAAATAAATTATTATGTCATTAAATAGTATAAAAAACGATAATTAATTAATATAAAAAATTGATATATTATTGCATAATATATTGGTAAGATATTTTTTTAATTATAAATATTTTTAAATCGTATGTTTGACAACAATAAAATAATTTAAAATGTTGTTCTCACATAATCTTGTTCTCACTTTCATAGTAGAAAACTCATAATCTTCATGCATTAATTTTTTTTAAAACATAATTCAGAGATTTCATTGCACGATTTTATATTACCTCAAACTATAGTAGTTTATTTTTTTGGTAAATATATTATAAATCCGTTATCATTAATTATTATAAATTAATGTATTTTTTGGAGAAATTAATTATAAATCGGTTATCTTTTTTGTGATTGGTTGCTACTTAAAAAATATATATATATGAGAAATTCCTGAATCGGTTGATAATGTCGGCAAAAGGTCATTTTTTATGTTGAAGTTTTCCGTAAGTATACTTATATATTCCTTGTGCGTGTATGTTCTACGACAATGTTTCATTAAAGAATGATATTGAAATTTCGGATAACCACATTGATATATTATGTTGGTCCCAAAAAACCTGATTTAAAACTCGTAAAATCTCAATGGGAGGTTACTTTAAAATTTTTAAGAATGTGTTATGCAGATTTTCTAAAGTATGTATGACAGTTAATATGAAAGCAAATAAGAACACACATATTTTTATAGTGGTTCGGAGTCCAACTCCTACATCCACTCTTCCCTTCATGGGGCACGTCCTTAATCCAAAAGAAACCTTAGTTTACGATGTTAGGCACACCACCAACAAATATTTATGGAGCTCTCACTCAACGGGACTTATCTCCCTCACGGGATCGCCTATAGATGTTTAATGAGTTCTCACTCTCGGGACTTATCTCCCTCACGGGATTGCCTATTAACTACCTCACTTAACCACTAATTTTCTCGCTCAAAAAAGGGTTTGGGTTTGGTGTTATTTACAACTAGGTGAGATTTTCCCTTACATTGTTTTAGCCTTAAAGCTAAGGTTGGGAAAATCTTTCTAAGCTTAGGATATTACATTTATGCTTAGAAATAATGAAGAACACTCTTGGGTAAATTGGGATATTTAATGCTCTGTGTTCTTGAATGGAGATGCTTGAATATTTGGCTTTAATCTTCACTCTGCAGCATCCTCCATTGTCTTCTTTTGAAGATAGTGCAATGTATTTATAGTGTGGATTTGAATATTACCGTTAGAGAGTAAATTCAAATCCATACTAATAATCTTCCGGCTTTTCTTTGTCCATTTGCACTGTTGCTTGCAGCTTTATGTCTTATCCATAAATGTGTTGTCATCTTCTCATTGGACAGCTTTTTGTGTGTCTAACGGATCTGGTTTCAGCTCGTCTGATTACTATTCAACTCTTTTGATTCTGGTCGCCTGATTTGGTCGGCACACTACCTTATAAGATCACACGCTCTCAAATCAGTTTGCACGCTACCTGATCGGATCGCACGCTCTTTGATCAGATCGCACACTACCAGATCAGATCGCACGCTACCAGATCATATAACACACTGCCTGATCAGATCGCACGCTACTTGACCAGATCGCATGCTACCTTACCGATCGCACGCTACCTGACCAGATCGCAAGCTTACTGATCAGATCGCATGCTACCAGACCAGATCGCACTACCTGATCAGATCGCACGCTACTTGATCAAATCACATTCTTCTTCTGATTTCTGATTTCTTCTCACCTGATTTCTGCACAGCATTACATCAGTTTTCTTCTTCACAAATCAGCATGCTTCTTCTTGTTCAGCTCATTAGTTTACATGGAACTCATCAGTCTCGTTTTGTTCTGATCAGCCTCGCCTTCTCTTGATGAGTTCCCCCTCAACTTGTTACCTGTAAGAATAGAACTAAGTCTAGAAATGCAAGCTTTCTATGCAACTTAGTTTGTCCTATTATAAGGTGTTTTGACATAATAATCAAAAGTAAAATTATCTCAACAATTTTCCCCTTTTTGATCATGATGCCAAACCTAACTAACAACAAAAAAATATACGAGAAAAACAGTGTTAGTTAAACTAGTGAATTGATGAAGAGTATTGTATGCATTTAAAAAAAAGATGAGAAGATGATTGTCAACCTCCATGAATTTTATTATGCATTTTAAACTAAATAGGTTTTTTTTTTAAAAAAATCAGTTCAGGTGGTCACATTAAAAAGTGATCTTTTGAACTCCTACTCTGATATCAATTGTTGGTCCCGAAAAACCCGATTTAAATCTCGTAAAATCTCAATGGGAGATGACTTTTAAATTTTTGTGAATGTGTTATGCAGATTTGTTAAAGTATGTATGACAGTTAATATGAAAGCAAATAAGAACACACGTATTTTTATAGTGGTTCGGAGTCCAACTCCTACATCCACTCTTCCCTTCATGGGGCACTTCTTTAATCCAAACGAAACCTTAGTTTACGATGTTAGGCACACCACCAACAGATATTTATGGAGCTCTCACTCAACGGGACTTATCTCCCTAACGGGATCGCCTATAGATGATAGTTCTCACTCTCGGGACTTATCTCCCTCAAGGGATTGCCTATTAACTACCTCACTTAACCACTAATTTTCTCTCTCAAGAAAGGGTTTAGGTTTGGTGTTATTTCCAACTAGGTGAGATTTTCCCTTACATTGTTTTAGCCTTTAAGCTAAGGTTGGGAAAATCTCTCTAAGCTTAGGAAATTACATTTATGCTTAGAAATAATGAAGAGCACTTTTGGGTAAATTTGTATATTTAATGCTCTGCTGAACTGATCTTTTTAAACAAAAACCCATTTTCTTTAAAAAGATCAGTTCAGGTGATCACATTAAAAGTGATCTTTTGAACTCCTGCTCTGATACCAACTGTTGGTCCCGATTTGAAAACTCATTAGTGCGGAAAAATCATGTAATGCATATAAAACAGGGGTGAAGGAATGATGATTCCAAATTTTTGCTTTTAGGTCCATGTGTTGTGTTTTGCTTATAATTGAATGCTTATGACAAGATAAGAACATAAAGCAATAAAGAACACAACAAAGTATAGTGGTTCGGAGACTCAAGCTCCTACATCCACTCTCCCTATTCCTAGGAGAAAATTCCTTCAAACTGGACTTATCACCCTCTCGGGCTCGCCTCGGGACTTATCACCCTCCACGGGATTGCCTACAAGCTTTCAGGCTGACTCACTGCAGCTTACTCACTTTTCTACCTTGAGTTTTCTGGCTGACTCACTGCAGCTTACTAACTCTTTACAACTCCAACAATCACACAAACTACCTAACAATAGGGTTTGGGTTTGGTTGGTGTCTCCAACTAGGTTGAGATTTTCCCTTACATTTGTTTAGCCTCAATGCTAAGGTTGGGACAATCTCTCTAAGCTTAGGATATATCTTGGGTTGCTTAGATTGGGTTTAAGAACACTCTTGAATATATTTGTATATCTACAGACTTGTGTTCTATGGTGGGAATGCTTGAGTATATGGCTCTTGGCTCAGAGCATCTTTTTTCCACATTCTCCACACTTAATTTGATGGAAGATCTTATATTTATAGTGTGGATTTGAATGTTAGATTTGGAGAGAATCACATTCAAATCCATACTATTCTCGTAAGTTCCGCAGACTTTTTCAGTTGATTGTCTTCCCTCTCATTGGTCGCGTCGGTGAATCTAGCATTTATATTCTTGAGGATCTTACGAGTCTTCAAGTTTTCTCTGAGTCTTGGGTTTCTCTCGAGGTCTTGAGGTTTCTCACGAGTCTCGGGTTTCTTGATTCGATAAACTTCTCTTGGCGGACCTTATGCGTCGAACATCTTGACACTTTCGAAATTTGGTGAGTTGATTCTTCGACCCGGACATCGACCCTCGCGTCACTTTCCTTCTTTGACCCTCGGGTCACTTATTTCGGCTATCGATTTCTTCTTGCTGATCTGATCGGCTCAAGCTGTTGGATCGGCACATCTCAGTCAACATATCGAGGATAGCATCGGGGCCGATTACATCGGTTTAAGCATATCGAGGTTATCTTATCGATCTCGATCCGCGTCGATCTTGATCGATCTCATCTCTTTCCTCTTACGATCTGCGCCCTTCTCTTACGATCTTACGGTCGGTTTCTTTACGATCGACATTCGCGCTCTTGATCACGGATCGGCTAAATCATTCTTCCGATCGGGTTTGTTTTGGTCATCGATCTTCGATCACCGACTTAAACTTTTCTTCTCTTACGATTTTGCCTGACTCATCGATTAACTCGAACTTATCTTACTCATTCGATCTTGATCGGTCTAAAAACCGACCTCGTCGATCTCGATCATCTTCTTCTGATTTCGTGAGTTCCCCCTCAACTTGTTATCTGTAAATTAGCTTGAATAACACAAGTTGATAATGTTTTGGCATAATTCATCAAAACTAAAATATCCCAACAATGTTCTTGAATGGAGATGCTTGAATATTAGGCTTTAATCTTCACTTTTCAGCATCCTCCATTTTCTTTTGTTTAAAATAGTGAGATGTATTTATAGTGTGGATTTAAATATTACCATTGTGTTGGAATATTGAGGCACGTAAACACGTAATACATGCGCAACGGAAATTAAATTTCACCAACAATGAACAGTTAATTGCATATGTAGGTCCCAAACAGGTTAGTGAGGATAGAAGTCTAGAGGAGAGGGGTGAATAGACTTCTAAAACTTTTCGTGAGATCAGGTGTGAATATGCAAGTTTCCTGATCAGAGTGCGAGTGAATCAATACGGACTGATATCCAACTTACTGATAGCCTGAAGGCAGATCAGTTAGTCTATCAATTTAACTGATGGTGCGGAAGATAAGTTAACATGTGTGAAAAACCATTTCTCAAATCAGATACTTAGTAATCTGGTTTTTGATCAGATGACAAAGAGTCAATGATCAGATCAGTAGTTGGATGCAAATCTGATCTAGACTAAGTAAATGCATGCAGATTTAAACAAGTAGTGTGTAAGTGTAAAATAGATAAATAACACAAGATTTATAGTGGTTCGGACAACTTGTCCTACGTCCACTCTTCCCTTCAGACGGGGCACCAACTAAACCAATTGGACTTAGTTTAATGTGTTAGTCCAACACAGTACAACCAATATATGTTTCAAGAGTTCTCACTCAACCAATCCCAGAAATCAGATCTAGAAACCCTAGACTGAAATCTTGTTATAACAAACTTAACCTAACTTTTGTTTGGGTATAAGATTTGTAATGTTCCAACTGGAATACTGTCCTAGTATCTGGGTAGCCTAAAGTTAAAGGATAAGTATTCAAAGCTAAGAACAAATGGGATGAACACTTAGAAAAATTAATCTTCGTTTGAGTGTTCTTTGTGCGGAAATCTGTTTGAGCTTGAGCTTCATGATAATTTCCGTAACCTTACTGTAAAGGTTGATCCCATATTTATAGGCACAAAATTGAACTAGCCGTTGGAGAGCAATTCAAAATTTGGTCTATTTAAGGTAGGTTTGCAGGCGGATGAGACATGTTTCAGGGGCGGCATGGCCGAAAGCATGCAAGCTTGTCCTTTCTAGCCGTTATACTCTGCAACATTAATCCTGCACTTGTCGGTTCCATACGTGTGTGTCTTCTTCTCATTGGTTCACAAGTACACAAAGTTGGCACTTGATTTTCCAACAAGTTTGACATTCTTCTTGTCTGAGTGACTTGGCTCGCACTAGGTAGCTTTGAGATAGTTACCTGATGAATCTGACCAGATCAGATTAAGACTGATTTGTCTACCTTGTTTGAATCTTCTGATGTAAGTTGTCTTAGCCCAACTTACTGATTCTTCTTGTTATCTGATGTCGGTCTTCTGGACTTGATATCTTCTGATCTTCTGCGTATCTGAACTTCTGCATATCTTATCTTTTTCAAGACTAGACCTACTCTTATTTAATACATCAGTTGTCTATACATCTCAGCTGGTCATCCTATCTGATATTTAAAACATCAGTCAGCTAACAGGTCTGACTGGTCCTATTACAATCTGTTTTGGAACTTCCATCAAAACTAACTACAAATTTCCCAACAATTTCCCCCTTTTTGATGGAACCAAAACAGTTAATTAGAAAAACAGATGACATGAATTAAAGACAGGTATTAAGGATAGCATACAGTTCAGAAGACAATGATATGTTGTCCTAGAATCAGAAGGATAGAGTACTTCATTAATGATAAAAAAAAATTATAAGTACAGAAAATACATATCATCTGATCCTAATCTAGTCTTCTGATCATGCAGCAGCATCTGAACTTCTGGAGCTCTTCCGGAATAGCAAACACCTTATACATTCTCTACATCAGAGCAGCCAGACGTTCCTTCTCTATGATTCCTCCCATCTTGGCAAAGTCATAGTACAACTTCTTGAAGTGAATGGGATCAAGAGTCCTATCTGGTCTGAGTGGTGGCAAGATGTTCTCAAACGGAGGTGCTTCAGGAATCAGTCCCATCTCCTCGCCTTCTAACATGATAACGTCGAAGAATTGAGAATACTTCATCTCAAGCCAGTTTCTGAATTCTTCATTAAACTCTCCTTGATCAGTAGACACTAGAATCATCTCCAAGATGTAGACGTCAACAATCCAGTCTCCTCTGATCTTATCCCATTCTGGCCACCAATTCTTCTTCAGAATAAGGATATCTTTCACTGGAGCAGGTAGGGCCTTTTCTTCCCAGGCAACATCTTTAGCTGCAGCAGCCTTCTTCCTCTTTCTTCTGACATATCTGGTTGCAAGGCCTTTGTTGTCAGCCAGTTTCTTCTTTCTAATAGCAATATCGATCACAGACTGCCTAGCCTTCATTTCTTCTTGTTATGCAGGAGTCAACTGCGATCTGGACCGTGTCTGCCTCTGGGGTTGAGAAGGAGCCATGATCTGCTTTCCCTTGGCCTGTTCCTTCTTCTTGGCCTCAGCCTCTGCAAATTTGTCTTCTTTGATCAACTTCTTTGTTAACTCAAGGCTCTTGGCCTGATCAGCTTCATATCTTTTCTGAACAGTTGATGAGAAGTCCTCAATCTTATTTACTCTCTGAACAACATCAGATAAGACGAACTTCTGTTCAGAAATTGCCTTTCCTTGAGAAGCAATGTCCTCTCCATGCTTTTCAACTATTTAAAAAGTTCCACCAGTTCGGTGTCAGATAAAACAACAATTGGTATAACAGTTTCTGGCATGGCAACAGCAGATGGTGCAGATGGAGTAGGTACAAATGTCCTAGCAGCTGGCGTAGAGGTGATCATCTGCATCTGTTTTTCCTTCTCTTCTTCCCCCTTTTTGGTTGCATCAAAAAGTTTCGTCAATCTGACGTTAAGAGCGTTGAATTGATGCATCATCTCATTTTTATGCTCCTCAACTGCGAGCGGGGTGATCTGCACTATGGAAGATGTTGGTTCAGGGAGAGCGTGCCCACCAAAGAAAGACTGAACGGCAGATTCTGTTGAAGGGGCGCCCAGCAATCTATTCAGACCATCTTCAATAAACTTGCTGGCCCTTTTGACAGATGCCTCGAACCTCTTCCACCCAGCATCTAAGCATATGTCTGTCCTCTCCAGAGAGGACCGGAAACTCTCCAGTAACTTGCCTAGTTTAGAAAGCATTGATTCGTGCAGACTTAGTCTCTCTGTGACTGGATCGACACGTTTCATTACAGATTCGGTGATTACGTCATGCAGGTGTAGCAATCTGTCCACAGTCGCTTTCCTCTCTGCTTCCACAAGAGCCTGTTGCTCTTCTCTGAATCTCTTCATCAGGTCAGTTGCCAGAGTGTTGAACTGAGCTTCAATAGATGACTTCACCCCATCTTGAATAGTATTCGAAAGACGATCTAGGGTATCTGCATCAATGGCAACAGACCTGCCAGATGTTGATGCCTCTCCAGGTAGGGTCAAATCTACAGCACCCATACCTGGTTCATCGGCATCTTGCTCAAAATCTTCATTTGTTTGAGCCCAAGCATCTTCTTCCACCTCTTCTCTGGCAATCCCAAATCTTTCATGAATTAAGCATCTGATATCGTCATCAGATGCCAATTCAACTGCACTTGCGACTCCAGCATTCTCCAAGCATCTCATTTCAAGATCCACAAAATAATCAGATTCGAGAGCTTCCACAAGGATCATAAATTCCTCGATGCTTTTCAATCGAATATCCCTCCAGAAAACAATTTCCTCAAGCTTGTGTTGGATGCCAGAATGATTGATCAAGTCAGGGCATAAATCCAGCAGATACTCCTTCACCTGCTGTTTCAGGATAAACAACATAGGGCTTTCTGACTCTGGAGATTCCAAGAGAGTCTTGGTGTTGAAGGGGTTATGAGAAATGGAGACATATCTGTCATCTACAGGAGCAGTCTCTTCAACAGCTTGTTCCTCCACCCTTTATGTTCCATCTGTAGGTTGTGCAGCTGGTTCTTCCGGTGTGGGGATTGAGATTTGTAGTTCGGAAGTCGGAATAGGTGCAGGAATTAGTTGAAGTTGCGGTTCTGGAATAGGTATGAATTGTTATGGAACTGGAGATAGGGGTTTGAGTGATGGTGAGGGTGATTTAGAAGTGGGAATAGGTGATTTGTCTCTTCGGAAGACTGAACTGAGGGGCACCGAATCAGACGGTGATTGCTCCCCAGTTGGTTCACTAGCTACTTCTCCTTCAGCCTCTCCTTCTCCTTCTGCTTCTCCTAACACCATGTGCTCAACTGTCTCTTCCCAACCTGGACTTGCAGTTCTCTTAAAACTCACGACAACCTCCTCTTCTGATTCCAGATGAATCAGTTCCTCCATTCTCTCCACCCTTTCCACTGGTCCTGGAGCCTTCTATAGAAGAGTAGTGATCCTCTTCTGACGCTTCTCTGGTTCCTCTGGTTTCTTAGCCAGAACCTTCCTCTTCAACTTCTTCGGGGAGGGGGGGACAACTTTCTCTTGCGTTTCTGATTGAACAGAAGACGCACTGCCCTTGGCTTCCTTGCCTTTCCTTCTCCTCGTTGTCTGGGCACGTAGGGAGCTGGATCATCATCTGATTGTCCAGTTAAGGGTTCATCCTTACCCAGAATAGCTTTAAACTTTACCAGGTATACTTTCTTCCCTTCTTCATGCCACTGATAGTGAGGCAGTTTCTCGTACAAGATGATGGACAGCTAGTGAATGAAGGAACATTTGGATGACAGATAGACCTCATTCAGGTCATTCAAAGCAAATTTCGTTGTCTCTTTCAGCAAGCTGGACTTGAACATCCCCAGCCAGTCAACATCAACAGCTTTCTTAATAATGGAGGTCTTCACACTTTGCTTCTGAGAAGTTACAGCATCAAGACTGTAGGTAATGCACATGATGACTTTGGAGATTATCTCGAAAAGCAATCTGTACTTCCTTTTGAGATGGGGGGCATGAACATTCACAATCTGTTCTTTGTTGGCTGGTCTTAGAAGCTCAGCCTGAAGAAATTCTTTCTCGCTTAAATCAGATGTTAATGTCTCTAGTGATATATTCCCTTGTCGAAGGCCAAAAATCCTTCTTAGGTCATTATCAGTCACAACAACCTCTGTCCTTTTAACCAAAGAAAACAACTTCTCATCATCGTCATCTTCCTTTCTCAAATTGTATAGAAACTTCAGTGCTTCATACGTGTGTACTATCTCTTGATGTCGATAGCAGTACTGATCAAGACCACTAGCACGGAGACAATCCAAGATTTCTATCGATTCAGGGTCCGAAGTGTCGGTAAATATCACAAACTTCTCATCGATGATGTCCTTCTTCATCGATACAAAGTTGCAAATTTTCTTGCCCTGTCCTGTGCAAGCAATGAGTTGTGCCATTTTTTCTGGAAAAACAGAAGAATTTAAGTAGGGTTTGAAATAATTTGTCAATACATATTGTAAAACACACAATCATAATTCCTTATTTGAGTAATGCAAGCACAGACTCAAGTTGAAACATATAGGCATTTAAGAACAAGCAAG
Source organism: Stenogyne calaminthoides (assembly GCA_037126765.1). Taxonomy (NCBI): domain Eukaryota; kingdom Viridiplantae; phylum Streptophyta; class Magnoliopsida; order Lamiales; family Lamiaceae; genus Stenogyne; species Stenogyne calaminthoides. Next base: position 23,616,271 of record JBBCBC010000027.1, read on the forward strand.
AATAAATCATTATCATGACTAGAACAATTTTCCAGAAAATTAGTACCAAAGTTTGTAAGCAAAAACAATATAATTGACAAACAGTAGATACCACGCGAATATAAATTAGACATTCAGAAAATTACCAGTAATTGATTCAAGAGTTTGAAATAGGGAGATGAATCGATTTGAGAGTTCGGAAAAAGAATTGCAAGTTTTATCTCTCAAAGTTTTGGTAATGTCGAAAATGTAGAAAGGTTTTCTAGAAAACAAGTTAGGGTTTTTATAGAGCGAGGGAAAACATTTTACACAACTTCCCATAAATACTTGAGTATTTGTGTTTTGAAATTTATGGCTGAGATTAAGCGGCCGTAAAGTATTTTAATCGTGCGGCTCAGAAAATAGCCCGCTCGTATTTTGGACTCAAAAAATTGCAATAAATACCATTAAATACATATTCCTCACGTCAGCATTTAATGTTTGTAGTGCGTGCGTCATAAAGTGCGGCAAACAGTAATTATAACTTTTAAAAAGATAAGCTTAGATAACTTAAATCAGATAGGGCAAAACAGATAAAAGAAAGAGAAACGTATCTGACTGATTGATATCGTAATCAATCAGTTACTACTTGATCTGCTCTGACTTCTCTGATTTTTGTTGATCTTACTGTGTAGCCTAAACCTTAGCAAATTTTCCCAATAATATTTTATCCCTCAGATCAGGTTCCTTCTGATCTAACCCTAATAGTTGAAATTCCTTTTTCAACTGTTCGCCTTTTCCGATCAGTATCCAACTGATCTTTTCTGATCAGATGAAGTTCCCCCTTCATCTGACCTTCTTACCAGGCCAGTTTCTTAACCAACTGGTGTTGGAGATTAATCCACCAAAGTAATCTAGTGCTTCATCTCCTAAGTCCAGTAGTCCTAGCTCATTGCATAGCTCTCTGAATCTGACTTCAGCTAGAGGCTTGGTTAAGATGTCAGCTCTTTGCTTATCAGTATGGATCTTTTCCATTCTGATGTTTTTCTTTTCTGCATGGTCTCTGATAAAATGGTGTCTGATGTCCACATGCTTACATCTCGTGTGCAGAACTGGTTTCTGAGTGATAGCAATTGCGTTATTACTGTCACAGAAAATAGGCACATTCGTAGCTACAATGTTATAATCCCTCAGCTACTGACAAAGCCAGAGCAGTTGGGAGCAACAGCTTCCTGCGGCCATATATTCTGCTTCAGTAGTGGATGTGGCAATAGATGTCTGCTTCTTTGAGAACCAAGAGACCAGCTTGTTTCCCAAAAACTGACAGGTACCTGAGGTTGATTTTCTGTCTATCCTACAACCTCCATAATCAGAATCAGAGTACCCACTAAGATATAGATTATCATCTACTGGATACCATATATCAAGGTTTACAGTACCCTTCAGATACTTAATAATCCACTTAGCTGCTTCCAGGTGGCTTTGCTTAGGATTTGCCTGAAATCTGGCACATACATCCACTGCGAAGGTTATATCTGGTCTACTAGCAGTAAGGTGTAGTAGAGATCCAATCAAAGCCATATACTCTTCCTGATTAGTTTTCTGACCACCTTCATCTAGGTCCATCTTGAATGAAGTCATCATTGGAATCCTGGCTTCCTTTCTATTCTGAAGTCCATATTTAGCCAACAGATTCCTTGCGTACTTCGCCTGGCAGATGAAGATCCCAATATGAGCTTGTTTGACTTGAAGACCTAGAAAGTATCTCATCTAACCCATCATGGACATCTCAAATTTCCCTTGCACCAGTTTACTGAATTTCTCGCATAGTTTCTGATTGGGAGAACCGAAGATTATGTTGTCCACATAGATCTGAACCATTAGAATATATTCTTTGTCTTCAATCCTGAACAAGGTTCTGTCAATTAACCCCTTGGTGAAACCATCTTCTATCTAGAACTGGGACAATGTATCATACCATGCTCTAGGAGCTTGTTTCAGTCCGTAATGATCTTTTTTTAAACGGTACACTTGGTTGCTCATTTCAAAGATAGGAGGTTGTTCAACATAAACTTCCTCAGCTAGTACCCCGTTTAAGAATGTACTATTTACATCCATCTGATACACAATGAATCCCCTATGAGCAGCATAAGCCATAAATAGCCGAATGGCTTCAAGACGAGCGATTGGTGCAAAGGTTTCATCATAATCAATCCCTTCTGATTGTGAATATCCCTTAGCAACAAGTCTTGACTTATTTCTGGTTATCACATTGTGCTCATCCTTCTTGTTCTTGAAAACCCACTTAGTATCAATCACATCTAGATGAGTTGGTTTGTCTACAAGTTCCCAAACTTGATTCCTTTCAAACTGCTCTAGTTCTTGTTGCATGGCTAGAATCCAGCTTGCATCTTGAAGAGCTTCTTCAACTGTGAGCGGTTCCTTCAAAGACAGATAACAACAATACATTTCACTTTCACCAATCTGATGTCTAGTTTTGACTTTATCAGATGGGTGTCCGATGATCAGGTCAGTTGGATGACTGGTTATCCAGATCCTTCTTTCCTGATTATCATCATTTTGGAGAACATCATCATTTTCTGATAAAGATTCATCACTAGAGACTGGGAGAGGTACTTCAGTAGGATCCACTTGGCATAGACATATCTCAGCTGATGTTGGACTCATCATATGCTGAAGTCTGTCCGACGGAACATCAGGTGTTCCCCCTGAACCAGATGGTTCAGTTGTTACTGTCTCAGCTGTACCAGCTTTTTCATTGACAGTTGTACGTACCTTAGGGTCTGACTGACCCTGGTGAATCATCAAGGTCAAAGTTAGGAATGTATACAGTGAAGTATTTTGGATCCTTTTCTTTGAGCCTCAACTGATCCATTTTCAGCGATTCTGTTTTATCAGGTACATCTTGTTCTGCGACAGATTTCTCTTGATCAGATGTTGACTCATCAAAAACCACATGAGGTGTTTCTTCCACAACTAGGGTTCGTTTGTTGAAAACTCTAAATGCTTTGCTAGTTGAGGAATATCCTAAGAATATACCCTAATCTGACTTGGCATCGAAGGTTCTCAACTGACTCTTCCCATTATTGTGTATGAAACACTTGCACCCGAACACATGAAAGTAGGAAACTCGAGGTTTTCTGTCCTTCCACAGTTCATAGGGTGTTTTGAAGTGAATCTTAGTTAGAGAACATATGTTCTGCGTATAACATGCAGTGTTGATTGCTTCTGCCCAGAAACGGTTTGGTGTTGCATGCTCAGCTAACATGGTGCGTGCAACTTCTTTAAGTGTTTTGTTTCTCCTTTCTGCTATGCCATTTTGTTGTGGTGTTCTGGCAGCTGATGTCTCATGCTGTATACCAAACTCAGAGCAAAAATCAGATATAAACTGGTTCAAGATTCTGTACCTTTATCTGATCTGATTTTCTCTATGTTGAGACCCTTTTCATTCTGAATTTTTCTGAGAAGTTCAGGTAGCTTTGTTGTAGATTCATTCTTCTTATACAAGAATACAACTCAGGTGAACTTGGAGTAATCGTCCACGACCACCAGAGTGCATTTGCATCCCCTGAACTTAAGAGGTGCAACTGGTCCAAACAAATCCATATGGAGTAGTTGCAATACTCTGTTGGATGGAGGAGAAGGAATCCCTTTGAATGCAGTCTTGACTTGCTTTCCCTTCTGACATGCGGCACATGTCTGATCCTTAGAGAAAAATTCATTCGGGAGACCTTCAACCAAGGACATCCTTGATATCTTGTTAAGAGTTTTAAAGTTCAGATGACTCATTCTCTTATGCCAGAGCCAACTGGTGCTTTTGGTACTCTTAACAATCAAGCATGCATTTATTGGACAACTGTCCCAATCTGTAGTGTAGATCGTTCCTTTTTCTGGAGCCAGTTAGCAAGATCTGCTGAGTAACTCGATTTCTAATTGTGCATCTATCTGTCGAGAACTCAACACTAAATCTGTTGTCGCAGAATTGTGATACAGATAATAGGTTGTGCCTTAAGCCATCAACGTACGAAATATCTGTAACCTGTACATCATCGTTCACTAGAGTTCCAACTCCTCTGGTAAAACCAAAGTTGTCATCCCCAAAGAGAACTCGTGGGCCTGGCTTCTCAATGTAATTGCTGAGGAGATGTTTACTTCCAGTCATCTGTCTTGAGCATCCACTATCTATGAACCAAATAGTTGCTTGTACACCTCCTTTATTTGCCAATCCCACGCGAACCTGCGAGCAAATCAAACTTTAGGTACCCCACTAGAATTGGGTCCTGGGGGGTTAGTTGTACCTTTCGGGATCCAAGTAAACAAGGCATTTCTATTATAATCATCAAGATCAGAAGGCCTTATTTGTCTCCCATATGCATCTACATAATCATACATCTCTTCATGTGCATTCTGGTCAGTATGATTAAGAGTGTGAACTTTGGTAGGATCAGAAGACTTGGGATTTTTCTTGTGAACTCGTCTTCTCTTGATCCAGTGAGGCTCAGGTGCAGCAGTCCTAGGTTTCTGATTATAAAGGTAGGTACGGCTGCTACCATCAAAAGATTCATATCTTTTCTGCACAGGTGGTTTGTTCAGTTTACCCTTAGCTTGCTTGTTAGGCAGCTTGGACTGAGTCGACTTCAGCTGAGACTGTCCCTTGCGAGATGGTCCAGACTGAGGCCTACTCTGCTAATTTGGCTGAGGTCTCTTCAGAAGAACAGCGTTCTTCTGTTGATTCCTCGGCTGGTGTCTGATCAGTTGGGGTCCATTTTTGTTCCCTTTCTAATTCGACACTCGTCTTGCCTGGTCAGCTGATCCTTTTCCCTTATCTGATATAGATTTGGCATTTCGTGTATCTTGATCAGAAATTTATTTGGTTACACTTCTCTGATGTGAACCAGACGGGACTTTTGAGGATCCAGAAGGGGCTTCATACCCAATTCCCTTCTTGTCAGTTGGCGTACGAAAATAGTTGTTCAGATCTTGAACAGTCTTAGATGATTTCGTAAAAACCTCTATTTTCTTACGCAAACTGTCCTCAATAGCTTTCAGATTCTCATGCATTCGGAAGAGTTCATCAAACTTAACCTGAAGGGCTTTGAGTTCTCCAGCTTGTTGTTGATTAAGAGCCAACTGTTCCTTAATCAGCTTTCCCTGATCAGTAGTACTGACTTTCAGAAACTCCAGTTCTGTAGTCATCTTCTGAACAGTTTCAGCTGATTTTAGTTCAGCTGCTTTACTTGCCTCAATTTCCTTGACAAGCCGTATGTTCTCTGCCCTTAGGTTATCGTTCTCAACTTCCACTCGTGTATAAGTATCTATTGCATTAGAGAGATCATCAAGCAATTGGTCAATGTAGACCTGCGGGTTAATCTCTCCAGCGGATGTGCTCAGCATAATAGGTGTAGAACAGGAAACCACAGAAGGTTTAGAGATTACCTCAGATTGATCTGCTTCTCTGGCCATAAGACAAATGTCATCATCAGTTGATAAGTTCATATCATCGACATCATCAGTTGTGGTAATCAGACAGAAATCTTCAACAGATGAGTAACCTGAGTCATCTAAAGGCAGATAAGAATCATTGATGCCAGATGTGTCGGCAACCATTGCTTTTAAGTCTCGGAACCTTTGTTCTCTTCTGTTCCGCTTTTCTTCTCTCTCCTTGGGAATCAGGTCGAGGTAGTCAACACTGTAGTGACCTGGTTTCTGACAATTGTAGCAAACCCTTGAATCTTCAGAACTTCCTCTATTGGGAGAATCATTTCTTTTGTAAGATCTGTCAGGAGACTTTCCACCTTTTCTGTAATCAGAACCTCTCTTATCTGATCTCTCATCACGTCTGTTCTCTTTGCGATCTCTCTACGATCATCTTTCCTTTCATCTCTGTGATAGTTTTTTCGTTCATCTCTTCTGTTATCCCTATCGTATGAAGAACGATATCTCTCTTGTGATCTGTCAGAAGATCTTCGATCTCTTCCTCTGCTTCACCGATAGTCATCGTAAAACTTTCTGTATTTGCCCATCTGAACATTTGTTCGTTCAAGCTTTCTCATTAGTAGTGCAATCTGTTAGGCCTGGCTGATGATGTTTCCAACGGATTCAACAATTCGTGAATTGTTACTAGTTGCCTAGAATGCAACAGATTTAGTAGAACTTGCAGTAGCTTCAGCAAGGACATCATCTGATCCTTGTCCTCTCTCAATCAGGTCGAACTCATGGGCTTTCAGACTGAAGATAAGATCATTTGTCTTCATGGTAGCAATATCTTGACAGTCCTTGATCACGGTGACTTTAGTATCCCATTTCTTGGTCAGCGATCTTATAATCTTGTAGTTGATATCTTTGTTTGACATTACGCATCCTAGATCATGAAGTCGGTTGACTCTACGAGTGATCGTTCCATCAAATTGATCAACTGTTTCATTTGGTAGCATCTTAAGTTTCTCAAAGATCACCAGCTCAGCTTGCAATCAGCTGTCCTTAATATGTTCATTTCCTTTGCAGATTTTAGCAAGTGTATCCCATACTTCCTTAGCAGTCTTCAGGTACTTCACCTTTTCTCGTGTAGTAGTATCCATAGTCTTCATGATGAGATGTCTGGCAACAGTATCCAGATTGGACAATTTTCTCTCATCTGCATCCATCTGAGAGGGACTCTTTTTGATCCTTGCTCCAACTGGTTGAGTAGGATCTCCTGCTTCAGCTGGATTATAGTGATAGATGATGATCGGTCCTATCTCAAGAAAATCAGTCATTTTGTTGCTTATCACTCCCAGATAGTCTCTCATGTCGATAGACCAATCTGCATATTCATCAACAGAAAACATGGGTAAATTATGATGCATTCCTGAAGTGTTATCCATACTTGTGATGGTTTTGCAAAGTATGAGTTTTAAACGGTGTGACCACAAAGGTTCTTCCTCAAGAACCGATGATACTCAAAGCCAGTGGTCAGAAGGACCACTGCTCTGATACCACTTGTAGGTCCCGAACAAGTTAGTGAGGATAGAAGTCTATAGGGAAGGGTGAATAGACTTCTAAAACTTTTTGTGAGATCAGGTGTGATTATGCAAGATTCCTGATCAGAGTGCGAGTGAATCAGTACGGACTAATATCAAACTTACTAATAGCCTGAAGGCAGATCAGTTAGGCGTCTATCAATTTAACTGATGGTGCGGAAGATAAGTTAACATATGTGAAAAATCATTTCTCAAATCAGATACTTAGTAATCTGGTTTTTGATCAGATGACAAAGAGTCAATAATCAGATCAGTAGCTTGATGCAAATCTGATCCAGACTAAGTAAATGCATGCAGATTTAAACAAGTAGTGTGTAAGTGTAAAACAGATAAATCACACAAGATTTATAGTGGTTCGGACAACTTGTCCTACGTCCACTCTTTCCTTCAAACGGGGCACCAACTAAACTAATTGGACTTAGTTTAATGTGTTAGTCCAACGCAGTACAACCAACAGATGTTTCAAGAGTTCTCACTCAACCAATCCCGGAAATCAGATCTAAAAATCCTAGACTGAAATCTTGTTATAACAAACTTAACCTAACTTTTGTTTGGGTATAAGATTTGTAATGTTCCAACTTGAATACTGTCCTAGTATCTGGGTAGCCTAAAGTTAAAGAATAAGTATTCAAAGCTAAGAACAAATGGGATGAACACTTAGAAAAATTAATCTTCGTTTGAGTGTTCTTCGTGCGGAAATCTATTTGAGCTTGAGCTTGATGATAATTTCAGTAACCTTACTATAAAGGTTGATCCCACATTTATAGGCACGAAATCGAACTATCCGTTGGTGAGCAATTCAAAATTCGGTCTATTTAAGGTAGGTTTGCAGGCGGATGAGACATGTTTCAGGGGCGGCATGGCCGAAAGCATGCAAGCTTGTCCTTCTAGCCGTTATACTCTGAAATGCTAGTCCTGCACTTGTCGGTTCCGTATGTGCGTGTCTTCTTCTTATTGGTTCACAAGTACACAAAGTTGGCACTTGATTTTCCAACAAGTTTGGCATTCTTCTTGTCTGAGTGACTTGGTTCGCACTAGGTAGCTTTGAGATAGTTACCTGATGAATCTGACCAGATCAGATTAAGATTGATCTGTCTACCTTGTTTGAATCTTCTGATGTAAGTTGTCTTAGCCCAACTTACTGATTCTTCTTGTTATCTGATGTCGGTCTTCTGGTCTTGATATCTTCTGATCTTCTCGCGATGTCGATCTTCTACATATCGATCTTCGATATCTTCGCAGATATCCGATCTTTCGTGATATCGATCGTCTTCAAGACTAGACCTGCTCTTATTTAATACATCAGTTGTCTATACATCTCATCTGGTCATCCTATCTGATATTTAAAACATCAGTCAGCTAACAGGTCTGACTGGTCCTTTTACAATCTGTTTTAGAACTTCCATCAAACCTAACTACAAATTTCCCAACAGCATAATTAAATACGAGTAAACGAAATGTAATTCTTGTGAAGAATTTAGTACCGGATTCCTCAACTATGGTATCCACGTAACAGTCATTTACTAACTCGCACAGATCTGCCAACGTTGAATCCCCGAGATGAATTTGCTAGGAAAATTCTAACTTAGAGATTTTATGGAGAAATATGAATTCACGTAATATGAATTTCCCAAGAGCTTATATATATAGGAGAGGATTAGCTTAAGTCTCAAGCTAATCTAATTAGGAAATAAAATCCCTAATCTTTATTTAAATAAATCTCTTAGATTTATTTCCCACATATAAATCTCTACGAATTTAAATTCCATATATGACAAATCTCTATGATTTGTTTCCATATATATTAAATCCTACAATAATATTCCAAATATTATTATTGGAAACTCTTATTTAATTAAATCCAATTTAATTAAATATTAATAATAATTAATTCCAAATTAATCCATTACTACTTACTTCTCCATAAATTAAATATTAAATCCAATTTAACATTTAATCAACCAACTATAATTAGTAAACAACTGTTACTTGTTGTGTGACTCATAGGCCCTCATATATCGAGTGATTAGTCAAACTAATGGTCTTAATTGAACCCTAGACAATACATCAGACATTCTCAATATATGAGGTACGTTGCGAGGAAATGTGCAACTACCTGTAACTGAAACATGGGCTATTGCGATTTCCTCCTTTCATTCGCGAATACTCGATTAAGTCTTGAACATGATGAATTATCTAATCAAATAACTTAATCAATTTATCTCTAATCTTTAATTGATCACTCGTGTCACACTTGGCCACAAAGTCCAAGTTAACGTGCATTGGCCAATGACTTTGATCAAATTATGATGAGAAGATGAGTATTCTCTCTAAATCCACTTTGAGGAATGAATCATTTTCTTGGCTCAACTACCACGCACATGCACTTCGTGATGAACCCAATCCAAGTCATATCTACACATGGAAGGGTGCAAGCGTCGGTCATGGTCAAAGTTCATCACTCCACACATTGTCGTGCGTATTGACCTCAAGTCAAAGGAGTGTCGCATCGCTCCCACTAACCGAGACACCCGTAGACACATATCATGGAACTACATCAAACGATTTCTCGGATGGGTATGTCAATACTTGTGCATCCATCAAGAGATACCTAGTATCTCGTAGTAAGTGAGATCCCACTACACTCTCTAAGAGTATGATGCAGATCGCACACCAATCTCTATTGCATCATCAATATCCCATTCTTGATGATCCTCGATTGGGTCTATTTGAGAATCATGCTTAGGTCATCTGAGTTCTCACTCACTCAATGACAGCAGTGACTCAAGGGAACACAGATAAGAACAAATGAAAACAATCAAATATAATATTCTAATAAGTGCAACGCCATACATTTAATATTAAATAAAAAATATTATTAAATCAATACTGAATATTATCTGAGCATTATGTCCTTACAATGACTTGTCTCTAGGACACTAACATTAACAATCTCCCACTTGAACTAGAGTCAATCACCTACATGTCTAACCCCTAGACCATCAAAATGTCTAGTGTGTACATGAACACTCAAAGCCTTGGTGAAAGGATAAGTCAAGTTATCCTCCGTGGGGACACGTTCTAACTCTATTTCTCCTCTAGCAATTATCTCTCTTATCAATGATAACGCCTCGGCACATGCTTGTTTCTGTTATTGGATCTCGGTTCCTTAGCTTGTGCAACCGCACCAGTGTTGTCACAATACAACTTTATTGGACTGCTGGCTATCGGAACTACCCCTAGTTCAATTAAGAACTGTTTTATCCAGACAGCTTCTTTAGTAGCTTCTGCCGCAGCAATGTACTCAGCTTCGGTTGTTGAGTCTGCGGTAGTCTCTTGTTTGGAACTATTCCAACTAACCGACCCACCATTGAGAATGTAAACATAGCCCGACTGTGACTTGTAATCATCACAGTCGGATTGGGAACTGGCATCAGCATAGCCAGTTGCAACTAGCTCTGACTGTCCTCCGTAGACCAAAAAACAATCTTTGGTACGTCTAAGGTACTTAAGAATGTTCTTGACAGCAATCCAGTGAGGTTCACCCAGATTCTGCTGGTATCTACCAGTGGTGCTAACAGCGAAAACCACATCTGGTCTTGTGCAAGTCATGGCGTACATGATGGAGCCAATTGCAGATGCATATGGTATATCCTTCATGCGCCGGATATCAGCTTCCATAGAAGGACAATCCTTCTTAGACAGCTTTATCCCATAACATGCCGGTAGAGAACCTCTCTTAGAGTTTTCCATCGCAAATCGCTTTAACACCTTATCTACGTAGGTTGACTATGACAGCCCCAACATCCTCTTGGATCTATCCCTATGGATCTTGATCCCTAAGATGTAGCAGGCCTCACCAAGATCCTTCATCATGAAGGTCCTTGATAGCCAATCTTTTACCGACTGCATAAGAGGAATGTTGTTTCCCATAATTATTATGTCATCGACATACACAACTATGAAAATAATATTTCTCCCACTGCGTTTACGATAAACGCAGGAATCTTCCGAATTTCTGATGAAGTCAAATGATTTGACAACTTCATCAAACCGGATATTCCAACTCCTAGAAGCTTGCTACAGTCCATAAATGGACCGTTTTAGCTTGCACACAAGATTATACTTTGGCTTAGACACAAAACCTTCCAGTTGAGTCATAAACACCTCCTTATCAATGTTGCCATTGAGGAAGCGTATCTTGACATCCATCTGCCAAATTTCATAGTCTAGATGTGCTGCTACTGCAAGTAAATTTTTTTCAGCTGCTAGAACCTTGCAGTCCTTCTTCCAATACCCCTTCTGCTTGCAGTAGAGGCATACATCCTTATCCACCAGCTCCTTCTTTTGAATTCCACCTTCGGGCTTAAGGAAGCTTGACTTAGAGCCTTTCTTTGCCTTGCCCCTTCACTTCTTCTTTCCTTTCGGGGCAGAAGAAGTAGAGGCACTTACCATGAGCATGGACTTTTCCTTAGCAGTGGAAGACTCAAAAGTCTTTAGATGTTATGCAGCTCGGGCACTGTCAATTTCGTCTTATTCATATTGAAGTTTACCACGAAACTCGAATATGAATCGGGAAGCGGCTGAAGAATGGCATAAACAACAACGTTGGTTTTGAGCTCAATGCCCAAACGACCAAGTTTCTCGATTAGCCCAATCATCTTCAACACATGAGGAGAAATCTTCCCTCCCTCAGATAATCGGCATCTAAACAGATCTCTCATCATTTCATAAATCTCGAAACAAGATTCCGAATCAAAGAGATCCTTCAGATGTTTAATCATCTCGAAGGGAAGCATCTTCTCATGCTGCCTTTGCAATTCGGGAGTCATCCCGCATAACACACTGAGCCTGGGAAGCATCCTCTTGATGCTTCTTCTGAGCTTCGCCCTCAAACGCCTCATACTCTTCAGTACCAGCCTCCGGGGTAACAGGGATTGGCGTGTCCAATACGTACTTAATCTTTTCTTGCCTAAGCACCAAACACACGTTTCGGTGCCAGTCAAGAAAATTTGGCCCAGTAAATTTGTTCGTTTCCAAAACGCTTCTCAGTGATAAGTTATTCATTTCAACAATCCTAGAGAAATAAAATAAAATGGGAATTAAAACACATAATTCCTATGATCAATATACAGCAATCAAAATAAACATGGCCTTTTTAAATTTATTTTGTCTCCATTATTTTCACATATTCAACTACCTCATTTAAAGAATACGAACTTATATCTAATATAAATCATAATGGACTAGGATCAACATTCCTACTTTTTTTTTTATCGGACGAAGTTAGTTGTTAGTACACCAAGCACCCAAACACTCCACAAATTCACCAAGCCACCTTATAACTCCCATACTCCAATTCGTTCCCGAAGGGAATCGAACCTGGGTCTCCCATTCAATTGAGGAGCCCAGTGGCCAGGTGGGCTAAGCCACCTGGTTATCCACAATCCTAATATTACAATATCTGCTTGGGCTAATTACTGCAATAGCATAACTGGTAGGTCTCTAAACCAATTGCAAAACTGCAATTCCTAGTTGATTGAACCTAGTTCAATCGGATGCCCCTTGACTTTCGTTTCCCTGCTTGGGCTGGTGAAACAAAGTCAAGTTGATTTACAACCATCAAGCGGCGACACTTCGTGTCCCTATAAAAGTCTCGTTAGATGTAGATCCGAGTAAAAAACTTGGGCCTTAAATACTCATTGGAACAAAATCTCCGGTTTACTTTTAAATTTGATGGAAGGCATCGTTCAACTTAATGAAAATCATATTTTAGTGAGGAACATTTTAAAGCCGGGGTATTAATTGCTTAATCGAGATTCAACATGTTAATCTACATCACATTTGAGCAATTATTGAACGACGCCTACCCAAACATGATTTTATACGGACTGACACTTATATGGGCGCCGTCTACCCAAATAATTGTTGGGATTATGCTGGAAAGTATGCTTTTTACTTTGTATAATCACACTGAGCTTCTGTCTTATTTACTGAAATAAATTATTTATCACTTATGCTTTAAATATCATCGAATGTTACTCATATATACTGCATAACTGTTCAATAAGAAGTACGTGCTATATTGTAGTTAATTTAGTGATACCAGATCACAGAAGATTAAATTAACATTCCCTTGTAACTAAAAGTACACTTTCACGACCTAGATGAAAATGAACAAACCATCACGAAAGGTTGAGGTGTAAGGCTCAGATTGACCTGTCTTGACCAAGAGATTAAACAAATGCATCATTGTGCACTGAACAGGACCTACAGGAGGACAAATTCTTCAGCATTGAAAATAGAAGAATTAGACCTTAGTGGTTCATTATTTCTTAATCTCCGTCCCTTAAATAGGATCGTGTCCAATCAATAGCCATTGCTTTGACTTACGACGGGAAGAGGATCATTGAGATTCAATACCTTGTATCTTGGGCAATTATATTGATTACACGACGATTGCTAAGATTTAATACGGGAAAATGTGTGCAAGTACGCTTGTTTGATTTGTCCCCTTGGAAGGCTCATAATATTTATCATGCCAAATCTTGCAAGTGGAATTTATTTCCGGGATGGATAATAATGTTGAGTCATTCCTTAACCAAGGAAAAAGATGTTAATTAATATAAAGTTATTTCAGTGGCTTGAATTAATTAATGGACTAGATAATCTTAAACACGGGAAATAATAACCGGGAGTCATATTAATAGTAATATGGGTTAAGATGGATAGTGCAATATTAATTATATAGTGGGATTAATTAATATTTATGGGCTTGAATAATATTGTGGCTCAATATTGAAAATTCAAAGTTCATTGGAAGGTCCAATCTTAATTCTCCTAAAAAGGCCCCTAAGAAAGCCCAAACATAAAAAGTCCAATAATGAAAAAAAAGGTGTTTAAAATAAAATAAATTATTGTTCTTTAATTTTTCCTAAAATTTCAAAAAAAATATGAATAAAATAGGGAGAAAGATTTTTCTTTTGAATTTTGTTATGGAATGAAGATAAGATTCTGGAATACAAAATTATCTCATTAAATTCAAGAAATCTCCCACTTGGCTATTCATAGAGGAATTTTCGAAAATTCCATAACTTAAGGAGTAGGAGATTTTATTTGGGAGATATATTGGGAAATAAAATATATTGAATATATCCAAAATTATTTCTTGGAGAAGAAGCAAGGAGATTTTCCAATCTCCCTAAATCCCCAAATTTTCGTCCCCCCCTTGTATTATAAATTGGGGATGAATTTTCCATCCCCAATGAAATTCCATGTGTTGGAAAAATTAGAAATCCACAAAGGTGGTGCAACATAAAATTTATTTTTCCCTTTTATTAATTGTTCGCGAGTGTCCTACCACCGGATTGACGAGCAAGGACTTGGGAATACTTGGGAAGACTTTTTGGTGTGTTCGTGTGAACGGGATCTGCCTTCTAGACGATTGTCACTTCAAGAGGTTAGTTCACGTAAACTCCTAATTATTCTGCATGCGTAGGATTTACGTGATTTAACTTCAGATCATGATTTGTTGTTGTATTATTATTTGAATTAATATATGATTAATTCATACTAAGTAATAATTATCGAATTAAATTTGTATTTAAATTCACCCCGAATAGATCCGGGCACACTATTCCCCAACAATAACTAATACGGTCCGACAATTATTGAGCGCCGCCTACCCAAACAATTATAATGCGGACTATGAGTGCGATAACAAATTTAATTTAAATTTTAAAAATAAACAAGTTAACGAAGTGGAATTTTAATTACCTTTTGAATTTAAAATTTAAAATTCAATTTTTACGATTATTAAAAATTAATAATTAATCCAATTAATTATTTGGTCCAACCATTATCCAATTTTAAATTAATTCATATTAATTTTCAAAATTAGATTTTAATTTTATTTATCAAGGGCTCATGTGCAAATTTTTAAAATTGCACGGAAGGGCCTGTCCAAAATCCAACTCCGGCACAGTCCTTCCCCTCATCATCACCTGGTTTCCAAAATTATTTCCAATCGGGTCAACCAACATCAATCAAACGTCAAATAATTCATCACAGTTTATCAGAATTATTCCAAACAATTCACTAAACTTTTCCAACTATTAAGGCTTAATTAATCATGGTTTAATCAGTTCCAAACCAAGAAACCCAATTCGAAATTAGCAGGCAATTGAAACGGCAAACAACAACCTAGAATAAATCAAGAGTCAGTATCAATCGGTGCAACAAACGCGCGCGAGTTGCCGCTGTCGTTAGGCGCGTGCGGGCGACTCCCGCCACGAGTTACAAATAGGGATGCGCGTGAAGTCGTGTGCCCTTCGATCTGAGTCAGAGAGAGGGTCGCCAAGCGGGGAATCGAACGATTCACTGGTGTGCCGCCTCGAATCGATTTGAAACAGGGGAGGGCCACCGCGAATCGGAGGAGAGCGTGCAGCCCCGCCCTGAGACGAAATGAAAAACGGCGGCGCTCCACCGTGAATCGAGTCGAATCGGAGCGCGTCATCATGAGTTGTGAGTGACCGCTACCAATTCGTATCGAAACAAGGAACGTGACCCCGAATCGCGACGGAAGCAGGTGTGCAGGAGCGGATCTAATCCGTTGACACGGCGGTGCTGGCTCACGCGGCCGACGCGAGTTGCGGCACAAGGCCGCCTACTCCAGTGCCGTCGCGGGTCGCCCGTAGAGCCGGAGTGTACGCTTCAGGGAGGTAGAGGTTTTCCAAGAAAACCCTAGGTGTTGCATCGAAGAGGATGAACCGAGACAAAAGAGGGGATGTGTTTATCTAATAAGCATGCCCCCAAAATTTTGCAAGTTATATTCATATGGTGCGGTTAATCACAATAAAAACAGCACCAGTCGATTTTTTTTTTTTTAATAAATCAAATATCATGCAATTAAATTAAGAGCGCAAAAGCTCGATACCATAATTGGAATATTGGCGACGTAAACACAAATATCGCCAAGAAAAATTAAAGTTCACCAACAAGCAGTTAATCAGATAATTGCGTAATTAAATTAATTTAAATTGCGAATCAACTACAGATTCACGATAATCGATTACTAACTCGCGGTGTCAATATTTAACTTATGGTATCGGAGAAATCGTTTACTAAATTTAATTGTCGAACTTAGAATTTTATGGAGAAATGTGAATTTATTTAAATAAATGAATTTCCAACATATAAATTTCATATATATAGGAGATGATTAGCTTAAGTCTCAAGCTAATCTAATTAAAAAATAAAATCTCTAATCTTTATTTAAATAAATCTCTTAGATTTATTTCCCACATATAAATCTCTACGGATTTAAATTCCATATATGACAAATCTCTACGATTTGAATCAATATATTAAATCCTACAATAATATTCCAAATATTATTATTGAGAATTCTTATTTAATTAAATCCAATTTAATTAAATATTAATAATAATTAATTCCAAATTAATCTATTATTAATTACTTCTCCATAAATTAAATATTAAATCCAATTTAACATTTAATCAACCAACTATACTTAGTAAATACTTGAATTACTTGTTGTGTGACCCATGTACCTCCTCATATATCGAAAGTGATTAGTCAAACTAATCGGTCTTAATTAAACCCTGATAATAAATCGGACATTCTCAATATATGAGAAGTGCGTTGCGAGGAAATGTGCAACTTCACCAGAATCGAAAACCCGGCTATTATGCGATTTCCTCCTTTCATTTCGAATACTGATTAAATCTTGAACATGATGAAGTTAATTCTATTCAAATAACTTAATCATTTTATCTCTAATCTTTAATTGAAAATGGCCACAAAAAATCAAGACGGCCAATGACTTTGATCCAATTATGATGAGAATAAGTATTCTCTCTAAATCCACTTTGAGGAATGAATCATTTTATTTCAACTAAAACGACTCGTGATGAACACAATCCAAGCCATATCTATTTACCACAAAAGTTCATTAAATAGGAGATGATATAGTGAAACTTCAAACGGTTTCTCGGATGGGTTTGCCAATACCCCTAAGGTATTTCAAGCATCCATCATAATTAAAAAAATAAGATCTCTAATCTTTCTCTAAGAAGTATGATTTAAACCAATCTCCAGATCATCAATATCTCATTCTTGATGATCCTCGATTTTTATTTGAGAATCATGCTTAGGTCATCCGAAGTTCTCACTCACTCAATGACAAAGAAGTTTCGAGGAAAACGAGATAAGAACAAATGCAAACAATCAAACATAATATTCTAATAAGTGCAACGCCATACATTTAATATTAAATAAACAATAATATTAAATCAATATCGAATATTAGCATTATGTCCTACAATAAATCAAATCTAACTAATAATCTTATTTTTTTCACATCCATAAATGTATTGTCATCTTATTTAATTAAACTCTTCGATTTAATTAAATTTAATAATACTAGACTAATAACTCTAATTCGAATTAATTTCTATTATTAATTACTTCTCCAATAAATGGAAATAATTCTTGTTTTGTTTCAATTAACATTTAATGATTTCCCTCAACTTGTTACTTGTAAGAATAGTGTTGGGATATTTTAGTTTTGATGAATTATAAAAAACATTATCAACTTGTGTTATTGAAGTTTAATTTTAACAAGTTGAGGGGAATGAAAGAACAAGTTGAGGGGAACTATTAATAGTAGATATCGAGATCGACGAAGGTGAGAGATTTAGACCGACGAGATCGGATGAGGTAGATGAGTTCGAGTTAACTAATGAGTTTGCAAATCGGAAGAAACTAAGCCAAAGAATCGGAAGAGAAGGTTACCAAATCGAAATGAGGCAGATGAGGATTAAATCGACGTGATCGAGATATACGAAGATGAAAGCAGATGAGATCGATCGAGATCGGACGTGATCGAGATCGGATATGATAACCCGATATGCTAACGATATGATGTACTTACGATCTTTATCGATATGTTGATCTCGAAGATGTGTTGATCGATCGATCACGATCGATCGATCGTGCAAAGAAGAAATTAGATAGCCTTGTAGGTCCCGAACGGGTTATGTGAGGCCCGTAAGTTAGGGGGGGGTGAATAGACTTGAAAAACTTTTCGTCTTGATCAGGTGAGAGCGGATAGCTTTCGAGTCTTGAGTGAATCGATTTGGTCGATAACCAACTTATTGAACGCCTTAAAGCGGATCATTCGGTAACTATCGATTAAGCGATGTGTCGCGGAAGCTTTAAGTTTTTGAAAAAAATAGAGTAAATCGATTCCAAGTTTTATCTTTTTAATCGATGACATAAATAACGGATCGAAGCTTTTGATCTTAACTTAGAATAATCTTTTAAGATTTAATTGATAAAGGCACCACAAGATTTATAGTGGTTCGGACAAACCAGGTCCCACGTCGCCCACTCTTCCCTTTCGCAAGGGGCACCAACTTAACCGACTTAACCACTTTTTTAACCGATCGACTTAGTTTAGTGTGTTAGTCCAACACAAGACACCAACAGATGTTTTAAGAGTTCCCACTCAACCGATCCCGTAAATCGAAGATTAGAAACCCCAGATCGAATCTTGCTAAACAACTTATCCTAACTTGGGGTTTGGGTAAGATTGTTGAGGTTCAACTATGAAATCTTTCCTTGCGTACAATGCACGATAGCTAGATGAAAAAAGATTTCTTAAGAACTTATGGGATGAACACAATATAAAATAAGCTTGTTGTTGTGTTCTTCGATGGAAATCGACTATAGTTGAGCTTCTTGATTATTTTGTTTGTCCAAGCATTTCCGTTTTTCACTCTGAAGTGTGATCCCATATTTATAGACCTTGAGATCAAAGAGCCGTTGGAGAAAGCAATTTGAATCTCGTGCTATTTTAAATGAACTTGCAGTGCTTGCTTGATGTGGCGTCTTGAGGAGCGGCATGGCGGCGTGAATGTGTATTTTATAGCCGTTTGAGAGAGTAACATCGAATCCCAGATGTCAGCTCTTCTCTGTTCATACGTGTTTCTTCCTTATTGGATGGAAGACTTGCTTTGCGATGTTGTTCCTCCAACTAAGGTTGGTATTCTTCTTGTTTAGATCGCAGACGTATGATAAGATGAAACATCGGTTTTTCATCTTATGGTGATTTGATCGATCTGAATCGATCGATCTACCGATAGAGTCTTCCGGCGCTGTTGACTTAGCTTCAACCGGGTGACTCGTGATGTAGGTCTTCCGGTCTTATCTTCCGGAAGTCATCGATCTTCTAGTATTCGAGGTTTGAGCTTCATGACTTCAATATTGAAGTTATCCGACTAGATCGATTCGATCGATCTTCCGAAGAAACTTTCTTCCGATTCTTGAGATCGACCTATACATATTGAGTTCCCCCTCAATATGTGACCTATCTATAACATCGATTTTTTTCTATACAATCATTATCAATTGGTCTCCTAAGGCAAGAATGTAAACATCGATAATTAGTCCGGGATCGGGTCCTATTACATGTGTTTTTGGAACTTTCATCAAAACTATAAATTTCCCAACAATTTCCCCTTTTTGATGAAAACAAAAACTCGAAAAACCAAACATTGATAAGTATAGAACAGTTAAAGAGCAAGTAATCAAAGAGATTTTGTCTTGGGATCGAAAAATAAACTTTTCATTAGATATTTTGATTACATGTTACATCGAAAAGTTTTGAATTTAAAAGCGGTGATCCCTAGGCGTCTTCCGATTCTTCACTCCTTGGGCTTGTATCCTTCGGCATTTCTCTTTGGTCTTGTGGAACGTTGAAAATCGATAGAGTTTCCATTTGACATCATTATCCGCACTTGATGTTATATGCGATTTGCTCAAGATGTCAAAGTAGAATCTCTCAAATGCCATCTGTCAAATGAGCCATCTGCCTTCTTCGAGTATACTAAAGATCATACTCTTGGCGAGATATCTTTACATTTATAAGTTTGGCCTCATTTTCCGGATACTTGAAGAAAGTCCGGAAATTTATTCTCGTAACGGTTGAGGAACTCATCATCCGGTGATTCTTCTTTTGGAACAAGATCAAGGACAAAGGCATCTAGAAGCCATTCACTACGATCTTATTCCATTCCTCAAACTTAATAGTTTTTGGTATGATCTCATCGACTCTTGCCGCCGAGGTTTCGTGCGATTTTTCCAATTAATCCTTTCTTAGCCCTTGATTTGAACTTCGGTTTCAAAATGCCGTTTTTACGCCCTTCTTTCTTAATATACGCTCTTTGGACAATCTTCTGACTACACTAATATCGAGCGGATTATGTAATCTTGGTCGATTTTGATGTCCCAAAGACCCATGCCTTTCTTAATTGAGCTTTGTCCATGGGCCTTATCCGTATGAATCAGATCTTTCGATATGTTCGGTTGGTTTTCAGATCCTTCCTTTTTTGGTTTGATCAAAAAGCGATTGAGTGGGAAGTCGAGACCCAAATCGATAATGCCGATTCGGGATCATTAGCGAGATAAACTGAAGTTTGAGTCATATTAGAAATCGGCTCTGTCTTGGCGGTTTCCATTGTAGCGAGAGAGTGTCCAAATCATCTTGTCAAATTTCTAACGATAACTTCGAGCCTTTTCTCTTCGAAAAAGAAGATTGATTTTTGATCCACTTTTTTCGGCTTGTCACGATTTTTGTAAGCCGTAAATGTATGGTGGTCATGGATTCGATCTCGATTCTTGATTTGTTTGAGACTAATTTGTCTTTGATCGGTTAGTACTCCCTCAATCTCTTTTTCGGGAGATCTTTGAGACAATCGATCTCACGAAGTTGATCGATGGTGATTTGAGATGTAGGAATTGGATCCATCACTTGATCGAGTTCGATTGTTTGTGCCCTTATGCGACACAGTTCAGCTTTCTTTCACTCTCCTGCATTCTCCATTTCGGCGTCAAATTTACGGAGCTTCTTGAGTAGTCTCGGCTTTTCTTCTTCGGCAATTCCAACTTCACGTGGATCGAGCTTTCACAGATTTATCGGATATTAGCTCAGCTGGTGATCCCACTTTGGCAGACTTCCTCATATCGAAGTCAAAATCTGCGAACTCATCCGCACCACCCATCTGTTCAACAAGTAAAATAAGATCCGAGAAGCTTTTTAATCGAGATCTCTCCGGTGAGGATCTCCATGACTTCTTCTCGATAAGCGAGGATGGGCGACCGGTTGTGGATGGATCTCATCAATCTCTCGTTCAATTCTTAGTCCGACCATTTTTCCGGTGATGGTCTTTGTTGATCTGGATCTGAGGAATTATCTGTCCGGATTCATTTGGATGAGATGTGGAAGCTTACAGTTTGTGCTTGAGTCGGCGGAAGTTGTGCGATTGGTTCGGCCTGCAGTGGTTTCCTTTGTAGTGGCGGTTGTATCTGGTTCGGGTTCATGAGCGGTGAACTAGCGGGAGAGACATGCTCGGCGACCTTTAGTCCGGCGGTGAATCGAGCTTGAGGTTGAGGAGTTGAGGAGATTTATCGATTTAATTTCTACCAGATCGATTACGGCGTGCCCTCGAGGTTGAGAAGCTTGCCCTCGTCTGCTACATGACATTCTTTGTTCGCAACTGTTTACGGCGCTCTTTCTTCTTCGACTCATCTTCTAGTCTAGAGTCATGGTAGCTTCTTTTGCTTTCTTTGGCCTCTTCTCGGGCCTTCACGTTTTTTTTCTTGCGGGGCAACGGGTGTGGATGAGGCGGCTTCTTTGCTCTTTCCTTTCTTAGTTTTGTTGGAGTGGGCTCCTTGTCATCGTCGGTGGCGTATATATTTTAGAAGGCATTGTAGGACTTGATCCAATTCCATTGCTTGGCGGTTTGTCCTTCAATATAAACCATTGGATTCATTGACTCCAAATTTTTTCGTGTTCTTGGAGCAAGATGGCTTTTCAGAAGCGTGCAATTGATTTACGAGCCCCATCAATTATTCTTTGTCATCTTTGTACATTTTGGTGATGTGAGAGCATCGGGCTAAATGAGATTCCCATGATCGTTCTTGACGAGAATGTCAAACAACGATCTGTACTTTCTTTTGAGCATTCGATGAATCCGGCTTTTCGATGTTTGTCTGCCTCTCTTAAGAGCTCCTCTCGATTTCTTCGTCCTCATTCTCCCCCAGTGTGCAGTGAGATTCGCCCTTTTGTAAGCTGAATGACAGTGATGATGATGCATTTGATTTGTCTGATTTCTTCTCAGATTGGTTGCGACATCGATTCGACGGTTTTTCAGATCCACATTCAAATTACGCAAGAATTGTAGTGCTTCATCTTTGCATCCTTTGGATTGCGTGAAGCGGAGCAATATGTTTCGATCCGGCCTTCTTGAGAATTTGTTCCACCTCCATGGATTCAGGATCCTCGGTGGTTCTGGCCCGAAACGAACTTATCCTCAAAGATCTTCGTTGCCGATTTCATAGTTGCACATGATCTTTCCTAGTCCATGAGTGGCCATCTGGTGAGATAGACTCATTAAATTTGTGCATAATCAATATCAATATCATACCGCTTGAAAAACAAGAGGCAATGAAGCATAAATTCGAAAAACAACTTTTGAAAACAAAGTTTTTTATCGGAAAGAAAGATTCATCATTAAGCTTTAAAAGAAAATATTACCAGATTCAAATTTTGGAGATGATTTTGAACTCTAAGAAATCGTTTTGAAACGAGAGAAAATTTGAGTTTTTTTTTTTTGTGAAAGTAATGCAAGTTTGTGAAGCGAGAAAAAACTCTGGTAAGGTTTGATGAATCTTATATAGAGGCGGAGGAACAATAAGACAAGATTTTGAAGATCAAACGTTTTGAAAAAGATTAGCGCTCAGTGAAGCGGTTTTGATCGTAGGGTTTAAAAAACGCACGCGTAAAAAAAAACTTTTGGATTTAAAAGCACGATCAAGTTAATACATGTACCCACGTCGCATTAAATGATTTGCGAGAGTACACGCCACAAGGATAGTGGGTGCGAAGAAGGCAAATAATATCGGATACGATTCGATAAATAAGTAAAAGAACAAGAGAAAAGAGATCGTGTCGGGTTGGATCGATATTGTAATCAATCAATATTACTTGTCAATGTTGATTCCACTTGTTGATCTTAATCATTACGCCTAAGCCTTAAGAAATTTCCTAATCGATCCTTTCAACCGATCTTCTGTTAGATCGATTTGTTGAAACTTCAAGCTTAGCCGATCTTTCCTCGAGTAACGCGTCGATTTCCCTTTTGATCCTCCTTGATCGGTTGAAGTTCCCCCTTCAATGATATTTCTGATATAGACCGATATATATCCGATTTGTTGGAGTTTCAAGCTCGGTGATCTCTCTCATCGATTTCGTAGTAATCGATTTTGGTTGACCTCATCCGATTCTTTTGATTAACCCAATTCTTGGGATAAGTGTTACCGCCAAAACTTAGTCTTGAGTAGTAGCTTCTATTCCCTAAGTAGGCGTGAATTGACATGCGTAAATATCGTCTGAATCTTTTCGATATGTCAATCAACCGTAAATTTATCCAATTATCGATCGCGTGATTTCTACATTTGTCTTTTGATGCAAATTTCTCGGATAGGCTTCTTGAAATGGAAATTGCATTTGCATCCTTGATTGGCCTCTATAAATTGGACCAATGTTTTTACACAACTTCACCCATTCACCATACTTATCTTCTTTGTAAGAATCATGTATCTTGGTGAACCCTTGTTTCGGTGAGACTTCCAAAACACTTTTACACCCTTTTATATGGTTTCACCTTCTCAAATCAATCCTTTGCATCCCTTATTGCTGTTTTCTTCATCATCTTCGATTTCACATCGATCAAAAGCTTCTCTCTACCACCAGTGGCCGGATCTGCTTTATTTGCAACCGAGAAGACACTTCTCCTAACCGTATGCACCTTGTGTGTCTATCTGGATGACGTAACGAGAACCATCGGACTTAGTCGGTATAAAATATCAACACATGTGCCCATGAGATCGACGACCAACTCTTTGGCACACGTGCTCCATTTTGTTGGAGAGCCCTTTACTCTCCCTTTTAGGGCTCTCGGCTTAGTAATCCTATCAATGCCGCTCTCACTTCACTTGGTGAGTCCATCGGTTCTTGGCATGGGATTATTTTTCAAGCCCCCCCTCACTTCGTTAAGTGGGGAAAAATGAGAAGCGTCGATTTCATAAAATCTCTCTCTCTTCCCCTCTTTAACACTTAACTAATGAGTTCGGGTTTGGGTTTGGATGAAGGTTTAGGGTTATAGGTTTAGGATTTTGGTTAACATTTATGTCTTGACCTCCGGATCTTCTTGTACTTGTAACTTCGTAATGTAACCTCACCTTGGGTTTTTATCAATGAAAAGTTACATTATTTCATCGTTGTGTAAATTCACCTTTCTTATGCGATTGTTAGCTCTTAATCTCTCGAATCTTGCTTGTTGAATATCAATTAAATCGATTCACAAAGAAATACTATAACCAAATTGATTTAATCGGATAATGAGCATTTTCCTTTAATCTGATAAACCTTGAATCGATCGGTTCCTTTAAACCGTATAGACTTTAAATCGATAAACTAAAATGTTCCTTTGGATCTGTAGCGTGTAAAGTCCGATCGATTTTTTGCTTATCGGTCTCTTGAGAGGTTAAGATACCAAACTCAATCGATTTTTTCTCGATCTGGTTAGTCTCTTAACCGGTAGTTACGAGAACATTCCATCAAACATTTTCGGTGACATTTCTCCAAGATCTAGAAGTCCTAGCTCATTCTAGAATCGACTAGTGGCTTGGTTAGAATACCTATACGTATATCGGTATGAATCTTTTCCATTCGATATTCTTCTTTTCAACGTGATCTCTTATAAAAATCGACAAGCATCTTGTATGTAGAACCCGAGTGATTGCAATAGCAAAGAATATATTCAATGTTGAGGCGATTAGGAACAACGACTTGACTTGACCATATACGATTTGTAGAACGATGTCTAACGCTTTTTTGAAAACCACGAGATCGCTTTACTTCCTAAGAACGACATGTTCACGAGGTTGATTTTTACGTCGATCTTGCAACCTCCATAATCTAAATCGAATACCCACTAAGCTCTAGATTATCATCGATGGGTAGAATAAACCAAGGTTTATTGTTCCTTCAGATATTAAAATCCGCTTAGCTCGCCAGGAATCATTGGATTTGCTTGAAATCGGCACATACACCTCTTGCCAGAAAAGTGATTTTGGGGTCGGGTATAATAGAGATCCAATGAGAGCCCTATATTCCTTCCGATTTGACGACCACCACTTTCATCGGATCCATCTTGAATCCGGTCATCATAGGAATTTTGGCTTCCTTACTATTTTGAACTCCAAACTTAGCCAATAGATTCCTAGTCTGGAGATGAATATCCCTTACGTACTTTGTTTAACTTGGAGACCTAGAAAGTAATTCATCGACCCATCATGGACATCTCGAATTTCCCTTGCATCGGTTTTTGAATCTTTCACATAGGCTCTTGTTAGGAGATCCAGAAGATGATGTAAATCCCCATTGAACCATAAGAATATCTTCTCCATCTTCTATTACGAATAAGGTTACATCACTTTGTTCCTTTAGTGAACCCACTTTCAATCAAGAAGCGAGAGAGTGTATCATACCGGAGCTCGCATGGAACTGTTTTGAACCATAAAGAGCTTTTTCTTAAGCGATACACTTGGTTGCCCTTTTCAAAGCCCGGAGGTTGTTGACATTTAGTACCCCGTTTAAGAAAGCACTTTTCGTCCATCCGATACACAGTGAAACCCTGTGGGAAGCATAAGAAAGCAGCCGAATGGCTTCAAGCAAACGGTGCAAAGGTCTCATCGTAATCAATTCTTACGATTGTGAATACCCCTTAGCAACAAGTCTTGCCTTATTTACGGTGATAACATTTTTTCTCATCTCTCTTGTTCTTGAAGATCCATTTCGTGCCAATTACGTCTTGATGATCTACTAGTTCATATACTTCATTTCTCTGCTGTTCCGCTCTCTCTGCATGGCTAGAATCCGATTTGCGTCTTGTAATGCTTCCTCTATTGTAGTTGGTTCCTTCATAGGCGGAATGACAATACATGGCACTTTCACCAATCGATGTCTAGTTTTAATTTTATCGACGGGTCTCCGATTAATCGGTTGGATATTTGGTTATCGTTATCCAGTACATTACGTTCCGATTTGCGTCGGTTTTTGAGAACATCGTCCGTTTTCGATAAAATCTTATTACTAGCGATTGGGAGTGGTGCGAGGTTATGGTTTGATAAGAACAAGTCTCGGTGATGTTGGAATCATCAAATTTGATGTCGTTCGTGAGAACTTTAAAGTTCCCCTAACCCGGATGGTTCGATTCTTCTTTCTCCAAATTTGAATCGGCCTTTTCATCGGCAGTTGTTGTTACCTTAGGATCGATTGATCCGGTGAATCACTAGATGTGGAATGTAAATTGATACAATTTCGATTTTTTTTCCTTGATCGTTAGGCGATCCAATATCGGGGTTCGGTAGATCGGGTACTTCTTGATTCCAGATTTCTCTTGATCAGAAGATGCTTCATCAAAGGCTACATGGGGTGTTTCTTCCACAATTAGGGTTCGTTTGTTGTAGACCCTGAAAGCTTTGCTAGATGAGGAATACCCTAGAAATATACCCTCATCAGACTTGGCCTCAAAAGTCTTCAATGACTTTTTCCCATTATTGTGTATTTGCACCAAAAAACATGGAAGTAAGAAACACGAGGTTTTACGCACTTCCATAGTTCATAGGTGTTTTGTTGAGCCTTAGTCGAGGGGAGACATTATTGCGTATGGCATGCGGTGTTGATTGATTTATACCGTAAACGGTTTGGTATGCATGTTCATTTAACATTGTTCGGCGAACTTCTTTGAGAGTTTGTTTTCTCGGATTCAAATTACTCCATTACGTTGTGGCGTCCTCGCGGTGATGTTTCATCTTTGTATACCAAACTTAGAGCAAAAAATCAATAATAAAAGAGTTGAAATTCGTACCTTTATCGTCGATTTTTACTCTGTGACACCCTTCTCATTTTGTAATCTTCTTAGCAGCTCGGGTATCTTGGTTGTCGTCTCATTCTTCTTATGTAAGAATATAACCCAGGTAAACTTGGAATAGTCATCCACGATTACGAGTGTGTTTCGTCCGTTGAGCCGACCGTGTTTGGTCCAAACAGATCCATATGAAGCATTTGAGATTACTCTGGCTGGATCTTTGGGGAAATTCCTTTGAATGAAGCTTTGACTGTTTTCCTTCCGACATGCAAGACACGTCGATCCTTTGAGAACACTTCATTGGAAGTCCTTCCACTAGAGACATCCTTGCTATCTTATTAAGAGTTTTGAAGTTCGGATGGCTCATTCATTTTTGTGTGCGAGCCAACTGCTTACTTTTGGAACTCTTAACAATCAGCCACATTTCTTGGACAACCGTTCAATCATTTGTGGTAGATCGTCCCTTTTCTTGAACCTTTAGCAAAATGTTGAGTGGCTCGATTCTTGATAGTGCATTGATCGATCGAGAACTCAACACTTTGAATTTTGTAGAAATTGTCAGAAACCGATAATAGTTGTCTTGGACCTTCGACATCTGAGACTGGTTATTTGTACATCATCATTCTCTAAGGTTCGAACCCTTTGGTATAACCAAAGTTATCATCACCGAAGAGTACACGCGGGCCTTTACGTTTCTATGTAGGAGGCGAGGAGATGTTTGCTTCGGTCATGTGCCTTGAGCATCCACTATCGATGTACCGGATAGTTGCTTGCACACCTCCTTTGTTGGCGGACCACGCGAACTCGCAATCGGATCGGGTTTTAGGTACCCTCTTTGGATTGGGTCACGAGGGGTTAGGTTTGGATTTGGGGATCCATACAAAGCGAGCACTTCTATTGTGATCATCGGATCGAAGGCCCGATTTGTCTCCCATACTGTCAACATAATCATACTTATCCTTATATGCTTTCCGACGATTTGTATGATTACTTGTGTGAACCTTGGATGACTTAGAAGACTTATGATTTAACTTTTCGGTTTTTCTTTTTATCCGGTGTGGTTCAAAGTCTTGTGACCCTAAATTTCGACTATAGGGGTAAATACATTGCTACCATCAAAAGATTCATATCCTTTTCGCATAGATGGATGGTTTACGAAGCATGCTTATTAAGCGGTGACCTTGGTGGGTCTCGATTGGACTTCCCTTTTTGTAGGTTGTCTTTTTCGATTCGATCATTGATCGGGTTGAGGTCTCTTCAGAAGAACTGGGTTCTTCCGTTGATTCCTCGGCTGATGCTTTACCAGTTGGGGTCCATTTCTGTTCCCTTTCTGGTTAGGCACTTGCCTTACCTGCTCAACTGGTCTCTTACCCCTATTAGATACAAGTTTAGCTTTTTTGGTGTATCTTTTTTTGAAATTAAATCGATTACACCTTTCTGAGATGAATCAGTCGGGGCTTTTGAGGATGTGGAGGGTTTCTCATAGCCAAGTCCCTCCTTATCAATCTTTATTCGAAAATAGGCGTTCATGTCTTTAACGGTTTGAGATGATTTTGAAAAAAACATCTATTTTCTTCGCAGATTATCCTCGGAGGATTTCGGACTTTCATGCATTGAATAGCTCATCGAATTTAGCTTGCAAGATTTTGAAGTCATCGGCTTGCTTTTGTTAATTTCCATCGATCTTTGATCTGTTTTTCTGATCGAAGCTTTAACCCGAGAATTTTAAATTCCTCGAGTTACCTTCGGCGATGAAAATTGATCTAAGTTGGAGGCTTTTACGAGATTATTTTCTTGACAAAGGCGATTATTTCGGTCCTCGACTTATCATTCTCGGCTTCCACAATAGCATAAGTTTTCTCTTGCATTGGAGATCTTCAACTTCTGGTCAATCTCGAAAGAGGTGTGCTTAATGATAGCGGTGTAGATCTGACGAAGAGGGTTTGGAGGTTACCTCGATTTGGTCCTCCTGGCCATCGAGGCAGAGTTCATCATCGTCTGGCGAGAATATCGGATCTTCATTTTCATAGAAGTCTCTGATCAAGGCGTTTTCTTCTCAGAGGAGTATCCGAGTCCCTCGGAGGGCGATAGGAATCGTCGATTCGCAATAGCTCTTCTGTCTCTATAGCGTTGCTCTCTTTTTGTTCCTCTTTTCTTCCCCTCTCTCGGCGTCCGTAGGCAATCATGGCTATAGTGACTGGCTTCTCAGGATTAAACCACTCCTTGATCCACCCGTTCCTTTCCTTCGGGTGAATCACTCAAATTGTATGACCTATCGGTGATTTCCCTTTCGATAGTCGAGTTTCTTCTATCGATTGGTTATCTCTTCCTTCCTTCGTCGACTATCTCTTTCCTTTCATCTCTGTGATCCCTCCGATCATCGGATCTGGTTCTTCTGGAGATCTATTATGCGATCTCCTATCTCGAATCCTCGGCTATGTTGATAGTCCTTATAAAATCTTCGATACTTACCAAGTTGTATATCGACTTCTCAAGCTTCCGGTCATCAATCTGACTTAATATATTTCCAATGGGTTCATTGGCCTTTGTTCGCTCTTCGTTGCCTTGAAAAGAATCGATTTTTGAAGTCGAGGTTTAAAGAGGGACCTCGTCTTCATCATCTTGACCTCTTTCAATCGGGTCGAACTTCGTGAGCTTTAAGACTCAAGAACAAGCTACTTGGTTTCATTCTTGAAATGTCCCGCAATCTTTGATTCGTGACCTTCATGTCCCACTTCTTGGTGAGAGACCTTAGGATCTTATAGTTGATATCTTTATCGGACATCTCTACCAAGTTCTCGAAGCTTGTTTATAGACATTGTAATTCTTCCATCGAGTTACGTTGATGGTTTCAAAAAGCATCTTGTTTTCGAACTCGAACTTCGGTCGGTTGAATAAGTCTTTTATATCATTCATTTCCAGATCTCGATCGTGAGTATCCCACATTGCTTTCATGATTTGAGATACTTAATCTTTTCTTTGGTGACCTTATCCATTGTCTTCATGATGATATGTCTTGCAATGGTGTCCAGAGTATGCAGTTTTTCTTTCTTCCGCGGTCCATCGGCCGGGCTTTTTTACAAGAAGGGTGGGAAAGTCCGGATCTCCTCCGATAAGGGATTGTGAGTAAATGATGATGGGTCTCTCGATGACTTCCATCATTACGCCAGCGATCGAGCCTAGATGGTTCACAATCTGCATTTCATCAATTGAGAACTTCGGCAGATCATGATACAACGGGACGTGTTATCCATCGAAAGTGATTTTGGAAAATGAATGAGTTTTTTAAAACGGTTTTTCAAGATCGATTCGATTGACCAATGGTCGGAAGAACCTTCTCGATACCACTTGTAGGTCCCGAGCGGGGGCGTAAGTCTAGAGGAGGGTGAATGAAAAACTTTCAGATCGGTGAGAGCGATAAATTCGAGTCGCGAAAGAATCGGTTTTGGTCGATAACCAACTTATCGAACGCCGTAAAGCGATCGGTTCTAAGAACTATCGATTAAGCGATAAAGCGGAAGCTTTAAGTTTTACCCGTGTGAAAAACCGGTTTGTATAAATCGATTCCAAGTTTTATCTTTTTAATGATAGCGAAATATCGGTCCGATCGGATCGAAGCTTGGTGCAATCGATCTTAACTTAGAATATGTATCGCTTTAAGATGTGCGATGTGAGAGCGATTAATCAAAGCAATAAAGGCACACAAGATTTAAGTGGTTAGGACAAACATCCCTACGTCCACTCTTTCCCTTTCACAAGGGCACCAACTTAACCGACTTAACCGACTTAACCGATTTGGACTTAGTTTAGTGTGTTAGTCCAACACAAGACACCAACAGATGTTTTAAGAGTTCCCACTCAACCGATCCTTAAATCAACTTTAGAAACCCTAGATGAAATCTTTGCTAAACAACTTATCCTAACTTGGGGTTTGGGTAAGATTGTTGAGGTTCCAACTATGAAATCTTTTTCCTCGTCGATAGCTAGATGAAAAGATTTTTGCTAAGAACTTATGGGATGAAAACACAATATAAAATAAGCTTGTTGTTGTGTTCTTCGATGCGGAAATCGACTATAGTTCTTCTTGATTATTTTTGTTTGTCCAAGCATTTTCGTTTTTTCACTGAAGTGTGATCCCATATTTATAGACCTTGAGATCAAAGATTCCGTTGGAGAGCAATTTGAATCTCGAGCTAAGGTAGACTTGCGAGCTTGATGTGGCGTTATAAAAGCGTGAATGTGTATTTTATAGCCGTTTGAGAGAGTAACATCGAAAAGTATCGGCTCTGTTCATACGTGTTTCTTCCTTATTGGATGGAAGACTTGCTTTGCTGTTGTTGTTCCTCCAACTAAGGTTGGTATTCTTCTTGTTTTCGCAGACGTATGATAAGATGAAACCCGATTTTCATCTTTAAAAAATCGCTGAATATATTTTAAGTCTTGAAAAATGACTCGATTAGGTCTACGGTCTTATCTTCCGAAGTCATCGATTTTGAGCTTCATGACTTTTGAGTTATGACTTCGGTTTTTTTAAAATGTCTTGATACATAATTATGCATCTATTACATCGGTTTTTTTACAATCAAAATGCGGTTATCCGACCGGGTCCTATTATGTGTTTTGGAATTTCAAAACTATAAATTTCCCAATGTACCGAGTAAAAAGTTGAGATTCGAAGATCTGAGACTAGTAAAGCGATCTCGAGATTTCAAGAAAGAAAAAAGTTGAGAAGTAAAAGTGACCTCATGTTTTGCGAGGATTTTGAGAATTCTGGCTGAATCAAGAACCCGAAAAAACGATTTATCGAAACTGAAGACTCGAAAGATGTTCTGAAGACACCGAGACTCGAGAGAACCATGAAGACAATGTAATTTCAAGACTCGATGTAATTCTTTTGAATATAAAACAATGTTCCGAGGCAAAGAACCGAGGGAATATAGCCGTTGGAATTCAAATGGCGTGGATCAATGAGAGAGGAAGACAACCAGCTGAAAAAAAGTCGAGAACTTCAAAGAATAGTATGGATTTGAATGTGATTCTCTCCAACAAAGAATATTCAAATTCACACTATAAATACAAGATCTTCCATCAAATTAAGTGTGGAGAATGTAGCAAACGATGCTACAGAGCTAAGAGGACATATACTCAAGCATTCCCACCATAGAACACCAGTCTGTAAATATACACATATATTCAAAGAGTGTTCTAGAACCCAATCTAAGCAACCCACGATGTATCCTAAGCTTAGAGAGATTTTCCCAACCTTAGCATTGAGGCTAAACAAATGTAAGGGAAAATCTCACCATAGTTGGAGACAACACCAAACCCAAACCCCATTCTCGTAAGAGATAACTAGTGGTGAAGTGAGGTAGTTGTTACGCAATCTCGTAGGAGTGTGAACTCGTTAAACATCTAGAGGCGAGCCCGAGAGGGTGATAAGTCCAGAGGCGAGCCCGAGAGGGTTGTGAGGTCCCGGTTTGAAACCGATTTTTGCGCAAGCGGAAGCAAACATTTCATGTGATGCATATAAAACAGGGGTGAGGGCAGAGTGATTCATATTTTTTGCTTTTAAGAACGATGTGTGTTGTTTTGCTTATAATCAAGTGCATATGGAAAGTAAGAACATAAAGCAATAAAGAACACACGATTTTATAGTGGTTCGGAGTCCAACTCCTACATCCACTCTTCCCTTTCATCAGGGGCACCTACTTAACCAACTGGACTTAGTTTAACGTGTTAGTCCAACACCCAACAGATGTTTACCGAGTTCACACTCAAACGGGACTTATCACCCTCACGGGATTGCCTACCCTCCCTTTCGGGATTGCTAGATGTTTACCGAGTTCACACTCACCTACAAACTTAACCAACTGATGTGGGTAAGGTTTGTTTGGTTTCCCAACTAGGTTGAGATTTTCTCTTACATTTGTTTAGCCTCAATGATAAGGTTGGAAAAATCTCTCTAAGCTTAGGATACATCGTGGGTTGCTTAGATTGGGTTCTAGAACACTCTTGAATATATGCGTGTATTTCTTTCTCTGTGTTCTATGGTGGGAATGCTAGATGATTTGGCTTGATGGATGTTTCACGCATTTTTCCACACCGAATTATGAAGGAAGAACTTGTATTTATAGTCTGGATTTGAATGTTACCGTTGGATGGAGTCACATTCAAATCCATACTATTCTGTAGCTTTTTGCGACTTTTCCATTTGGTTGTCTTCCTCTCAATTGAATCTAACGGCTATATTCTTCAGGATCTTCTGAGTCTTCAGGGTTTATCTGATCCTCAGCTTCTTCGAACTCAGGCTTCCTTGGACTTAGGATTCTTGATTAAGACTTCTCTTGCCGGACCTTATCGTCGGGTATCTTGACACTCGAGATTAACCCGAGTTGAATTCAAACAATCGACCCTCGGTCACTAGCACTTTTCAGACTAGCGATCATCGATAGCGTTCGATTCTCGATGAACATGACGGATGACTTCTCTTCGATGACTTCTCGCTTTGATCGGTATGCAAATTTAACGATATCGAAAATGATCGGATCTCAATTCGACATACCGGTTTATGATCAGATTAGTACATAGTTTAGCATATTAGGTTAGCATGAATCGATCTCAATCACGTCATCTTGATCAAACGCTCATCTTCATAAATCGAATTATAAATCGGTTCATCTACTCTTCTTGATCAACCTTCTCTTGATCTTACGGTTAGGTATGTTACGATCGGCTATGCTCTTCGATCATCAAATCGGCCAACGTCATACGGTCATCGATGCGGTCATCTGGTCTAGTCACGATATGATATGTTCATCGTCGACAAATCGATCGGGTAACTCTCCTTCTTACATCGGTGGCTTTAGCTTTTCTTCTCTTACGATTTTACCCGCGGCTCATCGGTTAACTTCGGAACTCATCTAACTCATCGATCTCGTCGGTCTCGTCTCTTTGCAGATCGATTTCGTGAGTTCCCCTCAATTTGTTCTCTCGTTCCCCCTCAACTTGTTATCGTAAATTAGCTTCAATAACACAAGTTGATAAGCATAATTCATCAAAATGAAATATCCCAACAAGGGTGATAAGTCCGGTTGGATGGAATTAAATATCTGCGAACCGAAGAGGGTGATAAGTCCAGTTTGAAGGAATTTCCCAGGGCAGGGAGAGTGGATGTAGGAGCTTGAGTCTCCGAACCACTATACTTTGTTGTGTTCTTTCTTTGCTTTACGTTCTTATCGTGTCATATGCAATTATAAGGGACATTAGCTTAAAACGCATAAAAATTTG
This sequence comes from Stenogyne calaminthoides, assembly GCA_037126765.1. NCBI lineage: Eukaryota > Viridiplantae > Streptophyta > Magnoliopsida > Lamiales > Lamiaceae > Stenogyne > Stenogyne calaminthoides. The sequence continues at coordinate 23,650,574 of JBBCBC010000027.1, forward strand.
GAATCACCATTCCTTCACCCTGTTTTTTATATGCATTTCATGAATTTCATGGGTTTTTCACGGGCCTATCAATTGGTATCGGAGAAGGAGTTCAAAAGATCACTTTTAATGTGATCACTTGAACTGATCTTTTTAAAAGAAAACCCGTTTCTTTAAAAATGCATATATTTTAATGTTTTGGCGTCATTATCAAAAAGGGGGAAATTGTTGTGATATTTTAGTTTTGATGAATTATGCCAAAACATTATCAACTTGTGTTATTGAAGCTAATTTACAGATAACAAGTTGAGGGGGAACGAAAGAACAAGTTGAGGAGGAACTCATGGAATCAGAAGTAGATGATCTAGATCAGACGAGGCAGCAGACGAGACTGATCGAGATCAGATGAGGTAGATGAGTTCGGAGTTAACCAAATCGAGAGAAGAAAACTAAGCCAAAGAAATCGAAGAGAAGGTTGCAAATCGAAGATGAAGGATAGACCGATCAAGATCGGGGCGTGATAGATCGAGACATGAAGATGAGCGGATGAGATCGATCGAGATCGGACGTGATCGAGATCGGATATGATAACCCGATATGCTAACCCGATATGATGTACTTACGATGCAATGATCGATATGTTGATTCAAAGATGAGGTTGTTCTCGGATCGCAAAGAAGAAATCGGATAGAATGTCGAGACTTCGGTAAGAAGATCTTTAAGTCAAATTTTTAAAATCTTCACCAGGTTAGTGACACGAGGGGTTAATGTCCAAGTTCAAAATTCAAACCCCGAGACAATTCAGTAAGGAGCCTAAGATAACGGATAAACGAAAACAAATGAAGTCTCAAAAAACAAGAAAGTTGGAAGACTCGGTAATTTCAAACTTCTCGATATAAAAACCCCAAAGGAACCGTATAAGAAGACATGAAAAAAAGTATGGATTTGAATGTGATTGAATGTGATTCTTCAACAGAACATTCAAATCCACACTATAAATACAAGATCTTCCATCAAATTAAGTGTGGAGAATGTAGCAAAACGATGCCACAGAGCTAAGAGGACATATACTCAAGCATTCCCACCATAGAACACGGTCTGTAAATATACACATATATTCAAAAGAGTGTTCTGTAACCCAATCTAAACAACCCACGATGTATCCTAGCTTAGAGAGATTTTCCCAACCTTAGCATTGAAATTTAAACAAATGTAAGGGAAAATCTCACCATAGTTGGAGACAACACCAAACTCAAACCCCATTCTCGTAAGAGATAACTAGTGGTGAAGTGAGGTAGTTGTTAGGCGATTCCGAGAGAGAGTGATAAGTCCCGTAGGAGTGTGAACTCGTTAAACATCTAGAGGCGAGCCCGAGAGGTGATAAGTCGAGGCGAGCCGAGAGGGTGATAAGTCCAGTTGGATTGAGAGCTCGTAAAATCAGATCTTAACATAAAAAAGAGGTTGATAAATCCGGTTTGAAGGAATTTCCCAGAAGCAGGGGAGAGTGGATGTAGGAGCTTGAGTCTCCGAACCACTATACTTTGTTGTGTTCTTTTTGCTTTACGTTCTTATCTTGTCATATGCATTCGATTATAAGCAAAACACAACAATGAGCTTAAAACGCAAAAATCTGGAATCACCATTCCTTCACCCCTGTTTTTATATGCATTTCATGATTATTCCGCATTTCATGGATTTTTCACCGGGCCTATCAAATAGAACTAAGTCTAGAAACACAAGCTTTCTATACAACTTAGCTTGTCCTATTACAAGGTGTTTTGACATAATAATAAAAACTAAAATTATCTCAACATATTCAATTTATTTTAATCATAAATCAATTGTCAGCTAAGGATAATTGTTGCAATTAAGGACTGAGTCAAGGGATCGAGTTTAAAACATAAAATCAAGATTTGATTCGGAATTTGAGTGTGCCAATAGTAATTTATGCACATTGATTATAATTAAATGAATTTTGACTTAATATTTTTGGTAAATATATTTTAAATCAATTATCATTAATTACGCACATTATATTTAATTAATAAATAAATATTAATAAGCAAATTTAAATTACCCTATTAATCCATAAAATATTAAAATAATCTATATAATATTATATTTTATAAGGGAGAGTATCACAACATATACATTTACTTGATATTTTTTGTAAATATATATTATCATATATAAATATAATATCATTATTCACACATTATTTAATATATTGATATATACATATTAAATACACGCTTAGTAAAATAGTATTAGTTTGTACTAAATAAAAGTATTAGATATTAAAAGTCACTAAATAAAATAATTGATTTCATTAAAAAAATATAGATTCATATTATTTAAATCCAATCACAAATATTAATTATCAAAATTAACCCATTCAAATTTTTTATAAATTTTTTTTTCCTCTTTAAATAATACTACAAATCTAAAATATTCCAACACATAGATTCAACAGGGTTTAAGTTTATATAAAATGAACTCTATGGAAATAATATATTTTTATAAAATTTATCTATAATTATAAATAAATGAGTTTCAGTATTCCTACTTCCTTTTAATATGTTTTGTACAATAAAATTTATTAGACCGATTTTTGGATGAATCATTTAAAATTTTAGATTTCATTAAATTTTAAATAAAATTAATTAGGTTGACCGCGTTTTAAAATAACTTAGATTTCAATTAAAATTATTTGATCTAAATTTATATATAGATTGAATTGTGTTTGGTAAATAGTTTGAATAGTTTTAAAATCAAATTGTTAGATCTAATTTAAAATCCATCATAAATAGTTTAAAAATCAATTAAATTAAAATAATTTAATCTATTTTTTTTGGTAAACTTAGATTGTATGCGTTTTAAATTTTATATATAAAATCAAATTGTTTGAATAGTAAAAATTATCAAATAAAAATTAGAAAATCAAAATAATAAAATTTCTTAAATAGTTTGAATTTTAATCGTGTAATCTTTGTCATATATTCACGTTTAGTAAATTACGAATACTAAAAATATATTGGTAAATCATTGTCCATGAATTCATTTAAATCTTTAGTATTTTTTAGGTAAATTGAAACTCAATATTTAGGCGAATTATAACTCTTTATTATAATTTTTATCTTCTTGCATAATTTATGTAATTTATCAAATAATTAGAAATATGTAATTAATTATCGAATAAACTTTAAATGGTAAATCATTTAACTTATTATTATAAATTTTATCTTCATGCATAATTTATGGAATTTATCAAATAATTAGAACGATGTAATTAATTATAAAATCAATTTTAAATGGTAAATTATTTAACTCTTTATTATAATTTTTGTCTTCTTACATCATTTATGGAATTTCACTATAGGAAATCCCACATTCCGTGATGAATTTTTTTTTGACGACACAAAATTCGTCACAATATGTTACCTAAAGGTGACAAATTTAATTTTCGTCACTAAAAAGTGAGAATTCGTGACAAAATTTTGTTTTGTCACCACTGATGTTTTTTTCTTCACTAATTCACAATTTTCATGACAAAAACAAGAAATTCGTCACAATAAACTTTGGTGACGATATTCATAATATTTAGTGACGATATTCAACGTCATGAAAAATAGTATTTTTGTGACAACTATATGTTTTGTCACTAACTATTCAAAAGAATTGGTGACGCACTTAATTCGTCACAATTTTATTTGGTGACGATCGTCATTGTAATTAGTGACGATCATAGTCGTCATATAATATTAAAATTTCATGACAATTTTATATTTTGTCGCTAATTGTTCATAGTAATTAGTGACATATTCTTTCGTCACCAATATTAATATATAGTGATGATTAATAATTATTTTTTAATGACGCACTTATTTCGTCACAATATTATTCGACGACGAACTTCATTTTAATTAGTGACGATCAATATTGGTCATATAATATAACATTTTCATGACAATTTTATGTTTCGTCGCTAATTGTTCATAGTAATTAGTGACATATTCTTTCGTCACCAATATTTATATAGTGACGATTAATAATTATTTTTTTAATGACGCTCTTATTTCGTCACAATATTATTCGGCGACGAACTACATTTTAATTAGTTACGATCAATATTGGTCATATAATATAAAATTTTCATGACAATTTTATGTTTCGTCATTAATTTTTCATAGTAATTAGTGACATAGTATTTCGTCACTAATTTTTATATATGGCGACGATTAATAAATTTTTCCATATAAAATATAAATTATATTGAATAAAATTGAAAAATAAAATATTTCATCCATCAGGGTTTGAACACGTGATGCTTTTACCTAAAGAGTATAACTACACCACTTAACCAAATGTCAACTTGTATTTAATTATTTGTATAAAAGTATTGATTAGGTTTCGAACACAAGAACCCCAAAATAAAATAAAATAAAATATAATAGTAAGCTGCACCCATTAAGATTCGAACACAAGACCTCTAACTTGAATAAAAATAATCTCACCACTAGACCAAAGGGATACCTTGGCTTCAGTTATTTATATAAATGTATTTTAAAATCAAAAGCTCACCTTAATCAAATTATTAAGATCCTAGTTTGGCAAATTAGGTAATGAGTTCGTCACTTCTTGTCTAATAGCTGCCGCGAAATTAATTCACCCCAGTTCAATCCTAATTCACCAGAAAATACTGATCTCCCAAAAAGAATTGAGCAACGGCTTCACCAGAAAATTGCAAGGATTCACAATTCTGCAACGGATTCACAATCCCTTCCATTCCCTCCCTCGATACGCCCTTTTCACAATTGCAACGGATTCAATTTCTGCCCAACTTGTCCCTCTGTGAATTGGACGTTCCTGATGTTTTGATTGGTGGGCTTCCAGAAATCGAGCAAGCATCAATAGGTATGCCTCTCTTCGTTTAAATTCTGAAACTTAACGTTTAGAGAAGCAGCCACCAGAGAATGTACAAGTAATATTGTATGGGCTGTTTTCAAGATTTTCTCCAAGTTCAGAAAATGGGCACCTTCAATTTCTGATATTTTGGTGAAAGAGTAGTGTTTGGATTAGAATTTGTTTTTTCCTTTAAGTCTTAAGCAAAATATCTCACCAACTCTGCGTCGATCTTATCTTTCATCACACTGAAGTGAGTTTCTTCACTTTCATTAATTTTTAAGATTTATCAGTTGGTATACTTATTTAAATTTCACATTGAAATTGTAGCTTAACATCTATATCAGTCTTTGTTGGATGAAGTTTCATTTATTTATCTTATAAAATATATGAGTTCTGTGTTTTGTGATCCATATAACCAAATATTTCACTAAATTTTCTACTCATGCGATTCTTTAGGCATGTTTTTTTTTTTCTCATATGTACTAATACTCTTAAAATTAATTCTAGCAACGTATGAGCAAAAAAAAAAAATCAATAATATTTTTTGTCTAGTTGCTCTCAAGCAGTTCTAGACTACAAATGTAATTTCTTCATCCAAAGTAAAGTAGGTCTCTGTGTTTTCAGTGTTTGTATTCTTAGGTTGTTAATCAAGTTCATTACATGATTTTTGAGAATTTTCATTAAGAACATTTACATATCAAGAATTTTACTTGGTGAGAGTGAAAATGATACTCATCGTTTTGAGTTTAATTTAACTGAATTTTGTGTTAGGAATTGATTAGTTTTTGGGATTAATTTCTTGATCTTCAGTGGTAATTAATTTGCAATGTAATCTACTTTATTTAATCTAATGTGAATGTGTTTTTTTATGTTATCTTGATTATAATATATGGTCTAATTTTCGATGGTCTTTTGTGCATTAGGTGCACTATTTGATTCAAGTGTATTTTATCAGAGAACTTTTAAGTGTGCTCTAAGTTTTTCAATGTCCTCAATAAGGTGCCAAGTAGTATTCTCCTCTAGGCAGGCATGAAAGAATCTGTGAGAACTTCTTTGCATATTCCTCTGAATATTGAATTTAGAATAGGTCTAACTATTAATTTAATTAATGATTTTTTTGTGGCATAGATTGTCATTAGTGGTTATTAGGAATAGTTTGTAGGCGTGGTGATTAGAGAGTTGGTCAAGTTTTAGAGCACAGAGGTTCTTCAGTTGCTCAGTTTATATTTGAAAGTAAGAGATCAAGGTACATTTTAGTTGGAAGTCTGATAAAATTTGGATGGTTGTTTTTATATTCTTTTATTGGTCACTCAAATATAATTTCCATCATATAAGCTTGTGTTCTGCATGTATTACTGAGAATTATCTACTTTCACTAGATATGATCTGTAAACTTGTAAACTTATGTTGTAGGATCTTTATTTACATTAGTTCTCTTGCTGCTTGGACTAGTTTTTTGTGTTACCAAAAGTTACAGTATTACTTAAACTTTTTTTTTTGTCTATTCGACTCTAACCATAGAGTGCAGATATTATGACACAAGCTGACTTAGTTAAGGAATTGTAGGGTTAACATTGTTTGTGAATTTTGGCAGGATGCTTTTGAAGAAGGTAGCGAGTTGCATGATAAGAAAGTCTATCTCTTTGGCTATACAGAGCATAATTAGCCCATAATACATGGATCTTCTTTGGTTAAAAAACTTAGGGCCTGCTTAGTATGAGTTTGGAATGGGAATTGGTGATTGCATTGTTACTACTTGGTTAAAAAATTGCCAAACAGTATTAATGAGAAAGATTCCAACCCAACAATAATAAGGTGTACCATGACTGTACTAGTTAATTTTCTCAATAGATTCTTTAGAATTAGTGTTTTCATTTTTCTCTGTTTAAATTTCTTCATTTCCTTGTACTGACTGTTTATATCTACAGCTCAATTGGTCTCCTTCCAAGGTCAAGCAAAAGTTACATTGATACCTGTTGTGGTTGCTGTAAGCCCTTAAAACTTTCTCTAAACTCTATGAAATATGTATTTTATTTATACATTTTAACTTTTTTGCTTAGTATAGATGTGACCCCAATGCCTCATTAATATTATTGAAAATGATTTCTACATTATCTGTGTAATTGGTAGATTACATTTACTAGGGCTCTTCTCTGCAATAATGAAGTCATATACATTGTTCTCTAATCCCAAAGTTATTGAATCTAATTCCTTTGTTATTATTTCTTCTTCAAATATCAGTGACATATATGCTTTTCTTGATAATATCATTATAGGGATCTATTCCAAAATGTCTTTCTCTTCAGTAATGTCGATTCATGTGCCTATATTATAATTCTCAGACATTGCTTTGAGGCTGTGAATCTAAGTCTGAAACTTTTGATACATGTTTGTGTCAACAATCTGAATGATGTTATTGGCAAAAAGGCCTCTTCTGTATTAATAAAAAAGTCTGTTTATATGAGCAGGTAGTATCACCTTTTCCACCATCAAACAAAATTGGGATCTTTAAACTTGTAAACTTATGTTCTATGTTCTTTATTTGAAGTAGTACGCTTGCTGCTTGGACTAGTTTTTTGCGTTAGAAGGGGAAACAAGAAGGAAATTGCTGCACGCCCCTCGATTGGAAGTCTTTCTGTCAGCAGTGACAAAGGTAGTACACTCTGCCCTACATTAGTCACCTTAACAAAGTTATCTCAAGTTAACTCAGTTTGCCTACTGAAAAGCGACTACAGGGGTGTTTGTAAAAATATGCTTTTGAGAACGTGATTCTGTATAGTGATTGTTAAAAAAATTACTTAATAGTGAGAGTGATAAGTTCTGCAAAATTTGTAAAAAAACAAATGTTGAGTGTTTGGTGTAATATATTAGTGAGAAGCTAGAATCAGTTAGAAGAATCCCTCACCCAGGTTGAAAACACTCTATTTTTACACACAATTCTAGATGATTTAATCACTTATAATATATTGAAAACACTCCCTACATCTCTGACCTTATGGAACAGATTTTGTAGAGCTGTTGTAATTGGTTCTTCTGTCAATTGGTTCCTGAAGTTTGGATTTGTGAGCCTCCAGAAATCGAGCAAGCATCAATAGGAATGCCTCTCTTCATTTAAATTCTTATATTACCTTGTAAAAGTTGTTAATATAACAATTGATTTTATGTGATTTTAGGTGATTTATATAGAAACTGTGTATATATATACTTTTTAGCATAATGTTAAGAATATAATTACATAAACAATGCCAATTTTATAATTTTGTCTAATGTTTATCATTTAATGCAAATTTCTTAGTAGATATAGAGGTTTCATTTGGTATTGGATTGTCATCATAGGTGTTATTTCGGTTATTGGTTATTCATGATCAACTTGGATGGATAATTCTCTTAGTTGACTTGTATTAGAACATATGTAGAACTTCCAGCTAAAACATGCTTTCATAGAGAAATGGAATCACAGTAGTATGAAGACTCTGATATCCATTATATATATATATATATATATATATATAATAAATACTTTGTAAAATTAGCCCAACTAAGTTATATTCTGTGATTTTTTTATCATGACTAAAAGCTTCGGCCACTCATTTGTGACTCGTTTTTATCAGCAACTAAAACAATAAACAACAACAAACTAACCAAATAATATCACAGTAACATCAACTGGTAAAAAGCAGCAGCAAACTAACCAAAAAATAGAAATAACTGGTATGATATTTAATAAAAAACAGTAGCAAAATGAGATGTTCGTAATTAACCAAATAATATCTTTGCCCATTGTGATTTGAATATTTTGTATAATTGGTGTAGTGCAAAATGGACAAGAGTTGGATGTGTGATACCAAGTGGTCTAAAAGTTATGTAGATGGAGTAAAGAGTTTATGCAATTTGTCAAAACTAATATGGGTCCAACGTGTGATGTTCGATGCCCTTGTAAAAAATGTTTGAACTTATCTTCTAAAGATCAAGAAGCTGTTATGCGTCATATATTGGAGAATGGGATAGATGCAGCGTACATTACGTGGTTTTATCATGGTGAGCCTAGATTAAGTGACGTGGGTACAAGAACAGATAGTGATCCGATAGACGAAGACAACAATGAAGAAGATGATGGAGTTAGCGAAATGTTATTCGACCTCGGTCAGCAATACACTGAAGCAAATAATGATAATATACCAACTGAGGATAACGATACTAGTGGTCTCCCTACATATCTTGAGGCACTCATGAAAGATACTCAAGCCGAATTATATCCTGGTTGTAAGAAGATTTCAAAGATATCATTTATCATCCAACTGCTCCATATAAAGGTGTACAACAAGTTGAGTAATAAAGCAGTGGATATGATGTTGGGTCTGATGAAGTCAGCTTTTCCTGATGGTGAGACACTTCCACGCACTTGCTACGAAGCTAAACAGTATTTACGTGATATGGGATTAGGTTATGAATGTATCCACGCGTGTAAGTATGATTGTGCCTTATTTTGGAGTGAAAATAAGAATTTAGAGGCTTGCCCTACTTGTGGAACTTCTCGTTGGAAAATCAACAATGGTATAGGGAAAAAAATACCACAAAAAATCTTGAGGTATTTTCCAGTGAGGCCTAGACTACAGCGCCTTTTCATGTCTTCAAAAACCTCTAAGAAAATGGTTTGGCACAAAGAAAAATGCATCGATGATGATTATATGAGGCATCCAGTTGATTCTGTAGCGTGGAAAGATTTCGATAGTGAGTTTCCCTGGTTTGCTAATGATCCAAGAAATGTTAGAATGGCCTTAGCTGCTGATGGCTTTAATCCGTTTGGAAACATAAGCACCACTTATAGCATGTGGCCGGTTATTCTAACGTCGTTGAATCTCCCTCCTTGGGATTGCATGAAACAACCATTCCTTATGTTGTCTTTGCTTATACCAGGGAAAAAGTCACCAGGGAAAGACATTGATGTCTACTTACAACCATTGGTTAAAGAATTAACTGAACTGTGGGTTGAAGGTTCCGAAACCTTTGATGTCTCTTGTAAACAAAATTTTCAGATGCATGTTGCAGTCCTGTGGACTATAAATGACTTTCCAGCATATGGTGACCTATCCGGATGGGTTACTAAAGAATACATGGCTTGTCCGGTTTGCAATGATCAAACTTGCTCTCAAAGACTACGAAACAAGTTGTGTTTCATGGGGCATCGTCGAAATTTATCAAAAGATCATCCTTGGAGGAGAAGTAGAAAGTTCAATGGTAAAAAAGAAGACGGAGAACCAGCTAGAGAATTGAGTGGGGATGATGTGTTGTTACAGTTGGATAGACTTCCAGTTCAAACACTTGGAAAATATTGTAACAAGAAGAGAAAAAGGACGGCCGAGGAGTTGAATTGGTCGAGACGTAATATCTTTTTTGATCTGCCTTATTGGAGCAAGTTGAAGCTAAGGCATAACTTAGACGTAATGCATATAGAAAAGAACATTTGCGAGTCTGTATTAGGGACCTTGATGAATATAGAGGGGAAAACAAAAGATACAGTAAAAGCAAGACTAGATTTAGAAGACATGAAAATACGCAAGGAGTTGCATATGTCTAAGAAAAGTAATGGGAAGTATGTTATGCCAGATGCTACTTATGTTCTAGATAAGAAAGGAAGACAAGCTTTTTGTGAGTTTTTAAAGTCCGTTAAGTTTCCGGATGGATATGCTTCTAACATCTCTCGTTGTGTTGGTACAAGTGATCAGAAGATATCATGACTCAAAAGCCATGATTGTCATATACTAGTACAATGGATACTACCAGTTGGTATACGTGGATCCTTAAACAAGAATGTAGTTGACGTACTAGCAGAGTTTGGTCATTTCTTCCAACGCTTGTGTTGTAGGATGTTGAAGAGGTCCGAGTTACCAAAAATGGGAGAAGATATCAACTTGATCTTGTGTAAACTTGAACAGATTTATCCTCCTGCCTTTTTTGACGTCATGGTCCACTTATATTCGCATTTACCCAGAGAGGCATTACTTGGTGGACCAGTTCAATTTAGATGGATGTATCCAATCGAGAGGTTTTATTTTGAACTGTGATTTTATTAATATTTTATTTCACACTATTCACGTAATAATAACATGATATTTTCTTATTGTGCAGATCATTATGTGTGTTGAAGCAAAGTGTGCGTAATAAAGCTCATCCCGAAGGGTCGGTTACTGAAGCTTACATTGTTAGAGAGTGCCTAACGTTCTGCTCAATGTACTTGAGGGGAATTGAGACTAGATTTAATAGAGAGGAGCGAAACAATGATATTGGAACTGATGATAGTCTATGGATCTTCAGTCAAAAATGCTGGCATCTTAGGGCGACGGATTATGTTGAATTATCAGAGGATGAGTACAACCACATGCAATGGTTAATTTTCCAGAATTGCAATGAGATAGAACCATTTATCGAGTAAGTTGATTATGTATCCTGTAAACTTTTTGAGGATTATGAAAATTATATTTCGAATTATCAAACTTGCAATGACTTTTTTTTTTTGTAGAATGCACAAGCAAGAACTCCTGTTGAACGGTTGTACCAATATAGATCAAGATCACAAACAAAAATTTCCTTATTGGTTCAAAAATCATGTAAGATAGCGAAACTTTTTGTTTTCTTTTGTGATTAAATAATGTTTTACCTACATCTAATTATTTATTCAATTTCATCTCTTTATCCAGATGAGTCGAATTCATGATTCCGAACCATCAGATGTAAATGAGTCTCTTTATGCTCTTGCTTGTGCACCTAATAGGCTGGTTAGGAAGTACACTGGATGCATTGTGAATGGGGTGAGATTTCTCACTGTAGAGCGTGATGTTCGTCATAAGAGTCAAAATAGTGGGATTGTTGTAGAAGAGAATCACGGTGGTGAGAACATTGATTTCTTTGGTGTTTTGATGGATATATTTTATCTTGACTATGTGAGGGATAGACATGTTACAGTGTTCAAGTGTGATTGGTTTGATCAAGGGAGGGAAAAGGGGGCATGGATACGAAAGGAAGGAAATATAACAAGTATTAGAGTAACAGGGAAATGGTATGAGGATGATCCTTTTATATTTGTTGATCAAGCGGGACAGGTCTTCTACATTAATGATCCCAAATTAGGAGGAGATTGGCGAGTGGTGCAACTAGTCCAGCATAGACATATATATGATGTTGATGAGATGCAAGATGAGGACGTGAATATCGATGAATCACAAGTAGAACAAGAAGTATATCAGGAGAATCATATTGATGATGCATTTGAAGTCGGTCTTATCGAAATACAATCGCTGCAAAGGGAGGACACATATGTGGAAGAAGTTGAGCAGTTGATAACTGCAAGTACACCTGACCTACAAATAAAATCGCAGGTTAGGCACTAGACCTATTTCCAATATACATGGCTCATATCTCACATCTATCACTATTTATATTTGCTAGTGTGCTGCATACCCACCTCTACTCATACATGATCGTATCTTCCCATGAAAGGGATAGACACCATTGGTGAGTTTAATAGATACTTGGAATGACTTTCATTCCCACAAAACATGTAGGTCTAGGTTGGTTAGGGGGATAAGTCTGGATAGACAACCTGATTTCAAGTAATTGGCTTTGATTGGGGTATTCTTCTTGTTGTATAGTGGGCATAGTGGGCCTTCGGGATTCTTTTGTTGGTTGTTAGGCTTTTTTTTCTGCTTTTCTAGGGGTTGGCTTTTTTTGGGCTCCAGCCTCTTGCGCTATAACCTTGGGCCGGGTTGTGGCCCCTCCTATATTTCTTCTTTCTTTTATTAGATTGAGTTAACAATTCTTCATTTTTCAAGTTTGAGATATGGCTCCCGGAGGTCCATCGAACTTGAAACAGAAGCGCTTCGTTTCCAAACAATCTCTTTTCAAAGGAGTTTTAACTAATGATAGAGTTACAGGACTTCAAGATGAAACACTCCAAAAAGGGCGTCCAAACACTTTGCCAAGCAAACACAACCCTAGCTGTCCACAAAATTCTATTACACATCTCACTCGAAGTGCAAACAATTTCTCAAACTTAGCATCTGAGGCTTCCGAACCCGTACGTGAAACTTCTCAAATTCCATCTACGGAGAGCGTCCCGCATGCATCAAACGAAGATGCGGCTGCTGCAACAGGTAAAGTATTATATTTTTGGGTGTTTTTTACGTGTTCTTCATTATCTTTAAAATAATAGTCATGTATAAGAATTTATATCTTGTAAAAATATGCTTTTTGTTCACGTGTAGCTCCTGTTTCAAAGAAAAGGACTCGTGGTGAAACAACAGGAAAGGGATTGCTGAAGTACTTTGATGCTTTCGGGAAGTTTAAGATTGAGGTGGATCCATCAGTTGGGAGACCAACAAATGCGGTCCAGTCGTCGAAATTGGCAACTAATATTGGAATAGTAATGCGAAAAGTTCTCCCTGTGCCCATACGATGGAAAGAGGTATATGAGGAAAATTGATTGAAGCCAGGGTTTGATCATCTGCAGGTATGGGTTGAAAAAATTTATGTGTTTAATATATTATTTTTAACTTCTTTTATTCTAATTTGCATGTTCTATGTGAGTTGTAGATGCATATGGATTTGAATATTGATAAGGCTGGAGTGAAACTGAGCCTGGTTGATCGGGTGAGAGAAAGTACTAGGCAACAGCGTTATAAGTTGCATCAGCACTTTCTTAAATATCAAGATCTACAGGAAGCTAAGGATCACAAACCAAAGGCCTGTCCCGACAAAGATAACTTGGACAAACTCTGTGATTATTTTGCCTCACCTGAATTCAAGGTAATGTTAGCTTTGCTAATTTTAATGCACATAATTTTACAGTTTTAATGGCTAAAACTTTTCAATGCAAAAATTCTGATTTGTTTTGTTACAATTATAATGCTCTTGCAGCGTTTAAGTGAGATCAATAAAAGCAACAGGAAAAAAAAGCTATGCAAGCATACTGCTGGACGAAAGCCTTTTTCAGTCCGATCGCATGAACTTGTGAGTATATGTTTTCAAGTAGTATATGTTTTCAGTTTTTGCATTCCTTGCACTAGTTGCATCTACACACCTATCACATAAAATAAGATTACCTTTGAAATATTGGAACTATTGCATTTTGACAGCTATCATTTGGTTGTTTGTGTTATGTACCTTGACTGCTAATAGACATAAATTGATCCTAGGGCTAATCAGAATGAACATAATGAACATAATCAGAATTAGGCAGCCCCCTTCTTATACTATAACCTACATCAACATACAACAAATATGGTTGAAATACTTGATCAAATTCTCTTAGGTATAAAAAAATACTTTCCTATCACTAATTAAGGCAACTGTACAGAAAAATGAAGAAGCTAAGCTTGTCATACCTCACACACAGTGTGTGTGTTCTTTCCTCTTTTTATCCCTGCAAAATTGTTTCCATTAACATAAAAGAAATCATCAATTAAGCATGCAGTGAAGTTATGAAAACCATAATCTGTGATTTCTATTTTATAATCTGTTGATAAAGGAAATAACAGAGAAATGCGCTGGTATGAGCCCTATGTCCATTACAAAGGGTAAGCAGTATCCTATATCTGATTATTTGTTTACTTGTCATCTTTCTGATTCTCATAGAGTATTCACAACCCCTATTTCCCAGATAATTGAACATAAGACCTGATGATATGTCAATTATTAAATCATATAAACATTAAAAGAAGGTAATTTTGGGTTTTATGAATATTTTATTTCAGTCTTGGGTATGGTGATGAAGTAGCTAATTTTTAATATTTTTTTGTAGTCTCTTGAACTTAAAGAACATTGTGATCGAATTTACTTGTATGAGCAAACCCACAGTACAGAGAATAATGGGTGGATATCCGACAAGGCAAAACAAAATTGGGTAAGTCATGTAGACATTTATCATATTTGATTATGTTATTATTGAGGTTAATTTACTTCTTTTTCAATTCAGTTGACCATTTTATTTACTTTATTATGCTTAAATATAAAAAAATGATGAAACGTAAGCGAGATGAATATGTTGAGCTCGGAATAGAGAAGACCGAACCTGAGATAGTCTTGGAGGTGTTGGGTCATGGGGCTGGATATACCAAAGGGTATGGTTACGGTTCAAAGCCTCCAAGTAGACGGAGTTCATTGTACAATTCTTTCTCTGAATATGAAGATGAGCTAAGAGAAACAACGGAAGAGTTGCAACAGTCTAGAGCTCAAGTGGAAGAACTACAAACTCAAGTAACTAGCTTGAAAGAGGACCTGACAACACAAAATGAAAATCTGACTACCAAACTCTCTGAGCAAAATGACATTCTCAATGCAAAACTCTCTGAGCAAAGTGCAGCTATGAACAAACTAATGGCTTTTATGAGGGAGAAAGGGATTGACATATAATTAAGGTTAGCTTCTATTTTTTTTATGAGTTTTTGGTTCTTGTTGTTTTTCTTTAGCCTTTACTTTATTATTTTCATTTTTTCTTTTAGTAGTACTACTCATATGTGTAGCTTTAAAGCTGGCTGTGTTAGAAGAGGGCAAATATGATGATTTATTTGTGTTCAACATGTGTAACAAATAAGGGAATGTGGTTCTCTAGTTTCTCACTCTCGAGATTAGGTCTTGTAGATTCTATTTCGAAGTGCAATTAGGTCTTGTAGATGCTGCAATTGCTGATTTTTTGGAGCATTGCAACTACTGATTTGATTCAAACATAAATGTGGATATGTCTGTGATATAATTTATATTTTTAGTTAAGATATACGTGTATTGCGTGTATATAGATAGTGGTAGTACTGTACTTTGTATATTTCACTACCAAATTGTGCTAGTTATGTTGTGTTAAGTAAAGATTGATGCATTTTAGTTCGTTGATGTAATGATCAATAGAAGTTTGTTAGAGTATCAACTTTTTCACCTAAGAGTATTAGTTCAGATACTATTAGGTATCAGTTCTTAGAAGTATTCAAATATTACTTCCAGAACTGATACCTAATAGTATCTGAACTAATACTCTTAGGTGAAAAAGCTGATACTCTAACAAAGTTAGTGTACTCATTCCTTCTGAATTGCATTCGGACGTTTCGAAATTTGGGTCTGATGCTAGGAATAATTCTATTGTTATGCTGAATGGTGCATTCACTGGTTCAAATTTGGCTTTTGTTTCTGATAACGTGCTTATTACTTCTGTGATTTCTGGGGATTTGCTTATTCTGGTTTTGAACTTTTGAAGTTGGGGCCTGATTCTGGTTTGCAGAATGCTGCATATATTGAAACCTTTAATTCTAGTGCATTAAGTATGAAACCTGCTAATGGTGCTTCTAGTCTGAATTTGGGGATAGTTTTTGAACCCAACCATGCTACTGTTTTGACCCCTAATGTCTTGGATTTGAATGATAAATCATTTACTCAATCTTAGATTTTGATTATGCCTTGGATTTTGATTATTTGACCCCTAATGCCTTGGATTTTGATTTTGGTAAGTGTATTTGTGCATTTAAAGTTTAGGAATGTCGTTTTCTTGATACTTTACGGAGTTATGCTTTCTTATAAATTCATCTGATATGATATTTTTTTATAGGTGATATCTAAGGAGGAGAAGATTTCAGATTCGTCGTTTGAAGTGCATGGAAATTATTTTTGAAGACATATAAGACATTGTTTTTTTTTATTGTTTCATGTAGTTTTCATAACAAAGATTGTTGTTTGGTTTCTATTGTTTGAAGGAGTTTTTTGTTAATGCAAATTATTTTTTTTATCTTTAATTAATTTAGTTTTTGTTGTAATATTTATTATTTAGTATTCTTACTGATTTAATATATATAAAAATTCAAATAAATTGATAATAAAAGTAATTATTTCATGATGAAATAAATGTGTCACAATATGTATCATTTTTATGACGAAATAATAGTCACGGTATGTTAATTAATCATGACGATATATGTTGTTACTATATCAATTTCTTTAGTGACGATTATCATCATAAATCCTTTGAATAATATTTTTTAATGACAAAAAATATTTTGTCACCATTTTACATCTTTAACGATTTATTTAATATTTTGTCACTAAAGTCTAATTTTTATGATTTAAATTTGAGTTATCATTATATCTATATATATAACCACGATCATTTTTTTCGTCATTTTTTTGCAATTCTTTCATGACGAGAAAATGTCAAATATGACGAACAATATATTGTCACAAAATCTAAACTTCTAGTGATGATTATTATTTTCGTCACTAAATAATACATTATAGTGACAAACATAATTCGTCACAATTTCCACATCATTTTGCGACAATAATTTTTTTTCACTAAATCATACTATTTAGTGACAAATTTTATCGTCATTTTATATGTACACATATAACCCACGATCAACATTTTGTGACCGAATAACAACTCTTTCTTGACGAATATAGAAAATAATTTAAATAACCAAGCTAATTTGACAAAATTAACGTTAGTAAAGTAACCTTTTTTGTGACAATTATTTATATCGTCACGTAAAGTTGAACTTTAGTGACGAAACGTCATATTAAGCGATGAATTTTGATGCCTAATGTGACAATTTATGCGTCACAATAGATGGAAACATATAGGGACGATGACCTTTTTCGTCACCAAATGATGCCCTTTTCACGACGAATTAATATACTGTCACATTTTTCATAATACCACACACTATAAATGACGATTTATGCCACAAAAAAATTTGTCACAAATTTTCAATTGTGACAAAAAATGATGTTTCAGTGACGGATTTTTTCATCGCGATTTCTCAAATTTCCTGTAGTGTTTAACAAATAATTATAAAGATGTAATTAATTATCACATCAATTCTAAATTCAAAGTTGACTAGTCATGCTTGAATTATAAAGATGTAATTAATTATTAAATCAATTTCATAAATAATATATTTATACAAAAATATAATTATTTAACGCAATTCCAAAAATACAATATTTATACACAAATACAATTCCATGATTTCTTTATGAGTAACTCTCTTGTGAAATATTGCACACTATGGATATGTGCAATACACCATAATTAAAGCAAATTAGACTAAAATTTGCGGGTTAGTCTCGGCGGGTCGGATCGGGTTGGGCGTGGGCAAGCAGGGCGAGCAGGGGCAGCCCAGGGCGGCCAGGTTGTGGGTTGGGCAAACATATATATATTTATAGAATGAAATCTTTGACAAATATGTGTTGTAGCCCAGTGGTTTAGGTTTGCTGTCAATGTGTTTGATTGCAAGTTCAATTCTTGTTAAGCACATAATTTTGAAAAAAAAAATCAATTTTTTTTGTTTTACTACATCTATGTATAAATGTTACTACATTGTTATATTGAAAAAATTACATATTTTACGTAACACATATTAATACATATCGTAACACATAAATATTCATAAGGTAACATGGGTCACAAGGTAGCACATTGTTGTTCATATGGTAACACATGAGTATTCATATAGTATTACGACGATATGTGCACAGTATTACATATTACTAGAAAAACATATGTTACTACATTAACAAAAAATGTTACCCTATGAAGAAAAATATGTTACCACATGAACAAAATCAGTACAAGCGCGAAAAGAAATACCCAGTCCAAAATTACAGATTTAAAGAACAAACTTGATGTAGTAACATGAACAAAAGAGTGTTACCCTATGAGTAAAAGAGTGTTACTACATGAACAAAAGAGTGTTACCCTATGAGTAAAGAGTGTTACTACATTAAAAAAAACCAGTACAAATGTGAAAAAAAAATCCTCAGTCCAAAATTACAAATTTACAGAACAGCGTGAAAAGAGTGCAAAAGGATTTGGATTTCAGCACACACTTTGTGTTGAGGGGTAATCCAAACATCACACACATATTCTCTATTCTTCTCGCAGAATCCACACCAAAATTCAAATTGAATAACTTGGTTTCATCCAATGATCAGAGCGAATCGAAGAAAAATAAATTGGATAAGAAATTAGGGCACGAACGAGGAAGAAGAAAGTTCATCCGCCAGCAATCTGAAGAGAAGGGGAAGAAGAAGAAGAAAGCTGACCGCGTCCGTGATTGCGTGATGCGAAGAAGATGAAGAAAGCCCATTAGCCCCAACAATCTGCCCTAACCCGATCTCCTGCCTAACCCGGGGGAAAAAATAAATCCAATTGCACATATCACTTGTATGCAATATTGCATATAAGTTTTTGTGTTTCTTTATAATTAATTATTGACTAATCAATTATTTTTGTATTTCGTTTCATCTAATCATGCTTGAAATTTAGATCTTTACAAAATTGACTAATTCATTAGATGCTTGATACTCCCTCCGTCTCAATCATAATGGTAAAGTACCCCATATTTTCGTCTCAATCATAATGGTAAAATTACTTACACACTTTATTACTTTATCACATAAAATATTAATAAACAACACTTTCTACCCCCAATTACTCATCACTTTATCACTTTATCATATAAAATACTAATAAACAACTCTTCCTACCCCACCACTTTATCACTTTAGCACTATTCCACTAAATCCTTATGAACAGTAAAAATGTCATTATGATTGGGACGGAGGGAGTATTAATTATAAAGATGTAATTAATTTTATATTTTTTTTTTGCAAAAGTTGACTAATTAGTTATTGTTGCATTGTATTACCTAATCAAAAAATAATAATAATAATACAAAAATATTATATAATGAATTTCATTAGATAAATGTTCACAGCGAAATAATTAAAATATTTTATGAATATTTTATCAAATTTTTTTGAATATACAATTGTTGAAGGTATCAACATCATAGAAGGATCTATAACATTAGATGTAACGAAATGCAACAATAATTTATGAAACTCTTACAATGATCTTTGCATCATATCGATATAAATATAATCTTGCCCTCATATTCTTAGTAGAAAAATAAAATCTTCATATAACCTCATCTTTATCGACATGTAATATTCTCGATTTTTATTCAATCTGCAAAAATATATATAAAAATTAAATAAGATTGTTATTCTAAAATAAATACAAAATTATGAAATATTATGAGAAAAAAATCTATTGATAAAAAAATATTGTGAAAAGAAATTTGTAAATAACAACAATAAAATACATAATGAATAAAAAAAATGAATGAAATGAGAACAACAACAAAAACACATAATGAAACCAAGCAATTACTTGGAAAAAAACGATATAAGAATGATATAAGAACAATTTAATGATTGAAATAATAAAAAATCTGATCAATATAAGAATAGAGAAGATACCGTATGTAGAGCAGATACATGAGAGAAAATGAAGAGAAATCGCAGGCAAATGAGAACGGGACAAAATGAAAATGAGAGATCCCAATTTATAGAAAATAGAAGACAAAATCAACATTTGAGATTAAAATAACACTCTAAATAAATGAGATTAGAGGAATTTAAAATAGAAGAATATTGTTTTGCCACATCATTTGATGACTTGCCACATCATCTCATGGAGGTTTTGCATTATAGAGATTATATATAGTCGTTAAATAAAATGTAAATATGTTTAGTTTAATATAATATATGTTGAAACGGACTTGGAAAAGTTAACTACAATCTAAAATTTTAGGTAAAAATTTTAAAAAAGAAAAAGTGCTTTGTACATGGTCAAAATGTCTAATTTGAAAATGTAATTTGGTGGGAAATTACAACTCACTAACTTGATGGAAAATTTAAAATGTAGTGTATTTATATAATATAAGATTTATTCCGGAAATAAAAAAATTCTCCATTTACATAATTGATATGTTACTTAAAATGATTTAGGCCTTCATTCATTAGATCACGAGATTATTAGTGAAATCATATATACTTTTTTTTTAGATATAAATAATATATACTTATACAAAGAAAAAAAAATCAAACTAACGGTCCACCAGTAGCAAATTAATTACTCCATTATCGTCAAATTTTGATCAAGGAAGGTAGAGGTGTTTACACGGTGTCTTTGACCAATAAAATTCAAAGAGTTTATCGAGAAGAAAAAAAAATTGAATATATTTTTCTTTTTGAAATTTAGGAAAAGATATTATATGCGAAAGGCTAATAAAGACAAAGAGTGGGCCCCACGCATAAGCTGAATTTCCAACCCCCAACTTGTTACCAAAACTATTAAAATCCATCACTCTCAAAAGACTGTCCAAAATGGTAAGTATGGAAAAATACTAATTTATCTAAAATTTCACCAAATTATTCAAATTAAGATAATATTTCTGTTTTAATTATCTTTTCATTTTTCAACATATAAGATCATCATTTCATTTCATACATTGAATTTATATATATTAAAATGTGTGTTACTAAAATAACAAACTGACAGCTTTGACTACATACAACTCTAACTACAAAAGTCCACTCTCCCACTTGTTTTGAGTTTATCCAATTTAAAAATTCGACGATTTAAACCCAACATCTTCTCTCAAATTATAACCAATCGGTCTCTCTTCTCGTCTACACTAATACTGTGGAGGAAAAAGACTAATACTGTGGAGAAAAAGGAGTAATACTGTGGAGGAAAGAAAATGGCTGGTGGCGGAATGGTAGACGCAAAGGGTGGAGCGAGGGCTCATCTTTATGAGTATAGAATCACGCCTTACTTTGTTTTTGCCTGCATTGTGGGTTCCTTGGGGGGTTCCTTGTTTGGCTATGATCTTGGTGTTTCTGGTTTGTTTTCTCTCTCTTTGATGTTTTAAAGATTTGAATTTAATTTGGGCCTTTCACACTATTGTCTTTTGCCCTGAATCTGATATGTTGACATAATTAAGGAGAATTTCATTTTGCTTGTTTTCAAATGGGATGTCGTAGTTTGGAAGGATTAAGAATTTAAGAGGATTCGATTGTGTCAAATAGTCATATGATATTTGACCAATTGAATAGACTATTATCTTGATTTCATTTGATTATGATCGACGACTGATTTGCATTTTATGTGAAATTTTGAATAGTATTAGTTGTTTCACTAAAAGGTATTAGTTGTTTTACTATAAAGTATTAGTTGCAAAGATACACGGTTGAACTGGTTTGCACAAGATCAATGCTTGTGAATCGTATTTCCTCATGATTTCGTTAATATTTAGATTATGATCATATTTCGTCTTGATTTCATTTGATTATGATCGACGACTGATTTGCATTTTATGTGAAATTTTGAATAGTATTAGTTGTTTTACTATAAAGTGTTAGTTGCAAAGATACACGGTTGAACTGGTTTACACAAGACCAACTGTTGTGAATCATATTTTTGGTCATGATTTTGATAATATTTAGATATGGCGTGAAGTATTGAAAATTATTTCTGGTTTGGAATTGATGTTTACAAATTTGAATTGGTTTGCAATGACAGGAGGCGTGACTTCGATGGACGACTTTCTAAAGGAGTTCTTCCCTAGTATCTACGAAAGGAAACAGGAACATCTCAAAGAAACGGATTACTGTAAATACGACAATCAGATCCTTACTCTCTTTACGTCCTCTCTCTACTTCGCTGCTCTCGTTTCTACATTTGCGGCGTCCCATGTGACCAGAACCAAAGGCCGGCGCGCCAGCATCATCTGTGGATCAATCAGTTTCTTTCTAGGATCAATCCTCAATGCATCTGCTCAGAACATCACAATGTTGATCCTTGGCCGAATTCTTCTCGGTATAGGCATTGGATTCGGCAACCAAGTAAGTATATTGTTCAATGAATACCTTTTAGTTAAATATTTAAAAATGCACTTGAGTTGCACGGTGAAATTTGTACATAGTAACATTTGGGTGCATGACTAATACTGTTCAATGAGAAAAACTAATACTGTTATGTGAAAACAACTAATACCCTTTAAAAATGCACTTGTATTGTCCACAGGCAGTCCCTCTGTATCTCTCAGAAATGGCACCAGCAAAGATAAGGGGAGCAGTTAACCAGCTCTTTCAACTAACGACGTGTTTGGGCATACTGATAGCTAATTTTGTTAATTACGGAGTTGAACGAATCCATCCATGGGGATGGAGATTGTCTCTCGGTTTAGCTGCAGTTCCAGCTACAGTTATGTTCGTCGGTGGACTCTTCCTTCCAGAGACCCCCAACAGCCTGGTCGAACAAGGACGGTTAGAAGAAGCTCGAAGGATATTAGAAAAAGTAAGAGGCACACCGAAAGTCGAAGCAGAATTTCAAGATCTTGTGGATGCAAGCGTTGCAGCTAAGGCTATCAAGAACCCATTCCGTAACCTTCTGAAAAGGAAAAACCGACCCCAGTTGGTTTTAGGAGCAATCGGGATTCCAGCATTTCAACAGCTTACCGGGAATAACTCCATTCTGTTCTACGCCCCGGTTATATTTCAGAGCTTGGGGTTCGGATCGAGAGCTTCCCTGTATTCATCCGTTATAACGAGTGCAGCTCTGCTTGTGGCCGCTCTCATATCTATGGCTTTTGTTGACAAGTTTGGCAGACGAGCCTTCTTTCTCGAAGCTGGCTGCGAGCTCATTTTCTGTTTTGTAAGTTGATATATATTTCCTACCATTTCATTTTCCGTTCCGTACCCAAAAATTCGGAATATAAAATTGCATATTGATACCGTATTGAAATTTTAGAGAAAACTAAATTTCAATAATACTATCGATACCGTGCCATAATTTTGTGTACCGGATTTTTGAAACGTATCAGTATATACCGATCCATACCCAAATTTTGGTATACTATTACATACCAAAGTTTCTGTATGGTGGAATTCACATAGGGGTATTAATATGCATTTTGAAATGAAATAGTACATGTTTTTTTACAGAATTATCAATTTTTTCCCCAAAATTTTGAATCAACATTTTGTTGCGTATCGAAATATTTTGGTACAGAACCATATTCTCAGAATTTGTGAGTATAATAAGTTTAGTAAACCGAATTTTCAGTATTTCCCCCCATTTGCAATCTCTATTATTAGCTTCCAGAATCACTTTTTTTCCCCCAAAATCTATGAGGATTAGCTTTAAAAAAAAATTGATTCTAGGGTAATTTGTAGAGTTTGTGGCTTATCTATTCTAAGATGCATTTTGCATGGTTTTAAAGGTTGCAGTTGCCATCACATTGGCCCTGAATTTCGGAGAAGGGAAAACGATACCTAAAGGGACGAGCATCTTTCTGGTGATAGTGATCTGCATATTCGTGCTGGCTTACGGAAGGTCGTGGGGCCCTCTGGGATGGCTAGTTCCGAGCGAGCTGTTTCCCTTGGAAACACGGTCTGCAGGGCAAAGCCTAGTGGTTTGTGTGAACATGATTTTCACAGCGTTGATAGCTCAGTGTTTCCTCGTGTCGCTGTGCCACCTCAAATACGGCATTTTTTTGCTGTTTGCCGGCTTGATTTTCATCATGACCTGCTTTATCTACTTCCTGTTGCCTGAAACAAAGCAGGTCCCCATTGAGGAAATTTATCTCCTGTGGCAGTCTCACTGGTTTTGGAAGAGATACTGTGAACAGGAGGATGATGCGGAAAATGCTGTCAAAACATAAATTAATGGAATCAGTGTCTCTTTTAAAACTCTAAAAAATGATCTGGAAACACTTATTTTTAAAACTGTTAGAATCAATTTTTCAAAAAAAATAAAAATAAGTGCTTCTACCTCTATAATTGAGTTTCAAAACACTACCTTAATCTACACCATTTTCTACTTGCTTAGTTGATAGTTTACTCCTATTATATACATGCACCTGTGAGACGTGTGTATACAATTCTTTTACTGCAATGTTTTCTCTGATTTCGTTGCTTTTAAGTTGGAAACGTTTTGTTATATCATGTGGGAAACTAAATATGCCTACCATGTTTATGAAATGTCGCTATTTGGGTAAAAATATTCTGTCTAATCTCTCCATGAATGATTTTTGTAGTCTTTTTTCCATGTCGAATTCTTCCCATAGCTTCATGAATCATCCAAAATAAAATTGAATAACACTTGATGGCAGGGAGGAATTTAGTCGAGGGGCCCAATATATAATAAGGTGTAACAAAATGCACTTTTGATTTTTTTTATTTATATTCAAAAATTATTTGGACTAAATATTTTTATATTAACTGAGAAGAAATACCTTCATATATACATATTTAAAATGTAAATTATAATCTCTTTCACTCATTTTCTTCATCTCAAGGATAAGACTTAGATTTATCTTAAATTGAGCAACAACGTATATAAAAAATAAGAAAATATGTCTATAGGAAAAAAATGTGTACAGGAAAAAAGAGACTTAGAAAAAAATGCAATACTTTAGACTTGAACACTAACACATTCGTCTTTTAACTCCATCCTCGTACCACTATATATATATATATATATATATATATATATATATATATATATGGTTAATGGTTCAATACATCTTTGATTCTCATGAATCTGTTCCGTTTAAAGGATACTGTCAAGAACAGTATGACTCAGGAATACGATATTCCTGAAAATCTTGATTTATTAAATAAATGGACTATTCCTAGAATTGAACCTAAAATGGTTTATAAATTAGGAGTTTTTGAAAAGTTAGGTTTTAAACAAATTATTAAAACCACTGAATCTTCTATACCTCTCCATGAAGAAGAAATGGTTATTAAATTACTCAGTAAAAATGATATTTTACCTTACAAAAGAACTCATAAGTTCTTACATATTGGATGCGTTCAGGTCGCTTTTAGACCACTTACATTAAATGGCTTACCAGAAAGCTTTCTAGCTTCTCTTAGAGATGGCATAAACCTTAACTGGACACAATCTCTAATGGGAATTATAGAGTCTAGTTTGGCTTTAGGACCTGTCTATTTTGACGACTATCCTAATTTATCTCTATCTTTATCTGATAGTAATATTCTTGAAGCATTAACATTAAATGTTAAAACTCATGGTTATAATTACATATCAGGTACTGAAGTTATGTGTATCTATTATCGTATTTATTATAAGCCTTTATTTACGCTTAATCCTATGTGTAAAAGAATTGAAAAAGATAATAATGAGACTATTCTTATTGAAACTAATTTTGGTAAATGAAATATTACTACCAGAAGATCCATTAAGTGGGAAGAAATTGTTTTTCCCGAAAATTGGATTATTGAACAATCTGTTCCTAAAATTCCTATTGTTAATAGTGATTTTAAACATATTACTCAAAATAATGATGATATTATTAGTATTTGTTTTCAAAATAATCAAAGAAGACATTCAACTTCTCATTCTAGATCTATGTCTAGTCATTCTTTTATCTATCATTTAGATTATGAGGTAGAATTACCTTCTAATTCAAGAGCTTCTACTTCCTCTTATAGAGAAGACACATATTGTAAAAATTATAATAACGAAAGAATAATTATTAATGAAAACAATATAATCCATAAAGATGGAATTGATCCCGAAACAATTTCGGATTGTAATTTTAAAATGTAATTTTATGGATATTACAAACTTTTTAGATTTTTCTAAAGGTTCTTCTACTAGAGCTCATATTAATGATGAGTTTAATAATCCTAAATGGGATAATTTTAGAATTTGGTATTTTAAATCATTTTCAAAAGATGATTTAAATTACTTTGTTGATAGTTTTTATAAATTCTGTGAACAACATAATGAAATTACTTATTATGTTCCTTGGTTTATTAAAACTTTTTATATAAATCATGTATCAGTTATTGAACGTGATTATAAGATCGTTACTGGAGGAACACAAAAATCTATTTACCCTCCACATGTTCCGTTTCAAATTGAAAAGAATGGTAGGATTTTTAATTTCCTTCCATTTTCTAAGATTATTGAGAATGATGTTTTACAAATTACTGTGAAACATATTAATTAAATGATTAAACAAAATAATTTTTGTAATCTTTATCTGTCTATTTTAGGTGAAGAAATTATCTCTTTACATGATAAAATAGATAGAATTTTATCTCAAACTAAAATTCAGACAAAGTCTGATTTACCTGAAGAAAATAGTAATAAAAATTTAATTATTAAAACTGTTTCTTCAATACAATCTCCTTTAGAGTTGAAAGACTTTAAAATTGAACCGTCTGTGTCTGATTTTGAAAAAATTATTAGTGAAAAATTCAAAAATCTGAATATTTCTACTTTAGATGATGACTTTGAAGAAAGTCCCAATACTAGCTCTATTGAGTTTGGTAATACTACTAATACTAATAGTATTAATAAAATTAAATGGGCTGATAAGCCAATTTTGTCTAAATATTATTATAAAAGACCCACTCCTATGGATGTTCTTCATGAAGAACAGGAAAACTTCTTTAATACTTCTTATTCAGGTAAAAGCATCTATGAATGGAATATTGATGGTGGTAGTGACAAACATATTTTTACACAATGCCATCGTATGCTTATGTATAGTTCTGCTTATATAATAAGTGGTAATAATGATTTACAAACTGCACATGCTATTACTGTTGGTTTTACTGGTCAGCTTAAAGGTTGGTGGGATAATTATTTAAACCCTTTAAACAAACAGGAAATATTTTCTTCCGTAAAAATTGAAAATGGTGAAAATAGACCTAATGCTGTTTACTCTCTTGTTCTTACTATTCTTGAACATTTTACTGGTAGATTTACTAATAAATGAGAAAATACCAAAACTCTTCTTTTAAATATGAAGTGTAAAACCCTAACTGATTTCAGATGGTACAAAGATACTTTTCTGTCTCGTATTTATGATATCCCTGAATGTAATCATGATATTTGGAAGAACAAGTTTATTGACGGTCTTCCTTATTTGTTTGTTGAAAGGATTAAAAAAGTCCTTAGAAAAGACTCTGACCATATTGCTTATGAGTCTTATACTTTTGGTCAAATCATTAGTACTTGTGTTTAGGAAGGATTAAATCTTTGTAATGAACTTAAATTAAGAAATCAAATTAAAAAAGATAATCTTTTGGAGAGAAAATAATTAGGTCAATTCTGTGGCCAATTTGGATTAGATAATCCTAATTCTAAAAATAGTTTTCCTAATACTAATAAAAGATATTTTAAACATAAATCTACTTATAGGAAAAGAAAACGTTATTCTGATAATAAGCAGAAAAAAGATAAGGATAAAGATCATAATTATAAACATGATAAAAATAAAAGAAAATATTTTAAAAATAAAAATTATAATACAATTATTTGTAAAAAGTGTAATAGGCCTGGTCATTATGCTAATCAGTGTTATGCTAAAGACAAGATTAAAATCTTGATATTAATGACGAGCTAAAATAAACTCTTTTTAAAATTGTTATGAATTCTAATATTGATTCTGAATCAGAAAAGTCTTATAATGACTGCTCTTCTATTGAGTCTACTTTTGATGATGATGTTTCTGATAAGTCTGATAAGACTAAATGCAATGATTGTACACTTGGAAAGCCTTGTCTTAATTGTATCAGTAATACTGATAATAATATTGATAATGAGTACTATAAGCTTATGAGTCAATTTCAAGATATGAATATTAGTGTCTTGACTGATAACAACGTACTAGAATTTCTTAAACAAATTAAAGATTCTAGTTTAAGAGATAAAATTATTGAACAGTTGCATGATTCTTCTTATAAAAATAAGGATAATTTTAAAAATAAAACTAGTCTTTCTAATAAGATTGATAGTAATCATTATACTATGGGTGAATTAGAAAAACTTCTTTCCCTTAAGAATATTAATAATAATCCTGTTACTATAAATGATTTAGTTCATGAGATTAATAATCTTAAGTCTAATGTTAAGATTCTTCAGAATCAAAATTTTGACATTTATATTCGTCTCTCTCTTATTGAGAAAGGAAAGGGGAAAATTGATGATATTGGAACTAGCTCTAATGTTATTTCTCAATTTTTTGATTCAAGTGATAATGTTAATATTAATAAAAATTATTTATTTACTATTAACATGATTATTTCTCAAAAATGGTATACTAAGATTTCTCTTCTTATAAATAATTCTTATAAAGAAGACTTTATTGCTATGATTGATAGTGATGCTGACTTAAGTGTCATCCAGATGGGAAGAATTCCCACTAAGTATTTTGAAAAAACTACACATTCTCTTTCTAATGCAGGATGAGGATCTCTTAAGATTAATTATAAGCTTAAAAATGCTTATGTTTGCGTTGATGGTTGTTGTATTGGCAATGACTTTCTTATTGATGAAGATATTACTAGTCAAATGATTATTGGTCTTCCTTTTCTTTTTAAGATTTATCCTCTTACATCTATTAATGAAAGAGGAATTACAGGGACTTATAATGGTAAGCTCATTACTTTCAGGTTTATAACTAAACATATCCATAAGGTTCTTAATTTGATTCAAGACCAAATTGATTATAAAAATTTTCAGATTAATTTCCTTAAAGAATAATTAAATTCTTTAACTATTGAAGATAGATTAAAAAATTCTAAGCTTCAAGATAAGATAAAACTTTTGTATAATAAGTTTTCTTTGGATATTTGCAATGAATTTCCTAATGCTTTTTGGGATAGAAAGAAACATATTGTTTCTCTTCCTTATGAGGAAGATTTTAAAGACAATAAAATCCCTACTAAGTCTAGACCTTGTCAGATGAATTCTGAGTATCTAGAGTTATGTAAGAAGGAAATATCTTCTCTATTACAGAAGAAACTTATTACTCCTTCCAAGTCCCCATGGTCTTGTACTGCCTTTTATGTTAATAAACATTCTGAACAGGAGCGCGGAGTTCCTAGATTGGTTATTAATTATAAACCTCTCAATAAAGTTTTAAAATGGATTAGGCACCCTATTCCTAATAAAAAGGATCTTCTAGACAGATTAGTCAATGCTCTTATTTTTTCAAAATTTGATTTAAAATCAGGATTCTGGAAAATACAGATCGATCAAGCAGACATATATAAAACTGCTTTTAATGTTCCTTTCGGCCATTACGAATGGACTGTTATGCCTTTTGGCTTAAAATATGCTCCTTCAGAATTTCAACAAATTATGAATGACATTTTTTATCCTTATAGTGATTTTATCATTGTTTATATTGATGATATTGTTGTGTTTTCTAAAGATTTAGAAATACATTTTAAACATCTTGATATGTTTAAAAATTTAAAAATTAAAAATGGTTTGGTTATCTCAAAACTTAAAATGGTTTTATTCCAAACCAAAGTAAAATTCTTAGGTCATACAATTGAAAAAGAAAATATTATTCCTAGTCAAAGAAGCATTGAGTTCGGTAATAAATTTCCTGATATAATTACTGATAAAACTCAGTTACAAAGATTTTTAGGAAGTCTTAATTATGTATCTTCTTATATTAAAAATCTTGCTGAAGATTATGTATCTTATATGATAGACTTAAAAAGAATCCTTCTCCTTGGAATGATAATCATACTAAGGCCGTTATTAATATTAAAGAAAAGGTTAAAAACATTCATTGTCTTATGTTTTCTAATCCCTTATGGGAAAAAACTGTTGAGACTGATGCTTCAGATTTGGGGTATGGTGGTATCTTAAAACAGATTAACCCTGATAATAAAATCGAATACATTATTAGATTTTATTCTGGTAAATGGAATAATGCTCAAAAGAATTATTCTACTACTGCTAAAGAAATTCTGGCTATTGTAAAATGTGTCCTTAAATTTCAGGATGACTTATACAATCAAAAATTTACTATTAAAACTGATTGCAGGGCTGCTACTTTTATGCTCTTCAAAGATTTTAAACATAATATTTCTAAACAAATGTTTGTCCGATGACAATCTCATCTTGCTTATTTTGATTTTGATATTGTCTATAAGCAGGGGAAAGATAATCATCTTCCAGATTTTTTAACTCGTGAATTTATTTATTCATGACAGAAATGAGTCACTCTGGAAGAAGTCCATATTCCTCTTATAGAGGAAGAGGAGGCAGAGGTCATCCTCCTATTATACAGCATGGGAAGAAATCCCTTTTCAACCAGAACATTTATGGTAGTGGCTCTTCTTCAAAAGAAGATAATGTTCAAAAGGAATTTCAAGAATTCCTCAGACAACGTAGTAAAAACATGCCAGCAGAGGATAATTCCTCAAAACCAGATGATGAAGAATCATATTCTTCAGTTGCTTAGAAAGAATATAAATTCTTTGATTCTCCTAAGAGAGAATTATTTCTTGTTGTCGAGAATGATGATGAAAAATTCAAAGAGTCCCCATGGATTCTTATGAATAAGTATCTTCCAGCTAATAGTTGGAACGTTGAAACTTATAAGACTAGAGGGTTCTATGAGAACATTCTCATCAGTCTTGGAAGTGTTGATATTCAGCATTTTCCCCCTAAGAGTAAAGTTATAAACTACTCTAAATTCATAATTAAAAAGATTATCTTCATCCAAGAATGGGGTATTTCTCCTTTAACTAGGAGAAGCATGACTAATGAGGTCACTAAAACGGTTTACCAATACAATTATTAGGATTATTTACAAAGTTTTTATAAAACTTTATTATATCAGAATACTAAGCATTCTCACACTTGGTTGATAAAAATATGTGATAATATCCACATGAATCAAATTCCTAACTGGCTTATTTCTTGGTGGGAAATTTTGGTGCAATGGCAGAAATTTTGCCTGAAGAGATTAAATCTCTATTGGAAGAATATTCTATTAGTTTTTCTTCATTAAAGACTCATAATACAAGTACTAAAACTATTTGTATGTTGTTGGGAGATGAATTTAATAAAAGATATATGATTTTGATTTGATCCCAAAACCCCTGAGTATGACATGTTCAGAATGATCTTGATAGTTGAGTTAGGATTCAGTTTTAGAGTATTCAGGATGTTATCTGCAAAATGTATAAAATAGAGATATAGTTCGGGATAGGTTCGAAGACTCGAAGAAATCGATATGTTTCAAGAAGCTGAAGTTTTAGTATTGAAGGTTACGAAGATTCGATGAAATCGAGATCATCGAAGACTTCGATGGGATCTTGAGGCGAAGACTTCGGCCGCGAAGATTGATTATCGGTCGATGGACTCGAGAAGACTCTGAAAACCACGAAGACTCGAAGACTCGAAGGCCAGAGGCGAAGGCGAAGATTGAAGATCAAGAATCTTGAAGGCCACGATAATTCTTTGAAGACTCGATAAGGTCTTGAATGCTCAATATGAACTGAATGTTAGAGGCCTTTGAATATATCTATCTCGAAGGATGCAATCTTTGAGAAAAACGTGATTCCTTAGAAAGTTAGATATTGCCAAGACATTCAAAGCGAAGACAAAGGAACTAAGTCGGAAGTGTTGTTAAGGTTATATCAAACTCGAGTTTGTAACCAAAAAGAATCGTTGAAGATGTCTACCTTTAGCGGAGACAAAAGTCAAAAAGAGGAAGGCGACCTTTGTGCCATCTTGACCGGCGGTGACAAGTAGTGAAAAAGATGTCGGATGTACAAGAGTTCGG
This sequence comes from Stenogyne calaminthoides, assembly GCA_037126765.1. Classification (NCBI taxonomy): domain Eukaryota; kingdom Viridiplantae; phylum Streptophyta; class Magnoliopsida; order Lamiales; family Lamiaceae; genus Stenogyne; species Stenogyne calaminthoides. Next base: position 23,682,922 of record JBBCBC010000027.1, read on the forward strand.
ACTACAAAAAGTGAAGAATTTTACATGAAAAATTTATTGCCTAAAGCGTGTTAGGGAGTTTCAAACCTTAAATATAGTCGTTTCTCACACACCATAAGAGGAAACTCACGAAGTTATCTCTCCAACGGATAGTTTTCAAGAGTGACCTTGGTGTATGCCTATAAATCTTGGTGACCCTCTACATTGTAAAGTTTCGGGAAATTTATCGCAACTCAAGAGCTCAAACTTATTCTTGCAAAAAGTTAAAGCACTCGAAAAAACTTAGAATTTCCCAAGTGCTTCTATATTGAAGAGAGCTCACTATACTAAGCCTAGCTTGATAAGAATTATCAAAGCTTAGTCGAGATATCCTAACCCTTTGCATTGTGCTTCATTGTAAAGGATATCTCATCCTAGTTGAAACCAACCGAGAAACCCCAAATCCTTGAGAAGGTAGTTGGAGTGTGTTTGTTGGTGAGAAGAGTTGTAAAGAGTTAGTAAACTTCTGGCGGAGTAGTCGAGAAAACTCTAGAGGAGAATTTAGTAAGCTACGGTGGTAGTCGAAAACTTGTTTGTGTTTGAGTAAGTAAACTACGGAGGTAGTCGAGAAAGCTCAAGGTCGGGTTGAGTAAGTAAACTCATTGGGTAGGAAAACTTCGGGGCGGGTTGAGTAAATAAACCTCTGAGGTAGTCGAAAGCTCGAAGTTGATAGTGAATTTTCTCGAGGATCGAGAGAGTGGATGTAGGAGCTTGAGTCTCAGAACCACTATAATTCTTTGTGTTCTTTATTGCTTTCCTTATCGTACTTGCATTGCATTGACTTGATTTTGAAAGCATACTTTTCGCGATATTGGTTGGAATCAATCCTTTGAAGTTGCATAATTGAATCACAACTTAATCACTATTTCATATAGGGAAGACAAAGCTTAAAACAGTATAAACTAAGGGCCAACCATTCACGGTAGTAGCTAGAACGGATAGTTACCAAACTAAACTCTCATTTGAGGATTCAGTAAGTTAGTTATCTTATCCAAGCAACACAGGATCTCTGACACTCAGGACTCAGTTGGGATTATCTGAGGTATCTGAAAGCAGCTCAAGATCACTATCTCAGTAGACTTTGACTCAGAGCGATCTGTGCTTCTATGAACCTAATTGTTGGTCCCGGTGCAAACGAGTCTTACACGTGTATGGGGGAATACACATGTTCAGTGTTTTTAAAACTTTTTCTTACTGAGGTCAGCTTGGGTCAGATAATCCTGAAGATTAGGTTCTAAGAAGCACAAATCGCTCTGAGTCAAAGTCTACTGAGACAGTGATCTTGAGCTGCTTTCAGATACCTCAGATAATCCCAACTGAGTCCTGAGTGACAGAGATCCTGAGTTGCTTGGATCGATAACTAACTTCATCAATCCTCGTAAGAGAGTTCGGGATTCGTAACTATCTCGTTCTAGCTACTCAATGTATGAATGGTTGGCCCTTAGTTTATACTCGGTTTAAGCTTTGCTGAAAACCTTCCCTTTTTGAAATAGTGATTAGGCTGTGATTCAATTATGCAACTTCAGTGGATTGATTCCAACCGAATATCAGTGAAAAGTATGCTTTCAAAATCAAGTCAATGCAATAGTTAAGCACAGATAAGGAAAGCAATAAAGAACACATCAATTATAGTGGTTCAGAGACTCAAGCTCCTACATCCACTCTCTCTGATCCTCAGAGAAATTCACTATCAACTTCGGGTTTTTCGACTACCTCGCGAGTTTATTTACTCAACTCGCCCCGAGTTTTTCGACTACTCCACGAGTTTACTTTACTCAACCCGACCTTGAGCTTTTCGACTACCTCGGTGAGTTTACTTACTCAATCACACACAAGCTTTTGACTACCCCTCAGAGCTTACTAACTTCTCCTCTAGAGTTTTCTGACTACTCCGCGTAGTTTACTAACTCTTTACAACTCTTCTCACCAACAAACACACTCCAACTACCTTCTCAAGGGTTTGGGGTTTCTCGGTTGGTTTCCAAATAGGATGAGATATCCTTTACAATAAAGTACAATGCAAAGGGTTAGGATATCTCGACTAAGCTTTGGATAATTCTTATCAAGCTAGGCTTAGTATAGTGAGCTCTCTTCAATGTAGAAGCACTTGGGAAATTCTAAGTTTTTCGAGTGCTTTAACTTTTGCAAGAATAAGTTTGAGCTCTTGAGTTGCGTATAAATTTCCCGTAACCTTACAATGTAGAGGGTCATCAGTATTTATAGGCATACACCAAGGTTACTTTTGAAAACTATCCGTTGGAGAGATAGCTTCGTGAGTTCCCTCTTGTGGTGTGTGAAACGGCTATATTTAGGGTTTGAAACTCCCTAACACGTTTTAGGCAATAACCTTTCATGTAGCCGGTCTTCACTTTTTGCAGTCTGGAACTTTTGTACATCTGACATCTTTTTCAAATAATCCCACCGGTGTTAGTATGGTGCAAAGTGTCGCCTTTCCTTTTTTGACTTTTGTCTCCAGTTAAAGGTAAACACCTTCAACAGCTCTTTTGGTTACAAACTCTGAGTTTGATATAACCTTAACAACACTTCTGACTTAGTTCCTTTTGTCTGCATTTGAATGTTTTGGCAATATCTAACTTTCTAAGAAATCGCGATCTTCTCAGTATTGCATCCTTCAGATAGATTTTTTCAGTGCCTCGGAACATCCGTGTTCATATCGAAAGCATTCAAGACATTCGAAGTCTTGAAGAATTCGTCGCGGCCTTCAAGATTCTTGATCTTGAGTTCGGGGTTTTTTGTCTTGTGTCTTCAGAGTCTTCTGAGTCTTCAGGGTCTTCTGAGTCTTCAAGGTCTTCTGAATCTTTGTAGTTTATACTGAATGATGTACTGAGTCTTCGTGCCGAAGTCTTGAGTTATCAAGATCACATCGAAGTCTTGAGATCTCGATTTCATCCTCGAAACTCGGATACTTGAAAAACATACTGCTTTTTCTTGAGTCTTTTAACCTATCCTGAACTATATCTGCTGACTATACATTTTGCAGATAACATCCTGAGTACTCTAAAACTGAATCTTGACTCAACTATCAAGATCATTCTGAACATGTCATACTTAGAGGTTTTGGGATCTTAATCAAAATCATATATCTTTATTAAATTCATCTCCCAACACTAATCTTCAGGATTATCTGACCCAAGCTGACCTCAGTAAGAAAAAGTTTTAAAAACACTGAACACGTGTATTCCCCCCATACACGTGTAAGACTCGTTTGCACAGGGACCAACAAGTGGTATCAGAGCAATGGTTCAACTTGACCACCTGCTGTGTTGACCAAAGTTTTATTTTCAAAAATACTTGTGGTCTATCTGAACTGATCTTATTTGCTGAAATTTTTTTCTTTTCAAAGGATCAGATAAAATGTCTTCTAAAAAACTTCCCATGTTCTCAGTGGAGAACTATGATCTATGGAGACTGAGAATGCAGGCTCATCTGTATTCCAAACATGAGTGTATGTGGAGAGTGGTCTCTCAAGGACCATTCCAATTTACTGTGGTGAATCCCAGAGGAACAGAAGATGAGAGAATTGATCCTAGAGGAGAATTTCCTAAGTCTGATGACCAACCCGACTCTGAGGAGAGAAAGTTAGTCAATCTAGACTACATTGCAAAAAGACACACTATACAAAGACAATTGATGATGATGTGATGGGAATGATCTCTCACTGTAATACTGCTAAAGAGATTTGGGATACACTAGCTGTAATGTGCCAAGACACAGATCATATAAAAGAAAACAAACTTTCAGTGGCAATTGGAAAGTTTGATAGTTTTGAAATGGATGATGGTGAATCAATAGACAAATTGGAAGTCGGATTCACTAGCATCATGAATGATCTAAACGCACTTGGAAAGAAATATCCACAGAGAGAAGTTGCATTGAAAATTCTTAGAGGTCTTTCTAAGAAATTGGATATTCATGCAGTGGTGATTGAAAACACCAAGAATATTAATACAATGCCTTACCAACAAGTCTTCTCTGAGCTGAAGGCCTATGAATTTGTAATTGATAAGAAATCCAAAAAGGCTGACAGCAAAGATGATTCTTCATCGAGTAAAAATGTGGCTTTAAAAGCCAAAGATAAAATGTGGCTTGAAAAGCTAGCACTGATGGCAAGGAGGTTTGATAGACTTAATAGTAGATTTGGAAAATACAAAAGCTATTACAGGAACCACAGGTACCAGAAGAAACCTAAGGACATTCAACTGAGAAGAAGAAGGACCTGAAAGCTGAAGGATCTTCATCCAAGAGGAAAGACTCCAAGTCCAAAGAAGAAAATGATCAGGATGATGATACCAACAGATGCTATAATTGCCAGAAGAAAGGTCACTTCCAGTATGATTGTCCAGATTTGAGTGCTAAGGAGAGAAGAGAAAGGCAAGCTAAAAAGAGACCGGAAGTTCTCAAGCAAAAAAGGCCATGGTTGCGAAGAAGAACACTCGGAGGAGGATCTAGCTCTTCGGGATGAGATATTCTCGATAAAGGAAAGTAATGACATCTGTTTAATGGCCATTGAGGAGGTAAACTCTTCTTTCTCTGTTGTTGCTCCTACACTAGCACAAGAGTTTTCAAGTTCCACGGAAAACAGTCATTTTGACTTGATGGATTCTTTTGAGAATCGATGAAGGACTATCTTTGTTTTTGCAAAGATCGCTAAATAGAACTCAAGAGCGTGAATAAGGAACCGAAAGTTTAAAAATCTAAAATGGAAAGACTTTAGCAACATTGAAATCACTTCTCAATTAATGGGAGCTACGGATGAAATGGATGTTTCAAAGTACAACTCTCGAGAGAAAGAGAAGTTGATAATGTCCCTAAATCGAAAAGCTAGAGAAATCCATCAAGAAATTCAAATTTAATCGTAATCGAAGTTCAATGACTCTCCGAGAAGCATAAAACTCTACAGAATCTGTGAGGATAGTGCATATAAGAAGTTAACTCTATTGAATAATGCATCTAATGTAATAGATGAAATTGAGTTACCAGAGATCTGTGGACTATAAAAACTGGATTGTGATTTATTCCGGGGAACCTCACAAGGTCATCTAAATCTTTGCATCAAGTAGCAAGAAGACTATCTTTTTAAAAACCAAGTGGCACCTTCAAATCAAGTAATGCCCAAGGTTGTAGACAAAGGAAAAGGACCTATGGTCTCGATGTAAAACCGAATGATCAAAGTTAGAAAGCCCAAACCTCGGTGAAGGCTAGAAAACCCGAAATCGATACCGAAAGTTTCGCAAGTACTTCAAAGCCTCAAAGCTAAGAATGCAAACCGAAAAGGCTCCACATCGAACCATCGAGGAATCCTCGATGAGAAACACTCAAAGAGAGACATTCTCAATGAAGAGACCAAGTCCTCATTATCTGCCGAAGACCCAGATTTCAAAGAAGATGCATAACCCGAACCCCACTTGCCTAAGGATAAAGGTTATCAACCCGAGTCAACAAAGATTTAGACCGGCAAGACCTGAAGCCAAAGCAAATGAACAAAAGGCCCGAACAAAGAAGAATTCAAAGGCACATGTTCATGCTAAAGCTAAAGACACATATCTAAAAATCGCTAAGGCACCCGAGTAGTGGATGTATATGTTGATGTTTATGGAAGACAAATTAGCCACTCTAAAGTGATTAGAGTTGTCAGTGATTTGGATTCGAAAAGGTACATCTAACCTTGTAGGACCCTACACAAATTGGGTACCTAAGAATTGATTCATTTTTCGGGGAGGAAAACAAGGGCACTGAAATGGCTAAAGATCACATGGCACTGATGAGCAGAGATGAAAAAGCTCCTGATATATGGTATCTTGACAGTGGATGTTCAAGACATATGACAGGATACAAGAAGATACTCAGTGACTATGTTGAACAAAGAGGCCCACAGATCACTTTTGGAGATAACTCAGGGGATAGATCAAGGATATGGAACTTTGGAAATCGACTCGATTCATATCCATGGTGTTTCATATGTATCTGGATTGAAGCATAATTTGCTTTCAATTAGCCAATTCTGTGATAAGGGTTTTAATGTTGAGTTCTCTAAGAACTTATGTTTTGTGAAAGATGATACATCACATAAAGTATTACTAACTGGTACAAGAAAAGGGAATGTGTATCTTGCTGATTGGAGTTCAACTCCTAAAGATACATGTTTAGTTGCTAAAAGTTCCACAGATACCAGTTGGTTATGGCATAAAAGAATGAATCACCTAAATTTCAAAACCCTGAACAAGCTTGCAAGATTAGCTCTTGTGAGAGGGTTGCCTAATGAAGTGTTCAGAAAGGAACATATTTGTGATGCATGCCAGAAAGGAAAACAAATAAAAGCATCATTTAAAAGCAAAGTAGAAGTTTCTACTGACAGAATACTTTAGTTACTGCATATGGATCTTTTTGGTCCTATAACACCAGTGAGCACTAATGGCAGGAAATACACATTGGTAGTAGTTGATGACTACTCAAGATATACTTGGGTCATATTCTTACTCAGTAAGAAAGAGACTCGATATAAAGCCGCGGAGAGTTCTTGAAAAGGCTTAGTATTGAGAAAAATCTGAGTGTGGTCAAAATCAGATCTGACAAAGGAACTGAATTTATAAATCATATCATATCTGATTATTGTGCAGAGAATGGAATTTCACATGAAACATCAGCTGCAAGGACCCCTCAACAAAATGGTGTTGCTGAAAGAAGGAACAAGACTCGAAAAAAAAGTTCGCAAGGACAATGATTCTTTGGTTTCGACATTCCTAAAAGGTTTTGGCTCGAAGTCATCAACACTTCATGCTACTCTCGGAACAGATCCATGCTTGACCAAGAGTCAAGGCAAAAAAACACCCTATGAGCTTTGGAATGAAAGGAAGCCTCTTTTTTCTTTCTTTCGTGTGTTTGGTTGCAAGTGTTTCATACACAATAATGGTAAAGATCAGTTGAAAACATTTGATAGTAAAGCTGATGAAGGAATATTCTTAGGATATTCTGAAGTCAGTAAAGCTTTCAGAGTTTACAACTGTAGGACTCTTATTGTGGAAGAAACACCTCATGTTGTTTTTTTGATGAATCTACTTGTGTTCGGAAGAAACAGAACATGATGCTTGAGATGAACCGACTAAGAGGATCACCAAATTAAGCCCGAAGCGTAAAGATAAATCATCCATCGAACACGAAAAAAGAAGAAGTCACTATCTATGATTGGAGTGACTCGAGACTCGAATAAAGAAGTTCGAGGATGGTGAGACTCAGAAAGCCAACACTCCAAAGGTAACCAATCCGAGCAGGACCCGAGTTCGAGACATCGTGTATGTGATGCCAATGAAGAGGTGGTCACAACCGAGGCAAATTTCGAATCTATCAACCAAAGGGGAACAAATGTCTCGACAATGTTCTCAATAGAATTTCCCCTGAGGAAGATGATTCCCTTTCTCCTTTTCTGTTGTTTACTGATTTAACTGAACGTAACATTTCAAATGTTGAGGATATTACTGAAGGGGAACATCAAGAATGAAATGGTTAGATAGTCATCCTACAAGTCAGATTGTGGGTGATCTAACTGAAGGTGTTAAAACAAGAAGGTTCCATGGTGAGAGTGCACTATTTCGGGCCGCTTCCTATCGGAGAAAGAACCTATCGAGATTGGTGAAGCTCTACAAGATTCTCATTGGATTACTACTATGCAAGATGAAATTTGAATCAATTCTCAAGGAATGAAGTATGGGAGCTGGTAGATAGACCAGAAAGGCACAATGTCATTGGAACCAAGTGGGTTTTCAAGAATAAAAGAGATGAAAATAACAACATTGTGAGAAACAAGGCAAGACTAGTTGCACAAGGTATTCCCAAGAAGAAGGCTTGGATTATGATGAAACCTTTGCACCTGTTGCAAGACTAGAAGCCATCGATTGTTTCTTGCATATCTGCCCACATGAAGTTCATGATCTATCAAATGGATGTGAAAAGTGCATTTTCGAGCGGTGTGCTTAAAGAAGAGGTTTATGTGGAACAACCTCCCGGTTTCAAACAGAATGACCAAGTTTCTGTGCTCGAAAAGCTTTTTGTATGGTCTCAAACAAGCACCCCAGAGCATGGTATGATACTCTTTCTCGTTTTTTCTTCGACGTTGGTTTTGTCAAAGGATCATTGATAGAACTCGTTCGGGATAGAGGATGGGGAAGATATCTTACTAGTTCGGATATATGTTGATGACATTATTTTTGGATCTCCAAACCATCATTTGTGTAAAAAGTTTTCAACATCGATGAAAGGCAAGTTTGAGATGTCAATGATGGGAGAGATGAATTTCTTTCTAGGTCTTCAAGTGAAACAATCAAAGGAAGGAATATTCATCAACCGTGACAAAATACACCGAGAGATCCGATTGCTAAATATGGTGTACAGATTGCAATCTGAGTTAGGATTCCTATGAATACTAACTACAAGATGGATCCCGATTCGAAGGCAAATCAAATGAGTCATACCGATTATAGAGGAATCATTGGATCATTGCTCTATCTCACAAACAAGTAGGCCGGATATAACATTTTCTTTGTTGGGATACGCAGAAGATACCAAGCTAATCTAAAAGGCTAGTCACATGGAAGTCGCCAAAAAAGATCTTTCAAGTATCTTAAGGGCACAAATGAATAGAGGATTATGGTATCCGGTGATGATAACCTTGAATTAACCGGGTTACTCGATGTCGATTATGGAGGTTGCAGATTGACAGAAGTCCACTTGGGGAACATGTCAATTTCTAGGAAGTAAGTCGATATCTTGGTTTTCGAAGAAAGCAGACCTCAAAGAGCAACAAGTACTATCGGAAGTTTGAATACATGGTCGCAGGGAAGTCATTGCGGCTTTCGATTCTTTCGCTCGCACAACAATTAAGGGATTATAAAGTTGTAGCCAATGAAGTACCAATATTTTGTGACAATAATAATGCCATTGCTATTTCACAAAATCCCAGATTGCACACCGAGATGCAAGCATGTGGATATCGGACATCACTTCATCGAGAGATCATGTCGAGAAGAAGGACATAAGGATGGAGAAAATTCATATCGATAAGTTAAAAGAGTCGATATCTTGACTAAACCTTTGGCGGAATCAAGATTTCGTGAACTTTCATTGAATTAGGGATGTTAGAACCAGTGGTATAGAGTAAAAATGAAAAATTGAAGATTTTAGGATGCATGAAGTTTTCTCGTAATTCTTTTTGAGAAGCTCGGGATAAAATGGAAATACCGAATCGAGTCTCGTGAAACTCAGATTTCTTCAAGGTCAAGATTTAATTATAATTGAACCAATTCAAGACTCAAGATTATATTGACATTTTATCAAGGTCAATTTTCAAGAAGACCGATAGAGGAAAAATTGGTCCGAAGAAGTAATGACTCATGCGATTCATTTATTGCTTAAGTAAAACTCAAGAATCATTTGCAATAAATACAAAACACCGAGGAATGTTTTTTTGGCGGGATCGTTTTAAATTCGAAGAAGGTCAACAAATCATTTAATGCTCTGTTACATTAATGACCAATGAGGATGTTTTGGCGGCTTACTTTTTGGAGATCGTCGGTTCAGATACCCGATTAATCGGAGATTAATCTCAACCGTTGTTTTTTTCACCTAACCAACGTGATTCCCCACGATCTCAAGCTATATAAACCCCAATAAGCCATTCAAGCCAAAATTTTATCAAACCCTTCGTTTCCAAAAATGCTCGCAAATAAATTCCTTTGCCTTTAAATTCCCAAACCCTAAAGCTTCATTTCTTCAATCAATCTCTAAAATGGCTCCAACCTTGTTAGAGATTATCCGAAACTAACAAGCCGTGGTACGAAGTTCGTTGTCTCACTCGAAAGCACAACCAACTCAAAGCCGGAAGAGGAGGCTCGCGATATGATTCGGATTGGCAAAAACTCTTCAACTAGTCGCAGTAAGCCACGACGGACCGGGAGTTTCGAAAAAAGTAATCAATTCATCTATAACTTGAAAATAGATGAAGAGGGATGTATGCATTCTAAGATTATCAGATCACATTTAGAGCAAATCGTCCAAATACATCGATTTTGAGAGGAATCAGATATAGTTCAAAAAAAATATGAATGATGTTTTTGAGCTCTGTGATAGAGGAGAGGATCCTACGATGTATATGTCGGGCAGAGAGCAGAGTACTTAGATAGGATTGCCGAGAATCTGTTAAATTTGAGGCGACATTGCATAAGAAGCACTTAAAGCCACAATATCGTGTGTTGATGGATATTGTGAGCAAGAGCATCATGAGTCTTATGGGGAGTTTTGAGCGATCAAGATTACAAGCTCGGGATTGATGGCGGCAATCGAGGCCTCACCCACCATCGACTTCAACCGACCGAAATTTTTGATTCAGACGGTGAGTGCAGACAAAGTTTTGAAGAAGGTTGACGGGCGATCTCAATAAAGGGAAGATCCACCATGCCACCAAAATTGCTTATATTTTGGAGATGTGCGAGAGGAGGAGGATATCTTCGCCAATTCGACCCCATTCCCTAAGTCCAAAATTCTTTTAAGCCTATTGTCGCAAAGAAGGTGCCATCGAGGGGAAGAGAGAAAAGAAAGTAGAATCACCAATTCTATGGCCGAAAAAGAGACTCAACAAACCCGGGGAAGGTTTTGTTGGAGGCAAAGATGGAGCAAGGTGCAAAAATAATGAAAGGTAAGAACCTTGCCCCAAAGCGCAGAAGATTGGTGGTTCTCAATGATGAAGATGGCAAGTGATTCTCGAGGAGATTCAACCCGAGGGCCAAACCGCCGAGTTCGCCATTGCAAGTTTTAGCTCAGTTATCTCAAAGGCACAAGAACAGATCGAGGAGCGTGTCTTCTCCGAGGTGCTTGAGACATCTCTAAGTTCGCATAAAATTTCTCAGAAATTTTCAAAGGAACTCAGCCCTCGAGATTCCATCGAAAAAGTGCGGCTTGCAGACAAATAGAAGAGCCAACTCGTAACTAATCGAGGAAGTGTCACCAGACCCGTAACCCACTCGGGATGCAACCGAGGACTCGACCGCACAACCTTCTTGAGGTCGCCGAGAGTCGAGCGTAATATTCTTGATGAGCTCCCGAAAGTGATCTACTTCTTGATCCTCGCCAGAAGCTTCAACCGAACCAGAGAGCCCGAGATGGAAGAAGGGGCGAGGGTCAAGAAGGCGAAAGTGGAGGAGCAAAGGGAACGATTCATTCTTGACCGCTACCCGAGCTCAGATCATACCCTCGACCGCAAGATGTTTTCTTGATTAAGGACAACGTGTTCATCCTCAATCGACTCTTCCCGAGATGCTTGATATCACGCTTTCAGAGGGGAAGACGTGGTGGAATGAGGAGACAGCCTTTTTCGACCGACTTCTCGGGGTCGGAAGGACAAAGCTCGGGATGAAAACTCCGATTTTGATGAGCTAGTTCAGAGGAAGTTAATTTGAAAAAAGAAAAGCTACCGAAGTTGATGCCCCATGCAGCGGAGACAAATCTCAAAATGGAGATGGGGACCAACAGGGAGATGTTGAGAATCAGTCTCAGATGGAAAATGAGACTTCATTGGTCGATCAACCTGAAATTGGTCAACCTCAGATCGGTTAAGACTACTTGGTACCTTTTCGCACTATTAACAATTATGCCAAAGTTACTTGAAAAGTACTATCTTTAATTGTGAATTGTCTGATAAACAGACTGAGGCTCAGTTGGAGACTGGAGCTCGAATGAATGAAGTCAAGCTCAGGATGATCAAACAGCACAGAAGGTGCAGAAGGTTCCTGAGATTGATCTCACTCCCTTGATGGAGAAACTTGAGAAGGTTGAGCCAATGATGATCAAGATTGCTCAGATGGAAGAAACATTGGCCAATCAAGCTCAACAGATGGAAAGTCTTAGTCACTCTTCAAGCTGGTGCTAATCCAAAACACTCTGACCTCACAGATGACCTCCATGGAAGATAAGCTGGATGAAAAGCTGGAGGAGTCAAGGTCGAGCTCAATCTTTAAAATGAATCGAAGCACCGTGAGTCAACCGCATTTCTAGAGGTAAAGTTGGCAGAGAGAGGAATGAAGTGATGATAAAATCTGCTGTTGAGGAAATGAGCTCAATGCTCATGACCAAGATGACAGAGATGTTCAAAGAAGCACTCTCTGGCCAGTTTGCCCACTTATCTGAAGAATTTTATGTGGCCAAGAACCATCTAAGGAGACTGGAAGACGAACAAGATCAGATAGCAGGAGAAGTTCACTATGTGAGCAAAGAACAATATCACATGAACACAGCACTCTCCAGACTTCTTCCAAATTACGGTGCCAAGAAGGGGGAAAAGAAAGGTGAAGACCTCAGAAAGTTCATGGCACGTACTTTGGATAAGAAGGCTCAGAAAGATGCTGAAATGTATAATCTAGCCAAAGCCTTAAGAGAAGTCGAAGCTACTGAGAAGTTGAAGTTCGCTCAGGTAGAAAAGCCTATCTACACTCGAGTTTCTGAGCAAACCATGCTTGATGTTGCAAGAGAGAAACTGAGTGCTAGAGCAAAGGTTGGAACAAGCCAGTTTCTTTGAATCGCTTATGAAGAGGAAAGCCTTGGGCGTTGTTCAACTCAGAAGCAAACGCGTGAAAAAGGCTTCTAAGCCAATCCAGAGAAAACCGATTCGGATGATGAAGAAACGGAAGAATCTCGAAGTCTCAACCTCGTAAGAAAGTCTTCAACACGAGAGATGCTCAAGACACTCCAAATAGAACAAGCTTAAGAAAAGTCGCCGCGGTCTCGTGGAGCGCCCGGATCGAAAAGAAGATAGACGAAGAGCAAAAGCGAAGGAGTGAATTCAGGAAGTTTGCGAGCAAGAGGAAAGGAACATCAAAAGCACTAAAGTGGCCCTACGTTGATAAATGGATGCCTATCAAACTCAACGATATGTGGGAAGAAGTCAAGAGAACCTTCGGTTCAATTATGATGTTCTCGTGGAATGGAGAGGGAAAGCTCGTCGATCGTAATGAAGCATTCATTGAATATCTCCTAACCTTCTATCCAAAGTATCTACAGGGCTAGATTAACCTTGCGGATGAAGGAGAGGTACAGATAGTAGCCCCTGGTCCATATTTCTATCCTCCCCCAAGACTTGGTAATGGCTTGGTGAATGAGAAGGCCATTACTCAAGAAATTGCTCAAGATATCTTTGGTCAGTTGGTTTAACAGAAAAAATCGGACATCATCAAGGAAAGAAATGAGTCAAGAAGAGATTTTTCGGAATGTTCGACACTGGAGGTGCCCGGGCCGATGAAGTTGAGAATGAAGCAAATCAAGAGCGTAAGATCAAGAGCCAAATCAAGATCAAGATCAAGACTCGGAAGATTTTGTAATCTTTAAATTTTTTGTCTTTTTGATTTTGTTGATAAACTCATTGTAATCTGTAATGGGATACCAATCATCAATGAAGATTTATCATTATGCTCAAAAGATAATATTTCATTATCTTATTTACCTGTTTTTTTTTATATGCCTGAATGAATGTCTCTGAACTGATTGTATGTTGATAAGGGAGAAACTGTCTGAATATGGGGGAAATTGTTTAAGTATTTAGTAATGAACTACTTAAAGAGATTCATTACTGAAGAAATTGCTGAATGACTTAAATTGTTAAGAGTTTCTCTGATTTGAGAAATTGTTGGGAGACAACCAATCTTGTAATAGGATAAACTGAAACCTGAGTATAGGTTATATGTTTGTAACAAGATAGGTTTTGGCATCATAAAAAAGGGGGAAATTGTTGGGAGATGAATTTAATAAAAGATATATGATTTTGATTTGATCCCAAAAACCCCTGAGTATGACATGTTCAGAATGATCTTGATAGTTGAGTCAGGATTCAATTTTAGAGTATTCAGGATGTTATCTGCAAAATGTATAGTCAGCAGATATAGTTCAGGATAGGTTCTGAAGACTCTGAAGAAATCAGTATGTTTCTGAAGAAACTGAAGTTTCAAAGATGAAATGGGAAGGTTTCAAGACTCGAGAAATCGAGATATCAAGACTCAAGAGATACTAAGGAATCAAGACTCAAAGATTAAAAATTCAGTGTATCACCAAGAGACTCGTAAGACTCAAGACTCGTAAGACCCTGAAGACTCAGAAGACACTAAAGACGCAAGACTGAAGACTGGAGATTGAAGATTAAGAATACTGAAGGCACAGTAATTACTGAAGACTCAGTAAGGTACTGAATGCTCAGTATGAACCTGAATGTTCCGAGGCACTGAATATATCTATCTGAAGGATGCAATACTGAGAAAAACACGATTCCTTAGAAAGTTAGATATTGCCAAGACATTCAAACGCAGACAAAAGGAACTAAGTCAGAAGTGTTGTTAAGGTTATATCAAACTCAGAGTTTGTAACCAAAAAGAGCCATTGAAGATGTCTACCTTTAATTGGAGACAAAAGTCAAAAAGAGGAAGACGACATCACCACTATACCGACATCGACAAAGGACAAGTAGTGAAAAAAGATGTCAGATGTACAAGAGTTCCAGACTGCAAAAAGTGAAGACCGACTACATGAAAGGCTATTGCCTAAAAACGTGTTAGGGGAGTTTCAAACCCTAAATATAGTCGTTTCTCACACACCATAAGAGGAAACTCACGGGCTATCTCTCCAACGGATAGTTTTCAAGAGTGACCTTGGTGTATGCCTATAAATCTTTGGTGACCCTCTACATTGTAAGGTTACGGAAATTTATACATAACTCAAGAGCTCAAACTTATTCTTGCAAAAGTTAAAGCACTCGAAAAACTTAGAATTTCCCAAGTGCTTCTATATTGAAGAGAGCTCACTATATTAAGCCTAGCTTGATAAGAATTATCCAAAGCTTAGTCGAGATATCCTAACCCTTTGCATTGTGCTTCATTGTAAAGGATATCTCATCCTAGTTGAAACCAACCGAGAAACCCCAAACCCTTGAGAAGGTAGTTGGAGTGTGTTTGTTGGTGAGAAGAGTTGTAAAGAGTTAGTAAACTACGCGAGTAGTCGTAAAACTCTAGAGGAGAAGTTAGTAAGCTGCTGAGGGTAGTCGAAAGCTTGTTTGTGTTTGAGTAAGTAAACTACGGAGGTAAATGTAAAGCTCAAGGTCGGGTTGAGTAAGTAAACTACGTGGAGTAGTCAGAAAACTCAGGGCCGGGTTGAGTAAGTAAACTACGCGAGGTAGTCAGAAAGCTCAGAAGTTGATAGTGAATTTCTCTGAGGATCAGAGAGAGTGGATGTAGGAGCTTGAGTCTCCGAACCACTATAATTGTTGTGTTCTTTATTGCTTTCCTTATCTCGTGCTTAATTTGCATTGACTTGATTTTGAAAGCATACTTTTTCATCGATATTCGGTTGGAATCAATCCTTTGAAGTTGAATAAGTGAATCACAGCTTAATCACTATTTCATAAAGGGAAGGTTTTCAGCAAAGCTTAAAACGAGTATAAACTAAGGGCCAACCATTCCGCACGACTGAGTAGCTAGAACAGATAGTCACCAAACTGAACTCTCATTTGAGGATTCAGTAAGTTAGTTATCTGATCCAAGCAACTCAGGATCTCTGACACTCAGGACTCAGTTGGGATTATCCGAGGTATATCTGAAAAGCTTCAGATCACTTGTCTCAAGAGACTTTGACTCAGAGCGATCTGCGGCTTCTCGTAACCTAATCTTGAGGATTATCTCGACCCAAGTCGACCTCAAGAGAAAAAAAAGTTTTAAAAACACTGAACACGTGTATTCCCCCCCATACACGTGTAAGACTCGTTTGCACCGGGTCCAACATATGTTTTTTGTTGATTCCGGAATCCCATAGGTCTGGAAATGGAAACCAGAATTCGGTTATACTGAATATGGTACACCATGTATATGGAGAATCCATACTACGAGATTTTGGAATAATTTAAATGTTATTACTCCTGGCTCCAATGAGTCACCATTACAAGAAAACATTAATAGGATTAAATCCAAAATAGAAGAATACAAAAACTCTTCTAATGAAAAGATTTCAAATAATCTTTCTTCATTCTCTGAATACTCTAAGAAGTATTTTGGTATATTTTCAAAGGAAAAAATTATGGATCTTTATATGGACCATATTAAAATTGATTTATTTAAGGATATTGATTTTTCTGATTCAAAATCAGATGCTTCTATGATTTCTGGATCTGACCTTCAAGATGCTCAGGATCCAAATGAAGATGATCAAGAATTTTCTATTTAAGAAAGTTTTGATCTCTTGAAGAATTCTCTTAAAGGGAAAATTAAAGAAAGAAAGTATTGATGGAATCTTATCCAAATGGTTCTTTCCATCCATTTCAACGGAAGGATGGGACATTCAGCATGAAATAATCCGTTCTAGGTTATTCTACCTTTTGAGTGATACAGGAGTGTTACATTATAATATCTGGAGAACTCCTTCTGATATTTTCATTGATAATGAAAACAATGTTATAGAGAATAATAATTATCTTAAAATTCTTAAAAAGAAGATCAGAGTTCTGGAAGAATGGATTCTATGGATTGAAGCTTCTGTGAGAAGAAATGAAGGATGCTTTAATAATCATCAACAATTGGTAGGATTTAAGGAGACTCTTATGCTCCTGAAAAAGCAAGCTTCTTTGATGGCGATCTAAAGAAGATCTTGACTTAGCACATTTTTGCAAGATGTGATTACATTATTCGTGACAAAATTAAATTTCATCATTGCTTACATCAGCAGACCAAGCACTGTTCATGAATAGTAAAAACAATATTCACACTTTTTACTATTCACCTTTATTTTATTTTGAAGTTCGGGGTTAATGTCCGGCTCTTTTTCCTCTTTAAATAGTCTCGTTTTTTATTTTAGAGGCACGCTCGAGTTTAGACTCGCCCCCTCTTTCTCTCTCTAAATCCCTCTCTTGTGTAATAACCTTGTAATCCTTTTACTTCTGTGAATATACTTATATGCTTGTGGCTCAATAAGGTATATTATTTCTATGTTTTAATTTTTGTATTTAAAAATTTTATTTCTGTTGATCGCCGCCTTAATGGTCAGCTAAATTACTTGTATTGAATCATGACCTGACTTAACTATACTCTACCATCATGTGCTTTTGGAATTATATTTCTATTTGAATCTGTAATTTGATATATCAAATGTAGAGTTTGTTTAACCAGTAGGTTTGAGTTTTCTAGTGATATCTATGAGTTAACTATGTGGGCTAGCCCTTTTTGTCGTTATGCCGATGAGATGGCGCAGGCATTTTTGGGGTGTAAAAGCTTTTTTCAGGTTAATTCATAGCTATGGAATTTCTCAGTAACGTCCTATATGTGTTTGTAAAGATCCACAAGATATTATTGATATAGATCTTTGCACGATCCATATAATGTATGGTATCAGAGCCATGAGAGTAGAGTATCTTTTGTTATATGGTTAATGGTTCAATACATCTTTGATTCTCATAAATCTGTTCCGTTTAAAGGATACTGTCAAGAACAGTATGACTCAGGAATACGATATTCCTGAAAATCTTGATTTATTAAATAAATGTACTATTCCTAGAATTGAACCTAAAATGATTTATAAATTATGAGGTTTTGAAAAGCTAGGTTTTAAACAAATTATTAAAACCACTGAATCTTCTATACCTCTCCATGAAGAAGAAATGGTTATTAAATTACTCAGTAAAAATGATATTTTACCTTACAAAAGAACTCATAAGTTCTTACATATTAGATGCGTTCAGGTCGCTTTTAGACCACTTACATTAAATGGCTTACCAGAAAGCTTTCTAGCTTCTCTTAGAGATGGTAGAAACCTTAATTGGACACAATCTCTAATGGGAATTATAGAGTCTAGTTTGGTTTTAGGACCTGTCTATTTTGACGACTATCCTAATTTATCTCTATCTCTATCTGATAGTAATATTCTTGAAACATTAACATTAAATGTTAAAACTCATGGTTATAATTAGATACCAGGTACTGAAGTTATGTGTATCTGTTATCGTATTTATTATAAGTCTTTATTTACGCTTAATCCTATGTGTAAAAGAATTGAAAAGGATAATAATGAGACTATTCTTATTGAAACTAATTTTGGTAAATCAAATATTACTACCAGAAGATCCATTAAATGGGAAGAACTTATTTTTCCCGAAAATTGGATTATTGAACAATCTGTTCCTAAAATTCCTATTGCTAATATTGATTTTAAACATATTACTCAAAGTAATGATGGTATTATTAGTATTGGTTTTCAAAATAATCAAAGAAGACATTCAACTTCTCATTCTAGATCTATGTCTAATCATTCTTTTATCTCTCCTTTAGATTATGAGGTAGAATTACCTTCTAATTCAAGAGCTTCTACTTTCTCTTATAGAGAAGACACATATTGTAAAAATTATAATAACGAAAGAATAATTATTAATGAAAACAATATCATCCACAAAGATGGAATTGATCCCGAAATAATTTCGGATTGTAATTTTAAAATGTAATTTTATGGATATTACAAACTTTTTAGATTTTTCTAAAGGTTCTTCTACTAGAGCTCATATTAATGATGAGTTTAATAATCCTAAATGGGATAATTTTAGAATTTGGTATTTTAAATCATTTTCAAAAGATGATTTAAATTACTTTGTTGATAGTTTTTATAAATTCTGTGAACAACATAATGAAATTACTTATTATGTTCCTTGGTTTATTAAAAAAAATTATATAAACCATGTATCAGTTATTGAACGTGATTATAAGATCGTTACTGGAGGAACACAAAAATATGTTTACCCTCTACATGTTCCGTTTCAAATTGAAAAGAATGGTAGGATTTTTAATTTCCTTCCATTTTCTAAGATTATTGAGAATGATGTTTTACAAATTACTGTGAAACATATTAATCAAATGATTGAACAAAATAATTTTTGTAATCTTTATCTGTCTATTTTAGGTGAAGAAATTATCTCTTTACATGATAAAATAGATAGAATTTTATCTCAAACTAAAATTCAGACAAAGTCTGATTTACCTGAAGAAAATAGTAATAAAAATTTAATTATTAAAACTGCTTCTTCAATACAATCTCCTTTAGAGTTGAAAGACTTTAAAATTGAACCGTCTGTGTCTGATTTTGAAAAAATTATTAGTGAAAAAATAAAAAATCTGAATATTTCTAATTTAGATGATGACTTTGAAGAAAGTCCCAATACTAGCTCCATTGAGTTTGGTACTACTAATAATACTAATAGTATTAATAAAATTAAATGGGCTGATAAGCCAAATTTTTCTAAATATTATTATAAAAGACTCACTCCTATGGATGTTCTTCATGAAGAACGGGAAAACTTCTTTAATACTTCTTACTCAGGTAAAAGCATCTATTAATGGAATATTGATGGTGGTAGTGACAAACATATTTTTACACAATGCCATCGTATGCTTATGTATAGTTCTGCTTGTATAATAAGTGGTAATAATGATTTACAAACTGCACAGGCTATTACTGTTGGTTTTACTGGTCAACTTAAAGGTTGGTGGGATAATTATTTAAACCCTTTAAACAAACAGGAAATATTTTCTTCCGTAAAAATTAAAAATGGTGAAAATAGACCTAATGTTGTTTACTCTCTTGTTCTTACTATTCTTGAACATTTTACTGGTAGATTTACTAATGAATGAGAAAATACCAAAACTCTTCTTTTAAATATGAAGTGTAAAACCCTAACTGATTTCAGATGGTACAAAGATACTTTTCTGTCTCGTATTTATGATATCCCTGAATGTAATCAGGATATTTGGAAGAACAAGTTTATTGACGGTCTTCTTATTTATTTGTTTGAAAAGGATTAAAAAAGTCCTTAGAAAAGACTCTGACCATATTGCTTATGAGTCTTATGCTTTTGGTCAAATCATTAGTACTTGTGTTCAGGAATGATTAAATCTTTGTAATGAACTTAAATTAAGAAATCAAAATAAAAAAGATAATCTTTTGGAAAGAAAACAATTAGGTCAATTCTGTGACCAATTTGGATTAGATAATCCTAATTCTAAAAATAGTTTTCCTAATACTAATAAAAGATATTTTAAACATAAATCTACTTATAGGAAAAGAAAACGTTATTCTGATAATAAGCAGAAAAAAGATAAGGATAAAGATCATAATTATAAACATGATAAAAATAAAAGAAAATATTTTAAAAATAAAAATATAATACAATTATTTGTAAAAAGTGTAATAGGCCTGGTCATTATGCTAATCAGTGTTATGCTAAAGACAAGATTAAAAATCTTGATATTAATGACGAGCTAAAAGAAACTCTTTTTAAAATTGTTATGAATTCTAATATTGACTCTGAATCAGAAAAGTCTTATAATGACTGCTCTTCTATTGAGTCTACTTCTGATGATGATGTTTCTGATAAGTCTGATAAGACTAAATGCAATGATTGTACACTTGGAAAGCCTTGTCTTAATTGTATCAGTAACTAATAATAATATTGATAATGAGTACTATAAGCTTATGAGTCAATTTCAAGATATGAATACTAGTGTCTTGACTGATAACAACGTACTAGAATTTCTTAAACAGATTAAAGATTCTAGTTTAAGAGATAAAATTATTGAACAGTTGCATGACTCTTCTTATAAAAATGAGGATAATTTTAAAAATAAAACTAGTCTTTGTAATAAGATTGATAGTAATCATTATAATATGGATGAATTGGAAAAACTTCTCCGCCTTAAGAATATTAATAATAATCCTGTTACTATAAATGATTTAGTTCATGAGATTAATAATCTTAAGTCTAATGTTAAGATTCTTCATAATCAAAATTCTGACCTTTCTATTCGTCTCTCTCTTATTGAGAAAGGAAAAGGGAAAATTGATGATATTGGAACTAGCTCTAATGTTATTTCTCAATTTTTTGATTCAAGTGATAATGTTAATATTAATAAAAATTATTTATCTACTATTAACATGATTATTTCTCAAAAATGGTATACTAAGATTTCTCTTCTTATAAAGAAGACTTTATTGTTATGATTGATAGTGGTGCTGACTTAAGTGTCATCCAGATGGGAAGAATTCCCACTAAGTATTTTGAAAAAACTACACATTCTCTTTCTCATGCAGGAGGAGGATCTCTTAAGATTAATTATAAGCTTAAAAATGCTTATGTTTGCGTTGATGGTTGTTGTATTGCCAACGACTTTCTTATTGCTGAAGATATTACTAGCCAAATGATTATTGATCTTCCTTTTCTTTTTAAGATTTATCCTCTTACATTTATTAGTGAAAGAGGAATTACAGGGACTTATAATGGTAAGCTCATTACTTTCAGGTTTATAACTAAACATATTCATAAGGTTCTTAGTTTGATTCAAGACCAAATTGACTATTCACACTTTTTATTATTCACCTTTATTTTATTTTGAAGTCCAGGGTTAATGTCCGATAGACAGATAAAGATTACAAAAATTATTTTGCTCAATCATCTGATTAATATGTTTAACAGTAATTTGTAAAACCTCATTTTCAATGATTCTGGAGAATGGGAGAAAATTAAATATTCTTTCTCCTTTTTCAATTTGAAAAGGAACATGAGGAGGGTAAACAGACTTTTGTATACCACCAGAAATTATTTTATAATCTCTTTCAATAACTGAAATATAATCAATATAAAAGGTTTTAATAAACCAAGGAACGTAATAAGTAATTTCATTATGTTTTTTACAGAATTTGTAAAAACTGTTAACAAAGTAATTTAAATCATCTTTTGAGAATGATTTAAAATATCAAATTCTAAACTTATCCCATTTAGGATTATTAAACTCATCATTAATATGAGCTCTAGTAGAAGAACCTTTAGAAAAATCTAAAAAGTTTGTGAAATCCATAAAATTAAATTTTAAAGTTACAATCCGAAATTGTTTCAGGATCAAATTCATCTTTGTGAATAATATTATTTTCATTAATAATAATTTTCTCATTGTTATAATTATCATTTTTATAATGAGTATTATCTCTATAAGAGAAAGTAGAAGCTCTGAATTCTGAGGGAAATTCTACTTCATAATCCAAAGAAAATATAAAAGCCCTTGGCCCCCATGTAGGGCCATCCCTGCTTGATGGATGCTGTAGATGGGCGCAAGTTATCAACAATGGGAGCACGTGCCCCGTAGCTCTTTTTTTAATAGTATTTTTACATTATATATTATAATTACACTATTAGTTATATTATATAAATTATAATTTAAATGTAAATTACAATTTAAATGCAAATTTCAATCCAGGGCCGATCCCAGTAATTATAAAGCCTGAGTCGAGATTAAAAATTTATGCCCTTGTAATTTTTCATTTATATGATCTTAAACACAATACAAAATTTTAAATAATATATAGGATATTAAGTATTGTACAATATATATTTAGGAAAATACTTTTGTGCTTAAAATTAATATACGATTTAATTTTTAAAAAAATGTTTCATAAATATACAACTTGCCTTATAATTTGGGTGGTAAAAAACATTAATTACATCTATGTAATCAATTTGTTCAATCACTTCTTCAAAATTAAATTCGTTATCCCAATTGTTAAAATTTTACATCATCCAATAAATTATGACAAAAATTCATATGAGACGGTATCATGAATGAGATAGGGTACAACTTAGCACAAATTACACCATCCCTCCTAAAGAGCCACTTCAACTGACATTTCAGTACACACCTATGAATTCGAGATATGGTCCACGGCCAAAATGGGCAACAACTTGAGAACCAAAAGGGTATTAATATTTGGTTTTGACCAAAGAATTAAGTGACATTTAATAATTCATTTTGTGGAAATGAATTTAGTAGATTTGAATTCTCAAAACCAAATTTGGGTGAATGAGAAATTAATATGTGGATAAATACATTAATGAATATATTTATTATGGTAATAGTAATAAATTGTGACAAAAAGGCTTTATTCCAAAGGATGTGTCTTTTAGGAAAATTGACTCTTTTTTTTTTGGCGAATAGTTGTTTATTTTTAAAGGTTGCGACTTTGGAAAAAATGAAGCATATGGAGCAGGGTCACAACTATTACCTATGACTTTTAGAAGTCTATATAAAGACCTCCACATGATTCATTTGAATAAATCGGTTCATTGCTTGATCATCGATTCAATCGATCTTAATTACAACAACTGTAGTTGTAAAGCAATTTAACTACATTCTGCATACTTGGCATTCTAGAATTGTAGTATTTGCATTAGAGTTGTGTCAAGAAAGTTCCGGATACTTGAGTCCATTCGCCGATAGTTTTCGATTCGCAATGCAGTGGTCCTGTGGACTTTTTTCGTCCTATAACTTTGTCTCTTTTGATGTTGGTCCTGTGGACTTTTTCATTTTGATTTTAGTCATGTAACTTACAAACTTTTTACAAAATCTTTGAAAAATTTAATTGTTTGTATATTATATAAAATCTCTAGAAAATCTAATTGTTTGAATAATTTTAAAGAGTTGTAACTAAATAGATATATGCAAGATTTGATATATAATTTTACTTAAAAAAATCTAATTGTATGTTTTACAAAATCTGTTATACTAGAAAAAAAAAAGAATATGGACTTATAGCTATCCAACAACTTACAAGCAACAAAAATCAAGATGATATATGAACACGTTATATGATTCAAAAAAATTGTAAAATAAGTTCTAAATTACAATCTTCTTATTATTATTTTTAACTTACAAAATAATGGTACAATATACTCAAGATTTTATAATTATTGAAAATTTATTTATTTTTTATGACCATCCATGTCTTTCAATACATAAAAATTAAATATTTTAAAATAGAGTAATTAGAGGGTACACTACTACACACTTGAGCTTGGAGAGCTCCACTTGGACAGCCATTTTTTCGAATAGCTCTCCAAGTGGTCCCTTGGAGAGAGGTTTTATTAAAAAAAAAAAAAAAAAGACAGCGGTTAAAAACCGTTGTCCAAGATCAAAGCTTAGACAACGGTTCATAACCGCTGTGCAAGTGTACTTGGAGAGCGGTTTTGAACCGCTGTCCAAGGTAAAGCTTGGAAAGCGGTTCATAACCGCTCTCCAAGTGAATTAATTTTTTTTTTTTTGTAAAGCTTGTATTTTTTATTTTATTTTTTTATTTTTGTAAATTCTTTTTATGTACAATTCAAATATTTTATTCTTTAAATTCTCGTGTTATTTATTTTTAATATTCGTCTTATATAATGAGATTAACACAAACCCTTATGTAAAACTTGTTCATAATATTAAATTCATAATATTACACTTATTTAACTTGTATCACTATTAATTCTTATAAATTAATACCTATAATATTTAATATTCTTATAAATTAATTCAATTTTGTCTAAGTATTACTTATTTAGATAGAAAAGTACTATTACTTGTTTAAATAGAAAAGTATTACTTGTTTAAATAGAAAAGTATTACTTGTTTAGATAGAAAGGTATAACTTGTTTAAAGAAAAGTATTACTTGTTTAGATGAAAATATTACTTATTTAGATAGAAAAGTATTGCTCGTTTAAATAGAAAAATATTATTTGTTTAGATAGAAAAGTATTACTTGTTTAAATAGAAAAATATTACTTGTTTAGATAGAAAGGTATAACTTGTTTAAAGAAAAGTATTACTTTGTTTAGATGAAAAAGTATTACTTGTTTAAAGAAAAATACTATTTATTTTGATAGAAAAGTATTAATTGTTTAGAAGGAAAAGTATTACAAGTTTAAAAGAAATGTAGTTAAAAAAAAGTACAAGTAAAAAATATAATTTTAATTTATTTTAATTTAATTTAAATTTAAATTTATATAAAAAAATTATTATATAAAAATGTGATTGAATTAATAAATAAGATAATTGAAATAAAGAATTTTAAAAAAAAAATTTAAGAAAAAATGATTTTTAGAACATATAGAATTAATTTCATTAAGTAAACGCAAGAAAGCAAGTGCCCGAGCGGAATTGATCCCCGCTCAAGCGCCCAAGGTTCCGTGTTCGGTCCCCCATGGGAGCGAATAATTGCCTCAATTAATTGGGAGACTTGGTGACTTATATATGAGATGCTTGGTGGGTCCGTGCCTAAAAATTGCGATTTCTTGGACAACGGCTTTTTATTAGCTGTTCAAGCTTGGACAGTTGTTACTTGGAGATCTGCGGTTATAACAGCTCTCCAAAGTCATTTTTCACAGTTGTCAAAGCCCAAATGTGTATTAGTGGTAGGAGTTGATTCTCAATTAGTAAATAAGAGATGTGCAGTTGACATAATTATGAATTAAAATAGGGATAATTATTAAAAAAACGTGAAGACATAACTTGCAAAATAAAAAATGTAACAACTGTTACTTGGAGATCTGCGGTTATAACAACTCTCCAAAGTCATTTTTCACAGTTGTCAAAGCCCAAATGTGTATTAGTGGTAGGAGTTGATTCTCAATTAGTAAATAAGAGATGTGCAGTTGAAATAATTATGAATTAAAATAGGGATAATTATTAAAAAAAGTGAAGACATAACTTGCAAAATAAAAAATGTAAAGTTTGGTGCCTAAAAATTGCGATTTCTTGGACAACGGGTTTTTTATCAGCTGTTCAAGCTTGGACAGCTGTTACTTGGAGAGCGGTTATAACAGCTCTCCAAAGTCATTTTTCACAGCTGTCAAAGCCCAAATGTGTATTAGTGGTAGGAGTTGATTCTCAATTAGTAAATAAGAGATGTGCAGTTGACATAATTATGAATTAAAATAGGGATAATTATTAAAAAAAGTGAAGACATAACTTGCAAAATAAAAAATGTAAAGTTTGGTTGGGAATCTCGAAATGACAAAATGTAAAGTTTTATTCAGGATTAAGAGAGTATATTATACCCATACAATATTAAAAAAGAATATATCTATAGTTATTAATAATATTAATTAAATATTTGAAATGTTTAATTAAAAATAATATTGTAAATTTTTTTCAATACCGCGAAATTCGCAGGCGGGGTTACGTACTAGTATATATATATATATATATATAAGTGTATAGTACAAACCATTAATTTATTTTGTGGTTAAGTGATATGAGGGTGGTCTTAAAAGGCAAATGTGTTAGTGTTCAAGTTCCAATCACTGTATTTTTTTTTATTTAAACTACAAAGTATGTCTTTTTTTTTCATGTGCACCGTGCACTCATAGTGCATTTTTGAATCGTATGATTTGTTATATATACAAAAAAGTGCAACTTATTTACACTGAACCGTGCAAACATGAGACTTTGGACTCTCTTCGACGAATTTCCTGGCTCCACCACTGTTCGCATGCATTATATAACTGAATGAAATAGCGAATAGAGATTAGATGATATAATGTATTTCATGTTATCTAGAAACCTAAATGAAAAGCAATAAACTCTTCTGTCACGCCCTAATTTTCATAAAATGGATTTTCTAAAAAGTAGTTAAAATAACTAACTTGAGCGCGACTAAATTTAAATTTTAAATCCTTAATGGTAAAGAACAACGGCTATTAGTTTAAAAATACTAAATTTAAACGGCAGAAACAATCAATAATATGAAGTGGAAGACTTACAAACTTATTAAATAATAAATTTACTTGACAAACAACAGAAGACTTTAAAGATCAAATAACATCTCAAAGGAATTTAATTAAAAATATCTATTTTACCAACACATACTATCTCATGTAAAACTCATAACTCAAAGTACGATAAAGAAATAAGATTGGTTCAATGTTTTTAAATAGTAAATAACACCAAATGGTCATCATCCATCACATCTCCCCCGCCTTCAGCTCCTTAATCTGAAAATGTTAAATGGAGAGGTGAGTATGCAAGCACACTCAGTGGGGCCAAGTTATTCCATATAAAAGCTAAAAATAAATAATCAAGTAAATCAACTTAGTAAATCACATTCACTTTGTCACATAACCTTTGCCATAGAAACTTTGTCACTTTGTCATAGATACTTTGTCATAGAAACTTTGCCATAGAACTTTGCCATAGAAACTGTCATAGAACTTTATCATAGATACTTTGCCACTTTGGAGCACGGCGGGTTAAACCCGAAGACCCATCGGTCCCGAACCACAATAAGGGCCCCTGGCTATTAGACTTTGCCGAGCACGATGGGATACACCCGAAGACCCGTCGGCCCCGGACCTCAATAAGGGCCCATGGTTATTAGACTTTGCCAACATACTTTGCCACTTGAATAACATAGGAAATGCATTCACATAGTAAATAACTCAACCATTTATTTAAAACATAAAATACAGAATAACACATGCAAAATAGCTCTACTAACCACTGTAGAGAATAAAGTAATTAAAACCCCACCTCGAATTAATGTCGTGGATGGAATGGATGCATAAGTCTTATAACTTATTTCTCGCAGTCATCAATACCTAACATAAAAATTATATCTACTTAGAAGATAAATCCTCAAATTAAAATAATATAAATTCTCTTTTAATTCCCAAATATTTATTGCAAGACTTTTCTTCCTTGAACCATTTAAATTACACTAATCCATAAATTATACATATTAAACCTAGATAAATAATCCTTAATATAATTACACATTATCTGACGCACAAACCCAAAATCCTTGAAACTGAATATCATATCAAATTTCTAATTTGATTTGCACCTAATCAGTTTCTTCATCAAACGATTCCAATTACTCTAAAGAAATAATTACATGGATTGTATATATAAATCTGTCTCCCACTAATGCCTCTGCAACAATTTCCATAACATGTAGTTCTATACAAAATTTCATTAACTCCTAATGAAACTTTTCTAATTAAAATATAAAAATAAATCTAATACAAGACCTATCTAACTATATATAACACGCACATATACATGAATAAGTTTTGTGTTTATACATATACACATATATCGAGAAAGAAGGGTATCAAATATTTGTAAAGGGATTCTGCCATGGATTAGAAAATTCAAGAAATGAAAAAATAGGTATGAGAAGTACCGCACGTCAATTGCTGCATGATGATAATTGCGTAATAGAAATTTGAGATTTGTGTGCAGGCAAGTGTAAAATAATTTTAATTTAAAATTTCATTTATATAGATGTATAAAGGATGGGCTTGGGCTTAAATAAGTTATATAATTGTAATTGAATTTAGTTTGGGCTTAAATAAATAAGAATTAAAATTTGAAATTTTATTTATATAGATATATAAAAAGAGACTTGAGCTTGAATGAGATAAGGACTATAGGATTTAAATATTAAAAGAGCTTTTGAATCCATATCTCAAAATAATATAAATTATAATAATTTTGTAAATGAATAAGTTAAATAAATAATTAAAACATATGTATATAAAGAGGGAAGATGAGTAATTTTGGCTGAAAAAATAAATGGGATTAATGTCATTTAAAGTCACTCATTGGTCATATTAATTTGGACGTTTCAAACTTAAAAGATTAAATCAAAACTTAATTTTGTGATAATTAAAAGTTAATGGTTTTAAAAGTAACGTCTAAAAATTAATACTCATATTAAATTCAGAAAATGTAACTGAAAAGAGAGATTTAGGGAAAAAATCTTACAAATTAATCTCTATCTTAATTGATTAGGAATTTTAATAAAATGACAAAATAAAATAAACAATAAATATATATATTCTTTAAAAAAATTGCGGATATTACATCTTCAGTTTCCAAATTTCAACAAACTGCACTTAAATTTCAAGCAAAAGTTGTTACAAAATACTTGAGAATGAGCACAAGACACTGCAAATCCACACACCAAATGGCAATTAATTCCCCAACATAAGTGTTCAAAAGAAAAAAAAAATTAGAGCATGCATCAAACAAATCTGAACTTTTTTTATGCTACACATGTAGGCAGTTTCCAGTCGTGCTTTAGCATGTTGTACCATATATTTAATATGATGTACAGTACAACACACTAATGGATGTGATACAATATGTTAATGTACTGTTGGGCACTACCAGGGGTGGATCCAGAAAATGATAATGGGGTGGGCTAGGAAATAAAAAAGGCTAGCTCTCTTGTATGCATCAAGTGCACCATGCATTTCATAATGTATTTTTAAAACATATAACTTATTGCACTGAAATATACAACTTGTTTCACGAACTTAAAACATATAACTTATTGCACTGAAACATACAACTTCTTTCACGACCATAAGTTGCACGTTTCAATACGAATAAGTTGTACGTTTCAATGCAATAAGTTGTATATTTTAAAAATATATTATGGAGTGCACAGAAGATCCACTTAACAAAAAAAAATTTAAAACATAAAATAAGTCTTCTTTTTTTTTATGGAGTACTGGTGCTCCATTAAAATTCAAGTATGCATAAGCTTAACAATAAAAAAAAATGATTCTTTTTTATAAATGAATAAAAGTGAGGCAAATAGAGAAATACATATTTGAAATATAGATAAATCAAAAGAAAAAAATATAAAATATATTTTTATTTAGAAAAATAGATAATAACGATAGAATATATTAATACAACAGAACTTCAAAGGATAAATAAATTCAAATATTCAATCTTGTAATTAAGTTAGGAATAGAAATTCTATATCATTACTTGATACTTAAATTAAATAAACGACTTATAGATCTTCATTGAAATAAGAAGATAAATAATAGCAGAATAGAATAATATAACAAAAAAAATTCTAATAAATTAAGAAATCTTTAAAATTGCAACATAAATCTCAAAAAAATATTAATTTGATTTTGTTGATCAAAGTCAAAATCTTTATTCTAATTTAAAGGGTGTGGGCCATGAGGACTACCGACTTGCTGTACGTTTTATATTCAATATCAGAATGAGTTTATTTAGGTGTGATCTAATGAGATTGAAATTTGAGGTGGGCTAGATACTTGAATGCACACGCGCATATATATATATATATATATATGTATGTAATAGACTTATGGCAGCAGTGCACTGGGCTGAAGCCCAGTGCTGCCCAAGGGAAGATCCATCACTGGGCACTGCCCAGTAGTGTAGTGGAAAAAATCAAACTAAACAACGTCATGCACCATAGATTTACAATTCTGAGAGTTAAATTCATCTACCACACTCCATGTTGTAGACCGCTCATCTTTCGCGTGCTGCAACCTTTCTTGCAATTTCATCACAACCGTCATCCCTTGTTCCAACTCTTTCTCACACATTTCAATTGCATTCTCCTTTTCGCATAACAAAGCTACGCTTCTTGCCCTGTCAGCACGGTACGTCTCTGTGCTCTCTGATACATGTTCCACCCATTCACGAAGCCATCCTATGTCCACTTTAACAAGCGGAAGGTCTTCTATTTGATCAAAATGAGCTTGAGCTCCGAATGTGTCACGTTCGCGAAAGATGAGTCTTCCAACTTCTTATAAATGTTGCACACCATCTCTAAGAGGCAGCAGCGCGACTCATTTGAAAACGAACTTCCCTTAACAATGTCCCTGTGCTTCTTATACATGGCCGTGACAAGAGGAGCTTGTTGGTCCCGATTTGAAAACCCATGTGCGGAAAATACAATGTAATGCATATGAAACAGGGGTGAGAGCAGAGTGATTCCAATTACTCTTTTTTGCTTTTAAGAACGATGTGTGTTTTGCTTATAATCAAATGCATATGGCATTGGAGTCCAACTCCTACATCCACTCTTCCCTATCAGCAGGGGCACCAACTTAACCGACTTAACCAACTGGACTTAGATTAATTTGTTAGTCCAACACAATACAACAAATGTTTAATGAGTTCTCACTCTCTCGGGACTTATCTCCCTCACGGGATTGTCTACCCTCCCTTTCGGGATTGCTTAGGTGTTTAATGAGTTCACACTCACACCCAGAATTTAAGTTAGTCCAACTAACTTAAATCCCTTGCTTAACAAAACTTAACCTAACTTTGTGGGTTTGGGTATAAGATTGTTTGGTGTCCAACTAGGGTGAGATTTTCCCTTACATTTGTTTAGCCTCAATGCTAAGGATGGGAAAATCTCTCTAAGCTTAGGATATTACATTTGTGCTTAGATCTAGGGTAGAACACTCTTGAATATATGCGTGTATTTCTTGCTCAGTGTTCTATGGTGGAAATGCTAGATGATTTGGCTCTGTAGCTTCAATGGTGTTTTCACGCATTTCACACACTTCCACACTGAATAATGAAGGAAGAACTTGTATTTATAGTGTGGATTTGAATGTTACCGTTGGATGGAGTCACATTCAAATCCATACTATTCTGTAGCTTTTTGAAGCTTTTTCAGGCTTGTTGTCTTCCTCTCATTGGTCCACATCAGCTGAATCTAACGGCTATAATCTTCAGGATCTTCTGAGTTTTCAGGATTATCTGATCCTCAGCTTCTTCGAACTCAGGCTTCTTTGGACTCAGGATTCTTGATTCAGCAGACTTCTCTTCAGCGGACCTTGTCTGATCAGGTATACTGACACTCAGGCTAACTGAGTTCAGCTCTTCTGACTTCAGACAATCTGACCCTCAGGTCATTAGCACTCAGGCTAACTGATCATCAGCAGTGTTCTGATTCTCAGTGAACATGACTTCAGATGACTTCTCTTCTGATTTCTTCTCGCCTGATCTGGTATGCAGATTTCTGGTTTTCTGATATCTGATTTCTTCTCGCCTGATCTGATCAGCTCACATGATCAGATCAGTATAGCATCAGTTTAGCATATCAGTTTATCTGCATTAGATTAGTACATCAGGTTAGCATATTAGGTTAGCATATCAGGTTAGCTTATCTGATCTCGATCACGTCTGATCTCGATCAGTCTCATCTGCTCCTCTTCTGATCTGCAACCTCCTCTTCTGATCTGGTCATCTGATCTTCTGATCACTGGCTTAGCTTTTCTTTTCTTCTGATTTTGCACAGCTCATCAGTTAACTCCGGAACTCATCTTACTCATCTGATCTCGATCAGTCTCGTCTGCAGCCTCGTCTGATCTCGATCATCTACGTCTGATTTCGTGAGTTCCCCCTCAATTTGTTATCTCGTTCCCCCTCAACTTGTTATCTGTAGATTAGCTTCAAAAACACAAGTTGATAATGTTTTTGCATAATTAATCAAAACTAAAATATCCCAACAATTTCCCCCTTTTTGATAATGACGCCAAAACATTAAAATATATGCATTTTTACAGAAATGGGGTTTTTCAAATAGATCAGTTCAGATGGTCACATTGAAAACAGTGAACTTTTTGAACTCCCACTCTGATACCAATTGTTGGTATCAGTACAGAAACGGGTTTTAAATTAGATCAGTTCAGGTGGTCACTTTGAAATCAGTGAACTTTTGAACCCCTGCTCTGATACCAATTGTTCGTATCAGTTCAGATGTTCACATTGAAAAACAGTGATCTTTTGAACTCCCCGCTCTGATACCAATTGTTGGTCCCGATTTGAAAACCCATGTGCGGAAAATACCATGTAATGCATATAAAACAGGGGTGAGGGCAGAGTGATTCCAATTACTCTTTTTTGCTTTTAAGAACGATGTGTGTTTTGCTTATAATTAAATGCATATGACAAGTAAGAACATAAAGCAGTAAAGAACACACGATTTTATAGTGGTTTGGAGTCCAACTCCTACATCCACTTTTCCCTATCAGCAGGGGCACCAACTTAACCGACTTAACCAACTGAACTTAGATTAATGTGTTAGTCTAACACAATACAACAGATGTTTAATGAGTTCTCACTCTCTCGGGACTTATCTCCCTCACGGGATTGCCTACCCTCCCTTTCGGGATTGCTTAGGTGTTTAATGAGTTCTCACTCACACCTAGAATTTAAGTTAGTCCAACTAATTTAAATTCCTTGCTTAACAAAACTTAACCTAACTTTGTGGGTTTGGGTATAAGATTGTTTGGTGTCCAACTAGGGTGAGATTTTCCCTTACATTAGTTTAGCCTCAATGCTAAGGATGGTAAAATCTCTCTAAGCTTAGGATATTACATTTGTGCTTAGATCTAGGGTAGAACACTCCTGAATATATGCGTGTATTTCTTGATCAGTGTTCTATGGTGGAAATGCTAGATAATTTGGCTCTGTAGCTTCAATGGTGTTTTCACGCATTTCACACACTTCCACACTGAATAATGAAGGAAGAACTCAGATTTATAGTGTGGATTTGAATGTTACCGTTGGATGGAGTCACATTCAAATCCATACTATCAGTAGCTTTTTGCGGCTTTTTTCGGGCTTGTTGTCTTCCTCTCATTGGTCCACGCCAATTTGAATCTAACTTATTTATAATCTTCAGGATCTTCTGAGTCTTCAGGATTATCTGATCCTCAACTTCTTCGAACTCAGGCTTCTTTGGACTCAGGATTCTTGATTCAAGAGACTTCTCTTCACGCCCTTATGCGTCGGTATATCTTGACACTTTCAGCTAAGCGAGTTGGCTCTTCGACTTCCGGACAATCGACCCTCAGTCACTAGCTTTTCGAAATCGATCGTCATCATCGGCGTTCGATTCTCGGTGAACATGACTTGGATGATTTCTCTTCCGATTTCTTCTCTTTGATCCGGTATGCGATTTTTGGTTTTCGATATCGATTTCTTCTCGCTTTGATCGGATCGGCTCACATGATCGGATCGATTATAGCATCAGTCGAGATATCCGGTTTATCTGCATCAGATTAGTACATCAGGTTAACATATTAGGTTAGCATATCAGGTTAGCTTATCTGATCTCGATCACGTCTAATCTCGTCGATCTCATCCGCTCTTTTTTACGATCTGTAACCTCCTCTTACGATCACGGTCATCGATCTTCGATCGGGCTTAACTTTTCTTTTCTTCTGATTTTGCACAGCTCATCAGTTAACTCCGGAACTCATCTTACTCATCTAATCTCGATCAGTCTCGTCTGCAGCCTCGTCTGATCTCGATCATCTACGTCTGATTTTGTGAGTTCCCCCTCAATTTGTTATCTCGTTCCCCCTCAACTTGTTATCTGTAGATTAGCTTGAAAAACACAAGTTGATAATGTTTTGGCATAATTCATCAAAACTAAAATATCCCAACAGAGCTAATTCCCTTTTCACTTTGTATCCATTAACAAGTCTTAGGTTCGGATCAAACCACATTAGTTGGGATGTTTCTATTCTCATTCCCTCTACTTTTTTCATTAAGACTTGAAGTCTGGTGTTGATTATGTAAATCATCAAAGTAAGTATAGTTGTGTTTGTATTTTATATGAACAGGTCGTCGTGAAGAGTACGTCAACTTGAATACTCTTGGCCCTGCTCGTCAGGGTGAACATGTAGTCGTGGTGAGCTCGTCAGGGTGAGCAAGTCGTCGTGGAGAGCTTATCGGGGAGAGCTCTCTTGGCTCTGCTCGTCAGGGTGAGTAGGTCTTCGTGGAGAGCTCTCTTGGCTCTACTATTCAGGGTGAGCAGGTCATCGTGTAGAGCTCGTCGAGAAGAGCTCTCTGAGTTGGTCATTTAAGGGATTATGACCTAAACCGCGTATTATATAAGTGGCACAACAATGGCCCCTAGGTCGTTCTTCGAGTGGTCGCTCGAGGGGTGAGCTGATCTTTTAGTCGTCCCTCTTACATGGACGACCTCTTCTACTTAGACCATTTTGCGTTGAATTAGTCCTTAGGTTGTTCTTTGGTGCTTTCACTAATACACATTTGGCTTTGGACATATGTTAAAATAGCCCTTAGAGAGCGGTTATAGCAGTTGTCCAAGTAACAGCTGTCCAAGTAACAACTGTCCAAGCTTGGACAGCTATTAAAAAACCGTTGTCCAAAAGGGAGTCTTGGACAGCGGTTTTTAACCGCATTGCAAGCAAAGGCCTTGGACAGCGGTTTATCAACCGCTATCTAACCTTTTTTTTTTTAATAATTTTATTTATTATTTAGATAGGCAACGGTTATAAACCGTTGTCCAATATATATATTTTTTTAATAATTAATTTATATTATAAAAGACCTATAATAAAACCATTAACCAAAACTTATATATACATCCAATACCATAAACCATAAACCAAAAATCCTATAATAAAACCATAAACCAAAACTTATACCACTATAATATATATACGTCCAATACCAAAACATCAAATAAATAAGCATACACATCATGAAATAAATAAACATACACATCATAAACATATATATACGTCCAATACACCAAAAACATGAAATATATATATCATCACAAATGTATAATTTAATTAAATGCTACTTAAAACTTCAAACAACAATCACTCAATATCGTATGAATATAAGAATCGATTGTATAGGTACCCCGTCCAATCTTTTTTTCATTGCTCCATTCTTTTCTTAGAGTAAGACTTGAGCGGACGGTCATAGACAAACTGCAAACAACGAATCAATCAATATAGTATGAATTTTTATTCAATCAATAATAATTTAAATAAATTGATAAATTGACTTACATTGTTAGGATTAATCGTCGTTTGAGAAGCGAAGATTATATCTTCAATAAAGTAACACACAAAATGTCCACAATGATCACTATCTCGTTGCCTCGGAACTTGTTGATTAGCAATTATAATCACGTATTACAATTATGATTTCTTTCGATTAATTTGATAATTTACTAAATTAAATTTACCTTAACGTTAATCCAGTTCACTTTATTGAAATTGAATCTTGAACCTTGATTTCAAAGAAAGCGACTCGATACATCATCATCACCCTATTATTATTATAATTAAAAAAATAAAAATAAATTAAATATGCATAATTTTAAAAGTAAAACAAATCATTATATAGAATATTAAACTTACGCTTCCATATATGAAACGAGATCAGGACAATTTGAAATCACTCCATTCTGAGCTGGGTCCATAAAATACACACTTAATGTATTCATGTTTATTGCGACCAGCACCCAATAATTCCTATATTATATTGAGAATATTAAAATTAACTGCAAATTTAGCATATATATGTGCAAATATTATAAACATGAATACAATTTTTAACGAAATGTTTATTGCACTCACCCCACATTTGCTGGCCAAAAAATGAGATGATCGCTCCCAGTTTGATTCAGCATATGATTAAATATCCCATCCATGGTCTGTACCCTATCACCCATTATGCAAGACACTTGGGGGGAGACGAAGGAATACATTCCACTTGCTCGGGCATCTCTGGAGAGATATACATCACCCAAGTATCTTTAACCAACATATATACGCTAATTAATATTTAAAAAGAAAATTAAATTATACAGAAAGTGAATATTGAGCATTAGTAAACACATACCTGAGGTATAGGGCTATGGTGGTTGCACTCAACCACTCGTCATTCAAGACTTCACGCACATGTTCCTCACTGGCGAATTCTTGGAAAGTATTCTGATGAAAG
Organism: Stenogyne calaminthoides; assembly: GCA_037126765.1. Classification (NCBI taxonomy): domain Eukaryota; kingdom Viridiplantae; phylum Streptophyta; class Magnoliopsida; order Lamiales; family Lamiaceae; genus Stenogyne; species Stenogyne calaminthoides. The sequence goes on from JBBCBC010000027.1 coordinate 23,719,384, forward strand.
TGAGCATATATGGTAACTGTGACGGTCTCGAAAGTATTAGACGATACTATCCGGTGCACCCTAGACTGTACATAATCATCGTGATCTAAGTCTCTAGTCATTGGATAACCTAGTCTGCGCGCACCAACAGTGGAGCCCCTCGGTCTCTCCATCTGACTATCTACAACACCTCTTGATTTCTCTTTAGCCTTTTGTGGTGATTTTTTTTTAGGCTTTTGTGGTGTCGGCAGATCCTACAATCAATTTGCAACATTATTTAGAACGACAAATAAGATAATAAACTTTAACAATATATATTTTACCTTTCTGGTGCGAGAGACCAAGTTGCTCGGCCATTCGATGAAGTGTCCTACCCCTGTTCCGACTGTGACAGCATCATCTATTGGTTTCGGCACGGATGAATCTTCTTCTCCGATTACGGGTACTTCTAGTGTGACCCTCACGAAACTAGAAGTGATAGGACAACCATGAATCAGGCCGTGGGAGCTGTTGTGCAACGATCCTATGGCCACCAACCGAAAAGGATCCTCCAAATAAATGTAGCAAAGGGTCGATGTCTGTCCATATTTAGTTAGAAAATTTTAATACACTAGTCTTTAATTAAACCAAAGACGAGACATGCACATCTGATACCTGATAGACTTTTTGAAGTGCCTCAATAAAGTCGTCCCCAACTTCAGCCGAAAACCTAGCATTAGCGACACTATTTTAACAGCTTGCTGCACTCGACGACATTCTGTGACTCGATCTTTTCTCGGAGCTTAAACGTTCCACATCTTTAGTCAACTTGGCAACCTTTTCCGAAAGTATACTCACCATATTCAGGGAAAGAAGGGCAGGTGGGCAGGTGCCATCGCTAATGATGTCTTCATCACGCCATATCCCAAACTCCGTAAGCGGCCGGGATGCTCCTGGCGACCTATAGCCCGTCCAAGCACATCATCAGTACCGATAATGCGGATGTCTTCGGGCGTCATGGTCTGAGAAATACGCTCCTGAATCACAAAAAAATATTATTTAATTATTTGTTTAGAAATAATAGTTTGTAATTGAAAGATAAATTAATGGATAGATTACCCCTTCATCGACGATACGTTGTGCAGTGGAATCGGCATAACTCCCGTCTCAAGTCTTTCTGGTACTCTGAAATAACTCGAAACGGGTAACAACAGGCTCACTCTCTCCAGCTTTCCTTCTTTCTTCTTTCTACGATAATGATGAAAGTGTCCCTTTATTAGATATATTAAAAGTGAATATATAAAAAAAATTCAAAGTTAGGATTTTGATCCCACCATATCTTCTCGTATGCGTGCATAACCTTTGTTCGATCCACGATATCGAGCCTCCATTGCCTTGGCTTGTTCGTAATTTTTCTTACTTCGATTCTATAGTGTAATAGAAATACGATAAACACTAAAAAATATAGGGCATTAGGAATTGAAGAAAATGACATTGATCAATTTTACCTGGAAATCATCATCCATAGATCTACTCACAAACTCCTCCCAGTACGGGGCCACAGTAGGGACATTCTGATACGCCGGAGGCGGACTAGCCGAGTAAAGACCAGTGTCCTTGTCTCGTGTTTGACTTCTCAGCCAAGTCCGGAAATTCTTGGCCATTACTCCAGCTTGCGAGAGTATTTGCTTCTTCTTGGAATGGTCAAGGCCGGTGAATGTAGTCTATATGCATATAACATAATAATTTAGTAAATTTAACAATCCTACAACAACTTTCAATAAGCATATAATTAACATACCAAAAGTTCGTCCCATAATCTTTCTTTCAAAGAGTCAGTTTGTCGTTATGCCAGTCCTTGGTTGGCAGCACGATAGGGATTACCCTCCTGACGATAGCTCCAAGGTAGAAGGATAACTTCTCACTCTCTTTTCCTATTGCCTGCCCATACTCATTGAACGCTAACTGCAATAACATAGTATTTAATTAGGTTCAACAACGATCAATCAATATAATTACAATTTCAATTGTTCAATTGTAAATAAAATTACCTGAAGTGTTTTCCCTTTGCTACGAGCTCTTTTAATAGAAGACATCGTGACTATACCCCTAGTGCGCTTCTCCCCAGAGCTGCTAGTGGTGGGAGCATCAGTAGTGTCACCCTGTCTCAACTCATCAGTATGATGTCGATCATATGCGCCATGATCTCCATCATAATCTCCATCAGAATCTCCGTCATCTCCGGGATGTGGCAAATAAGACATGATCCTGTAAAACAGAAGAATCAACATTTAATAAACAAAAAAAAACAATAATCAATAAAGCAGAAGAAACAATATTTAATAAAGCAGAATAAACAACATTTACTAACATTAATTCAATAAAGTCATACATTTCTTTTTAGCACTTGCTTTTCTTTTTCGTTTTTTGGTTGACTTTTTCGTTCATGACCATAAACGTTAACAAGATCCGGATTGCCATATTCATCCTCATCTCTAATTATTCTCTGGTACGGGCGTGGATTTTCAGGATCATCGAAAGAGGGTACAAAATGAGTGAAGTTCTGAAAAGGATCATTGATTGTGTCAACATCTTCATCGACATGGTCGCTAATCTGGAAACTATTGTTAAATTTGTTTGACAGAACCAGAATGGACCATTTCTTATTAACTGGGTCGGGGACATAGAAAATTTGTTGACTGGTCATTATGTAAGGGTCATCTCTATATCCCACATTCTTCAAATCAACGCGTACGAACCCAAAACTTTCAACTTGGACCCCGTTAGGGATCCTCACCCAACTACACTCGAAGATTGGTTGGCGGTGAACAACATAGTCGAGTTCCCAAATGTTGACAATCTGTCCAAAGTAAGTAGTCATCGATTGATCCCCTGCAGTTGCAGTAATGGACACTCCACTATTCTGCATTGTACTTGTGGCATCATGATCTCTGGTATAAAATGTGTATCCGTTAACAAGATAACACTTGTATGAATACACATGTCTATCAGGCATCCTTGATAACCACTTAACTCTTTCATTCACTGATTCTTTATCCTGTGACAACATATTTGCTACATAATCATTGAACCAGTCAACAAACGTGCGATTGTGCTCAACTTCAATCCATGATCTATCTCTGGTGGGATTTCTCTCAGCAAGTGCTTGCATGTGCAGGCCAATAAAAGGAAGCACGTCTACCATGTTGTGACGTACGCACAAGTGCATCCGTGTTAGTTCCTCCATACTAACACTTGCAGGTTTACCACCGGTAATGCCTTCACCATCCATCCTATTGGTGTACCGGGTAACTGGAAGTCCAATTGCATCGACATTTGGAATAAATTCAGACCAGTACTTGACTGCTTCTTCTACTAAATAGCGTTCTGCAATGCATCCCTCCGGCCTGGACATATTTATCACATATCCTTTCAGCACTTTCATATATCTCTCTACATCATACATCCATCGCATACGGGCAGGACCATACATCCTTGTCTCGTGTACCAAATGAACTTTTAGGTGAACCATTATATCAAAAAATGATGGAGGGAAATACATCTCAAGCTCACAGAGTGTCCCCACAATATGTCTCTGAAAACCAAGCAATTTTTTAGGATTTATGACCTTGCTACTCATTGCCTTGAAGAACCAACATAACTTTTTTATGGTTATGCGCACATTTTCAGGCAAGATAGAACGTATTGCAATGGGCAAGAAAGTCTCCATGATGACATGATAGTCATGCGATTTCAGATTCACCAGTCTCGCGCCATCGTCTGATACAAGTCTCTGTATGTTGGACGAATAACCCTCTGGTACTTTCACATCCTTTAGTATCTAAAGTAACTCTTTTCTCTCATTGTTGGACAAGGTGTGTGCAGCAGGAGGTAAGAACGGTTTACCCCTTTCTCTAGGCACAGGTTTTAGTTCTGCTCTTATTCCCATATCAATCATATCCATTCTTGCGTTGTACTCATCCTTGGACTTCTTATCACCTAACAGAGTATTGAGCAAGCTGGCACAAACGTTCTTCTCAATGTGCACTAGATCAATGAAGTGTCTAACATACAGCTCTTTCCAATAGGCAATTGAAAGAAAATTGATTTCTTCTTCCAACCGCTAGTGGGGACACTCTTTGCGAAGATCTTTCCGTACTGTGTGTTGATTTTCTTCATCTCATTCAATACATCCAAACCTGACAATAAACGTGGTGCTTCACCTGCTCGATTGTGTCATCGAATGCATCGTCCATTGTTCTGTACTTATGCGTTAGGTCCAACCACCTCGTATGTCCCATATAAACGGTCTTCCTACAATGACTCAAGTGAATGTGATGTGTCTTCTTGGTACAATAAGGACATGCATTGGTCCCCTTCACACTATATCCAGATAGATTCCCGTAAGCGGGAAAGTCATTGATAGTTCCAAACAGCATGGCCTTCAACTTGAAATTCTCCTTTCTACAAGCATCATACACATCGACACCCTCATCCCACAGTAGCTTCAAGTCCTCTATCAAAGGAGCCAAATATACATATATGTCATTACCAGGTTGTTTGGGTCCTGATATCAACATAGAAAACATCATGTAAGTGCGCTTCATGCACAACTTGGGTGAAAGGTTATAAACCAATGTAATCATCGCCATGTAATCGTGGTTGGTACTTTGGATACCGAACGGATTCATTAAAATGGAGTTGAGAGTGCAAGACGAAGTGTCGTGGGCTCGTTGCCAAATTCTGGATGCCCCGACATCGAATGTCTTCCACCAGGGGTGAATCAAATAGGTGTCTTAGCATTCCATCTTTGATCCTATCATCATGATGCCAAGTTAAATTTCTAGCATCCACAGCACTACTATACATTCTCCTGAATCTTGGTATTATTGGAAAGTACCACAACACCTTCGCGGGAGATTTATTTTTCTTATATCGCTTCTCCCCACAAATGGGACATTCATCGAGGTCTGCATACTCCTTCCAAAATAAGATACAATCACCCGGACAAGCATGCTTTTTCTGATGTGTTAACCCGATGGACTTGAGCATTTGTTTAGCATCATATGCTCTCTTAGGCAGTACATTTCCATCAGGAAATAGACCACTAACTGCTTCCAGCATACTTGTGAAGCACGCATCAGACAACTGGTGAGCTGCTTTTAGGTTGAACAATATCAACAGAGCTGACAATTTTGTTGCCTTCTCACACCCGGGCCACAGTGGTAATCCAGCAGAATCCCTTAACTTCTCTGACATATAAGGGTGATCTCGCAGATCATCGTCATCCCCACTCGATGTATCAACAGTCGGTACATCATCGAAAATATCCGCATCCACTGTATCTTCAAACCTAAAGTCAGTTCCTAGGTTGCTTGAGCTACATCTATGTCTTGTCTCACCATGAGATGTCCAAACGATATATGTTTTATCAATACCGTGAATCATCAAGTGGACGAACAAATTTTCTTGACCACTAACAGTTTTTCCATTCATACATTTCCAACAAGGACATGGAATGTATCGATGGTCAGTGTAGTGTCTAATTGCATGATTACAAAACTCTTCCACCCCATTTCTACACTCCTCTGATAATCGATCTGCTCGAACCCACTTTCGATCCATATAGAACTAGAGATGCCTATAGGAAAGACAATATGAAATGTTGGTAGTACCTAAGGTTTGTATATTAATTGCATGTACCTAAGGATTTGTTGCATCTCAAAAACAATGTATATATATATCCTAATGTACCATCATTAATCATCTAAAGCAAACACACTACTATCCATTCACCAAATAATCATCAAATTAATATAACCAAAATATATCCTAATATACCATCATTAATCATCTAAAGCAAACACACTACTATCCATTCACCACATAATCATCAAATTAATATAACCAAAATATATTCTAATGTATTAATCATAATTTATGCTTAAATCTGTTGGGGAATTATTTGCACGGATCTATTCGGGATGAATATTTAAATACAAATTTAATTCTAACAATTATTACTAGCATGAATTAATCCTATATTAATTCAAATAATAATTCAACAACAAATCATGCATATAAACAGTTCACATAAATCCTACGCATGCGGAATTGCTACGGGTTTACGCGAACTAACCTCCTGGAGTGGCAATGGTCTCGTTGATAAGAACACACGAAAAAGCCTTCCCAAGTATTCCCTATTCCATGCTCGTCAATCCGGTGGAAGGAAACTCGCGAACAATTAACAAAAGGAAAAATAAAATTTGTTGCACCACCTTTGTGGATTTACTAATTTTTTCAGCACATAGAATTGTACTTGGGAATGAAACACTCATCTCCTATTTATAGAGGTGTAGTGGTCGATTTTTTGCATATGGAATAGGGGGAAAAATCTTTTCTTGATCTCCAAGAAATCTTGAATATATCTCCTATATTCTTTTCTCCATAATTAAAATATTCCATAAAAATCTCACTCTCTCTTGTTATGGGAATTTTCGAAAAAGAGGATCAAGATTCCAAGATTTGGATCTTCTTGAATTTATGAGATATTCTTGTATTCCAAGAATACATATCTTCCATAATATCTTTTCAAGAAAATCAAGAAAATCTTTCTTTTCCTTCTTTTTCTTAAATTTTGAAATTTCTAATATAAATAACCAAGTGGGAGATTTCTTGAATTTAATGAGATAATCTTGTATTCCAAGAATACATATCTTCATTCCATAACAAAATTCAAAGAAAATCTTTCTCCCCTTTTATTCATATTTTTCAAAAAATGAGAAAAAATAAGCAACAAAATTTATTTTATTTTTAAACACCTTTTTAAGTTATTGGACTTTATGTTGGGCTACTTGAGGGGCATTTAGGAGAATTAAGATTGGACCTTCCAATGGATCTTGAATTATCAATATTGAGCCACAATATTATTCAATTCCATAAATATTAATTAATCTCACTACATAATTAATATTGCACTATCCATCTTAACCCATATTATAATCAATATGGCTCCTGCTATTATTTCCCGTGTTTAAGATTATCTAACCCATTAATTAATTCAAGCCACTGAAATAGCTTTCCATTAATTAATATCTTTTGTCCTTGGTTAAGGAACAGTTCAATATTATTATACATACCGGAAACTAGTTCCACTTGCAAGATTTGGTATGATAAAACTTATGAACCTCCCAAGGGGACAAATCGAACAAGCGTACTTGCACACGATTCTCCGTATTAAATCTTAGCAATCACACGTGACCAATAATATTGCCCAAGATATAAAGTATTGAATCTCGTTGATTCTCTACCCGTAATAAGTCAAAGCAATAATTACCAACCACACGCGATCTTATTTAAGGGATGAAGATTAAGAAATAACGAACCACTGAGGTCTAATTCTTCCTTGTTCAGTTCTGAAGAATTTGTCCTCCTGTAGGTCCTCTTCAGTTCATCAGTCATGCACTAGTGTAATCTCTTGGTCAAGACAAACCAATTTGAGCCTTACACTTCAACCTTTCACGATGGATTGTTCATTTCCATCTAAGTCGTGAATGATGTACTTTTGGTTACAAGGGACTGTTAATTTAATCTTCTGTGATCTGGTATCACTAAATTAACTACAATGTAACGCGTACTATTTATTGAACAGTTATGCAGTAAATATATGTAATATTCGATGATATTTAAAGCATTAGAGATAAACAATTTATTTCAGTAAATAAGTCCGAAATTCAGTTTGATTATACAAAATAAAAGCATACTTTCCAGTATAATCCCAACAATCTCCCACTTATACTCAAAGTTTGCTTTTAAGTATACTACAGCATGTCTCGTGTAGTTCCTAATACGTGACATCTAATGTCACCTACACGAACCTAACAATGTCTCCCACTTATACTCAAAGCAGATTGACAACGGTCTTGACACCCATTCCTTCCACATGTCTCTCGAATGTATTCTGAGGCAGACCCTTTGTGAATGGATCTGCTAGGTTGTCTTCTGACGCGATCTTTGCTACCTCTATATCTCCTCTCTTAACGATTTCTCGTATAAGATGGTATTTCCTTTCAATGTGTTTGCTGGCCTTGTGGGCTCTTGGTTCCCTTGAATTTGCAACTGTTCCGGCATTGTCACAATAAACAGTGATTGTGCTGGGCAAATTCAGAACTACATCCAAGTCCACTAGGAAGTTTTTGAGCCAAACCGCTTCTTTCGCTGCCTCGCAAGCAACTACATATTCGGCTTCCATGGTAGAATTTGCGATGCATTTCTGCTTAACGCTTCTCCATGTCATGGCTCCTTCCCCCATGCAAAACACACTATCGGAGGTAGATTTTTTGGAATCTAACTCTGATTGGAAATCTGAGTCCATGTAGCCGATGGGGATTAGACTATCTGACTGATAAACCAACATTCTATCTCGAGTTCTTTTCAGATACTTCAGAATGTTTTTAACTGTCGTCCAATGTTCTTTCCCTGGGTTTCTTTGATATCTTGCCACCATGCCAACGACAAAGCAGATATCCGGTCTCGTACACAGCATTGCATACACAAGGCTTCCGACAGCCGAAGCATAAGGAATGCCTTTCATGTCATCTATATCCTTTTGTGTCTTAGGGCACATTTCCTTGGATAGATGGATTCCATGTCTGAAAGGTATGAAGCCTTTCTTGGAATCCTGCATGTTGAATCGTTTCAAGACAGTGTCTATGTATGAAGCTTGCGATAAGCCTATCATCTTTTTCTTGCGATCTCGAGTGATCTTGATCCCAAGGATGTGCCCGGCTTCCCCTAAGTCCTTCATATCAAACTGTTTTGAAAGCCATGCCCTTACATCTGATAACACCTTTACATCGTTCCCGATGAGCAGAATGTCGTCTACGTATAGTACTAAGAATACCAATGCAGTTCCGACACGCTTTTTGTACACATAACTTTCGAACTCGTTTTGATCAAACCCATAAGATTTTATAACATGATCAAAACATTGGTTCCAAGCTCTGGATGCCTGTTTGAGTCCGTAAATGGACTTCATGAGCTTACAAACTAGATGTTCTTGGTCTTTTTCAATGAAGCATTGGGGTTGTTGCATATAGATACTTCATCAAGACTTCCATTAAGGAATGCCGTCTTGACATCCATTTGCCAGATTTCAAAGTCGAGATGCGCAGCAATCGACAAGAGAATTCGGATGGACTTGAGCATTGCTACAGGTGAAAAAGTTTCCTCATAGTCGATCCCTTCTTTCTGAGTATAAGCTTTCGCCACAAGCCTTGCCTTGAAGGTTTCCACCTTCCCGCCCGGTCCTCTTTTTCTCTTGTACACTCACTTGCAACCAATGGGTTTGACCCCATTAAGTGGTTCGACTAGCTCCCACACTCTGTTATGATCCATAGAACCCATTTCGGCTTTCATTGCTGTTTGCCAAGAAACTTCATCCTTGTCTTGGATTGCCTCGTCATATGTCCATGGGTCTGATTCGTCTTGTCCGGGAATCAAGTTCGAGGACTCTCCTATCCCCATGAATCTCTCGGGCTGTCTCACAACCCTACCACTACGACGAGGTTCCGGTTGTGTAAGTGTGTCATTTGGTATGTCATCTTGTACAGTTGGCACTGAGGTTAGCCCCCTTAGCTCATTTAAGGTAATCTCACTTCTGGGTCTTCTTTTGTTCATATAGTCTTCTTCCAAAAATCTAAAGTGGGTGCTTATTACCACCTTTTGATCTTCGGGACCATAGAACATACACCCTTTTGTTCCCTCGGGGTATCCTACAAACTACCTTAATTCTGATCGAGGATCCAATTTTTCGGATTCCTCGTCCAACACGTAGGCCGGACACCCCCAAATTTTCATTTGTCTCAAACTGGGCTTGCTCCCGGTCCACAATTCTTTGGGAGTTTTGGGAACCGATTTGGATGGCACCAAGTTCAGAATGTAAGCCGTTGTTTCCAAGGCATGACCCCAGAACGACTTAGGAAGATCCGCATAACTCATTATAGATCTAACCATTTCCAAAAGAGTTCTGTTTCTTCGCTCTGCAACCCCGTTTTGTTGAGGGGTTCCGGGTGCAGTTAGCTGGGATGCAATCCCTTTATCAGACAAGTAGTTCAAAAACTCATCGCTGAGGTACTCGCCTCCACGATCGGATCGTAGAGACTTGATACGTTTTTCCCTATGATTCTCTGCTTGAGCCTTAAATTCTTTAAATTTCTCAAAGGTCTCAGATTTATGCTTCATAAGGAAAATATAACCGTACCTTGAGTAGTCATCAATAAAAGTGATGAAATACTCATAACCTCCCCTTGCTTTGGTTGACATTGGACCACATACGTCTGTGTGAACGATTTCTAACACTTCTTTGGCTCTATTCCCCTTGGCTCCGAATGCCCTCTTGGTCGTTTTACCCTCCAAACATGATTCACATGTTGGAATTGGTTTAACTTGGAGAAACTCCAGTGAACCGTCTTTCACCAACCTTTGGATCCTCTTTGGATTAATATGTCCCAATCTTAGATGCCATAGAAGTGTCTCGTTCACGTCTGATGAACGTTTTCTTTTCTCGGAAACAATTGATGTGTTATGGGATGCATTTCGTGAGTGGTGTGTGTTGGGGAATTAATTGCACGGATCTATTCGGGATAAATATTTAAATACAAATTTAATTCTGATAATTATTACTAGCATGAATTAATCCTATATTAATTCAAATAATAATTCAACAACAAATCATGCATATAAACAGTTTACGTAAATCCTACGCATGCGGAATTACTACGAGCTAACGTGAACGTACCTCTTGGAATGGAAATGGCCTCGTTGATTAGACACACCAAAAAAACCTTCCCAAGTATTCCCTTAATCTTTGCTTGACAATCCGGTGGTAGGATGCTCACGAACAATTAACAAAAGGAAAATAAACTTTGTTGCACCACCTTTGTGGATTTGCTAATTTTTCCAGCACATGGAATTGTACTTGGGAATGAAACACTCATCCCCTATTTATAGAGGTGTGGTGGTCGAAAATTTGGGATAAAATAATATGGAAAAATATTTTTCTTGATCTCCAAGAAATCTTGAATATATCTCATATATTCTTTTCTCCATAATTAAAATATTCCACAAAAATCCCAACTCCTCTTTGTTATGGAATTTCGAAATATAGGGAACAAGATTCCAAGATTTGGATCCTCTTGAATTTATGAGATATTCTTGTATTTCAAGAAATACATATCTTTCATAATATCTTTTCAAGAAAATCAAGAAAATCTTTCTTGCCCTTTATATTCAAAATTTTCGAAAAATATCCCCATAAATAACCAAGTGGGAGATTTCTTGAATTTAATGAGATAATCTTGTATTCCAAGAATACATATCTTCATTCCATAACAAAATTCAAAGAAAATATTTCTCCCTCTTTTATTTATGATTTTTGAAATTATGAGGAAAAATTAAGCAACAGATTTATTTTATTTTTAAACACATTTTTCAGTTATTGAACTTTATGTTGTGCTACTTAGGGGGCCTTTAGGAGAATTAAGATTGGATCTTCCAATGGATCTTGAATTATCAATATTGAGCCACAATATTATTCAAGCCCATAAATATTAATTAATCCCACTACATAATTAATATTGCACTATCCATCTTAACCCATATTACAATCAATATGGCTTCCGGTTATTATTTCTCATGTTTAAGATTATCTAGTCCACTAATTAATTCAGGAGCTTTCCATTAATTAATATCTTTTGTCCTTAGTTAAGGAACGGTTCAACATTATTATCCATACCGGAAACTAGTTCCACTTGCAAGATTTGGTATGATAAAGCTTATGAACCTCCCAAGGGGGCAAATCGAACAAGCGTACTTGCACACGATTCTCCGTATTAAATCTTAGCAATCGCATGTGACCAATAATATTGCCCAAGATAAAAAGTATTGAATCTCGTTGATTCTCTACCCATGATAAGTCAAAGCAATAGTTACCAACCACACGTGATCCTATTTAAGGGACGAAGATTAAGAAATAATGAATCACTGAGGTCTAATTCTTCCTTGTTCAGATCTGAAGAATTTGTCCTCCTGTAGGTCCGAAATTAAGTTTTGATTATACAAAGTAAAAGCATACTTTCCAGTATAATCCCAACAATCTCCGACTTATACTCAAAGTCTGCTTTTAAGTATACTACAACATGTCTCTTGTAGTTCCTAATACGTGACATCTAATGTCACCTACACGAACCTAATAATTTCTCCCACTTATACTCAAAGCATATTGGCAACGGTCTTGACACCCATTCCTTCCACATGTCTCTCAAATGTATTCAGAGGCAGACCCTTTGTGAATGGATCGGCTAGGTTGTCTTCTGACGCTATCTTTGCCACCTCTATATCTCCTCTCTTAACGATATCTCGTATAACATGGTATTTCCTTTCAATGTGTTTGCTGGCCTTGTGGGCTCTTGGTTCCCTTGAATTTGCAACTGCTCCGGCATTGTCACAATAAACAGTGATTCTGCTAGGCAAATTCGGAACTACATTCAAGTCCACTAGGAAGTTCTTGAGCCAAACCGTTTTTTTCGCTGCCTCGCAAGCAGCTACATATTCGGCTTCCATGGTAGAATCTGCGACGCATTTCTGCTTAACGCTTCTCCATGTCATGGCTCCTCCCCCATGCAAAACACACTACCGGAGGTAGATTTTCTGGAATCTAAGTCTGATTGGAAATCCGAGTCTGTGTAGCCGATGGGGATTAGATTATCTGACTGATAAATTAACATTATATCTCGAGTTCTTTTCAGATACTTCAGAATGTTTTTAACTGCCGTCCAATGTTCTTTCCCCGGGTTACTTTGATATCTTGCCACCATGCCAACGGCAAAGCAGATATCCGGTCTCGTACACAGCATTGCATACATAAGGCTTCCGACAGCCGAAGCATATGGAATGCCTTTCATGTCATCTATCTCCTTTTGTGTCTTAGGGCACATTTTCTTGGATAGATGGATTCCATGTCTGAAAGGTACGAAGCCTTTCTTGGAATCCTGCATGCTGAATCGTTTCAAGACAGTGTCTATGTATGAAGCTTGCGACAAGCCTATCATCCTTTTCTTGCGATCTAGAGTGAACTTGATCCCAAGGATGTGTGCGGCTTCCCCTAAGTCCTTCATATCAAACTGTTTTGAAAGCCATGCCCTTACGTCTGATAACACCTTTACATCGTTCCCAATGATCAGAATGTCGTCTACGTATAGTACAAAGAATACCAATACAGTTCCGACACGCTTTTTGTACACACAACTTTCGAACTCGTTTTGATCAAACCCATAAGACTTTATAACATGATCAAAACATTGGTTCCAAGCTCTGGATGTCTGTTTGAGTCCGTAAATGGACTTCATGAGCTTACAAACTAGGTGTTCTTGGCCTTTTTCAATGAAGCCTTGGGGTTGTTGCATATAGATCTCTTCATCAAGACTTCCGTTAAGGAAAGCTGTCTTGACTTCCATTTGCCAGATTTCAAAGTCGAGATGCGCAACAATCGATAAGAGAATTCGGATGGACTTGAGCATGGCTACGGGCGAAAAAGTTTCCTCATAATCGATCCCTTCTTTCTGAGTATAACCTTTCGCCACAAGTCTTGCCTTAAAGGTTTCCACCTTCCCGTCCGGTCCTCTTTTTCTCTTGTACACCCACTTGCAACCAATGGGTTTGACCCCATTAAGTGGTTCGACTAGCTCCCACACTCTGTTATGATCCATAGAACCCATTTCGGCTTTCATTGTTGTTTGCCAAGAAACTGCATCCTTGTCTTGGATTGCCTCGTCATATGTCCATGGGTCTGATTCGTCTTGACCAGGGATCAAGTCCGAGGACTCTCCTATCCCCATGAATCTCTCGGGCTGTTTCACAACCCTCCCACTAAGACGAGGTTCCGGTTGTGTAAGTGTGTCGTTTGGTATGTCATCTTGTACAGTTGGCACTAAGGTTAGCCCCCTTAGCTCATTTAAGGTAATCTCACTTCTGGGTCTTCTTTTGTTCATATAGTCTTCTTTCAAAAATCTAAAGTGGGTGCTTAATTCTGATTGAGGATCCAATTTACCGGCTTCCTTGTCCAACACGTAGGCCGGAAACCCCCAAATCTTCATGTGTCTCAAACTGGGCTTGCGCCCGGTCCACAATTCTTTGGGAGTTTTGGGAACCGATTTGGATGGCATCAAGTTCAGAATGTAGGCTGCTGTTTCCAAGGCATGACCCCAGAACGACTTGGGAAGATCTGCATAACTCATCATAGATCTAACCATTTCCAAAAGAGTTCTGTTTCTTCGCTCTGCAACCCCGTTTTGTTGAGGGGTTCCGGGTGCAGTTAGCTGGGATGCAATCCCTTTATCAGACAAGTAGTTCAAAAACTCATCGCTGAGGTATTCGCCTCCACGATCGGATCGTAGAGACTTGATACGTTTTTCCCTATGATTCTCTGCTTGAGCCTTAAATTCTTTGAATTTCTCAAAGGTCTCAGATTTATGCTTCATAAGGAAAATATAACCGTACCTTGAGTGGTCATCAATAAAAGTGACGAAATACTCATAACCTCCTCTTGCTTTGGTTGACATTGGACCACATACATCTGTGTGAACGATTTCTAACACTTCTTTGGCTCTATTTCCCTTGGCTCCGAATGCCCTCTTGGTCATTTTACCCTCCAAACATGATTCGCAGGTTGGAATTGGTTTGACTTGGAAAAACTCCAGTGAACTGTCTTTCACCAACCGTTGGATCCTCTTTGGATTAATATGTCCCAATCTTAGATGCCATAGAAGTGTCTCGTTCACGTTTTCTTTTATCGGAAATAGTTGATGTGTTATGGGATGCATTTCGTGAGTGGTGTGCACAGTTAATTGTATAGAGATTTTCCATCAATGTCCCATAACAGATACACTCATCATTTCAAGAAATGATTTCATTCTTATTAGAAGAAACTAAGTGTCTATTAACAGAATTTTAGAAACTGAAAGTGAATTCTTTCTAAAACTGGGAACATAAAGAACATCTCTTAAAATTAGAACTTTGTCTTCAAAAGACAGGTGCACTTCTCCCACTGCTTCAGCTGCCACTCTCGTAGCATCGCCCAGTGTGATGAGGATCTCACTGCCACTAAGTTGTCGGATCAGTTTGAACCCGTGAAGCAAACATGATTAGTGGATCCCGTATCAACTACCCACGAATGAGAAGTATACGCCGCTAAAACAGGTTTCAACAATTAGTGCGTGAGAATTACCTTTCTTTCCGACCCTTTTGGGGTTGGAACAGGCAAACCTCCATTGTCCTCTTTCACCGCAGCTTAAGCACTTCCTCTTTGGATTCTCCTTGACACCACAAGCATTCCTCATCTTACCATTGCCCTTGGCAACAGTTGAGTTTTATTGCTTATGGCTTTTGGTTCTCTTCTTCTTCTTGCCTACCCTTGGCCTAGAAAATGAAGACGGACCACTTGCCGTCAAAGCTTGAGTTTGGTGCCCCATCAACATCTCTGCCGAGACCAAAGCTTGCAACAAATCAGCTAGCGAGGCCAAAATGCTCAGAAACTTTTGGGCAGAGAGTGAAGTACCAAATTCATCTGAGTCTCCAGATTATAATCTACACTCAGAACCTCAAGTTTGTTCAGATGGGCCATTAATTTTGAGGACGTAATCCCTTACGGGTTTGCCCTCCACCATTTCAGCGACGACATCTCTCGCAAGGTGACGAGTCTCGCATTTTTGACTCGTCAGTTCGCTCATCTGATTTTGGTGTGTCAAGAATCCACTTGTGCTTTTGTGCAGTTAGGAACATGCATCAGCCAACATCACAAAACAGTTTAAATAAGCCACGTGGGGTGGGTCATTATTTAAACACATTCAAGCAGGTTATAAACAAGAACAGTTACAAACCTTTAATATCCAGATTAATAGTTGGCTCCCACTTGACCAATATAAAATTGACAGGGACTTCGGGGAAGTATATGCATATCAATTTTATACCTAAGTACTAACCATGATTAAATACAGAATTATTATTTCGCTTTGAACAAGCCTCGTGGGGAGGATCATCGTCGCCACTAGTAATAATCCACAATCATCCATCTGGAATTTATTCATGTGAAAGCTATCTTTTGACCATCTCGTGGGGGGAATTTCTCCAAAAGAATTCACAAATAAATAAATCATGGAGGTCAAAATTAATTCAATTTTATTATCCGGAATAAAATTGTCAATTAATTATTTAAACATACTTAGTAATTTTTGAAGGTGAGATTTTTCATTGGGGAATTCTCATTTAAACACATTTAAACAAATTAAATAAAGCACAAGACATCACAACAAAAAATCAAGCAAAGCGGAAAAATAAATATATTGGGCACAAATTATCCAATTGTCATGGTTTGATTTTTCTTGGCTTGATTTTGAAGAAATGTCGTCTTGAATTTCTCCCACTCGATCGTCTCGAAAGGAACTCCATCTCGAAATGCCACGCCAAGTAGCTCGCAGCCAGGATACACACCAAGATCCGGCCGCCCTCGCCGAAGTCGACCCTCGGCAGCCTCAAAGACGCCGGCGAGCGCCGCCGCCGCGTGCCTCGCACGCCTCGGCAAGAAGCTTCGACAGCGATGCGGCGTATCCACGCCAAGCATCCACACGCTTTGTCGACCTCGCCCCGCCCGCGAACTTCGGCAGCGCTCGCGTCCCCACGCGCTTCGCCGCCTGGCTCCATTTTGGTCGCGCCAGCACAAGATGGTCTCGGCGGCGCCCATTTATGCTTGGCGCGGCCAGGCGTCCAGCCGATCCCGCCGACGCTTAGTGTCGCGCCAGGCAAGATGGTTACGTCTCAGAGCAAGACGTGTTCCCTTGGCACATTTCGCACGATGCAAATCGTCCGCGTACGATTCTGGATCTATCCTTTAATTCTTCGTCTCCACCTCCATTTCCGATCCGGTTACAATTTATTTACAAAAAAATAAATAAACCTAGATCTAGACTAGTCTATTACATTGATCAAATCAAACAAATCCTAATCTACTCGTGGATTTTCTCACGAGGCAAAACGAATTCGAACGAATCGAATTAAAAACCACAATTTATATGCATGCATTAATAAACACATTAAATTCCATGACAATTGGATACCAGCAAAAAAGATCTAGCAATTCTACTATCCAATTTCAAATTTAATGACAGTGAATTAAATTACAGTTTAAAATTCAGAGCCCGAAACCGAGGCTCTGATACCAGTTGTTGGGGAATTAATTGCATGGATCTATTCGAGATAAATATTTAAATACAAATTTAATTCTGATAATTATTACTAGCATGAATTAATCCTATATTAATTCAAATAATAATTCAACAACAAATCATGCATATAAACAGTTCATGTAAATCCTACGCATGCGGAATTACTACGAGTTAACGTGAACGTACCTCTTGGAATGGAAATGGCCTCATTGATTAGACACACCAAAAAAAACCTTCCCAAGTATTCCCTTAATCCTTGCTCGACAATCTGGTGGTAGGATGCTCGCGAACAATTAACAAAAGGAAAATAAACTTTGTTGCACCACCTTTGTGGATTTGTTAATTTTTCAAGCACATGGAATTGTACTTGGGAATGAAACACTCATCCCCTATTTATAGAGGTGTGGTGGTGAAAATTTGGGATAAAATAATATGGGAAATTTTTTTTCTTGATCTCCAAGAAATCTTGAATATATCTCATATATTCTTTTCTCCATAGTTAAAATATTCCACAAAAATCCCAACTCCTCTTTGTTATGGAATTTTCGAAATATAGGAAACAAGA
This sequence comes from Stenogyne calaminthoides, assembly GCA_037126765.1. NCBI lineage: Eukaryota > Viridiplantae > Streptophyta > Magnoliopsida > Lamiales > Lamiaceae > Stenogyne > Stenogyne calaminthoides. Next base: position 23,737,183 of record JBBCBC010000027.1, read on the forward strand.
TTCCAAGATTCAGATCTTCTTGAATTTATGAGATATTCTTGTATTTCAAGAAATACATATCTTTCATAATATCTTTTCAAAAAAATCAAGAAAATCTTTCTTGCCCTTTATATTCAAAATTTTCGAAAAATATCCCCATAAATAACCAAGTGGGAGATTTCTTGAATTTAATGAGATAATCTTGTATTCCAAGAATACATATCTTCATTCCATAACAAAATTCAAAGAAAATCTTTCTCCCTCTTTTATTTATGATTTTCGAAATTATGAGGAAAAATTAAGCAACAGATTTATTTTATTTTTAAACACCTTTTTTAGTTATTGGACTTTATGTTGGGCTACTTAGGGGGCCTTTAGGAGAATTAAGATTGGACCTTCCAATGGATCTTGAATTATCAATATTGAGCCACAATATTATTCAAGCCCATAAATATTAATTAATCCCACTACATAATTAATATTGCACTATCCATCTTAACCCATATTATAGATCAACATGGCTCTTGTTATTATTTTTCCGTGTTTAAGATTATCAAGCCCACTAATTAATTCAGGCCACTGAAATAGCTTTCCATTAATTAATATATTTTGTCCTTGGTTAAGGAACGGTTCAACATTATTATCCATACCAGAAACTAGTTCTACTTGCAAGATTTGGTATGATAAAGCTTATGAACCTCCCAAGGGTGCAAATCGAACAAGCGTACTTGCAAACGATTCTCCGTATTGAATCTTAGTAATCGCATGTGACCAATAATATTGTCCAAGATAAAAAGTATTGAATCTCGTTGATTCTCTACCCATGATAAGTTAAAGCAATAGTTACCAACCACACGTGATCCTATTTAAGGGACGAAGATTAAGAAATAATGAACCACTGAGATCTAATTCTTCCTTGTTCGATTCAAAAAATTTGTCCTCCTCAGAGGTCCTATTCAAAGCATCAGATCACCATGCACTAGTGTAATCTCTTGGTCAAGACAAGTCAATCCGAGCTTTACACTTCAACCTTTCACGATGGATTGTTCATTTCCATCTAGGTCGTGAATGGTGTTGTTGGTCCCGGTGCAAACGAGTCTTACACGTGTATGGGGGGGAATACACGTGTTCGTTGTTTTTAAACTTTTTTTTCTTCGAGGTCACTTGGGTCGATAATCTCAAGATTAGGTCCCGAGAAGCACAGATCGCTCCGAGTCAAAGTCATCGAGATGTTGATCCCGAGCCGCTTTCAGATACCTCGATAAAACCCAACCGAAGTCCCGAAGTTTCAGAGAACTCCGAATTGCTTGGATCGAGATAACTAACTTATCGAACCTTCGTAAGAGTAAGTTCGGTTTGGTAACTATCTGTTCTAGCTACTCGGCCAGCGGAATGGTTGGCCCTTTAGTTTATATCAGATTTAAGCTTTTTGAAAAAACCTTCCTTTAATGGAATAGTGATTAGGTTGTGATTCAATTACATGCAACTTCCAATTGGATTGATTCCAATCAAATATCAATGAAAATATGCTTTCAAACTCGGTGATGCAACAGTTAAGCCGAGATAAAGAAAGCAATAAACAACACAACAATTATAGTGGTTCGAGACTCAAGCTCCCACGCCCCACTCTCTCGATCCTCAGAGAAATTCACTAATCACTTCTGAGTTTTCTGACTACCTCGGGTAGTTTACTTACTCAACTCGACCCTGAGCTTTCTGACTACTCCACGTAGTTTACTTACTCAACCCGACCTTGAGCTTTCTGACTACCTCCGTAGTTTACTTACTCAAACACAAACAAGCTTTCGTGACTACCCTCAGTAGCTTACTAACTTCTCCTCTAGAGTTTTCTGACTACTCCGCGTAGTTTACTAACTCTTTACAACTCTTCTTACCAGCAAACACACTCCAACTACCTTCACAAGGGTTTGGGGTTTCTCGGTTGGTTTCCAACTAGGATGAGATATCCTTTACAATGAAGCACAATGCAAAGGGTTAGGATATCTCGACTAAGCTTAGGATATATCTTATCAAGTTAGGCTTAGTTTAGTGAGCTCTCTTCAATATAGAAGCACTTGGGAAATTCTAAGTTTTTCGAGTGCTTTAACTTTTGCGATAATAAGTTTGAGCTCTTGAGTTCCGTATAAATTTCCCGTAACCTTACAATGTAGAGGGTCACCAGTATTTATAGGCATACACCAATGTTACTCTTGAAAACTATCCGTTGGAGAGATAGCTTTGTGAGTTTCCTCTTATGGTGTGTGAGGAACGGCTATATTTAGGGTTTGAAACTCCCTAACACGTTTTAGGCAATAGCCTTTCATGTAGCCGGTCTTCACTTTTTTTGCGATCTGGAACTTTTGTACATCGACATCTTTTTCAAATGACACATCCTTTGTCGAAGTCGGGTGATGGCGATGTTGTCTTCCTCTTTTTGACTTTTGTCTCCAGTTCAAGGTAGACACCTTCAACGACTCTTTTGGTTACAAACTCTGAGTTGATATAACCTTAACAACACTTTGTCTTAATTCCTTTTGTCTGCATGGGAATGTCTTGGGCAATATCTATTTTCTAAGGAATCGCGATCTTCTCAGTATTGCATCCGCCCGGATAGATATTTTGGTGCCTTGGAACATTCAGTTTATCTTGAGCATTGATGCGTTCTTCGAAGTCTTGATAATTCTCGTGCCTTCGATATTCTTGATCTTCAATCTTAGGTCTTGATCTTGCGTCTTGAGTCTTTTTGAGTCTTCTGAGTCTTCCGAGTCTTCAACGATATCTGACATCGATATCTCGAGTCTTCATGTTGAGTCTTCAGTTCCTCAGTTTCATATTTGAGTCTTGATATCTCGATTTCTCCTTTGAGTCTTGATTCTCGATTTCTCTTTGAGTCTTGAAACTTCGGTTTCACCTTTGAAACCGGTTTCTTTGAAACATCTTGAGTTCTTCGTAGTCTTGTAACCTATCCCGATCTATATCTCACGACTATACATTTTGCAGATAACATCCTGAATACTCTAAAACTGAATCCTGACTCAACTATCAAGATCATTCTAAACATGTCATACTCAGGGGTTTTGGGATCTTAATCAAAATCGTATATCTTTTATTTAAATTCATCTCCCAACAATTTCCCCCTTTTTGATGATGCCAAAACCTATCTTGTTACAAACATATAACCTATACTCAGGTTTCAGTTTATTCTATTACAAGATTGATTATGTCTCCCAACAATTTCCTGAAACAGAGAATCTCCCAACAATTTCAGAGAGTCTCCCAACAATTAACAATTTCTTCAGTAATGAATTTTCTTAAATAGTTCATCACCAAATACTTAAACAATTAATTCAGAGACATTCATTCAGCATATCAAATATAAAAGACATGTAAATAAGATAATGAGATATTATCTTTTGAGCATAAATGATAAGTTTTCATTGATGATTGGTATACCATTACAGATTACAATGAGTCTTATCAACAAAATCAAAAAGACAAAAATTTAAAGATTACAAGAATCTTCTGAGTCTTCTTGATCTTCGATTGGCTCTTGATCTTCGCTCTTGATTTTTTCTTCTTCAACTTCATCACGGCACCTCCAAAGTTGAACATTCCAAATACCTCTTCTTCAGTTCATTTCTTTCCTTAATGATATCCGGACTGTTTCCTGTCAAACCCAACTGACCAGCATACTGAGCAATTTCTTGAGTAATGGCCTTCTCATTTACCAAGCCATTACCAAGTCTTGAAGGAGGGTAGGAATATGGACCAGGGGCAACTATCTGTACCTTTCCTTCATCAGTTAAGTTCATCCAACTTTGGAGATATTTTGGATAGAAAGTTAGGAGATATTCAATGAACGCTTCATTCTGATCTGAGCTTTCCCCTCTCCACTCCCTGAGCACATCATAATAGAACCAGAAGGTTCTCTTGACCTCTTCCCACATATCGTTGAGTTTGATAGGCATCCATTTATCAACGTGTGGCCACTTCAGTGCTTTTGATGTCTCTCTCCTTTTGCTCGCAAACTTTATTAATCCACTCCTTCGCTTCAGCTCTTCTTCAGTCTTCTTCCTGATCACAGGCATGCCTGAGACTGAAGCAGCAGCTTTCTTAGCCTGTTCTACCTGGAGTGTCTTCAGAGCATTCCTCGTGATGAAGACTTTCTTCTTCTGCTGACCTGCAGACTCTTTATTTCCTTCATCATCCAGAATCAGCTTTCTATGGATTGGCTTAGAAGCCTTCGCACGCTTGCTCTCAGGTTGAACAATGTCCAAGGCTTTCCTCTTCATAGGCAATTCAGCAGCAGACTGGTTTGTTCCAACCTTAGTTCTAGCACTCAGTTTCTCTCTTGCAACATCAAGCATGGTTTCCTCAGAAACTCGAGTGTAGATAGGCTTCTCCACCTGAGCGAACTTCATCTTGTCAGTAGCTTCGACTTCATTTAAGGCTTTGGATAGATTATACATGTCAGCATCTTTCTGCGCCTTTTTCTTCAAAGTACGTGCCAATAATTTCCTGAAGTCTTCACCTTCCTTTTCCCCCTTCTTGGCACCGTAATTTGGAAGAAGTCTGGAGAGTGCTGTGTCCATGTGATATTGCTCTTTGCTCACACAGCGCACCTCTCCTGCTATCTGATCTTGTTCGTCTTCCAGCCTCCTGAGATGGTTCTTGGCCACAGAAAATTCTTCAGATAAATGGGCAAACTAGCCAGAGAGAGCTTCTTTAAACATCTCTGTCATCTTGGTCATGAGCATTGAGCTCATTTCCTCAACAGCAGATTTGATCAGCACCTCATTCCTCTGCCAATTTCACCTCTAGAAAAGCAGTACTCTCCTGGTGCTTCGTTTTGATTCAAAGACTCAAATTTCGGCCTTGACTCCCCTCCAAACTTTTCATTGACTTATCTTCCATGGTGGTCATCTATGAGGTCAGAGTGTTTTGGATTTGCACCAGTTCTGAAGAGTGACTAAGGTTCTCCATCTTCTGAGCTTGACTGGCCAATGTTTCTTCCATTTGAGCAATCTTGTTCATCATTGGCTCAACCTTCTCAAGCTTTTCCATCAAGGGAGTGAGGTCGATCTCAGGAACCTTCTGCACCTCCTGTGCTGACTGATCATCCTGAGGTTCAGGCACAACCTGAGGGTCGGTCTGCACTGAAGCTTGACTTCATCCCGAGCTCCAGTCTCCAATCGAGCCTCGATCCGTATATCGACAATTGAAATTAAAGATAGAACTTTTCAAGAACTTTGGCATAATTGTTAATAGTGCCAAAAGGTACCTGAAGAGTACTAGCTTCAGTCTGAGGTTGACCGATTTCAGGTTGATCAGCACGAGAAGTTTCCTTCTCCATCTGAGACAGATCCTCAGCATCTCCCTATTGGTCCCCGTCTTGAAATTTGTCTCTGCTGCTAGAGGCACCAACTTCAGTAGCTCTCCTCTCAGCTATCTTCCTCTGAACTAGCTCATCAAAATCGGAGTTTTTCATCCTGAGCTTTGTCCTCCTGAACCCTGAGAAGTCGGTCAGGAAGGCTGTCTCCTCATTCCACCAGTCTTCCCCCTCGAATGCAAAGAATATCAAGCATCTCGGAAGAGTCGATTGAGAATGAACAAAGTCGACCTTAATCAAGAAGACATCTTGCAGATCGGTATGAGCTGAGCCTCGGTGGTAGCGGTCAAGAATGAACCGTTCCCCCTTGCTCCTCCACTCGCCTTCTTCAGCTTCGCCCTTCTTCCATCTCGGGCTTTCTGGTTCAGTTGAGGCATCACCGAGGGATCAAAGTGGATCACTCAGAGCTCATCAAGAATAAAGCTGCTATCGAGTCTCAGTGACAGATCCGAATGTTGTAGATCAGTCCTCGGTTTGCATCCGAGTGGGTTCGGGGCCTCGGTGACACTTTCTCAGATTGACTCGAGTTGGCTCTTCTGTTATGCGAGCCCAAGACATCTTTGGTAGGAATCTCGAGGCTGAGTTCCTTTAAAAATTTCGAGAAATTTTATCCGAATCGAAATAAGTCTCAAGCACCTTAGAGAAAACACATTTCTCACCGTTCTTGTGCCTTAGAGATAACCGAGCCAAAACTTGCAATGGCGTTCGAGCGGTTTGGCCTTCAGTTGAATCTCTTCGTAATCATTGCCATCTTCATCGGTGAGAACCACCAATCTTCAAGGGCTTTTGGGAGCGAGGGTTTTCTGTGATCTTCAACTTCTCACCCTCCTCCTTTTTTTGTCTCCAACAAAGCCTTCCCCGCTTGTTGGTTTCTTTTTTCAGCCAGCAGCAGCCTTTTGGTGATTCTGCTTTCTTTTTTCTTTCTTCCTCTCGATGGCTTTGTTTCTTCACAAAGAATGGGCTTGAAGAGCACCTTGGACTTAGGGAATGGGGGTCTAATGGCGAAGATATCCTCCTCCTCTCTGCACATCTCCAAAATATAAGCTATTTTGGTTGCATGGTGGATTTTGCCTTTAAACGTGATCGCCCCGTCAACCTTCTTGAAGACTTTGGCTTGCTCACTCACCATCTGAATCAGAAATTTCAGCCAGTTGAAGTCAGTGGTGGGTGAGGCCTCAATCGCCGCCATCAATCGGAGCTTCGGCACTTGACCGCTTCAAAACTCCCCAAGAAGGCTCATGATGCTTTTGCTCACAATATCCATCAAAACTCGATATTGTGGCTTCAAATGCCTCTTATGCAAAGTGTAGCCTCAAATTTCACAGATTCTCAAAGAATCCTATCTAAATACTCCTGCTCTCTACCCAACATATACATAGCAGGATCCTCTCCTTTATCACAGAGCTCAAAAACATCATTTAAATTCTTCGGAATTATATACAATTCCCTCTCAAAATCGATGTATTTGGACGAATGCTCTAAGTGTGATCTGAAGAATCTCGAATCGCATACCATCCTCTTCATCTATCCTCAAATTACAGATGAACTCGATTACCTCTTTTGCTTACTCTTGATCCGGTCGGCTTGCGACGAGATGAGTGAGTTTGGCCAGACGGATCATATGGAGAGCCTCCTCTTCTGGTTTGGAGTTGGTTGTGCTATCGAGCGAGACAATGAACTTGTACCAGGGTTTGTTGGTTTCGGCTAATTTATCGAAAATGGTAGGAGCCATTTGAGAGATTGAAGATTTGAAGCTTTAGGGTTTGGAGATTTCTGGGCAAAGGGAATTTTTAATTGCAGAGGATTTGGGAACGAAGGGTTTGATAAAAATTTGGCTTGAATGGCTTATTGGGGTATAAATAGTTTCGAGATCATGGGGAATCATGTTGGTTAGGTGAAAAGTAACGGTTGAGATTAATCTCCGATTAATCGGGTATACGAACAGACGATCTCCGAAAAGTAAGCCGGCAAAATATCCTCATTGGTCATTAATGTAACAGAGCATTAAATGATTATTGACCTTCTTCGAATTTCAAAAGATCCCACTAAAAAAACATTCCTTAGGTGTTTTGTATTTTTATTGCAAATGATTCTCGAAGCTTTACTTAAGCAATAAATAAGTCGCATGAGTCATTACTCTTCGAGACTAATTTATCTCTATCGGTCTTCTCGAGTAATCGACCTTGATAAAATGTCAAGATAATATCGAAAATCTTGAATGGGTTCAAGGTGTAACATCGAAAATCGACCTTCAAGAACTGAAGTTTCCCGAGACTCGATTCAAGATTTCCATTTTATCCCGAGCTTCTCAAGAGAATTTCGAGAAAACTTCATGCATCCGAAAACCTTCAATTTTTCAGATTTTACTCTATACACCGGATCTAACATCCCTAATTCAACCGAAAGTTCTCGAAATCTTGATTGACCAAAGTTTTAGTCAAGATATCGCTCTCTCTTCTTATCGGTATGAATTTTCTCCATCCTTATGTCCTTTTTCTCGACATGATCTCCGATGAAGTGATGATGTCGATATCCACATGCTTGCATCCGGTGTGTAATAACGGATTTTTGTGAAATAGCAATGGCACTATTATTGTCACAAAATATTGGTACTTCATTGGCTACAACTTTATAATCCCTTAATTGTTGTCCGAGCCAAAGAATCGAAAGCACGCAGCCTTCCTGCGACCATGTATTCAAATTTTCAAGAAATCTTGGTTGCTATCGAGGTGCATTTCTTGAAAAACCAAGATATCACTTACTTCCTAGAAATCGACAAGTTCATGTAGTGGACTTCGTCAATCTCGCAACCTCCATAATCAAAGATCTCGAGTAACCCGGTTAATTCAAGGTTATCATCATTTGGATACCATAATCCTCTATTCATCGTGCCCTTAAGATACTTCAAGATCTTTTTGGCGACCTCCATGTGACTAGGCTTAAGATTAGCTTGGTATCTTGCACATATCCCAACAAAGAAATGTTATATCCGCCTACTTGTTGTGAGATAGAGCAATGATCCAATGATTCCTCTATAAAGATGACTCACCGATTTGCCTTCGTAATTAGGATCCATCTTGTAGTTAGTATTCATAGGAATCCTAACCGCATTGCAATTCATACACCATATTTGGTAATCGATCTCGGTGTACTTTACCGGTTGATGAATAATCCTTCCTTTGATTGTTTCACTTGAAGACCTAGAAAGAAATTCATCTCCCCATCATTGACATCTCAAACTTGTCTTTCATCAGTGTTGAAAACTTTTCACACAGCTGATGGTTTGGAGATCCAAAAATGATGTCATCAACATATATCTGAACTAGTAAGATATCTTCCCCATCTTCTTCTATCCCGAACAGAGTTCTATCAACAGTTCCTTTGACAAAACCATGGTCAAGATTTAAACCGAGAAAGAGTATCATACCATGCTCGGGTGCTTGCTTGAGACCATACAAAGCTTTTTCGAGCTCAGAACTTGGTCATTCTGTTTTGAAACCGTGGAGGTTGTTCCACATAAACCTCTTTCTTTAAGCACACCGCTCGTAAATGCACTTTTCACATCCATTTGATAGATCTGTGAACTTCATGTGGAAAAAGATATGCAAGAAACAATCGATGACTTCTAGTCTTGCAACAGTGCAAAGGTTTCATCATAATCCAAGCCTTCTTCTTGGTAATAACCTTGTGCAACTAGTCTTGCCTTGTTTCTTACAATGTTGTTATTTTCATCTCTGCTTTTTCTTAAAAGCCCACTTGGTTCCAATGACATTGTGCTTTTCAGTCTATCTACAACCTCCCATACTTCATTCCTTGAGAATTGATTCAAATTTCATCTTACATAGTGGTAATCCAATGAGAATCTTGTAGAGCTTCACCAATCTCGATGAGGCTCTTTCTCCGATAGATAGGAAGCAGCAGAATAGTGCACTCTCACCATGGAACCTTCTTGTTTTAACACCTTGGTTAGATCACCCACAATCGACTTGTAGGATGACTATCTAACCATTTCCTTCTTGATGTTCCCCCTTCAAGAGTATCCTCAACATTTGAAATGTTAGGTTCGATTAATTCAAGAACTCGAGTGGAACAGAAAAGAGGAGAAAGAATCATCTTCCTCGTGGAAATTCCATTGTAACATTGTCGAGACATTTGTTCCCCTTTGGTTGATAGATTTAGGATTTGCCTCAGCTGTGACCACATCTTCTTTGGCATCACATACCTGAGTCTGAACTGGTGTCTGTTCAGATTGGTCACCTTTTGAGTGTTGGTTTTCCTGAGTCTCACCATCCCGAGTTCCATCTCGAGCTTTCTTTATTCGAGTCCGAGTCACTCCAATCATAGATAGTGGTGACTTCTTCTTTTCGTGTTCAATTGGATGATTTGTCATTCTTTTTAGGCTTAACTGGTGATCCTCTTGGTTAGTTCATCTGCATCATGTTCCCGTTTCTTCTGAACACAAGTAGATTCATCAAAAACAACATGAGGTGTTTCCTCCACAATAAGAGTCCTACAGTTGTAAACTTTGAAAGCTTTACTGACTTCATAATATCCTAAGAATATTCCTTCATCGCCTTTTTACTATCAAATGTTTTCAACTCGATCTTTACCATTATTGTGTATGAAACACTTGCAACCAAACACACTCTAAAAAGAAAGAAACAAGAGGCTTCCTTTCATTCCAAAGCTCATAAGGTGTTTTGCTTTTGACTCTTGGTCAAGATGGATCGTTTCCGAGACTAGCATGCAAAAGTGTTGATGACTTCAAGCCCAAAACCTTTTAGGAATATCACTTCAAATTATCATTGTCCTTGCAGCCTTCTTTCAGAGTCCTCGTTCTTCTTTCAAAGAACACTATTTTGTTGAGGGTCCTTGCGGTGATGTTTCATGTGAAATTCCATTTATCGCACAATAATCGATATGATATAATTTATAAATTAGGTTCCTTTGTCGATCTCGATTTTGACCACACTCAGATTTTTCTAAATAATCGAGCCTTTTCAAGAATTTCGCAACTTTTATCCGAGTCTCTTTCATCGAGTAAGAATATGACCCAAGTATATCTTCTTGAGTAGTCATCAACTACTACCAATGTGTATTTCCGCCATTAGTGCTTTTCTTGGTGTTATAGGACCAAAAAGATCCATATGCGAAGAATGTATATTCTCGTCAAGAGAAACATCTACTTTGCTTTTTAAATGATGCTCTTATTTGTTTTTCCTTTCTAAAGACGATCACAAATATGTTCCTTCATTGAACACTTCATTAGGCAACCCACTCACAAGAGCTAATCTTGCAAGCTTGTTCAGGGTTTTGAAATTTAGGTGATTCATACTTTTATGCCATAACCAACTGGTATCTGTGGAACTTTTAGCAACCAAACATGTATCTTTAGGAGTTGAACTCCAATCAGCAAGATACACATTTCCTTTTCTTGTACCAGTCAGTAAAACTTTCTGTGTTGTATCATCTTTCACAAAACATAAGTTCTTAGAGAACTCAACATTAAAACCTTTATCACAGAATTGGCTAATTGAAAGCAAGTTATGCTTCAATCCAGATACATATGAAACACCATGGATATGAACTGAGTCGATTTCCAAAGTTCCATATCCTTCAGTCTGTCCCTTGGAGTTATCTCCAAAAGTGATCTGTGGGCCTCTTTGTTCAACATAGTCACTGAGTATATTCTTGAATCCTGTCATATGTCTTGAACATCCACTGTCAAGATACCATACATCAGGGGCCTTTTCATCTCTGCTCATCAGTGCTATGTGATCTTTAATCAGCTCACTGCCCTTGTTTTCCTCCTGAAAAATAGATTAATTTTTAGGTACCCAATTTGTGTAGGGTCCTACAAGGTTAGATGTACCTTTCGGAATCCAAATTTGCCTGACAACTCTAATCACTTTAGAGTGGCTAATTTTTCTTCCATAAACATCAACATACACATTCACTACTCTGGGTGCCTTAGCAGTCTTCTGTGTATGTGTGCTAGCTTTAGCATGAACATGGGCTTTTGAATTCTTCTTTGGTTCAGGCCTTTTGTTCAGATGCTTAGGCTTTTGTGCAGCCGGTCTAAATCTTTGATGACTCGGGTTTAGGTAACCTTTACCCTTAGGTAAGTGGGTTTCAGGTTGCCTGTATTGAAATCTGGGTCTTTCAGTATACTGAGGACTTGGTCTCTTCAGTTGAGAATGTCTCTGCTGAGTGTTTCTCATCTGAGGATTCCTCTGATGGTTCAGTGTGGAGCCTTTCAGGTTTGCATTCTTAGCCTGAGGCTTTGAAGTACTTGCCTGAAACTTTCCAACTGAGTGCTCAGGTTTTCTAGCCTTCACCTGAGGTTTGGGCTTTCTCACCTGATCATTCAGTTTTACTGGTACCATAGGTCCTTTTCCCTTGTCTAGCACCTTGGGCATTTCTTCAGTTTGAAGTGTAGGTGCCACTGATTTAACAAAGATTGTCTTCTTGCTACTTGATGCATCATTCAGATGACCTTGTGAGGTTCCCCCTGGAATGTATCCCAATCCAGATTTTATAGTGGCAGATCTCTGGTAACTCTGAATTTCATCTATTACATTAGATGCATTATTCAATAGAGTTAACTTCTTCTGTGCACTATCCTCACAGTTCTGTAGAGTTTCATGCTTCTCAGAGAGGTCATTGAACTTAGTCCTGATTAGCTGAATCTCTTCAGTGGATTTCTCTAGCTTTTCAGTTAGGGTCATTATCAACTTCTCTTTCTCTGAGAGTTGTACTTTCAGAACATCCAGTTCATCAGTAGCTCCCATTAATTGAGAAGTGATTTCAGTATTGCTAGAGTCTTTCCATTTTAGATTTTCAGCTTTCAGTTCCTTATTCTGCTCTTGAGTTCTATTTAGTAGTTCTTGTAAAATAGCATAGTCCTTCATCAGATTCTCAAAAGAATCCATCAGGTCAAAATGACTGTTTTCAGTGGAACTTGAAAACTCTTGTGCTAGTGTAGGAGCAACAACAGAGAAAGAAGAGTTTACCTCCTCAATGGCCATTAGACAAATGTCATCACTTTCACTGTCTGAGAATATCTCATCTGAAGAGCTAGATCCTTCCTCAGAGTGTTCTTCTTCTGCAACCATGGCCTTTTTGCTAGAGAACTTCTTGTCTCTTTTAGCTTGCCTTTCTCTTCTCTCCTTAGCACTCAAATCTGGACAATCATACTGGAAGTGGCCTTTCTTTTGGCAATTATTGCATCTATTGGTATCATCATCCTGATCACTTTCTTCTTTGGACTTGGAGTCCTTCTTTCTGGATGAAGATCCCTCAGCTTTCAGGTCTTTCTTCTTCTCAGTTGATCTGTCCTCGGGTTTCTTCTGGTACCTGTGGTTCCTCTAATAGCTTTTGTATTTTCCAAATCTACTATTAAGTCTTTCAAACCTCCTTGCCATCAGTGCTAGCTTTTCCTCAAGCTCATCCTGATTTTTGGCATGGGGGTTCTCAGACTCTCTAGTTTTACAGGTTTTATCTTTGGCTTTTAAAGCCACATTTTTACTAGATGATGAATCATCTTTGCTGTCAGCCTTTTTGGATTTCTTATCAATTACAAATTCATAGGCCTTCAGCTCAGAGAAGACTTGTTGGTATGGCATTGAATTAATGTTCTTGGTGTTTTCAATCACCACTGCATGAATATCTCATTTCTTAGAAAGACCACTAAGAATTTTCAATTCAACTTCTCTTTGTGGATATTTCTTTCCAAGTGCATTTAGATCATTCATGATGCTAGTGAATCTGACTTCCAATTTGTCTATTGATTCACCATCATCCATTTCAAAACTATCAAACTTTCCAATTGCCCTTTGAAAGTTTGTTTTCCTTGATATGATCTCGTGCCTTGGCACATTACAAATTAGTGTATCCCAAATCTCTTTTACTTGATATTACGGTGAGAGATCATTCCCATCACACCATCATCAATTGTATTTGTATAGTGTGTCTTTAGCAATGTAGTCTAGATTGACTAACTTTCTCTCCTCAGAGTCGGGTTGGTCATCGACTTAGGAAATTCTCGCTCTAGGATCAATTCTCTCATCTTACATTCCTCTCGATTCACCACAAGAATTGGAATGGTCCTTGAGAGACCACTCTCCACATACGCTCATGTTTAGAATACAGGTGAGCCTGCATTCTTAGTCTCCACAAATCATAGTTCTCCACTAAGAACATGGGATGTTTTTTAGAAGACATTTTTATCTGAGCTTTTTGAAAAATTCAGCAAATAAGATCAGTTCAGATAGACCACAAGTATTTTTAGCAAATAAAGCTTTGGTCAACAAAGCAGGTGGTCAAGATGAACCACTGCTCTGATACCACTTGTTGGTCCCGGTGCAAACGAGTCTTACACGTGTATGGGGGGGGAATACACGTGTTCAGTGTTTTTAAAACTTTTTCTTACTGAGGTCACCTTGGATCAGATAATCCTAAAGATTAGGTCCTGAGAAGCACAGATCGCTCTGAGTCAAAGTCTATTGAGACGGTGATCCCGAAGCCGCAGAGATACCTCGAGATAAACCCAATCGAGTCCCGAAGTTTCAGAGATCCCGAGTTGCTTGGATCGATAACTAACTTCATCAACCCTCGGAAGAGTAAGTTCAGTTTGGTAACTATCTGTTCTAGCTACTCAGGTTGTGGAATGGTTGGCCCTTTAGTTTATACTCGTATTTAAGCTTTGCTGAAAACCTTCCTTTAATGGAATAGTGATTAGGTTGTGATTCAATTTGTTGGGAGATGAATTTTAATAAAGGTTTATGATTTTGATTAGATCCCAAAACCCCTGAGTATGACATGTTCAGAATGATCTTGATAGTTGAGTCAGGATTCAGTTTTAGAATTGTCAGGATGTTATCTGCAGAATGTATAGTCGGCAGATATAGTTCAGATAGTTATCAAGACTCAAGAGGATCGAGTAAATCAAGACTTCAACGAGAAGACTCAAAGACATCGGTCCAAGATAAACTACAAAGATTCGAAGACCTCAAGACTCGAAGACCCTCAAGACTCAAGACTCAAGACACAAAGATCAAGACCGAGAAATCAAGATCAAGAATCTTTGGAGGCACAAGAATTATCAAGACTCAAGAATATACATAATGCTCAGTATGAACCTGAATGTTCCGAGGCACTGAATATATCTATCTGAAGGATGCAATACTGAGAAGATCGCGATTCCTTAGAAAATAGATATTTGCCAAGACATTCAAATGCAGACAAAATGAACTAAGTCAGAAGTGTTGTTAAGGTTATATCAAACTCAGAGTTTGTAACCAAAAAGAGCCGTTGAAGGTGTCTACCTTTAACTGGAGACAAAAGTCAAAAAGAGGAAGACAACAATGTACCATACTGACACTGACAGTGACAGGTCTCTGAAAAGGATGTCAAATGTACAAAAGTTCCAGACTGTAAAAAGTGAAGACCGGCTACATGAAAGGTTATTTCCTAGAAAGTGTTAGGGAGTTTCAAACCCTAAATATAGCCGTTTCACACACCACAAGAGGGAACTCACGAAGTTATCTCTCCAACGGATAGTTTTCAAGAGTGACCTTGGTGTACGCCTATAAATACTGGTGACCCTCTACATTGTAAGGTTACGGGAAATTTATACGCAACTTAAGAGCTTAAACTTATTCTTTTAAAAAGTTAAAAGCACTCGAAAAACTTAGAATTTCCCAAGTGCTTCGATATTGAAGAGAGCTCACTATACTAAGCCTAGCTTGATAAGAATTATCCAAAGCTTAGTCGAGATATCCTAACCCTTTGCATTGCGCTTTATTGTAAAGGATATCTCATCCTAGTTGGAAACCATCCAAGAAACCCCAAACCCTTGAGAAGGTAGTTGGAGTGTGTTTGTTGGTGAGAAGAGTTGTAAAGAGTTAGTAAACCACGCGGAGTAGTCGTAAAAACTCTAGAGGAGAAGTTAGTAAGCTACAAGGGTAGTCCAAAGCTTGTGTGTGATTGAGTAAGTAAACCACGGAGGTAGTCGTAAAAGCTCAAGGTCGGGTTGAGTAAGTAAACTACGTGGAGTAGTCGGAAAACTTCGGGCGAGTTGAGTAAGTAAACTACGAGGTAGTCGTAAAGCTCGAAGTTGATAGTGAATTTCTCTCAAGAGTCGGGGAGAGTGGACGTGGGAGCTTGAGTCTCGAACCACTATAATTGTTGTGTTCTTTATTGCTTTCTTATATCGTGCTTATCTGTTGCATTGTCTTGATTTTGAAAGCATACTTTTCAATCGATATTCAGGTTGGAATCAATCCAATCGAAGTTGCATAAGTGAATCACGGCCTAATCACTATTTCATAAAGGGAATGTTTTTTCAAAGAAAGCTTAAAACGAGTATAAACTAAGGGCCAACCATTCAAGATAACCGAAAGTAGTTAGAACAGATAGTTACCAAACTGAACGTACTCTTCTGAGGGTTTAGTAAGTTAGTTATCCGATCCAAGCAACTCGGGATCTCGACACTCGAGGACTCGGTTGGGATTATCTCGAGGTTTTAAAGCGGCTCGGGATCACTTGTCTCTGTAGACTTTGACTCGAGCGATCGTGCTTCTTTAACCTAATCTTGTGGTTATCTTACTCAAAGTCGACCTCAAGAAGAAAAAGTTTTAAAAACACCGAACACGTGTATTCCCCCATACACGTGTAAGACTGCTTTTACGGGACCAACAAGTGGTATCAAAGCAAAGTGGTTCAACTTGACCCCTCTTTGTGTTGACCAAAGTTTTATTTATTTTTTTTTTCAAAAATACTTGTGGTCTATCTGAACTGATCTTATTTGCTGAAACTTTTTATTTTTCAAGAGATCGAAAAAATGTCTTCTAAAAACTTCCCATGTTCTCGGTGGAGAACTATGACCTATGGAGATCGAGAATGCAGGCTCATCTCGTATTCCAAACATGGCGTATGTGGAGAGTGGTCTCTCAAGGACCATTCCATTTCATTGTAGTGAATCCCAGAGGAACGAAGATGAGAGAATTGATCCTAGAAAGAAATTTCCTAAGTCCGATGACCAACCGACTCTGAGGAGAGAAAGTTAGTCAATCTAGACTACATTGCAAAAAACACACTATATACAAAGACAATTGATGATGGTGTGATGGGAATGATCTCTCACCGTAATATCGCTAAAGAGATTTGGGATACACTAGGAATTATGTGCCAAGGCACAGATCATATAAAAAGAAAACAAACTTTCGATTGGCAATTGGAAAGTTTGATAGTTTTGAAATGGATGATGGTGAATCAATAGACAAACCGGAAGTCGATTCACTAAAGCATCATGAATGATCTAAATGCACTTGGAAAGAAATACCCACATAGAGAAGTTGCATTGAAAATTCTTAGAGGCCTGTCTAAGAAATGGGATATTCATGCAAAGTGGTGATTGAAAACACCAAGAATATTAACTCAATGCCTTACCAACAAGTCTTCGAAATTTGAAAGCCTATGAATTTGTAATTGATAAGAAATCCAAAAAAGGCCGACAAAGAAAGATGATTCTTCATCGAAAGTAAGAATGTGGCTTTAAAAGCCAAAGATAAAACTCAAAAACTAGAGAGTTCGAGAACCCCCATGCCAAAAAAATCGGGATGAGCTTGAGGAAAAGCTAAGATCGATGGCAAGAAGGTTTGATAGACTCAATAGTAGATTTGGAAAGTACAAAAGCTATTACAGAACCACATGCGGAAGAAACCCGAGGGATGATCAAATGAGAAGAAGAAAAAGACCGAAAGTCAAGGATCTTCATCCAAGAGAAAGGACTCCAAGTCCAAAGAAGAAAATGATCAGGATGATGATGCCAACAGATGCAATAACTGCCAAAAGAAAGGTCACTTCCAGTATGATTGTCCAGATTTGAGTGCTAAGGAGAGAAGAGAAAGGCAAGCTATAAGAGACCAGAAGTTCTCAAGCAAAAAGGCCATGGTTGCGAAGAAGAACACTCGAGGAGGATCTAGCTCTTCAGATGAGATATTCTCGAGACAAAGGAAAGTGATGACATCTCGTCGATGGCCATTGAGGAGGTAAACTCTTCTTTTTCTGTTGTTGTTGCCCCTACACTAGCACAAGAGTTTTCAAGTTCCATCGAAAAAATATCATTTTGACCGATGGATTCTTTTTCGAGAATCGATGAAGGACTATCTTTGTTTTTGCAAGGACTGCTAAATCAAACTCAAGAGCAGAATAAGGAACTGAAAGCTGAAAATCTATGTTGGGATAAATTTAGTTTTGATTATTATGCCAAAACATCTTGTAATAGGACAAGCTAACTTGTATAGAAAGCTTGTTTTTCTAGACTTAGTTTTATTCTTACAGGTAACAAGTTGAGGGGGAACTCATCAAGAGAAGATGAGGCTGATCAAAACGAAACGAGACTGATGAGTTCCATATAAACTGATGAGCTGAACAAGAAGAACCATGCTAAAAAGTGAAGAGAAAGTGTTGATCAAAGAATGATATGCAGTATCTTGGACTGAAAGGATGATCTGCCAGATCCGCCCGTATCGATTGGATTAGAATCGATTCCTGCGGTTGAATCGACGGCAGCTTCGAAGCCGATCCGCTGCATAGCGGAATCGACCCTCATAGTCAAATGATCCGCTGCGACCGAATCGCCACAGAATCGACCAGGTTGAACTGGCATTCCGAACCGACCATTGCATTTAACCGATCCGGCAGCTTCGAATCGATTCACAGGTTGAATCGACTGGTAAAATTAATCGATTCATTGCGGCTGAATCGATCTCAGCCCAATCCGACCACAGGCCGAATCGACGCAAGATTGGCGTCGAATCAGCATAAAGATTGATATGTTGACCGGATGCTAAAGATCGACAGTAAAGATTAATGCCGAATCGGGATTTAAGATCGAGGATTACCGAATCGATGCACTGCACTGTGACCAGACCATTGCACGGGAATTGGCAGACAAATTTCAAGAGACTGTGAATATGCATACCAGATCTGAATAATTGATCAGATCCGTTAGACACACAAAAGCAGCTGGACAATAAGAAGATAACAACACATATATGAATGTGACATAAAGCTGCAAACAACAGTGCAATAGGACAAAGAAAAGTTGGAAGACTATTAGTATGGATTTGAATATTACTCTCCAACGGTAATAGTCAAATCCACACTATAAATACATTGCATTATCTTCAAAAGAAGATGATGGAGTTTGTTGCAAAGTGAAGATTAAAGCCAAATATTCAAGCATCTCCATTCAAGAACACAGAGCATTACATATCCAAATTTACCCAAGAGTGTTCTTCAATAGATCTAAGCACAAATGTAATATCCTAAGCTTAGAGAGATTTTCCCATCCTTAGCATTGAGGCTAAACAAATGTAAGGGAAAATCTCAACCTAGTTGGAAACCAAACAAACCTTACCCAAATCAGTTTGATAGGATAAGTTTGTAGGTGAGTGTGAACTCGGTAAACATCTAGCAATCCCGTGAGGGAGATAAGTCCCGTTTGAGTGTGAACTCGGTAAACATCAAGCAATCCCGAAAGGGAGGGTAGGCGATCCCGTGAGGGTGATAAGTCCCATTTGAGTGAGAACTCGGTAAACATCTGTTGGTTAAGTTGGTGCCCCATGAAGGGAAGAGTGGATGTAGGACGAGTTGTCCGAACCACTATAAAATTGTGTGTTCTTATTTGCTTTCATATTAACTGTCATACAAACTTTAGCAAATCTGCATATCACATTCGAAAAAAAAAAATTTAAGTCACCTCCCATTGAAATTTTACGAGTTTTAAATCGGGTTTTTTGGGACCAACAATCTAAAATGGAAAGACTCTAGCAATATTAAAGTCACTTCTCAATTAATGGGAGCTACTGATGAACTGGATGTTCTGAAAGTACAACTCTCAGAGAAAGAGAAGTTGATAATGTCCCTAATCGAAAAGCTAGAGAAATCCAATCAAGAGATTCAACTAATCGTAAATCGAAGTTCAATGACCTCTCTGAGAAGCATAAAACTCTACAGAACTGTGAGGATAGTGCACAGAAGAAGTTAACTCTATTGAATAATGCATCTAATGTAATAGATGAAATTCAGAGTTACCAGAGATCTGTGACTATAAAATCTGGATTGGGATACATTCTAGGGGGAACCTCACAAGGTCATCTAAATGCTGCGTCAAGTAGCAAGAAGACTATCTTTGTAAAACCAGTGGCACCTACACTTCAAACTGAAGTAATGCCCAAGGTTGTAGACAAGGGAAAAGGACCTATGGTCTCAAAAGAAACCGAATGATCGGGTTAGAAAGCCCAAACCTCGGTGAAGGCAAGAAAACCGCGATCGATTGAAAGTTTCAGCAAGTACTTCAAAGCCTCAGCTAAGAATGCAAACCCGAAGGCTCCACATCGAACCATCGAGGAATCCTCGAGATGAGGAACACTCAAAGCCAGAGACATTCTCAAATCAAGAGACCAAGTCCTCAAAGATCTTTGAAAAGACCCAGATTTCAAAGATGCATAACCCGAACCTCTTTTGCCTAAGGGTAAAGGTTATCTCAACCCGAAGTCATCAAAGATTTAGACCGGCCGCACAAAAAGCCTAAGCATCCGAATGAAGGCCCGAACCAAAGAAGAATTCAAAGGCACATGTTCATGCTAAAGCTAGCACACATATACGTAAAACCGCTAAGGCACCCAGAGTAGTGGATGTATATGTTGATGTTTATGGAAGACAAATTAGCCACTCTAAAGTGATTAGAGTTGTCGAAGATTTGGATTCCGAAAGGTACAATTTAACCTCGTAGGACCCTACACAAATTGGGTACCTAAGAATTGATCTGTTTTTCAGGAGGAAAACAAGGGCACTAAGCTGATGAAAGATCACATGGCACTGATGAGCAGAGATGAAAAGGCTCCTGATGTATGGTATCTTGACAGTGGATGCTCAAGACATATGACAGGATTCAAGAAGATGCTCAGTGACTATGTTGAACAAAGAGGCCCACAGATCACTTTTGGAGATAACTCCAAGGGACAGACTGAAGGATATGGAACTTTGGAAGTTGACTCAGTTCATATCCATGGTGTTTCATATGTATCTGGATTGAAGCATAACTTGCTCTCAATTAGCCAATTCTGTGATAAAGGTTTCGATTTTGAGTTCTCCAAGAACTTATGTTTTGTGAAAGATGATACATCACAGAAAGTATTACTGACTGGTACAAGAAAAAGGAATGTGTATCTTGCTGATTGGAGTTCAACTCCTAAAGATACATGTTTGGTTGCTAAAAGTTCCACTGATACCAGTTGGCTATGGCATAAAAGAATGAATCACCTAAACTTCAAAACCCTGAACAAGCTTGCAAGATTAGCTCTTGTAAGAGGGTTGCCTAATGAAGTGTTCAGTAAGGAACACATTTGTGATGCGTGCCAGAAAGGAAAACAAGTCAAAGCATCATTTAAAAGCAAAGTAGAAGTTTCTACTGAGAGAATACTTCAGCTTTTGCATATGGATCTGTTTGGTCCTATAACACCTGTGAGCACTAATGGCAGGAAATACACATTGGTAGTAGTTGATGACTACTCAAGATATACTTGGGTCATATTCTTACTCAGTAAGAAAGAGACTCGAATAAAAGTCGCCAAAGTTTTTGAAAAGGCTCAAGATTGAGAAAAATCGAGTGTGGTCAAAATCGATCGATAAAAGGAACCGAATTTATAAATCATATCATTTCGATTATCATGCAAAGAAACGGAATTCTACATGAAACATCACCGCAAGGACCTCTCAACAAAATGGTGTTCTTTGAAAGAAGGAAAGAACTCCGAAAAAGAAGTTCGCAAGGACAATGATACCGGGAAGTCGATATTCCTAAAAGATTTTGAAATTTGAAGTTATCAACACTGCATGCTACTCTCAGAATAGATCCATGCTGACAAAAAGTCAAGGCAAAACGCCTTATGAGCTTTGGAATGAAAGGAAGCCTCTTGTTTCTTTCTTTCGTGTGTTTGGTTGCAAGTGTTTCAT
Source organism: Stenogyne calaminthoides (assembly GCA_037126765.1). Classification (NCBI taxonomy): domain Eukaryota; kingdom Viridiplantae; phylum Streptophyta; class Magnoliopsida; order Lamiales; family Lamiaceae; genus Stenogyne; species Stenogyne calaminthoides. The sequence continues at coordinate 23,758,577 of JBBCBC010000027.1, forward strand.
ACACAATAATGGTAAAGATCAGTTGAAAACATTTGATAGTAAAGCTGATGAAGGAATATTCTTAGGATATTCTGAAGTCAGTAAAGCTTTCAGAGTTTACAACCAGAAGACTCTTATTGTGGAGGAAACACCTCATGTTGTTTTTGATGAATCTGTTTGTGTTCAGAAGAAACAGGAACATGATGCAAATGAACTGACTAAGAGGATCACCAGATTAAGCATGAAACAGAAAGATAAATCATCCACTGAACCTGAAAAGAAGAAGTCAATCACTATCTATGATTGGAGTGACTCGGACTCGAGATAAAGAAGTTCGGGATGGTGAGACTCAGAAAACCAACACTCTAAAGGTGACCAATCCAAGCAGACACCGATTCGGATCGGTATGTGATGCCAATGAAGATGTGGTCACGGTGAGGCAAATTTCGAATCTATCAACCAAAGGGGAACAAATGTCTCGACAATGTTCGAATAGAATTTCCCGAGGAAGATGATTCCCTTTCTCCCTTTTTTGTTGTTCCCCGAGTTTGTCGATTTAATCGAACCTAACATTTCAAATGTTGAGGATACCATTGAAGGGGAACATCAAGAAGGAAATGGTTAGATAGCCATCCTACAAGCCGATTGTGGGTGATCTAACCGAAGGTGTTAAGACTAGAAGGTTCCATGGAGAGAGTGCACTATTTCGCCGCTTCCTATCGGGAGAAAGAACCTCATCGAGATTGGTGAAGCTCTACAAGATTCTCCTTTGGATTCTCGCCATGCAAGATGAGTTGAATCAATTCTCGAGGAATGAAGTATGGGAGCTAGTAGATAGACCGTAAAGGCACAATGTCATTGGAACCAAGTGGGTTTTTAAGAACAAAAGAGATGAAAACAACAACATTGTGAGAAACAAGGCAAGGCTAGTTGCACAAGGTTATTCCCAAGAAGAAGGCTTGGATTATGATGAAACCTTTGCACTGTTGCAAGACTAGAAGCCATCGATTGTTTCTTGCATATCTGCCCACATGAAGTTCACGATCCATCGGATGGATGTGAAAAGTGCATTTTCGAGCGGCGTGCTTAAAGAAGAGGTTTATGTGGAACAACCTCCCGGTTTCAAACAGAATGACCAAGTTTTCTGTGCTAAGAAAAGCTTTGTATGGTCTTAAGCAAAGCACCCGAGCATGGTATGATACTCTTTCTCGGTTTCTTCATGACCATGGTTTTGTCAAAGGAATCATTGATAGAACTCGCTCGAGGATTGAGGATGGGAAAGATATTTTACTAGTTCAGGATATATGTTGATGTCATCATTTTTGGATCTCCAAACCATCACCGTGGTGAAAAGTTTTCAACACTGGTGAAAGGCAAGTTTGAGATGTCAATGATGGGAGAGATGAATTTCTTTCTAGGACTTCAAGTGAAACAATCAAAGGAAGGAACCAGGCAAAGTACACCAGAGATCTGATTGCCAAATATGGTGTACAGAATTGCAATGCAGTTAGGACTCCTATGAATACTAACTACAAGATGGATCCTGATTCTGAAGGCAAATCAGTAAGTCATACCGATTATAGAGGAATCATTGGATCATTGCTCTATCTCACGACAAGTAGGTAGGATATAACATTTCTTTGTTGGGATATGTGCAAGATACCAAGCTAATCCTAAGGCTAGTCACATGGAGGCTGCCAAAAAGATACTGAAATATCTTAAAGGCACAGTGAATAGAGGATTATGGTATCCAGCTGATGATAACCTAGAGTTAAGTGGTTACTCGATGTCGATTATGGAGGTTGCAGAATTGATGTAAAAGTCCACTTCAGAACTTGTCAATTTCTAGGAAGCAAGTCGATATCTTGGTTGAAGAACAGACCTCAAGAGCAACAAGTACCACCGGGTTTAATATATGGGTGCGTGAAGGCTGCTTTGTGTACGATTCTTTTGGCTCGAGACAACAATTTAGGGATTATAAAGTTGTAGCCAATGAAGTACCAATATTTTGTGACAATAATAGTGCCATTGCTATTTCACAAAACCCCTCATTGCACACCGGATGCAAGCATGTGGATATCGGACATCACTTCATCGAGAGATCATGTCGAGAAGAAGGACATAAGGATGGAGAAAATTCATACCGATAAGCAGAGAGTCGATATCTTGACTAAACCTTTGGCGGAATCAAGATTTCAAGAACTTTCGGTTGAATTAGGGATGCTAGAACCAGTTGTATAGAATAAAATCGAAAAATTGAAGGTTTTCGGATGATGAAGTTTTTCGTAATCCTTCCGAGAAGCTCAAAGTTAAAATGGAAATCTCGAATCGAGTCCTTTAAAACTCTCAAGAAGATCTTGAACCAATTCAAGATCAAGATTATAATCGACATTTTATCAAGTTCAGTACTCAGTAAGACTGATAGAGGGAAATTGGTCTGAAGAAGTAATGACTCATGCGATCCATTTATTGCTCAAGTAAATTCAAGAATCATTCGCAATAAATATAAAACACCGAGGAATTTTTTTTTGGGCGGATCGTTTTAAATTCGAAGAAGGTCAATAGTCATTTAATGCTCTGCTACATTAATGACCAATGAGGATGTTTTGGCGGCTTACTTTTTGGAGATCGTAGGTTTGTATACCCGATTAATCGGAGATTAATCTCAACCGTTGTTACTCACCTAACCAACACGATTCCCCATGATCTCAAGGCTATATAAACCCCAATCAGCCATTCAAGCCAAAATTTTATCAAACCCTTCGTTTTCCAAATCCTCCGCAATTAAAAAATCCCTTTGCCCGTAAATTCTCCAAACCCTAAAGCTTCACTTCTTCAATCAAACTCTAAAATGGCTCCAACCCCCGCTTAGAGAGATTAGCCGAAACCAACAAACCATGGTATGCGAGTTCGTTGTCTCACTCGAAAGCACAACCAACTCAAAGCCGTAAGAGGAGGCTCAGATATGATTCGATCAAGCTAAACTCACCCAACTAGTCGCAAAACCCACTGCACGAGGAGTTTTGAAAAGAGGTAATCGAATTCATCTATAACTTGAAGATAGATGAAGAGGGTCAGATGCATTCTAAGTTAATCAGATCACACTTAGAGCAAATCATCCAAATACGTCAATTTTGAAAGGATCAGATATAGTTCAAAAAATCAATGATGTTTTTGAGCTCTCGGATAGAGGAGAGGATCCCACGACGATATGTCGTGCAGAGAGCAGAGTACTTAGATAGGATTGCCGAGAATCGTTAAGTTTGAGGCGACATCGCATAAAAGGGCACTGAAGCCACAATATCGTGTGTTGATGGATATTGTGAGCAAGTGCATCATGAGTCTTATGGGGAGTTTTGAGCAAATCAAGACTCAAGCTCGATTGATGGCGGCGATAGAGGCCTCACCCACTACTGATTTCAACCGGGTGAAATTCTCGATTCAGACGGTGAGTGAGTGAAAGACCAAAGTTTTGAGGAAGATTGATGGGCGATCTCAATCAAAGGAAAGATCCACCATGCCACCAAAATTGCTTACATTTTGGAGATGTGCGCAGAGAGGAGGAGGATATCTTCGCCAATTCGACCCCCATTTCCTAAGTCCAAAATTCTCCTTAAACCCATTCACGAACGGCTAGGTCATCGGGGAAGAGAGAAAAGAAGGTAGAATCACCTTCTGCAGCTGCTGAAAAAGAGACCCAACAAACCAGGGGGAAGGTGTTGTTGGAGGCAAAGATGGAGCAGGGAGCAAAGATGTTGAAACAGAAGGATCTTGCTCCAAAACGCAGAAGATTGGTGGTTCTCACCGATGAAGATGGAAGTGATTCTGAAGAGATTCAACCTGAGGGCCAAACTGCTCAGAGTTCACCATTACAAGTGTTGGCTCAGGTTATCTCCAGGACACAGGATCAGACTGAGGAGCAGGTCTTTTCTGAGGTGCTCGAGACATCGCTCAGTACAGATAAAATTTCTCAGGAAATTTTCAAAGGAGCTCAGACCTCAGAGATGCCTACCTCAGATGTGCAGGCTCAGACAGAAGAGCCAGCTCAGAGTCGATCTGAAGATGTGCACGCTCAGTCTGACGAGCCAACTCAGACTCAAACTGAGGATATACGATTCCAGCCTCGTAACCCACTCGGATGCAAACCGAGGACTGACCGCACAAACTTCGAGATCATCGCCGAGACTTCGGGGAGCAGAATATTCTTGATGAGCTCCTGAGTGATCTACTTCTTGATCCCTTAGCAGAAACTTCAAATGAACCAGAGAGCCCGAGATGGAAGAAGGGCGAGGCTGAAGAAGGCGAGTGGAGGAGCAAGGGGGAACGGTTCATACTTGACCGATACCCTGAGCTCAGCTCATACCCTGATCTGCAAGATATTTTCTTCAGATTAAGGACAACTGTATTCATCCTCAATCAGACTCTTCCCGAGATGCTTGATATTGCTGCTTTTAGAGGGGAAGACTGGTGGAATGAGGAGACAACCTTTCTGACCGATTTCTCAGGGTTCAGAAGGACAAAGCTCAGGATGAAAAACTCCGATTTTGATGAGCTGGTTCAGAGGAAGTTGGCTGAGAGGAGAGCAACTGAAGTTGGTGCCCCAAGCAGCGGAGACAAATCTCAAGATGGAGATGGGGACCAACAGGGAGATGTTGAGAAGCAGTCTCAGATTGAAAAGGAGACTTCAGGTCGATCAACTCGAATTAGTCAACATCGATCGATGATAGTACTCTTGACCGAGGCGCTTGTTGGAGACCTGGAGCTCGAGAATGAAGTCAAGCTCAAGATGATCGACAAAGACAGAGGTGCGCGAAGATTCCTGAGATTGATCTCACTCCCGAGAGAAACTTGAGAAGGTTGAGCCAATGATGATCAAGATTGCTCGGATGGAAGAGACGTTGGCCAATCAAGCTCAAAAGATGGACTCGGTCTTAGTCACTCTTGAATCGGGTGCAAATTCAAAACACTCGACCACCCGGATGACCTCCATGGAAGAAAAATTTGAATGAGAAGCTGGAGGGAGTCAAGGCTGAGTTAAGTGATGAACTGAAGCAGAAACACCAGGAGAGTTCTGATTTCCTAGAGGTGAAACTGGCAGAAAAGAATGAGGTGCTAATCAAGTCTGCTGTTGAGGAAATGAGCTCAATGCTCATGACCAAGATGACAGAGATGTTCAAAGCACACACTCGCGGCTTTGCCCACTTATCTCAAGAATTTTCGTGGCCAAGAACCATCTAAGGCGAATTTGGAAGATTTAACAAGATCGAGATAGCAGGAGAAGTTATTTGTGTGAGCAAAAAAGAGCAATATCACATGGACACAAAGACTCTCCGTGCTTCTTCCAAATTACGGTGCCAAGAAGGGGGAAAAGGAAGCTGAAGATCTGAGAAAGTTCATGGCACGTACTTTGGAGAAGAAGGCTCAGAAAGATGCTGAAATGTATAATCTAGCAAAAGCCTTTAAAGAAGTTGAAGCTACTGAGAAGTTGAAGTTTGCTCGGGTAGAAAAGCCTATCTACACTCGAGTTTCTGAGCAAGCTATGCTTGATGTTGCAAGAGAGAAACTGAGTGCTAGAGCAAAGGTTGGAACAAGCCAGGCTGCTGCTGAACTGCCTATGAAGAGGAAAGCCTTGGGTGTTGTTCAAACTGAAAGCAAGCGTGCGAAGGCTTCTAAGCCAATCCAGATAAAACTAATTCTGGATGATGAAGAAACAGAACAACCAATGGAATCTGAGTCTCAACCTCAGAAGAAAGTCTTCAACACGAGAAATGCTCTGAAGACACTCCAAGAAGAACAAGCTAAAGAAAGCCGCTTTTCGGGTCTCAGAACGTCAGGATCGAGAAAAAGAAGTTAGGCGAAGAGCGAAGCGAAGGAGTGATTTCGGGAAGTTTATGAGAGCAAGAGGAAAGGAACATCAAAAAGCACTAAAGTGGGCCCCACGTTGATAAATGGATGCCTATCAAACTCAACGATATGTGGGAAGAAGTCAAGAGAACCTTACGGTTCAATTATGATGTTCTCGTGGAATGGAGAGGGAAAGCTCGGATCGTAATGAAGCTTTCATTGAATACCTTCTTATCTTCTATCCAAAGTATCTACAGAGCTGGATTAACTTTGCGGATGAAGGAGAGGTACAGATAGTAGCCCCTGGTCCATATTCCTATCCACCTCCAAAACTTGATAATGGCTTGGTGAATGAGAAGGCCATTACTCAAGAGATTGCTCAAGATGCCGGGTCATTGGTCTAACAGAAAAAAAATCCGGACATCATCAAGGAAAGAAATGAGCTGAAGAAGAGATTTTTCGGAATGTTTGACCTAGAGGTGCCCGCTGATGAAGTTGAGAATGAAGCAAACTGAAGATCAGAAGACTGAAGAGCCAAAATCAGAAGACTGAAGACTCAGAAGATTTTGTAATCTTTAAATTTTTGTCTTTTTGATTTTGTTGATAAACTCATTGTAATATGTAACGGGATACCAATCATCAATGAATATTTATCATTATGCTCAAAAGATAATATCTCATTATCTTATTTACATGTCTTTTATTTTGATATGCCTGAATGAATGTCTCTGAACTGATTGTATGTTAATAAGGGAGAAATTGTTTAAGTATTTGGTAATGAACTAGTTAAAGAGATTCATTCTTGAAGAAATTATTTGAATGATTAAACCGTTGAGAAACTCAAATTGTTGGGAGTTTTTCTGATTTAAGAAATTGTTGAGAGACAACCAATCTTGTAATAGGATAAACTGAAACCTGAGTATAGGTTATTTGTTTGTAACAAGATAGGTTTTGGCATCATCAAAAAGGGGGAAATTGTTGGGAGATGAATTTTAATAAAGGTTTATGATTTTGATTAGATCCCAAAACCCCTGAGTATGATATGTTCAGAATGATCTTGATAGTTGAGTCAGGATTCAGTTTTAGAATTGTCAGGATGTTATCTGCAGAATGTATAGTCAGCAGATATAGTTCAGATAATTATCAAGACTCAAGAGGATCTTGAAAATCAAGACTCAATCGAGAAGACTCAAAGACATCACCAAGATAAACTACAAAGATTCAAGACCAAGACTCGAAGACTCAAGACACAAAGATCAAGACTAAGAAATCAAGATTAAGAATCTTTGGAGGCACAAGAATTACTAAAGACTCAAGAAGAATGCTCAAGATGAACACGAATGTTCCGAGGCACTGAATATATCTATCTGAAGGATGCAATACTGAGAAGATCGCGATTCCTTAGAAAATAGATATTTGCCAAGACATTCAAATGCAGACAAAAGGAACTAAGTCAGAAGTGTTGTTAAGGTTATATCAAACTCAGAGTTTGTAACCAAAAAGAGCCGTTGAAGGTGTCTACCTTTAACTGGAGACAAAAGTCAAAAAGAGGAAGACAACAACGCACCATATCGACACCGACAAAGGATGTGTCTCACGAAAAAAGGATGTCAAATGTACAAAAGTTCGCATCGCAAAAAGTGAAGACCGGCTACATGAAAGGTTATTGCCTAGAAAGTGTTAGGGAGTTTCAAACCCTAAATATAGCCATTTCACACACCACCACAAGAGGAAACTCACGGTTTGTCTCTCCAACGGATAGTTTTCAAGAGTGACCTTGGTGTACGCCTATAAATACTGGTGACCCTCTACATTGTAAGGTTACGGGAAATTTATACGCAACTTAAGAGCTCAAACTTATTCTTTTAAAAAGTTAAAAGCACTCGAAAAACTTAGAATTTCCCAAGTGCTTCGATATTGAAGAGAACTCACTATACTAAGCCTAGCTTGATAAGAATTATCCAAAGCTTAGTCGAGATATCCTAACCCTTTGCATTGCGCTTTATTGTAAAGGATATCTCATCCTGGTTGGAAACCAACCAAGAAACCCCAAACCCTTGAGAAGGTAGTTGGAGTGTGTTTGTTGGTGAGAAGAGTTGTAAAGAGTTAGTAAACTACGCGGAGTAGTCAGAAAACTCTAGAGGAGAAGTTAGTAAGCTACAGGGGTAGTCTGAAAGCTTGTGTGTGATTGGGTAAGTAAACTACGGAGGTAGTCAGAAAGCTCAAGGTCGGGTTGAGTAAGTAAACTACGTGGAGTAGTCAGAAAACTCAGGGCCGAGTTGAGTAAGTAAACTACGAGGTAGTCAGAAAGCTCACAAGTTGATAGTGAATTTCTCTGAAGAGTCAGGGAGAGTGGACGTAGGAGCTTGAGTCTCTGAACTACTATAATTGTTGTGTTCTTTATTGCTTTCCTTATCTGTGCTTATCTGTTGCATTGTCTTGATTTTGAAAGCATACTTTTCCGATATTGATTGGAATCAATCTTTGAAGTTGCATAAGTGAATCACAGCCTAATCACTATTTCATAAAGGGAAGGTTTTTCAAGCAAAGCTTAAAACGAGTATAAACTAAGGGCCAACCATTCTGCACAACTGAGTAGCTAGAACAGATAGTTACCAAACTGAACGTACTCTTCCGAGGGTTCATAAGTTAGTTATCGATCCAAGCAACTCGGGATCTCTCGACACTCGAGGACTTCGGTTGGGATTATCGAGGTTTTCGGAAAGCGCTTCGGGATCACTGTCTCTGTAGACTTTGACTCAGAGCGATCTCGTGCTTCTCGAACCTAATCTTCGAGGATTATCGACTCAAAAGTGACCTCAAGAAGAAAAATTTTTAAAACACTTGAACACGTGTATTCCCCCCCCATACACGTGTAAGACTCGTTTTTGCACGGGACCAACACAATTACATGCAACTTCCGATTGGATTGATTCCAACCGAAATATCGGTGAAAATATGCTTTCAAACTCGGTGATGCTTGAGTTAAATGCGGATAAAAAAAGCAATAAACAACACAACAATTATAGTGGTTCGAGACTCAAGCTCCTCGCCCACTCTCTACGATCCTCGAGAAATTCACTAATCACTTATGAGTTTTACGACTACCTCGCGTAGTTTACTTACTCAACTTCTACCTGAGCTTTCGACTACTCCCGTAGTTTACTTACTCAACCCGACCTTGAGGCTTTTCGACTACCTCCGTAGTTTACTTACTCAAACACAAACAAGCTTTCGGACTACCTCAGAGCTTACTAACTTCTCCTCTAGAGTTTTCTGACTACTCCGCGTAGTTTACTAACTCTTTACAACTCTTCTTACCAACAAACACACTCCAACTACCTTCACAAGGGTTTGGGGTTTCTCGGTTGGTTTCCAACTAGGATGAGATATCCTTTACAATGAAGCACAATGCAAAGGGTTAGGATATCTCGACTAAGCTTCGGATATGTATTATCAAGCTAGGCTTAGTTTAGTGAGCTCTCTTCAATATAGAAGCACTTAGGAAATTCTAAGTTTTTCGAGTGCTTTAACTTTTGCGATAATAAGTTTGAGCTCTTGAGTTGCGTATAAATTTCCCGTAACCTTACAATGTAGAGGGTCACCAGTATTTATAGGCATACACCAAGGTCACTCTTTAAAACTATCCGTTGGAGAGATAGCTTCGTGAGTTTCCTCTTATGGTGTGTGAGGAATGGCTATATTTAGGGTTTGAAACTCCCTAACACGTTTTAGGCAATAGCCTTTCATGTAGCCGGTCTTCACTTTTTGCAGTCTGGAACTTTTGTACATCTGACATCTTTTTCGACGAATGTCACGTCACCGTCGATTAGGTCATAATTATGGTACGATGTTGTCTTCCTCTTTTTGACTTTTGTCTCCAATTAAAGGTAGACACCTTCAACGGCTCTTTTGGTTACAAACTCTGAGTTGATATAACCTTAACAACACTTTGTCTTAGTTTCTTTTGTCTGCATGGGAATGTCTTGGGCAATATCTATTTTCTAAGGAATCGCGATCTTCTCAGTATTGCATCCTTCGGATAGATATATTTTCGATTGCCTCGGAACATTCGGTGTTTATCTTGAGCATTGATGCGTTCTTCGAGTCTTGATGAATTATTGTGCCTTGAAGATTCTTGATCTCAATCTTCGGGTCTTGATCTTGCGTCTTGAGTCTTCGAAGTCTTTAGCGATATCTGATCGATATATCGAGTCCTCATCTTTCGAGTCTTGATTCCTCGGTTTCATATCGAGTCTTGAAGATCTCGGTTTCTCATCGAGTCTTGATTCTCGTTTTTCTCGAGTCTTTAGAAACTTCGATTTCACATCGAAACTTCCGGTTTCTTGAACATATCTTGAGTTCTTGAGTCTTTAACCTATCCCCGATCTATATCTGCCGACTATACATTTTGCAGATAACATCCTGAATACTCTAAAACTGAATCCTGACTCAACTATCAAGATCATTCTGAACATGTCATACTGAGGGGTTTTGGGATCTTAATCAAAATCATATATCTTTTATTTAAATTCATCTCCCAATAGGTGTACTTTTGGTTACAAGGGACTGTTAATTTAATCTTCTGAGATCATGTATCACTAAATTAACTACAATGTAACACGTACTATTTATTGAACAGTTATGCAGTAAATATATGTAACATTCAATGATATTTAAAGCATCAGTGAAACAATTTATTTCAGTAAATAAGTCCGAAATTCAGTTTTGATTATACAAAGTAAAAGCATACTTTCCAGTATAATCTCAACAGTGTGCACAGTTAATTGTATAGAGATTATTCGACAACGTTCCATGACAGATAAATTTATCATAAAGAGAAATGGTAACAACTTTATTAAAAGTAACCGAATATCCATCAAGGTGAAGTTTTAGAAACTGAAATTAAATTCTTTCTAAAATTCGGAACGTAAAGAGCATCTCTTAAAATTAAAACTCTGTCTTCAAAAGACAGGTGCACTTCTCCCGCTGCTTCAGCTGCCACTCTTGTAGCATTGCCCAGTGTGATGAGGATCTCACTCTCACTAAGTTGTCGGGTCCGCTTGAACCCCTGTAAAGTGAAACAAACATGATCAGTGGATCCCGTATCCACCACCCATAAATGGGAGGCATACGCCGCTAAGCAAGTTTCAACAACTAGTGTGTGAGAATTACCTTTCTTTCCATTCCTTTTGGGATTGGAACAGGCTGACCTCGAGCGTCCTACTCCGCCTCTTTCCAAAACTTTCCTCATGCTTGATTCCATGCTCTTATTTGATGTTGAGTCTGCTTGGTTCAACTTTCTTCTCTTTTCATCATCCTTATCACCACTTGACCTAGGATGAAAAGAAGATTTATGTTTTCCCAAGTTCTTTTCCTCGCGCTCCCTTTCCCTTTCAACCAAAGTGAGAGCATTTACAAGATCATCCACTGTAAAATCTAGATCTTCCAATAGATACTCAAGATAATGGTGATTATAGCTCTTTGGTAAGGATTGGAGAATGAAATCAATCTTAGTCTTGAAATCACATTTTTCGCCGAGGATCTCAAGCTCCTCAAATAGCACCATAACCCTAAGAACGTGTTGCGCTGCAGTCGTCCCTTTTTCCATTTTTAATTCAGCAATTTCTTGCTTCACACTTTGGATTGCCATATGGGTCTGATGTGCGAACATCGCTTCGAGATTCTGTAAGATGTCTGCAGCTGACTCATATTCTTGATGAAGGTGTTTCAACGCATCTGACAGATGTGCCAGAATTGTATCCTTCATCAATTCCTTTGCCAGCTCCCATTCACCATATAGCATCTCGTCCCATATACCGGCGTCCTTAGCTGGTTTTTCGGGTTTTGGTGTATCAAGTACCCATTTGGAAGGTGATGCGGCTAGGACAGGTTTTAGTTTGTATATCCAATCAAAATAGTTTTCACCAGTAAGTAAATTGTCTTTAAGTATATTGAACAGTGGATTAAAAGGTTGCGACATGATGAACTGAAATAAATAATAATATGCATAAGCACAAATATATCACAAAATTCGATCACATGTTTCATATTAAAATCTCAAAAAAAATATGAACATGCATCAGCCAATATCTCAAAACAGTTTAAATAAGCCACGTGGGGTGGGTCATTATTTAAACACATTCAAGCAGGTTATAAACAAGAACAATTATAAACCTTTAATAACTAGATTAATAGTTGGCTCCCACTTGACCAATATAAAATTGACAGGGACTTCGGGGAAGTTATGCATATCAATTTTATACATAAGCAATAACCATGATTAAATACATAATTATTATTTCGCTTTGAACGAGCCTCGTGGGAGGATCATCGTCGCCACTAGTAATAATCCACAATCATCCATTTGGAATTTATTGATGTGAAAGCTATCTTTTGACCGTCCCGTGGGGTGAATTTCTCCAAAAGAATTCACAAATAAATAAATCATGGAGGTCAAAATTAATTCAATTTTATTATCCGGAATAAAATTGTCAATTAATTGTTTAAGCATACTTAGTAATTTTCGAAAGTGAGATTTTTTCAAAAACATTTTCTCATGCATCGCAAATTTAAACACAATTAAATAAGCATAAAATAATGCATAAACATCAAAACAAAAAAATAAACATATTGGGCACATTTATCCAATTGTCATGGTTAATTTTTGTCATGTCTTGATCTTGAGAAATCATCTTCATAGCCTTCATCGTTCGTCTCGAAAAGCTCCCACTTGACCGTCTTAAAAAGGCCTTGTCAAAGCCATGTCATCGACCATTTCATGGTCGGGTGCCCGCCTAGCACTCCCGGCCGTGTCGAAATTAGTCCGTCCCGTCTGTGTGAACCCTAAGCGCCCGCCCGCGTTACTGGAAGGGCATGTCACGTTAAATCGACCCTCGGAGGATCTCGGCGGCGCCGTGCATTCCAGCCCAGCGCCAGCCGCCCTTAGCAGCGATCGCCCATGCCGATCCGCCTCGCGTGCCGCCTCTCGCTTTGCATCCGTGGCGTGCCTCCAGCGTCTGCCCACGCGATCACGCCTGATCTTTGCTGCGGCGCTTCGTGTCTGATCGGCCCGCAATCATGGCGCCCCGCCGTTTGGATCCATTCATCGTCTTCGTCTTGGCTCACGATCCGGTTTCAATTTATTTACATAAATAAATAAACCTAGATCTAGACTAGTCTATTACATTGATCAAATCAAACAAATCCTAATCTACTCGTGGATTTTCTCATGAGGCAAAACGAATTCGAACGAATCGAATTAAAAACCACAATTTATATGCATGCATAAATAAACACATTAAATTCCATGACAATTGGATACCTGCAAAAAATATCTAGCAATTCTACTATCAAATTTCAAATTTAATGAAAACGAATTAAATTACAATTTAAATTCAGAGCCCGAAACTGAGGCTCTGATACCAGTGTTGGGGAATTATTTGCACGGATCTATTCGGGATGAATATTTAAATATAAATTTAATTCTAACAATTATTACTGGCATGAATTAATCCTATATTAATTCAAATGATAATTCAACAACAAATCATGCATATAAACAGTTCACATAAATCCTATGCATGCGGAATTGCTACGGGTTTACGTGAACTAACCTCTTGTAGTGGCAATGGTCTCGTTGATAAGAACACACCAAAAAGTCTTACCAAGTATTCCCTAGTCCTTGCTCGTCAATCCGGTGGAAGGAAACTCGCGAACAATTAACGAAAGGAAAAATAAAATTTGTTGCACCACCTTTGTGGATTTACTAATTTTTCCAGCACATGGAATTGTACTTGGGAATGAAACACTCATCCCCTATTTATAGAGGTGTAGTGGCCGATTTTTTGCATATGGAAAGGGGGGAAATCTTTTCTTGATCTCCAATAAAATCTTGAATATATTTCCTATATTCTTTTCTCCATAATTAAAATATTCCATAAAAATCCCACTCTCTCTTGTTATGGGAATTTTCGAAAAAGATGATCAAGATTCCAAGATTTGGATCTTCTTGAATTTATGAGATATGCTTGTATTCCAAGAATACATATCTTCCATAATATCTTTTCAAGAAAATCTTTATTTTCCTTCTTTTTCTTAAATTTCGAAATTTCTAATATAAATAACCAAGTGGGAGATTTCTTGAATTTAATGAGATAATCTTGTATTCCAAGAATACATATCTTCATTCCATAATAAAATTCAAAGAAAATCTTTCTCCCCTTTTATTCATATTTTTCGAAAAATGAGAAAAAATAAGCAACAAAATTTATTTTATTTTTAAACACCTTTTTCAGTTATTGGACTTTATGTTGGGCTACTTGAGGGGCCTTTAGGAGAATTAAGATTGAACCTTCCAATGGATCTTGAATTATCAATATTGAGCCACAATATTATTCAAGCCCATAAATATTAATTAATCCCACTACATAATTAATATTGCACTATCCATCTTAACCCATATTATAGTCAATATGGCTCCCGGTTATTATTTCCCGTGTTTAAGATTATCTAGCCCATTAATTAATTCAAGCCACTGAAATAGCTTTCCATTAATTAATATCTTTTTTTCCTTGGTTAAGGAACGGTTCAACATTATTATCCATACCGGAAACTAGTTCCACTTGCAAGATTTGGTATGATAAAACTTATGAACCTCCCAAGGGTGCAAATCGAACAAGCGTACTTGCACACGATTCTCCGTATTAAATCTTAGCAATCGTATGTGACCAATAATATTGTCCAAGATATAAAGTATTGAATCTCGTTGATTCTCTACCCGTAATAAGTCAAAGCAATAATTACCAACCACACGCGATCCTATTTAAGGGACGATGATTAAGAAATAATGAACCACTGAGGTCTAATTCTTCCTTGTTCAGTTCTGAAGAATTTGTCCTCCTGTAGGTCCTCTTCAGTGCATCAGTCATGCACTAGTGTAATCTCTTGGTCAAGACAAACCAATTTGAGCCTTACACTTCAACCTTTCACGATGGATTGTTCATTTCCATCTAGGTCGTGAATGATGTACTTTTGGTTACAAGGGACTGTTAATTTAATCTTATGTGATCTGGTATCACTAAATTAACTACAATGTAACGCGTACTATTTATTGAACAATTATGCAGTAAATATATGTAACATTCGATGATATTTAAAGCATCAGTGATAAACAATTTATTTCAGTAAATAAGTCCGAAATTTAGTTTTGATTATACAAAGTAAAAGCATACTTTCCAGTATAATCCCAACAAAATCATCACACAAGCATATTATCAAACACCTTGAGTTCATCAATTGTTCATATCTAAATTAGCATAAAAAATCAAGTCAATCCACACAATACATATTCATCTCTAACAAGTTGTTCATCTCTAACACTGACAACAATTAATCCAAGCCACACAATATATATATAAACAATTAACAATATATAAACCAAGCATCAATTGTTCATCTCTAACACTAATAACATTAATCCTAACAAATTAACACTAATTTATGCTTAAATCCTCACACAAGCATATTATCAAACACCTTGAGTGCATCAAACACCAATATATATATATATATATATATATATATATACATAAACCAATATACATACACCAATACATACAACATGCTATATACATCAATATACATATATACACCAATATTATACATGATATACATACACTAATATATACATACAACATGATATATATATATACACCAATACATAAAAAAAAATTACCTATATGTGGAGGAGCTAGGGCGACGGTGGCGGCGGTATGTAGAGGGAAGAGGAGGGCGACGGTGCGCGTGTTCGATTTAGGGGAGTTCGATTAATTGGGGGAGAGGGAGGCGACATCGGCGCGCGGGCGATTTGGGGGGGGAGACGAATGTGGAAGACGAAATATCGAATTTGGGGGAGATTTGCGCTTCTAGAACGCGTATTTGGGTATTTGACCGGAACTGACCTCTTGGACAGCGGTTTTGAACCGCTGTCCAAGTGTTTACTTGGACAACGGTTCATAACCGCTTTCCAAGTGAGTTTGCACAGCGGTTTTCAACCGCTTTCCAAGTGTTTACTTGGACAGAGGTTTTAAACCGATGTCTATTTCTTTTTTTTTTAATAAAACCGCTCTCCAAGCTATATCTTGGAGAGCTGTTTGAAAAAAGGGTTGTCCAAGTGCAGTTGTGCAAGCTTAAATGTGTAGTAGTGTTTGCTCATAGGATGAGTTAGTGTTTGATTTCGAGGTCACCTTTGTTCGTGTCATTTCTATGCGACCTTGATGCTATTTGCACTCTGATTCACTAATACACATTTGGGCTTGGACAGCTGTGAAAAATGACCTTGGAGAGCGGTTATAACCGCTCTCCAAGCATCAGTTGTCCAAGCTTGGACACCGATAAAAAACCGTTGTCCAAGAAAAGACTTGGACAGCGGTTTCCAACCGCTTTGCAAGTTTTAGCTTGGACAGCGGTTGATAACCCATTATCCAAGCCAATAAAATTACAAGTGCTTTCCCCTTACTCTGAGCTCTCTTAATAGATGACATGGTGACTATATTCAAAAGCGCTTCTCCCCTGAGTCGCTAGTGGTGGTGGGAGCATCGAGTGTCACACTCTCTCAAGTCATCATATGCACCATGATCATATCGCCATGATCTCCTTCGTAATCTCCATCATCTAGGGATATGGCAAACGAGACATGATCCTAAAAGCGGAAGAAACAACATTTAATAAACAAAAACAAACAATATTCACAACTTTGATGTTTCATGTATTAACAACATTTTTATGTTGCATAGTCGAGATTGGTCAACGGATGTTTCATCTCTTATGATCGACTTGGACCAAAATATCGAAACATTGAAAGTTATATGACTATTTTTAAATCGTGAAAATCAACAGATGTAAATCAAAATCTGAGTAACTCACATGACAAAAAAAACTATATTCCTAAATTATATGTGGTACATATTCTTTTGATGGCCTCACTTCTTACTTAACTGCTTTTGTGATATTTCGTGTTCGATTTTCTCAACAATGTAACTTTGTGATGCCTAATATGCTCCATAAATCCAGGACTAATATCACTATATAGTGATTTCAATTCTGATTTCGGTTATTATTAGACCTCGTTTTTCACTTTCCAAAATTCAATTCCAATGAGTTGGTGCCAATATTAGAGAAGAGATGTATATATGTCATGGATGCATAATTGGCACCACAATTTCCACACTACAAATGAATCAGATATCTTTGCTCTAGAAGCCTCTTTCAGACGCGTTTTATGATTTTTTCCTAATGATCTAAGCACCTCTCTCTCGCACAAATTCTAACGCAAAATTACAAACAAAAGGTCAATAATAAGTAGTTACTACTCGGATCGTAACATAGTATACCGTAAAACCATCAATCAAGATTCTATAGCTAAATATGATTCTTTGTTAGAGCAATCCCTAAGACTATCACTGTTAGAGCAATCCCTAAATATGATTCACTGTTAGAGCAATCCCTAAGTGTTACATTATCTTAATATGATTCACTGTTAGAGCAATCCCTCCGTAAACAAAAACATTAAGATAAGACTACCTTGCAGGGCATCTCTATAGCTAATTACATCAAAATAAACTTGCAAAGCTTATACTCAGTAACAGAGCTTATCACAGATATAAAAAATACCTATATATATATGGAGGAGGAAGGTGACGACGACGGCGGCGGTAGGGGAGGATGGCGACGGCGGGGGCGGTAGGGGAGGGCAGTGGCGGCGGTAGGAGAGGGAGGGAGGAGGGCGCTCGACGATTTGGGGGAGAGGGAGAAGCTAGCTAGGTCATGGCGGACGGCGATTTGTTGGTTGGAGAAACCCATTTACGGCAATTTGGTCTTCGGTTTTTGCGGTGATTTGGGGGGAGAGGAATAATTGGAGAGAAAGAAATGATGGGATCTGAGCTAGGTCTTTGGTTCTGGACATATATATTTGATATATAAAAAAAAAAAAAAAATGTTATTAATTGTCAGTTGTTCTTGGGTGGTTATTAACCGTTTTTAAGCATTTTTTTTCTTAGGCGGTGATTTACTAAGTGATCTTAGACAAATGGTTTCAAAACCGGTTTTTTTTTTTTTTTTTAATAAAACCTTTCCAAGTTCGTGAACTTGGAGATCTGTTTGAAAAAAGGGTTGTCCAAGTGCAGCTGTGTAAGCTCAAATGTGTAGTAGTGATTGTTTTACTTTTGTACGACCTTGATGCCATTGGCACTTTGATCGTCTTAGCTTTTCTTTTTAAGTTATTGTTCGTAGACTGCTGTTGTCGCGCCTGATTGAAGTAGAAAATTGTCATTTGGAGAAACTTGTCATTTCTTAAAAATAGCAGTTGTATAACTATAAAGTATTAATTGTATTTTCTTAGTGTATTATGTTCTTTATTTTTGTTTACTTCCGTCTAAACTGTAAGCAATCGTTGGTTCTCCTTTAAACCAACAAAAGATTCTGTAAAATATCCATGCATGCTTTTTCTATTCCTTTTTAATGCCGAATTCTTCCAATAAAAAATTATTAACACTTGAGTGCATCAATTGTACAGTGTAATCAGTATATAACTAATATTTTTCAATGCAAATAATTGATATTATTATATAAAAACAACTAACACTGATCAACTAATTATCATTTAAAAATATATTAGAGTGGTAATCTCCTTAAAAGGACAAATATTAGTAAAAAAATGGACGTCTTACATGAATTGCTTATCAAATTTATCTGGTTTCATATACATAATGCATGCTTATACGAAAAAACAGACAGTACATGGTTGTTAACAAATGGCAATTCCATGTAAAATATTACACGCGGCATTACTGTACAACTGGTTCCATCTGTATTTTCAAATCATTAACACCAACCAATGTACAACTATGGCATCTTGGGTAAATCAAGTTTACCATACAACTATCACTTTATGGTGGAACAATGAATACTTTTTATTAAAACTATTACTATCAATAAGTAAACTTTATGAAACAACAAATACTGTTTGAAAATACACAAACGAATTGCACTGTAAAACTTGTTTAAATAAGCCATAAATAACTCTTTTATCGACCTAAGCTATAACAACTTAGCGAGTTCATCGACTCTCAAATTCCCCTGTGGAACGACGTTGAGAAAATCTCCTTTAATATCTTCCATTTTCTGGCTTCTGCGACGACTATTTCTTTCATCTCTCCCATGAGAAACAATATCTGTCCCTGTAACCACTGAAGCTTCCTTCACACCCAAATCTGAACCATCACAATCGTTTTCTTTGCCTTTCTCAACTCCTAACTTCTTGAGTCTGTGATGACGGAAAACGGGCCCTTTTGTAGCAGTCTTACCAGAAGCAACAGCCTTCTTAAAAACAATGTCACCATCTAAGCTCTCATCATCTAACACAACCGCCATCCCGTTTTCAACTGCTTCTTTCCTAAGTTGCATTATTCCCTCCGTGCAAACCTCATTTAAGCTCATCTGCTCAGTGTTCTCCAGTGTGATTTGTGATTCCACTAAACCATCCAACATTGCGTCACTTTCAACTGTTCGACTGAGTTCTTCTGGCAGATTATCACTAGAAACAGAAGACACCAAAGATTCATCTATAATCTTCTCTGTAGTAGCTTCATGAGAAGCCATAAATGAGGAAGCAGATTCACTAGATGCAATATCCTCTGCCCCGAATACAGTTGATAAACTAGTTTTTGGGGATTCCTGATTGACATTAGAAGAGGATATGGTTGATGAAGTCAATATACTAACTTGTGGGAATTCCTCGTTGGCATTAGCTGAGGATAAGTTTGATTCGAGATCATCGAATGTTGCCTCTAAGATGCTCAAGGTTGGAACACTTGAAGATGGCGCTGCTGATAGTTCTGAAGCTACACAATCAGTTCTATCTACTTGTGATCCATCCAAACTCACATTAGGTTGGATTGAGGATTTCCAGTCTCGTCCTCTCCATATGAGTATGTGTTCAAATTCAAACGATAATAGTACACAGGGAACAAGGTCCTGCAAATAAAAAATCAGGGGATCAACATAAAAGCTTACAAACCGTCATTTTTTAGTGTTTCACATAAATTAAGAAAATCAGTTAACACCTATAATTATTTGTATATAATGACTAATACACCCTTTTACATATTATCAATTAACCATTGACGTTCATGTGTCACAAACAATAAGAAAAGTGTAACACTGGAAAAAAATTAATTTCCCTTCGAAAACTAAATGCAGCAGATATTTTGGAACATTTTTTTCTGTAAAACGACAGTCATTGGAAACGAGGGAGTACTTATTTTCTATGAATCCCATATCTGGTTCATCGTATCTGCCAATCCAAACGCTACCTACATGTCTATTGGTTGCACATGATACATACCCTGAGTTTGCCACCTATTTTCTTGTAGTCGCTTGGATTCAAACCTTGACAGTTTATTCGTACTAGTTCACAGGCTTCGAATGCTTCTCTCACATTTTTTACGAGGTCACAATAAACACCATTCTTAGCTGCAAACACAAGTATACACAAATGATATATTAGCAGGAAATCAGTGCACATCTGTACAAATATCCATTTTCATTATTCACAATTCACAGGAAAAATTAGTAAATACATTTGCAAACCAAGCTTTTGTATTGGAATTAGATCACATCCCTTTTTCCGCATATCATTTGCTTCTTCTAAAGTCAAACCCTCGGGAACCTTTCGAATCAGCCTTGGGTACATTGGGGTGATAGGTTTCCACAACATGAGAGGGAAGCGAGGTCGAGATTTATAGTTGTAGTTTCTCCCACGAAAGAGGTATATGACACCACCCCTATTGAATATGATTTTACCTCCAGTTTTTTCCTGCTTGTTGCAAATTTAATGTCAATATTATCTCAGAACAGTAGCTATGAGTGTAGAATACATGCCATAAGTTTTTAAATTGATTCACTAACTTCCTATCAATAGGTCTTTTTCCATTCCCACTTTTTCTCCACATCAAAGTAGGGTATTTCAGTTAACAGAAAGCATGAATCACAAGCTCTCATAGTTCACTTCAAACCCCATATTTTTTCAACTTTCAAAGTATAATCTGAATTGTAAATTACAGTGGTCTATAAACTAAACTTTTGCATTAGTTGAAAAATAAAAGCACTCTTGGATACTAATATTAATATAGCAATAATCACTTTGGACTTGTAACATTCAACAGCGTTTTTCAAGAAAATCCAAGGAATAACTTTGTTGAAGGTCTAGAGGAAGTCAAAAGATAGTCATCTTTCCTATGTTGTTCTGCATCAGTATAACTTATATGTCCTCATAAGAAAGCTTTCTGATTTTTCAGTATACTGAACAAAGGTTTTAGCAAGATTCTTCAGAAAATTCCTTCAATAATTGGTTCAGATAGATATGTGGAGTATAGACCTCAATCGCGGAAGGTATTATTTATCTATACACCCTAAGGCCTAAGGAGACTAAGTCTGCATATCTTTAATCATCCAGAGGAGTCACGCAACCAAAAGGCAAAAGTGAAATCTAAGTGATGAATCAAACTGATTACAATAAGTAACAACAATCCAACGAAAATCTGTATTAGGTATTTCATTCTAGAGAAAAATCAAACAATTACTTGTTCCAACAAGTAATTGCTCAACTCCTCAGGTAATTTAAATGGAATATAGGACAAGAAAGCACCCTTCCAAGAATCATGTTTTCAAAATAACACATTACTGAAATATCTATCGATTAGTTGCTTGTTGTTTATTCCAAAAAAAAACAAACATGAATGTCTCAAGGGCAGTCTAATCCATTTGGCAGAGTAGTTCATTACCAGCGCACCTATATTAGTACATTAGTTACATTTTGCTGCCAAAACTCATTTTAGACTAAGACAGCCATATCCTTTTTTTCCACTAAAACAAGCCCCTAATCTATTTTCAAGAAATAAGGGTATGGTTATTTTGGGTTTTAAGTGACTTTTAAAAACCGATTTCTAAAACCCAGGGGTTTTTTAAAGTTTGGGGGATTTTAAAATTCATGTTTGTTTTGGGTTTTTGAGTAGGGTACGATTTAACTTTATGTATTATTATATTATTTATTGTGTGTGATTGTAAATATAATAGTTAAAAGGTTTTATAGGTTATGTGTAGGGGTGTAGGATTAGGTTTTTTAAAACCAGATTTTTGAAACCCAAACTAGAACGGGTTTTAAACTTCAAAACCCAAACCCAGGTTTTTAAATCCCAAAACAAACATACCCTAAATTTGTCTGTTTCGTAAGAAAGCCTGGGAAGGGTTCTATATCTATGAACTGATTTTACATAATTCCTTGAAATACTATTTTATTACCTATGGTTTAAAAAAATCTAATCCAGAAGCAAAACTGAAAAGGAAATTTAATAAAGAAAATAGGTGTCGAGTCCAATTCTTAATAATGCATGAGAGCCATATAGCCCCTCGGTTCAAAGCATAAGGGAAGCTGGGAGCTTCCTCCTCATAGAAGAGCTGCAGATCATACTACACATGAAGGTCTTTCGAGAAATAGTCTATAATATAACAAATCCACTTTGAAAAGTTAAAATTACAAGGATTCATCTGAAAAGGCAATATAACACTTGATAAGTTGTACAATAAAATTTTAAAAGAAAAACTATGGGCCATCTTCACAGTGCTTGATTGCAGAACAAAACCCGTAACAGTTTGCCATGATTAATGACAAACCAAAAAGATAACTTAATACAAAACATAACGATCAAGCATACGTGCTCATGACGAGGCAAGTAAACCACAATATTTTTTCTTGACTGAAAGTAATTCTTACCAAATTAATTATAATTTTTTTTAGTTTTCATTAGTATACTAGAAAATGTCTTAATAAAATATCTAAAAAGTTAAAAATCAATATCTTATTTTGGAGAAGCACAAGAAAAACATACCAACCTCCAATTGTTTGCATACATTGTCCATATCTACAGTGCAAACACGCTTGCATTTTATTTTGCATACCCTTCTTCGCTTCCAAAGAGCGTGTATATTGTCCAACATGTTGTGTGTTAGGCCATCCCTTCCTGAAGCGGAATGATAGAATGGTTACAAAAACAGTAACAAGGAAGCATTCTCAAATTAATATTTTGCAAGTTCTCAAGACTCCGAATTCATGGAAAACAGGGAATGTGAAATCAGAACTCACACTGCACAATATAAAACCATATATAAAAATTCAGGTTAACTGCACAAAGCACCAAACTAAAAATCCCCATAAGCTGAACTCACATAACAACTCAAGTGAAATGAAGTCCAAAAGCTAAAATCAATCCTCTTGAGCCAAAAAATACTTTCATAATGGCAATCAATAAGAAGCAGCTAAAGATACACCAAACAACCAACCAGTATCAGCAAATACTACTACAAGTGTACAGTTAAAACATACTGCATTAACCCACAAGCAATTGAACTATACCATCATAAAGGAACACAATAATCACCCAAGATTAAACATATAACCATATTCAATTGCCTGCTGGACTTTTTTGCCCCTCGTATAAGCTCCTCGATTTCCTCCTTACTCAGGGGCTCCCCCATGACTTCCTCCCGAGACGCCACATACTTCGGCCCTGAACCGGGAAGAAACGGCCCCGGCGCCTGAACGGACTTCACGCCCTTCTTATTAACTGGCGGCAGCCTAAAAGAACCAAACTCCGGCAGCTTCTTCTTGCTCGGCGGCAGCGGCTTCCGCCCCAGCCACGGCTCGCCATCGTTTCCGGCCCGAACGCCGACACCAGAGGCTCACGCAATTTCACGGGCTTCGCCTTAGGCGTCTCGGTGTAGCTATACTGAAACAGAAACGGAGCATCCGGCATTTCATACGAAACCCCCATTTCATCTATTCTGAAATTGGGCGATGCAGGGTTAGGGTTTCGAGCTTCAATTTCATCCACGGGAATTTTGGGGGGTTTTGGGAGGGGTTTAAATCCGGGATGGCGGGAAGGGGTTTTGGAGTATTTGGATTTTTTCCAGGGATAGAAGGGGAGGAAGGGGCGGAAGGGGTGCCGGTGGATTTGAAGGTGGTGGGATGGGGAGGGGCGGGATTGAAATTGTGTGCGATGGTGCGAGCAGAGTCGAAGCGTTTATCGAAACGGATTTGGTCCTCGATTTCCTTTTGGGTTGTGTCGCGGCGGATGAATTTTTGGGCGTTGGCGTTGTTCCACCGGGAGAAGCGGATTTCGGTGGCGGGGCGGTGGGGTTGGGGGAGGAGCTACGGCAGCGCGAAGAGTGGGAATTGGGTCCTCACTGCCATGTTTTCCATCCAAGTTACGAGGTCCATAGACTCATTCTACGTGTTTGCAATCCTCAAATCTATAACAACAAAATCTAAGCAGGCAGACATTACTGGAAACCTGTGATTTTTTCTACTACCCGTTTATTATTGCTAAATCCAGAAATAGCTTTTGGACGGTTTGCCAAAATAATTTAGGAGGTGTTTGCAATAAGTTATAAGATTATAGTCAATTACAATTATGTGCAAAAATAATTTTAATTACTTAATTTTTTTTAATAGCTTAAATAAGCTCTTATAACTCATAAGTTATAAGCTAAAAACTTTAAAGATGGTGCTTTTAAGGGGGTGTGCAAATGTATGGTTCTAAATAAGTGATTAAAATTAGTGATTATGGAAAAAGTGATTAATAGTAGAAGTTGATAATGTTTGTAAAAAAAAATTAAAAAAAATTGATAGTGTTTGAAAAAAAAAGTTAAAAGTTTTTAAATAAGACTAATAAGCTACTAAAAGCACCACATTTGGAGCTTCTAGTTTATAGCTTATTAGAACTTATTTAAGCTATTAAAAGAGAAATAAAATTCTTCAAATTGATTATGCACACAATTTTAGGTGATTATAATCACGTATAAGTTTTTGAAAACACCCCCTTAGTAGCTTATTAGTCCTTTTTAACAACTTTTAACTTTTTTTCAAACACTATCAACTTTTCTTTAAATTTTTTTACAAACAATATCAACTTTTTCTATTAACCACTTTTTCCATAATCTCTAATTTTAATCACTTCTTCAAAATCATAAGTTTTTTGCAAACACCCCCTTAAAATTGACAAACTTTTGTATACAATATTGTATGAATTTTAAAATTGTAGTCCCTCCGTCTCATTGTAATTGTCTCATTTCTTTTGGTTGAATAGTTTAAGGAATAGTATTAAAATATTATTTGGTAGATTTTTTTTTTTTTTTTTTTTTTGTGGATAAAATGTAAGGAGTGATATATTAAATGGTGGACCCTTTTACTTTATTGAGGTTAAAAATATAGGGTAGTTGAGTATTATTTTTTCCATTTATGGAATGTGAAAGTTATAGTGGGACGTCTATAAAAGGAAAGTGAGACAATTATAGTGGGACGGAGGGAGTACAATACATTCATACCCGCATGTCCTTACCATCTTATTAATTTGATTGAAAAATCGGTGATCATTTACGGATGGAATCGGGTAAAACGAGTTTTTCCAGAAAATTTGCACTAAAGGTAAAACATAAAAACTCACTCACAGGTCTTTGTTACTTATAAGGGCAAACATGCATTACTGGTTAGTACAAATAAGTTTATTATAAGGACAAGTATTGTTGAAATATAGAGGCACGTAAACACGTAATACATGCGCAGCGAAAATAAACAGTTCACCAACAACGAACAATTAATTGCATAATTTGATTACGTTAAACATGAAGAGAATCCTTACAGTAATTCGTAGACAGATTTCTCAACTATGGTATCCACGTAATCCCCGTTCACAGACTTGCACAGATTCGTCAGCGTTGAATCCCGAGATGAATTTGCTAGAAAAATTCTAACTCTATATTTTATGAAGAAAATAGGTTTTCTTTTGTGTTTAATGAATCCATAGGATGTCATATATATAGGAGAAGCCCAACTTAAAGATTAAGCAATCTTTATTAGGAAGATTATTTCCTAATCTTACAAATCATATCTCCAAGATATGATTTCCCTAAATATAATTTCCTACAATAATATTCCATATATTATTTGGGATTTCTATTTAATTAAATATAATTTAATTAAAAAGTAATAATAATTAATATTAAATTAATATATTATTAATTAATTTTAAATAAATTAAATATTAAATCCAATTTAATATTTAATCAACCAACTATAATCCATAAAAGGGAATTACTTGTTGTGTGACCCATATGCCCTCATATATCGAGCGATTAGTCAAACTAACTGTCTTAATTAAACCCTAAACAATAAATCAGACACTCTCAATATATGAGGTGAGTTGCGAGAAAAGTGCAACTACCTGTCTACCTGTAACTGAAACATGGACTATTGCGATATCTTCCTTTCATTCACGAATACTCTATTAGTCTTGAACATGTTGAAGTGTCTATTCAAATAACTTAATCACATTATCTCTAATCACTAATTGATCATGTGTTGGTCCCGGTGCTAACGAGTCTCACACGTGTATGGGGGGGAATACACGTGTTCAGTGATTTTTAAAACTTTTCTTTTCATCGAGGTCGGATGGGTGAGGAGTTATCCCGATGATTTGGCCCCGAGAAGCCTGATTGCTTCGAGTCAAAGTCTCATCGAGACAATGATCCTGAGCTGCTTTCAGAAGCTTCAGATTAGCCCAACTGAGCCTGAGTTTATCAGAGATCCTGAGGCGCTTGGATCAGATAATTATCTTACTGAACCCTTAGTAGAGTTAGTTGGGTTTGGTAACTATCATTCTAAATTTACTCAAGTAAAAGCGGAATGGTTGGTCTAAGTTTATACTGCTTTTAGCTTTCTTTGAAAATCTTCCTTTCAATAAAGCGATTGATTAAGGTTGTGATCAATTGATGCAAGTTCAGTGGATTGGTTCCAACTGAATATTCAGTGAATTATGTTTTCAATGAAAAACATGCAACATATAATAATGCAGTACAGAAAGCAAAATAACACAGCAATTATAGTGGTTCAGAGACTCAATCTCCTACGTCCACTCTCTCTGACCTTCAGAGAAATTCCTTAACCACTTCCTAAAGCTTTTCGGCTAACTCACCGTAGCTTACTCACTTTTCTACCTTGAGTTTTTCGGTTGACTTTGCAGTTTTACTAACTCAAACACACACAAGTGTTCGACTACCACAAGTAGTTTACTAACTTCTTCTCAGAGTTTTCGGCTAACTCATCGTAGCTTACTAACTCTTTACAACTCCAACTCACCAACAAAACACACACAAACTACCTCAACAAAGGGTTTGGGTTTCTGGTTGGTTTCCAACTTGGATGAGATATCCTTTACAATAAGTACAATGTAAAGGTTAGGATATCTCTACTAAGCTTTGGATATTTCTTATCAATCTAGGCTTAGTGAATGAGCTCTCTCCAATGTGAAACACTTGGGAAATTCTAGGTTTTTCGAGTGCTTCAATTTGCAATAATCTGAATGAGCTCTTGAGTTGCTTTTGAAATTTCCGTAACCTCTCAATGTAAAGGGTCACTAGTATTTATAGTAACTTCACCAAGGTCACTCTTGAAAAACTATCCGTTGGAGGAGATAGCTTCATGAGTTTCCTCTTATGGTGTTTGATGAGCGGCTATATTTAGGGTTTGAATACTCCCCTTGCATGTTTTAGGAAATATGCGGTCATGTAGCCAATCACCAATTTTTTGCGATGCGGAACATAGTACTCTTGACATGATTCGGTGTCTGTCGCTTTTCGATGTCGATGAAATCTGATGTTGTCTTCCTCTCGATTGGTTCTTGTCTTGATAAATGTAGACAAACATAATGGCTCTTTTTGGTCAATCTCTCTGAATGAGATAACCTTAAACAACACTTAGACTTAGTTCTTTTTTTATGCGCATATGAATGTTTTTTGGGCAATATCTACTTTTACGAATATTTGCGTTTTTCTCAATTTTTGTAGTCTTGAGATAGATATTATTGGTGCCTCACGAACATTCGAGGTTATCTTGAGTATTGATATCTTCTTGAGTCTTGATGACTCTTGGGTCTTGATATCTTCGAGTCTTCAAAGAACTCTTTGGGTCTTGATTATCTTTTGAGTCTTGATATCTTCGAGTCTTGATGACATCTTGAGTCTTGATGTCCTCGATGACATACCGAGTCTTGATGTCATCTTGAGTCTTCATTCATCTTGGCAACTTCTTGAGTCTTGATTTTCTTGATTTATCTTGAGTCTTGATTTCTTGAAACTTATTGAGTCTTCGTTTCTTGATTACATCTTGAGTCTTGATTTTTCAAGAACTTACGATCTATATCTCTCGACTATACATGGTGCGGATAACTTTCGAACACTCTATCTTTGAAATCGACTCGATCTATCAAGATTATCTGAACATGTCATACTCAGGGGTTTTGGGATCTTAATCAAAACTTCTTTATTAAATTCATCTCCCAACATCATGTATGTCACACTTAGCCACAAAGTCTAAGTTGACATGCATCGGTCGATGACTTAGATCCAATTATGATGAGAAAATGAGTATTCTCTCTAAATCCACTTTGAGGAATGAATCATATTCTTGGCTCAACTACCACGCACATGCACTTCGTGATGAACCCAATCCAAGCCATATCTACCCATGGAAGGGTGCAAGCGTCGGCCATGATCAAAGTTCATCACTCCACACATGTCGTGCGTATTGACCTCAAGTCAAAGGAGTATCACATCGCTCCCACTAACCGAGACACGCGTAGAAACATATAGTGGAACTACATCAAACGGTTTCTCGGATGGGTATACCAATACCCTCTAAGGAATCTGTGCATCCATCATGAGATACCTAGTATCTCGTAGTAAGTGAGATCTTACTACACTCTCTAAGAGTATGATGCAGATCGCACATCAATCTCAATTGCATCATCAATATCCCATTCTTGATGATCATTGATCGAGGCCATTTGAGAATCATGCTTAAGTCATTTGAGTTCTCACAACCTCAATGACAACAATGACTCATGGGAACACATATAAGAATAAATGCAAACAATCAAACTTAATATTTGAATAGGTGTATTGCCATACATTGATATTAAATGGATAATAATATTAAATCAAACTGAATATCATCTAGTATTATGTCCTTACAATAGATTGTCTCTAGGACACTAACACTAACAATCTCCCACTTGGACTAGAGTCAATCACCTACATGTCTAACCCTGATGGTCCCGGTTCGAAAACCCATTTTGCGCATGCGGAAGCAAACATTTAATTGCGATGCATATAAAAACAGGGGTGAGGGCAGAGTGATTCCAATATTTTTGCGTTTTAAACTCATGTGTGTTGTTTTGCTTATAATCGAATGCGTATGACAAGTAAGAACATAAAGCAGTAAAGAACACACGATTTTATAGTGGTTCGGAGTCCAACTCCTACATCCACTCTTCCCTATCAACAGGGGCACCTACTTAACCAACTGGACTTAGTTTAACGTGTTAGTCCAACACCCAACAGATGTTTACCGAGTTCACACTCAAACGGGACTTATCACCCTCACGGGATTGCCTACCCTCCCTTTCGGGATTGCTAGATGTTTACCGAGTTCTCACTCAACCTACAAACTTAACCGACTCTTGGGTTTTGGTATAAGATTGTTTGGTTTCCAACTAGGTTGAGACTTTCCCTTACATTTGTTTAGCCTCAATGCTAAGGTTGGGAAAATCTCTCTAAGCTTAGGATATGGCATTTGTGCTTAGATCTAGGGTAGAACACTTTTGGATATATGTGTGTATTTCTTGCTCTGTGTTCTATGGTGGAGATGTTAGATGATTTGGCTCTGTAGCTTCAATGGTGTTTTTCACACACTTCCTCGCATTTCCACACCGAATAATGAAGGAAGAACTTGTATTTATAGTGTGGATTTGAATGTTACCGTTGGAAGGAGTCACATTCAAATCCATACTATTCTATAACTTTTTTGACTTTTTTCGGTGGTTGTCTTCCTCTCATTGGTCCACGTCAATTTGAATCTAACTAATTTATATTCTTCGGGATTATCGATCCTCGGCTTCTTCAAACTCGGGCTTCCTTGGACTCGGGATTCTTGATTCGGCGGACTTCTCTTAACGGACCTTATCGATCGGGCATCTTGACACTTTCGCTAATTGAGCGAGTTGACTCGACGACCGGACATCGACCTCGAGTCACAGCCCTTTTCAGTTGCGGATCATCGATGGCGTTCGATTCTCGATGAACATGACTTCAGATGACTTCTCTTCTGATGACTTCTCGCCTGATCTGATATGCAGATTTGGTTTTCGATATCTCGATTCTTCTCGCTTTCCGATCGGCTCACATGATCGGATCGAGATAGCATCAGTCGGATATCGGTTTATCTGCATCGATTAGTACATCGAGGTTAGCATATTAGGTTAGCATATCGGTTTAGCACATCCGATCTCAATCACGTCGATCTTGATCATCCGCTTCATCTTCATATCGATCTCGATCACGTCGATCTCGTCGGTCTTATCCGCTCCTCTTCCGATCCGCAACCTTTTCTTCCGATCTTGAGTCATCGGTCATCCGATCCGGTCTTCGATCAGTGCATTGCGGTCATCGATCTTTTGACCTTCCGATTCTTCCGATTTGGCTTAAGCTTATCTTTTCTTCCGATTTTGCTCAAATTTCATCGGGTTAACCGGAACTCATCTTACTCATCTGATCTCGATCAGTCTCGTATGCAGCCTCGTCTGATCTCGATCATCTACGTCTGATTTCGTGAGTTCCCCCTAAATCTGTTCTCTCGTTCCCCCTCAACTTGTTATTTGTAGATTAGCTTCAAAAACACAAGTTGATAATGTTTTGGCACAATTCATCAAAACTAAAATATCCCAACAAACCCCTAGACCATCAAATGTCTAGTGTGTACATGAACATTCAGTGTTTTGGTGAAAGGATCTGTCAGTTTATCTTATGTGGGAATACGTTCTAATTATATTTCTCCTATCGTTATGATCTTTCGGATCAAATGATAAGCCTGGGTACATGCTTGCTTCTGTTTGTTGATCTATGTTCCTTTGCTTGTGCAATCGCACCAGCGTTGTATCAATACAACTTTATTAGACAACCGGACACTCAGAACTACCCCTAGTTCTCTTAAGAACTATAAAATTCAGACAGCCTCCTTGAGGCTTCTAATATAGCAATGTACTCAGCTTCAGTTGTTGAATTTGTGGTCGACTCTTGCTTGGAACTATTCTAACTGACCGCCCCACCATTGAGAGTGAAGACATAGTCTGACTGTGATTTGTAATCATCATAGTCGGATTGGAAACTTTCATCAGCTTAACCAGTTACTACTAGTTCTGACTGCACACCGTAGACAAGAAAATATTCTTTAGTTCATCTAAGATACTTTAGAATGGTCTTGACAGTAATCCAGTGAGAATCACTCGATTCTGTTGGTATCTACAAGTGGTGCTGACAGCGTAGGCCCCACATCGGGGCTAGTGCAAGTCATGGCATTACATGATTGACCCAATTGCAGATGCATATGGGAAATCATTCATGTGCTTGATATAAGCTTCACTAGAAGGATAAACCTTCTTTGACAACTTTATCCCATGATTTGCTAGCAGAGAGCCTCTCTTATAGTTCTCCATCGCAAAAAACTTCAACACCTTGTGTACATAGGTGGACTGTGAAAGCCTCAACATCCTCTTGGATCTATCCCTATGGATCTTGATCCCTAGGATGTAGCAGACTTCACCAAGACCCTTCATCATGAAGGTCTTTAACAACCAATCTTTAACGGACTGCATTAACGGGATATTGTTTCCCAAAATGAGTATGTCATTGACATACACGATTATAAAAACGATATTCTTCCCATTGCGGTTACGATAAACTCAAGGATCTTCTGAGTTTCTGATGAAGTCAAAAGACTTGATAGCTTTATCAAATCGGATATTTCAAGTCCTAGAAGCTTGCTTTAATCCATAAATGGATCTCTTTAGCTCGCATACAAGATTATAATTTGGTTTAGATATGAAACCTTCCGGTTGATTCATAAACACTTCTTTATCAATGTTTCCATTGAGGAAAGCTGCTTTGACATCCATCTACCAATTCTCATAATCATAATGTGCTGCTATCGCAAGTAAAATTCGAATGGACTTGATCTTTGCAACTGATGAGAAGGTCTCGTCATAGTCAATGCCTTCGCGTTGACTATAACCCTTAACCACCAACCTAGCTTTATAAGTTTGTACGTTTCCATTTGCATCGATCTCTCACTTGAATACCCATTTGCAATGTATGGGTCTAACCCCTTTAGGCAACTCAACCAAGTCCCAGACTTGATCGGTGTATATCGAGTCCATCTCGGATTTCATGGCTTCATGTCACTTCCCTGAATCAATATTTGATATGTTAGTGTTAGTTTCCTAGAGACAATCTATTATAAGGACATAATACTCGATGATATTCAGTTTGATTTAATATTATAGTTCATTTAATATTAATGTATGGCAATACACTTGTTTGAATATTATGTTTGATTGTTTGCATTTATTCGTACAAGTGTTCTCATGAGTCATTGTTGTCATTGAAGTTGTGAGAACTCAGATGACTTAAGCATGATTCTCAAATAGCCCCGATCAAGGATCATCAAGAATGAGATATTGATGATGCAATAGAGATTGGTGTGTGATCTGCATCATACTCTTAGAGAGTGTAGTAAGATCTCACTTACTACGAGATACTAGGTATCTCATGATGGATGCACAAATACCTTAGAGAGTATTGGTATACCCATCCGAGAAACCTTTTGATGTAAGTCCACAATATGTGTCTACGGGTGTCTCAATTAGTGGGAGCAATGCGATACTCCTTTTGACTTGAGGTCAATACGCACGACATGTTTGGAGTGATGAACTTTGACCATGACTGACGCTTGTACCTGTCTATGGGTAGATATGACTTGGATTGAGTTCATTACGAAGTGCATGTGCGTGGTAGTTGAGCCAAGAATATGATTCATTCCTCAATGTATACCATAGTTGAGGAATCCGTGTACGAATTGCTGTAAGAATTCTGTTTACGTTTACTCGTATTAATTATGCAATTAATTGTTCGTTGTTGGTGAACTGTTTATTTCCGCTGCGCATGTATTACATGTTTACGTGTCTCTAAATTCGAACAGTGGTATGCACTTGATTTAATTGTGTAATTGACAAGGAGCTTGGCTCAGTTTTATGATTGTGAAATATAGGTTTTCGTGGGTAGTTTGAATTTCATAATTATATATGCTCAAATTCATACCTGTTTTTAGAATCTTATTTAATTCTATAACACACATGATTGGATCTGTGTGTTCGGGCCGCCTCTTTTGACTTAATTAAAAAGGGAATTCAATTAGATAAACTATTGAGATCTGATTTGTTTGTATTTGTTAATGTAATTAATGAAATAAAACAAATATGTCGCCTTCAACTTCTCAAAGGTATGATGGTTTTGTTAATTGGGATTAATCAAAGTCGGCCGTCTCTTTTAAAATCAAAACCTTTGATAGGAGTTATAATCTGGGATTTTGTTTTAAAAGGTTGATATACCTGATACGCCTAATTTTGGCTTTGGCGGCCGCATAACACTGCAGAAATTGCCGCCTCTGACCTTTGGTGATTCAGGTCTCGCTGGGCGAGATGAATAAACTCATGGCCGCACGATCACGACAACCCTTGACCCGATGGCGCCGCATGGCGCTCAAGACGACGGCAGTTCTCGCGCCTCGCGATGGCGGTGGTGTTCCGTTGGTCTTCGCTCAAGACGGCGATGCTTCATGAAGGCCGTGATCTATGATGACGGCTTCGGAGCGTCGCTCGGGGCAGATTGACGGGCCTCTGGTGCGAGCCGCATGAAGGCGCCTGGATGCTTGACTCAAACGCGCTTGTGTGCCTTGTTCTGTGAAGTCGCCATCAATGGCTCAAGGGCCTGGAATGAGAATTGGATTCTCACCAGGCCCTTCCATGCAAATATTAGATCATTGCAATCAAGCCCCCACAGATTTAATTTAAAAAAAAATTATTTATTTTCTTAAGTCCATGTTTGGCTGGAAGGATTTTATTAAATCTGGAAAAAAAATTTAAATTCAGAAAATTGATAAGGCCACGTTTGGCTGATTTTAATTCTGAAAATGAATAAGGGCTTGTTTGGTTAGACCAAATTCATGAAAATTTGATAAAATTAATATTTTGGACAAAAATATTTTTGAAAAGATTTTAGAAATAATCGAAAGTTTGGAACTTTTTGATATTTCTAATTTTAGCTTTATTTACCTATGAATAATTAATTGAACACGTTTATTTGATTTATGTGTTGATTTGAAATAAGTTATTTGCATGTGCTAAATATTTATTGAATATTTTACACGTGCTATTTAATGAGAACTTGATTAGTTGCTTCCCACTTGTATAACTGTTTGTGTGAATTGAGTATTTACATTATTAGTTATAGTTCGCGTTATAATTGTTTGGGTAGACGGCGCCCAATAATCGTCGGACCGTATTAATTATTTGGATAGACGACGCCCATATAAATGTTAGTCCGTGTAAATCATGTTTGGGTAGGCGGCGCTCAATAATTGCTCAAATGTGATGTAGATTAACATGTTGGATCTCGATTAAGCAACTAATACCCCGCCTTTAAAACGTTCCTTACTAAAATATGATTTTCATTAAATTGAACGATGTCTTCCATCAAAATTAAAAGTAAACCGGAGATTTCGTTCCAATGAGTATTTAAGGCTCAAGTCTTTTGCTCGGATCTACATCTAACGGGACTTTTATAGGGACACGAAGTGTCGGCGCTTGATGGTTGTAAATCAACTTGACTTTGTTTCACCAGCCCAAGCAGGGAAACGAAAGTCAAGGGGCATCCGATTGAACTAGGTTCAATCAACTAGGAGTTGCAAGTTTTACAATTGGTTTAGAGACCTACCAGTTCTACTATTGTAGTAATCAGCCCAAGCAGATATTATGATAGTAGGAATGTGGATCCTAGTCCATTATGATTTATATTAAATATAAATTTGTATTCTTCCGATGAGGTCGTTGAATATGTGAAAATAATGGAGACAAAATAAGCACAAAAGAAAGGTCATGTTTATTTTGATTGCTGAATATTGATCATATGAATTATGTGTTTAATTTCCATTTTATTTTATTTCTCTTGGTTAGTTGAAATGTATAACTGTTATTGAGATGTGTTTTGGAAACAAACGAATTGGCTAGGCCAAATTTTCTGGACTGGTACCAAAACGTGCGTTTGGTGCTAAGGCAAGAAAAGATTGAGTATGTGTTGGACACGCCAATCCTGGTAACCCCTGAATCTAGTTCCCTGAGGCAGCCACGTTTGACGTAGCAGCTCAAAAGAAGCATCAAGAGGATACTTTCCAGGCTCAGTGTGTGATGTTGCTTGGCATGACTCCCGATATACATAGGCAACATGAGAAAGTGAGTCCCTTCTAGATGCTCAAGCATTTGAAGGATTTTTTTGATTCTGAATCTCATTATGAGATTTATGAAGTGATGAGAGATCTGTTCAGATGCCGGTTAGCGAAGGGAAGATTTCATCTCATGTGCTAATGATGATAGGCATAATTGAGAAACTTGGTAATTTAGGCATTGGGATAAAAGACCATCGTTTTTCATCCATGCTATCCTCCAGTCGCTCCCGAATTCATATTTTAGCTTCATTGTGAACTACAATATGAATAAGACGGATGCGACCATGCTTGAACTTCACAACGTGTTCAAGACTTTTGAGTTCACTATCACTAAGATGGTGTTCAAAAGAAGGAGCGGGTAAACAAGGATGTGTGCCTCTACTGTAAGTAGAAGAGGACACTGGAAGAAGGACTATAAGGTTCTAGTTGCTGAAAAGAAGACACTAGGTGCTTCTAGCACTAGAACATGTATGTTTGTTATTAAGATAAACATGTCCACTAATAGCGCTAACTGCTTGGTATTGGATACCAGATGTGGCTCTCACATTTGCACTAATGTGAAAGGACTCATGTGTCATAGGGCAGTTAGGACGGGTGAAGTCATCTTACAAGTGGAAACGGAGCAAGAGTTGCTGCTGAACGTGTGGGGACTTATGTGTTAGACTTACCCTTTGGTTTTAGATTGGAACTTAATGATGATCATCTAGTTTTTTCTATTACTCGCAACATATATTTGTTGCATTGTGGATATGATGTTCTTAGTATATAAAGTAAAAGACTCAAACTTAGTAATCATGAAAACTCGACTTACTTATGGCATTATAGAACTTGATCATGTAAACAAGAAAAGAATTACAAGGTTAAGAAAGTTAGACTACTTAACCCCATTCGACTGTGAGTCTTGTGGAGATTGTGAATCTTATCTCATGGGCAAGATGATCAACGGACCCTTTTCTGGAAAAGGGATGCATGCCAAAGAGTTCTAGATTTGATCTACAACGATGTTTGTGGACCATTGTCCACTCTAGTTAGGGGTCACTTCGGATACTTCATCACTTTTACTAATGATTTCTCAAGATTCGGATACGTGTATCTTATGAAACACAAATTCGAATCTTTTGAGAAATTCAAAGAGTTTAAGGCTTAAGTAAAGAAGCAACTTGGTATGAGTATCAAGACTCTTCTATCAGATCGAGGAGGTGAATACTGATTAGAGGTGAAATTGAGTGAGTTACGAGCGAGTTTTAGCCATGTTTTGAGTGTTTTTAGTGATATTCTTGTGGTGATTGAGCATAATCTGTATAAAATCACTAATTTACTTCTTTGGTTTGTATAACAGGAAAGAGGGCTGAAAATGGAGCTCGTGAGACTTCGCGGTGCATGAATCGGACTCCCGGTTGAAAAGATATGAAAGAAATACTGAAAAGTATTAGTTGGAGTGAAGAAAGGTGATAGAAGGACGAGGTCGAGCATACGGAAATCCAGGCAGGAGGAGGCGCACGACCAGGTGTGGTCGAGCGAAACTGCTCAACCAAGTGCAGTGCTCGAGCGAAGCTTAATCCAACGATAAAGAGGTGCTCGATCGAATTAAGTGGTCGAGCGATACTGCTCGACCAAAAGACCTGCTCGAGCGGTCTGATTAAGCGGGATATATAAGGCAGACGAGAAAAAAATAAGAGGGCGGACGTTTCTTTTCAGAGAGGAAGAGGACGAAAATTAGATAGAAGAAAAGGAGGAAAAGGTACCTAGGGTTCAGGGAAGAAGGAGAGGAATTAATCCGCGAGAAACACGATTCGATTCACAAATTTACTGGTTTACATTATAGTTTTCTGAATTTGCTTTGTAGAATTTATCAGTTTTTCTTATTTTCGAAGCAAAGATTTCCAGGGATTTACACGTATACTAAACTTCCTTTGGGTTCGATACTACTTGGTCCAAATACTTACCCTTGTTACAGTGATCCCATACTCTTGTGGGGTAACTGCTAGTTAAGAATATAACATTTTACGACAAAGTCAATGGCGCCGTTGTCGGGGATGTGATGTATGCGCTTTGTGTAAAACTTGGAAATAGATTAGTAGCTAGTAGTTGGTGTTTTTTTTTCTGTTTTTACTATATTCTTGTGCTAGTTGCAGATGATTTCTTTGCTTGAGTTTTCAGGTTTATGAGAACACACTCAAAAGGAGAAACAAGCGTTGATCGAACTGAGTTAGACCCTGAAGCTATAGCAAGAAGGAATCGAGCTTTCCAGAGAAGAATGGCTGCGGTAGGCAACAAAGGGTTGAATGTTGATGGAAATGGAGGGAACGGAGAGAATCAGTTGCACCCAGAAGGGATTAATAACCTGAACCACCAGCCAAACCAACCATACCCCCAAAACCAACCGCAGTATCCCAACCTTAACCAACCGTACAACAACCAACCTTACTAAAATCCACCTTACCAAAATCAGCCGAACCAAAACTACCACCCAAACCCGAACTATAACCCACACTACAACCCTCTTTATCAAAACCAACAAAACCACCCTAGGGGAGGGAATCCTGAGATGGCTATCCGAGGGATGTTTGAGGCTCAACCTCAAAGACATTATGATGGAGTGGCTTTGCCAAGGGTGGAAACTAACAACTTCTCAATTTCTCCGGGGATCCTTAAGATGCTCCTTGATTCTCAATTCCGAGGAGAGGTTGGGAGAGATAATCCAAACACTCATCTCCAGAATTTCTTGATGATTGCTTCGACATTTGACTACAACGGGATGTCAGAGGATGCAAAGAAGCTCAGGTTGTTTCCGTTCTCACTGACCGGGATAGCTAATTGGTTCGATAACACAATTCCACGAGAAAGTATCACCACTTGGGCTCAAATGGAGCGAGCATTTTTGGAGCGTTTTTATCCTCCATCCAGAACAATGAATGCAAGAACTGAGATATCTACATTCCGTCAAAAACCGAATGAGGGTCTCAGTCAAGCATGGGAGCGATACTGTAACTTGTTGATTGAGTGTCCGCAGCATGGGTTCAGTGAGCAAGATACAGTGGCCTACTTTTACTGTGGAATCCATTACAATGAGCAAAAGCACCTCGACAAGTGCAGGTGGTGGTTTTCTGAATAAGAGTGCTCGGGAGTATAGAGAAATTGTGGAAGGAGTTAAAAATGTTGGGGAATGGAATGCTGATCAATCACGCCAGAGTGTGAATCAGATGGAAGACAAAATTGGAATTCAGAAGCTGTTGATGGCTATGATGGAGAAAATCAGTAATATTCAGGTTAGCCAACAGTTTGGGGGAGGAAGCAACGAGGCGAATGAGTTTATGGACCAGTAGGTATTTCAGCAGGAAGAGACCAACTATATGGGGAGGCCGAATTACAACCAGCAGGGGTACCAACAAGGAAATTATCAGCAAGGGCGACCTACCTCTGGTCAACCTTTTATGCCTCAAGGTCCATCACCTTCACAGAACCAATGGCAAAACAATTCAAACTATCAAGGGGGTTCTACATCCTATCTGAATCGGTGGAGAAAGAACGAGATTTTTTCCTATGGAAATCCAAAGGCTGGAATCACTGTTCCACCAGGTGTTGATCCGGGTTCAAAGCCTCCTGGTGGAGAAGGCGGAACATCAGTTGCTGAGATGTTGCAACTTCTTGTGCAACAAGGTGAGGAGGTGAAAAAGAGATTATCTTCTCTTGAATTTGATCAGAAAGAGACGAATAAGAAGAACGAGAGGAGAGAGCAAGATTTCCAGAGGATGCAGCAAGAAAACAACAGGTGATTTAATGCGCTTGAATATCAGATGGGACAGATAGCGAAGTCAATAGGTAGAGAGACGGACAAATTCCCATCTATGCCCGAGGTGAATCCGAAGGAACAGTGCAAAGCTATTGAGCTTAGAAGTGGAAAGAAGTATGATGGACCTCCATTACAGACTGAGGTAGAGAAAAATCATAGGCAGGTTGAGGAAGATAGTGAGGGTAGAGAGGTGGAAGAAGATGAACCAGTGGAAGAGGTAGAAAGTGGAAAGCAAGAAAAAGAGAAAGAAAAAGTGGAAGAAGGGTTTGTTGATGAAGAACGGGTACCAAAGTGGAAAACTTCGAGGGAAAAGAGGCTCAAGGTGAAAGAAACTGAACGAGATGAATGGGGGGTGCCTAAATCTGTGGTTCCTGTTCCTTATCCTCAAAAGTTTATAAAGAAGAAGCTAGACGAGAAGTTTGCTAAGTTTTTGGAGGTATTCAAGAAAATGCACATAAACATACCTTTTTATGATGCATTGGAACAGATGCCGAACTATGCAAAGTTCTTGAAAGATCTAATTACCAAAAGGAGGAGAGTCGATGAACCTCTCGTTCAGTTGAACCACGAAGTGAGTGCAATGGTGCACAAATCACTTCCTCCAAAGTTGAAGGATCCGGGCAGCTTCACGATTCTTTGTGATATTGGGAATGGAATTAAGAAGGGAGCTTTGTGTGATCTGGGGGCTAGTATCAACCTTATGCCCTTATCATTATTCAAGAAGTTGAACTGTGGAGAACTGGAACCGACTATGATGACTCTTTAACTAGCCGATAAGTCTATCACTCGACCTCAAGGCGTAGTTGAAGATGTTCTCGTGACAGTGGATGGTCATGTCTTTCCAGCTGACTTTGTAGTCCTTGAAATGGAGGAGGATGAGCATGTGCCCTTAATCTTGGGAAGACCGTTCTTGGATACGACTAGGATGGTATTAGATGTGGCGAATGGAAAAATCACGGTGAAGGTGGATGATCAAGAGATAAAAATTGCTCTTTATGAGGCAATGAAATATCCGATGGGGGATGAGAGTTGTCATTTTGTGGATATTATCGATCTTTGTGTTGATGACACACTCACTAGTGAAGAATTGAAGCAGATGGAGGTGACGCAAGTGGGGGAAGAAGAAGAATTGCACTTGGAGGAGAAGCCTTTCGAGGCGATGTTCGACAAAACCCCACCATTGGAAGCTAAAAAGAAATTGAAGCCATTACCAGACCACCTTATGTACGCATACTTGGAAGATAATGAAAGGTACCCTGTTATTGTTTCTTCTTCTTTATCTCATGATCAATTAGATAGACTTCTCAAAGTGCTACGTAAGCACAAATCGAGTATCGGTTGGTCCTATGAGGACAAAGGAGGTAACATGATTTTCGCTTCATGAAAGTAAGTAAGTTCGGTCCGGCAATAGGACTTTAAAAATATGCTGAATGGGAGGCAACCCATTTGTTTTTTGTGTGATTTTAGTTTGTTTTGTGTTATATCGTGGTGTTTTGATCTCGGGTATTTAAGGATGTTGAGTGCAGGTACATTTTGAACTCTAGGTGGTAAGAGGAGAGGATCACCCGATGTATCGCCCTCCACCACCTCCAGAGCAATGACAGTAGATGGGGAACTCCCTAATTTCTAACTCTTGTCTTTTCTTTTTCTCTTTCATTTATTCTATTTGGGCATATACTTAAACTGGCTATCTCTTGACACTTATGAAAGCGGGGTGTGAATTTGCTTGATTTCATTGTTAATTGATGTCCTACTTGCTTATATGTTGC
Source organism: Stenogyne calaminthoides (assembly GCA_037126765.1). Classification (NCBI taxonomy): domain Eukaryota; kingdom Viridiplantae; phylum Streptophyta; class Magnoliopsida; order Lamiales; family Lamiaceae; genus Stenogyne; species Stenogyne calaminthoides. Next base: position 23,799,465 of record JBBCBC010000027.1, read on the forward strand.
TTTACTTTAAGTGTGAATGCTTGGTTGAGTAATTGTGGAATGATTGAGTGCTTGAGAATGTGTGTAGTTGTGAGTAAGGTGGATTTGAAAGGGAAGTCGTGCACTTGCGATTTTTCTTTTTGAATATTTGTGTGGCATGAGACATTAGTTGCTAGGTCTAGGCATGGATGTGAATAACCGTGAGATTTGAGCCTTTAAAGAGATTGAAATTCAACATATTCATCTCATTCATTGTGTGTGAATCATCACCTTTGAGGTGCTAGAACTTGTGGATATTCTCTCTTCTTGATTGTGTCTTGTATTGCATGCCGGAAGTGATCATAGACAATGTTTCGATTTGTAAGTCACTTTAGCCCAAATTTCTCAACCAAATGACATTTTTCCCTTGCTAGCCCGTTTGAGCCTGAGGCCTAATCGTTTGTTAGCAAATTTAAGTCATATCCGTTTTAAAACTCTTTTGTCCAAAATCGAGTGGAGAATAGGAAAAGTCTTAAATGAGGGGGTGAAATTGGTTGATGCAAAGAATTGATGGGTTGAGTGTATTCATGAACAGCTAAATGGGAAGCTTGTGGACGGATGAGAAAGAAATAAGAGTGAGTTGAGCAACAGAAAAGATACATTCTTGCTCGGGAAAAAAAAAAGAAAAAAAAATTGAAAGGGAAAGAAAAGAAAGGAAAGGTTGAAATGTTTTAGTTTGGGGGAGGGAGAATTGAAAAGAAAAAAGATGCAAATAACATTGCATTTGATAACAGCACTTTCATCCCTTAGATTGAAATAATTTGACTACGATTTTCTTATTCTCTGGTCATTGAGTCAGTTTCCCATATACTTATCCCACCTGTCCAAAGAGCCTTCTGTTACAACCTAGTGAAAGTCCTTGTTGATCCGGTATGAATACATTGAATGTGATCGATGTTGAGAGTATTTACAAGCATATGGTCACTGATTTGTGTGATTGATTGTTTGAGTATCCCTACTTATTGAAAAAAAAAAACTTGTGAGGGAGTGAAACACACCGTCTAGAGCACATCCATGTTTGATTTAGTGAGTTATGTTGATTGTCCATGAGTAGGAGAAAAGAAGATGAGTTTATGTCGGGTGACCGATCATTGAAAGTTGAAAGCAATTGCATGTATGATTTGGTATCTCGATTTATTTTATCAATTTCACTCAATTTATAATTTCATTGCTTGGGGACAAGCAACATTGTAAGTTTGGGGGAGTTGATTAGAGGTGAAATTGAGTGAGTTACGAGCGAGTTTTAGCCATGTTTTAAGTGTTTTTAGTGATATTCTTGTGGTGATTGAGCATAATCTGTATAAAATCACTAATTTGCTTCTTTGGTTTGTATAACAGGAAAGAGGGCTGAGAATGGAGCTCGTGAGACTTTGCGGTGCATGAATCGGACTCCCGGTTGAAAAGATATGAAAGAAATAATGAAAAGTATTAGTTGGAGTGAAGAAAGGTGATAGAAGGACGAGGTCGAGCATACGGAAATCCAGGCAGGAGGAGGCGCACGACAAGGTGTGGTCGAGCGGTTTGTGCAGTGCTCGAGCGAAGCTTAATCCAGCTATAAAGAGGCGCTCGATCGAATTAAGTGGTCGAGCGATACTGCTCGACCAAAAGACCTGCTCGAGCGGTTTGATTAAGCGGGATATATAAGGCAGACGAGAAAAAAATAAGAGGGCGGACGTTTGTTTTCAGAGAGGAAGAGGACGAAAATTAGATAGAAGAAAAGGAGGAAAAAGTACCTAGGGTTCAGGGAAGAAGGAGAGGAATTAATTCGCGAGAAACACGATTCGATTCACAAATTTACTGGTTTACATTATAGTTTTCTAAATTTGCTTTGTAGAATTTATCAGTTTTTCTTATTTCCGAAGCAAAGATTTCCAGGGATTTACACGTATACTAAACTTCCTTTGGGTTCGATACTACTTGGTCAAAATACTTACCATTGCTACAGTGATCCCATACTCTTGTGGGTTAACTGCTAGTTAAGAATATAGCATTTTACGACAAAGTCAAATACCTTAGCCATGAATTCATTAATTACTTAAAGTTACAATGGAATCCTCCCGGAGCACCTCAGATGAACGATGTGTCCAAGAGGTTAAACCGAACCTTGTTAGACATGGTGAGTTCCATGATGAGTTTTTCCTCTCTTCTGGCATTCTTATGGGATACGCGTTATAAACCTCAATTTACATTCTGAATAGGATTCCATCTAGATCGGTTGAGCATACACCATATGAACTATGGTGTGGCAAGAAGCCAACTTTTACACATATCAAACATGGGGTTGCCCTGTGATTGTGAAAAGGATGTTCACCGACAAGTTGGAATCCAAAGGTGAAAAGGGTTACTTTGTGGGATATCCTAAGGAAACTAAAGGATACTTCTTCTATCTACCTAAGAAATAATCAGTGATTGTTTCTAGGCAGACCAAGTTCCTCGAAGAAGACTATGTCTTTAAAGAACAAGGTCATAAGCTGATAGAACTAGAAGAAATTCAAGAACCACAAATTAACAAAGAGACTGATATCTTGTCAAAGCAACATGACAAGGAATCAGTGGGAGCATTCAGAAACTTTCACGGTGGGAGTCTTTCACTAGGTGATCGTCTTTCAGCCAGTGGGAGCGTAATTGGAGTTGGCTTGCCTGTGCAAGAACCTCCAAGTGGGCTGAATGAGAACAACATAGTTCAAACTCCCGCCCAAGAGGCATCTGAAAGTGTAGCTCTTGAGGACTCTCTGGACATTGATGAAATCGATGCACCATAAAATTTTCACGATCATAATGTACAGCCTGCACAACCACAGCTCCGTAAGTCAATTAGAAGTCATAATCCGCCCATTAGATACGGTTACCTCTTGGAGGAACTCGATAATGTGGACATACCGGATAAGGAAGATCCTAATACTTATTCTGAAGTAATATCAGATATTGATTCAGGGAAGTGGCATGAAGCCATGAAATTCGAGATGAACTCGATGTACACCAATCAAGTCTAGGACTTGGTTAAGTTGCCTAAAAGGGTTAGACCCATATGTTGCGATTGGGTCTTCAAGCGCAAGACTGATGCAAATGATAAAGTACAAACCTACAAAGCTAGGTTGGTGGCGAAGGATTATAGTAAATGCGAAGGCATTGACTGTGTTGAGACCTTCTCACCAGTTGCAAAGATCAAGTCCATTCGAATTTTACTTGCGATAGCAACACACTATAATTATGAGATTTGGTAGATGGATGTCAAAACAGCTTTCCTCAATTGAAACATTGATAAGGAAGTGTTTATGACTCAACCAGAAGGTTTTATATCTAAGCCAAACTCTAATCTAGTATGCAAGCTAAAGAGATCCATTTATGGATTGAAGCAAGCTTCTAGGAGTTGGAATATCAGATTTGATGAAGCTATCAAGTTTTGACCTCATCAGAAATTCGAAAGATCCTTGTGTTTATCGTAAACGTAACGGGAAGAATATTGTTTTTATAATCGTCTATGTCGATGACATATTGATTTTGGGAAACAATATCCCGTTAATGCAGTCCGTTGAAGATTGGTTGTAAAAGACCTTCATGATGAAGGATCTTTGTGAAGCCTGCTACATCTTAGGGATCAAGATCCACAGGGATAGATCCATGAGGATGTTAAGGCTGTCACAGTTCACCTATGTAGACAATGTGTTGAAGCGTTTTGTGATAGAAGACTCTAAGAGAGGGTCTCTACCGGCAAATCATGGGATAAAGCTGTCAAAGAAGGATTGTCCTTCTGATGAAGTTGATATCAAGCGCATGAAATATGTCCCATATGCATATGCAATTGGGTCAATCATGTACGTCATGACTTGTATTAGGCCAAACCTGGCCTAAGCTATCAACATCACTGATAAATACCAAAAGAATCTGGGTGAGTCTCACTGGATTGCTATCAAGACCATTCTGAAGTATCTTAGACGAACTAAAGAATGTTTCCTTGTCTATAGTGGACAGTCAGACTAGTAGTCACTGGTTATGCTAACACAAGTTTTCAATCCGACTGTGATGATTACAAATCACAGTCAGGTTACGTTTCACTCTCAATAATGAGGAGGTCAGTTGGAATAGTTCCAAGCAAAAGGGCCTCAGATTCAACAATCGAAGTTGAGTACATTGTTGTATCAGAAGCCTCAAGGAGGTTGTCTGGATTTTATAGTTCTTGAGAGAACTAGGGGTAGTTCCGAGTGCAAGTTGTCTAATAAAGTTTTATTGAGACAACGCTGGTGCGATTGCGCAAGCAAAGGAACCGAGATCAACAAGCATACACGAGCATGTACCTAGACTTATCATTTGATCCGGGAGATCATATCGATAGGAGAAATAGAATTAAAATGTATTCCCACATATTTAATTTGGTAGATTTTTCACCAAAACACTGAGTGTTCATGTACACACTAGACATTTGATGGTCTAGGGGTTAGACATGTAAGTGATTGACTCTAGTCCAAGTGGGAGATTGTTAGTGTTAGTGTCTTAGAGACAATCTATTATAAGGACATAATACTCAATGATATTCAGTTTGATTTAATATTATAGTTCATTTAATATTAATGTATGACAATACACTTGTTTGAATATTATGTTTGATTGTTTGCATTTATTCGTACAAGTGTTCCCATGAGTCATTGTTGTCATTGAGGTTGTGAGAACTCAGATGACTTAAGCATGACTCTCAAATAACCCCGATCAAGGATCATCAAGAATGGGATATTGATGATGCAATAGAGATTGGTGTGCGGTCTGCATCATACTCTTAGAGAGTGTAGTAAGATCTTACTTACTACGAGATACTAGGTATCTCATGATGGATGCACAAATACCTTAGAGGGTATTGGTATACCCATCCGAGAAACCGTTTGATATAAGTCCACAATATGTGTCTACGGGTGTCTCGGTTAGTGGGAGCGATGCGATACTCCTTTTGACTTGAGGTCAATACGCACGACATGTGTGGAGTGATGAACTTTGACCATGACCGACGCTTGCACCCGTCTATGGGTAGATATGGCTTGGATTGGGTTCATCACGCAGTGCATGTGCGTGGTAGTTGAGCCAAGAATAGGATTCATTCCTCAATGTGGATTTAGAGAGAATACTCATCTTCTCATCATAATTGGATCTAAGTCATCGGCAGATGCACATCAACTTAGACTTTGTTAAGTGTGACATACATGATCAATTAGTGATCAGAGATAATATGATTAAATTATTTGAATAGACACTTCATCATGTTCAAGACTAATCGAGTATTCGTGAATGAAAGGAGGAAATCGTAATAGCCCATGTTTTAGTTACAGGTAGTTGCACGTTTCTCGCAATGTACCTCACATATTGAGAATGTCTGATTTATTGTCTAGGGTTCAATTAAGACCGTTAGTTTGACTAATCGCTCGATATATGAGGGCCTATAGGTCACACAACAAGTAATAGTTGTTTACTAAAGAGATGGATTCTTCCGTTCTTTAGCTAACCGACATTCGAACAAATCTCTCATCACTTCATAAAACTCAAAACGAGATTCAAAATCAAAGAGATCCTTCAAATGCTTGAGAATTTCGAAGGGATCCATTTTCTCATGTTGCCTATGTATATCGGGAGTCATGCCGAGCAACATCACACACTGAGCCTGGGAAGCATCCTCTTGATGCTTCTTCTGAGCTGCTACGTTAAACGTGGCTTTCTCAGAGTACCAGCTTTAATGGTAACCTGGATATATGTGTCCAACACGTACTCAATCTTTTCTTGCCTTAACATCAAACACATCTTTGAGTGCCAGTCCAGAAAATTTGGCCTAGCCAATTAGTTTGTTTCCAAAAACACATCTCAATAACAGTTATACATTTCAACTAACCAAGAGAAATAAAATAAAATGGGAATTAAACACATTATTCCTATGATCAATATTCAGCAATCAAAATAAATATGGCCTTTCTTTTGTGTTTATTTTGTCTCCATTATTTTCACATAATCAACGACCTCATCGGAAGAATACAAATTTATATCTATTATAAATTTTAATGGACTAGGATCCACATTCCTACTATCTTAATATCTGCTTGGGCTGATTACTATAATAGCATAACTGGTAGGTCTCCAAACCAATTGCAAAACTGCAATTCCTAGTTGATTGAACCTAGTTCAATCGGATGCTCCTTGACTTTCGTTTCCCTGCTTGGGCTGGTGAAACAAAGTCGAGTTGATTTACAACCATCAAGCGGCGACACTTCGTGTCCCTATAAAAGTTCTGTTAAATGTAGATCCGAGCAAAAGACTTGGGCCTTAAATACACATTGGAACGAAATTTTCGGTTTACTTTTAATTTTGATGGAAGGCATCATTCAACTTAATGAAAATCATATTTTAGTGAGGAACGTTTTAAAGGCGGGGTATCAATTGCTTAATCGAGATCCAACACGTTAATCTACATCACATTTGAGTAATTATTGGGCGCCGCGTACCCAAACATGATTTACACGGACTAACATTTATTTGGGCGACGTCTACCCAAGCATTTAATACGGTCCGATAAATATTGGGTGCCGCCTACCCAAACAATTATAATGCGGATGTAAAAGGTGTTAACAGGATATAAAACATGATAACCAAGTGGAAATTAATAACTCGTTTAATCCTTTAAACCATAATTTTAAAATCCAATTTTAAAATCAAGTTTTAATAATTAAATTCATTATTAATATTAACTTTTAATTAATCCAATTAATTAAGTTTGTCATTAGTCAAACTAATACGTTTTAGTGATATTTAATAATTCTTTTAAAAAACAAATTTTAAAATCCAATTTTAAATTTAATTTTAAAATTATTAAACTTCAATAATCAATCCAATTAATTATTAATAAAAGTCCAACTTGTATTACTAATCCTTAAAATATTAATCTCATAAAATTTAAGGATTAGATTTTAATCATTATTTGCCACGGGCTCAAGTACAATTTCTAAAACTTGCACGGAGGGGCTTGTTCGAAATCCAATTTGCAAAATAGCCCCTCCCTCATCACTGCCCAAAATCCCACAGCATCTAATCTGCAATTCAAGGCATCCGTCCCAAGAATCTGAATCCAAAACCATATCAGTTGTAACAACAACATCATTCAGGCACCAATCAATTGAAATCAATCCAATTATTTTGAAAAATTAGGGTTTCAGAATTAAAACAGTGAGTTAATTCAACAAGTTCATTTGTAGAGACGAACAAGAAGAACATAACAATAACACAGACGATGGCATGAAAGGAGCACACGGCGGCGATAGAGCGGCGAACTCGTACGCATCTGTGCACCAGTCGTGTCATCACCACAAGAGTGAATCAGGTTGCAATCGCGCAAATCGAAGGAGGACACCGCCGACATAGCTCGGGGTTGCATCCCCGCCGCTGCATCCCGAGCGCGTGTGACCCTACCGCGCCCCTAGGGCACGCAGGTGTGTCACGGCCGATGCCCAGTGTGGAGATCGAGAAGCACTGCACCAAGCGGCAATTCGTAAATTGAGAAGGGGGCTGCCACCATCGCGAAAAAATTAGATCGGGTCAACCATCGCAAGCCGAGGTGGGGTGACCCACCGTGATTTGCAAAGAACAAACCAACCGCAATTTTATCGGACGACATCGGCGAACAAGGGAAGGAGCGCCGCCATCGCAGACGACAAGACGGAGAAGGTGAGCGAACCAAGGCAAATTGAATTGGGGGTTTTGTTTATCAAATAAATCTCAATGGTGCGGTCAATTAATTTTGGCCGTACCAAGTTTTTAAAAAAAATTAAAAACGTCAATTATACCATTAAATCAAGAGCCTGGAGCTCTGATACCACCGTTGGAATTTAGAGGCACGTAAACACGTAATACATGCGCAACGGAAATAAACAGTTCACCAACAACGAACAATTAATTGCATAAGTAAATACGAGTAAACGTAAACAGAATTCTTACAGTAGTTCGTATACAGTTTTCTCTACTATGGTATCCACGTAATCCCCAATTACGGACTTACACGGATTTGCCAGTGTTGAATCCCGAGATGAATTTGCTAGGAAAATTCTAACTCTAGATCTTATGGAGAAAATATGAATTAACGTTATTTGTGAATTCCCAAGAGCTTGTATATATAAGGAGGCTTAGCTTATTTCCCAAGCTAGCCCAGTTAGGAAATAGAATCCCTAATCTTGAATTCAATTAATTCCTTTTAATTTAATTCCCTAAATATAAATCTCTACGGATTTAAATGTCATATATGAAAATCTCTACGATTTATTTCCATATACATTAAATCCTACAATTATATTCCAAATATAATTTTTGAAAATTCTTATTTAATTAAATCCAATTTAATTAAATATTATTAATAATTAATTCCAAATTAATTTATTATTAATTACTTCTCCATAAATTAAATATTAAATCCAATTTAACATTTAATCAACCAACTATAATCCGTATAAGGTAACTACTTGTTGTGTGATCCATATGCCCTCATATACCGAGCGTTTAGTCAAACTAACGGTCTTAATTGAACCCTAGACAATAAATCAAACATTCTCAATATATGAGGTACATTGCGAGAAACATGCAACTACCTGTAACTGAAACATGGGCTATTACGATTTCCTCCTTTCATTTGCGAATACTCGATTAAGTCTTGAACATGATGAAGCGTCTATTCAAATAACTTAATCAGTTTATCTCTAATCACTAATTGATCATGTATGTCACACTTAGCCACAAAGTCTATAAGTTGACGTGCATAGATCGATGACTTAGATCCAATTTAGGAAACTAACACTAACAATTATTTGTTTAATTCCCGTTTTATTTTATTTCTCTTGGTTAGTTCAAATGTATAACACTTATTGAGATGTGTTTTGGAAACACACAAAATTGGTTAGGCCAAATTTTCTTGACTGGCACTGAAACATGTATTTAGTGCTAAGGCAAGAAAAGATTGTGTACGTGTTGGACATGTCTATCCCAGTTACCCTTAAAGCTGATACTCTGAGCCAGCCACCTTTGACGTAGCAGCTCAGAAGAAGCATCAAGAGGATGCTTCCCAGGCTCAGTGTGTGATGTTGCTCGGCATGACTCCCTATATACATAGGTAACATGAGAAAATGGGTCCCTTCGAAATGCTCAAGCATCTGAAGGATCTCTTTGATTCTGAATCTCGTTTGAGATGTATGAAGTGATGATAGATCTGTTCCCATAAGTCATTGTTGTTATTGAGGTTGTGAGAACTCAGATGACTTAAGCATGATTCTCAAATGGCCCCGATCAAGGATCATCAAGAATGAGATATTGATAATGCAATTTAGATTGGTGTGCGATCTGCATCATACTCTTAGAGAATGTAGTAAGATCTCACTTACTAAGATATACTAGGTATCTCATGATGGATGCACAAATACCTTAGAGGGTATTGGTACACCCATTCGAGAAATCGTTTGATGTAGTTCCACTATATGTGTCTACGGGTGTCTCGGTTAGTGGGAGCGATGTGATACTCCTTTGACTTGAGGTCAATACGTACGACATGTGTGGGATGATGAACTTTGACCATGACCGACGCTTGCACCCTTCCATGGGTAGATATGGCTTGGATTGAGTTCATCACGAAGTGCATGTGCGTTGTAGTTGAGCCAAGAATATGATTCATTCCTCAAAGTGGATTTAGAGAGAATACTCATCTTCTCGTCATAATTGGATCTAAGACATTGGCCGATGCATGTCAACTTAGACTTTGTGGCTAAGTGTGACATACATGATCAATTAGTGATTGGAGATAATATGATTAAGTTATTTGAATAGACACTTCATCATGTTCAAGACTTAATCGAGTATCCGCGAATGAAAGGAGGAAATCGTAATAGCCCATGTTTCAGTTACAGGTAGTTGCACATTTCCGCGCAATGTACCTCATACATTGAGAATGTCTAATTTATTGTCTAGAGTTCAATTAAGACAATTAGTTTGACTAATCGCTCGACATGTGAGGGCCTATGGGTCACACAACAAGTAACGGTTGTTTACTAATTATAGTTGGTTGATTAAATATTATATTGGATATTAATATTTAATTTATGGAGAATATAATAATAATTATATTTAGAATTAATTATTATTACTATTAAATTAATTATTTAATTAAATTAGATTTAATTTAATAGAATTCCCAATAATAATATATGGAATATTATTATTATAGGATTTAATATAGATGGAATCAAATCCGTAGAGATTTGATATACATGGAATCAAATCCGTAGAGATTTGATATACATGAAATTAAATCCGTAGAGATTTTATATGTGGGAAATAAATCTAATAGATTTATTTTATTAGGATTTTTCCTAATAAAGGTTAGCTTAAGATTTAAGCCGGGCATCTCCTATATATATGAGCTCTTGGGAATTCATAATACGTGAGTTCATATTTTCTCCATAAAATCTCTAAGTTAGAATTTTCCTAGCAAATTCATATTGGGGATTCAACGCTGGCAGATCTGTGCAAATTAGTAAACGACTGTTACATGGATACCATAGTTGGGAATCCGTGTACGAATTGCTGTAAGAATTCTGTTTACGTTTACTCGTATTTAATTATGCAATTAATTGTTCGTTGTTGGTGAACTGTTTATTTCCACTGCGCATGTATTACGTGTTTACGTGCCTCTAAATTCCAACATGGACGTACAACGAGACAATCCAAGACAAGGATGTAGATTCTTAGCGAACCGCAACAGAAGTAGAAATAGAGTCTGTGGATCATAATAAAGAGTGGGAGCTTGTTGAACCACCCAAAGGCATAAAGTCTATTGGATGCAAGCGGGTTTACAAAAGAGAAAGAGGATTTGAATGGAAGGTTGAGACCTCCAAGGCTAGACTTGTGGCAAAAGGATATACTCATAAAGAAAAGGATCGATTATGAGGAGACCTTTTTCTCCTGTAGTTATGCTTAAGTCTATCCTGTATTTTCTTGTCGATAGCTCCTCACCTAGAGTTTGTGATCTGCAAAATAGATGTCAAGACAACTTTCCTAAATGGAAGCCTTGAAGAAGAAATCTACATTTCTCAACCCGAAGGCTTCATTGAAAAAGGCCAAGAGAAGTATGAAAGCTTAAAAGGTTATTATATGGACTTAAGCAAGCATCGCAAACTTGGAATCAGTGTTTTGATTAGGAGATAAAATCATATGGATTTAATCAAAATGAGTTTGAGAATTGCGTGTGTAAGAAGTGTGTCAGAACTGCATTGGTATTCTTAGCATTATATGTAGACAACATCCTGCTTATTGGGAACAATATAAAGGTGTTGATGGTCCCGGTGGAAAACCCATTTTGCTCGTGCGGAAGCAAAACATTTTCAAAGCGATGCATATAAAATAGGGGTGAGGGCAGAGTGTTTCCAATTTTTGCGTTTTAAGCTCATGTGTTGTGTTTTGCTTTTAATCGAATGCATATGACAATATAAGAACATAAAGCAGTAAACAACACAACAATGTATAGTGGTTCGGAGGCTCAAGCTCCTACATCCACTCTCCATGTTCCTAGGGAAATTCCTTCAACTGGACTTATCACCCTCTCGGGTTCGCCTCTAGATATTTAACGAGCTCACACTCCAACGGGACTTATCACCCTCACTCGAGATTGCCTACTGAGATGTTTTGAGTTCACACTCCCGCCGGGACTTATCACCCTCACTCGGGATTGCCTACCCTCCCTTTCGGAATGCTAGATGTTTACCGGAGTTCACACTCACCTACAAACTTAACCGACTTGATTGGGGTATGGTTTGTTTGGTTTCCAACTAGGTTGAGATTTTCCCTTACATTTGTTTAGCCTCAATGCTAAGGTTGGGAAAATCTCTCTAAGCTTAGGATACATCGTGGGTTGCTTAGATTGGGTTCTAGAACACTCTTGAACATATTTGTATATCTACAGACTTGTGTTCTAGGGTGGGAATGCTTTGGGTATAACTCTCTTTGGCTCTGTAGCATCTCGTGCTATAATCTCCACGCATCCACCACTTAGAATGAAGGAAGAACTTATATTTATAGTGTGGATTTGAATGTTACCGTTGGAGAGAATCACATTCAAATCCATACTATTCTTGTAAGTATAGCAGCTTCTTCAGGCTGGTTGTCTTCCTCTCATTGGTCCACGTCGGTGATTCTAAGCGGCTATATTCCTCGATTCCTCGCCTTGGAATCATTCAGATTTCTCTGAGTCTCGGTGTCTTGAGACATTACGAGTCTTGATTCTATCCGAGTCTTGGGTTTATCTCGAGTCTCAGATTTCTCATCCGAGCCTCGGGTTTATCTGAGCCTCGGGATACTTGATTCAAAGAACTTCTCTTGATGGACCTTGTCGATCGGGCATAATGACACTCAGTCGACCGAGTTGATTCTCTGGTCGAGACATCGACCTTCGAGTCACTTTGATTTCGGGCTATCTAATTTCTTCTTTTTTGATCGATCATTTCGGTGATCGGATCAACACATCTTCGGATCAATATCTCGGGATAGCATCGGTCAATTACATTAGGTTTAGCATATCGGTTTAGTACATCGATCTCAATCACGTCGATCTTGATCATCGCTCATCTTCATATCGATCTCGATCACGTCGATCTCGATCGGTCTCATCTTTCCTCTTTCGATCCGCAACCTTCTTTTACGATCTTACGGTCGGGTTTTTTCGATCGGCTTATGCGCTTCTTCCGATCACCATATCATTTCATTGTTCTTGATCATCGATCAGTCATTTGGTCATCTCGATCTTCGATCACCGGCTTAGCTTTTCTTCTCTTTTGATTTTGCCGCGGCTCATCGTTAACTTTCGGAACTCATCCAACTCGCCGGATCTCAATGGGTCGCCGTCTCTGACCTCGTCGATCTCGATCATCTACATCTGATTTCGTGAGTTCCCCCTCAATTTGTTCTCTCGTTCCCCCTCAACTTGTTATCTGTAGATTAACTTCGAAAACACAAGTTGATAATGTTTTGGCATAATTCATCAAAACTAAAATATCCCAACAATTTCTCCCTTTTTGATAATGAAGACAAAACATTTGAATATATGCATTTTCCCCCTTTTAAAAAGATCAGTTCAGGTGGTTACTTTGAAATCAGTGAACCGTTTGAACACCTGCTCTGATACCAATTGATGGTATCAGATCAGAGACAAGTTTAAAAATAGATCTGCTCAGGCGATCACTCTAAAAAGGTAATCCTTTTGAGCACCTGCTCTGATACCAATTGATGGTCCCGGTGGAAAACCCATTTTGCACGTGCGGAAGCAAAACATTTTCAAAGCGATGCATATAAAACAGGGGTGAGGGCAGAGTGTTTCCAATTTTTGCGTTTTAAGCTCATGTGTTGTGTTTTGCTTTTAGTCGAATGCATATGACAATATAAGGACATAAAGCAGTAAACAACACAACAATGTATAGTGGTTTGGAGGCTCAAGCTCCTACATCCACTCTCCTGTTCCTAGGAAATTCCTTCAACATTGGACTTATCACCCTCTCGGGTTCGCCTCTAGATATTTAACGAGCTCACACTCTAAGCCGGGACTTATCACCCTCATTTCGAGATTGCCTACTGAGATGTTTACCGAGTTCACACTCCATCGGGACTTATCACCCTCACTCGGGATTGCCTACCCTCCCTTTGGAATTGCTAGATGTTGGCGAGTTCACACTCACCTACAAACTTAACCGATCCGATTTGGGTATGGTTTGTTTGGTTTTCAACTAGGTTGAGATTTTCCTTACATTTGTTTAGCCTCAATGCTAAGGTTGGGAAAATCTCTCTAAGCTAGGATACATCTTTGGGTTGCTTAGATTGGGTTCTAGAACACTCTTGAACATATTTGTATATCTCTGAGACTTGTGTTCTAGGGTGGGAATGCTTTGGGTATAACTCTCTTTGGCTCAGAAGCATCTCGTCTTTATAATCTCCACGCATCCACCACTTAGAATGAAGGAAGAACTTATATTTATAGTGTGGATTTGAATGTTCCGTTGGAGAGAATCACATTCAAATCCATACTATTCTTGTAATACAATGAACTTCTTTGGTGGTTGTCTTCCTCTCATTGGTCCCGCGTCGGTGATTCTAGCGGCTATATTCCTCGATTCCTCGCCTTGGAATCATTCAGATTCTCGAGTCTCGGTGTCTTGAGACATTACGAGTCTTGATTCTATCTGAGTCTTGAGGTTTATCCGAGTCTCGATTTCTCATCGAGCCTCGGGTTTATCGAGCCTCGGGATACTTGATTCGACAAACTTCTCTTGGCCGGACCTTTCGATCGGGGGGCATAATGACACTCAGCCGAGTTGAGTTCTCTGGTCAGACATCGACCTTCAGTCACTTTGACTCAAAGCTATCGATTTTTCTTCTTTGCACGATCCGATCAATTTGTTGATCGGATCAACACATCTTCGGATCAATATCTCGGGATAGCATCAGTCGATTACATTAGGTTTAGCATATCGGTTTAGCACATCTAATCTCAATCACACGTCGATCTTGATCATCGGCTCATCTTCATATCGATCTCGATCACGTCGATCTCGATAATCTCATCCGCTCCTCTTTTGATCCGCAACCTTATTTTACGATCTTACGGTGGTTTTTTTTTCGATCAAACATGCCGCTCTTCGATCACCATATATTCGACTATTCTTCCGATCATCGATCAGTTAATTACAGTCATCGATCTTACGATCGGCTAAGCTTATTTTTTTCTTCTCTTTTGATTTGTCTGACTCATCGAGTTAACTTCGAGAACTTCATCATTTCATCTCGATCTAGATTAGTCAAAATCAGTAGCCTCGTGTCGATCTCGATCATCTACGTCTGATTTCGTGAGTTCCCCCTCAATTTGTTCTCTTGTTCCCTGTTGGTCCCGAAAAATCCGATTTAAAACTCGTAAAATCTCAATGGGAGGTGACTTTAAAATTTTTCGAATGTGTTATGATTTGCTAAAGTATGTATGACAGATTTAATATGAAAGCAAATAAGAACACACGTATTTTTTATAGTGGTTGGACAACAAATCCTACATCCCTCTTCTTCCTTCATGGGGCACCAACTTAACTAACAGATGTTTCCGAAGTTCTCACTCAAAGCGGGACTTATCTCCCTCACGGGATCGCCTACCCTACCCTTTCGGGATTGCTAGATATTTCCGAGTTCACATTCAAACGGGACTTATCTCCTCGCGGGATTGCCTACCCTCCCTTTTGGGATTGCTAGATGTTTACCGAAGTTCACACTCACCTACAAACTTATCCTATCAAACCGATTTGGGTAAGGTTTGTTTGGTTTTCAACTAGGTTGAGATTTTCCTTACATTTGTTTAGCCTCAATGCTAAGGATGAGAAAATCTCTCTAAAGCTTAGGATATTACATTTGTGCTTAGATCTATTGAAGAACACTCTTGGGTAAATTTGGATATGTAATGCTCTGTGTTCTTGAATGGAGATGCTTGAATATTTGGCTTTAATCTTCACTTTCGGCCAAACTCCATCATCATTTCTTTTGAAGATCTTGCAATGTATTTATAGTGTGGATTTGAATATTACCGTTGGAGAGTAATATTCAAATCCATACTAATAATCTTCGGCTTTTCTTTGTCTATTACCTTTGTTGTTTGCGGCTTTATGTCACATTCATATATGTGTTGTTATCTTCTTATTGTCCCACCTTTTGTGTGTCTAACGGATCGTCAGCTATTCAGATCGATATGCATATTACGTCCTCTTTGAAATTTGGTCTTGATTCGGTCCGGTGCGGTCCGGTGCATCGATTCGGCATCAAAGATATTGCATCGATTCGGCATTAATCTTGATCGATTCGACCTCAAAGATCAAGATCGATTCGGCATCGATCTTGCATCGATTAAAGATCGATCTTGAATCGATTCAAGATATCGATCTTGAATCGATTCAAGATATCGATCTTGCATCGATTCAACATCGATCTTGCATCGATTTTTAGCATCAATCTTTACATCGATTCGGCATCGATCTTGAATCGATTCAAAGATATCAAGATCGCGATCGATTCAAAGATCAATCTCGCGATCGATCTTGAATCGATTCAAAGATATCGATATTGCATCGATTCAAAGATCGATCTTCGCGATCGAGTTCAACATCGATTCAAATTCGGCATCAGAATCGCGACAACAGATCGAAAGCGCCTGGCCGATTTAAACCGATTTCTTCTTCTTCCGATTCCTGATTTCTTCTTCTTAACTTGTTCTCTCGTTCCCCCTCAACTTGTTATTTGTAGATTAATTTAAATAACACAAGTTGATAATATTTTGGCATAATTTATCAAAACTAAAATATCTCAACAATTTCCCCCTTTTTGATAATGATGTCAAAACTAACTAACAATAAAAAATATATGAGAAAAACAATGTTAGTTAAACAAGTGAAATGATGAAGAACATTTGATTTCATTTTAAAAAAGAGAAGATGATTGTCAACCTCCATGAATTTTAAAATTTATGCATTTTAAACTAAATGGGTTTTAACAAAAAAGATCAGTTCAGGTGTTCACATTAAAATCTAGTGAACTTTTGAACCCCTACTTTGATACCACTTGTTGGTCCCGAAAAACCCGATTTAAAACTCGTAAAATCTCAATGGGAGGTGACTTTAAAATTTTCGAATGTGTTATGCAGATTTGCTAAAGTATGTATGACAGTTAATATGAAAGCAAATAAGAACACACGATATTTTTATAGTGGTTCGGACAACTCGGCCCTACATCCACTCTTCCCTTCATGGGGCACCAACTTAACCAACAGATGTTTACCGAGTTCTCACTCAAACGGGACTTATCTCCCTCACGGGATCGCCTACCCTCCCTTTCGGGATTGCTAGATGTTTACCGAGTTCACATTCAAATGGGACTTATCTCCCTCACGGGATTGCCTACCCTCCCTTTCGGGATTGCTAGATGTTTACCGAGTTCACACTCACCTACAAACTTATCCTATCAAACCGATTTTGGGTAAGGTTTGTTTGTTTTCAACTAGGTTGAGATTTTTTCCCTTACATTTGTTTAGCCTCAATGCTAAGGATGAGAAAATCTCTCTAAGCTTAGGATATTACATTTGTGCTTAGATCTATTGA
The DNA here is from genome assembly GCA_037126765.1 of Stenogyne calaminthoides. Classification (NCBI taxonomy): domain Eukaryota; kingdom Viridiplantae; phylum Streptophyta; class Magnoliopsida; order Lamiales; family Lamiaceae; genus Stenogyne; species Stenogyne calaminthoides. Next base: position 23,816,657 of record JBBCBC010000027.1, read on the forward strand.
AGAACACTCTTGGGTAAATTTGGATATGTAATGCTCTGTGTTCTTGAATGGAGATGCTTGAATATTTGGCTTTAATCTTCACTTTGCAGCAAACTCCATCATCTTCTTTTGAAGATAGTGCAATGTATTTATAGTGTGGATTTGAATATTACCGTTGGAGAGTAATATTCAAATCCATACTAATAGTCTTCCAAACTTTTCTTTGTCATATTACCTTTGTTGTTTGCGACTTTATGTCACATTCATATATGTGTTGTTATCTTCTTATTGTCCAATTTGCTTTTGTGTGTCTAACGGATCGATCACTATTGAGATCTGGTATGCATATTTCGGGTCTCTTTGAAATTTGGTCCGCAGATTTGGTCCGGTCTGCATCGATTCGGTATATCGAGATCTTGCATCGATTCGGCATTAATCTTGCATCGATTCGACAAAGATCTTGCATCGATTCGGCATCGATCTTTGCATCGATTCGGCATCGATCTTGAATCGATTCGGCATATCGATCTTGAATCGATTCAAAGATATCTCTCGATCTTGCATCGATTAAACATCGATCTTGCATCGATTCAACATCGATCTTGCATCGATTCAACATCGATCTTGAATCGATTCAACATATCGATCTTGCATCGATTCGGCATCGATCTTTGCGTCGATTCAAAGATCGATCTTGAATCGATTCAAACATATCGATCTTTGCATCGATCAAACATCGATCTTTGCATCGGTTCAACATCGATTCGAAGCGCGCGGCGATTAAACCGATTTCTTCTTCTTCTGATTCCTGATTTCTTCTTCTTAACTTGTTCTCTCGTTCCCCCTCAACTTGTTATCTATAGATTAATTTAAATAACACAAGTTGATAATGTTTTGGCATAATTTATCAAAACTAAAATATCCCAACATTCCCCCTCAACTTGTTATCTGTAGATTAGCTTCAAAAACACAAGTTGATAATGTTTTGGCATAATTCATCAAAACTAAAATATCCCAACAAAGGTGTTGTCAGACGTGAGGGTATGGTTGTCAAATCAGTTTGATATGAAGGACTTAGGGGAAGCTGGTCATATCCTTGGGATCAAGATTACTCAAGATCACCAGAAAATGATGATATGCATACTGCAAGCTTTATACATAGAAATTGTTTTTAAATGGTTCAACATGCAAGATTCCAAGAAAGGTTTTGTACCTTTCAAACATGGAATACATCTATCGGAAGACATGTGTCCAAAGATACAAAAAGGAGATAGATGTGAAGAGGAATATTCAATATGCGTTGGTAGTTGTAAGCCTCATGCAATGCTGTAAACGAGACCAGATATTTGCTTTTTCATGGGCATGATAGCAAGATATCAGTGTAACCCAGGGAAAAAAACATTAGACTGCAGTTAAAAATATTTGATGTATCTGAAGAGAACCCGGGAAAGAATATTGGTTTATCAGTCAGATAGTCTATTCACTGTGGATTATACAGACTTGGATTTCCAATCAGACATAGATTCCATAAGATATGCATCAGGTAGTGTGTTTACTTTGGGAAGTGAATCCATGACGTGGAGGAGTGTGAAGCAGATATGCATCACTAACTCAACCATGGAAGCCGAGTAAGTAGTTGCTTATGAAGCAGTGAAAGAAGCGGTTTATCTCAAGAACTTCTTAGTGGGCTTGGATGTAGTTCTGAATTTGTCCAGCAATATTTGTTGGGGCAGATGCAAATTCAAGGGAACCAAGAGCACACGAGTCGAGACTCGAGGAAGCACATTGAAATGAAATACCATCTTATATGAGAAATCGTTAAGAGAGGAGGTGTGGCGGTGGCAAAGATCGCATCGGAGGACAATCTAGCTAATCCTTTCACAAAGTGTCTGCCTCTAAATACATTCGAGATACATGTGGAAGGAATGGTAGTCAAGTGCGCTGCCAAGTTGCTTTGAGTATAAGTGGGAGAAATATTAGGACATGTAGAAGATGGACGTGTTGTAGTATACTTGAAGCAAACATTGAGTATAAGCGGTAGGTTGTTGTGGTTAAGTATGCTTTTACTTTGATTCTTGAACTTATTTACTAAGAATAATTTTCTTATCACTGTTGCTTTAAATATAATGAATGTTAATTATTTGTTGCATACCATTCCATATTACTTTAACTTACATTGAAGATAATGAGGTGTGTGTTGAAATTTAGAGACACGTAAACACGTAATACATGCGCAGCAAAAATAAACAGTTCACCAACAACGAACACGTAATTGTATAATTGAATACGTATAAACATAAAGAGAAACCTTACAGTAAATTGTACGCATATTTCTCTACTATGGTATACACGTAATTCCCAATCACGGACTTGCACAGATTTGCTCGTGTTGAATCCCGAGATGAATTTGCTAGGAAAATTCTAACTCTAGATCTTATGGAGAGAATAATGAATTAACGTTGTTTATGAATTCCCAAAAGCTCATATATATAGGGAAAGCTCAACTTAAATCTTAAGCTAACCTGATTAGGAAATAAAATCCGTAATCTTATAAAATATTCCCATGTGTATAAAATCTCTACTAATTTGATTCCATATATATTAAATCCTATAATAATATTCCATATATTATTATTGAGAATTCTATTTAATTAAATCTAATTTAATTAAATATTAATAATAATTAATTCCAAATTATTCTATTATTAATTAATTCTCCATAAATTAAATATTAAATCCAATTTAACATTTAATCTACCAACTATAATCCGTAAAAGGAAACTACTTGTTGTGTGACCCAAATGCCCTCATATATCGAGCGATTAGTCAAACTAACGGTCTGAATTGAACCCTAGACAATAAATTAGACATTCTCAATATATGAGGTACGTTGCGAGAAACGTGCAATTAACTGTAACTGAAACATGGGCTATTACGATTTCCTCCTTTCATTCGCGAATACTCGATTAAGTCTTGAACATGATGAAGTGTCTATTCAAATAACTTAATCATATTATCTCTAATCACTAATTCATCATGTGTGTCACACTTAGCCACAAAGTCTAATTGACATGTATCTGGCGATGACTTAGGTCCAATTATGATGAGAAGATGAGTATTCTCTCTAAATCCACTTTGAGGAATGAATCCTATTCTTGACTCAACTACCACGCACATGCATTTCGTGATGAACCCAATCCAAGTCATATCTACCCATAGACGGGTGCAAGCGTCGGTCATGGTCAAAGTTCATCACTCCACACATGTCGTGCATATTGACCTCAAGTCAAATGTGTATTGTATCGCTCCCACTAACCGAAACACCCGTAGACACATATTGTGGACTTACATCAAACGGTTTCTCGGATGGGTATACCAATACCCTCTAAGGTATTTGTGCATCCATCATGAGATACCTAGTATCTCGTAGTAAGTGAGATCTTACTACACTCTCTAAGAGTATGATGCAGATCACAAACCAATCTCAATTGCATCATCAATATCCCATTCTTGATGATTCTTGATCGGGGCTATTTGAGAATCATGCTTAAGTCATCTGAGTTCTCACAACCCCAATGACATCAATGACTCATGGGAACACTTGCATGAATAAATGCAAACAATCAAGCATAATATTCAAACAAGTGTATTGCCATACATTAATATTAAATGAACTATAATATTAAATCAAACTGAATATCATCGAGTATTATGTCCTTACAATAAATTGTCTCTAGGACACTAACACTAATAGTGTGTACCAAACCACAAAAGATCACATTATCAGTTCCTTGTAAATAAGTACAATATTCGCTACCTAGATGGAAATGAACAATCCATTGGTAAAGGTTGATGTGTAAGTCTTGGATTGGTTTGTCTTGACCAAGAGATTACACTAGTGCATTATGGTGCGCTGAATAGGACATACAGAGAGGTAATTCTTTCGGACTAATTTAAAGAATGAAGAATTAGTCCTCAGTGGTTGTTGATTTCTTAATCCTGTCAATTAAGTAGAATTGTATGTAATTAATATTTATTGCTTTGATTTATTATGGGATGAGAATCAATGAGATTCAATACTTTGTATCTTGAGCAATATTATTAGTTACATGATAATTGCTAAGATTTAACACATAGAAACGTGTGCTTAGAGAGTGTTGCATGATTATGTCCCCTTGGTGGGCTCATAAATTTTATCATATTAAATCTTGCAAGTGGATTAATTTTTGATATGATAATAAAGTTGAGTTGTCCTACTCCAAGGTAAAAGATATTAATTAATTAAAGCATTCAATAGCTTAAATTAATTAATGGACAAAAGAATATTAAACACGATAAATAATAACCGGGAGCCATATTTAGTAATATGGGTTAGGATGGATAGTGCAATATTAATTCTATAGTGGAATGAATTAATATTAATGGGCTGAATATTATTGTGGCTCAATATTGAATTCAGAGCCAATTGGGAGGTCCAATCTCAATTCTCCTAAAGGCCCCTCAAGTAGCCCAATTAAAGTCCAATAACCAAGGTGATTAAAATTAAAGAATTAATTTTTTCAATAAAATTTATATTGGGAGATATAATTTTTGGAAATTATATGCAACGAATTTTCGAAAAAATAAGAAAGAAAAGTTTTTTTTTGGAAAGAAGTTATGTGATGAAGATAAGATTTCTTAGAGAATAATAGAGATCTTTGACATTTCTTTTATTCCTTATTTTTCGAAAATCACATGGAAGAAAATAAAAGAAGAAATCTTTTGGATTGTTAATTATGGAATGAAAATATATTGGAAATATTCAAGATTGTTTCTTAGAGAAGAAATAAAAGATCCTTTCATATCATCCAAAGACCAAAATTTTCATCTCCTCCCATTATAAATATTTCAGCCCAAGATATCACAAGAAAACTAATTTTTTTTTTTCTGAAAAATATCAGTGTCGACAAAAATTTGTTGTTGGATTATTTAAGTTCTTATTTAAATTACACCCCGAACAGATCCAGGTAAATTGTTCCCCAACAGTCTGCACATGCTTGAAAATTTATGGCTTTATGACGTCCTTTGAGCTTGTCCTATCCTTTAAGTAATACGTCTTTGTGACTTTCTTTAACACTTTTCCTCCATTTTTCAACTTCGTCATGGATCTTACTATTCTTCTTAACCGTCTTGGTATTGGTTCCCCCAGCGTATGCCATAAGATACATGACTATGAAGGAACAAAAAGTTAACAGTGGATCTTGATACTACGGTACCTAATGAAGACATAAGCTTATCCATAAATCACAAAAATTACCTACCCATATATGCTTCACATCTTCCAACCCCTCGAGTACATCATTTATATGAATTCTCCCTCCATGAGTATATTCTTCGAACTCAGAAGTAAGATCATGTAAAGCCACCATGAATGGAGACCTATGTAAAGCCAAGAATGGAGACCTATCATTCAAAGGAACTCTTAAAACCATCACAAGAAATAGCAGTGCTAAATCAGTTCAAAAAATTATTGCAAGGTATGATTCGATTCGTTTGTTATTTACATAAGACACAAAATGCATCCTTAGAAGTATCAACTTTGAGTTCGAATAATTTTGTTGTAACATATTGCACTATCCAATGCTATAAAGTTGGTTTTATTCGAACTAGACCCAATTCAAAAGCCAACAATTTTAGGTTGGTTCCCGGAGTGGGGAAAGAAATACTGGGTATTGGTATTGATGTTGATATTGGAAACTATTTAATTCCCAAAAATATTTCGATGTTGATAGAAAGTCTAGAAAACTGATGATGTTTTTTTGCATTATCAATTGGCGATAATGTCATCAAGAAAGAGGATTGACTATATAACAAGATTTTTTATGGGTACGAAAAATTTCAATTCACAAAGGGGGGAGAAAAAACCCTTACAAAGTTGTTGTAAATGAGTTTGCAGCCACTGAAGGTTGTACGAATAGGATACTAGATGTGAATCCGTCACACCTGCTGTGCTCTATGAGTACCAGGGGAGTTCTTTAAAATTATCGCAGTTTGAAGAATTATATGTGGCAACTATCTACAGCAGTCATGACAGTGATCTTTTATGAGAAATATGGGACTACTTCGGTTTTGCAGAAACATGGTGGTTCACCTAAGACAAACATATAACAAAAAAGAAGTGGTATTTCTATATCCTCTTTTCTTTTTCTTTTTCCATATTTTAATTTTAAAAATTATATATGCATTTTATTAATTATAATTTTAAATTTCTATGCAACCTTCAGAAGATGTGCATATTGAATTATTAGTTATGCAGTTCTTCAATAAGGAATTTGTGTCATCCGAAAAGTGTCTGCATTGTAACGATATGCTAACAGCGATCCTCCTCTCTTAGTTCTATTTAGAGTTTCGAGAGAAAAGTCACCCATTGTTACTTTATCTACTTGAAAACTGGCCGTCACTAGTTCAAAATATCGGTTATTAGTTCTCCAATTTGATGTTTTTAGGTTTTTTGTTTATCTATTTGATGTTTTTAGGTTCTGTTTTTTATTTTAAATTTTCTTTCTTAAGTTATTAGTTCTCAAGTTTGATTTTTTAGGTTTTTCGTTTATCAATTCGATGTTTTTAGGTTTTCAGTTTTTATTTTAAATTTTATTTCTTCAGTTATTAGTTATTTGCCTAAATTATGGAGGTTATTATAAGACGAGATCGTACATACATAAGATGACCATATCTAGCTGTGATAATCACTCAATAAAGTCACAACAAAAAATAAGACGGCCATAGTCGCATTACATTAAGTTAAAACGATCAAATTTAATCTGACAAAAGAAAATTACAAGTCGTAATTAATGAAGTCAAAAATTACAAGCACAAAGCAGAAAAGACGCTCAAGAGGTCGAGATGTTCTCCTTTACACCAATAAATAATTCTTTTATAGTTTCAATAAAAGCATGCAAAAAAAAAAAACACTAAAGAGTAAAATGCATAACCGAAGACTTCTACGATAAGCATAACAATAAATAAGACTCTTCAGTGACGCCGCCATGTGACCTCTACAGCTCCGCCGCCATGTCGACTCCTCCCTGTGACCCCCACTATGTACACTCTATTTCTGATGATGTGACCATACACTCCCTCCCAATGGCATCCACAGTCGCCCTCTCTCCTTGAAGCTTAGTCCGTCGTGAATCCTTTTCAAGATTGGTGGAAGGAATACACTGCTACGTGTGTATTTTGTCTCTTCTTGAAGCTTAGTCCGTCATGAATCCTTTTCAAGATTGGTGTAAGGAATACACTGCTACGTGTGTATTTTGTTGGGATCTACGGGTACTTCCTCCCATTGGTGACCAGCAGGACATAAATAGTTGTATGACTTTTTCTTTGGTTGCTTGTTTTAATGGATATTTGAGAAGTTGCCAGCAGTTTGTTACGCTGTCTGAGCAACAGCTTGTTGACGTCTTCAGAGATCCTGGGCCTAATGTATCAGAGATCACAAATTACATTCGTTTGTGCGGGCTACTTGAAAATGAAGTATACCCATGGAGGTTTGATGGCTCTGCAATGGACTTTGAGATACCTAATCCCCCAGTGTCATTGTATCGAGCTCGATGGTGTTTCCCACATAAGAAAAATAAATTTGAATTCGATAAATCAATTATGATTAGGCTAATTTCTTCTTATTTTGTTGTAACTAGCTAGGATCCACGTTGATTGGGAAAGTGAGGGATGTCGGGGTGTCTTCAAATATCATGATTGGGAGGAAACCCAAGTGAATGCTATGCTGACTAATCCAGATCCTCACCAAAGCATTGTTTCACATTCGGTCGTGTTATTGGGGTTTGGAGTAGAGGAAGGTGTGGCACGGGATTCCCACGGAACGAGCATCAACAATGGCTATCGAAAGTTGACAACATCTTCTTTTAATGAAGGGATGTATATTGACTGTGCCGACTGCATTGTCCCACCAATGAGGATGTCCATTGAATATCAAAGATTGATGAATTACCGTCGACCGCCCCCACTGCCTCGACAGGTCATCCCTTGAGCTTTTCACATAGTTGGAGCTTTAGTGATTGTTTTGTTTTGTTATGAGTAAAACAATAATCTTGTTTTTTGTATTGTTATGAGAAAAACATGAATCTCAAGAACACAGTAAAATGTGTCAAATCTTTTGTGGTCCATATTTATGTTATTGACTGGGAAAACTTTTGTGTGTCTTTTGTGGTTCATATTTAGGTTATTGAGTGGGGGCATAATTAAATAAGACGACAAAGTTAAGATTGCTAAGTTACGTGATGAAGATAAAATTTCTTGGAGAATAATATTTTCCCATAAATTGCAAAAAAAGATTTTTGACATTTCTTTCATTCCTTATTTTTCGAAAATCACATGGAAGAAAATAAAGGAAGAAATGTTAATTATGGAATGAGAATATATTGGATATATTCAAGATTGTTTCTTGGAGAAGAAATAAAAGATCTTTCCATATCATCCATAGACCCAAATTTTAGTCTCCTCCCATTATAAATATTTCAGCCCCAGATATCATAAGAAAACTGATTTTTTTTCGAAAAATATCAGTGTCGACAAATTCAGCCCCAGATATCACAAGAAAAATGATTTTTTTTTCGAAAAATATCAGTGTCGACTAAAATTTGTTGTTGGATTATTTAAATTCGTATTTAAATTACACCCCCAATATATCCGGGTAAATTGTTCCCCTATAGTCCATGCTTGAAAATTTAAGGCTTTATGACCTCCTTTGACCTTGTCTTATTGGCAAAGTATTGTATGTAACTGGTTCACCACTAAACAAACCGTGCAGCACAATCCAAATAGAAAACGAGTCAAAAAAATGGGTTAATACTTAAACCCAAAATTTTCCTCCATTCATTTTTTTCCATCAATTTTTCCAGATTTCTCTCTAGCCCTAGTTACCAATCGCGATCGGCACTGCTCATCCTAAGGATCTGCTCAGAAGTCTCTCTCTCCCAAATCGCTACCGTGGAGGTTCTGCTCATCTCTCTCATCGCCGCCGTTCCTTTACTCTATCGTCCAACTGTCGTCTATAATCCCAACAAATCGTAGATTTTGGTGGTTTCAATCTACAGTTTTTGGTTGTTTTCGTCTGAGAGGTAACATACACTTAATTTTAACTCTTTTGTTTGCGATTTTTGTGTTTTTTTAGTCACGATTACATGATTCTGCATTTTTTGTTTTTTGTTTTGTGAATCTACGGGTTTGTGTTTTCAATCAATTGTTGTATTTCTAGATAATATCTTATGGATGAGTCTTGGATCCTGCTTGATTAAAATAAGACATTGAACTCCTAATTGGACGTTGAGAACTATTTTGAATCAATTTGAGAACAAATTAGTTCATAGCAAGATCAACTTATGATTGTTAGCTGTATTATCCAGGATTATGAGAACTGTATCATAGGCACATTGGTTTAGAAATACATAGCTACCCCCATTGGTTTATATTTTAGAACTCCTAATTTGCCTATTATCCAGAAATACAGCCATTGATCCTCCTATGAACTAATGTGTGCCTATTATAATGAATCCTGCATTTTCTGTTTTGAATCAACTTGAGAACTGTTTTGAACTAAATCCTGCTATGAGTCTTGGATCCTGCTATGAGTTGAGAATTAAAGGCCCATCCGGAGAAACTGGTTTGAACTAAATCCTGCTATGAGTCTTGGATCCTGCTATGAGTTGAGAATTAAAGGTCCATCCGGAGGAACTGTTTTGAACTAAATCCTTCTATGAATTTGTCCTGCTATTGTAATCTTGATTTATCAAAAAATGAATTTGAGAACTGTTTGATGGGCACATTTTATTAGGTGAGTTGAGAATAATTTAAAAGAACTAATCAAAGTACACCCTTTTCTTATGAAAGCTAAATGCTAAAAACCATCCTTTTAGGCTGTTGATATTGAAGCTGAAAGAAGTCGAATTAACTGCATATCCAAGCAGTGAAAATTACGTGGGGTTTTAGTAGAAGAGTTAAAGCTCCTTTATAAGTCAAAACATGATTAAAGTATTTTTGTATTCAAAGATGTATGCTTTTAGTGATAGAGATGAAACTGAGTCAAAATTGGTTATACATAACGGGTAATTAAGTATATGCTACACTCTGAGAATCAAACATAATCAAAAGTAACATTGACTTTGATTATGTTGAAACTGCTAGGGATATTATTACATTTCCTAGTATTTTTTGCATAATCATAGATTGTTGAGGGAGCTTAAATTGAACAATTGATTATGCGGGGGATATTTTCTATTCTTGGTATAGGAAATCTTTAAGATAAGGACATAATTTGAAGAACATTAGAAATTGTATGGACCATCCTTGTCTCACATTTGAAATAACATGGAATCTTTATTTGCCTTTTACTTTTGCATGTTTTTGGGTTCTTGTTAAATTTAATTCTGGGTTGGAATCTTGAATTTAATTAAAATATTAGAAATATTGCATCTTGTCAATTGTGGCTCCACTGTTTTCATATGCTCTTGAGTATTTCCATCTCCTGAAACATGTTTTGTATACTTGTGGTGATGGTTTCAGGTCACGGGAGCTGCGTCTTTCCTGGAAGGTATGCATCATTTATCTGCATTTTCCGGTACTACGTTGTCGATTTCTTTCACATTTCTCAGTGATGAAACTATATAACAACCAATAATTTGAGGAACTATGAGAGAATATGCTGTTTAGATCAGTGTTTTACAATGTTTAAACGACAGTTAAATTAACATAAATATACCATATAATGGTGCAGCAAAATGGTGAGCAATAAGACAAACCAGGTTGTGAACTCAACACAAACGAGTGGTGGTGGGAGAAGGACAATTGTGGGCTTCCATTTCACCCCAATAAGTGGTGTTGGAAAGGTTATGGATTTTTTTTAATGCAACTCTTGTGAGATTCATCAAAACTATTATCCCTTCAGAAGATTTTGGAGCATCCTTGGATAATTAATAAAGCTGATCCCATGGGACTCTGTCAAACGTAGCATTCTGCATTCTTCCTATTTAAACTCTAAATCCCGCAGCTTGGACAAAATCAACTTCTAGGCTCTAGGATGGATGAGAAAGGAAGGTTGGAGGATGTTGAAGGAACTAAATGAAATATTTTGGTTGTAGAACAAGTGCATTTTATGTTTTGAATATTAGATGATGTTTTTTTAGAGTATGAATCAAACATTGGCCGATGGTTTTAGTAAATGACAGTTCCTATGTTTTCTTTGATATGCTTTTAATTGTGCAAATACTTGGTTTAGCATAGGCATAAAATAAGGCCAGTAAACAAACCCTATGGGTGTGACATTTATCATTAAATGACAGTTCCTATGCTTTCTTTGATAAGGCCAGTTCCTTTGGTTTCACTAAAGAGTGTTTATTTCTTGGAACAAAATTTCAGAATCGTAAAGTGGGTGACATTTATCATTAAAGGGTGTGATTTTTATTACTAAAGGGTGTGACATTTATTACTAAAGTGTGTAATATTTATCATAAAAGGGTATTAGTCAAAATTACCAAAGGGTGTGACATTTATTACTAAAGTGTATGACATTTAAAACTAAAGGGTATGCCCTCACTCATAAAAGGGTGTGACATTTATCATAAAAGGGTATTTGTCAAAATTACCAAAGGGTGTGACATGTATAACTAAAGGGTATGACCTCACTCATGAAAGGGTGTGACATTTATTACTAAAGGGTGTGATGTTTTATTACTAAAGAGTGTGACATTTATTACTGAAAGGTGCCCTCACTCATAAAAGGGTGTGGCATTTATCACTAAAGGGTGTGATATTTATTACTAAAGGGTGTGATATTTATTACTAAAGGGTGTGACATTTATCATAAAAAGGTATTAGTAGAAATTACCAAAGGGTGTGACATTTATTACTAAAGGGTGTGACATTTATTACTAAAGTGTGTGATATTTATAACTAAAGCGTATGCCCTCACTCATAAAAGAGTGTGACATTTATTACTAAGGGTGTGATGTTTATTACTAAAGGGTGTGACACTTATTACTGAAAGGTATGCCCTCACTCATAAAAGGGTGTGACATTTATCACTAAAGGGTCTGATATTTATTACTAAAGGGTGCGACATTTTATTACTAAAGTTTGTGACATTTATCATAAAAGGGTATTAGTCAAAATTACCAAAGGGTGTGACATTTATTACTAAAGGGTGTGACATTTATTACTAAAGTGTGTGATATTTGTAACTAAAGGGTATGCCCTCACTCATAAAAGAGTGTGACATTTATTACTTACGGGTGTGATGTTTATTACTAAAGGGTGTGACACTTATTACTGAAAGGTATGCCCTCACTCATAAAAAAGTGTAACATTTATCAATAAAGGGTATGACATTTATTTTACTAAAGGGTGTGACATTTACCATAAAAGGGTATTAGTCAAAATTACCAAAAGGTGTGACATATATTACTAAAGGGTGTGACATTTATTACTAAAGTGTGTGACACTTTTTACTAAAGGGTATGTCCTCATTCATAATAGGGTGTGAAATTTATTACTAAAGGGTGTGAAGTTTATTAATAAAGGGTGTGGGCATTTATTACTGAAAGGTATGCCCTCACTCATAAATGGTGTAACATGTATTAATAAAGGGTATGCCCTCTGTTGTACCGTGGAATATCCCTGCATGATGTAGTAAATAGAAGCGACTTTGATGGAAATGAGAGGTCGTAGAACGACTTCCTCATGAAGCAGAGGAGGTCGCACATCGGTTTGAGGAGAAGGAGGTCGCCATCGACCTTGAGGAAAGGCTATAGCCGGGAGCGACCTCGGTGGTTGTAATTGGTAAAGATATGAATAACTGAGCGCGGATATCGCGGGGTAAGCAAGGCAAGTGCATCCGGATGCGGATATCACAGATTCAACAGAGGAAACCCTAGATTTGGCGGCAGAAGTTTGGCAAGCCCGCTAAGAGAAGCCCACGAAGGAGAAAAACCCTAGTTTCAGGTCTATAAATACAACATGTAACTCTCATTGTAAAGACACAAAAATTCTAGTACTTTAGGCAGAAAATATAGTGAAATACTCCTGGCTTGGGCGCCCCCAGACGTAGTCTTATTCAAAAGATGAACTGGGTAACCAAACTCACAACGCATATTCATATTTGTTACTTGTTATCTGTTTGATCCATTTCATAATCACGTTGTCCTAGATATAAAATCGAGGTCACAACATTGGCGCCGTCTGTGGAAAAAGTTATGTCGATTTACTAAAAGTCTACAGGAAACCCAAAATCTTCAATGGCGATCAATCAAGGTAACAATCCTTGAAATGAGACCGACAACCGCGATGGTGTGGAAGCCTCTATGAGCTCGCAGCGCTCTCACCCCGTTATCCCAGAGGCCACCCCCTACTGGTGGAACCTCGTCCAGACGCCAGAGGACGCAAAGGTCGTCCTGGCCATCCTCAACAAAAAGCGTCCCGTCTTCGACGAGGAGGATGAACAGCCACCCGCCAAGAAAGCGGCACCCAATTCGGGGACCTCTAAGGGCAAGAACGCCCTTATCGAGAAAGGGCGTTCCACCGGCCAACTGGCATACGATCCAGCGAAGCACGCCATCATTCGGAATCACAGGCTCCTGGAAAGGCCGGCGAGGTCGGGTAACGTATTCGAACGACTTGGGGGATAAGAGATCCAAAAGGCCCCTAGGCCGCTGAAGACGAGGCACAATCTCAGTCCCATCGCGCCGACCAGATAGAGCGAGACCTAGTCATGGCCCTGAATCTACACCACAACGAGCTACCGAGAGGGTCAGCAATCCACCAAGGCGACCCACTGGCGACTTTCCCCCCCAGGGATCATCGCAACATCAAGATCGATGCGCTGGCCAAAACGGTCCAGCGACTTCTCGAGCGAGCTGAGAACCAGGCCAGTCCAGTAAGGGCGGACCGCGACCTTGTCATTCCAGACTCCCCCCTCGAGACCACAGTCACTTTGGCTCCTACCCAAAGGAAAATCAACACCGCAGCTCTAGATCGCTACAGCGGAAGCACGGACCCGAAGGTCCACGTGGCCAAGTTTAACTCCTACATGGCTTCCATGGGAGCCACAGATGCCACCAAGTGCAGGCTGTTTTCCTTAACCTTGTGCGACCAGGCCTACCAATGGTTCACCTCACTACCGTCGTTCTCAATAGAATCGTTCACCGAGCTCTCTAGGCAATTCCTGATCAATTTCATGGCCTTGGCTCCACGACCTGCGACCAAGCAGCGACTCATGCATCAGGCAGATGATGAGTCTGATCGATCCTACATCGAAAGGATCGACAAGCTCATATTGGAGGGGGATCCCATCGGTGACGAGGCAAAAGTGCTCGGGGCTGTTTCTGGACTCAAGAAGGGGACCAAGTTGTGGCGGCGGATGACCACCGAGTATCCAATTAGCTATAACGACTTCCAGAGATGGGCGAGCGACATCATCCACGCTTCCGAGCTACTGGAAGCGAGACTCTTCGACGACAGGGAGGTCGTCAATACAAAGAAAAGCTCCAAGAAAGCCGGTAATCACTATAAGGCTCCAGGCAGCTTCAAGCCCTTCGAAGAAAGCATTCCAGTAAAGTTGATGGAAGTTTTAGGCATGACCCCAGGGAACGTGTTCAATCAGATCAAGGACCGAGAGCTACTCCTCCCGCCTCGGCCAAAAAAGAACAAGGGCAAGGCAAACCCCAACAAGTACTGTGCCTTCCACGAGCAAACCGAACATTATATCAGCGAGTGCAAGGATCTGCTTCCACAGCTCTGGAGGTTATACGAGGATGGGATATTGGATGAGTTCGTCAAACGACCTCAGAGGAACCAAGAGCGAGACCAAAGAGGTCGCCAACAAGCGAACCCGCAAGACGAACATGCTCCGAGGAATGCCGGCCAGGGAGAACGGCCAGTACCACCCATGCCCAAAAATGTGGGAGGTCGCGTGATACACACTCTATCCCCGCTCGGAATAGTAGGGGGACTTTCTACAACCGCCCCATCCAAAAGGCGTCTGAAGGCGGAGATAAGAGAAATTGAGAACGCCAGGAAAATGGTGCTACCCATTTTCATGGTAGGAGAGGAGTCCAGCACAATCAGTTCGGCGAAAGGGACAAGGCCGGAGTAGTCTACCCCAACGTCGATCCCCTTGTGATCAGAGTCAATATCATGGGCACCACCGTATGCTGCTTGTTAGTGGATGGGGGAGCCTTCTGCAACATACTCTTCAAGAAGACCCTGGATCAGCTCGGAGATTACGACGCATATATCACCCCATGCGACCACGTCGTGAAAGGATTCGGGGACGCAACAGTAAAGCCGACAGGGATGATCCGACTTGCTGTAGAATTAGTCTCCACTCTGAATGAAGAAGTTAGGGCCACTAGGCTTTTAGACTTCCTTGTTGTCGACCTCCCGAGCTCCTACAATGGGTTCCTCGGGGAGGCCTTTTGAACATGAATTCGAGGTTACGTCCTCAACTTTTATTTCTGTGTAAAGTTTCCCACCAAAAGTGGGCTGGTTGGCACCGTCAAAGGTGACCAAGTTGATGCAAGAGGTTGTTTGATTTATCCCTCGTCTCATTTAAATTCCGCACCAATATCTAGCAAACAAGTATTTGTAATAGATAGTGATAAGAAAAGCGAATCTTTAAACAATTAAACGAGCAGGAAAAGAAGTCGCGACGACTTCGACCCAAGATTGAGGCCTGAACCAGAAGAGTTTTTACTCGAAGCAGAAATAGACGATCCCCGAAAAAATACCCAAAGGGCCGTCTCGGGGGAAGACCTCGAGAAAGTCAAAGTGGACCCAGCCCATCCAGATCTTGAAGTAATAATCGACTCAAAGATGCCGGACGACCTGAAGGGGGAAGTCATCGACTTTCTCAAAATGAATCTAGACGTCTTCGCTTGGTCGCACAAAGACATGGTAGGGATCGATCCAGAAGTTGCGTGCCATAAGCTACACATAGATCCAGCCCGGAAACCGATAGCTCAGAAGAGGCAAAAATTCGGTCCCGAAAAATATGCAGCACTAGCCGAAGAGGTGAAGAAGCTGTCGGACAATAACTTGATCACTCAAGCCGATCAACCCCAATGGGTGGCCAACGCCGTTTTAGTAAAAAAATCCAATGGGACTTGGCTTCTATGCATCGACTTCACAGATCTACATAGCGCATGCCCAAAAGATTTCTTTCCAATGCCCCACATCGACCACCTGATAGATAACACAACAGGGCCCGAGATAATGTCCTTCATGGACGCCTTTGTAGGCTACCACCAGATAGCCATGTATGAACCTGACAGGCAGCATACCTCGTTCCTAACAGAGAAGAACATCTACTGCTGGAAGAGGATGCCTTTCGGCTTGAAAAATGCAGGGGCAACATATCAGAGGCTAGTCAACCACATGTTTACCGACCTCATAGGGAAGTCGGTGGAAGTCTATGTCGATGACATAGTCGTCAAAAGCTTAAAATCGGAGCCCACTTGGCCCAAACTTTCGATACCCTAAGAAAGTTCAACATGCAACTAAACCCGAAGAAGTGCAATTTCGGAGTCGAGTCTGGGAAGTTTTTAGGACACCTGGTGAGCAAACGAGGAATCGAGGTGAACCCCTCCAAAGTCAAAGCCATACTAGACATGGGGGCGCCCCGAAACGTGAAGGAAGTACAAAAACTCACAGGATGTCTGGCCGCTCTAAATCGATTCATCTCCCGAATGGGGGATAAGTGCAAGCCGCTGTTCGACACCATCCGGAAAAAATCGAAGTTTGAATGGACACACGAAAGTCAGGAATCTTTCGGCAAGATCAAAGCTTACCTGGCGGATGTAAGCATTCTGTCGAAACCAATTACGGGGGAGAAACTTTTCCTATACCTCGCGACCTCGGAAACAGCTTTGAGCGCAGTACTAGTTCGGGTGGAGGATAGGAACGAGCTCGCAATCTACTTCGTCAGCCAGACACTGAACAAAACTGAACAGCGATATCCGGTCCTGGAAAAACTGGCATACGCGCTGGTTATGAGCGTAAGGAAATTAAGGCCTTATTTTCTCGACCACCAAGTCGAAGTATTGACTTCCACACCCCTGAGGAACATCTTGCACCAGCCAGACATGTCGGGGCGATGCCTCAAATGGGCAATTGAGGTCGGTCAATACGGGGTAACCTACGCGCCCCGACCTGCCATCAAAGCTCAAGCCCTAGCCGACTTCAACGTGGAACTTACATTCCCAACCGAAACCGGGTGCTTGAACGGCCCACCCTGGGAATTGTTCGTGGACGGATCTGCGACCTCCCACAAGTCGGGGGCCGGTATAGTTTTAACAAGCCCAGAGGGGACCTCGTTCCAGAACGCCATCACCTTCGATTTCCCCGCAACCAACAACGAGGCCAAATACGAAGCGCTTGTCAGCGGCCTAGAAATGTCAATAGCAATGGGTGTCAGAAGACTGCAAGTTCACACAGACTCCCAACTCGTAGCCTACCAGATTTCTGGGGAGTACGAGGCAAGGGACGACCGAATGGCAGCCTACCAGGAAGTGGTGAAAACATTATGTCAAAAATTCAACCAAATCCATGTCAAGTTAATCCCAAGAGAGCAGAACTCGCGGGCCGATGCCCTAGCATGACTAGCGACTTCCGAAGGATCAGCATAAATGAAGGATGTCACCATCATGACATTGCCCCACCCATCCACCAAACACGCGGAGGTCGCAAACCTAGAAGACCCAAAATCGAGCTGGATGACACCCATCATCGAGTATCTGACAACAGGCCTTCTACCGACAGATAGGGTCCAGGCTCGGCAGCTTCAATTACGAGCAGCAAGATACACTATGGTCCAGACCGAGTTGTACAAGCGTGGCTTCAACATGCCCCTACTCCGGTGCATCACACCCGAACAGGGGCAAATAATCCTACGTGAAATACATGAGGGGGCATGCGGAAACCACACCGGGGGGGAATCACTGGCCCACAAAACCACAAGACAGGGATACTTTTGGCCCACGCTAAGGGCAGATGCCATCATCTTCGCTAGCAAATGCCATAAATGCCAAATCCACGCCCCTTCCATCAAACAAGCACCGGAAGAACTCACAAGTATCCTCAGCCCCTGGCCATTCGCAAAGTGGGGGATAGACATCATTGGCCCACTCCCAACAGTGCCAGGCTCGGTCAAATACGCCCTAGTAGCAGTAGATTACTTTACAAAGTGGGCAGAAACAGAGGCACTGGCAACCATAGACCAAAGCCAAGTCATCAAGTTCATATGGCGGAACATCATATGCATATTCGGTTTACCACAAGACATCATATCAGACAATGGCAAGCAGTTCGACGACCTCAAGGTCGAGGCTTTCTTCAAGAAGTGGAAAATCACGAAGCTCTTCTCAACCCCATACCACCCGCAGTCAAATGGACAGGTCGAGGCCGTGAACAAAATCATCAAGCATACTCTCAAAGCCAAGATCGAGGGGGCCAAGAGGAAGTGGGCTAGCGAGCTCCCAGACGTTCTATGGGCCTATAGAACGACCTGCAGAAATTCAACCGGAGAAACCCCCTACTCACTAGCCTTCGGGACCGAAGTTGTGGTCCCGCGGAAATCGACTTCCCCAGCCTCCGCACCAGCCAGGCCGCCTTCGGCCAGAACAATGAGGCCCTAAACAGAAATCTCAACCTACTCGAGGAAAAATGACTAGAACCTAACATGAGGAATGCCAGATACAAGCAAAGGTCGGAAAAGTACTATAACTCCAAAGTACGACTCCAGTGATTTGGTACTTAAGAAGATACTCGGTGAATCGAAGGGGACCCTCGGCCCAAATTGGGAGGGCCCATTCAAAGTCTCAAAGATCTTACCTAATGGAGCATACGAGCTTGAGCTACCAAATGGAACCAAAGCTCAATACCCATGGAACGCAAAACACTTGCGGAAGTATTATCAGTGAAATTATACCCTTGTAACCAGTTATTTATCAGAAATATTAATAATATTTTTTCCTTAATCTTGAAATCATTATGTGAAACCCAAAGGGGCTATGTAAAGAAAACATAAACCACCCGAGGTACGACCTTCGACACGCCGAGGGGAGAATCGACACCCTGCAAGGGGCGACCTCCCCCAACTTTGTAAGATGACCAGATAAACGAAGTCCAAACAATAAAGTCGCATTACAACAAGACGACGTGGACAAGTAAATTTTAAGTCGCATAAGAGAAATGAAAGGTCGACACAACATGATAAAAGAAAAGGAACTTCATTAATATAACAAAAGGGGGCCCGAAGGCGAGTACATTAAAAAAGGCCCGCAGGCCGATACATCAAAAACAAAAAAGAGATGAAAAGTCAGAAAACTCCGCCCCTCAGGGTCCCACCAAACCCCCTTCCACATTCCCTTCCGTGGCCGCAACCTCCAACATAGGGGCCTCAAGAGCCAACTCCGACTCCAGCTGAGCGACCTCCGCCTCGGCAGCGACCTCCTCCTCCAGGATCGGACGTACAATCTGAGAGGGATTAGCAAAGAAGGAGAGGTCGACGCCCATATCCTCCAAGTCCTTGATCTCTAGGAAGACCGTGGGGGCGGGAGGATAGTCGCGGACGTAGTCCGCCAATTCGGCGACAACAGGAGTAAGGTCGCCCGCGGGATTTGCCTTGTGAAAGGCCCGGATGGCTCCAACATAGGCCATCACATAGGCGAAGTTGGCATTGAGCTCCTCAGTCCGCTTGAAGTCGCCTTCTTTCTCAGCCAGTGTCCTCCCAGCCTCGGCCAGCTCGCCCTCCAGATGGGCCACCTTCACTCTCCACTCCCCCTCCGCCTCGGCCATGCGCCCCTTAGAGTCGGAGAGCTTTTTGAGAAGGTCGGAGTTGGAGGACTCCAACCTCTTCAGGCATCGGCCCGCGGTGACCAAACATCTTGGCGTCGGCTGACCGAGCACCGCAACTTCTGTTCGCCATTCTGGCTCGGCCTCGGTTGAGCACTGGTCTTCTCGAGGTAGAAGACCGCCTTTTGAGAATGAGCAATGGCCGAGTACAGGTTGCCCATCACGTTGGGCCGGGTGGTCATTGGTGGCTCAGTCTGCCCACCCTTGGGTCAGGTTCTGCAGAGTCCTCCGGAGGTAGGCTGGCCAGCTCTCAGGGACCCCAGCCGAGATGATGTGTCCCGACCTCAAGAAGCTTAAGGCCTCAGGGCCGAACTTATGAGGAGTTAGCTCCGGGCTGCGAAAAAGATCTCGAGGTCAGCAAAAGAGAGGTGTACAATAAAATAAAGTAATCTGGTTAGACACTTACTCATTGATGCTGTCGGCGTCCCAGCCCAACCACGAGTCATCCTCCGGAAGTCGATCCCCCTGGGAGACGGGGGCGGGCTGCGAGGAGGAGAGGGAGTGTGACCTCCCGACGTCAGTGTGGGGCTCCTCCCTCGCCTTCTTTTGGGGAGGTTCGGAGGCAGCCTCCTTCTACTTCCTCTTGCCGCGGTCGGCAGCCGAGGGACCCAAAGTGGTCGAGCTCGGAGGAGGGAGGTCGGCAACCTGGGCGTGCCTCATCTGACCAAGCACCGATTTCTTCCTGGTGGCCATCACTGATGCTGAAGGTTGGCGGCGATAAACCGGGATGTCGGGATCTGCGCGATGGAGGGATCAGGCGACTTACAAAAAACATGAGTAATGAAGGTGAGAATAGTCAAGTTGAAGGGTGAACACTCACAGGGGATTCTCAAGTGTCGGGGGTAGGTGTAGAGTCTGGCCTTCAACCGATCGAGCTCGGAGTTGAGGGTGTTGACATCGCAAAGGCCTAGCTCGGTGTTTCGAACAATTTTGAACGCCTCCTGGAAGTCCCAAAATAAGTCAGCAGTCGAGGGCGCGAACACTGCAAAAAGAAAATAAGAATTAGATCAGTACGACCTCAGAAGTATGCAAGTGATAGTTTACCATGTTCAACTCGGGGCGCATAGTCCGTGGGGACCCGGATAGGCAATGTGCTCAAGGGGTCCGTCGACTCCCAGGCGCCCCCAACAAACCACCACATTCGGTGCCAATCCGTGACCTTGTTCGGGATCCCACTCATGAGCTCCCTGCCCTTGCGAAGTCACACGGCATTATAGCCACCTGCCTGAAAGATCGGCGACATCACATAGGCAATCTCTCCCGAAGTCGGCATCCGATGTAGCCCTGCCAGACCAAGGATAGTCATCGTTGACAAGATGTAACTCCAGCCATTAGGAGTGATCTGCATGAGGCTCTGGTTCCAGGCCGCCAACAGGTGGGAGATCGTCGGATGAAGGGGAAAGCGAATCCCAGCCTCCATCGAATGCTCGTTGATGGCTATCATCCCAGGAGGTAGCTGGTCGGCGCTTTCCTCGGAGGTCGCCTATAAAAGTGTACGTCCCGGGGCACCTTGTATAGTCGGTGGAGAGAGCGCACATGCCGATCAGTCAAGGTCGACCTATACCGGGGCAGGTCGGAGGCCATATAGTCGGATCTGACCGACTTCCGATATGAGCGCTCAGGTAGCTTGTAGGGGGCCTCGGCCGAGTAAGATTGGTAATCGAAGGCCCGCACATAAGCCCCATAGTCCCGGGTCAGAGCCGAGGTGCAGGCGGGCTCCTCCTGTTCCGACGCGGCCGGGCGGAATACGCTGGGGTCCAGAGGAGGAAGGTGGGTGATGTCTTCCAGGTCTTGAAGGAACCTCTCGTCCACCCCTTCGGTGTCAAGGACGATGCGCCGGATCGCGGCGGATAGAGACCCGCCCTCACGGCCGGCGGCGGAGCGAGAGGCACGGAGTTGCTGGAGTTGTGCTATGGCGACATTGTCCTCGTCCGAAGACGAATAAACCGGAGGGCGCGGGGCAGTAGAGGCGGAAGAGCCGGAAGCCATAGAAGAAGGATGAAGAAAATGGGGGATTACCTGGAGATGGTCTCGTCGGAGTCTTGCCGGAGTAGAAGGAGCTTGGGTACGAAAGAAAACTATAGCTACGCGCGAAAGGAAAAGTGGCAACGAGTGTATAACCCTAGCCTTTTTATAGAAGGAAGTGGGGGTCGAATTGCAATAAAGTTAAAAGTCGGACCTCTCCCAGGGAAACGAGGTCGCACAGATCACGCGTGACGTGCACCGCGCTCACCGATTGGAGAGACTTGCGGCACATGACCTCACCCGTCTGCAACATCATCATGGCGAATCCGTCGAATCTCGTACGAATCGGTGCGACTGTCTATCTTCTCACAGATACCCAAGTGCATTCCCGAGGTCGATCCTTAACAAGTCGCTCAAGATTGAAGATCAAGTCCAGGCTCCGATGCTAGCACGTGACCTCGACTTGAGGGGCAATTGTTGTACCATGGAATATCCCTACCTGGTGTAGTCAATAGAAGTGACTTTGATGGAAATGGGAGGTCGTAGAACGACTTCCTCATGAAGCAGAGGAGGTCGCACATCGGTTTGAGGAGAAGGAGGTCGCCATCGACCTTGAGGAAGGCTGCAAGCCGGAAGCGACCTCCAACAACTGTAATTGGTAAAGATAAGAATAACTGAGCGCGGATATCGCGGGGTAAGCAAGGCAAGTGCATCCGGATGCGGATATCACGGATTCAACAGAGGAAACCCTAGATTTGGCGGCAGAAGTTTGGCAAGCCCGCTAAGAGAAGCCCATGAAGGAGAAAAACCCTAGTTTCAGGTCTATAAATACAACATGTAACTCGCATTGTAAAGACACGAAAATTCTAGTACTTTAGGCAGAAAATATAGTGAAATACTCCTGGCTTGGGCGCCCCCAGACGTAGTCTTATTCAAAAGACGAACTGGGTAACCAAACTCACAGCGCATATTCATATTTGTTACTTGTTATCTGTTTGATCCATTTCATAATCACGTTGTCCTAGATATAAAATCGAGGTCACAACACCCCTCACTCATAAAAGGGTGTGACATTTATTACTAAAGGGTGTGACGTGTGTTACTAAAGGGTTTGACATTTATCATAAAAGGGTATTAGTCAAAATCAAATAAAGGGTGTGACATTTATTACCAAAGATTGTGACAGTTATTACTAAAGGGTGCATAATGTTCTTTCAAGTTGATAAAAAGAGTTTGCTAGTTCAAGTAAATTTAGAGTACATAAAAAGAGAAGCAACAACAAGACAAGAAGACAAATAAAGTAAGCAATCAACTCCTCATAGTAAAATGTACCAATTAAAATATTGAAAAATATTAGTTCTTACAACTCAATGACTAAGATAAAATTGTAGTACATTTTGTAATATGTCTACTAAAACAAACGAGGATAAGCTATGATATTAATTGATATAAGCTATAGTATTAATTGGTATAAGCTATAATATTAATTTGTATAATAGTATGAAATATAGTATTAATTGATAGGAGCTATAGTATTAATTGATAGGAGCTATAATATTAATTGATATGAGCTATGGTATAAAATCTTTGATGACAAAAACTAGTATGAGTATTTTCTTCACCCTCTTCAGCAATAATCTCAACTTCATCACCATCTTCAAAAATAGAAGTGCAATCCATTATCACATCATCATCATCGCCATATGCATTTTCAGCAACTTCTTCATCGGTGTCAACTACTACAATAGTGTTTTGATCAACAATTTATGTATTAAGAAAAGTAATACGGAGTAAGTTTCAAAATTGTAACCTGATTGTAGAATTTTCAAAAGACATGAATAAGTAAAAGAATCTCAGAAACTAGTATTATGATATATGTGTACAAAATACTATAGTTCATATCAACTAATACTATAGCTTATATAAACTAATACTATAGCTCTACGTGTGTAAGTATTTAAAACAGAAATTCTGAAAACTGCAAACAACTGATACATGTGTAGATAATCTCAGAAAATCAATAGCAAGATCAGAATGCTACCTATAAGTTTACACAAAGTCACAAATACACACTATCTTATAAAGTTTGGTCTAAATATTCCACTATTGAGGTAAATTATAGATGTGGCATGATTTAACATCCTTAAGAAGAAGCTCATGATCATGAGTACTAGTACTCCTAGTCCTAATCCTAGTGAATTAGTATTACCACCAATTTCAAACACTAGTTCTAGTAGCAGCCCCTTTGTGCAAAATTTCTCCTCCTTATACCAACATGCAGGAGTTGCTGCTGCTTATAATAATCTGCTGCATCATCACCCAACATCTAATTTCATAATCAGTACCATCAACCCCATAAATAACAATAATCTGCATACCAATAGAGACACTCAAATTTTATTATCCATGTGGTGCTGATCCAAAATACTACTAGAGTTTATTCATCTTTCTATCTATCCATGTGGCCAATAAAGTCATGACTCATGATATACTAGACAAGATCCATCTCATGAGACAGTCAACTCAAATTCGTGTCCATTTTATATATCTATATTTACACTATTTGAGAGTATTCTTTATTTACTATGCAAAATTGTTCTATAGGGGAAACTTTGCAACCTAGCAGTCTTGCACAAATTGTTCACGTAAGTTGGGTTGAACCAGGTTTGAAAATCAAAACCACTCAACTCATAAAACCAATGAAGAGATTGAAACCTAAAAATTCAGTAAAACCTAGTAGTAGAGGTTTAATTAGTGGATTAATATTGCAAACATTAGTAATGGATGAAAAAGACTACAGATATTAGACATGCCAATTATCAAGCAGACAATAGTAACAAAATTATGTTCCCCCATTTGATTCAAACGTGTGGTTTTGAGCAAAGCATGAAAGGAAATTCAATGGTGAAATTTATAAAACAATTACTCATTCTACATACCTAAATTTCAGAAGAATCCGTCATTAATCCGCCGTTTTAATCGTCCTCTCCACCTTCAGTGTGTGAGGTGCATGAATTCGCACCTAGAGTGCGTGAAAATCGCCGCTCTCTAACTACGTGTACTTACACCTTCACTATGTATTTTTTCGGACTTTTTTTTTTGGGTCAGCAATAATGACGGGTTGCGGACTGAAACGGGTCATGAAAAACGGATAGTTGTGTATGGTACACCATTTACACATAAAACATTTTCTGTCTTATCCTTTAAGTAATACGTCTTTGTGACATTCTTTAGTACTTCTTCCTTCTTTTTTCAACCTCCTCATGGATCATACTATTCTTCTTAACCGTGTTGGTATTTGCTCCCCCGGCGTCTGCCATAAGAGACATGGCTATGGAGGAACAAAAAGGTAACAGTGGATCTTGATACTACAGTACCTGATGAAAACATAAGCTTATCCATAAATCACAAAAATTATCTACCCATATACGCTACACGTCTTACAACCCTTCGAGTGCATAATTTATATGAATTATATTCTTCGAACTCGGAAGGAAGATCATGTAAAGCCATTAATGGAGACCTATGATGATGTTTTTTTTGCATTATCATTTGGCGATAATGTCATCAAGAAAGAGGATTGACTATTTTTGATGGGTACGGAAAATTTCAATTACAAAAAGGGGGAGAAAAACCGTTACAAAATTGTTGTAAATGGGTTTCCAGCCACTGAAGGTTGTACGAATAGGATACTAGATGTGAATCCATCACACCTCCGTACTGCTGTGCTCTATGAGTACCAGGGGAGTTCTTTAAAATTATCGCAGTCTGAAGAATTATTTGTGTCAACTATCTACATCAGTTATGACAATGATCTTTTTATGAGAAATATCTGCTTCGGTTTTGCATAAACATGCATATAACAAAAAAGAAGTGGTATTTTCTATATCCTCTTTTCTTTTTTTTCCATATTTTAATTTTAAAAATTATATATGCATTTTATTAATTATAATTTTAAATTTTTATGCAACCTTCAGAAGATGTGCATATTGATTATTAGTTATGCAGTTCTTCACTGGGGAATTGGTGTCATTTGAAAAGTTTCAGCATTGTAACGATATGCTAACGGCGGTCCTCCTCTCTTAGTTCTATTTAGAGTTTCGAGAGAAAAGTCACCCCATTGTTAGTTTATCTCATTGAAAAACTTGTTGTCACAAGTTCAAAATATCGATTATTAGTTCTCCAATTTGATGTTTATAGGTTCAGTTTTTTTATTTTAAACTTTCTTTCTTCAGTTATTAGTTCTTCAAATTGATGTTTTTAGGTTTTTCGTTTATCTATTTGATGTTTTTTGGTTTTCAATTTTTTATTTTAAATTTTCTTTCTTCAGTTATTAGTTCTCCAATTTTATTAGTCCTCTGCCTAAATTATGAAGTTTGTTGTAAGACGAGGTTGCACATACATAAGACGGTCATATTAGTTGTGATAATCACTCAATAAAGTAGCAATAATAAATAAGACGGCAAAGTTAAGACGACCAAAGTCGCATTACATTAAGTTTAGACGATCAAATTTAATCAGGCAAAAGAAAATTACAAGTCGCAATTAATGAAGTCAAAAATTACAAGCAAAAAGCAGAAAAGACCTTCAAGAGGTCGAGATCTTATCCTTTTCCCAATAATTCTTTTATAGTTTCAAAAAAGCATGAAAAAAAACAACAACTAAAGAGTAAAATGCATAACAGAAAACTGCTAAGATATGGACAATATAAAAATCATATAGGGAGATAGAATCTTAAGAGAGATTCTTTAATCTACGTAAACGTATTATAAATTTTGATGTATAAGAAGTAATATCTCAACCAGTATTCTTAGAAAATACAGAACATTACAATTTGATAGGCAAACATACGAGCACGTTTTAGGCATAAACAAATATCATGACAAAATTTCCCAAAATAATATAGAGAAAATGACTATTAAGTTCCAATTTGGTGGAAATATTGCAAGTAGGTTCCACCTAATTTTTGATATTACTAATAGGTTTCAAATTGAATTAAGTTACCTAATATATCCTCAAATTAATAAAAATCTAGATATCTTCCCATAACAAATCAAATCTCCCAACCATTATCTCTCTGCCGCTCCCTCCCTCCCTCCCCTCTTACCATTTTCTCTTTTCATGTTCCAAGCAAATATCAGATCCCCCAACCATAAAATTTTTGGTGCCCCCGGAGTTTTCCACCTCGCTTCCCCCTACATCATCGATCGAGTCCACGATCCACAAGTGATTGCTTTATTGAATTTATTGAGCAATTTTGTGTAGGGTTTGTCGATTCGCCTTTTTTTTTAATTTATTAATACCCTTATATTTTGAATTTTGTCTATTAAATTTGAGTTTTGAGATTCTGTGCATTTTGACCTTTGTAAAATTCAACATTTTTTTTTAAATTTTTGGCTAATCAAAACTGCATATATTTCCCTGCAAGGTAGATGTGGAAAGGAGAAAAATGAGAAACATAATACGATGATTCTATAACAAGAAAACTATAAAAATGGATAGTGCTAAAAATAGAGGTAAAAGAGTTGGAATTTGTACTTTTTTTAGTCAGGTGGCTTAGCCCACCTGGCCACTGGGCTCCTCATTTGAGTGGGAGACCCAGGTTCGATTCTCTCTGGGAACGAATTTGGAGTTATGGGAGTTATAATGTGGATTGACGATTTCTTGGAGTATTTGGATGCTTGGTGTACTAACTACTAACAACTAACTTTGCCTGATCAAAAAAAAAAGAGGTAAAAGAGTTGGAATATTTATTGAAACTCACAAATCAGTAACAATGGTTTATTGTGTTTTGTGTTTGGATGTTTGTTTTGCTAATTTTTGGTGTATGTGTTTCCAGTTTTTTGCTATTATTTTGGGATTTTTGTGCTTATTAATTTGTTGTGTTTGGGTTTGTATGTTTCCTGAAGAAATGGTGGATGAAGATGAAAATGGATCTGGGTTTTATAGTTGTTTGGATTCAAAATGAATTTGTACTATATATTTATTTGCTAATTGAAATTTGTTGGAATTTAGAGGCACATAAACACGTAATACATGCGCAGTGGAATTGAACAGTTCACCAACAACGAACATATAATTGCATAAACTATTACAATAATCATAACGAGAAATTCTTACAGTAACTCGATAGCAAATTTCTCAACTATGGTATCTACGTAATCCCCAATCAAGGACTTGCACGGATTTGTCAGCGTCAAATCTCGAGATGAATTTGCTAGGAAAATTCTAACTCTAATATCTTATGGAGAAAATATGAATTAACGTTGTTTGTGAATTCTCAAGAGCTTATATATTTAGGGAGAGGCCCAACTTAAATCTTAAGCTAACCTGATTAGGAAATAAAATCCCTAATCTTATAAAATAAATCTCTTAGATTTATTTCCCATATATAAAATCTATACGGATTTAATTCCCATGTATATCAAATCTCTACGGATTTGATTCCATATATATTAAATCCTATAATAATATTCCATATATTATTATTGAGAATCCAATTTAATTAAATATTAATAATAATTAATTCTAAATTAATCTATTATTAATTAATTCTCCATAAATTAAATATTAAATCCAATTTAACATTTAATCAACCAACTATAATCCGTAAAAGAGAACTATTTGTTGTGTGACCCATAGGCCCTCATATATCGAGCGATTAGTCAAACTAACGGTCTTAATTGAACCCTAGACAATAAATCAGACATTCTCAATATATGAGGTACGTTGTGAGAAACGTGCAACTACCTGTAACTGAAACATGGGCTATTACGATGTCCTCCTTTCATTCACGAATACTCGATTAAGTCTTGAATATGATGAAGTGTGTATTCAAATAACTTAATCATATTATCTCTAATCACTAATTGATCATGTATGTCACACTTAGCCACAAAGTCTAAGTTGATGTGCATCGACCGATGACTTTGATTCAATTATGAAGAGAAGATGAGTATTCTCTCTAAATCCACATTGAGGAATGAATCATATTCTTGGCTCAACTACCACGCACATGCACTTAGTGATGAATCCAATTTAAGTCATATCTACCCATAGATGGGTGCAAGCATCGGTCATGGTCAAAGTTCATCACTCCACATATGTCGTGCGTATTGACCTCAAGTCAAAGGAGTATCGCATCGCTCCCACTAACCGAGACACCCGTAGACACATATAGTGAAAATACATCAAACGGTTTCTCGGATGGGTATACCAATACCCTATAAGGTATTTGTGCATCCATCTTGAGATACCTAGTATATCGTAGTAAGTGAGATCTTACTACACTCTCTAAGAGTATGATGCAGATCGCACACCAATCTCCATTGCACCATCAATATCCCATTCTTGATGATCCTTGATCGGGCTATTTGAGAATCATGCTTAAGTCATCTGAGTTCTCACATCCTCAATGACAACAATGACTCATGGGAACACTTGCATGAATAAATGCAAACAATCAACCATAATATTCAAACAAGTGTATTGCCATACATTAATATTAAATTAACTATAATATTAAATTAAACTGAATATCATCGAGTATTATGTCCTTACAATATATTGTCTCTAGGACACTAACACTAACACTAGGAAATTTGAATTTTTTTCTGAGTTTATTGGAATAAGATGGGGGAAGATGGTGGAAGAAGATGTAGATGAAGATGGTGGAAGAAGATTTGGATCTGAGTTTATGGATTTTTCATTAGATTTTATGCATATGTTCATGTATTCGTGCATGTATGCATGTATTTCATGCATATGTGCATGTGGAAAAAGTCGAAGTTATATAAATTTTATAATTAAGACGAAAATATGTAAACATTTTAGATTTTTTAGGTATGTAAATTTGGTGGAAGAAGATGAAGATGGTGGAAGAAGATGGATTTTGAAGATGCTGATGATGCAGATTTGAAGATGGTGGAAGAAGATGAAGATGTATTTGTTAAGTTTCTGGATTTTTTTAAAAAAAATTTATATGCATATGTTCATGTATTCGTGTATATGCATGTCGAAAAAGACAAAAATATGTAATTTTTTTAATTTTAGATAAAAATATGTAAATATTTGCAAAACATAGTGCATGAGATATTATAAAAATCCAAACCTCCTATATTGAAAAAATTAAAGAACCCTCTATATTGAAAAAATCCCCTATAGTGAATGAAAAAATTTCAAACCCCCTATATAAATAAGGTAGAGATTGGTTGGGATTGATTTTGACTAGTAATAGGTGCATTGGGAGTAGGGGGCTGAAAAATGGTTCATTAAGGGCATTATGGTCATTAAGAGTACCATTTGGAACTTCTTAGTAATGTTTTTAAAAGTTGGAATCTATTTGCAATAAAAGTCTTAAATTGGAACCCAGTAGTAATTCACTCAAGAACATATTTTGTTTGTTTCAATTGGACCCAAAAGTATGATTTCTTTTTAGATGTCACAAAGTATAATAAGCGCCTACGGATTGCTTTGTTTAGTAATAGTAGGGTGGATCACACCTCTTAATAATTAATTCTAGTTTTTATACATAACAACAATAAAATTTATGTATAAATTTGATTCATAAAAGTGTTACTCTAAATTGGCTAGGGTTGCATTCAAGTATCTTGTATGTGATATTGACATGCAATGATACAATAAGAAAAAAACTTGTATGAGACGGTCTCATGTATGAGATGGGTACAAATACAAATCAACACTCACCCCTCCCCAAGTGTTAAAGCATCAATGCTTAAATTATGTTTCTTCTCACCGTGAGACCTTCTCACATGCAAATGTGTTTCGTATATGAATAAATAAAAAGGTCTCGCAATCATCAATTCTTGAAACATATATACCCTTCCTTACAATATTAATTATATTTTTAATAGTTAGTGATGGTAACATATGTACCCTTCCTTACAATATTAATTTGTTTTTCTTTTAACCACAAGATTGCCAAATTAAAGACAAAGAATATACGTGTAGTTAATATTTTAATGCGAATATAACAAGTGAAGCTTCATAGTCATCTATATATCCAGATCCATAAATATAAAGTATAATTTCCTCAACTGTTTCTTCCAAGTTTAGTATAACACATTCATAATGATACTTCTATTATATCAATATTTCTATCAATAACCTTCATATAACCCCTCCATATATAAACGCAAAGACATAATGTAACATCCCAAAATCACTATATAAATTATTAAAATTTATAGATAGTTAATGGTGAGAGATTTCTCTTATAATTAGTTAAGAACTATTAAAATAAGAAGATAATTAAGTATCACCATTTGAATAATGCAATAAAATAGTGTGAATTCATTAGTTGGGTTATACATAAGTATGTAGTCACACGTATATTACATATATATGGTTGCATTTGTGTTTCATACTAAAAAGAAAATATTGATATCATAACTAATTAACATATGGAGGTGGCATTTTGATCTTGTTACACGTATATCTTATATCTATATAATTTATTCATACTAACAAAAAATATAATAATAATAGAAAGAATAAGTGAGAGAATTCCGTCTCATCTAAAAGCTCGAGCTTTTAGATGAGACGGAATTCTCTCATGGTATCAGAGCAAATCACATCGACCGGAAAATCGGATGTTAGTTTACTGATAGATAACAAATTTTTAGTGATATGAGGAACTATTAAAACATCCAGCAATTGCACATCTGCAGACAATTTACTAGATCCAATATGAGAAATATTCAAAGCATTGCCATTACCAACAATGACTGACCCATTACCAGAATAAGGCTCGTAAGTGTCCAATGCAGTAGTCTGATTCGTCATGTGAGCAGAGGCACCCGAATCAAGATACCAATCAGGAGCAGAGTCTGACACATTGCAGGAGGATGTGAATGCTCGGGCTAAGTGTCTTTGAAGAGACGGGTTGACGAGCATTGAGAAACCGAGGACACTTATCCGCATAGTGCTCCCCCCCGACATATCGACAACGAGGATTCGACGCCCCCATTCAGAGAACCGGAAAAACCATTGGTGAAGCCGAGTTGCCGTGTTGTCCACGGTTGCCGAAAAATTTCCACGATTGCGAGAACCGCGATTAACGCCCAAATCCGGTGAACCTGGCGTCACGGGAGTAGCCACCGATGAAGATGAGCGGCCCCGACTACGCCCGAGGAAGCGTCACCGTGAATGCGACTGCGGAGGAGAATTTTCCATAAGACGAAGCATGGACTCATCTTGTTTGGCTTGGCTCAACAAATCACGTAAACGCGGAATAGAGTAAATGCCATTCGAGTATATCCAAAAGCTTGCAAATTGACACCCAATCCACATAAAAAACCAATGACTCTTATCCGATTCAATAACAGGGACAACCAATAGCATGCAATTGATCACATAACGACTTAAATTTCTTACCATACTCTTGTGGGAGAATCACCCCCAACGAAGAGAGAGCAATTCCTCGCGGAGTTGATCTTTGGCGAGTTGCAGAGGAATAAACGCCCTCGAGTAGACCACATAGCGCACGATGTGGTGGATTCCAGAACTTCAGAGGCGGCGTCTTCGGATAGCGATGTGTAGACGACGCTAAGGAGCTTGCGATCCTTAATTTTCCAGGCCAGATAGGATGGATTGGGCGAAGCCACGCCCTCGGCAGAGGTGACGGTCGAGGAGAGGCGGCGATCCGTCAAAATGGCCGAAAGGTGTCAAAACACTCGGCCATATGCTCAATTTGGCGACGCCATGGAAGGTAATTCGAGGCGCCTAATTTGATTCAAAGAACCATGTTGATCATGGCGGTGTGAGGGGAAGAGAATCGGTGGTGGTTGTTGTGGGTGCCGCCATTGCAGAGAAGAAATTCGTGAGGGTTTGGTTCCGAAATTTATGGGGAAGGTTGACGAAATTGTGATAAAGGCTTATATTTACTTGATCGAGGGATTCCGGCTTTGGTTGCTGCTGTCCGGAACAAAGAATTGAAGGCTAGTTTCAGTTTATGGCATTTACGTTTAGGGCATGTCCCACATTCTATTATTTCTTTCTTGAACAAACTTGGTCATTTATCCATTACATCTGTTTTTACCGAATCGAGTGTATGCTCTTCTTGTCATTCGCTAAGAAGCAAGAGATTATTTTTTAGGTTGAATGAAAGCGTCTTGATTGTGTTTTGGATTTAATTCATTGTGATTTATGGGGGGTCGCACTTTTTGTTTCTACGTGATGGTTTCATTATTATGTTGCATTTATTGATGATTATTCTCGATTTTCTTTGGATTTATCCGTTTCGTGCTAAGTCGGAATTCTCGATATTTTGGTTGGTTTCATATCTTTTTATGCGCAATCAATTTGATCGTAAAATCAAGGTGTTTCAAAGTGATGGGGAGGCGAGTTTGTTAATGCTAAAGTCCGGAATTTTATGAATCTTAATGGCATACTTCATCGTTTGTCTTGTCCTTACACTCCGCAATGAATGGCGAAGCCGAGCGTAAGCATCGTCCACATTTCTGGCCGGGTACGTCCATGCTATTTCATGCCCATGCACTTCTTCTCTCTGGTTTGAGGCATTTGCAGCAATTTGTTTTTTGTGATCAACCCGGCTTCCTACCCCCGTTTTGCAAAATTCATCACCTTTTGAGTTGTTATTCGGTTATGCTCCTAATTATGCAAACTTCAAGCCTTTTGGGTGTCGGGTATTTCCATACCTTCGGGATTATGCTGATAACAAGCTGGAGCCTCGTAGTCGTCCGTGTATTTTTCTGGGTTATAGTAGCATTTACCAGGGATTTCGATGCTTTGATACCATGAGAGAATTCCGTCTCATCTAAAAGCTCGAGCTTTTAGATGAGACGGAATTCTCTCAATAAGAAGCTTAAAAGTTAAGAAACATAAGGCGGGTCACCCTAAAAGAAGATAAGGCATTTGATCTTGTCTTTATCTCTCACTAAGATAAGGTTTACCTTCTTCACACAAAGAGAGACAAGAAGAAAAATGATCTGAAACTTGAAACTTCGAAGCTAACCTGTAGGTAAGAAAATAATACATCTACTTCACTTTGATTTCATTTCATTTGAAAGGAGGACTAACTTCTTTTATGTAATTAATGGATAACTGATTATTGTTTAAGTAATTCCTAAATTATATATATACATGTACACATATAAACACATATTATATGTAATTAACGTGGTTAATAAGCTTGAGAATTTATATATCGAGTGTCTATGTATATAATTGGGTGTATAATTATATTATCTGGTTGAATTATATATGATTCAGCAAGTTTTAATTGTATAATATATATATTGTGTGAAACTCAGATTAATATGCCTTGATTATATTATGCTCTTATGCAACAATTGAATTTTGGGGTTTATTGATAATAAAGCACGATTAAAGAGAAAGGAACAGAGATATGAAAATGTGCAGAGGTATGCGCATGAGTGGGGTGTGTGGGCTGTGAATTTTAGCTATACTATATTATTATTACTATTATTAATATTATTAATTATTAATGTTATTGTTCAATATTCTCATTAATATATGTAATAGGTTGAAATTTGTAAGTTTGTGATGTTACATGTATTATTATTATTATTATGTTATGTTATATATTATACATATTAAATAGTTATTTTATGTTTTAGTTATTATCTATTTCTTAATGAATCTTTTTGGGATAATACTATATAGTGGAAAATTAAGATTTATGTATTATAATAGACATTGAAATAGAAATCGAATTAGCATTTGAACATTATACTTTTGTAGGCTTTCGACATAACTTGAGACTCTGGGACTAGCTTTATCAAGGGTAACGAACTTGAGGATAATAAGGGGTATTGCATTGTACCGTCTATTACAACTTCTTCTTTAAAGGTGAGGGCAATCTCCACTCTTCACTGGGTGAAACATTCCAAGTTATGATTGCTATGTTAAAATTAAAATGTTTTTGTGAAAGATATATATGTGCATATAGAATTATGGGCCCCTAAAAATTGATAAAATTTTTGGGCATGAATCGTACGACTCGTCCGACTCAAAGAAAGCACGGCCCTGCATGGGTGCCGGGAGAATTTTGACACAAAATGATAGTGTTTTTTTTTTCCAGCGACTCGGGACCAGACTCGGGACCAAAATCGTGCGATTTGTAAATTAATGGAACTAAATTAGAAAAAAAATGTGGGACCTTTTTCAAAAAATATAAAACAAAAAAAATTGTGGGATGGAAATTATATTAGTCCCTGCATTGTGTGTTTGTCACTGTAAATACTCACAATCATAACATATATATTTTTTTGTCATTTACCACCAGCATACTAAATAGAGATTAAGAAGATAAAAATGTACATAATTACATTTCATGTAATTAAGTTGAATACAATAACCTTTTTTAGCAATTAGTTTCTTAGGACGACATGAGGTTCCCATCATTCGACGAAGAATGGACAAGCAAACTGCTTTGGGGAATTCTTGTCTAACAATCCTCTATTTTTCATGTACATAATTCATAGCTAAGGATTGCAGTCAACAAGTTGAAGAGAAGCACAATATTCCAGATGAAGCTCTTGTAATCTGCAATAATGTTTCATTAAGCCTTGGAAAATTTCATTGCTAGTATTCATCGCGATTCTACCTTTCTCGAGTTGAAAGCTGAAAATGATAGAAAGGAGCACGTTTTAAGACATCCCTTCGGAACTGGATTAGTGGAATTCTTAGGGGATAGAGGAATGATCTATATGGATTACATTGAAGGTGATTCACCTTCTAAAAAAATTAGAAAAAAGAATCAATCATTTTATCTTGAGAAGTCCGTTTACGCTAAATGCTTCCCGCTTTCATTTGCACCAGATCAATTTCTTCAATAAGAAGTGAAATTAGTCCTAAAAAATGGTTATCTTCTATTTATCCACATTGAATCTCGAAAGGCGCAGAGCGCAGCTTGAGCTGTCTAAGATATGACAATGAAGCAATTAGGTACTGTTCTCTTTCGGCTTAGCAAGTTCGGATGAGGGATGAGATTTGCACCATCTCATTTTTTTGTGGATTTGCACATATTCGAGAGATGCGGCGGCTGACGGCGGCTTCTCTGTAAGAAATCGATTGAAAATCCAAACTGGTTTGCGGCGGCTCAGGGATTGCGATTAAGAAGCATTGTAGCGGCGGCGATCGACGGCTTCTCTGCAAGATGTTGTGTGCCAAATTGTTTGGGCACTTTTACTATTACTAATGACACTTCAAGAAATGTTAAAAATGGGTGAGTAACCCGGGAAGAAGGCAAACTCACCCAAATCATCCCCATCGTATCAAGAATAGGGCGAGTTGCTCCCTATTACTTGGAGACTCACCCCAAATGGTCTTTTGCATCAAAAAAGACGGGCGAGTTGGCCCCATAGCTAGGCAACTCGCCCAAAGTCGCCCATGATCTAGAAGGAATGGGGCGAGTTGGCCCCATAACCGGGCAACTCGCCCAAGTAGCCCAGTGCTACTCGCCCCGTGCGCCCCATGTTGGTCACCCGCACCCGCTAGTCGCCACAAGGTGGGCGAGTTGCCCGCTACCTAGCAACTCGCCCGCACGCTGGTCGCCCTCGTCCGCTGGTCGCCCAAGTCGCCCGATGGTCGCCTATGCCGCACGCCCTCGCCAAGAATTACGTTCGCCGCATTGATTAGCCAAATCTTGAAATCGGGATCCCCCAATATATATTCAGTGTGGATTAATTAATGACCATACAATGATCCTGTCCATACGTTGAGTAGCCCTCATGGCTAATTATGTGAAGTGGCAAATCGATCCCCAATATGTTGATGCATAAGTCCTTGGATTAGTCGCCAAACCACCTTATTTGGTCATGTGGCCAGTAGCATCTTCAGTCGCCTCGCCAGCCAGTCACATAAATCATAGGTGTCGCCAAATCGCCGTCTGAAATCTCGCTAACAAATCGCGAATTTCGCCCCAGTAATGCATACAGTGGCGGCGGGCAGAGTAGCCTACGCCGAACAACTCGCCCCTTAAATCGCCCGCATTAGTGGCCAGCCGCTAACAAGGCAACACTACCGATGTAATTGCATACATAAAGAGGCAGGTTATACTTAGCCAATTTGGTGGAATAGAGAAGATTTGAGACAAAGATTTTCCACTTACCAAGGCCAGATTTTGGCTAACCAAACACGTAAACCACCAACATCAACCAACATCAGAGAATCTCCCCCAAATGGCCGAGAAGTCTCTGAAGAAATGGTTGGTCCTATAGCCGCGGACTCAAAGAGGAAAGAATAGGCGCAAATCTCCATATATCATCTGCAAGAATGGCGCTCAGAAATTTGGCGTGTTTAGGTTGATGTAATAGGATTTTAGAGTCCAACTTAGCCGGAAAATATTTAATGTTGGGTCAAACTCCCTTGAAGCGCGAGAAAGACCAACTAGTGAACTTGTAATATAAATACTAGAAATTAAGACTCATTGAAGGGTCTCGAAATTTTACATTCAATATAACAGCTTTATTAG
Organism: Stenogyne calaminthoides; assembly: GCA_037126765.1. Taxonomy (NCBI): domain Eukaryota; kingdom Viridiplantae; phylum Streptophyta; class Magnoliopsida; order Lamiales; family Lamiaceae; genus Stenogyne; species Stenogyne calaminthoides. Next base: position 23,853,975 of record JBBCBC010000027.1, read on the forward strand.
CCAACAAAAGAGGTCTTCGGCCCAAATCCTCTCGCATTTACTTACTTGCATTTACTTACTTGAATTCTCATCATTGCTATTCAATGAAGAACATTCGTTCTATTCTTCATTAATCACACTTGTTTCACCATTACTACTTGTTTGTTATACCAATCCACATAGCCACATTCAATATCTTGTTCCGTAAATTTTTGGTATACAACACAAGAAATCCATTGAAAACCTAAACTGGTTCGCGTACGGACGGTGGTGTCCCGAAAAAAAACACTCGCGACCATAAAACAGACATTTAGCGCGGCCCCCTTTCTAATCAATCTCAAAATTACTGTTGCTCTTTTGCATTTAGAATAGACGCAGTGAGAGAATAGAATGGCAAAAATGATAAATTTAAAAATTAGAGGATGAAATGTGGCAGCAAGGTAGACGTGACACTTGTCAGCATTTTGGGGTGCAATCCTCTCTTTATAATAAAAGATTAATTATATTTTTGTAAGTATTTTTATATAAAAAAGCTAAATAAATTAATGAGAAATATATATAATAAATCTCAATGTGGATGTGGGGTAGTGGTATGTTTACTTTTATAGTATTCTTATGATCCAGGTTTTTTTTTTTTTTTAAATTTACAGGGTAAATGATATGGGAAAAAAATAAATTTATAGTAAATAGGGATCGAACCCGTGTCCATGGGTCAAAAGAGGATCAGCATACTGTTAGGCCAAAAAGACCATTTATTAATTTAATTTCCTATCCTTTTTAACCGTTAAAATTCGCGAATTTAATTTTTATACATATGAAAATTTTCACATAAAACATACTCAAATAGTTTAACCCAGAGGTCTAGTGTTCAACAATAGTTTATTTTTCTCTTTTAAAATTATTTTCCTTTAAGGAGCATCCATGGACGGATCTATGTGCATGATGCACTAGGCTCAAGTCCAAAGCAATTTTTTGTGAATTTCATATTATTATGCATGTATTATGTATAATTATTTTGAATCTTTTATTTTTTAATCGAGACCTACTTAATTCAATTTAAATAGAAGCCAATCATATATTCTTAAAATTAAATTGGAAGTTCAAGATTTATACAGTTTATTTCATTAAAAGTAAATCAACTCGACAAAAATTCATATGAAACAGTTTTATACATGAGAAGGGGTATAAATTAGCTAAAATTAACACCACTCCACCCAAAATGTTAAAGCGTCAATGTCCAAATCATACACCATCTCACCACGAGACCATCTCATACAAGTGTGCATCAATCATCTATTTAACAAAAAAGTTTCAAATCGTATCATTTAAAAAAAAAGTATATATCATTTCTAATCAATTTATTTTACTAATTAAGATAAAAATTCGTATGAGACAGTCTCATACATAAGATGAGGTACAAATTAACACAAATCAACACTCATTCCTTCCAGAGTGTTGACGAGTTATTGCCCAAATTATACTCCGTCTCACGTAAGTATGTCTCTTGAATTGTATATGATTTTATGTTGATGTGCCATGACTTTAAATGTCTATTTTTCTCTCTCTATTGAATTCTATCCTTAGATAAAAGAATACATGTACAATAATATTTTTTTATATATAAATTTATAATAAATAAATTATCTTGTTTAGTCCACCCCACCATTGATTCCTAGATCCGTCCCATGGAGCATCCCTTTTATTTTCTGGAATTGTTTAATTTAAATATTTTATTTTCTTATCAAATAAATACTTCTTTTAGAGAGCTTTTTTTTTCTTTTACTTTTTTTATAAAACTAGTTATTTTATTTTCTCGTATTATTAATTTGGCCTCCAAGTTTCTTGGTCTGCCACTGAGTTAGGTGTCAACTTGTTTTTCCTTGGAGTTTAAACAAGTTGTGATGTCCTAATGTTTGTACAAATATATATTTTTTTTAGTGTTTTAAAATATTGCACAAAAATCATATATGCAATATAATATATTTAGGTAATTTTTTTAATATCTCGCGGGTCGAGCGGAGACGGGTCCGGACGGGTCATGTGCGGGTCGGGTAGGGGCTGTGGGCTTCAAATTGGACGGACGAATATATATTTATAGAATGATATCTTTATCAAATATATGTTGTAGCCTAATGATTTGGGTCTGTTTTTAAGGTTTTGTCTATGCTACACAGCAGTGTAGTGTCAAGTACTTATGTGTTTTGATACTATTGATTGAATTGAAATTAAAAAATACAAGTATATAAGAAAATAGTGGACCCTCACATGTGTATGTGGTGCAAAAAGAGGTGTTGGGCAGTGCCCAGCAGTATAGCATGGACAAAATCGTTTTTAATGTATTTGGTCACAGGCTCAATCTTTATTGAGCAAATAATTTATAAAATATTGTTTATTTTTGCCAAGTTTTTGGTACTTTTAGAAACGAAATGTATTATTACGTGAAATAAAAAGTATATTATCATTTTTAACATCTATGTGTTACTATATGAAAAAAAAAAAAGTGATACTTATAGAAACGAAATGTGTTACTGAATGAATAAGTAAATATTACTACATGTTATACTAAAAAAACTTCATATCTTACGTAACACGTATTAAAACATAACATAAGACATAAATGTTCACAAGGTAACACATGGGTCACTAGGTAATACATTATTGTTCATATTGTAACACATGAGTATTCACATAATAATACGACGACATGTATACAATGTTATATATTACTAAAAACATGTGTTACTGCATGAACAAAAAAATGTTACCCTATGAATAAAAATGTGTTACCACATGAACAAGAATCAGTACAAGAGAGAAAAAAAATACTCAGTCCACAAATACAGATTTAAATAATAACGTGAGAAGAGTGCAGAAGGATTTGAAAGGTTGCGTTAGAAAATCAAGAGGAAAAAGAACGGAAGGACCTGTAAATTTGTGAGGCTGAGAAAACTGAAGAAAGTAAGAAGAATATGTAAGAGAAAAAAGAAAAAAGAAGAACAAGAGAAGAGAAGGAAAAACCTAGAGACAGAGCGACGTGAAAACCAAGTGAGATCTGGTCGCGTTTGTTGCGACGCAAGGAAGAAGAAGAAATATGAGCGTCTATTGGACGCGACGCGGGGAAGAAGAAAGCCCTAACCCGACCCACACGTTGCTGACCCGCGAAAAAAATTTATAAAAGCCTAATTGAATTATAATTGCACATAAACACAATATGCAATATTGCATACAATTTTTTACCGAAAATCCGTTATCCTATTTCATTTGTACAACATATGTCCATTGCGCATCCTCCAATAAAACTTGTTTACAATATAAAATATATATTATTATACTTATACACTAATATAATAATACTTATCAACTAATATTCTTATACTTATAAACTAATATTATAGCATTAATGGTATTAGTTAGTGTAATGATGTCAATTATGAACAACTTTTACAACAGAATTTGTGCATTGTACATCATGCTGTAAAAAAAACGCAAGCAATGGTGCAGTAAATACATTGCATTTAAGGAAAGATAAACTGCTGAGGCCTTTAGGCTTTAGGCATATTGACATTAATATATACAAAAATAAGACATTGATTTGTTCCTTGGCGTATATCTTCCACTGATTACAATTTGGATGGTAGGATATATAAATTAAATTGTTCAAACTTTTTTCCCACTACAGGAGATTCTTCCAACGTGTTGGAAGAGAAAGAGTAAGCTTACAATTTATCAATTGGGGAAATTAGTAATTGGTATAAATTTTTTATGCAAATTACTAATAGGTATAAATAAAATTGCATATATAGTCAAAGTTGCATATGAAAATGCAAATGTACTTACGTATGTGCAATCATTTTGTACATATTAGTAAATTGTTATTCAAAAATATACTTATCAGTAAGTCTCATTTTACTAATTTATATCCATATCTTATCTTCCAACACTTAGCTTGGAGCCTGAAACACTGTTGTACTAAATTGAATGAAGAATCATATGAAACAAATCATACCTCTTTGGAACCTTGTGCCAAACGAAATACTGCTGGACGATTTTCAATCTCCGTCTCATCATCATGTATCTCTCTTCTGATACGGATAGGAGTATCTCTCTCAAACTCAAGATATCATCCTCAGCAACGAACAAAGCAAAAGATTCCCAATTGAAAACTTCAAACAATGGTGGCACATAATTATCAGGTATAATAACCGGTACACATTCATAATATATCGATTCCATCACCCTTGGAGAGTGAACTTCATAACCCTTAGCACATATGCAATATTTACTGCTTTTCATAAAATCCCTGTATCTTGCCTTACCTTCAATATCACGGGCCATCCGAGAATTTTCATGTCTGGTTCTTTATCGTACCAATGTTGGAGTAGTATTGGTCGAACATAACCATGCATCCTACCAGCAAAGAAAGCCAGAATAGATCGATTTGAAGGTGAATTTCCTCCAATGTCCTTCATAGGGTTCTCCGAGGAGCGGATGTATGTCACTGGTAGAGATACATCCTTACCTATTTTGAAGCCTCCTGCAATATCGGAATTGCAGAGGGCTCTTATGCAATTTTCAAAAACATTCCTCGTAAATCCGGGGGCCTGGAAAAAACTTTTGTCTCTTAGAAGGCATATGTGTTGATCACTCTACTATAACCAATTTAAATAAACCTTTAACTGAAAAAATGGAATATGCATATATCATGTCATCATATCAAGTTGAAATGTTTTTTAGTCCCTAACTTTTCTGCTGTGCAATTTTGGCCCCAAGGAATTTAACAATTTCGATTTTATCTCAATATTTAAAAAAATTGACCAGTTTTGGCACCAAAATCGCCAGTAAATTGAAAATGGCGTCGTTTTATGTCCAATTTTGGCCCCACATCATAAAACTTTTAACTCTCCTCACATCAATAAAACAGAAGTAGCAGAATATGAATAAAGCTGAATATTACGTAGAGGTGTCCAAGGCATACCCAGTCATGACAAACCACAAGGAAATGATCCGCTTCTCTTTTTTCCCAGTAACGATATTTGGTTGCGATAATGTCAACGTAATTCTTCAGATGATCTTCTAAATCCTTATGAGTGGAAAAACCCGGGCCATTAAGGGCATTTCTCAGCTTTACTGAACTAAATGGTAGATAAAATAAATGAGCCTTTTTGGGGTCCCTCACTAGGAAGTGTTTATTTCTCTCCATCAGTTTCATGAACCATCCTTCAGAAGCATAAATGCCCCTCATATATGGCTGGTGGAAAATCGGTTTTTCCCCTTCCCGGTAAACATAAACTTTAAGTGTGCTTTCCATCAACTCATAACTCCTGCCACCAAGAACAAAAACAGGCTTGAATGAAGGTTCCAGAAATGATTGAACTTAATGCCCTTAACATAGCATCATAAGTATATAATTCATCACACCAACATTGAGTTAATCATGTCTAGTGATGCAAAGATTTTCATTTACTAGACAAAACAGATGATGCAAGAGCATAAAAGAGAAAAAGTTAAGTTATTCAAATAACAAATAAAAAAGTGATGGAAGTGGTAAGAACGATTTACAGGTTGCTTTAGTGGGCATGATTTCAATGGAGATGAGAAAGGAAACGTATCAAAGCAAGGGCTGGTTTCAACCATTTAAGTGATAAAAGGTTATGGTTCCCTGTTGCTTGATAGGGGTTCCACTTTAGGAACATTAAAAGGAGGTAATCCAATTTCGTACCAAAAGCTGTGAAAAGGATTTCTATTTGATATGCAAGTATTTGTACAATCTCAGTTACGCTCATCATGAAATATAAATAAATTATATTGATAAGTAAATAGCTTTGGACATCTATACAGGAAATGAAGGGAGACAAAATTTAATTATTCTTATATATAGACTGGGTATGATGGATAATATCACGAAAGTTCCTCAACTCGTAAAGAGTTTTGTTAGTTAGACAAATAGGAGCTCGGTATAAATTTCATTTAGAGAAACCGGGATAGCATAAATCCAATTAATGATTAAAGGACATATATAGTTAACATTTTATTCAAGGTGTTTCCTTTTAATTAAGGATCTGCGTTCGTATGATGATTCCAAACCATTTTTCTAACTTATTTTTCCTCTCAACTTCTCAGTTTTTTTTTAACGTGGTACCATAGCCTATGACAGAGGGTACATGCTCTGGAAGAAGCAAGATGCCAGTTTGCCACCCTACATTGTTAATTTGTTACCCTGGGTGCTCATTATGCTGAAAATTCACCCGTTATTACTCCCACAAATTAACAGCAAAAGTTATTTGTGAAGGGAGAGGAAAGAATGGTTAAATTAATGATAGCAAGGTCAAACTGCATAATTTGATCCAAATTTTGGATGCTGAAAGTTCCTTTAGCTAGAGCCAGGCTATTTAACTTCAAGGATCGTAAGTAAAGCAAAAAAAAAAATCTCTATTTTAATAGAAAGAGACTCTGAAAAAACGCAACCTTCTTTGGTTTGGAAAAACAGGCTACATATGCAAGTTACAGAACAGATCACAATATTGAAACTGGAAGAAACCATTTGATTCAAAGGTCTTCCCCACTGTAGTTGATCATTGTTACAGATTAAACTACAATTGACAGGATCCACACCAAGAATTCAAAGCAGTCATTAATTAAAAGATGATTTCCCAAGATCATACGAGACATAGGTCAAAATGAAAAAAGAGAATAATTTCACAAAAAATTTACGACCAAGTTTAATTAGCATTTAACTTTTAACTAGAAAAGTATTAGTGCTTGACTAGGAAAAGTAAACAGCGTTTATATAGAAAATATGCTTCATAGAAAAGAAGTGTTGTGTAGAAAAATTATGTTACAATCTAGAAAAATAAATAATAAAATGTTATAACTAATCTCCTTGAATTCATCCTTGGCTAAGTGAACTAACTAACCGAATATCTTAATTACTAACAAACTAGGGCAGATGGCACCAGATTCCCTATTCCACTTTGGTGTTTCATTGCCGTTAATACAAGTAGCATGTTAATGACATCACCAATTAACGTGTGACATGTATTAATGGCAATGAACAAGATGATATACCAGATTGGAATGTGGGATCCTAACTGAGTCCAAAAAGCCTAATCTCTCCCATAAAGCTTCTTCCAATTTATTTTAGATATAGAAACACGGAATTCTATCCTAAAAACCAGAAACTGCATGGATCCCAATTAGCATAGAAATATTCACAGGAGGATAACAGTTGAAAATAGTCAAATGAAACTCCTTTCCAGTTACTTAAAATTGTAGATGAGAAGGTCATATTGATAATAGAACGCACAAAACAAAAGATTCAAAGTAAATCCCCTCGCATAAATCCCAAAATGTAAGGCAAAATACTAAGCATGACATGCAAATTAATTGGCATACCTTTTAAACATTGAATAATTACGAAAAAGAGAAGCATGAACTTCAGAAATGTTCTATTGTACGGGAGCATTTTCGATTAGAAATCTGGCACTTTGTAGCTCACGGTCACGTTGTGAAGACCATCTTCGTTTCTAAAGACATACAAAAAGGTTAAAGATCTAATTGCATAACTAAGCCCTTTAGCAAAAACTTATGTGAACCCTAGTTCACGTGAACTTTTTTTCTTCAAGTATCATTGTTGTGAATACACACTATTACTGTTATGCATATGCACTATCCCTATTTAAAAAATATTTGATTTTTAAACAATGATATTGCATATGCATCACAGTGGTAGTGTTTATACATAACAGTGACATGCGAAAAAAAGAGTTCATGTGAACCCGGGTTCACAGGAGACCTACTCAAGCTCTTTTAGGAAATACTATTGCAACTTTAAACATGTACCTTTAACTTCTTCTCCACGGAACCATTTACTAATAAAGAATTCATCTGGAATATTGATATAGCTTTCTCTCTTCTCTTTCTCGTTATAACTCTACTACTCATAACAGAAATATCAGTAGCAACAGGTGAACCATTTTTTAGTAAACTACTATCTTTGATCTTGGCTTCGTTGCTGTGCACCAAAGACAAGTTCATTGCCACCGACAAAAGTGATTTTCCAGAGCCTAGTTTGTGGTCCAGGGGTGTAAACTGTCCTGCTTTTGCACTTTTAGAAGAGTCAGCATTATCCTCCGTCTCAAATGTGGATCCTTGGTTTGCATTTCCCTCCTTCAATTCAATTCGAGAATCCATCTGTTCCGCACTATCTGATGAAAGAGCATCATCTCCATCGCTCTTATGATAATGAATAATATCAGAATCAACCAATTTTGAATCGTTGGAGAAGATCTTGCTGCCATCAGTCAAAGAAATCAATTCCACTTTTCCATGTGAGGAATTCATGAGTTGTACCCAAAAGAATATGAAAATAAGAGGAGAAGACCCAGAACAGAAGTTAAACTTCCAACAAAGTACAGTAGTTGTTGAACATGGGCATAATAAAGCCTTCGAACAATTAACCCATTATCCATGCTACATATTTCGAAAAACCAGAAGACAGATCCTTGACATATCTCAATAGCTAATGCAGCTCATTGCCCATGTCTGTACTCATCATGGATTTTGATCTCATAATTAAAAGGACCTCACTGTGTAAAAGAAAATGGTGATAGGTATTAACATATGAAAATGAAATACACATATGTGCTCATACGAATGCCTTATAACTAAAAGACATGTTGATAACTACTAGGACTTAGGAATGCATTTTATTTCACTGGCTAGAGTCGAGCTAGTCTTTTAGGAACTTCAATGAATTCCAACTTCTGTGCCCATTATATTGACATTTAGCATTCAAGACAGAAAAGGTTAAACATAAAACATGAATATCATTCGGCATATACCTCGTGATGCCATACATCATTATCATATGCTTTTATCTTTACATCCTTCTGATAAAATGGCATAAATAATTGGAATTTTAGTTTGTCTACTTGATCAGGATTGCATTTCGAATTCAGAATCACAAACATCATTTTTCCTAGACACCCAACATAATTCGGCACACTAGTGTTCCAAAAACATTGAGATGAACATAAATGCAAACACAATTAAAAGATACTAAAAACTACCACCTGATAGAATACATCAATTTCAAATGTTAACATATAATTGAATCCGCGTAGACAGCCTCTAATTTTAAAATCTAATAGCAAATTTATCTGAAGGGACAATTCGTCATCTGTAGATTTCCTCAATTTAAAAGGTTGTATTTCCAGAGCAGGAAAGAATGCAATAAGATGAGAGAGCAAGAAAACAACTGCAGACCTAGAATATTCTAAGAAGCGATCGAATTAAATAGTTAAAATTGCATTTAAGCGTCTTCTTCATAAACACTCACAATATATAGAAATCCCGATGCACAGTAACAGTAGACATTGAACACAGAGAGGTCAGCAGATACCAAAAAGCAGAAGAAAGTCCATCGAGCTCGAATTGGTTGATGAGAAAACGAAGAGGCACCTAGTCTCCACAAGTAGTTGCAGAAGAGATAAATTGAAGCTCGGGTTTCGTAGTGATGGTACCACCGACACAACTCCCGCAAAAACAGAGCTCCTAATTAATAATCAAATTTGTATTTTTCACAAAATATTTGTTGTTGGTTTAAAAAAATACAAAATATTTGTTGTTGGTTTCAAAAAAATAAAAAAAATAAAATATTTGTTGTTTATTGTTTTTTTTTTTTAAATCAGGGTTTGTTGTTTATTGTAATTTTTTTGTAATAAAGATTTTATATTTAATGTATTTAATTGTAATTTCGGACAAGTCCAAGCGATGTACTCCCTCTATCTAAATTATACAGACTTATTTTCTTTTTAATTTAATGTTTCAATTATATAAGTATGTTTTCATATAAAGTATTTTTTTTCTAATTCATTTACCAATATAACTTCATGTCATTAATTACACTGAAAAGTATAATACTTAGTAAATAGAATTATAACATAAATTTTGTTTGTCTATTCTATTTTTGAGTCACTCTTGTGTGAGATGATCTCATATATGAGAGACGGGTTTCATACTTGACAAAAACCCAATGATACTCTTAAATGGAAGAGTCCACTCAAATCAAAATGGGAACTCGGTGATAAGAATGGAGAAGATGTGCAATTAAGGAGACCATCGACTCTAATTCAAATCTCTAATTCAAAATCTAGTCACCGATATGAGATATTGTAACTTGTGAGTGATGGTAAACCCTAATTTCAACATTCTCTCTCACTCTGTCTCTCTCACTACGCTTCAGAAGGCACTGAACTCGAACATCACAGCCAACGACACAACCAATTTCTCCAGGTAATTTTCCCACCATCGTATTCCAAATTCACCTGAGTTCGAGAGTTCGATAATTGTTCTCTACTTTCTTTTGTCTCTAGATTTGACATTTGCTTTATGAAATATTTGAGAAAATTTTCAATACTCACATTTCATTTTGATTTGTACTAATTGTTTAATTTTTTGTTTTTAAGGGAAGCACAATGGAAAAAATAATCCAAATTGCAGAGGAGATGGGAGATATTTATTGGGTTTTAATTTTGAAACATTAATTTTTTTCGCTACAAACATTATTTTAATTGAATCCTTATTCATGCATCTGATTCTTGTGAAGTATTATATTTGTATATTTTTTTGGTTTCAGCTGGAAAAGAGGGTGCTCGAATTGACAAAACAAAACCTAATGTTAATGTTGGACATCAAATTGAGTATTAAAAAATTTATTCTAAAGCTTAAGGTGCAATCATTGTTTGACCATGAGAAGAAGACCAGTCTTGAAGGCTACCTTGAATATGCCAAGAAGGAGTTGGGCAAGGCCGAAGTTAATTGGGACAAACAAGTTAACCAGTTCTTGGGTAAATTTATTTAATTATGTTATTTTATATTTTAATGTTATTTTTGTGAATGGACCTGTTTAGGTTAATTTTCATGTGCATCATGTAAGTTCTATGTAATAGTATGTCTGTGTGGAACACTCTTTCTATGTTTATGTTAATAATCTATGTTTATGTTGATATTGAGCTTACTTACTTTGCCACATCTTTAATTTAATTATTATGAAATATGATTTGGTATTTGAAAGTATTTATTAATATTAATTAATTATAATTAATTAATTAATTAATATAAAATAAATAATACACACATGTTTGGGATATTAGTTTTGGATAATTATCCAAGATTTGAATTTTATTTTCAAATGAGAAAACCGTTTCACGCTTACGGTAAAAAGAAGTTTTCCTTCTCATTCTAAAACTCTGGCTCTTACGCCTAATTAGAACTTCACATAAATTCTCACGTGATCACCATATCAAAAATACTCCAAGGCTCTTAAATTGTGAATATTGAAAGCAGTTCGAGTGATTGCATTTCGGACCAGGAGAATCCAGTGTGACTTAGAATTCAACCCGGCTTGTTAATTCTTCCGCTGAAATATTATTCCAGAAGAAAGACATGTTTTCTTTTCTTGTAGGAATAGTCCAACAATGGTATCAGAGCCAATGTGTTGGATTCTCGTTCTGCTTGTTGTGATTCTCGTTCGTACATATATAACCTGAGAAGATATATGTGTTTTCTCTGTTCACATGTTTTAAGTGCGTTCATAATTTTCTAGAATACCTTTGCATAATTTGGATTTTTTGAAATGGACGAATTAGAGGCCAACTTTTTTTATTGTATATGCGTTGTATAGTGTTGAGACATACTGTAAAGTTTTATAATTTTTGGCCTTACCGATTTCAAGATATAAATTATTTTTAGGAAAAATTTCAAGACTTTGACTGCAAAATTCGAATATGTACTGTATGAATCGTGAAAAATTATTAGTGTAGAATGACTCTACGTTCCGAGACGATTCTTTTGGTATAAAGTTTGTCAATTTTGGTCAAGTATTGAGTGACTTATGGTTTTTTGAAAATTCTGTATAGTTTTGGGACTAGATCGAAAATTTTCAGAAACTTGAGGGGCTGCCTTTTCAGAATTAGATGTTTTTTAGGGACCTGTTTGCAATTAAATTAAAAATCGGTCAAAGTCAGACACTACGGCGCGTGGACGCAAGCGCGGCACTGCTTGTCGGCACGTGAGTTACACGCGCGGCCGAGAGCATCGGCGAGTGAGGTACACGCGCGAGTGGGTCGCCGGCGCGTGAGATCACGCGCATGGTGCGTGGCTGCGCGCGTGGGTGTGTGGCAGCGCGTGAATATCGCGTGGAGGCGCGTGGGCGCGCGTGCTGGGTCTGTTGGTCTCGGGACTCACGTGCGCAGCGCATTCAGGCCTGTTTTGAGCCAATTCCGGTAATTGCACGCTCTTCCCATTTTCATTTGACCCGTTTTAGCTCATTTTAACTCTGTTTTTATCACCGAAAATTACTGTGAGCTTGGTTTTCTATGTAGATTAATAATGAGCATTGTTTTGTGACATTTGAGTTATTTATTAAAAAATATTTATTTATCTATGAAATTGAGGACCAAAGTTGAACTATGTTCACTTGTGAATTAACTTACTACGCTTGGAAATGTGTTTTTCTTTTGCGTATGAGTAGGTTTTGTATTCATGTGTTGGAAGTTTGACTAATTTATTATTGGTTGGTTGCTCATTTTCTAGGTATGCGTCTCAGAAGAACTGTCTCTACGCGAGACATTCGTCGAAGGGAAATAGTGCTTGAAAGTTTTTTGAATTGCAAAATGAAAGAAAATCAAACTCTAGAAGAACATGTTATATGTATGTATGACATGTACATATATTTGGAGTTTTTGGTTAAGAGAAAGATTCTTCCATCGACTGTGGGCAGTGATATTAACACTCCTTTTGTTTGGGCTAATTCACTTTCACCCGAATTACAAACTATTTTTTGGGGTAAATTATCAGCATTAGATGATGTACCTACTGGTCGAGATGTCATAATAAAAATTATTGTTGATGAAAAGTGTAAACAAGCTGCACGGTCTGCATGTTTAAGAAATGGGGGACTTCGTCCATCCGGTGTTCTTAATATGAGGCATAAAAGTAACAGTGGAATTAGAAATTTCCTGTTAGACCCTTTTGCAAATGTTTTTCATAATGTTGCTGCAAAAACCTTTGAAAAGGATATTATGTCTATTGTGAACAGTAGACGTGACTTGTTTTACTTAAGAGGTCCTCATTAGTTGTATTCGTATATGACTGTTTGTTATTGTAGTTTATTTTATTATACTTGTGTTAGTCTATTTAGAAAAACTACTGTTATATGAAATGATATTTGTTTTATTACATATATGTTGGATGTATGTTTTGATATAAGCTTATTGTTCCATATTGTGGGATGTTTTAGCTTTGGGTGAATGATTATTGCTAAAACTTATGCAATTTTATGTTTTGAAGATTGAATCAAATTTTGAGGTACATGATATGATTGATGATTAATGACTTTAAGTTATTTTTCGAAATCATACTTTGTGCTTGCAATTTTGGATGTCAAACTTGCTTTACGATTAATTTTATAATACATGTGGACTTACATTTAATTTTTTGTATCACTTCTTGCAAATTCTAAAAAAATGGCATCAAAAACTATTATCGCTGAGTTGAACAAGGGCGAGAAACTAAATGGTGATAACTATGACACCTGGCGTCATAAGATCGGGTACGTCCTTGACGAACAAGATGCTTTAGACGCTATCAATCATGTGATGGAGGATCCTGGAGTTGGAACTGGGACTCAAGGGAGAAGGGACCAAGATGTATACCTTGTGTGGAAAAAGAAAAATTCTAGAGCTCGAGGTATACTTGTCAGTTCGGTAATTGATGACATGATTCACGAGTATGTAACACCCCGAAAATTTCAAGTCAATTATATTTTTTTTAAAAAACTTCCTTTTTAGATTTTTCTAATACTTTTTAATTCAAGTCTATTTTTCAATATTTTATCAAAAAGATATTATATTATCAAAGTAACATAATTTTCTCAATTTCTTTTCATATCTTCACAAAATTTATAAACGATTTAAATTTCAATATTTACCTTCAAAAATATCCTCTCGATTCAAATTAATTCTGGAAATATTGATTTTAAAATTAAACGGGCCAACTCTACCTATTTATTTAAATCCATATATAAATACCTTTTTTTTTCTAATATGTTTTGGAAAAGATATCAGCACTTGCCGTGTACCAAATTTGTTGTCCCATTCCATTATTATTATTATCGTTATTATTGATATTATTTATAATTATTATTATTGTAAATTTGTCCATTTAACGTTTAGATTTTATAAAAGTTACATTTGAAATTTTATCTCTATCTAAAAGAATTAAATCTCAAGATTTTCATGATAAATTCAAATCTCAATTTTCACTAACAAAATTTTATTTTCCACTCTATATATAAAGGTATTTTCTTTTGAAATCAAAACACGTAGAAAAATATTATTTCATAACTTTCACAACTCATGGATTTTCGCAACAAGGAGTCAAGTTAGTTCATTGCATCTTTTGCATTCACGACAATTCGAGGTGGGATTTCTATTCAAGTTTATGTTTGTCTTTATTAAATCTATGCATATTTGGCCTACGAAAATCGAGATGTGACAGTGAACAACATCCAACTGCTCATGATATCTGGGTATATCTGAGGGAGAAGTATGGAGGTATATCAGTTACTCGTCTGAGGCAGCTCACTATTAAGTTCGACACTTATAAGAAAAAAGTTGTTCATAATATTAGACAACATATCCGTGAAATGTCTAATATGATCAGGGAACTTAAAACTATCGGTCATATTCTCTCTGACGAACAGCAAATTCAAGCTCTTATCCGGTCACTTCCCGATAAGTGGGAACACTTGAAGGTCAACTTGACTCATAACGAAAGTATCAAGACTTTTGTTGATGCAGCTCGACATGTTGAGCTTGAAGATGAACGACTTGGAGCTGTCAAGTCATCATCTAGTGTTCACCTCACTGAATCCAGTTCGAAACAAGCTTCGGGCTTTAAACGAAAGAAAAACTGAAAGAAAGGGAAGAAAGGTAAGCAACCTCAAACTGGGATTCCTCCCAACAATCCTACTAACAATCCTGGTGGAAAGATGAAAAAGAAAAGGTTTAAGAAGAAGAAAGATAAGAGCAAGATGACTTGTTATAATTGTCATAAGCTTGGTCACTTTGCTCGAGAATGCCCTGAGCCCAAGAGGGACAAGGTAATTCTTTCTGATTCTAATTTGAGTATGGTAAATGTCTTATCCTTTGAATCTTATCCTTTGTGGATTATAAACTCAGGGGCAACAGACCACGTAACTCGAGACAAAGGAGCATATGTAGATTTTCGTCGTGTTTCGAAAGGGACGAGATGGATCTATGTAGGAAATAATGCTCGAGTTGAAGTCAAAGGAGTTGGGACTTGTAAACTTGAGCTGGACAATGGACATGCTTTCATCCTGCATGATGTCTTATATGCCCCGGATATCACAAGAAATCTTATTTCTGTTTATGTTCTACTATGTTTAGGATATAATATGTTGTTTACTAAAGACATGGTTGTTATTGGTTTGAATGATGTTTGCTATGGTACTGGACATCTTTATGATGGTTTTATTGTATTGGATTGTAATAGAACTACGTTTAGTTATTATGAAGATCGTTCGTGTTTTCTAAATGTTTGTTCATCTGGTGATGCTTATGTAGATGATAATACATGACATGCTAGATTAGGTCATATTGGGCAAGATCGGATGAACAGACTTATAAAAGAGGGACTTTTAAGTTCATCTTCAAAGGTTGAGTTATCCAAATATGAACATTGTCTTGATGGTAAAATGACTAGAAAACCGTTTGGAAAAGCTATTAGAGCTGAATTTCCATTGCAATTAATTCATTCTGATATTTGTGGTCCTGTTAATGTGAGGGCATGTCATGGAGCTTCCTATTTCATTACTTTTATTGACGATTATTCACGTTTTTGTTATGTCTATTTGATTTCTCACAAGTCTGAGGCATTAGATTGTTTTAGACGATACCTAAATGAGGTTGAGAATCAAAAGGAAAGAACTATAAAAGTTTTAAGAACCGATAGAGGACGTGAATATCTGTCTGATCAATTCAAGGAACTGTGTAATAAAAAAGGAATAATTCGGCAATTGACGACTCCTTATACGCCACAACAAAATGTTGTGGCTGAAAGAAGGAATCGAACATTGTTGGAAATGACAAGGTCCATGATGGCACAAGCCAATTTACCTATCTCCTTTTGGGGTGATGCTTTGTTAACTACGGGTTATGTGTTGAACCGAGTGCCTTCGAAGTCAATCACTTCAACTCCATATGAACTTTGGAATGGTAGAAAACCTGACCTAAGTAACCTTAGAACCTGGGGATCTGCAGCTTTCGTACTTGATTCTTCGAGTCAGTATGGAAAGGTAGGTCCAAGAGGGAAGAAATGTATCTTTATAAGATATTGTGATCATTCTAAGGGTATGTATTAATTGGAGATCAAGAAGATGGAAGTGTGACTGAAATAGAATCACGTAATGTAACTTTTCTAGAGACTGAATTTCCTAATAAGGGTGGCATTCGAAATGCTGAACCTATTTTTGAGATTGATGAAAATCACACACCATCCGATCCAAGTGGGAGTGATTTGACTAATAATGTGGATCTTGATGAGTGTATTCCAGTTGAGGATCAAATGGATCTTGACAAGAATATTTTATCAAACAAAGATTTAACAACACATCAACCTCGAATAAGTATTAGGAAATATATGCCTAAGAGACATTATGACATAGATGGGCACACCTTCTTTGTTTCTCTAGAAAATTGGGATGAATTTCCAGTCGACGAGGATAAGCCTAAGAATGTGAAAGAGGCTTTGTCCTGTCCAGCAAAAGAAAAATGGAAAAAGGCAATGGAAGAAGAAATGGAATCTATGAGTTCTAATAAAGTTTGGGAACTTGTAGATCTTCCTAAGGGACGAAAAGCAATTGGGAGTAAATGGATTCTCAAAATCAAAAGAAAGACTGATGGGTCAATAGAGAGGTATAAAGCTCGTTTGGTGGCAAAAGGTTTTACCCAACAAGAGGGTATTGATTATCAAGAAACTTTTTCACCTGTTGTGAGATTCCTCAATTCGCCTATTACTAGCTATGGTTGCCGGTATGGATTTAGAATTACATCAAATGGACGTTAAAACGGCTTTTCTCAATGGAGAATTGGATGAAGAAATCTACATGCTTCAGCCTGTAGGATTTATCCTTCAAGATCAAGAGGATATGTAAGTTGAAAAAGTCAATTTGCGGACTTAAACAAGCCTCAAGACAGTGGTATTTGAGATTTCACACTACTCTGATCTCATACAATTTCGTTACTTTAAACGAAGACCACTGTGTCTACGTTAAACGATCCAATGATAGTTTTATTTTTCTATCACTATACGTGGATGATATATTTTTAGCTGGAAATGACAAAGAGTATCTTAAGACCATTAAAAAATGGCTATCTTCAAACTTTGAAATGAAAGATATGGGTGAAGCAGAATACATACTTGATGTAAAAATCCATAGAGATCTTTCAAAGAAATTACTTGCACTGTCTCAAGAGACATACATAAAGAAACTTCTAGTGCGTTTCAAAATGGATAACTGTAAGCCTGTAGATACTCCTGTAGTAAAAGGTGAGACATTAAGTCGTGACATGTGTCCCGAGACTCAAGTAAAAAAGAACGAAATGTCCAAAGTACCATAGGCCAATGCGATTGGAAGTCTGATGTATGCAATGTTGTGCACACGTCCAGACATTTGTTATGTTGTTGGTCTGGTTAGCAAGTATCAATCTAATCCGGGAAAAAGGCACTGGATGACAGTTAAAAGGATTTTCAGATACCTTAAAGGAACTGCAGATTATTGTCTTTGTTATCAAGGAAATAATATGACACTGAGTGGATATATAGACTCAGACTAGAGTGGTGATTTAGATTAACGTAAATCGACTTCTAGTTATGTATTCTTGCTTAATAATGGAGCAATTACATGGTGTAGCTGTTGGAGTTATACTGAAAAGTATGCTTTTACTTTGTATAACCAAACTGGATTTTCTTATTTATTTACTGAAATAATATACTAATCACTGTTGCATTTAATATGAAGGAATGTAATATATATTTATTGCAAACCCGTTCAATAAGTTAAGTACGTATTACGTTGTAGTTAATTTGGTGATACCAGATCACAGAAGATCAAAAATTAACAGCTCCTCGTAATTAAGTACAAATTCACAACCCAGATGAAAATGAACAAACCATCATGAAAGGTTGAAGTATAAGGCTCAGATTGGCTTGTCTTGACCAAGAGATTATACTAGTGCATTTAGATGCACTGAATAAGGACCTACAGGAGGATAAATTCTTCGGTACTGAATATACAAGAATTAGACCTCAGTGGTGTGTTATTTCTTAATCTCCATCCCTTAAATAGGATCGTGTGGAATTAATAACTATTGCTTTGACTTATGATAGGAAGAGAGTCAATGTGATTCGATACCTTATATCTTGGGCAATATTATTAATTACATGACGATTGGTGACATTTAATAAGAAGAATCGTATGCAAGTACGTATTTCTTGATTTGTCCCCTTGGTGGGCTCAGAATCTTTATCATACCAAATCTTGCAAGTGAAAATTTATTTCCGGTATGGATAATAATGTTGAGTTGTCTTTACTCCAAGCAAAGATATTAATTAATATAAAGCTTGTTCAGTGGCTTAATTAATTAATG
Source organism: Stenogyne calaminthoides (assembly GCA_037126765.1). Lineage (NCBI taxonomy): Eukaryota > Viridiplantae > Streptophyta > Magnoliopsida > Lamiales > Lamiaceae > Stenogyne > Stenogyne calaminthoides. The sequence continues at coordinate 23,872,685 of JBBCBC010000027.1, forward strand.
GACTAAGACAATCTTAAACACGGAAAATAATGACAGGGAGCCATATTATAGTAAAATCGTAATATGGGTTAAGATAGATAGTCCAATATTAATTTTATAGTGGAGTAAATTAATATTAATGGACTTGAATAATATTTGGCCCAATAATATAGCTTCATAGTCCATTGGAGGTCCAATCTTAATTCTCCTAAAGGCCCCTCAAATAGCTCAATTAATGAAAAGGAGAAGAAAATATTTTTGCCTAATATTTCTTATTATTTTCGAAAATTGTAGGAAAAGGAAGATATGATTTTTCTTGATTTTCTTGTAAATATTTTATGGAAAGAGATAAGTATTCTTGGAATGCATAATTATCCCATAAATTCAAGAAATCAAATCTTGATTCTTTTGCCTTGTATTTTCGAAAATATGGGATAAAAAGGGGAAGAGATTTTTATTGAAAATTTAAATAAGGAGAAAAGAATATAGGAGATATATTCAAGATTTCTTGGAAACCAAGAAAAATATTTTCTCCCTTAATTTTTTCCTCAAAAAATCGGTCACCCCTGTCCCTATATATAGGGAATGAATCTTTCATTCCCAAGTGCAATTCCATGTGTTGGAAATATTAGAAATCCACAAAGGTGGTGGCAAAATATTTTTGGTTTTCTCTCTTGTTAAACATGTTCGTGTGAATCCTCCCACCGGATAGCGTTCGTGGACTTGTGATATATTTGGGAAGGCTCTTTGGGTTGATCCAACGTCTCAACGGTTGTCTCTACAAGAGGTACGTAATCTCGTAACTCATAGATTCCACATGCTTAGAATTTACGTGGATTATTTGTACGCATGATTGTTTATTCGCTTATTAATTATTATGTTGAATTAATTTAGGATTAATTCATGTTAGTAATTAATTAACTAATTTAAATATGTATTTAAAATCATCTCGAATAGATCCAGGCACCCTAATTTCCCAACAATTGGTATCAGAGCTCTGGTTTCGAGCTCTAACTTTTAAATTATTATTTAAATTATGTTGGACATTAAATTGAAAATTGGATAGTAGAATTGCTATATATGTTTTGCAGGTAACCAATTGTCATGACATTTAATGTGTTTAATTTTCATGCGTATGAATGCTGGTTTTAATTCGACTCGTTCGGATTTATTTTTCTCGTGAGAAAATCCACGAGTAGATTAGACTATTTGATTTGTTCAATGTAATAGACTAGTCTAGATTTAAGGTGTATTTATTTTTCGTTAAATAAATTGTAACATGATCGAAGACGAAGATGGAGACGAGGAATTGAAATGCATCTTTAACCGTGACGTAGGTGACGTAGATCGCGCTTAAACGTACAAAGGAGGCACGCCGCTGCGGATTTGACGTCAGCTAAGCGGGCGGGCGCGGGCGACAAGGTTGTGTGGGTCACCTCGACGCTACGGGATTCTCGCCAGCGGACGAAGGCGCTGCTGGTACGCTGGAGCGTCAGCGAGCTCGGCGGGCGAGGCGCAGCGGGCATGGCGGCTAAGGGCACATGGGAGCCACGGGAGTACGCTCGGCCGATGCCTACCGAGGTCCGCGGTGGGGAGATGGCCAGGTTTCAGTAATGCATCATGGCCGCCGCACAAGTGGTCAGTCGGATGTGGGCCAAAGATCCCTACCGCGTAGCTACTTGGCGTGGCGCTTCGAGACGAAATTTTTTTCGAGATGAACGAGTGGGAGAAATTCAAGACGACATTTCTTCAAGATCAAGCCAAGGAAAATCAAACCATATCAGTTGGATAATTTGTGCCCAATGTGTTTATTTTCTGCTTTGCTTGATTCATTGTTGTTTTTCTTATGCTTTATTTAATTTGTTTAAATGTGTTTGCATGAGAATTGCCCAACGAAAAATCTCAAATTCAAAAAATTACTAAGTATGCTTTAATAATTAATTTGGTTTTGAATCAAATTAATTTTGACCTCCATGATTTATTTATTTGTGAAATCTTTTGGAGAAATTCCCTTACGGGACGGCCAAAAGATAGCTTTCACATGAATAAATTCTCAAAAGGATGATTGTGAATTATTATTAGTGGCGACAATGACCCTCCCAAGAGGCTCGATCAAAACGAAGTAGTAATTCTGTATTTAATCATGGTTATTACTTAGGTATAAAATATATATGCATATACTTCACTGAAGTCCCTGTCAATTTTATATTGATCAAGTGGGAGCCGACTATTAATTTTTGTAATTAAAGGTTTGTAACTGTTCTTGTTTGTAACCTGCTTGAATGTGATTTAAATAATGACCCTCCCAAGAGGCTCATTTAAATCTGTTTTGAGATGTTGGCTGATGCATGTTTATATTTTTTTTGAGATTTTAATATGAAACATGTGATCGAATTGTGTGATTTTCTTTGTGTTGATCCGGATATTGACACAAGATGTATGTTTATTTTCAGTTTCATCATGTCGCAACCATTTAATCCACTGAAATATATGCTCAAAGAATACCAACTCACTGGTGAAAACTATGTCATTTGGAAACGTAATATGTCTTTTGTCCTCACTGCACAAAAACATCATTGGGTTCTTGGCGGACCAAAACCTGAAAAACCAACTGAAAGGTCATCAAATGCGGAAAGATGTTTGTACAAAATCTGGGAACAAGCAAACAAATCAATGAAACTCGTAATCTTGACTTCACTGTCTGATGATTTGATACTCATTCATGAGGGAGTTGATTCGGCAGCGAAAATTGTGCAAAGTCTTGAGGAAATGTTTTCTTCAGAGAGCTGTATGACCAAAGAGTTTCATCAAAATGGTGTGGAAAAGCTAAAGATGATCGAGGGAACGCCCGTAAGGGATCACGTTCTCAAGGTCAGACGCCATTTTGAGAAACTTGCTTACCTCGGTACACGGTACTGTGATGAGGCTCAAATTGAATTCCTGTTCCTAACTCTTCCAAGATGCTTTAATGAGTTCTATTGTGGTTTTGTGATGAGTGATCACATGTTTACCATGGATACTCTACAAGAGATCTTGGAGACGGTAGAGAAACACTTGGGACAAGAAGACGAGACTTTGGTGACTAAGAAACTTCTCTCGAGATCTAGACCAATGGTGGGTAAGATCGTTGAGAAGATGAATGGTCCGATCTAAAGCAAGGCCACTAAGAAAACGGGTAAGAAAGCCAGTTGGTTAAAGGTCCAAAAGAAACCAAAAGGAAAATGTTTCAACTGCAGTGAAGAAGGACATTGGAGGTCAGTCTGTTCCAATCCCAAAAGGAATGGAAAGAAAGGTAATTCTCACTCACTAGTTGTTTAAACTTATTTGGCGGAGTATGCTGCCCATTCGTGGGTAGTGGATACGGGATCCACTGATCATGTTTGTTTCACGTTACAGGGGTTCAAGCGGACCCGACAACTTAGTGGAAGTGAGATCCTCATCACACTAGGCGATGCTACGAGAGTGGTAGCTGAAGCAGTAGGAGAAATGCACCTGTCTTTTGAAGACAAGATTTTAATTTTATGAGATGTTCTTTATGTTCCTATTTTTCGGAAAAATCTTATTTCAGTTTCTAAACTATTTGTCGATGAATATGTTGTTCGTTTTAATAAGCATGTTACTGTTTTGCATAACGATGTGATTATCTGTCGTGGAACTTTACGGAACAATCTCTATATTATTAACTGTACACATCACTCACATAATGCATCGTATAACACATCTACTATTTCATGTAAAGAAAGCGTTCTTCTGACGTGAACGAAACACTTCTTTGGCACCTAAGATTAGGTCACATTAACCCAAAAAAGGATTCAAAGGTTGGTTCAAGATGGTTCATTGGGGCCTCTCCAGATTGAACAATTTCCAACTTGCGAATCGTTCTTAGAGGGTAAAATGACCAAGAGGGCATTTGGAGCCAAGGGGCTTAGAGCTAAGGAAGTGTTAGAAATCGTTCACACCGACGTGTGTGGTCCAATGCAAATCAAAGCTAGAGGTGGCTACGAGTATTTCGTTACGTTTATCGATGATTACTCACGCTACGGATACATTATCCTAATGAAGCATAAATCTGAGACCTTTGATAAATTAAAAGAATTTAAGGCTCAAGCAGAGAATCATAAGGAAAAGACTATCAAGTTTCTACGATCTGATAGTGGCCACCTCAGTGATGAATTTTTGAACTACCTGTCGGAAGAGGGGATTGCATCCCAGTTGACTGCACCCGGTACCCCTCAACAAAATGGAGTTGCAGAACGAAGAAATAGAATACTTTGAAATGGTAAGATCAATGATGAGTTATGAAGATTTACCAAAATCGTTCTGGGGTTACGCTTTGGAAACAACAACTTATATTCTAAACATAGTGACATCCAAATTAGTCCCTAAAACCCCGAAAGAATTGTGGACAGGGCGCAAGCCCAATTTAGGACACATCAAAATCTGGGGGTGTCCGGCATACGTGTTGGACAAGAAAGCTGGTAAGTTGGATGCACGTTCAGAATTAAGGTTGTTCATTGGGTATCCCGAAAGAACGAAAGGATGCATGTTCTATGGTCCCGAAGATCAAAAGGTGGTAATCATTACGCACTTTAGATTTTTGGAAGAAGACTATATGAATGATAAAAAACCTAGAAGTGAAATTACCTTGGAAGAACTTAAGGGGCCAACTCCATTGTCAACTGTACAAAATGATATACCAATCATCACACCTACACAAGCGGAACCTCATCGTAGTAGGGAGGATTTTCAGATAACCCGAGCGATTCTTAGGGATTGGAGAGTCTTCGGACTTGATCTCAGGAGAAGAATCAGATCCATGGTCCTATAACGAGGCGATCCAAGACAAGGATGCAACATCTTGGCAAACAGCAATGGAAGCCGAGATGGGTTCAATGGATCACAATAAAGTGTGGGACTAGTCGAACCACTTAATGGGTTAAAACCCATTGGATGCAAGTGGGTATACAAGAGAAAGAGGGGACGGACGGAAAGGTTGAAACCTTTAAAGCAAGACTAGTGGCGAAAGGGTACACTCAGAAAGAAGAGATCGATTATGAGGAAACCTTTTCGCCCGTAGCCATGCTCAAGTCCATCCACATTCTCTTATCGATTGCTGCGCATTTAGATTTTGAGATCTGGCAAATGGACATCAAGACCGCTTTCCTCAACGGAAGTCTTGACGAGGAAATCCATATGCAACAACCCGAAGGCTTCATTGAAAAAGGCCAAGAGCATTTGGTTTGCAAGCTTAAGAAGTCCATTTATTGGCTGAAGCAAGCATCCCGTGCTTGGAATCAGTGTTTTGATCGAGTTATAAAATCCTACGGTTTTGATCAAAACAATTTTGAAAGTTGTGTTTACAAAAGGCATGACGGAACTACCTTGGTATTTTTGGTACTATACGTAGACGACATACTGCTCATCGGAAACGATGTAAAGGTGTTATCAGACGTAAGGGCATGGGTGTTAAAACAGTTTGATATGAAGGATTTAGGGGAAGCCGGTCACATCCTAGGGATCAAGATCACTCGAGATCGCAGGAAAAGAATGATCGGGCTTTCGCAGGCCTCATACATAGACACTGTTTTGAAGCGCTTCAGCATGCAAGATTCCAAGAAAGGCTTTGTGCCCTACAGACACAGAATTCATCTATCCAAAGAGATGTGTCCCAAAACACAGAAGGAGATAGATGACATGAAGGGCATCCCTTATGCTTCGGCTGTGGGAAGCCTCCTGTATGCAATGCTGTGCACGAGACCGGATATCTGCTTTGCCGTAGGCATGGTAGCAAGATATCAAAGCAACCCTGGGAAAGAGCATTGGACTGCAGTAAAGAACATTCTGAAGTATCTGAAGAGGACACGAGACAGAATGTTGGTTTATCAGTCAGACAGTCTAATCCCCATTGATTACACGGATTCGGATTTTCAATCAGACGTGGACTCCAGAAAGTCTACCTTCGGTAGTGTGTTTTGCATGGGGGAGGAGCCATGATATGGAGAAGAAAAAAGCAGAAATGCATCGCCTATTCTACCATGGAAGCCGAATACGTAGCTGCTTGTGAAGCAGCGAAGGAAGCTGTTTGACTCAAGAACTTTCTAGTGGACTTGGACATTGTCCCGAATTTACCCAACACGATCATAGTTTATTGTGATAATGCCGGAGCAGTTGCAAATTCGAGGGAACCGAGAGCACACAAGGCCAGCAAACGCATTGAAAGAAAATACCATCTTATACAAAAAATCGTTAAGAGATGAGACATTGAGGTGACAAAGATTACATCGGAAGACAACCTAGCAGATCCATTCACAAAGGGTCTGCCTCAGAGTACATTCGTGAGACATGTGGAAGGAATGAGTGTCAAGAACGTTGCCAATCTGCTTTGAGTATAAGTGGGAGAAATATTATTAGGTTCGTGTAGCTAACATTAGATGTCACATAGAACACGAGACATGTTGTAGTATTCTTAAAAGTAGACTTTGAGTATAAGTGGGAGATTGTTGGGGTTATACTGAAAAGTATGCTTTTACTTTGTATAACCAAACTGAATTTTCTTATATATTTACTAAAATAATATATACTCACTGTTGCGTTAAATATGAATGAATGTTATATATATTTATTGCAAACCCGTTCAATAAGTTAAGTGTGTATTAAGTTGTAGTTAATTTGGTGATACCAGATCACAGAAGATCAAATTAACAGCTCCTCGTAATTAAGTATAAATTCACAACCCAGATGGAAATGAACAAACCATCGTGAAAGGTTGAAGTATAAGGCTCAGATTGGCTTGTCTTGACCAAAAGATTATATTAGTGCATTTAGATGCACTGAATAAGGACCTACAGGAGGATAAATTCTTCGATACTGAATATACAAGACTTAGACCTCAGTGGTGTGTTATTTCTTAATCTCCGTCTCTTAAATAGGATCGTGTGGAATTAATAACTATTGCTTTGACTTATGATAGGAAGAGAGTCAATGTGATTCGATACCTTATATCTTGGGAAATATTATTAATTACATGACGATTGCTGACATTTAATACGGAGAATCGTGTTCAAGTATGTCTTGCTTAATTTGTCCCCTTGGTGGGCTCAGAATCTTTATCATACCAATTCTTGCAAGTGGAAATTTATTTCTGGTATGGATAATAATGTTGAGTTGTCTTTACTCCAAGGACAAAGATATTAATTAATATAAAGCTTTTTCAGTGGCTTAATTAATTAATGGACTAAGATAATCTTAAACACAGGGAAATAATGACCGGGAGCCATATTATAGTAAAGTCGTAATATGGGTTAAGATGGATAGTTCAATATTAATTTTATAGTGGAGTAAATTAATATTAATGGACTTGAATAATATTTGGCCCAATATTATAGCTTCATAGTCCATTGGAGGTCTAATCTTAATTCTCCTAAAGGCCCCTCAAATAGCCAAATTAAAGTTCAATTAATGAAAAGGAGAAGAAAATATTTTTGCCTAATATTTCTTATTATTTTCGAAAATTGTAGGAAAAAGGAAGAAAGGATTTTTCTTGATTTTCTTGTAGGTATTTTATGGAAAGAAATAAGTATTATTGGAATGCATAATTATCCCATAAATTCAATAAATCAAATCTTGATTCTTTTGCCTTGTATTTTTCGAAAATATGGGATAAAAAGGGGAAGAGATTTTTATGAAAAATTTAAATAGGGAGAAAATAATATAGGAGATATATTCAAGATTTCTTGGAGACCAAAAAAAGATTTTCTCCCTTAATTTTTTCCTCAAAAAATCGGCCACCCCTATCCCTATATGTAGGGGATGAATCTTTCATTCCCAAGTGCAATTCCATGTGTTGGAAATATTAGAAATCCACAAAGGTGGTGGCAATTGCTTACACAAAGGATCCCAAATATCATGGAAAAACCAAACATATTGGCTTGAAGTACAACTTTGTTAGAGATATTATAGAAAAGAAGAAAGTGATGCTTAAATACATTTCAACTCGATTGATGTTAGCAGATCCTTTCACTAAACCTATTCCCAGAGATGCTTTTCTGGGACATGTTAAAGGTTTAGGTTTACATATGATATAACTTAATGCGATGTGAATGTTGTATGTTGTAAATGTAAATATTGTTATAAGTTGTTATAACTATGTATACATGTATTGTGAATTATATGACGTTTCATATAATAGTATGTCTACAAGTAAGATTGACTCTCTCATACAAGTAATCGCCTTTGACTTTTTGATATGTGCAAAGATGAGATTATATCATTTTAAAATTATGATAATCGTAATAGATTTTACCACGAATCTATTTTACTTGTTATAAGGCTAAATCAAAGTATTCTCTAAAGGATAGTGGGAGGATATCGAAGTTAAGTGTGGGAGATAAACTTGAACCATGATTTACACGATGTTAAATATAATGATTGTTGGGAAATTTAGAGTTTTGATGAAAGTTCTAAAACACATGTAATAGGACCAGTCAGACCTGTTAGCTGACTGATGTTTCTAATACCAGTTATAAGATGACTAGTTGATAATTATTATATAGAATAACTGATGTATAAGATAGGTCACATATTGAGGGGGAACCTCAATATGTATAGGTCAGATCTAAAGATCAGAAGAACAAAAGATCAGCTGAAGTCCGACAGGCCAGAAGGCAAGGGAAGGACAGAAGATCAGACGATCTTATAAAGTCAGATAATCAGGTGAAGTTTTGAGACACAAATTCAGAAGACCCGAAGATCAGATGACTACCAGAAGATCAGACCAGAAGACCTACATCAGCCGAGTCTGCTAGTTGAGCTGAGACAGCTGGCACCAAAAGACTCTATCAGGTAGACTGATCAGTTGTAACTGATCAGGTCAGCTCACACTAGGTGATAACTGATGTTTCACCAAGTCATACGTTGTTGATCTGAACAAGAAGAATGTCAAGTTTAGTTGGTAGAACAAACACTGAAAAGTGCTTTTGTTAACCAATAAGAACAAGACACGTATGAACGGAGCCGACAATACGGGATTTGGTGTTGATTGGTCAAACGGCTATAAAAGACAACTATCCATGCTTTCGGCCATGCCGTCCCTGAAGCACGTCACATCAAATCCTACATATCTACCAAATATAGCCAAAAATTCAAATTGCTCTCCAACGGCTCTTTGATTTCGAGGTCTATAAATATGGGATTACTCTTCAGAGTGAAGATACGGAAATTATCAAGAAGCTCATACTATAGCAAAAATTTCCGCACGAAGAACACAACCTTAAAGATTATTTTTCTAAGTGTTCATCCCATAGTTCTTAGCACAAAAATCTTATCCTCTAGCTGTTAGGCTACTTAAATACTATGAAAGATTTCAAAGTTGGAACAAACAACAAATCTTACCCAAAACCCAAAGTTAGGTTAAGTTTTAGCAAGATTTCAGACTAGGGTTTCTAGTTCTGATTTCTGGGATCGGTTGAGTGAGAGCTCCCTAAAATATGTTGGTGTAATGTGTTGGACTAACACAATAATCTAAGTCCAGTTGGTTAAGTTGTTTAAGTCGGTTAAGTTGGTGCCCCTTGTGATAGGGAAGAGTGGACGTAGGACTGTTTGTCCGAACCACTATAAATCTTATGTGCATTTACCTGTTTGATTAACTGCTTCACACTATTGCACACAACTTGATTAAATATGCATACATATTCTGAGTTAGGATCAGCTAGCACCAAGCTACTGATCTGATCAGATTGACTCCATAGTCATATGATTGAAAACAGCTTCGAAATCTGATTTGTTATAAACTGGTTTTTCACACGGGTATAAACTAGCTTCCGCACAATCAGTTAAACTGATAGATACCGAATCGACCGCCCAAAGCGTTCAAGAAGTTGGATATCGATCCAAACCGATTCACTTGCACTCGATCGATCAGAAAAACCGCCATCACACCGATCCGCGAAAAAAGTTTTTAAGTCTATTCACCCCTCCCCTCTAGACTTCTGCCCTCACGAAACCCGTTCGGGACCTACAAATGGTATCGAGCAGTGGTTCTACGGACCACTGGCTTTGAATATCATCGGTTCTTGAGGAAGAACCTTTGTGGTCACTTGAACTGATCTTGAAAAACCTTTTTCAAATCTCATTTGTTTTCAAACTCACGATCAGCATGGATAATACTTCGGGTATGTATCATGATTTGCCTAAATTTTCCATTGATGAGTATGCAGACTGGACGATATACATGAGCAACCATCTGGGATCAATAAGCAGCAGGATGATGGAAGTTCTTGAACGAGGACCCATCATCATCTATCATGACAACCCAGCTGTTGGAGGTGATCCAGATTTTGCAGTTGGAAGTCTTGTCGAAAAAGAGTCCCATACGATGGATCTTTGAAGAGAAAATTCGTACACTCTGGATACGATAGCCAGACACATAGAAGACCATGGACAAGATAACCAGAGAAAAGATAAAGTATCTCAAGACAGCCAAACAGATGTGGGATATTCTTGCTGAAATGTGTGAAGGAAATGATCTGATTAAAGATAGCAGACTGCAAACTGAACTGGTGAAATTCGAAAAACTTAAGATGCTACCAAATGAAACCATCAATGAGCTCAATGGAAGAATCACCATGTCAGTCAACAAGCTACGGGAACTTGGACGAGAAATGTCAGATAAAGACATCAATTACAAGATCTTGAGATCTCTGACTAAGAAGTGGGATATGAAAGTCACTGTAATAAAGGATTGTCAAGATATTGCTAAGATGAAGCCAAGCAACCTGTTCCTGAGTCTTAAAGCTCATGAGTTCGATCTGATCGAAAAGAGGGCAAGAAGAAGAAGACGAAGTCGCTTCTTTGAAGCCACACCTACCACATCAAAATCGGTTGATTCAAAGCGACCAACAAAGAACTCAAAGTCTCATTGAACCGGTTGGAAATATTATAAGTCAAATCGAGCAGATTGCTTTTGCTAACAGAAAACTTGAAAAATCTAACATCCAACTTGGTAAGTATCGCAGATTTTACAGGGATTATCAAAACAACAGAGGAAGAGATAGGAGGCCAGCCGACAGATCTCCAGAAAGGACCAAATCTGATGACCGAAGAGATGATCACAGAAAGGATCGCAGAGAAGATAAGAAAATAGATGATCGGTCTGATGAAAGAAGAGACAACAGATCTGAGAGAAGAAAATCTGACAGAATCGCGGGTAAGTCACCCCGACAGATTCTACAGATTTTAATGACTCACCCTGGCAGGAAGAAGTTCCGTGGATCGTGGATCGTGTTTCAACTGTGAGAAACCAGGTCATTATAGCGCAGATTGCCCAGACCTGACACCAAAAGAAAGAGAAGAGAAGCGGAACAGAAGAGAGCAACGCTATAGAGACAGGAAAGCCATGGTTGCTGATACATCATAAATTGATGATTCTTATCTCGCCTTGAGGAGGATTCAAAGCTACTCATCCAGAGAAGATTTTTGTCTGATAAGCAACGCTGATGATTTCTCGACTACGATGATCTGATATTCTCTTCTGATGATGAAATCTGTCTGATGGCTAAGGAGGAAGACCAATCTGAGATAACCTCTAAACCTTCTGCTCGTTCAGTTTCCCCATCAGCTATGATTAGCACACCTGCTGGAGAGATTGACTTGCAGCTCTATCTGAGCAATTGGTTGATGATCTCTCTAACGCAGTAGACACTTATACGATAGTGGAAGCCGAAAACGATAAGCTAAGGATTGAAAATACTCAAATTTTGTTAAGGAAAATGTCCGCCAAGAAAGCAAATTGAACTAAAATCAGCGCTACTCAGAAGATAACTGAAGAACTGAAAGTTCTGAAAGTTAATTCTTCTGATCAGGAGAAGCAGATTAAGGAACAACTAGCTATCAATAAACATCAAGCTGATGATTTTAAAATCCTACAAGCCAAGTTTGATGATCTCTTCCGACTACATGAGAGTCTGAAATTAACTGAGGATAGTTTACGTAAGAAAATACAGGTTTTCACGAAATCTTCAAAAACCGTTCAGGATATGAACAACTATTTTCAAACGACAACTAATAAGAAGGGAATTGGGTATGAAAACCCTTCTACATCCTCAAAAGCCCCGTCTGGTTCACTTCAAAAAGGTGTAATCAAACGAGTTTCTGATATAGATACACAAAAAGCAAAATATGTATCTGATAAGGGAAAGAGACCTGCTGAACAAGTAAGGCAAGTGCCCAATCAGAAAGGGAACAAAAATGGACCCCAACTGATTAAGCATCAACCGAGGAATCAATAGAAGAACCCAGTTCTTCTGAAGAGACCTCAACTTGATCAGCAGATTAGGTATCAGAAAAGACAACCTGTCAAAGGGAAATCTAATCTGAAACCTAATTAGGTTAAATTTGCCCTAACAGCTAAAGCTAAAGGTAAACTGCTAAGACCATTTATGCCAAAAAGATATGAATCTTTTAATGGTAGCAGTCGTACCTACCCTTACAATCAGAAACTTAGGGCTGCTGCACCTGAGCCCCACTGGGTTAAAAGAAGACAAACTGCAAGGAAAAATCCCAAGTCTTCTGATTCACTCAAGGCTCGCACAAATAATCATACTGATCAGAATGCATATGAAGAGATGTATGATTATGTAGATGTTTATGGGAGACACATCAGACCTTCTGATCTATCTGATTACAATAGAAGTGCCCTGTTTGTATGGATCCCTAAAACCAACTCTAACCCCTCAGGACCCAATCCAAAAGGGGTACCTAAAGCCTGATTTGATTGCAGGTTCGCGTGGGTTTGGCCAACAAAGGAGGTGTACAAGCAACTATCTGGTACATCGATAGTGGATGCTCAAGGCACATGACTGGAAGCAAACATCTCCTTAGCTCTTACACAGAACAAGAAGGCCCACGTGTACTCTTTGGTGATGATAACTTTGGTTTTACCAGAGGATTCGGAACCTTAGAGAATGATGATGTATGTGTTCTTTGGAGTCTCAGATGTCGAAGGTTTAAAGCATAACCTGTTATCAGTTTCACAATTCTGCGATAACGGATTCAGTGTTGAGTTCTCGACTGATCAGTGTACTATCAAGAATCGAGCTACTCAACAGATCTTGTTAACTGGTTCAAGGAAAGGTACGATTTATACAGCAGATTGGAACAGTTGTCCAAGAAATGCATGCCTGATTGTTAAGAGTTCCAAAAGTAGCAGTTGGCTCTGGCACAAAAGAATGAGTCATCTGAACTTTAAAACTCTTAACAAGATAGCAAGGATGTCTTTGGTTGAGGGACTTCCGAATGAGGTATTCTCTAAGGATCAGACATGTGTCGATATCGAAGAGGAAAAAAAAGTTAAAGCCTCATTCAAGGGAATCCCTGGTCCAACATCCAGCAGAGTATTGCAACTGCTCCATATGGACTTATTTGGACCCGATTACACGGTCGATCTCGTGGACTCAAATATACTCTGGTAATCGTGGATGATTATTCCAAGTTTACCTGGGTTGTATTCTTGTATAAGAAGAATGAGACAACAACAAAGATACTTGAGCTGCTCAAGAAACTACAAAACGAAAAGGGTGTCAGTATAGTGAAAATCAAATCAGATAAAGGTACATAATTTCTGAACTCTTTTATTACTGATTTTTGTACTAAGTTTGGTATACAACATAAGACATCAGCTGCAAGAACGCCACAATAGAATGGTGTAGCAGAATGGAGAAACAGAACACTCAAAGAAGCTGCTCGCACTATGTTAGCTGAACATGCAACACCAAGTCGTTTTAGGCGAAGCCATCAATATCGCATGCCACACTCGTAACAAATGCTCTCGACTAAGGCTCACTACAAAACACCCTATGAATCTGTAGAAGGCGTAAAACCTCGTGTTTCTTACTTCCATGTTTTTGGGTGCAAGTGTTTCATACACAACAATGGGAAGAGTCAGCTGAAGACTTTTGAGGCCAAGTCAGGTGAGGGTATATTCTTAGGATATTCCTCATCCAGCAAGGCTTTCAGAGTTTACAACAGGCGAACCCTAGTTGTGGAAGAAACACCTCATGTGGTCTTTGATGAGACATCTTCGAACAAGAGAAATCGCCTCGAACAAGAAGTAAGTACCAGATCAACGGTGTACCGATGTACGTAAAATGGATCAGCTAAGTATCAAGGAAAAAGGATCAAAACACGTAACTGTGTATATTCCAAATCTTGCTGATTCACCAGGTTAATCAGACCCTAAGGTACGTACAACTGCTAATAAAGAAGTTCGGTATAGTTGAGATAAAGATCAACCGAACCATCCGGTTTCGGGAACACACGAAGTTCCTACGAGACGGACATCAAAGACATGATGAGTCCAACATCAACTGAGACTTATCCATGTCAAGTGGATCATAAGTCTGCACCACTCCCAATCACTAGTAATGAACTACTATCAGAAGAGGATGATGTTCTCCAAACAGATGCAAATCAGAAAAGAAGGACCTGGGTAACCAGTCATCCAACTGATCTGATCATCGGAGACCCATGTGATAGAGTTAAAACTAGACATCAGATTGGTGAAAGTGCCATGTATTGTTGTTATCTGTCTTTGAAGGAACCAACTGAAGTAGAGGAAGCTCTACAAGATGCAAACTGGATTCTAGCCATGCAAGAAGAACTGGAACAGTTTGAGAGGAATCAGGTTTGGAAACTGGTGGACAGACCAACCCTTCAAGATGTGATTGGCACAAAGTGGGTATTCAAGAACAAGAGAGATGAGAATAATGTCATAACCAGAAATAAGGCAAGACTTGTTGCTAAGGGGTATTCACAATCGAAGGAATTGATTATGATGAGACCTTTTTGCACCGCCGCTTCGAAGCCATTCGTTCATTTTTTTGGCATATCTTTGTCCACGAGAGGGTTTATTGTGTATCGGATGGATGTAAAGTGCATTCTTAAAGCGGGGTACTAGCCGAGGAAGTTTATGTTGAACAACCTCCGGGCTTTGAAAAAAGGCGACGGTGTACCGTTTAAGAAAAAACTCTTTATGGTTCAAACAAGCTCCTCGATCTTGGTATGATACACTCTCTCGGTTCTTGATAGGCAGTGGTTTCACTAAAGGAATAGTGGATGTAACCTTATTCGAATAGAAGATGGAGAAGATATTCGATGGTTCAGATTTATGTGGGCGACATCATCTTGGATCTCCCAACAAGAGTTTATGTGAAAAATTGAAAGAAGTTCGATGCAAGGGAAGTTCGAGATGTCCATGATGGGTCGGATGAGTTACTTTACGGGTTTACAAGTTAAGCAAAGTACGTAAGGGATATTCATCTCGCCAAAGTAGAAAGTACACTAGAGTTTATTGGCTAAGTTTGGAGTTCAAAATTGTAAGGAAGCCAGAATTCCTATGATGAATAGATTCAAGATGGATCCAGATGAGGATGGTCAGAAAACTAATCAGAAAGAATATAGGGCTCTCATTGGATCTTTACTATACCGATTGCCCCGCCAGACCGGATATCACTTTTGCAGTAGGTGTATGTGCCAGATTTCAGGCAAATCCAATGCAAAGCCATCTGGAAGCAGCTAAGCGGATTCTTAAGTATCTGAAGGGGACAGTAAACCTTGGTTTATTTTACCCATCAGATGATAATCTAGGGCTTAGTGGGTATTCTGATTCTGATTATGGAGGTTGCAGAATTGACATGAAGTCAACCTCAGGTACATGTCAGTTTTTAGGTAGTAAACTGATCTCGTGGTTTTCAAAGAAGCAGACATCAGTTGCAACATCTACTACTGAAGCAGAATATATGGTTGCGGGAAGTTGTTGCTCCCAACTTCTCTGGCTTAGTCAGCAGCTGATGGATTATAACATTGTAGCTAAGAACGTACCTATATATTCGTGGCGATAATAGTCTTTATTGCAATCACTCAGAATCCTGTTCTACATACAAGATGCAAGCATGTGGATGTCAGACACCATTTTATAAGAGATCATGTTGAAAAGAAGAATATCAGAATGGAAAAGATCCATACTGATAAAACGTAAAAGTCGATATTTTAACCAAGTCACTAGCTGAGATCAGATTCAGAGAATTATGCAATGAGCTAGGGCTTCTGGATCTTGGAGAAAAAACACCAGAAATGTTTGGTGGGCTGATCTCCATAACCAGCTGGTTAAGAGACTAATCAGGTTAAGAGGAATCAGTTGAGTTAGGTATCTCAACTGATCAGAAGATCAGTCAAGGAACTGATATGAGAAGGCTTTATTAGATTAAAGGAACTGATCAGATTAAATAATTATCAGATTAAAGGAACTGATCAGTTTGGTTGTTTCATACTTTGTAAGTCGATTAAGCTAATGTTCAACAAGCAAGTTACATAAGATTAAAGCTTCAATTGCATAAGGAAACAGAAAATACACAACATTGGAATAATAGAAATTTTCATTGGTAAAGACCCGGAGGTCAGATTTACATTACAAGTTACAAGTACAAAAGGACCCGGAGGTCAGTACATAAACCATAAACCGAAAACCCTAAGCCTAACCCTAGAAGGGGGGAAGAGAGGCTTTAAAGATGTTAAAGCCTGATGCTCCCATTTTCCCCCCACTTAACCCTAAAAGGGGTGTGAGAGGCTTTGAAATAATCCTAAAGCCACCCTCAGAGCTTCGGAGTGAGGAGCGAGAGCGGCATTGAAGGATTTCTAAGCTAGGAGCCCCTAGTCCTAAAATCAATGGGCTCTCCAACTGTTAAATGGGACACAAGTGCCAAAGATGTGGTCCAAAGACCATATGGCCACAAGTGTCACATGCAAATATTGAGTTTGATATACGATGATCAGTTGTTGTCTGATCAAGATCGAATACCAAACTCATGTTTTGTATCAGACTGAGTCTGTTGATGCTAATTACGTCATCTCGATAGGCACACAAGGTGCATACGGTTAGGAGAAGTGTCTTCTCGTTTGCGATAAGCAGATCCGCCGCCTCGGTGGTAGAGAAGCTTAACAATAATTGTATGTGTAATCTTCAATGACGACGAAAGCAGCAATAAGGGACACATAGGGTTGATTTGAGAAGCTGAAATCTTTTGAAAAGGGTTAAAGGTTTTTGCCGGAAGTTTCACCGGAAATAAGGGTTCACCGGAATACATGATTTACAACACTTAAAGAAGATAAGTATGGTGAATGGGTTATGTTGTGTAAATCATTGGTCCAATTTATAGAGGCCAAGCAGGGGTGCAAATGCAAATTTGATTTCTCAAATCCATTTAGAGAAAATGGCACCGCAAGGACAACGCGTAGGAAACACGCGACTGATGATTGGATAAGTTTACGGCGATTGATATCCCAAAGTATCCAGACTATTATTACGAATGTCAAATCATGCCGACTTAGGGAATCGAGATGACTATCCGATTTCCAAGACTAAGTTTTGGCGGTAACACTTATCCCAAGAATTGACTTGGTCTGAGTAGAATCAGATTAGGTCAACTGAAATCTGATTAGATAAGAGACTGATCAGATGAGGAAGATCAGTTGAGTATGATACCTCAACAAATCAGATAAATCAGTCTATAAGTAATCAGAAATAACAGTTGAAGGGGGAACTTCAACTGATCAGGGAGGATCAGAAAAGGGAATATCAGACGCAAAGTGGAACGGATCAGTTGAAAGGGACAGTTGAGAAATTATAAGGATTAGGCAGAAAACTAAGATGATCAAGTGGTACAAACAGACTTCAAGTGGTATTGACTGATTACAATATCAGTTAACCAGATACGCATTTCTGTTTCTTTGTTTACTGCTTACATATCTGAAATTATCTGATAATATTTGCCTTTACTGTACACATACTTTTGTGACGCATACCCTGCAAAGTATTTAATGCGGACGTAGGGTATATGTATTAAATGCCACTAAATGTGTTTTTAAATCCAAAAGGTAATCGTGCGTACATATCCTGACCACACGATCAAAACCGCTCAATCTGGATCGTTTATCCTTTTCAAACGTTTGATCTTCTAGTCTCAATTTTCCCTCCTTCCTTTTATAAGATTCATCAAAACCCTACCAGAATATTTTTCTCAAAATTCTTGCTATTTGCAAACACACAATTATCTTTCTGCGATTCAAAGTGTTTCTTGCGATTCAACCTATTTCAAAATTGAAAAGCAGAATCTGGTATTTTCTGGTTATTTGATGAATTACTTTCCTAAAATCCATTGAACATATAGATTACGTCTATTTATGTTATCATGTGTTATGCCTTATCATTTCTTGATATCCGTATGTATTCATCGATTACTAGGTCTGAGAATAGGTCTGATAATCAATATATGATATCTTTATGATTATGCATAAATTTTAATCGAGTCTATCTTATTGTAGATGGCCACTCACGGAATGGGCAAAATTATGTGTAACTATGCGAATTTGGCAACCAAAATCGTTGAAGACAAATTTGTAAGGTTTGGTGTTACACGGGATCCGGAATCAATGGAGGTGGAACAAATTCTGAGGAAGGGTGGTCTCGAAAAATACTGTGCTGCTCACTACAATCCAGTAATGTAGTATGAGGCACTAGAATTCTTGAGGAATTTGAAGGTGGGCACGGAAAATCCTGGAGACGAACTGATTTCTTCAGTAAATGGAGAGGATATCAGACTTACAAATGCTGATATAACTCGACTGTTCAACCTGCCCAAAGGAAAAATCTCTCCTGCTCACTACAGGGAGAATGAAGATGAACTGATCAGGAATGAACTCTTCAAAGAGGCTGATAAACACCAGACCGTAGACTTTGTCAGACCTATGTTGAAAAGGAAATACCGTTTGTTGTTGACATTCTGTCAAAAACAATCATGGATATCTCGTTCAGCCCAGATGGATTAACAGCTGTAAAAATGTATAGTATGGCTGCTATCATCGATGAAGCCAAAAATATTAATTGGCATGGTTTCCTGAAGGCTATTCTGCTCCAAGAACATGACAAGTTTGGAGTTAGTGAACAAAGAAAAGTCTATCTGAAGAAGAGAATCAGTAATCTCAACAAGGTTGCAGTCATTCTGAAGGACAAGATGCCCAATGCTGAATGGGATCAGAACGGACTGAAGTCCTACAAGGCCTTTCTCTCAACCACAACTGTCATCTATGGGCCATCAGATGATGATATGCGGCCCACCCCCCCTAAGGTTAAGAAAGGGAAAAACACGGAAGCGGCCTATGTTCGCGAATCGATGCTCCTCAAAAAAAAGAAGAAAAGAAAAAGGTAAAGGCTCGGGAGAAGAGGCCAAAGAAGGTAAAACAGCCACCATGACTCTTTTTTCGGAAGGAAGACGAGATCGATGAAGAAGGAGTGCCAGATCAACCTGATGCGCAGCAGAGATCAACTGAAACATCAGATAGGCAGGCTTCTCAAGTTGAGAGCTCGCCAGAACAATCTGAGGGAAGAGCAAGGGACAAACGATCTCCCTCACCTAAATCTCGCACTGATTCACCACTCAGACTTCTAGCTGCTGAGCATATCTCTCCTTCTCCTTCACATGCTCGTGAACCTGAAAGTTTACCAATTCGCGAACCAGTAAGATCACCTGCTGCAGAACCAGACGCACTTGCTGCCACAGCAGAACCTCTGCAGATTTAGCCAATCAGTCAACAACCAGCTACTCAGACACCACCAGAACCCTCTACATCTCATCAACCGGAACCTGATCGATCTGAACAGATGATTCCTGAGTCCAGATCATCCAAGACCATCACCGGGAAAATGGTTAGAATGAGAATTGAACGCGAAATTGATGAGTTGTATCCAGGGTTGGTAGCCCATCCTGTTATTCGAGAGGAAGTAATGGAGATCCTCACCTGGAAAGATCTCCGTTTGAAGAACTTCTCAGATTTCATGATCATTATTGAACAGATGGGGGTGGTCCGATGCATTAAATGAGATTTTGATTTCAACATGAAGAAATCTGCTCAGGTAGGATCACCAGCTGAACTGATAACTGCTGAAGCGATCAAAGCTCTGATCCACAGAAAGCTGGGGATAATTGAACAAGTTGAACTGGAGGTTGTTGCAGAAACTCCTAAGGAAGATGATCCTAAGGAAGATGATCCTATGAAGACTGTGGGAGTTGCCGATGATAGTGGAACTGGTGCTGCAGTTCATGACCAGCCACTGGAGGCGCAAACAACTGGAAATGATTAGGTGATGCAAAATATTACTGCAACACACATCACCACTGATCAACTTCAGGAGATCAGATCGTGTTTTAAAGATCTTCTGATAGAAGAAGTTAAAGGAGTGTTGGCTAATGAACTTAGCAACACAATAGCTGATCAGAGGCAGATTGGCCTCAAAGAAATAACGGATCAACGGGAATTGGTTATTTCCCAGATTGAAGCAATCAAATATCAGTTCTCTCAAACCGTGACCAACCTGACTGCTGAATTTAAGAAGACAGTTGACGACAAGTTAGTTCAGGTTGATCAACAACAAGTTTCTCTTCTAATGGTCACAAAAAAGCTTGAAATGACTGAAGAAAAACTTGATAAACTCATTCTTACCCTCTCTACTGCCGTTGAATCTGTCAAGAGTGAGCTGATCTCAAAGATTCAAAATCTATCTACTCAAGCTCAAGGTTTATCTGTTAAAGATCTTAAAAAGGCCATATAAGTAAGCTTTAGATCTCTGACTTCCCACCTCAATGCACTTTTTGACCAAACCAAAAAGGGGGAAGGACAGATTAAGAAACCAACTGACTTTATCAGAACAACAGAAGAACTGATTCAGACAGTTGAATCCTATGGCCAGAGACTAGACCATCTGGATCTATTTGCTAATGAAATTTCTGGGGAGATGGAGAAGTCAAAGGCAACAAAGTTAGCTGCGGGTGCTGGGACATCAGAACCTGTACCAGCCACTCAGACTAAGAGAGTCACGACAAACACAGCTAGCCAGATACAGGCCGATAAGGAACTGACTGAGAAACTGTCTAAGGAGCAGATTGCTGAAGAAGCTCGAATTAGTGAAAAAGAAAGAAGAGCAGAAAAATTGGCAGAGGCAGAAAATCTGAAAAAGAAATACAGATCGAGGGCAAAGAAAGGCAAAGCCGGAAAATCTGGACCAGAACCTCAGTTGCCAGCAAGAGTTGATGAAATCATTCCGAAAACTGCTTCACATGCTGATAGGTTCGAGGAATGGAATAAGATCAAAAGTGAATGGCTTCTGGATGCTTTTGTTCTGGGTCTAGTGTCATAAGAAGAATCACCAGATGCAGAATTTCTCAACTGGTTGGAGAACAAGCACCCAGATTTTCTGAAATATATGGAAAAAGAGGCCAGAGTAATCAATGTGAGAATATCTCGTCAAGAGTATGACGTGATGGATTACTCGAAGAAGGCAGATGGCTCATTTGACAGACTGGCATTTCAAAGGTTCTATTTTGACATCCTGAACAAAGCTCGCATAACTGATCCTCAACAGATCAATGATGTCAAATGGAAGCTATACCGGATATTCAACATTCCTCAGGATCAATGAGAAATGCCAGAGGGATATAAGCCAAGAGATTGAAGATCATAAGACTGTTTAGGATCAACTGAATTTAAACCCAAACTTTTCTGATGTAATATGTAATCGATAAATCTGATGAATGAAAAGTTTATTCTTTTTCTGATCCTAAGACAAAATCTCATTGTCTTCTGATTACGTGTTCTTTATTGTTTTATATTTATCAACTGTGTTGGTTTCTCAAGTGTTTTGGTGTCATCAAAAATGGGGAAATTGTTGGGAAATTTAGAGTTTTGATGAAAGTTCTAAAACACATGTAATAGGACCAGTCAGACCTGTTTGCTGACTGATGTTTCTAATACCAGTTATAAGATGACTAGTTGATAATTATTATATAGAACAACTGATGTATAAGATAGGTCACATATTGGGGGGAACCTCAATATGTATAGGTCGATCTAAAGATCGAAGAAAAAGATAAAATTTGAAGTCCGACAGCCGGAAAGGCAAGGAAGGACAGAAGATCAGACGATCTTATAAAGTCAGATAATCAGGTGAAGTTTTGAGACACAAATTCAGAAGACCCGAAGATCAGATGACTACCAGAAGATCAGACCGGAAGACCTACATCACCGAAATGCGCTAGTTGAGCTAAGACAGCTGGCACCAGAAGACTCTATCAGGTAGACTGATCAGTTGTAACTAATCAGATCAGCTCACACCAGGTGATAACTGATGTTTCACCAAGTCATACGTTGTTGATATGAACAAGAAGAATGTCAACTTTAGTTGGTAGAACAAACACTGAAAAGTGCTTTTGTTAACTAATAAGAACAAGACACGTATGAACGGAGCCGACAATATGGGATTTGGTGCTGATTGGTCAAACGGCTATAAAAGACAACTATCCATGCTTTCGGCCATGCCGTCCCTGAAGCACGTCACATCAAATCATACATATCTACCAAATATAGCCAAAAATTCAAATTGCTCTCCAACGACTCTTTGATTTCGAGGTCTATAAATATGGGATTACTCTTCAGAGTGAAGATACGGAAATTATCAAGAAGCTCATACTATAGCAAAATTTTCGCACGAAGAACTCAACCTTGAAGATTATTTTTCTAAGTGTTCATCCCATAGTTCTTAGCACAGAAATCTTATCCTCTAGCTGTTAGGCTACTTAAATAATAGGAAAGATTTTAAAGTTGGAACAAACAACAAATCTTACCCAAAACCCAAAGTTAGGTTAAGTTTGTTTAGCAAGATTTCAGACTAGGGTTTCTAGTTCTGATTTCTGGGGATCGGTTGAGTGAGAGCTCCATAAATATCTGTTGGTGTAATGTGTTGGACTAACACAATAATCTAAGTCCAGTTGGTTAAGTTGGTTAAGTCGGTTAAGTTGGTGCCCCTTGTGATAGGGAAGAGTGAACGTAGGACTGGTTGTCCGAACCACTATAAATCTTGTGTGCATTTACCTGTTTGATTAACTGCTTCACACTATTGCACATAACTTGATTAAATCTGCATACATATTCTGAGTTAGGATCAGCTAGCACGAAGCTACTGATCTGATCAGATTGACTCCATAGTCATCTGATTGAAAGCAACTTCGGAATCTGATTTGTTATAAACTGGTTTTTTGTTGGGATTATACTGAAAAATATGCTTTTTACTTTGTATAATCGAAACTGAATTTTCAGACTTATTTACTGAAATAAATTGTTTATCACTGATGCTTTAAATATGATTGAATGTTACATATATTTACTGCATAACTGTTCAATAATTCGTACGTGTTACATTGTAGTTAATTTAGTGATACCAGATCACAGAAGATTAAATTAACAGTCCCTTGTAACTAAAAGTACGCCATTCACGACCTAGATGGAAATGAACAACCCATCGCGAAAGGTTGAGGTGTAAGGCTCAGATTGGTTTGTCTTGACCAAGAGATTACACTAGTGCATGACTGATGCACTGAATAGGACCTACAGGAGGATAAATTCTTCAGAACTGAACAAGGGAGAATTAGACCTCAGTGGTTCGTTATTTCTTAACCTTCGTCCCTTAAATAGGATCACGTGGGATTGGTAACTATTGCTTTGACTTATCATGGGTAGCGAATCAAAGAGATTCAATACTTTTTATCTTGGGCAATATTATTGGTCACATGTGATTGCTAAGATTTAATACGAAGAATCGTGTGCAAGTACGCTTGTTTGATTTGCCCCCTTGGGAGGTTCATAAGCTTTATCATACCAAATCTTGCAAGTGGAATTAGTTTCCGGTATGGATAATAATGTTGAACCGTTCCTTGACCAAGGACAAAATATATTAATTAACGGAAAGTTATTTCAGTGGCTTGAATTAATTAATGGGCTAGATAATCTTAAACACGGGAAATAATGACCGGGAGCCATATTGACTGTAATATGGGTTAAGATGGATAGTGCAATATTAATTATGTAGTGGGATTAATTAATATTTATGGGCTTGAATTATATTGTGGCTCAATATTAGATAATCAAGGTCCATTAGAAGGTCCAATCTTAATTCTCCTAAAGGCCCCCTGAGTAGCCCAACATATAGTCCATTAACTGAAAAGATGATTAAAATAAAATAAATATTGTTGCTTATTTTTTCTATCATAATTTTCGAAAATTGTAGATATATTGGGAGAAAGATTTTCTTTGAATTTTGTTATGGAATGAAGATATGTATTCTTGGAATACAAGATTATCTCATTAAATTCAAGAAATCTCCCACTTGGTTATCTATGATATGATTTTCGAAATTTTTGAAAATAGAGGGCAAGAAAGATTTTCTTGATTTTCTTGAAAAGATATTATGGAAGATATGTATTTCTTGAAATACAAGAATATCTCATAAATTCAAGAAGATCCAAATCTTGGATTCTTGCACTCCAAATTTTCGAAAACCACCATAATGATAGAGAGGGTGGGATTTTGTGGAATATTATAATTATGGGAAAAAGAATATAGGAGATATATTCAAGATTTCTTGAAGATCAAGAAAAGATTTTCCCACATTGTTTTCATCACAAAATTTCGACCACCCTTGTATCTATAAATAGGGGATGATTGTTTCATTCCCAAGTACAATTCCATGTGCTGGAAAAATTAGCAAATCCACATAAGTGGTGCAACAAAGTTTATTTTTTCCTTTTGTTAATTGTTCGACAAGTGTCCTTCCACCGGATAGTTGAGCAAGGGCTAAGGGAATACTTAGGAAGTCCTTTTGGTTAGTCCGTCCAACCGAATTCACTGCCATCCCGAGAGGTACGTTCACGTAAACCCATAGATTCCGCATGCGTAGGTTTTACGTGGCTTATTATATGCATGATATGTTGTTGCAATTATTATTTGAATTAAAATAGGATTAATTCATGCTAGTAATAATTAAAAAATTAAATTTGTATTTAAATATTCACCCCAAATAGATCTGTGCAACTCATTCCCCTACATTTTTCACACGGGTATAAACTAGCTTCCGCATAATTAGTTAAACTGACAGATACCGAATTGATCTGTCCTCAGACGATCAGTAAGTTGGATATCAGTCCAAACTAATTCACTTGCACTCTGATTAGGCAAACTGTCATCACACCTGATCTGCACAAAAAAGTTTTCAGAAGTCTATTCACCCCTCCCCTCTAGACTTCTGTCCTCACGAAACCTGTTCGGGACCTACAATGACATATGCTTCCATTCTGAGAAGTTTAAACATCGTGACATGTGTTTTTCATACCACATGTGCTAAATTGACCATAAGGAAATGAGAAAAATTATTCATATATTCTCATTGTATGAGAACTTGAGGTTTTAATAAGCCTCTTAAAAAGTACCCTTAAGACTTTCAACTAAATTTTCAAGTCTTCACTTTAGTGTTGCTACTTTAGCATGTTACCAATAGCTATGACTGATATAGCAATGCGGTACATGTCTAGGAAAGCAGCTATAGTGGGAGTTTGTGGATATTCTGTGTGAAAGGAAGAATATCTTTATTAACACGTTCTATAGTATTCATTGACTAGTCAATTGAGTTGGGAACTCGATTATGGATACATAGATTTTATGAAAGATTGAATATGCTCTAATTTTTAAAGGAATAATGAGATATGTCAATTGGTGTTAAAATAAAAGAGTTCTGGGGTATAACGAGTTTTGAAATCTTCATATAAAGCTGGTTGAGTTGCTATATGTCCTTAACAAGTATATAGCGAGAAAAACTTATATTCTCGAAAGTCACACGATTTATTTGCCTGTATTAAAAGGTTATATGTGATGAAATATAAAGTGAAGAGAATGAGTGTGAAATTCAAAATTACATATGTGAGTGGGAGATGAAAGTATTTATTAATATTAATTAATTAATTAATTAATTAATATAAAATAAATAATACACACATGTTTGGGATATTAGTTTTGGATAATTATCCAAGTTTTGAATTTGATTTTCAAATGAGAAAACCGTTTCACACTCACGGTAAAAGGAAGTTTTCCTTCTCATTCTAAAACTCTGGCTCTTACGCCTAATTAGAACTTCACAGAAATTCTCACGTGATCACCATATCAAAAATACTCCAAGACTCTTAAATTGTGAACATTGAAAACAGTTCGAGTGACTACATTTCGGACCAGGAGAATCCAGTGTGACGTAGAATTCAACCCGACTTGTTAATTCTTCCGCTGAAATATTATTCTAAAAGAAATATATGTTTTCTTTTCTTCTAGGAATAATCCAACAGTATTATTATTAGACTTACTAATGCATACCCAAATTATAATGTATGTAACTAAATATAAAATACTAAACAAAAAATTCATTTGTAAAACATCAATTATAGTTTCCAATCAATTGACAAACATGCATTTTCAATCAACCCAAATAAGTATAACGTTGTCTATTTAACAAATGAGTCTTCCCAAGAATTTTTTCTTCATTTCAACATAGGGTCTAGTGCTACACTCAATTATAAATTTATTTATAATGTATTGTATAAAATAAGTACTTATTCAAAACCATGGTTTTGTAGTACCAGTTTAGATTACATCTATTTTTAAGAAATAAATGAGGTATATCCACAGAAAACTATTAATTTATCAGTTCTTACATTTTCTTTCGAAAATAAAAAATAATTACATTTATTTTATTTAAGTGGTCAGCATAATTTCCCCTTGACTAGAATTACAGCTAGGTAAAAGTATACTGACTGGATAATATCTATCAACATTTAAATCTTCTCATCATTATGTAGGGGAAAATCTACATACAATTAGGGGTAAAAACGGTCGGATACGGACGGATTGTGTTTATACCGTATTCTAAACAATATTTTTTTCTCGAATTCGGAGTCGGATACGAAAAAGCCGGATTCGGATATTCGGTATACGGATACGGGACGGATATCGGACGAATTCGGACCGGATTCGAATAACTATAATCGGATAATATATTTCAAATGAAAATCATCAAAATGTGATTGAAACACATAAAAAAAAACTACATACGCAATATTTCATAGAAGTTCTAATGCAAATTATAAAAATTATATCTACTGCTAATAATATGAAACTAAAAGTTATATCCTTCGTAATCATCACAATTCCAGCACAACATAACGCCTAAGAAGACATATAATATTATACTGAACTTTCAAGTTGAGACTACAACACCACACTTTTCAACAAGCCATTAATTATGAATCTGTAATTAGAATTTAACTAAGTATAAGCACGGCTTAAGCCTACTGCAGCTAACTGAGATGTTAGAATAAAGAAGGGAGAAGAGCAAGCAGAAATTCTTCGATCTTATGGTTTCATAATTAAGAAGCAAATAGGAAAAATACATTTAGTTTTCGACTATTTTCTTAATAAAATTACATAAGTATTAAGTACTAATATTATATTATTATATATATATATATATTAATATAAAATAAAATATGCCACTGGGCTCCTCATTTGAATGGAAGACCCAGATTTGATTCCCTTTGGAAACAAATTTGGAGTTATGGGAGTTATAAGGTGGATTGGTAATTTCGTAGAGTATTTGGGTGCTTGGTGTAGTGTTATACTAACAACTAACTTTGTCCGATAAAAAAAAAAATTAAAATAAATTAAAAATTAAAAATCCGGATATCCGAATTTATTATCCGGATAATATCCGATAAAATATGAAAAAACTCGAATACGGTCGGATATTATGTATTTCGAATCCGATTCTGAATCCGAAGTCAACTATCTGTATCCGAATCCGTATCCGTCCGAATACTAGTTTTTTATACCAAATTCGATACCGACCGAATACGATTCCGGATCGATCGAAAAATATCCAATCCGTTTTCACCCCTACATACAATCCATACATACAATCCATTTTACTTTACCCCATATGTGTACAATAAAAAATGACACACCCTCTCCCTCTCCCTCTCCCTCTCCCCCTCCCCCTCTCTGAAGGAAAATGGAACAAAACCTCAAAAAATTGTCAAATTGAGCAAATGTGATGATAGAAAAATGGAACAAAACCTCAAAAAATTGTCAAATTGAGCAAATGTGATGATAGAAAAATGGAACAAAACCCCAAAAAATTGTCATCTTTCATGAAAATTGCGATCTTTCATGAATTATGGTGAAAAGTACAACAATAAAGTATTATATTCTTTACATTAATCTTGTGAAGGAGATTAAACCCTTAACCCTCATTCTTCTATAAATAATAGAAACTTTTGTTGTCATTGGTCATCAGCCTACAACAAAATTATCTTTCTAAAATCAACAACAAAAATGGCCCCACAAACTCCAACCAAATCTCCAACTCCAAACAAGGAGTGGGTAACTCCGCCACCTCCTAAAGTTGTTGAGGCGGCGTACCTCAAAGTCATGAATCACTTTCCACAAAAGAATGCTTCGTTCCACAATGAAGATTGTCTGCGAGCTGTTATCTTTGTTGATGAACCAATACGATTTCCCGCTTGATGTTGCGAGGTTTTAATCGGCTGGATGGTTCACTTTGACCCTCCTTTTGGTGATATTGTTTACAGCTTTTTTTTCAATATTAATGTTCTTTATGCTTTTTTGAAAGATTATTGTTAGAATGCCACTAAATACGCCCCAAAATTCTCTAAACACACCACATTTGTTAAGCACACTCCAATAAAATTTAAAAATTAAATTATATTACTAAACACACCCCATTTCTTTCCTATTATATCCTTCCTCTATTAAAATTGAAAAATAACATTTTTCTACATTTCATTTTCTCATTAATATTTCTCCTAAAAAAATATTTGATTCTTTCGTATTCATTAATTTTTTATGAAAAAAATCTTAGAACATTATATAAATTTAGAATATATTATAAAAAAACAACTAATTTTTTTAAACATAAATAAATTCAAAATCATAAAAAAGGCTAAATACAAAATAAAAATATTAAATCAATAAATATTAAATTAAAAAAATTGATAAAATTAAATAAAATCTGTAAAATATTTTTAAAAAAAATCTATATCTAAAAAATAATTAAATTAACAAAAAAACTAGTAAACCTAAATAAAATTGAAATTTTTTAATTAAATTAATTTTGGAGATATTTTATTTTTAATATTTTATTTAGTTTTAAATTTTTTTCTTAACTTGCTTATTTTCTAAGATTTCGTTGATTTTTATAATATTTTTAAATTTTAATTTAATTTTTTTTTTGCTTATCTGATTATTTTTTGTATTTTAATTTAATTTTTTCAAAAATATCAATTTTTTTTTCATGTATAAAATTTTAAAAATTAGATGGACAAAAAATAAAGGACCAGTCAAAGTGACAAAAAACTTAAAGGACTAAAATCAAAGTAAATAAAACTTAAAAGACAAATAATACCCCATATTTATAAGGGTAACTTAGTTATTCTATATATATATCTATTTTTGTCTTAAAAATTATGGGGTGTGTTTAGAGGATTTTGAGGTGTGTTTAGTGACACTTTTATTGTTATTGATGTTTTTTTGACATTTTTTTTTTCAATTATGTAAACGAAGGTTGGGTCTTCTGTAAACCCTAGCAGTATTAAATGTATTGATGGAATATTATATAGTTCTAACACTTTTATGTTTGATTTGTTCTTGTTTTTGAATTATTTTGTTCAATTAATCTAGATATATTACTATAACTATTTATTATTTTATTCACATAACTTTAATAATATTTAAATAAAAAAAACCTTTTTACTAGCTGAGGTAATACACAATATTAGATATTTATAATGATAAGGATTTATTCAAAATTGTATTAACGAAAATGTTTTTATAAATCTTGTAGGAAATTTCTTTGTTTTCTCGATCAATTAAACGAAACCGATATTATTAAAGATTATTCAGAATTTTATTTTTATAAAAATGTGTATTTTTTTTTAATTAAACTGATCAGATCATTTGTTGATTAATTAAAATGTCTTAGTATATTTTGAATTTATTTCGTGTTATTGCTTTTAGGCCTGAAACTTGGACTTACAACATATATATTTAATTATGATATGGGCCCATATCTTTAATTTAATATACATCAAAATTATGGGCAGCAATCTATAAAGTTTTGGGCTGAATATTTTATATTTTTGGACCATGAAAAATATTCAATTTTGATTTCATTTAAAATATTATATTTTTGGCCCATTTAAAATATTAAATTTCTGGGCCGTGAAAAATATTAAATTTTGGGCTGAGAATATTCAACGAAATCCTATAACTACTTTCATAACTATTTAACCAATCTAATCTAATTGTAGGCTTATGATTATCTTCCTGTAATCTTTACAAAATAAATATGTAACTATCTCCACTAAAATCTGCGTACTGATTTCAAATAATAAAAAAAAAAACTAAGACAGTAAATTTATAAAGAGATCATATAACAACATTTTATTAAACCATGGATACATAGCACAGAGCAACCATGTACAAAATTATTACTAACATGATCTCCGCAAACCTTCATTTCTTCAAAACATAAATCATTGAACTAGTGAAAAAACCCAACAAGAACAAATAAATTCTGCAGATGACGAACCAAACCCATCTAGGACACGATTTTCAGTTGGGTAGAACTTTCGATGGTGGATTTGCTTTTGTTTCATCCAACATCCCAGTTGAAGAATTAGGAGCGACGGTCGAACCTTCTTTGAAATTTGTCATCGAATTCATATAGCTATAATAAGCTTCATAAGCCTCACTCTCACTACGAAATTTACAGAACAAGCATTCTAGAAAATTAATAACTTTTAGTGTACATTCTTCCTAACTGGTGTATATTCCAGGACTCACACCTTTAAAAACAATATAAATATTCTTATGTAACTCTTTATGGGATTGCATATTGTTGAAATACGGGGTTAGGAATTCACCAACCTTTATTCCATAATTTACAGCGGAAGAATCTTGAACCCGGTTGAATTCTGCGTACTTCTGGATTCTCTGAGTTCGAAACACAACCACACGAATTGATCACAGATTGCTTCCATTGTTCACAATTTAAATGCCCTTTTAGACTGTGTATGTTGTGATGCGTGTATTTATCAATGGAGAAATCACCCTGTGACTTCTTTGTATTCTAGAGCGTAGAAGAAAAGAGAGCATGAGGGAATTCTCATTAATTCCCGTAACATTGAATTGCCAGATCGTTTTTTCAAAAAAAAAAAGCAATCCCTTTAATATCTTTGGAAGTTATCTAACTTCCGTTGACTCTATCCACTTCTATGTGTGGATAA
Organism: Stenogyne calaminthoides; assembly: GCA_037126765.1. NCBI lineage: Eukaryota > Viridiplantae > Streptophyta > Magnoliopsida > Lamiales > Lamiaceae > Stenogyne > Stenogyne calaminthoides. Next base: position 23,903,941 of record JBBCBC010000027.1, read on the forward strand.
ATTATTAAATTAATTAATATTAATTTAATTACTTTCATCTCCCACTCACACATGAAGTTTGAGTCTTACACTCATTTACTTCACCTTTTTACACCATCACATAATACATTTTTATACAGGCAAATAAATCGTGTGACCCGCGAGAATATTAGTTTTCACGCTATATAACGTGTTAATGATATATAGTAACTCAACCAGTTTTATATGAAGAATTCAAAATTCGTTATACCCCAGAACTCTTTCAGTTAACACAAGTTGACATATCTCTTTCAATCCCTTGAAATTATTAGAGCATATTCAACTCTTTATCAAATCTATGTATTCATAATCAAGTTCTCAACTCGATTGACCGGTCAATGAACACAATAGAACGTGTTAATAAAATGTCCTTCCTTTCACACAAACTATCTACAGACTCCTATATAGCTACTTTCCTAGACATGTACCGCATTGCTGCATTAATCATAGCTATTGGTAGCATGCTAAAGTAGCAACACTACAGTGAAGACTTAGAAATCTAGTAGAAAGTCTTAATGATATTTCTAAGAGGCTTATCAAAACCTCAAGGCCTCATACAATGAGAAAATAGGGATATCTTTCTCATTTCCTTATGGTCATCTTTGCACATGTGGTATGAAACACATGTCACGATGTTTTAACTTTCCGGGATGGAAGTGTATGTCATTTTACTTATTTGACATCGTGTAAATCACAGTTCAAGTGTATACTCGACACTTAACTTGGATTTTCTCCCTCTATTGTCCAGGAATCTATTGATTTAGCTTTGTAACAAGTCAAATAGATTTGTGGTAAAATCTATTGTGATTATCTATAATATAATCTCATCTCTGAACATACCTCGATGTCAGAGGCAATTGCTCGTATGAGAGAGCAAATCAACTTGTCGGCATACTATTATATGAACCTTTCATATAATTCACAATACATAAATATCTAGTAACATTAACAACTACTATGTAGTCCATTTAAATTCATACAAACTCAATATCTTAAGATGTCTTACACATCTTCTGTAATTAGGTTTGACAACAAATCTGCTAACATCAAGTCTGCAGAAATTCATTCAAGAATCACTCTTTCTTTTTGTAACGTCTTTACAAAGTCAAACTTTTCATGATACTTGGAATCTTTATAGTAAGCTTTAACTTCTTTGATTATTACTATGAATCATAACAACTCCCACTGGAGTGTTCGATTTCACAATCAATCTTTAGAGCTCCCATTGGAGTGTTTGATTTCACAGTGAATCGATATAACTTCCACTGGAGTGTTTGATTCTAGAGTGAGTCAATATAACTCCCACTGGAATGCTATATACATCAATGAATCGTTACAACTCCCACTAGAGTGTTTAATTCTCAATGAATCGTTACAACTCCCGGGTTCAAGATTCTTCCGCTGTAAATTTTGGAATAAAGGTTGGTGGATTCCTAACCCCGTATTCCAACAATGGTATCAGAGCATGAGGGAATTCTCATTAATTCACGTAACCGTGAATTGCCATATCATTTTTTCAAAAAGAAAAGCAATCCCTTTAATATCTTTGGAAGTTATCTAACTTCCGTTGACTCTATCCACTTCTATGTGTGGATAAATTATTAAATTAATTAATATTAATTTAATTACTTTCACATATGTTTTCGTGTTATATTTTTGACCGAAATTTCTATAATACTAAAGTGAAGAATATTTTTTGGGACGAAACTTCTGTAATTTTCAACAGAGAAGTTGAAGTGAAGAAGATTATTTTTTGAACAAATTTAGTAATATTGAGCTGAAAAAGATGAAGAGAAGAATAACATTGAGGAGGGAGAAAGTGTTGGGTGAAATTTGATTTTAAAATTTTGGGTTGAATTGATGTTTTGAAATGGAGTGTATTCTTCCGCCATTGAAAGAAACCAAAAAGAAAATAAGAAGGAAAGAATTGGAAGAATAAGGAATTTTTCATACCTGTGATAAATTGCTCCCGATCGGCAAGCCTTGCCAAGACCCAGAATGGAGAAGGCGTAAGATGGAGATGGAAACGTGGAAAATGGAAGCGTCGGAAACTCCAAAAAAAAAAATCTTATAATAGTATAAATGGAGAAACGTTTGTTCTCCCCCTATTATTAAGAGGGTGAAGCTGAAGGTCTCATGGAGATTAAATTCACGCATCTCTGGTGACACTTGGTAGTATGAGAATGACACGTGTCAGAAGCAAAAATGACACATAGCGAAAGCAGGCAAAACCTAAAACGACACATGGCGGAAGCTGGTAGAGTGCAGTCCTCCTTTTATATAATAAGATTCCAATAAGTATTTAACTTTTAGTTTCTCTAGAGTGCATATATTTAAGGGCTCACTATCCCTTATCATTTTGCTATGTCACCATTAGTCGACTCATCCTTTTGATTTACTTTAGAATTTCTTTTGCAACTGCCACAGTTTTAGAGTACTTTGTACTCTATTTTATGAGAATATCACAATTACCTTCCCTAAAAAAAAGTGCAAATATTTAATTTCAACATGTACCCTTATTTAATTCACATTTTTATGTTAATAAGGATAAAAGTAACAATTTATTATGAATTAAATTAGTTTTTCATAAATTTTATATATATTGTGGTTGATGGAGTGAGTACTCCTTCAACCCTAAATGTATATTATTTAAGAATGTTTCACATTAATTAAGAAAATTATTAAATAATAAGTATATATAAAATGACATATTTACCCTTTTTATTTACTTTCATTGTCATTTATACATTCAATTAATGCAACTATAACAAAAAAAAAATAGAAAGGTAAATAAAAATAAAATATATATAATTCTCAGAGATTCGTAAATTACAAACACTTTGGGTCAATTTTTTTTCTCTAAAAAACAAACATTTTGGTCTTGTTGTTAGTGTTAGTGATCATCGTGAGTAGTAGACGAGGTGATGGTGCATGTTGGTGGATGGTGAGACTACTTGTGTTCTTGGTAAAATCTTTTGTTGTTGTGTCTTCATTTTTAGCTTAATTTTTAACTCCTCTCCATTAGGGGCAACTGCATAATTTTTTTTTCCAGGTAATGCACAACTTTAAGAATGAATAAAAAGAATATACATAATACAAAAGATAACTATGAATGATAGTTTCATTAGATTTCAATTGACCACGACGATTTTTCATACTTTAAAATCTATGAATGATAGTTTCATTGGATACACAATTGAATACTTCATTTTCAATATATCATGCATCCATTCATCACCCATTCGGTTGTGAATCTGATTCTTCATAATATTCATGGCAGAGAATGTTTGTTCCACTATAGCAGTTGCAACCGAAAAATAAAAACTAATCTTATAAGCTTGTAAACTAATCGGTACCCTTTTACGTTCAAAGTTATCAAAATTTTAACGCATATCTAAAATAAACTTCTCAAGTTAGTCCGACAATGCTAATATCTCGAGATCTTGAAAATCATTTGGATAAAATTATGATAAATGAACTAACTTGTCTAAGTTGAAAGCTTCAAAAGAGTTGAACGAATTCAGACAAGCAACAATTATGTATTTACCTCATCGAATCGACCATTTAGCTCATTTGACTGCATATAAATGACAGTAGAAAAGACATCTACACGATTTTGATGCGTGTTTGTCATCTCTTCAGCTCTTCGTCTTATTTTTTTTCATCTATAAAAATATCATTCATATCTGACACTTCAATGTCATGTTTTGCACAAAAATTAGATGCATTATTTAACAAAGAACTCCACCCATCATCTTTCACTGCTTGAAGTCTTCTCTTAGATTTATCAACAAGATTCATAACATTCACTATTTCTTAATCTCTTCTTTGCAATGCATTGTATAAATCATGTGTTACCTCTAATATTAATTTCATCAAGTGCAAATAAAAAACAAAGTCAAAAGATAGAATTTTATTTTTTAGACGCTATGCTTCACCCCTTTGAAGTAGTATTGTTCCATCCTTTATAATCGCACCAAGCACACCAATTATACAATCAAACAATTTAATTAAGCTTAAGATAGTATCATAATGTGAGCTCCAATGGGTATTACAAGGACAAATAAGAGTGATTTCTTGATTCAATCCACGTCCACCAATAATCTCTTCATTTTTCAAGGCTTCAACAATCTTTGAGGCTTCTTTTCTCGTAAAAGATATTTTCGCTTATAAGAGCCCCCAACAACATTGACCACATGAGAAATCAAAGCATAGAGCTCACAAATACGGATATGATTTTTCGTCACACCAACAAGAGCAAGTTGAAGTTGGTGTATAAAACAATGGACATTAGACCATTTTATTTTCTTGCAAGATAAGAGCCTTCAATCCATTAAATTCTCCTCACTTATTACTTGCTCCATCATAACCTTTTTCACGCAATATGGTTGTATTTAGTGCATGTGAGTTTAAGAGATCTTTAAGTGCACCTTTAAATGATCGAGCACTAGTACACCCAACATGCTTAAATCTCAACATTCTTTCAAACACACATCCCTTCTTATCCACAAATCTTAGAACTGCTGCCATTTTCTCCTTTGTAGATACATCACGAGAATCATCAAGAAGGACATAAAATATAATATGACCAAGCTCATCAGTTATAAATTTCATCATTTCAAATGCACAAGCTCTAACAATATCTTTATGAATATAAAGAGATGTTAACTTTAGAGTATAAGGGGCATTCTTAAGGGAAACTCTTCTATCATCTTCATGATTGTCTATAAGGAATTTCAGAAGTTTCAAAATATTGTCTTGATTCGACTCCTTAGATTCATCATGACCACGAAAATCAAGCCCTTATTTCAAAAGGCATTTGATACAATTTATTGAATCATTTAGCCGAGTATGGTAATTTTTTTGTTTCATCAGTCATTTCAACAAAAGTTGTTTCAATATGTTGCTTTTGGTTGAGCAAAACTCCGCACTTACTCAAACAATGATTGTGAGCACTATTAGTAGTTCCCCCGTGTATACGTGTAACGCCCCGAATCGAGAATGTCGATCCTTGCAGCTTTGACACTCTAAACTCGGGTCGCCACTTAGTGACGGCAATATCTGAGCTTAAAAATTTCTTTTTAAAATATAATGACTGTTAGTGTTAGTGTCCTAGAGACAATCTATTGTAAGGACATAATACTAAGATAATATTCAGTGTTGATTTAATATTATTGTTTATTTAATATTAGATGTGTGACATTACACTTATTAGAATAATATGTTTGATTGTTCGCATTTGTTCTTATCTGTGTTCCTCTGAATCACTGCTATCATTGAGTATGTGAGAACTCGGATGACTTAAGCATGATTCTCAAATAGCCTCGATCAAGGATCATCAAGAAAGGGATATTGATGATACAATGGAGATTGGTGTGCGATCTGCATCATACTCTTGGAGAGTGTAGTAAGATCTCACTTACTACGAGACACTGGGTATCTCATGATGGATGCACAAATACCTTAGAGGGTATTGGTATACCCATCCGAGAAACCGTTTGATGTAGTTCCACTATATGTGTCTATGGGTGTATCGGTTAGTGGGAGCGATGCGATACTCCTTTGACTTGAGTTCAATACGCATGACATGTGTGGAGTGATAAACTTTGAACATGACCGACGTTTGCACCCTTCCATGGGTAGATATGGCTTGGATTGGGTTCATCATGAAATGCATGTGCGTGGTAGTTGAGCCAAGAATATGATTCATTCCTCAAAGTGGATTAAGAGAGAATACTCACCTTCTCATCATAATTGGATCAAAGTCAATGGCCAATGCACGTCAACTTGGACTGGCCAAGTGTGACATAAATGATCAATTATTGATTGGAGATAAAGTGATTAATTTATTTAAATAGACACTTCATCATGTTCAAGACTAATCGAGTATTCGTGAATGAAAGAAGAAAATCGTAATAGCCCATGTTACAGTTCCAGGTAGTTACACGTTTCTCGCAACGTACCTCATATATTGAGAATGTCTGATTTATTGTCTAGGGTTCAATTAAGACCGTTAGTTTGACTAATCGCTCAATATATGAGGGCCTATGGGTCACGCAACAAGTAGTTCCCTTTTACAGATTATAGTTGGTTGATTAAATGTTAAATTGGATTTAATATTTAATTTATGGAGAATTGATTAATAATGGATTAATTTGGAATTAATTATTATTAATATTTAATTAAATTGGATTTAATTAAATAGAAATTCCCAACAATAATATATGGAATATTATTGTAGGATTTAATATATATATATGAAAATAAATCGTAGAGATTTGACATATGTGAGAATTAAATCTGTAGAGATTTCATATGTAGGAAATAAATCTGAGAGATTTATTTAAATAAAGATTAGGGATTTTATTTCCTAATCAGGTTATTTAAGATTTAAGCTGAGTCTCTCCTATATATATGAGCTCTTGGGAATGCATAATACGGTTGTTCATATTTTCTCCATAAAATCTAGAGTAAGAATTTTCCTAACAAATTCATCTCGGGATTCAAAGCTGACAAATTTGTGCAAATCTGTGAACGGGGATTACGTGGATATCATAGTTGAGAAATCTGCTCTTGAATTACTGTAAGATTTCTTGTTATGATTATTTGAAATCGTTTATGCAATTATATGTTCGTTGTTGGTGAACTGTTTAATTCTGTTGCGCATGTGTTACGTGTTTACATGCCTCTAAATCCCAACAGTGGTATCAGAGCTACAGGCTCTTGTTTTTAATTGCATATTAAAATTGATTTTAATTAATTTTTTTTATTAAAACCTTGGGCACAGTTTTATTGGACAAGAACCGCACCCCCTGCTGTTTTATTTCATCGCTCGGCTTCATCCCCTTCATCCCAAAATTAGGGTTTCCCCTTTGGGGTTCGCCGCAGCGCTACACACACCACTTTTGACTGGCGGTGCTACGCCGCGTCGCTGAAGGCAAGCGCTAGGCGCCGTGCCTAGCGACGCGTGCGGAAGCCCGCGGTGCGAATTGCGACTCTGATGCTTTGCGAATCATCTTCGAGATGCTTCTATTTTGCCTCTTTTCACGGCGGTGCGCCATCCCCTACTCGGTTCGACTCGTGGCGGTGCGCCACCGATTCGTTCCGATTTTGAGTCCCATTGCTTGTGCATTTTCGAGGCTTGACTTGGGTGTTCGTTTTGATACGTCTCAAGGCGGCATGCCACCAGAATCGAGACGAATCAGTAGCAGCGCTGACTTGATCGTCTTCCTCTGTTTTCAATCTGGTTTTGAACCAGTTTCAACCAAGGGGGCCGTGGCCCCGCGCGTGCCCCTTCTACCTCGATCGTTCTAGGCGACGAGTCGCCCACACGCTAGGCGTGACGGTGGTGACTCGCGTCTACTCGATTGCTTGTGCCAGGTCGCGTCGCAACCCGTCAACCCGTCTTTCTCGTTGCTTAAACTGATTCTGGATTTTCTATTTTGGTTCTTTATTCGATTGATTAGATTAATTATTGGTTGAAAACGATGATGATGTAGGAGGGCTGTTTTGCAAATTTGATTTGAGATAGGCCCTCCCGTGCAAATTTCAAAAATTGCACCTGAGCCCCCGGAGATAAAAAAATTAAATTTAAATTTTGGAATTTTATTAGATTTAATTCTGAAATTAAAATTGGTTGGACCAAGACGATTAATTGGATTAATCATATTTAATAATCTTAAAATTAATTTTTTTAAATGAATTTAAAGTTCGATTTTCTAAAAGGTTTATTAAAACCCACTGTTAACTTGTTTACTCGTTTGAACTAGTTAACACAATTTAAGTCCGCATTATAACTGTTTGGGTAGGCGGTGCCCAATATTTGTCGGACTGTATTAAATGCTTGGGTAGACGGCGCCCAAATATTTGCTAGTCCGTATATGTCATGTTTGGGTAGACGGCGCCCATAATTGCTCAAATGTGACTTAGATATCATGATGGATCTCGATTAAGCAATTAATACCCCGCCTTTAAAACGTTCCTCACTAAAATATGGTTTTCTCATTAATTTGATAAGATGTCTTCCATCAAAGGTAAGAGTAAACCAGAGATTTCATTCCAATGAGTACTTAAATACCCTCGTCTTTTGCTCGGATCTACATCTAACGAGACTTTTATAGGGACATAAAATGTCACCGCTTGATGGTTGTAAACCAACTTAACTTTGTTTCGCTAGCCCTCGCGGGGAATAAAGGGTAAGTGGCATCAGTCAAACTAGGTTCGACAAACTAGGAGTTGCAGTTTTGCAATTGGTTTGGAGACCTACCAGTTATGCTATTGTAATGATCAGCCCTCGCTGGGATTATGGTGGTAGTAATGTCGATCCTAGTCCTTTATGATTTATATTAGATATAAATTTGTACTTTTCCGATGAGGTCGTTAAGTATGTGAAAATAATGGAAACAAAATAAATTTAAAGGCCATGTTTATTTTGATTGCTGAATATTGATCATAGGAATTATGTGTTTGATTCCCATTTTATTTGATTTCTCTTGGCTAGTTGAAATGTATAACTGTTATTGAGATATTTTTTAGAAACAAACAAAATTGGCTAGGCCAAATTTTCTGGACTGGCACCGAAACATGTGTTTGGTGCTAAGGCAAGAAAAGATTGAGTACGTGTTGGACACGTCTATCCCGGTTACCTTTGCGGCTGGTACTCTGAGGCAGCCACGTTTGACGTAGCAGCTCAAAAGAAGCATCAAAAGGATGACTCCCGATGAACATAGGCGACGCGAGAAAATGGGTCCCTTCTAGATGCTCAAGCATCTGAAGGATCTCTTTGATTCTTAATCCCATTCTGAGATTTATGAATTGATAGGAGGTTTGTTCAGATGTCGGTTAGCTACAGAAGGGAAGATTTCACCTCATGTGCTAATGATGATAGGCCTAATTGAGAAACTTGGTAATTTAGGCATTGAACTAAAAGACCAATGTTTTCATTTATGTTATCCTCCAGTCGCTCCCGGATTCATATTTTGGCTTCATTGTGAACTACAATATGAATAAGACGGATGCGATCATGCCTGAACTTCACAACGTGCTCAAGACTTTTGAGTTCACTATCACTAAGATGGTCTTCAACAGAAGAAGCGGGTAGACAAGGATGTGTGCCTCTATTATAAGTAGAAGAGGGCACTGGAAGAAGGACTATAAGGTTCTGGTTGCTAAAAGGAATGCACTAGGTACTTCTGGCACTAGAACATTTATGTTTGTTATTAAGATAAACATGTTCATTAATAGCACTAACTGCTTGGTATTAGATACCGGATGTGGCTCTCACATTTGTACGAATGTGAAGGGGCTCATGAATCTTAGGATAGTTATGTTGGGAAAATTATGGGTGCCCGGATCTATTCGAGATGATTTTAAATACATATTTAAATTAATTAATTAATTAATTACTAAGATGAATTAATCATAAATCAATTCAACATAATAATTAATAAGCAAAGAAACAATCATGCGTATACATAATCCACGTAAATCCTAAGCATGTGTAATCTAGGAGTTACGAGATTACGTACCTCTTGTAGAGACAACCGTTGAGACGTTGGATCAACTCAAAGAGCCTTCCCAAATATGTCCCAAGTCCACGAACGTAATCCGGTGGGAGGATTCACACGAACAATTTTAACAAGAGAGAAAAATAAAATATTTTGCCACCACCTTTGTGGATTTCTAATATTTTCAACACATGAAATTGCACTGGGGATGAGAAATCCATCCCTATATATATAGGAGTAGGAGGGGGCGAAAATTTTGGTTAAGTTAGGCATTGAGAAATTTCCTTGCTTCTTTCTCAAGATACAATCTATAATATATCCAATATATTCTATTTCCCAAAATATCTCCCAACAAAATCTTCTCCTCCTTTCTTGCTCCCTAATTTTAGAAATTTTCATATATGTAGGAAGAAAATAAGATCTTTTTCCTTTCTTGAATTCATGGGATAAACTTGTATCTCAAGAATACTTATTCCATAAGATCTTTCCAAGAAAATCAAGAAAAAATCTTTTTCTCTTTCCTACTCATATTTTCGAAAATTACATGGAAAAAATAGGCAATAATATTTTCTTCTCCTTTCATTAATTGGACTTTAATTGGGCTATTTGAGGGGCCTTTAGGAGAATTAAGATTGAACCTCCAATGGACTATGAAGCTATAATATTGGGCCAAATATTATTCAAGTCCATTAATATTAATTTACTCCACTATAAAATTAATATTGAACTATCCATCTTAACCCATATTACGACTTTACTATAATATAGCTCCCGGTCATTATTTCCCGTGTTTAAGATTATCTTAGTCCATTAATTAATTAAGCCACTGAACAAGCTTTATTTTAATTAATATCTTTGTCCTTGGAGTAAAGACAGCTCAACATTATTATCCATACCGGAAATAAATTTCCACTTGCAAGATTTGGTATGATAAAGATTCTGAGCCCACCAAGGGGACAAATCAAGCAAGACGTACTTGCACACGATTCTCCGTATTAAGTGTCAGCAATCATCATGTAATTAATAATATTGCCCAAGATATAAGATATCGAATCACATTGACTCTCATCCTATCATAAGTCAAAGCAATAGTTATTAATTCCACACGATTCTATTTAAGGGACGGAGATTAAAAAATAACACACCACTGAGGTCTAATTCTTGTATATTCAGTACCGAAGAATTTATCCTCCTGTAGGTCCTTATTCAGTGCATTTAAATGCACTAGTATAATCTCTTGGTCAAGACAAGCCAATCTGAGCCTAATACTTCAACCTTTCATGGTGGTTTGTTCATTTCCATCTGGGTTGTGAATTTGTACTTAATTACGAGGAGATGTTAATTTGATCTTCTGTGATCTGGTATCACCAAATTAACTACAATGTAATACGTACTTAACTTATTGAACGGGTTTGCAATAAATATATATAACACTCATTCATATTTAATGCAACAGTGATTAATATATTATTTTAGTAAATAAATAAGAAAATTCAGTTTGGTTATACAAAGTAAAAACATAATTTTCAGTATAACCCCAACAAGTTAAGGCGGGTGAAGTCGTCTTACACATGGAAATGAAGCAAGGGTTGCTAACTGAACGTGTGGGGACTTATGTGTTAGACTTACCATTTGGTTTTAGATTAGAACTTAATGATTGTCATCTAGTTCTTTCTATTACCGCAACATGCATTTGTTGCATTATGTATATGATATTCTTAATATACAAAATAAAAGACTCAAACTTAGTAATCATGAAAACCCGACTTACTTATGACATTGTAGAACTTGATCATGTAAACGAGATGAGAATTGCAAGGTTAAGAAAGTTAGACAACTTAACCCCATTGGAATGTGAGTCTTATGATTGTGAATCTTATCTCATTGGAAAGAATCAAGATTTGACTTCTTGAATATATGGGATAATTATGTATTCCTACAATACTTATCTCTTTCCATAAAATATCTACAAGAAAATCAAGACAATCTTTTCTTCCTTTTTCCTACATATTTTTCGAAAATATTCATAGAAATATTAGGCAAATTATTTTCTTCTCTCTTTCATTAATTGAACTTTATTTTGGGCTATTTGAGGGGCCTTTAGGAGAATTAAGATTGGCCCTCCAATGGACTATGAAGCTATAATATTGGGCCAAATATTATTCAAAATCCATTAATATTAATTTATTCCACTATAAAATTAATATTGAACTATCCATCTTAACCCATATTACGACTTTACTATAATATAACTCCCGGTCATTATTTTCCGTGTCTAAGATTATTTTAGTCCATTAATTAATTATGCCACTGAACCAGCTTTATATTAATTAATATCTTTATCCTTGGAGTAAAGACAGCTCAACATTATTATCCATACCGGAAATAAATTTCCACTTGCAAGATTTGGTATGATAAAGGTTCTGAGCCCACAAAAGGGACAAATCAAACAAGACGTACTTGCACACGATTCTCCATATTAAATGTCAGCAATCGTCATGTAATTAATAATATTGACCAAGATATAAGGTATCAAATCGCAATGACTCTCTTCCTATCATAAGTCAAAGCAATAGTTATTAATTTCACATGATCCTATTTAAGGGACGGAGATTAAGAAACAACACAACACTGAGGTCTAATTCTTGTATATTCAGTACCAAAGAATTTATCCTCTTGTAGGTCCTATTCAGCGCATCCAAATGCACTAGTATAATCTCTTGGTCAAGACAAGCCAATCCGAGTCTTATACATCAACCTTTCATGATGGTTTGTTCATTCCCACCAGGTTGTGAATTTGTACTTAATTACGAGGAGCTGTTAATTTGATCTTCTGTGATCTGGTATCACCAAATTAACTACAACGTAATACGTACTGACTTTATTGAACGGGTTTGCAATAAATATATATATAACATTCATTCATATTTAAATGCAACAGTGATTAATAATTTATTTCAGTAAATAAATAAGAAAACTCAGTTTGGTTATACAAAGTAAAAGCATATTTTCAGTATAACCCCAACAATCTCCCACTTATACTCAAAGTCTGCTTTTAAGTATACTACAACACGTCTCGTGTTCTATGTGACATCTAATGTCACCCTACACGAACCTAATAATTTCTCCCACTTATACTCAAAGCAGATTGGCAATGTTCTTGACACCCATTCCTTCCACATGTCTCTCGAATGTACTCTGATGCAGACCCTTTGTGAATGGATCTGCTAGGTTGTCTTCCGATGCAATCTTTGCCACCTCAATGTCTCATCTCTTAACTATTTCTCGTATAAGATGATATTTTCTTTGAATGTGTTTGCTGGCCTTGTGTGCTCTTGGTTCCCTCGAATTTGCAACTACTCCGGCATTATCACAACAGACCGTGATTGTGCTGGGCAAATCCAGGACAACGTCCAAGTCAACTAGGAAGTTCTTGATTCAAACTGCTTCATTCGTTGCTTCACAAGCAGCTACGTATTCAGCTTCCATGGTAGAATCGGCGATTCATTTCTGCTTTACGCTTCTCCATGTCATGGCTCCTCCCCCATGCAAAACACACTACCCGAGGTAGGCTTTCTGGAGTCAATGTCTGATTGGAAATTCGAGTCCTTGTAACAGATGGGGATTAGACTGTCTGACTGGTAAACTAACATTCTGTCTCGTGTCCTCTTCAGATACTTCATAATGTTCTTTACCGCAGTCCAATACGCTTTCCCCGGGTTGCTTTGATATCTAGCTACCATGCCTACGACAAAGCAGATATCCGGTCTCGTGCACAGCATTGCGTACATGAGGCTTCCTACAGCCGAAGCATAAGGGATGCCTTTCATATCATCTATCTCATTCTGTGTTTTGGGACACATTTCCTTGGATAGATGGATTCCATGTCTGTAGGGAACAAAGCCTTTCTTGGAATCTTGCATGCTAAAGCATTTCAAAACAGTGTCTATATATGAGGCTTGTGAAAGCCTGATCATCCGTTTCTTGCGATCTCGAGTGATCTTGATCTTTAGGATGTGACCGGCTTCACCTAAATCCTTCATATCAAACTGTTGACAGCCATGCCCTTACGTCCGATAACACCTTTACATCATTTTCGATGAGCAGTATGTCGTCAACGTATAGTACCAAAAATACCAATGCAGTTCCGTCACGCTTTTTGTAAACACAACTTTCAAAGTTGTTTTGATCAAAACCGTAGGATTTTATAACTTGATCAAAACATTGATTCCAAGCACGGGATGCTTGCTTCAGCTAAATGGACTTCTTAAGCTTGCAAACCAGATGCTCTTGACCTTTTTCAATGAAGCCTTCGGGTTGTTGCATATAGATTTCTTCGTCAAGACTTCCATTGAGGAAAGCTGTCTTGACATCCATTTGTCAGATCTAAAAGTCTAAATGCGCAGCAATCGACAAGAGAATGCAGATGGACTTGAGCATGGCTACTGGCGAAAAGGTTTCCTCATAGTCGATCCCTTCTTTCTGAGTATACCCTTTCGCCACTACTCTTGCCTTAAAAGTTTCAACCTTTCCGTCCGGTCCCCTTTTTCTCTTGTATACCCACTTGCATCCAATGGGTTTTACCCCATTAAGTGGTTCGACTAGCTCCCACACTTTGTTGTGATCCATTGAACCCATTTCGGCTTCCATTGCTGTTTGCCAAGATGTTGCATCTTTGACTTGGATCACCTCATTGTAGGACCAGGGATCTGATTCTTTACCTGAGATCAAGTTCGAAAACTCTCCAATCCCTAAGAATTGCTCGGGTTGTCGGACAACCCTTGTTGGTCCCGGTGCAAACGAGTCTTACACGTGTATGGGGGGGAATACACGTGTTCAGTATTTTTAAGACTTTTTTCTTCGAGGTCACTTGGGTCGATAATCTCAAGATTAGGTTTCGAGAAGCACAGATCGCTTCCGAGTCAAAGTCTCATCGAGACAGTGATCCCGAAGCCGCTTTCGTAAAACCTCGAGATAATCCCAACCGAAGTCCCGAGTGTCGAGATCCCGAGTTGCTTGGATCGATAACTAACTTATCGAGCCCTCGGAAGAAATGCGTTGGGTTTGGTAACTATCCGTTTCTAGCTACTCGGTTAAAGCGGAATGGTTGGCCCTTAGTTTATACTCGTTTTTAAGCTTTTGCGAAAACCTTCCCTTTATGAAATAGTGATTAGGTGTGATTCACTTATGCAACTTCATTGGATTGATTCCAACCTCAATATCGATTGAAAAGTATGCTTTCAAAAAACAAGTCAATGCAACAGATAAGCACAGATAAGGAAAGCAATAAAGAACACAAAGAATTATAGTGGTTCGAGACTCAAGCTCCTACTTCCACTCTCTCCGACTCTTCAGAGAAATTCACTATCAACTCGAGCTTTCGACTACCTCGTAGTTTACTTACTCAACTCGCCCCGAGTTTTTCGACTACTCCACGAAGTTTACTTACTCAACCCGACCTTGAGCTTTCGACTACCTCCGTAGTTTACTTACTCAATCACACACAAGCTTTCGGACTACCCCAGAGCTTACTAACTTCTCCTCTAGAGTTTTTCGACTACTCCGCCGTAGTTTACTAACTCTTTACAACACTTCTCACCAACAAACACACTCCAACTACCTTCACAAGGGTTTGGGGTTTCTTTGTTGGTTTCAACTAGATGAGATATCCTTTACAATGAAGCACAATGCAAAGTGGTTAGGATATCTCGACTAAGCTTTGATAATTCTTATCAAGCTAGGCTTAGTATAGTGAGCTCTCTTCAATATTGAAGCACTTGGGAAATTCTAAGTTTTTCGAAAGTGCTTTTTAACTTTTACAAGAATAAGCTTGAGCTCTTAAGTTATGTATAAATTTCCCGTAACCTTACAATGTAGAGGGTCACTAAGTATTTATAGCATACACCAAGGTTACTCTTGAAAACTATCCGTTGGAGAGACAAACCGTGAGTTCCCTCTTGTGGTGTGTGAAACGGCTATATTTAGGGTTTGAAACTCCCTAACACTTCCTAGGCAATAACCTTCCATGTAGCTTAGGTCTTCACTTTTTTTGCGATCTGGAACTTTTGTACATCCGACATTTTTTTGAGAGACACATCCAACGTTAGTGTCGAAGATGGTACGATGTTGTTGTCTTCTTTTTTTGACTTTTGTCTCCGGTTAAAGGTAAACACCTTCAACGGCTCTTTTTGGTTACAAACTCGAGTTTGATATAACCTTAACAACACTTCGACTTAGTTCCTTTTTATGCGCATTTGAATGTCTTGGCAGATATCTAACTTTCTAAGGAATCGCGATCTTCTCGAGATTGCATCCTTCGGATAGATATATTCAAAGTGCCTCGAAACATTGAGTTCATCCGAGCATTCAATACCTCAACCGATTCTTCAAGAATTCTTTGTGCCTTGAGATTCTTGATCTTTAGTTTCTCGGTCTTGATCTTTTGTGTCTTTGAGTCTTCGAGTCTTGTGGTCTTTGAATCTTTGTAGGTTATCTTGACCGATGTCTTTGAGTCTTTCATCGAAGTCTTGATTTACTCAAGATCCTAATCGAGTCTTCAAGAACTATCCCGAACTATATCTCACGACTATACATTCTCGCAGATAAACATCCTGAATATTCTAAAAACCGAATCGACTCAACTATCAAGATCATTACGAACAACACGTACTTTCGGGGTTTTGGGATCTAATCAAAATCATAAATCTTTATTAAAATTCATCTCCCAACAGTTTCCCCTTTTTGATGATGCCAAAACCTATCTTGTTACAAACAAATAACCTATACTCAGGTTTCAGTTTATCCTATTACAAGATTGGTTGTCTCCCAATAATTTCTTAAATCAGAGAATCTCTCAACAATTTCAGAGTTTCTCATCAGTTTAATCATTCAACAATTTCTTCAGTAATGAATCTCTTTAATTAGTTCATTACCAAACACTTAAACAATTTCTCCCTTATCAATCATACAATTAGTTCAGAGACATTCATTCAGACATATCAAAATTAAAATACATGTAAATAAGATAATGAGATATTATCTTTTGAGCATAATGATAAATCTTCATTGATGATTGGTATCCCGTTACATATTACAATGAGTTTATCAACAAAATCAAAAAGATAAAATTTAAAGATTACAAAATCTTCGAGTCTTGATCTTGATCTTCCGAATTTGGCTCTTGATTTTCTCGCTCTTCGGATTTGCTTCATTCTCAACTTCATCATTAGGCACTTCCGTGTCAAACATTCGAAAAAATCTCTTCTTGATTTCATTTCTTTCCTTGATGATGTCCGGATTGTTTCCTGTTAAACCCAACTGACCAACATACTGGAGCAATCTCTTGAGTAATGGCCTTCTCATTCACCAAGCCATTATCAAGTTTTGGAGGTGGATAGGAATATGGACCAGGGGCTACTATCTGTACCTCTCCTTCATCCGCAAGGTTAATCCAGCTATGTAGATACTTTGGATAGAAGATAAGAAGGTATTCAATGAAAGCTTCATTACGATCCGAGCTTTCCCTCTCCATTCCCACGAGAACATCATAATTGAACCGAAGGTCCTCTTGACTTCTTCCCACATATCGTTGAGTTTGATAGGCATCCATTTATCAACGTGGGGCCACTTTAGTGCTTTTGATGTTCCTTTCCTCTTGCTCGCAAACTTCCTGAAATCACTCCTTCGCTTCTGCTCTTCGTCGATCTTCCTTCTGATCACAGACGCTCTCGAGACCGGAAGCAAAGCTTTTCTTAGCTTGTTCTTCTTGGAGTGTCTTTGAGCATTTCTCGTGTTGAAGACTTTCTTCCGAGGTTGAGACTCGATTCCTTTGGTTGTTTCTGTTTCTTCATCATCCGAATCGAGTTTTCTCTGGATTGGCTTAGAAGCCTTCAGACGCTTTGCTTTTAGGTTGAACAACGCCCAAGACTTTCCTCTTCATAGGCGATTCAAGCGGCTACTGGCTTGTTCCAACCTTTGCTCTTTTCGGTTTCTCTCTTGCAACATCAAGCATAGCTTGCTTTTTAAACTTCGAGTGTAGATAGGTTTTTCTACCGAGCGAACTTCAACTTCTCGGTAGCTCGACTTCTTTAAAGGCTTTTGCTAGATTATACATTTCAAAGATCTTTTCGAGCCTTCTTCTCCAAAGCACGTGCCATGAACTTTTCGAGATCTTGACTTCCTTTTCCCCCTTCTTGGCACCGTAGTTTGGAAGAAGCCTGGAGAGTGCTGTGTCCATGTGATATTGCTCTTTGCTTACACAACGAACTTCTCCTGCTATCTGATCTTGCTCGTCTTCCAACCTCCTTAGATGGTTCTTTTTAACAGAAAATTCTTCAGATAAGTGGGCAAACTGGCCAGAGAGTGCTTCTTTGAACATCTCTGTCATCTTGGTCATGAGTATTGAGCTCATTTCCTCAACAGCAGACTTGATTAGCACCTCATTCTTTTCTGCCAGTTTCACCTCTAGGAAATCAGAACTTTCCTGGTGTTTCTGCTTCAGTTCATCACTTAACTCAGCCTTGACTCCCTCCAGCTTCTCATTTAGCTTTCCTTCCATGGAGGTCATCTGGGTGGTTAGAGTGTTTTGGATTTGCACCAGTTCTGAAGAGTGACTAAGACCGTCCATCTTTTGAGCTTGATTGGCCAATGTTTCTTCCATTTGAGCAATCTTGATCATTATTGGCTCAACCTTCTCAAGTTTCTCTATCAGGGGAGTGAGATCAATCTCAGGAATCTTCTGCACCTCCTGTGCTGTCTGATCATCTTGAGCTCCAGCTTCATTCTGAGCTCCAATCTCCAGCTGCGCCTCAGTCTGAAGAGTACTATCAACATTTCGATGTTGACTAGATCTAGGTTGATCGAATGAAGTCTCCTTTTCAATCTGAGGCGCTTCTCAACATCTCCTGTTGGTCCCCATCTCCATCTTGAGATTTGTCTCCATTGCTTGGGGCACCAACCCGGTTGCTCTCCTCTCTACCCAACTTCCTCCGAACAGCTCATCAAAATCGGCGTTTTTCATCACGAGCTTTGTCTTCCGAACCACGAGAAGTCGGTCGAAAGGTTGTCTCCTCATTCCACCGGTCTTCCCTCTAAAAGCAAAGCAATATCAAGCATCTCAGGAAGAGTCTGATTGAGGATAAATATAGTTGTCCTTAATCTGAAGAAAATATCTTGCAGATCGGGTATGAAAATTTGAGCTCGGTATCGGTCAAGTATGAACCGTTCCCCCTTGCTCCTCCACTCGCCTTCTTGACCTCACCTTTCTTCCATCTCGGGCTCTCTGGTTCATTTGAAGTTTACGCTAAGGGATCAAAAGTAGATCACTTTCAGAGCTCATCAAGAATATTGCGCTCCCGAGTCTCGCAAGACATCGAAGTTTGTGCGGTCGAGTCCTCGGTTTGCATCCGAGTGGGTTACGAGGCCTGAATCGGTATATCCTCGGTTGAGTCCGAGTTGGCTCGTTAGTACGAGCTTGCACATCTTGGATCGACTGGGTGCAGCTCTTACATGCGAGCACGCACACCGAGGTAGGCATCTCGAGGTCGAGCTCCTTTGAAAATTTCTGAGAAATTTTATACATCTTGGCGATGTCTCGAGCACCTCGAAAAAGACACGCTCCTCGGTCGATCCCGTGTCCCGGAGATAACTTTGAGCCAACACTTGTAATGGTGAACTCGAGCGGTTTGACCCTCGATTGAATCTCTTGGGATCACTTTCATCTTCATCGGTGAGAACCACCAATCTTTCTGCGTTTTGGAGCAAGATTCTTCTGCATTTCATCATTTTTGCTCCTGCTCCATCTTTGCCTCCAACAACACCTTCTCCCTAGTTTGTTGGGTCTCTTTTCCAACAGTACCGCAGAAGGTGATTCTACCTTCTTTTCTCTCTTCCCCTCGATGACCGCTTCTTTGCAAAGAATGGGTTTAAGAAAGAATTTTGGATTTAGGAAATGGGGTCGAATTGGCGAAGATATCCTCCTCCTCTCTCGCACATCTCCAAAATGTAAGCAATTTTGGTGGCATGGTGGATCTTGCCTTTGATTGAGATCGCCCGTCAATCTTCCTCAAAACTTTGGTCCTTTCACTCACCGTCTGGATCAGAATTTTGGTCGGTTGAAATCTGTGGTGGGTGAAGCTTTATCGCCGCCATCAATCGATCTTGGGTACTTATCGCTCAAAACTCCCCGCAAGACTCATGATGCACTTGCTCATGAGATCCATCAACACACGATATTGTGGCTTGGTGTGCCTTTTTATGTAGTGTCGCCTCAAACTTAACAGATTCTCGGCAATCCTATCTAAGTACTCTGCGCTCTCTTCCCGACATATACGTCGTAGGATCCTCTCCTCTATCACGAGCTCAAAAACATCATTCAGACTTTTTCGGAACAATATCTGAGATCCCTCTCAAAATCGGCGTATTTGGATGATCGCTCTAAGTGTGATACTGATTAACTTAGAATGCATCTGACCCTCTTCATCTATCTTCAAATTCTGAGATGAATTGATTACCTCTTTCACAAACTCCCGGTGCGGTCGGTTTGCGACTAGTTGGGTGAGTTTAGCTTGATCGAATCATATCGCAGAGCCTCCTCTTTCCGGCTTTGAGTTGGTTGTGCTTTCAAGTGAGACAACGAACTCGTACCACGGCTTGTTGGTTTCGGCTAATCTCTCGAACAGGGTTGGAGCCATTTTAGAGTTTGATTGAAGAAGGGAAGCTTTAGGGTTTGGAGAATTTTTGGGCAAAGGGGATTTTTAATGCAGAGGATTTGAAAACGAAGGGTTTGATAAAATTTTGGCTTGAATGGCTGATTGGGGTTTATATAGCCTTGAAATCGTGGGGAATCGTGTTGGTTAGGTGAGTAACAACGATTGAGATTAATTTCCGATTAATCAGGTATACGAAACGACGATCTCCGAAAAGTAAGCCGCCAAAACATCCTCATTGGTCATTAATGCAGCAGAGCATTAAATGATTGTTGACCTTCTTCGGAATTTAAAACGATCCCGCCCAAAAAAAAACATTCCTCAGGTGTTTTTATATTTATTGCGAATGATTACTGAATTTACTTGAGCAATAAATGGATCGCATGAGTCATTACTTCTTCATACCAATTTCCCTCTATCAGTCTTACTGAGTACTGATCTTGATAAAATGTTAGTATAATACTGAGTACTGAATTGGTTCAGTATGCTACTGAGTTTTCTGAGACTCAGTTCAGTATTTCCATTTTATCCTGAGCTTCTCAGAAGGATTCTGAGAAAACTTCATGCATCTGAAAACCTTCAATTTTTCAGATTTTACTCTAAACACCTGGTTCTAGCATCCCTAATTCAACTGAAAGTTCTTGAAATCTTGATTTCGCCAAAGGTTTAGTCAAGATATCAGCTCTCTGATTATCAGTATGAATTTTCTCCATCCTTATGTCCTTCTTCTCGACATGATCTTTGATGAAGTGATGTCTGATATCCACATACTTGCATCTGGTGTGCAATACCGGGTTTTGTTAAATAGCAATTGCACTATTATTGTCACAAAATATTGGTACTTCATTGGCTACAACTTTATAATCCCTCAATTGTTGTCTGAGCCAAAGAATCTGTGCACAGCAGCTTCCTGCAACCATATATTCAAATTTCGAGTACTTACTTGTTGCTCTTGAGGTCCTGCTTTCTTCGAAAACCAAGATATCAGCTTGCTTCCTAGAAATTGACAAGTTCCTGAAGTGGACTTCCTGTCAATTCTGCATCCTCCATAATCAGCATCTGAGTAACCACTTAACTCTAGGTTATCATCAGCTGGATACCATAATCCTCTATTCACTGTGCCCTTAAGATATTTCAGTATCTTTTTGGCAGCATCCATGTGACTAGCCTTAGGATTAGCTTGGTATCTTGCACATATCCCAACAGCAAATGTTATATCCGGCCTACTTGCTGTGAGATAGAGCAATGATCCAATGATTCCTCTATAATCAGTATGACTTACTGATTTGCCTTCAGAATCAGGATCCATCTTATAGTTAGTATTCATGGGAATTCTAACTGTATTGCAATTCTGTACACCATATTTGGCAATCAGATCTCTGGTGTACTTTGCCTGGTTGATGAATATTCATTCCTTTGATTGTTTCACTTGAAGTCCTAGAAAGAAATTCATCTCTCCCATCATTGACATCTCAAACTTGCCTTTCATCAGTGTTGAAAACTTTTCACACAGCTGATGGTTTGGAGATCCAAAAATGATGTCATCAACATATATCTGAACTAGTAAGATATCTTCCCCATCCTCTATCCTGAACAGAGTTCTATCAACAGTTCCTTTGACAAAACCATGGTCAGTAAGAAACTGAGAAAGAGTATCATACCATGCTCTGGGTGCTTGCTTAAGACCATACAAAGCTTTTCTTAGCCTGTAAACTTGGTCATTCTGTTTGAAACCAGGAGGTTGTTCCACATAAACCTCTTCTTTAAGCACGCCGTTCAGAAATGCACTTTTCACATCCATCGATGGTATGAACTTCATGTGGGCAAGATATGCAAGAAACAATCGATGGCCTCTAGTCTTGCAACAAAAGCAAAGGTTTCATCATAATCCAAGCCTTCTTCTTGGGAATAACCTTGTGCAACTAGCTTTGCCTTGTTTCTCACAATGTTGTTGTTTTCATCTCTTTTGTTCTTGAAAACCCACTTGGTTCCAATGACATTGTGCCTTTCTGGTCTATCTACTAGCTCCCATACTTCATTCCTTGAGAATTGATTCAAATTTTCATCTTGCATGGCAAGAATCCGGTGAGAATCTTGTAGAGCTTCACCAATCTCATTAGAGGTTCTTTTTCTCCGATAGGAAGCAACAGAATAGTGCACTCTCTCCATGGAACCTTCTAGTCTTAACACCTTCAGTTAGATCACCCACAATCTGGTTTGTAGGATGGCTATCTAACCATTTCCTTCTTGATGTTCCCCCTTCAATGGTATCCTCAACATTTGAAATGTTAGGTTCAGTTAAATCGGCAAACTGGGAACAACAAAACAGAGAAAGAGAATCATCTTCCTCGTGGGAAATTCTATTCGAACATTGTCGAGACATTTGTTCCCCTTTGGTTGATAGATTTAGAATTTGCCTCATTTGTGACCACATCTTCATTGGCATCACGATCTCGAAGTCCGAAGGCAGGTGTCTGCTCAGATTGGTCACCTTTGGAGTGTTGGTTTTCCGGGTCTCACCATCGATTTCCATCCGAACTTCTTTATCCGAGTCCGAGTCACTCCAATCATAGATAATGACCGACTTCTTCTTTTGAGTTCGATGGATGATTTATCTTTTCATTTCGAGCTTAATCTGGTGATCCTCTTTGTCGGTTCATTTTGCATCATGTTTCTGTTTCTTCCGAACACAAAAGATTCATAAAAAACAACATGAGGTGTTTCCTCCACAATAAGAGTCCTACAGATTTGTAAACTCGAAAGTTTTTTACTAACTTCGAATATCCTAAGAATATTCCTTCATCACTTTTACTATCAAATGTTTTCAATCGATCTTTACCATTATTGTGTATGAAACACTTGCAACTAAAACACACGAAAAAAGAAAGAAACAAGAGGCTTCCTTTCATTCCAAAGCTCATAAGGCGTTTTGCCTTGACTTTTTGTCAAGATGGATCTATTCTCGAGAGTAGCATGCGGTTTTGTGACCTTTCAAAATCTTTTAGGAATATCACCAAATTTATCATTGTCCTTGCGAACTTCTTTTCGGAGTTTTGTTCCTTCTTTCAAAGAACACCATTTTGTTGAGGGTCCTTGGTGATGTTTCATGTAGAATTCCATTTGTCGCACAATAATCGAAATTATATGATTTATAAACTCGGTTTTTTGTCGGATCCGATTTTGACCATACTCAGATTTTTTCTCATTCTTCGAGCCTTTTCGCATGGTCTGGCGACTTTATTTGAGTCTCTTTCTTACTGAGTAAGAATATGACCCAAGTATATCTTGAGTAGTCATCAACTACTACCAATGTGTATTTCCTGCCATTAGTGCTCACAGGTGTTATAGGACCAAACAGATCCATATGCAAAAGCTGAAGTATTCTCTCAGTAGAAACTTCTACTTTGCTTTTAAATGATGCTTTGACTTGTTTTCCTTTCTGGCACGCATCACAAATGTGTTCCTTACTGAACACTTCATTAGGCAACCCTCTCACAAGAGCTAATCTTGCAAGCTTGTTCAGGGTTTTGAAGTTTAGGTGATTCATTCTTTTATGCCATAACCAACTGGTATCTGTGGAACTTTTAACAATTAAACATGTATCTTTAGGAGTTGAACTCCAATCAGCAAGATACACATTCCCTTTTCTTGTACCAGTCAGTAATACTTTCTGTGATGTATCATCTTTCACAAAGCATAAGTTCTTGGAGAACTCAACATTGAAACCTTTATCACAGAATTGGCTAATTGACAGCAAGTTATGCTTCAATCCAGATACATATGAAACACCATGGATATGAACTGAAGTCAACTTCGAGTTCCATATCCTTGATCCGTCCCTTGGAGTTATCTCCAAAAGTGATCGTGGGCCTCTTTGTTCAACATAGTCCTTTGAGCATTTTCTTGAATCTGTCATATGTCTTGAGCATCATTTGTCAAGATACCATACATCGAGGAGCTTTTTTTTCATCTCGCTCATCGATTGCCATGTGATCTTTCATCGACTTAGTGCCCCTGGTTTTCTTCCCGAAAAATAGATCAATTCTTAGGTACCCATTTTTTGTGTAGGGTCCTACGAGGTTACAGACCTTTCGGAATCCAAATCGCCGACAACTCTAATCACTTTAGAGTGGCTAATTTGTCTTCCATAAACATCAACATATACATCCACTACTCTGGGTGCCTTAGCGATTTCATCGTATATGTGTGCTAGCTTTAGCATGAACAAGTGCCTTAGAGTTCTTCTTTGGTTCAAGCCATCTGTTCAGATGCTTAGGCTTTTGTGCGGCGGTCTAAATCTTTGATGATTCGGGTTCGGATAACCTTTACCCTTAAGCAAGTGAGGTTCGGGTTATCTCATCTTTGAAATCTGGTCTTTCAAAGATATCGAGGACTTGGCCTCTTGATTGAGAATGTCTCTGCTTTGAGTGTTTCTCATCCGAGGATTCCTCTCGATGGTTCAATGTGGAGCCTTTCAGTTTGTATTCTTAGCCCGAGGCTTTGAAGTACTTGCTCGAAACTTTCTGAATCGATCGCTTTCAGTTTTCTTGCCTTCACCGAGGTTTGGGCTTTCTAACCCGATCATTCGGTTTTCTTGAGACCATAGGTCCTTTTCCTTGTCTACAACCTTGGGCATTTCTTGATTTGAAGTGTAGGTGCCTTTGGTTTTACAAAGATAGTCTTCTTGCTACTTGACGCCTTGACATTTAGATGACCATGTGAGGTTCCCCTGGAATATATCCCAATCCAGATTTTATAGTCACAGATCTCTGGTAACTCGAACTTCATCTATTACATTAGATGCATTATTCAATAGAGTTAACTTCTTCCCGTGCACTATCCTCACGATTCTGTAGAGTTTTATGCTTCTCGAGAGGTCATTGAACTCGATTCGATTTCTTTGAATCTCTTCAGTGGATTTCTCTAGCTTTTCAGTTAGGGACATTATCAACTTCTCTTTCTCTTGAGAGTTGTACTTTAGAACATCCAGTTCATCAGTAGCTCCCATTAATTGAGAAGTGACTTCAATATTGCTAGAGTCTTTCCATTTTAGATTTTTCAAACTTTCGGTTCTTTTATTCTACTCTTGAGTTTGATTTAGCGATCCCTGCAAAAACAACATAGTCCTTCATCGATTCTCGAAAAGAATCCATCAGTCAAAATGATTTTTTTTCGATTGGAACTAGAAAACTCTTGTGCTAGTGTAGGAGCAACAACGAGAGAAAGAAGAGTTTACCTCCTCAATGGCCATCGGGGCAGATATCATCACTTTCACCGTATGCGAGAATATCTCATCTGAAGAGCTAGATTCCTCCTCGTGTTGTTCTTTACGCAACCATGGCCTTTTTGCTTGAGAACTTCTGGTCTCTTATAGCTTGCCTTTCTCTTCTCTCCTTAGCACTCAAATCTGGACAATCATACTGGAAGTGACCTTTCTTCTGGCAGTTATAGCATCTGTTGGCATCATCATCCTGATCATTTCCTTCTTTGGACTTGGAGTCCTTTCTTTTGGATGAAGATCCTTGACTTTCAGTCTTTTCTTCTTCTCACCGATCGTCCTCGGGTTTCTTCCGGTACACTGTGGTTTCTGTAATTGCTTTTTTGTATTTTCCAAATCTACTATTGAGTCTATCAAACCTTCTTGCCATCGGTCTTTAGCTTTTCCTCAAGCTCATCCTGATTTTTGGCATGGGGGTTCTCAGACTCTCTAGTTTTACAAGTTTTATCTTTGGCTTTTAAGGCCACATTCTTACTCGATGAAGAATCATCTTTGCTGTCAGCCTTTTTGGATTTCTTATCAATTACAAATTCATAGGCTTTCAGCTCAGAGAAGACTTGTTGGTAAGGCATTGAGTTAATATTCTTGGTGTTTTCAATCACCACTGCATGAATATCCCATTTCTTAGATAGACCTCTAAGAATTTTCAATGCAACTTCTCTTTGTGGGTATTTCTTTCCAAGTGCATTTAGATCATTCATGATGCTAGTGAATCTGACTTCCAGTTTGTCTATTGATTCACCATCATCCATTTCAAAACTGTCAAACTTTCCAATTGCCACTGAAAGTTTGTTTTCTTTTATATGATCTGTGCCTTGGCACATAACAGCTAGTGTATCCCAAATCTCTTTAGCAGTATTACAGTGAGAGATCATTCCCATCACAAAGATCATCAATTGTGTTGTATAGTGTGTCTTTTTGCAATGTAGTCAGATTGACTAACTTTCTCTCCTCAGAGTCGGGTTGGTCATCGACTTAGAAATTTCTCTTTCTAGGATCAATTCTCTCATCTTTCATTCCTCTCGGGGATTCACTCTGAAGAACTGGAATGGTCCTTGAGAGACCACTCTCCACATACGCTCATGTTTGGAATACAGATGAGCCTGCATTCTCAGTCTCCATAGGTCATAGTTCTCCACTGAGAACATGGGAAGTTTTTTAGAAGACATTTTTCTGATCTCTTGAAAAATAAAAGGTTTCAGCAAATAAGATCAGTTCAGATAGACCACAAGTATTTTTGAAAATAAAACTTTGGTCAACAAGACAGTGGTCAAGTTGAACCACCGCTTCCGATACCACTTGTTGGTCCCGGTGCAAGAAACGAGTCTTACACGTGTATGGGGGGAATACACGTGTTCTTTGTTTTTTAAGACTTTTTTTTATTCGAGGTCACTTGGATCGAGATAATCTCAAGATTAGGTTTCGAGAAGCACGATCGCTCTCGAGTCAAAGTCTCATCGAGCGGTGATCCCGAGTCGCTTTTCGAAACCTCGCGATAATCCCAACCGAGTCCCGAGTGTCGAGATCCCGAGTTGCTTGGATCAGATAACTAACTTATCGAGCCCTCCGAAGAGTAACGTTCAATTTTGGTAACTATCTCGTTTCTAGCTACTCGGGCCAGCGGAATGGTTGGCCTTAGTTTATACTCGTTTTAAGCTTTGCGAAAAACCTTCCCTTTATGAAATAGTGATTAGGTTGTGATTCACTTATGCAACTTCAATGGATTGATTCCAACCGAATATCGATTGAAAAGTATGCTTTCAAAAACAAGTCAATGCAATGGATAAGCACCTGAGATAAGGAAAGCAATAAAGAACACAACAATTATAGTGGTTCGAGACTCAAGCTCCTACGCCCACTCTCTCCGACTCTTCGAGAGAAATTCACTATCAACTTCGAGCTTTCGACTTCCTCGTAGTTTACTTACTCAACTCGCCCTCGAAGTTTTTCGACTACTCCATGTAGTTTACTTACTCAACCCGACCTTGAGCTTTACGACTACCTCGTAGTTTACTTACTCAATCACACACAAGCTTTCAAACCTACCCCTCAGTAGCTTACTAACTTCTCCTCTAGAGTTTTTACGACTACTCGCGTAGTTTACTAACTCTTTACAACACTTCTCACCAACAAACACACTCCAACTACCTTCACAAGGGTTTGGGGTTTCTTGGTTAGTTTCAACTAGGATGAGATATCCTTTACAATGAAGCACAATGCAAAGGGTTAGGATATCTCGACTAAGCTTTGGATAATTCTTATCAAGCTAGGCTTAGTATAGTGAGCTCTCTTCAATATTGAAGCACTTGGGAAATTCTAAGTTTTTCGAAAGTGCTTTTAACTTTACAAGAATAAGCTTGAGCTCTTAAGTTATGTATAAATTTCCGTAACCTTACAATGTAGAGGGTCACCAAGATTTATAGGCATACACCAAGGTTACTCTTGAAAACTATCCGTTGGAGACAACAACCGTGAGTTCCCTCTTGTGGTGTGTGAAACGGTTATATTTAGGGTTTGAAACGCCTAACACTTCCTAAGCAATAGCCTTCCATGTAGCCGGGGTCTTCACTTTTTGCGATCAAACGGAACTTTTGTACATCGACATCCTTTTTGAGAGACACACATCTTTGTCGATTGTCAAGATGGTATGATGTTGTCTTCTTCTTTTTGACTTTTGTCTCGATTAAAGGTAAACACCTTCAACGGCTCTTTTTGGTTACAAACTCGAGTTTGATATAACCTTAACAACACTTGACTTAGTTCCTTTTATGCGCATTTGAATGTCTTGGTAGATATCTAACTTTCTAAGGAATCGCGATCTTTCAAGATTGCATCCTTGAGATAGATATATTGATTGCCTCGGAACATTCAGGTTCATACTGAGCATTCAGTACCTCACTGATTCTTCAGTAATTAATGTGCCTTGATATTCTTGATCTTTAGTTTCTCGATCTTGATCTTTTGTGTCTTGAGTCTTCGAGTCTTGAGGTCTTGAATCTTTGTAGGTTATCTTGACCGATGTCTTTGAGTCTTCTCAATCGAGTCTTGATTTTCAAGATCCCATCGAGTCTTCAAGAACTATCCCGAACTATATCTGCTGACTATACATTCTGCAGATAACATCCTGAATATTCTAAAAACTGAATCCTGACTCAACTATCAAGATCATTCTGAACATGTCATACTCAGGGGTTTTGGGATCTAATCAAAATCATAAATCTTTATTAAAATTCATCTCCCAACAACCCTCCCACTACGATGAGGTTCCGTTGTGAAGGCGTGATGTTTGGTATATCATTTTGTACAGTTGGCAGTGGAGTTGGCCCCTTAAGTTCTTCCAAGGTAATTTCACTTCTAGGCTTTTTGTCGTTCATATAGTCTTCTTCAAAAAATCTAAAGTGCATACTGGTTACGACCTTTTGATCTTCGGGACCATAGAACATGCATCCTTTTGTCTTTTTGGGGTACCCAATGAACAACCTTAATTCCGAACGTGCATCCAACTTACCAGCTTCCTTGTCCAACACGTATGCCGGACACCCCCAGATCCTGATGTGTCCATAACTGGGCTTGCGCCCTGTCCACAACTCTCTCGGGGTTTTAGGAACTGATTTGGATGGCACTAAGTTTAGAATATAGGCTGTTGTTTCCAAAGCGTAACCCCATAACGAATTTGGTAAATATGCATAACTTATCATTGATCTTACCATTTCTAGAAGCGTTCTATTTCTTCGTTCTACAACCCCATTTTGTTGAGGGGTACCGGGTGTAGTCAACTGGGATGCAATCCCCTTTCCAACAGGTAGTTCAAGAATTCATCACTGAGGTATTCGCCTCCACGATCAGATCATAGAAACTTGATAGTCTTTTCCTTATGATTCTCTGCTTGAGCCTTAAATTCTTTGAATTTATCGAAGGTCTCAGATTTATGCTTCATTAGGAAAAAGTATCCGTAGCGTGAGTAATCATCGATAAACGTAACGAAATACTTGTAGCCACCTCTAGCTTTTATTTGCATTGGACCACACACGTCGGTGTGAACGTTTTCTAACACTTCCTTATCTCTAAGCCCCTTGGCTCAAAATGCCCTCTTGGTCATTTTACCCTCCAAGCACGATTCACAAGTTGGAAATGGTTCAACCTGGAGAGACCCCAATGAACCATCTTGAACAAACCTTTGAATCCTTTTTGGGTTAATATGACCTAATCTTAGGTGCCAAAGAAGTGTTTCGTTCACGTTAGCCGAATGCTTTCTTTTACATGAAATAGTAGATGAGTTATACGATGCATTTTGTGAGTGGTGTGCACAGTTAATAATATAGAGATTGTTCCGTAAAATTCCATGACAAATAATCACATCGTTACGAAAAATAGTAACATGTTTATTAAAACGAACAGAATATCCATCGACAAATAGTTTAGAAACTGAAATAAGGTTTTTCTGAAAAACAGGAACATAAAGAACATCTCTTAAAATTAAAAATTGGTCTTCAAAAGATAGGTGAACTTCTCCCACTGCTTCAGCTGCCATTCTCGTAGCATCGTCTAACATGATGAGGATCTCACTTCCACTAAGTTGTCGGGTCCACTTGAACCCCTGTAACGTGAAACATACATGATCAGTAGATCCCGTATCGACTACCCACAAATGGGTAGCATACTCCGCCAAACAAGTTTCAACAACTAGTGAGTGAGAATTACCTTTCTTTCCATTCCTTTTGGGATTGGAACAGTGTTGGGAAGATTCATGTGCCAGTATCTATCGGGATGATCTTGTAAACACAAATTTAAATTAACAATTATTACTAGCATGAATTTACCTAAGTGAATTCAAATAATAATTACGCCAACAACGACATGCAAATAAAATCACGTAAAAGGTCCTAAAGATGCGGAATTCTAGGAGTTTACGAACGTACTCCATTGGAGAGAGATGCCCAGCCCGAGAGGGTGGGATCGTGCAATGACTACCAACCAAAAGTCCTTCTCAAGTATTCCCACAGTCCTCGCTCAACAACCCGGTGGGAGGTTCTCCAATGAACGATTTATAAACAAAGGAAAAATAAAATTGTTGCACCACCTTTGTGGATTTCTAATATTTTCAACACATGGAATTCGTGTGGGGATGAATGAATTCATCCCCTATTTATAAGAGGGGTTTTCGAAAATTTTGGGTCCCAAAATTAGGGTTGGAAAGATCTTTTCTTGATCTCCAAGAAATCTTGAATATATCCCATATATTCTTCTTTCCATGTGTATTTTCCCAAAAAAAATCTCACACCCTTATTTTCCCATAAATTTCGAAATTTTCAATAAAGATTAACAAGATTGGATCTTTCTTGAATTTATGAGATATTCTTGTATTCCAAGAATACATATCTTTTTCCATAAAATCTTTCCAAGAAAATCAAGAAAATCTTTATTCCCTTTCTCATACATATATTTCGAAAATCTCATAAAGAAGGCCAAGTGGGAGATTTTCTTGAATTTATGAGATAATTTTGTATTCCAAGAATACTTATATCCTTTCCATAAAATCTTTTCAAGAAAAATTCTTCTCCAACTTTTCTCTATTATTTTCGAAAAAAAATGAAGAAATATTAGGCAACAAAATTTATTTTATTTTAAGCACCTTTTATTTATTGGACTATAATTTGGGCTACTTGAGGGGCCTTTAGGAGAATTAAGATGGACCTTCCAATGGACTTCTGAATTCCAATATTGAGCCACAATATAATTCAGCCCATTAATATTAATTAATACCACTATATAATTAACATTGCACTATCCAATCTTAACCCATATTACGGTAATATGGCTCCCGATTATTATTTTCCATGTTTAAGATTATTTAGTCCACTAATTAATTAAGCCACTGAAAAGCTTTATTAATTAATATGTTTGGCCTTGGAGTAAGGACAGCTCAGCTTTATTATCCATACCGGAAAATTAATTCCACTTGCAAGATTTGGTATGATAAAGGTTCCTAGCCCACCAAGGGGACCAATCACGCAAGACTTTTTCAAGCACACGATTCTCTGTATTAATCTTAGCAACCGTCGTACAATTAATATTATTACCCAAGATATAGGATATCGAAGTCTCAATGACTATCTTCTCATTTATAAGTCAAAGCAATAATTACTAATCGCAAACGATCCTTATTAAGTGACAGAGATTAAGAAATCAACAACCACTGAGGTCTAACTTTTCATCCCTTAAGTCAGTACGAATGAGTTTATCCTCTCTGTAGGTCCACTTCAGCACATTGAATGCACTAGTGTAATCTCTTGGTCAAGACAAGTCAATCTGAGACTTACACATCAACTTCTACCAATAGACTGTTCGGGTCTATCTAAGTTGTGAAACACGCACTAGTTCACAAGGGACTGTTAACGTGATCTTCCGTGATCTGGTATCACCACGTTAACTACAATGTAACATGTGCTTTATGAACGGTTTGCAATAAATATATATAACATTCAATCATATTTAAAGCAACAGTGATAAATAATTTATTTCAGTAAATAAGTGTTTAATACATAGGTTATACAAAGTAAAAGCATACTTGTTGGTCCCATTTGAAAACCCATTAGTGCGTTAAAATCATGTAATGCATATAAAACAGGGGTGAGGGAATGGTGGTTCCAATTATTTCTTTTTAAACCATGTGTTTTGCTTATAATAGATTGCATATGGCAAGTAAGAACATAAAGCAGTAAGGAACACACGATTTTATAGTGGTTCGGACAACTCGTCCTACATTCACTCTTCCCTTCATGGGGCACCAACTTAACCAACAGATGTTTACCGAGTTTTCACTCAAACGTGACTTATCACCCTCACGGGATCGCCTACCCTCCCTTTCGGGATTGCTTAGATGTTTACCGAGTTCTCACTCAAATGGGACTTATCTCCCTCACGGGATTGCCTACCCTCCCTTTTGGGATTGCTTAGATGTTTATTGAGTTCTCACTCACCTACAAACTTAACCTATCAAACTGATTTGGGTAAGGTTTGTTTGGTTTCAACTAGGTTGAGATTTTCCCTTACATTTGTTTAGCCTCAATGCTAAGGTTGGGAAAATCTCTCTAAGCTTAGGATATTACATTTGTGCTTAGATCTAGGGTAGAACACTCTTGAATATATGCGTGTATTTCTTGCTCAGTGTTCTATGGTGGGAATGCTGGATGACTTGACTTTTAGCTTGATGGATCTCGCATTTTTCCACACTTAATTTGATGGAAGAACTTGTATTTATAGTGTGGATTTGAATGTTACCGTTGTATGGAGTCACATTCAAATCCATACAATTCTGTAGCTTTTTACAGCTTTTCCAGACTTGTTGTCTTCCTCTCATTGGTCCACGTCAGCTGAATCTAACGACTATAATCTTCAGGATCATTCTGAGTCTTCAGGATTATCTGATCCTCAGCTTCTTCGAACTCAGGCTTCCTTGGACTCAGGATTCTTGACTCAACAGACTTCTCTTCAGTGGACCTTGTCTGATCAGGTATACTGACACTCAAGCTAACTGAGTTCAACTCTTCTGACTTCAGACATCCTGACCCTCAGGTCACTAGCACTCAGGCTAACTGATCATCAGTAGCGTTCTGATTCTCAGTGAACATGACTTCAGATGACTTGTCTTCTGATGACTTCTCTTCTGATTTCTTCTAGCCTGATCTGATCAGCTCACCTGATCAGATCAGTATAGCATCAGGTCAGCATCTCAGTTTATCTGCATCAGATTAGTACATCAAGTTAGCATATCAGGTTAGTTGCATCAGGTTAGCTTATCTGATCTCGATCACGTCTGATCTCGATCAGTCTCATCTGCTCCTCTTCTGATCTGCAACCTTCTCTTATGATCTTCTGGTCAGTTTCTTCTGATCAGCTTGTCTGCTCTTCTGATCACCAGATCAGCTCGTCTGTTCTTCTGATCATCTGATCAGGTCTGTTCTGGTCATCTGATCTTCTGATCAGCTGGCTTAGCTTTTCTTCTCTTCTGATTTTGCACAGCTCATCAGTTAACTTCGGAACTCATCTTACTCATCTGATCTCAATCAGTCTCGTCTGCAGCCTCGTCTGATCTCGATCATCTTCGTCTGATTTCCGTGAGTTCCCCCTCAACTTGTTCTCTCGTTCCCCCTCAACTTGTTATCTGTAAGTTAGCTTAAATAACACAAGTTGATAATGTTTTGGCATAATTCATCAAAACTAAAATATCCCAATAATACTTTCACGTATAACCCCAACAATCTCCCACTTATACTCAAAGTCTGCTTTTAAGTATACCACAGCACGTCTAATGTATTATACAGTGACATCTAATGTCACCTACATCAACCTAATAATATATCTCCCACTTATACTCAAAGCAGATTGACAATGCTCTTGACACCCATTCCTTCCACATGTCTCTCGAATGTTAACAGAGGCAAACCCTTTGTGAATGGATCAGCTAGGTTGTCTTCTGACGCGATCTTTGCCACCTCTATATCTCCTCTCTTAACGATTTCTCGTATAAGATGGTATTTCCTTTCTATGTGTTTGCTGGCCTTGTGGGCTCTCGGTTCCCTTGAATTTGCAACTGCTCCGGCATTATCACAGTAGACCGTGATGGTGCTGGGCAAATTCGAAATAACGTCCAAGTCCACTAGGAAGTTCTTGAGCCACACCGCTTCTTTCGCTGCTTCACAAGCAGCTACATATTCGGCTTCCAAGGTAGAATCTGCGATGCATTTTTGCTTAACGCTTCTCCGTGTTACAGCTCCTCCCCCCAGACAAAATACACTACCCGAGGTAGATTTTCTGGAATCTATGTCGGATTGGAAATCCGAGTCCGTGTATCCAACTGAAAACAAACTGTCTGACTGGTAAACTAGCATTCTATCCCGAGTTCTTTTCAGATACTTCAGAATGTTCTTTACGGCAGTCCAGTGTTGATTTTCGGGATTACTTTGATATCTTTCTACCATGCCAACGGCGTAGCAAATATCTGGTCTCGTACACAGCATTGCATACATAAGACTCCCTACTACCGACGCATAGGGAACGCCTTTCATGTCATCTATCTCCCCTTGTGTCTT
This sequence comes from Stenogyne calaminthoides, assembly GCA_037126765.1. NCBI lineage: Eukaryota > Viridiplantae > Streptophyta > Magnoliopsida > Lamiales > Lamiaceae > Stenogyne > Stenogyne calaminthoides. The sequence continues at coordinate 23,938,541 of JBBCBC010000027.1, forward strand.
GGGACACATGTCTTTCGATAGATGGATTCCGTGCCTGAAAGGTACAAAACCTTTCTTGGAATCTTGCATGCTGAGTCGCTTCAAAACAGTGTTTATGTATGAAGCTTGAGATAAGCCAATCATTCTTTTCTTTCGATCTCGAGTGATCTTGATCCCAAGAATATGACCGGCTTCCCCTAAGTCCTTCATATCAAACTATTTTGACAGCCATACCCTTACATCTGACAAAACCTTTACATCATTTCCGATGAGCAGAATATCGTCTACGTATAGTACTAAGAATACCAAGACAATTTTGTCACACTTCTTATACACACAACTTTCAAACTCGTTTTGATCAAATCCATAAGATTTGATTACATGATCAAAACATTGGTTCCAAGCCCGAGATGCTTGCTTTAGTCCATAAATAGACTTCCTTAGCTTGAAAACTAGGTGCTCTTGGCCTTTCGCGATGAAACCTTCGGGCTGTTGCATATAGATTATTGGGGAATGAGTTGCACAGATCTATTCGGGGTGAATATTTAAATACAAATTTAATTCTTATAATTATTACTAGCATGAATTAATCCTATATTAATTCAAATAATAATCCAACAACATTTCATGCATATAATAATTCACGTAAAACCTACGCATGCAGAATTCTACGAGTTTACGTGAACGTACCTCTTGGGATGGCAGTGATCTGGCAGATTAGACTAACCAAAAGAACTTCCCAAGTATTCCCTTAGCCCTCGTTCGACTATCCGGTGGAAGGACACTTGTGAACGATTTAACAAAATGAAAATAAATTATGTTGCACCACCTTTGCGGATTTACTAATTTTTCCAGCACATGGAATTGTACTTGGGAATGAAATAATCATCCCCTATTTATAGAGTCTAAGTGGTCGAAAATTGTGGCCAAAAATAATGGGGAAAAATCTTTTCTTATTCTCCAAGAAATCTTGAATATATCTCCTATATTCTTTTTCACATAATTATAATATTCCACAAAATCCCACTTACTCATATTATGGTTAAAATTTCGAAATATAGGGTACCAAGAATCCAAGATTTGGATCTTCTTGAATTTATGAGATATTCTTGTATTTCAAGAAATACATATCTTCCATAATATCTTTTAAAGAAAATCAAGAAAATCTTTCTTGCTCACTATATTTCAAAAATTTTGAATTCTCTCTTATAGATAACCAAGTGGGAGATTTCTTGAATTTAATGAGATAATCTTGTATTCCAAGAATACATATCTTCATTCCATAACAAAATTCAAAGAAAATCTTGCTCCCAACTTATCTATAAAATTCGAAAATATTAAGGGAAAAATAAGCAACAATATTTATTTTATTTTAATCACCTTTTTCAGTTAATGGACTATATGTTGGGCTACTCAGGGGGCCTTTAGGAGAATTAAGATTGGACCTTCTAATGGACCTTGAATATCTAATATTGAGCCACAATATTATTCAAGCCCATAAATATTAATTAATCCCACTACATAATTAATATTGCACTATCCATCTTAACCCATATTACAGTCAATATGGCTGTCGGTTATTATTTCCCGTGTTTAAGATTATCTATAGCCCATTAATTAATTCAAGCCACTGAAATAACTTTCCATTAATTAATATCTTTTATCCTTGGTCAAGGAACGGTTCAACATTATTATCCATACCGGAAACTAATTCCACTTCCAAGATTTGGTATGATAAAGCTTATGAACCTCCCAAGGGGGCAAATCAAACAAGCGTACTTGCACACGATTCTTCGTATTAAATCTTAGCAATCACATGTGACTAATAATATTGCCCAAGATAAAAAGTATTGAATCTCGTTGATTCGCTATCCATGATACGTCAAAGCAATAGTTACCAATCCCACGTGATCCTATTTAAGGAACGAAGATTAAGAAATAACGAACCACTGAGGTCTGATTCTTCCTTGTTCAGTTCTGAAGAATTTATCCTCCTGTAGGTCCTATTCAGTGCATCAGTCATGCACTAGTGTAATCTCTTGGTCAAGACAAGCCAATCTGAGCCTTACACTTCAACCTTTCACGATGGGTTGTTCATTTCCATCTAGGTCGTGAATGGCGTACTTTTAGTTACAAGGGACTGTTAATTTAATCTTCTGTGATCTGGTATCACTAAATTAACTACAATGTAACACGTACTACTTATTGAACAGTTATGTAGTAAATATATGTAACATTCGATAATATTTAAAGCATCAGTGATAAACAATTTATTTCAGTAAATAAGTCCGAAATTCAGTTTTGATTATACAAAGTAAAAAACATACTTTCTAGTATAATCTCAACAATCTCCCACTTATACTCAAAGTCTGCTTTTAAGTATACTACAACATGTCTCGTGTAGTCTGTGACATCTAATGTCACCTACACGAACCTAATAATTTCTCCCACTTATACTCAAAGCAGATTGGCAACGGTCTTGACACCCATTCCTTCCACATGTCTCTCGAATGTATTTAGAGGCAGACTCTTTGTGAATGGATCTGCTAGGTTGTCCTCAGACGCTATCTTTGCCACATCTATATCTTCTCTCTTAACGATATCTCGTATAAGATGGTATTTCCTTTCAATGTGTTTGTTGGCTTTGTGGGCTCTTGGTTCCTTGAATTTGCAATCGCTCTCCCAGCATTGTCACAATAAGCAAATGATTTTCTTTGGGCAAATTCGAACCACATCTAAGTCCACTAGGAAGTGCTTGAGCCAAACCGCTTTTTCACGCCGCAGTTTGCTACATATTCGGCTTCCATGGTAGAATCATGCGGACGATTTCCTTGACGCTTCTCCATGTCACGGCTCCTCCCCATGCAAAAACACACTCGGAGGTAGATTTTCCGAGTCTATGTCCGATTGGAAATCCGAGTCCGTAGAGCCGATGGGGATTGGACTATCGGCCGATAAACCAACATTCTATCCCGAGTTCTTTTCAGATACTTCAGAATGTTTTTAACTGCCGTCCAATGCTCTTTCCCCGGATTACTTTGATATCTTGCCACCATGCCTACAGCAAAGTAGATATCTGGTCTCGTGCACAACATTGCATACATAAGGCTTCCAAAAGCCGAAGCATAAGGAATGCCTTTCATGTCATCTATCTCCTTTTGCGTCTTAGGGGACATTTTTTGGATAGATGGATTCCATGTCTGAAAGGTACGAAGCCTTTCTTGGAATCTTGCATGCTGAAGCGTTTCAAGACAGTGTCTATGTATGAAGCTTGCGATAAGCCGATCATCCTTTTCTTACGATCTCGAGTGATCTTGATCCCAAGAATGTGTCCGGCTTCCCCTAAGTCTTTCATATCAAACTATTTTGAAAGCCATGCCCTTACATCTGATAACACCTTTACATCGTTCCCGATGATCAGAATGTTATCTACGAATAGTACTAAGAATACCAATGCAGTTCCGACACGCTTTTTGTACACACAACTTTCAAACTCGTTTTTGATCAAACCTATAAGACTTTATAACATGATCAAAACATTGGTTCCAAGCTCTGGATGCCTGTTTGAGTCCGTAAATGGACTTCATGAGCTTACAAACTAGGTGTTCTTGACCTTTTTCAATGAAGCCTTGGGGTTGTTGCATATAGATCTCTTCATCAAGACTTCGTTAAAGGAAAGCTGTCTTGACATCCATTTGCCAGATTTCAAAGTCAAAATGCGCAGAATCGATAAGAGAATGAGATAGACTTGAGCATGGCTCTTTGGCGAAAAAAGTTTCCTCATAATCGATCCCTTCTTTCTGAGTATAACCTTTCGCAACTAGTCTTGCTTTGAAGGTTTCAACCTTCCCGTCTGGTCCTCTTTTTCTCTTATATACCCACTTGCATCCAATGGTGTTGGGATATTTTAGTTTTGATGAATTATGCCAAAACATTATCAACTTGTGTTATTGAAGCTAATTTACAGATAACAAGTTGAGGGGGAACGAGAGAACAAATTGAGGGGGAACTCAGGAAATCAGACGTAGATGATCGAGATCAGACGAAGCTGCAGATGAGATTTATCGAGATCAGATGAGTTAGATGAGTTTCGAGTTAACTGATGAGCTGAGCAAAATCAGAAGAGAAGAAAAGCTAAGCCATCCGATCGTAAGATCGATGACCGGATGATTTGATCGGATGACGTAATGAGACTGATCGGATGATCGGAAGAACAAACGAAAGCCGATCTCGTGATCGGAAGAGCAAACAAGTTCGATCGAAAAGAAACTGACCAGAAGATCAGAAGAGAAGGTTGCAGATCAGAAGAGGACCAGATGAGACTGATAGAGATCAGACGTGATCGAGATCAGATATGAAGATAAACAAATGATCAAGATCAGACGTGATTGAGATCAGATGTGCTAAACTGATATGCTAACCTAATATGCTAACTCGATGTACTAATTCGATGCGCAGATAAACCGATATGCCGACCGATGCTATAATCGACCGATCATGTGAGCCGATCGATCAAAGTAGAAGAAATCGATATCGAAAACCAAAAATCAAGATACCAGACGAAGAGAAGTCATCAAGAGAAGTCATCCGAAGTCATATTCACCGAGAATCGTAACACCGCCGATGATCGATTAGCTCGAAAAGCTAGTGACCTAAGGGTCGATGTCTCGAAAGTCGAAGAGTCAACTCGTTAGCCTCGAAAGTGTCAAGATGCTCGACGGACAAAGGTCCGGCCAAGAGAAGTCACCAAGGCTCGATAAAACTCAAGGCGGGGATGGGAATCAAGACACCGAGACCAGAGAATCCTCGAATGATTCCAAGGCGAGGAATCTGAGGAATATAGCCGTTAAAATTAGCTGACGTGGACATTCCCACCCTAGAACACAAGTCTGTAGATATACAAATATGTTCAAGAGTGTTCTAGAACCCAATCTAAGCAACCCACGATGTATCCTAAGCTTAGAGAGATTTTCCCAACCTTAGCATTGAGGCTAAACAAATGTAAGGGAAAATCTCAACCTAGTTGGAAACCAAACAAACCTTACCCAAAATCGGTTCGGTTAAGTTTGTAGGTGAGTGTGAACTCGGTAAACATCTAGCAATCCCGAAAGGGAGGGTAGGCAATCCCGAGTGAGGGTGATAAGTCCCGTTGGAGTGTGAACTCGGTAAACATCTGTAGGCAATCCCGTGGAGGGTGATAAGTCCCGTTTGAGTGAGAGCTCGTTAAATATCTAGAGGCGAGCCCGAGAGGGTGATAAGTCCAGTTGGAAGGAATTTCCCTAGGAACAGGGAGAGTGGATGTAGGAGCTTGAGCCTCCAAACCACTATACATTGTTGTGTTGTTTATTGCTTTATGTTCTTGTATTGTCATATGCATTCGATTATAAGCAAGACACAACACATGAGTTTAAAAGTGAAAAAATTGGAAACACTCTGCCCTCACCCCTGTTTTATATGCACCGTTTAGAAATGTTTTGCTTCCGCACGCACAAAATGGGTTTTCCCACCGGGTCCAACAATTGGTATCAGAGCGGGTGCTCAAAAGATTACTTTTTCAATGTGATCGCCTGAGCAGATCTATTTTTTTAAAAAACCTGTCTCTGATCTGATACCATCAATTGGTATCAGAGCATGTAGTTCAAAAGGTCACCAGTTTTCAAAGTGACCACCTGAACTGATCTTTTTAAAACCTGTCTCTGTAAATGCATATATTCTAATGTTTTGGCGTCATTATCAAAAAGGGGGAAATTGTTGGGATATTTTAGTTTTGATGAATTATGCCAAAACATTATCAACTTGTGTTATTGAAGCTAATTTACAGATAACAAGTTGAGGGAGAACGAGAGAACAAATTGAGGGGGAACTCACGAAATTAGACGTAGATGATTGAGATCAGACGAAGCTGCAGATGAGATTGATCGAGATCAGATGAGTTAGATGAGTTTCGAGTTAACTGATGAGCTGAGCAAAATCAGAAGAGAAGAAAAGCTAAGCGGTGATCGGAAGATCGATGACCGGATAACTCGATCGATGACTGTAACATACGGGATCGATGATCGGAAAAGAATGTATGAGCCGATCCGGTGATCATAAGAGCGCATATGTCGATCGTAAAGAAACCCACCGTAAGATCAGAAGAAAAGGTTGCAGATCAGAAGAGGAGCAGATGAGACTTATTGAGATCAGACGTGATCGAGATCAGATATGAAGATGAGCAAATGATCAAGATCAGACGTGATTGAGATCAGATGTGCTAAACTGATATGCTAACCTAATATGCTAACCTGATGTACTAATCTGATGCAGATAAACTGATATGTTGACCTGATGCTATCTCGACCGATCATGTGGAAATCGATCGATCAGCGAGAAGAAATCGATATCGAAACCGTAAATCTGCAGATACCGGATCGTAAGAGAAGTCATCAAGAGAAGTCATTCAAGTCATATTCACCGAGAATCGTAACACCGCTGATGATCGGTTAGCTCGAGTGCTAGTGACCGAGGGTCGATGTCTGAAGTCGAAGAGTCGAACTCGCTTAGCCTCGAGTGTCAAGATGCCCGACGCATAAGGTCCGCCAAGAGAAGTTAGTCAAGGCTCGGATAGACTGAATGCTCGGGATGGAATCAAGACACCGAGACTCAGAGAATCTGAATGATTCCAAGGCGAGGAATCGAGGAATATACCGATTAGAATCAAACCGACGTGGACCAATGAGAGGAAGACAACCACTGGAAAAGTCGCAAGAAGAGTGAGAATAGTATGGATTTGAATGTGACTCCATCCAACGGTAACATTCAAATCCACACTATAAATACAAGTTCTTCCCTCATTATCAGGTGTGGATGCGTGGAGATTATAAAGACGAGATGCCACAGAGCCAAAGAGAGTTATACCCAAAGCATTCCCACCCTTAGAACACAAGTCCAGAGATATACAAATATGTTCAAGAGTGTTCTAGAACCCAATCTAAGCAACCCACGATGTATCCTAAGCTTAGAGAAATTTTCCCAACCTTAGCATTGAGGCTAAACAAATGTAAGGAAAAAATCTCAACCTAGTTGAAACCAAACAAACCTTACCCAAATCACTTCGGTTAAGTTTGTAGGTGAGTGTGAACTCGGTAAACATCTAGCAATCCCGAAAGGGAGGGTAGGCAATCCCGAGTGAGGGTGATAAGTCCCGTTGGAGTGTGAACTCGGTAAACATCTGTAGGCAATCCCGTGGAGGGTGATAAGTCCCGTTTGAGTGAGAGCTCGTTAAATATCTAGAGGCGAGCCCGAGAGGGTGATAAGTCCAGTTGGAAGGAATTTCCCTAGGAACAGGGAGAGTGGATGTAGGAGCTTGAGCCTCCGAACCACTATACATTGTTGTGTTGTTTATTGCTTTATGTTCTTATATTGTCATATGCATTCGATTATAAGCAAGACACAACACATGAGTTTAAAAGTGAAAAAATTGGAAACACTCGCCTCACCCCTCGCTTTTTTTTTATATACCTTTGTTTTGAAATGTTTTTACAGACGCTCAAAATGGGTTTTCCCACCGGGTCCAACAAATGGGTTTGACCCATAAATGGTTCGACTAGCTCCCACACTCTGTTATGAAACATTGAACCCATTTCGGCTTTCATTGCTGTTTGCCAAGAATCTGCATCCTTGTCTTGGTGTGCCTCGTCTTGCCGGGAATCAAGTCCGAGGACTCTCCTATTCCAATGAATCTCTCGGGCTATCTTACAACCCTCCCACTACGACGAGGCTCCAATTGTGAAAGTGTATCGTTCGGTATACCATTTAGTACAGTTGGCATTGAGGTTTGCCCTCTTAGCTCATTTAAGGTAATCTCACTTCTGGGTCTTCTTTCGTTCATATAGTCTTCTTCTAAAAATCTAAAGTGGGTGCTTATGACCACCTTTTGATCTTCGGGACCATAGAACATACACCCTTTTGTTCCCTCGGGGTATCCTACAAACATAATTAATTCTGATCGAGGATCCAATTTACCGGCTTCCTTGTCCAACACGTAGGCCGGACACCCCCAAATTCTCATGTGTCTCATACTAGGCTTGCGTCCGGTCCACAATTCTTTGGGAGTTTTGGGAACCGATTTGGATGGCACCAAGTTCAGAATGTAAGTTGTTTCCAAGGCATGACCCCAGAACGACTTGGGAAGATCCGCATAACTCATCATAGATCTAACCATTTCCAAAAGAGTTCTGTTTCTTCGCTCTGCAACCCCATTTTGTTGAGGGGTTCCGGGTGCAGTGAGATGGGATGCAATCCCTTCATCAGATAAGTAGTTCAAAAAATCGTCGCTGAGGTATTCGTCTCCACGATCAGATCGTAGAGACTTGATATGTTTTTCCCTATGATTCTCTGCTCGAGCCTTAAATTCTTTGAATTTCTCAAAGGTCTCAGATTTATGCTTCATAAGGAAAATGTAACCGTACCTTGAGTAATCATCAATAAAAGTGATAAAATACTCATAACCTCCTCTTGCTTTGGTTGACATTGGACCACATAAATATGTGTGAACGATCTCTAACACTTCTTTGGCCCTATTCCCCTTGGCTCCAAATGCCCTCTTGGTCATTTTACCCTCCAAACATGATTCGCAGGTTGGAATCGGTTCAACTTGGAGAAGCTCCAGTGAACCGTCTTTCACCAACCTTTGGATCCTCTTTGTATTTATATGACCCAATCTTAGATGCCAAAGAAGTGTCTCGTTCACGTCTGATGAACGTTTTCTTTTCTCGGAAACAGTTGATGTGTTATAGGATGCATTTCGTGAGAGGTGTGCACAGTTAATTGTATAGAGATTATTCGACAACGTTCCATGACAGATAAATTTATCAAAAAGAGAAATGGTAACAACTTTATTAAAAGTAACCGAATATCCATCATAAAAAAGTTTAGAAACTGAAATCAAATTCTTTCTAAATCCGGAACGTAAAGAACATCTCTTAAAATTAAAACTCTGTCTTCAAAAGACAGGTGCACTTCTCCCACTACTTCAGCTGCCACTCTCGTAGCATCGCTCAGTGTGATGAAGACCTCACTCCCACTAAGTTGCCGAGTCCACTTGAACCCCTGTTTTGTGAAACAAACATGATCAGTGGATTCCGTATCCACCACCCATAAATGGGAGGCATACGCCGCTAAACAAGTTTCAACAACTAGTGCGTGAGAATTACCTTTCTTTCCATTCCTTTTGGGTCTGGAACAGGTTGACCTCCAATGTCCTTTTTCACCGCAGTTAAAGCACTTCCCCTTAGCTGGCTTGTTCACTCCACCACCCTTCTTCACCTTTTCTTTGCCATTGGCAACACTTGCGTTCACTTGCTTGTGACCTTTGTCCCTTTTCTTGTTCTTACCACCCCTTGGCCTAGAAGAAGAAGAAGGTCCATTTGCCACCAAGGCTTGGCTCTTTTGCCCCAATATCGCCTCCGCCGAGACTAAAGCTTGCAACAGATTAGACATCGAGAACTTCTGATTTTTCATCTGGTAGTTCAGCCTGAACTGTTCAAAAATTTTCGGCAGAGAGTGGAGCACGAAATCGATGTGGGTCTCGATATCGTATTCAGCGCCAAGTACCTCAAGTTTATTAAGGTGAGCCATCATCTAGAGAACGTGCTCCCTTACGGGCGTTCCCTCCACCATTTTCATAGAGAGCAAGTCCCTCATGGTGATCTGACGAGCCACACGGTTCTGATGTTGAAACATTGCTTTAAGACTAGTCATGATTTCCGCAGCGGTCTCAAAGTTCTGGTGTTGGTGTTGCAACACATCTGACATAGAAGCCAAGATGGTACACTTTGCCATTTCGTTAGACCACTCCCAGTCAGCATACTCTTTCTTAACCGTTTTAGTGGACTCATCTTTTGGCTTTTCCGGTTTAGGTGTGGTCAGAACCCAGTTATGGCTTTGTGCAGTGAGGACAATAGTAAGTTTTCGATTCCAATCAACAAAATTTTCTCCAGTGAGCAAATTGTCTTTAAGTATATTGAATAGTGGATTAAAAGGTTGTGACATGATGAACTGAAATAAATAATAATATGCATAGGCACAAATATATCACAAGGTTTGATCACATGCATCACATTAAAATCTAAAAAAAAAAATGAACATGCATCAGCCAACATCTCAAAACAGTTTAAATAAACCACGTTGGGTGGGTCATTATTTAAACACATTTAAGCAGGTTACAAACAAGAACAGTTACAAACCTTTAATATGCAGATTAATAGTTGGCTCCCACTTGACCAATATAAAATTAACAGGGACTTCGGGGAAGTATATGCATATCAATTTTATACCTAAGTAATAACCATGATTAAATACAGGATTATTATTTCGTTTTGAACGAGCCTCGTGGGGAGGGTCATCATCGCCACTAGTAATAACCCACAATCATCCATTTGGAATTCATTCATGTGAAAGCTATCTTTTGACCGTCCCGTGGGGGGAATTTCTCCAAAAGAATTCACAAATAAATAAATCATGGAGGTCAAAATTAATTCAATTTTATTATCCGGAATAAAATTATCAATTAATTATTTAAACATACTTAGTAATTTTGAAGATGAGATTTTTCATTTGGGCAACTCTCATGCAAACACATTTAAACAAATTAAATAAAGCATAAGATAACACAAAATAAATCAAGCAAAACAGAAAAATAAACATATTGGGCACAAATTATCCAATTGTCATGGTTTGATTTTTCTTGGCTTGATCTTGAAGAAACACCGCCTTGAATTTCTCCCACTCGATCGTCTTGAAAAGATACTCCGTCTCGAAATGCCACGCCAGCAATTTCGCACGGGATGATGCACGCCATCCATCCGGCCGCCCTGGTTGTGTTCACCTCTAAGCGATTCTTTCGGCGAGCATCGCCGCTTGCCAGCGCCTCGGACGCCTCGGCCGGTCGGCACTTCTCAGCGGCACGCATCCGTAGCGTCGCGCTCATAAGTCGTGCCTCGCCCGCATTCTTGCACCCAAGACGTCCTTGCGGCAGCGCGCTATCGCATCCGCTCGTCTGTCCGCTGGTCCGCTCTGCGCCGCGGTGCAGCGTCTTAGCGGCGCCCGTCTTGTAAGTTAGATCTCAGCGGCTTCGGCCTCACCGGCGCCCGTGCGCATGGGCGCTTCATCGCATCAGCGTGCCTCCCTTGGCACGTTTTGCGACGACGACGCCGCTTACGGAGTTCGGATTTTGTCCTTTAATTCTTCGTCTCCGTCCTCGTTTTTGATCCGATTACAATTTATTTACAAAAAATAAATAAACCTAGATCTAGACTAGTCTATTACATTGATCAAATCAAACAAATCCTAATCTACTCGTGGATTTTCTCACGAGGCAAAAACGAATCCGAACAAATCGAATTAAAAACCACAATTTATATGCATGCATAAATAAACACATTAAATTCCATGACAATTGGATACCTGCAAAACAGATCTAGCAATTCTACTATCCAATTTCAAATTTAATATCAATGAATTAAATTACAATTTAAAAATTCAGAGCCCGAAATCGTGGCTTTGATACCAGTTGTTGGGGAATGAGTTGCACAGATCTATTCGGGGTGAATATTTAAATACAAATTTAATTCTTATAATTATTACTAGCATGAATTAATCCTATATTAATTCAAATAATAATCCAACAACATATCATGCATATAATAATTCACGTAAAACCTACGTATGCGGAATTCTACGAGTTTACGTGAACGTACCTTTTGGGATGGCAGTGATCTGGCAGATTAGACTAACCAAAAGAACTTCCCAAGTATTCCCTTAGCCCTCGTTCGACTATCCGGTGGAAGGACACTTGTGAACGATTTAACAAAAAGAAAATAAATTATGTTGCACCACCTTTGTGGATTTACTAATTTTTCCAGCACATGGAATTGTACTTGGGAATGAAATAATCATCCCCTATTTATAGAGTCTAAGTGGTCGAAAATTGTGGCAAAAAATAATGGGGAAAAATCTTTTCTTATTCTCCAAGAAATCTTGAATATATCTCCTATATTCTTTTTCCCATAATCATAATATTCCACAAAATCCCACTTACTCATATTATGGTTAAAATTTCGAAATATAGGGTACCAAGAATCCAAGATTTGGATCTTCTTGAATTTATGAGATATTCTTGTATTTCAAGAAATACATATCTTCCATAATATTTTTCAAGAAAATCAAGAAAATCTTTCTTGTTCACTATATTTCAAAAATTTTAATTCTCTCTTATAGATAACCAAGTGGGAGATTCTTTGAATTTAATGAGATAATCTTGTATTCCAAGAATACATATCTTCATTCCATAACAAAATTCAAAGAAAATCATTCTCCCAACTTATCTATAAAATTCGAAAATATTAAGGGAAAAATAAGCAACCATATTTATTTTATTTTAATCACCTTTTTCAGTTAATGGACTATATGTTGGGCTACTCAGGGGGCCTTTAGGAGAATTAAGATTGGATCTTCTAATGGACCTTAAATATCTAATATTGAGCCACAATATTATTCAAGCCCATAAATATTAATTAATCCCACTACATAATTAATATTGCACTATCCATCTTAACCCATATTACAGTCAATATGACTCCCGATTATTATTTCCCGCGTTTAAGATTATCTAGCCCATTAATTAATTCAAGCCACTGAAATAACTTTCCATTAATTAATATCTTTTATCCTTGGTCAAGGAACGGTTCAACATTATTATCCATACCGGAAACTAAATCCACTTCCAAGATTTGGTATGATAAAGCTTATGAACCTCCAAAGGGGGCAAATCAAACAAGTGTACTTGCACACGATTCTTCGTATTAAATCTTAGCAATCACATGTGACTAATAATATTGCCCAAGATAAAAAGTATTGAATCTCGTTGATTCGCTACCCATGATAAGTCAAAGCAATAGTTACCAATCCCACGTGATCCTATTTAAGGAACGAAGATTAAGAAATAACGAACTACTGAGGTCTGATTCTTCCTTGTTCAGTTCTGAAGAATTTATCCTCCTGTAGGTCCTATTCAGTGCATCAGTCATGCACTAGTGTAATCTCTTGGTCAAGACAAGCTAATCTGAGCCTTACACTTCAACCTTTCACGATGGGTTGTTCATTTCCATCTAGGTCGTGAATGGCGTACTTTTAGTTACAAGGGACTGTTAATTTAATCTTCTGTGATCTGGTATCACTAAATTAACTACAATGTAACACGTACGACTTATTGAACAGTTATGCAGTAAATATATGTAACATTCGATAATATTTAAAGCATCAGTGATAAACAATTTATTTCAGTAAATAAGTCCGAAATTCAGTTTTGATTATACAAAGTAAAAAGCATACTTTCTAGTATAATCCCAACATAGATTTCCTTGTCAAGACTCCCGTTAAGGAAAGCTGTCTTAACATCCATTTGCCAGATCTCAAAATCTAGGTGCGCAGCTATTGCCAAGAGAATACAGAAGGACTTAAGCATGGCTACAGGCGAAAAGGTTTCTTCATAATCAATACCCTCCTTTTGGGTGTATCCTTTTGCCACAAGCCTAGCTTTAAAGGTCTCGACCTTTCCATCCTGTCCTATTTTTCTCTTGAAAATCCACTTGCATCCAATGGGTTTTACCCCATTGGGTGGTTCCACTAGCTCCCACACTTGATTATGATCCATTGAGCCCATCTCGTCTTCCATCGCAGTTTGCCAGGATTCGAAATCCTTATCTTGAACCGCCTCCCTGTAGGACCAGGGGTCTGATTCATTATCTCCGGGGACCAAATCTGAAGATTCTCCTATCCCCATGAATCTCTCAGGTTGTCGAACAACCCTCCCACTACAACGAGGTTCCGGTTGTGTCTGTGTGACGCTTGGCATATTAACTTGTACAGTTGGTATAGAAGTCTGCCCTCTTATTTCATCTAAGGTAATCTCACTTTTAGGCTTTCTATTGTTCATAAAGTCATCTTCCAAAAATCTAAAGTGCGTACTTATTACCACATTTTGATCTTCGGGACCATAGACCATACACCCTTTCGTTCCCATGGGGTATCTTATAAACAGCCTTAGCTCCGAAGGTGCATCCAACTTACCGGCTTCCTTGTCCAGCACGTATGCCGGACACCCCCAAATCCTAAGGTGTTTTAGACTGGGTTTGCGCCAAGTCCACAGCTCTTTAGGGGTCTTGGGAACCGATTTGGATGGTACCAAATTCAGAATGTAAGCCGTTGTTTCCAATGCATAACCCCAAAACGACTTGGGAAGATCTGAATAACTCATCATGGATCTGACCATTTCTAAGAGTGTTCTGTTTTTTCGTTCTGCAACCCCATTTTGTTGAGGGGTTCCGGGTGCAGTCAACTGGGAAACAATGCCCTCGTCTGACAGGTAGTTCAAAAACTCATCGCTGAGGTATTCGCCTCCACGATCAGATCGTATAAACTTGATACTCTTTTCCATATGATTCTCCACTTCGGCTTTGAACTCTTTGAATTTATCAAAGGTTTCCGATTTGTGTTTCATCAGGAAAATGTACCCGAACCTTGAGTAATCATCAGTGAAAGTCACAAAATACTCATAACCACCTCTAGCTTTGGTTGTCATTGGACCACACACGTTAGTGTGAACGATTTGCAATACTTCTTTGGCTCTATTCCCCTTGGCTCCAAATGCCCTCTTAGTCATTTTACCCTCTAAACATGATTCGCAGGTTGGAAGTGGTTCCAATTGTAGGTCCAACAATGAACCATCTTTCACCAACCTTTGGATCCTATTTAGATTAATATGACCCAACCTTAGATGCCAAAGAAGTGTCTCGTTCACTTTTTCTGAACGTTTTCTCTTATTGCTTGAAACAGTCGATGTGTTAAAAGATGCATTTTGTGAGTGGTGTGCACAATTAATAGTCTAGAGATTGTTCCGTAAAGTTCCATGATAGATAAACACATCGTTACGAAAAATAGTAACTTGTTTAGAAAAACGAACATAATATCCATCAATAAATAGTTTTGAAACCAAAATAAGGTTTTTGTGGAAAACAGGAACATAAAGAACATCTCTTAAAACTAAAGTCTTATCTTCAAAAGACAGGTGCACGTCTCCCACTGCTTCAGCTGCTACTCTCATAGCATCGCCCAGTGTGATGAGGATCTCACTCCCACTAAGTTGTCGGGTCAATTTGAACCCCTGTAATGAGAAACAAACATGATCAGTGGATCCCGTATCCACTACCCACGAGTGGGTAGCATACGCCGCCAAACAAGTTTCAACAACTAGTGCATGAGAATTACCTTTCTTCCCATTCCTTTTAGGCTTGGGACAGGCAGACCTCCAATGTCCTTTCTCACCGCAGTTGAAGCACTTTCCCTTTGGATCCTTCTTGATACCCCCAGCATCCCTCATCTTGCTCTTGCCCTTGGTAACAGTTGAGTTTGACTGCTTTTGGCTTTTGACCTTTTTCTTCTTCTTGCCCTCCCTTGGCCTAGAAGATGAAGATGGTCCATTAGCCACCAAAGCTTGAGTCTGGTGTCCCATCAGCGTCTCTGCCGAGACCAAAGCTTGCAACAAGTCAGCAAGGGAGAACTTTTGATTATTCATCTGATAGTTTAGCTGAAAATGTTCAAAGCTTTTAGGCAGAAAGTGAAGCACCAAGTCTATCTGAGTCTCAAGATCGTAATCTGCACCCAGAACCTCAAGTTTGTTCAGATAAGCCATCATCTTGAGAACATGATCCCTTACGGGTGTGCCCTCCACCATTTTCAACGAGAGCATCTCTCGCAAGGTGATTTGTTGAGCCGTGCGGTTCTGATGTTGGAACATCTTCTTAAGATTTTCCATGATTTCCGCAGCAGTTGTAAATTCTTGGTGTTGGTGTTGCAACACATCTGACATAGATGCCAGAATAGTACACTTTGCCATGTCATTACAATTCTCCCAGTCATCATATTTTTTCTTTTCCGCCTTACTCGACTCGCCAGTTGGCTCATCAGGTTTTGGGGTATCAAGGACCCACTTGTGCTTTTGTGCGGTTAGGACAATCATCAGTTTACGTTTCCAATCAACATAATTTTCACCAGATTGTCGCGAGTCGTTTTATATGGAGAATATTATGTGGCTAATTCGGTAACAACTCACAAACAAAATATGCACGTGTAAAATAAGCTATAAATAAGATGAATTTGTTGACCCAGTTCGTCAAGAAATGACTACTCTGGGGGCATACCATGCCAGGTTTTACACTTACAATATTTGATACATCTCATGAAGATGAATCACTTTTGTTGAAGATGATTTGGAAAATTGGTATATGAGTGCTAGGGTTTTTGTGTGCATGGATGATCTTTCGAATTTTTGTGAACCTTTCGTCTCTGAACGTATTTTGTGAACCGTAACTCTTTCTGGGGATATTTTCGTAACCCTTTCTCTCTCTCTCGAATTTTTTATAACCCGTCTCTTGTTGTTTTTTCTTCCATTTATAGCACTCCGACAAGCATGAGCTGGGTTGGCAAGCATGAGCTGGAGACTTCGAGCCATGCAAGAACTCTTGTGATGCTGCCACCTTTCCGACTCCGTCTTCTAGATTGATCTTCGCTTTTGCTTGTCTATAAGGCACTCTTTTGGTCATCCAAATCAATCTTTTGCTCGGCTGAATGTTTTGTTCGCCCCTTTAACCATGTCAGTTTTATGCTGGAATACTGTCCTCCTCGAGCATACTAAGCCCTCAGGATGTCTGGGTCTTCGGGATGTTTGGCTCTTCAGGGTATCTGAGTATCAGACGTACTGACCCCTTCAGGATGTCTGAGTACCAAGCATCCTGACCCCTCAGGGTGATCTGAGTCTTCAGGATATCTAAACCCTCAGGATGTCTGAGCACCGAGCATACTGACCCCTCAGGATAGTCTGAGCATTTAGGCTGTCTGAGTCCTCAGACTTGTTCGTGGCCTCAGACTTGTCTGAGCCCTCAGATTGGTCTGAGTCCTCTTGACTTAGCTAATTTGATTCCTTCTTTCCTGATCTGAGTGGCGAGTATGTTTTCTTTGGTTGACAAGTGGCGAGCTAGTCGAATAAACTTGTTTGGTCGACGGTCGGTGAGCACACTTGTCCATCGGGTATGATTATTTTAATAAATATTACAAGTGTCGCTCTTACGTGTTCGATTAATGCTGAATTATTATATCGAACACAACACAGATAAATTATGATCTTTAGTATAGCAAACAGTGGATTAAAAGGTTGCGACATGCTAAACTGAAATAAATAACATTTTGTATAACCACAAAATTATCACATAATTCGATCACATTATTCATATCAAAATCTCAAAACAATATGAATATGCATCTGCCGACATCTCAAAATAGTTTAAATAGGTCACGTTGGGTGATCTGTCTATTTAAACACATTCAAGCAGGTTACAAACAGGAACAGTTACAAACCTTTAATTCAAAATTAGTAGTCGGCTCCCACTTGACCAATATAAAATTGAAAGGGACTTCGGTGAAGTATATGCATATCAATTTTATACCTAAGTAATAACCATGATTAAATACGGAATTATTACTTCGCATTGATCGAACCTCGTTGGGAGGGTCATCGTCGCCACTAATAATAATTCACAATCATCCTTTTGGGAATTTATTCATGTGAAAACCATCTTTTGGCCATTCCGTTGGGGAAATTTCTTCAAAAGAATTCACAAATAAATAAATCATAGAGGTCAATGTTGATGTAATCTTATTATCCGGAATAAAATTTATCAACCAAAACATACTTAGTAATTTTCGAAAGTGAGATTTTCTTTTGACAATTTTTAAATCATGCAAACACATATCAAATAAAAAATTACACGAATTTAAAACAAGCATCAAGATAAAATAAATCACGTTGGGCACATATATCCAACTGTCATGTTTTAAATTACATATCTTGATCTCGAGAAATCGTCTCTTCTTATTTGCCTTCATCGTTCGTCTCGAAAAGCTCCCACTGAATCCGCAACAATTCTTTAACGAACGTCCTCCGTCTTGGGTTAGGATGATGTTCGGTGCCTATGCCTACGCCCGAAAGCTCTGGGAATGGGCACCCACCACCCGGCCTCATCGAGCAGCACGCGGATAGGATGTCGCCCGTAGCCCAGCTGACAAAGTTTCGATCGAGCAGCAAGCGTCGCGCGCACGCTTGCCCAGCGCCATGCGCAAGGCGCGCGCTCCAGCCGGCTTGCTCCATAGTCAGAGTTCCGCCCGCGCGCCTAGCGTGCGTCTGCCTTGCCCCGTGCACGATCGCCCGGGTGGTGCGGTCGGTCGCTAGGCGTTCCGCCTAGCCCGCGTGCTCCGCTTTGGCTCTCGTACGTCCTGGCACTCGGACGACAGTCTTTAATTCTCCGTGTCCGTCTTCGTTCACGATCCAGTTCCAATTTATTTACAAAATATATAAACCTAGATCTAGACTAGTCTATTATATTGAACAAATCAAATAAATACTAATCTACTCGTGGATTTTCTCACGAGGCAAAACAAATCCGAACGAATCGAATTAAAAAAAAATTATTTGCATGTAAATAAGCACATTAAAATACCATGACAATTGGATACCTGCAAAACAGATCTAACAGTTCTACTATCCAATTTCAAATTTTAATGAACAACAATTTAAATTACAGTTTAAAAGATCTGAGCCCGAACCTGGGCTCTTGATACCAGTTGTTGGGAAGATTCATGTGTCAGTATCTATCGGGATGATCTTGTAAACACAAATTTAAATTAACAATTATTACTAGCATGAATTTACCTAAGTGAATTCAAATAATAATTACGCCAACGACATGCAAATAAAATCACGTAAAAGGTCTTAGCATGCGGAATTCTAGGAGTTTACATAAACGTACCCGTTGGAGAGACGGTCAGAGACAGGCGGGATCATGTAACAGCTACCAACCAAAAGTCCTTCTCAAGTATTCCCACAGTCCTCGCTCAACAACCCGGTGGGAGGTTCTCCAATGAACGATTTATAAAACAAAGGAAAAAATAAAATTGTTGCATCACCTTTGTGGATTTCTAATATTTCCAACACATGGAATTCGTGTGGGGATGAATGAATTCATCCCCTATTTATAAGAGGGGTTTTCAAAAATTTTGGGTCCCAAAATTAGGGTTGGAAAGATCTTTTCTTGATCTCCAAGAAATCTTGAATATATCTCATATATTCTTCTTTCCATGTGTATTTTCACACAAAAATCTCACACCCTTATTTTCCCATAAATTTTGAAATTTTCAATAAATATTTGCAAGATTGGATCTTTCTTTAATTTATGAGATATTCTTGTATTCCAAGAATACATATCTTTTTCCATAAATTTTTTCCAAGAAAATCTTTATTCCCTATCTCATACATATATTTCGAAAATCTCATAAAGAAGACCAAGTGGGAGATTTTCTTGAATTTATGAGATAATCTTGTATTCCAAGAATACTTATATCCTTTCCATAAAATCTTTTCAAGAAAAATTCTTCTCCCTCTTTTCTCTATTATTTTCGAAAAAAATGAAGAAATATTAGGCAACAAAATTTATTTTATTTTAAGCACCTTTTATTTATTGGACTATAATTTGGGCTACTTGAGGGGACTTTAGGAGAATTAAGATGGACCTTCCAATGGACTACTGAATTCCAATATTGAGCCACAATATAATTCAGCCCATTAATATTAATTAATACCACTATATAATTAATATTGCACTATCCAATCTTAACCCATATTATGGTAATATGGCTCCCGATTATTATTTCTCGTGTTTAAGATTATTTATTCCACTAATTAATTAAGTCACTGAAAAGCTTTATTAATTAATATCTTTGGCCTTGGAGTAAGGACATGTCAGCTTTATTATCCATACCGGAAAATTAATTCCACTTGCAAGATTTGGTATGATAAAGGTTCCGAGCCCACCAAGGGGACCAATCATGCAAGACTTTTGCAAGCACACGATTCTCTATATTAATCTTAGCAACCGTCGTACAATTAATATTATTGCCCAAGATATAGGGTATCGAAGTCTCAATGATTCTCTTCTCATTTATAAGTCAAAGCAATAATTATTAATCGCACACGGTCCTTATTAAGTGACAGAGATTAAGAAATCAACAACCACTGAGGTCTAACTCTTCATCCCTTAAGTCAGTGCGAATGAGTTTATCCTCTCTGTAGGTCCACTTCAGCACATTGAATGCACTAGTGTAATCTCTTGGTGAAGACAATCCAATCTGAGACTTACACATCAACTTCTACCAATAGATTGTTCGGGTATATCTAAGTTGTGAAACACGCATTAGTTCACAAGGGACTGTTAACGTGATCTTCTGTGATCTGGTATCACCACGTTAACTACAATGTAACATGTGCTTTATGAACAGTTTGCAATAAATATATATAACATTCAATCATATTTAAAACAACAGTGATAAATAATTTATTTAAGTAAATAAGTGTTTAATACATAGGTTATACAAAGTAAAAGCATACTTTCACGTATAACCCCAACAAACAGGCCCATCGCCAGTGTCCCCTTTCTCCGCAATCCAAACAGATCCTCTTGCTCAAGCTCTCATCTTTGAAGTTTGAATAGAAATGGTTTATCTTGTTTGTCTCTTCATTGTTCTTACCACCAATTGGCCTAGAAATAGAAGCAGACCCTTTTGTAACCAGTTTCACTTTCTTGCGCTCTTTGTCCTCTTCGACCAAAGTAACAGCCTTTATGAGATCGTCCATAGTAAAATCCATATCCTCCATTATATATTTTACATAAGGATGATCATAGCTCTTTGGCAGAGAATTGAGAATGAAATCAATTTTGCTTTTGAAGTCACATTTTTCGCCAAGAAATGCCAATTCCTCATAGATGACCATAACCCTAAGAATGTGCTCTTTAGCAGTCATTCCTTCTTCCAACTTCATCTTGACCATGTCACGCTTAATGTTTTGGATTGCCATATGGGTCGGATGTGCGAACATCGCTTCGAGATTTCCCATAATATCTGCAGCCGTGGAAAATCCTTGATGAAGGTCCTTTAACGAATCTGACATGTGTGTCAAGATAATGTCCCTTATCAATTAATTTCCTAGCTCCCATTCACTATATTCCATCTCGTCCCATATACCGGCACCCTTGGTTGATTTTTTGGGTTTTGGTACGTTGAGTACCCATTTGAATTCATGCGAAGCAAGGATGTTAATAAGTTTTCGTTTCCAAATAATAAAGTTTTCTCCAGTAAGCAGATTGTCTTTCAGTATATTGAACAGTGGATTAAAAGGTTGCGACATGATGAAACTGAAAATAAACATATATCTTGTGTCAATATCCGGATCAACACAAAGAAAATCACATAATTTGATCACATGATTCATATTGAAATCTCAAAAAAAATATGAACATGTATCAGCCAACATCTCAAAACAGATTTAAATGAGCCTCGTGGGAGGGTCATCATTTAAATCACATTCATGCAGGTTACAAACAATAACAGTTACAAACCTTTAATTTCAAAAATTAATAGTCGGCTCCCACTTGACCAATATAAAATTGACAGGGACTTCGGTGAAGTATATGCATATCAATTTTATACCTAAGTAATAACCATGATTAAATACGGAATTATTACTTCGCATTGATCGAACCTCGTTGGGAGGGTCATCGTCGCCACTAATAATAATTCACAATCATCCTTTTGGGAATTTATTCATGTGAAAACCATCTTTTGGCCATTCCGTTGGGGAAATTTCTTCAAAAGAATTCACAAATAAATAAATCATAGAGGTCAATGTTGATGTAATCTTATTATCCGGAATAAAATTTATCAACCAAAACATACTTAGTAATTTTCGAAAGTGAGATTTTCTTTTGACAATTTTTAAATCATGCAAACACATATCAAATAAAAAATTACACGAATTTAAAACAAGCATCAAGATAAAATAAATCACGTTGGGCACATATATCCAACTGTCATGTTTTAAATTACATATCTTGATCTCGAGAAATCGTCTCTTCTTATTTGCCTTCATCGTTCGTCTCGAAAAGCTCCCACTGAATCCGCAACAATTCTTTAACGAACGTCCTCCGTCTTGGGTTAGGATGACGTTCGGTGCCTATGCCTACGCCCAAAAGCTCTGGAAATGGGCACCCACCACCCGGCCTCATCGAGCAGCACGCGGATAGGATGTCGCCCGTAGCCCAGCTGACAAAGTTTCGATCGAGCAGCAAGCGCCGCGCGCACGCTTGCCCAGCGCCATGCGCAAGGCGCGCGCTCCAGCCGGCTTGCTCCATAGTCAGAGTTCCGCCCGCGCGCCTAGCGTGCGTCTGCCTTGCCCCGTGCACGATCGCCCGGGTGGTGCGGTCGGTCGCTAGGCATTCCGCCTAGCCCGCGTGCTCCGCTTTGGCTCTCGTACGTCCTGGCACTCGGACGACAGTCTTTAATTCTCCGTGTCCGTCTTCGTTCACGATCCAGTTCCAATTTATTTACAAAATATATAAACCTAGATCTAGACTAGTCTATTATATTGAACAAATCAAACAAATACTAATCTACTCGTGGATTTTCTCACGAGGCAAAACAAATCCGAACGAATCGAATTAAAAAAAAATTATTTGCATGTAAATAAGCACATTAAAATACCATGACAATTGGATACCTGCAAAACAGATCTAACAGTTCTACTATCCAATTTCAAATTTTAATGAACAACAATTTAAATTACAGTTTAAAAGATCTGAGCCCGAACCTGGGCTCTGATACCAGTTGTTGGGAAGATTCATGTGTCAGTATCTATCGGGATGATCTTGTAAACACAAATTTAAATTAACAATTATTACTAGCATGAATTTACCTAAGTGAATTCAAATAATAATTACGCCAACGACATGCAAATAAAATCACGTAAAAGGTCTTAGCATGCGGAATTCTAGGAGTTTACATAAACGTACCCGTTGGAGAGACGGTCAGAGACAGGCGGGATCATGTAACAGCTACCAACCAAAAGTCCTTCTCAAGTATTCCCACAGTCCTCGCTCAACAACCCGGTGGGAGGTTCTCCAATGAACGATTTATAAAACAAAGGAAAAAATAAAATTGTTGCATCACCTTTGTGGATTTCTAATATTTCCAACACATGGAATTCGTGTGGGGATGAATGAATTCATCCCCTATTTATAAGAGGGGTTTTCAAAAATTTTGGGTCCCAAAATTAGGGTTGGAAAGATCTTTTCTTGATCTCCAAGAAATCTTGAATATATCTCATATATTCTTCTTTCCATGTGTATTTTCACACAAAAATCTCACACCCTTATTTTCCCATAAATTTTGAAATTTTCAATAAATATTTGCAAGATTGGATCTTTCTTTAATTTATGAGATATTCTTGTATTCCAAGAATACATATCTTTTTCCATAAATTTTTTCCAAGAAAATCTTTATTCCCTATCTCATACATATATTTCGAAAATCTCATAAAGAAGACCAAGTGGGAGATTTTCTTGAATTTATGAGATAATCTTGTATTCCAAGAATACTTATATCCTTTCCATAAAATCTTTTCAAGAAAAATTCTTCTCCCTCTTTTCTCTATTATTTTCGAAAAAAATGAAGAAATATTAGGCAACAAAATTTATTTTATTTTAAGCACCTTTTATTTATTGGACTATAATTTGGGCTACTTGAGGGGACTTTAGGAGAATTAAGATGGACCTTCCAATGGACTACTGAATTCCAATATTGAGCCACAATATAATTCAGCCCATTAATATTAATTAATACCACTATATAATTAATATTGCACTATCCAATCTTAACCCATATTATGGTAATATGGCTCCCGATTATTATTTCTCGTGTTTAAGATTATTTATTCCACTAATTAATTAAGTCACTGAAAAGCTTTATTAATTAATATCTTTGGCCTTGGAGTAAGGACATGTCAGCTTTATTATCCATACCGGAAAATTAATTCCACTTGCAAGATTTGGTATGATAAAGGTTCCGAGCCCACCAAGGGGACCAATCATGCAAGACTTTTGCAAGCACACGATTCTCTATATTAATCTTAGCAACCGTCGTACAATTAATATTATTGCCCAAGATATAGGGTATCGAAGTCTCAATGATTCTCTTCTCATTTATAAGTCAAAGCAATAATTATTAATCGCACACGGTCCTTATTAAGTGACAGAGATTAAGAAATCAACAACCACTGAGGTCTAACTCTTCATCCCTTAAGTCAGTGCGAATGAGTTTATCCTCTCTGTAGGTCCACTTCAGCACATTGAATGCACTAGTGTAATCTCTTGGTGAAGACAATCCAATCTGAGACTTACACATCAACTTCTACCAATAGATTGTTCGGGTATATCTAAGTTGTGAAACACGCATTAGTTCACAAGGGACTGTTAACGTGATCTTCTGTGATCTGGTATCACCACGTTAACTACAATGTAACATGTGCTTTATGAACAGTTTGCAATAAATATATATAACATTCAATCATATTTAAAACAACAGTGATAAATAATTTATTTAAGTAAATAAGTGTTTAATACATAGGTTATACAAAGTAAAAGCATACTTTCACGTATAACCCCAACAAACAGGGCCCATCGCCAGTGTCCCCTTTCTCCGCAATCCAAACAGATCCTCTTGCTCAAGCTCTCATCTTTGAAGTTTGAATAGAAATGGTTTATCTTGTTTGTCTCTTCATTGTTCTTACCACCAATTGGCCTAGAAATAAAGCAGACCCTTTTGTAAACGGGGTTTCACTTTCTTTGCTTTCTTTTTGTCCTCTTGACCAAAGTAACAGCCTTTTATGAGATCGTCCATAGTAAAATCCATATCCTCCATTATATATTTTACATAAGGATGATCATAGCTCTTTGGCAAGAGAATTGAGAATGAAATCAATTTTGCTTTTGAAGTCACATTTTTCGCCAAGAAATGCCAATTCCTCATAGATGACCATAACCCTAAGAATGTGCTCTTTAGCAGTCATTCCTTCTTCCAACTTCATCTTGACCATGTCACGCTTAATGTTTTGGATTGCCATATGGGTCGGATGTGCGAACATCGCTTCGAGATTTCCCATAATATCTGCAGCCGTGGAAAATCCTTGATGAAGGTCCTTTAACGAATCTGACATGTGTGTCAAGATAATGTCCCTTATCAATTAATTTCCTAGCTCCCATTCACTATATTCCATCTCGTCCCATATACCGGCACCCTTGGTTGATTTTTTGGGTTTTGGTACGTTGAGTACCCATTTGAATTCATGCGAAGCAAGGATGTTAATAAGTTTTCGTTTCCAAATAATAAAGTTTTCTCCAGTAAGCAGATTGTCTTTCAGTATATTGAACAGTGGATTAAAAGGTTGCGACATGATGAAACTGAAAATAAACATATATCTTGTGTCAATATCCGGATCAACACAAAGAAAATCACATAATTTGATCACATGATTCATATTGAAATCTCAAAAAAAATATGAACATGTATCAGCCAACATCTCAAAACAGATTTAAATGAGCCTCGTGGGAGGGTCATCATTTAAATCACATTCATGCAGGTTACAAACAATAACAGTTACAAACCTTTAATTTCAAAAATTAATAGTCGGCTCCCACTTGACCAATATAAAATTGACAGGGACTTCGGTGAAGTATATGCATATCAATTTTATACCTAAGTAATAACCATGATTAAATACAGAATTACTACTTCGTTTTGAACGAGCCTCATGGGAGGGTCATCGTCGCCACTAATAACAATTCACAATCATCCTTTTGAGAATTTATTCATGTGAAAGCTATCTTTTGACCGTCCCGTAGGGGAATTTCTCCAAAAGATTTCACAAATAAATAAATCATGGAGATCAAAATTAATTCGATTCAAAACCAAATTAATTATTAAAACATACTTAGTAATTTTTGAGTTTGAGATTTTTCGTTGAGCAATTCTCATGCAAACACATTTAAACAAATTAAATAAAGCATAAGAAAAAAAACAACAATAAATCAAGCAAAGCAGAAAATAAACACATTGGGCACGTATTATCCAATTGTCATGGTTTGATTTTCCTTGGCTTGATCTTGAAGAAACACCGTCTTGAATTTCTCTCAATCGTTCGTCTCAAAAAAAAATTCAGTCTTTGAATGCCACGCCAGCAATTTCGCGGTAGGGATGCACGCCAAGATCCGGTCGGCCACTTGCCGAGCTGCGGCGACCGTGCCCTTCTTGCGGCAAACACGGCAAGATCGCCTCACGGGCCTCGGCGAAGCGTGCGCGTGTGCAAGACCAAGACACCACTTGGCCACGCCTTCGCCATCAGCGACGCCTTCGCGTCAAGGTTGGAGTGGGTTGATCCCGCCGGCGCTTTAGGCCTATTCTACTAGCGACGTCCGCCGACGTACAAGGCCTCCTGGCACATTTTCCGACGACGACGACGCCGCCGTCACGGTTTCGGATCCATTTTAACTCCTCGTCTCCATTTTCGTCTTCAATCAGGTTACAATTTATTTAACAAAAAATAAATACACCTTAAATCTAGACTAGTCTATTACACTTGAACAAATTAAATAGTCTAATCTACTCATGGGTTTTCTCACGAGAAAAATAAATCCGAACGAGTCGAATTAAAAACCATTCATTCATACGCATGAAAATTAAACACATTAAATACCATGACAATTGGATACCTGCAAAACAGATCTAGCAATTCTACAATCCAATTTTCAATTTAATGTCCAACATAATTTAAATAATAATTTAAAATTCAGAGCTCGAAACCAGAGCTCTGATACCAGTTGTTGGGAAATTAGAAATGCTCGGATCTATTCGAGGTGATTTTAAATACATATTTAAACTATTCAATTAATTACTAACATGAATTAATCCTAAATCAATTCAACATAATAATTAATAAGTTTAATAAACAACATCAGATATCGTAATCCACGTAAATCCTAAGCATGCGGAATCTAGGAGTTACGAGATTACTAACCTCTTGTAGAGACGACTGATGAGACGATGGATCAACCCAAAGAGCCTTCCCAAATATGTTCCAAGTCCACGAACGCAATCCGGTGGGAGGATTCATACGAATAATTTTAATAAGAGGGAAAACCAAAAATATTTTGCCACCACCTTTGTGGATTTCTAATATTTTCAACACATGGAATTGCAGTTGGGAATGAAAAATTCATCCCCTATTCATAGGGAGGAGGGGGGCCGTTTTTTAGGTCAAGAAATTGAGGGAGAAAATCTTTTCTTGGTCTCCAAGAAATCTTGAATATATCTCCTATATTCTTTTCTCCTTAATTAAATTTTCCATAAAAATCTCTTCCCCTATCTATCCCTAATTTTAAAAAAAATAACAAGCAAAAAAAGAATCAAGATTTGACTTCTTGAATTTATGGGATAATTATGTATTCCTACAATACTTATCTCTTTCCATAAAATATCTACAAGAAAATCAAGACAATCTTTTCTTCCTTTTTCCTACATATTTTTTGAAAATATTCATAGAAATATTAGGCAAATTATTTTCTTTTCTCATTCATTAATTAGACTTTATTTTGGGCTATTTGAGGGGCCTTTAGGAGAATTAAGATTGGACCTCCAATGGACTATGAAGCTATAATATTGGTTCAAATATTATTCAAAGTCCATTAATATTAATTTATTCCACTATAAAATTAATATTGAACTATCCATCTTAACTCATATTACGACTTTACTATAATATGACTCCCGGTCATTATTTCCCGTGTCTAAGATTATTTTAGTCCATTAATTAATTCAGCCACTGAACAAGCTTTATATTAATTAATATCTTTACCCTTGGAGTAAAGACAACTCAACATTAT
This sequence comes from Stenogyne calaminthoides, assembly GCA_037126765.1. NCBI lineage: Eukaryota > Viridiplantae > Streptophyta > Magnoliopsida > Lamiales > Lamiaceae > Stenogyne > Stenogyne calaminthoides. The sequence goes on from JBBCBC010000027.1 coordinate 23,966,434, forward strand.
TATCCATACCGGAAATAAATTTTCACTTGCAAGATTTGGTATGATAAAGGTTCTGAGCCCACCAAGGGGACAAATCAAACAAGACGTACTTGCACACGATTCTCCATATTAAATGTCAGCAAGCGTCATGCAATTAATAATATTGCCCAAGATATAAGGTATCGAATCGCAATGACTCTCTTCCTATCATAAGTCAAAGCAATAGTTATTAATTTCACACAATCCTATTTAAGGGACGGAGATTAAGAAACAACACACCACTGTGGTCTAATTCTTGTATATTTAGTACCGAAGAATTTATCCTCCTGTAGGTCCTATTCAGCGCATCCAAATGCACTAGTATAATCTCTTGGTCAAGACAAGCCAATCCGAGTCTTATACATCAACCTTTCATGATGGTTTGTTCATTTTCATCTAGGTTGTGAATTTGTACTTAATTACGAGGAGCTGTTAATTTGATCTTCTGTGATTTGGTATCACCAAATTAACTACAACGTAATACGTACTGACTTTATTGAACTGGTTTTCAATAAATATATATAACATTCATTCATATTTAAATGCAACAGTGATTAATAATTTATTTCAGTAAATAAATAAGAAAACTCAGTTTGGTTATACAAAGTAAAAGCATACTTTTCAGTATAACCCCAACAAGATACATGTATCTTATGAAACACAAATTCAAATCTTTTGAGAAATTCAAAGAGTTTAAGGCTGAAGTAGAGAAGTAACTTGGTAAGAATATCAAGACTCTTCGATCAGATCGAGGAGATGAATACCTTAGCCATGAATTCATTGATTACTTGAAGTTACATGAAATCAAGTCTCAATGGACTCCTCCCGGAACACCTCAGATGAACGGTGTATCCGAGAGAAGAAACCGAACCCTGTTAGACATGGTTAGGGCCATGATGAACTTCTTCTCTCTTTCGACATTCTTATGGGGGTACGTGTTACAAACCTCAATTTACATTCTGAATAGGATTCCATCTAGATTGGTTGAGCATACACCATATGAACTATGGTGTGGCAGAAGCCAACTTTTACACATATCAAACATGGGGTTGCCCCGTGATTGTGAAAAGGATGCTTACCGACAAGTTGGAATTCAAAGGTGAAAAGGGTTAATTTGTGAGATATCCTAAGGAAACTAAAGGATATTACTTCTATCTACCTGAGAAATAATCAGTGATTGTTTCTAGGCAGACTAAGTTCCTCGATACGTCTTTAAGGAACAAGGTCGTAAGCTGATAGAACTTGAAGAAATTCAAGAACCACAAATTAACAAAGTGATTGATATCTTGTCAAAGCAACATGACAAAGAATTAGTGGGAGCATTTAGCAACTTTCACGGTGGGAGTCTTTCACTAGGTGATCGTCCTTCAGCCAGTGGGGGCGTAATTGGAGTGTAGCTCTTGAGGACTCTCTAGACATTGATGAAATTGATGCACCACAAAATTTTCACGATCAAAATGTACATCCTGCACAACCACAGCTCCGTAAGTAAATTAGGAATCGTAATCCATCCATTAGATACGGTTACCTCTTGGAGGAACTCGATAATATGGACATACTAGATAAGGGCGATCCTAATACTTACTCTGAAGCAATATCAGATATTGATTCAGGGAAGTGGCATGAAGCCAAGAAATCCGAGATGGACTCGATGTACACCAATCAAGTTTGGGACTTGATTGAGTTACCTAAAGGGGTTAGACCTGTATTTTGCAAATGGGTCTTCAAGCGTAAGACTGATGCAAATGGCAAAGTACAAACCTACAAAGCTAGGTTGGTGGTGAAGGGTTATAGTCAACGCGAATGCATTGACTATGACGAGACCTTCTCACCAGTTGTAAAGATGAAGTCAATTCGAATTTTACTTGCGATAGCAACACACTATGATTATGAGATTTAACAGATGGATGTCAAAACAACTTTCTTCAATGGAAACATTGATAAGGAAGTGTTTATGACACAACCGGAAGGTTTTATATCTTAGCCAAATTCTAATTTAGTATGCAAGCTAAAGAGATCCATTTATGGATTGAAGCAAGCTTCTAGGAGTTGGAATATTCGATTTGATGAAGCTATCAAGTCCTTTTGACTTCATCAGAAGATCGAAAGATCCTTGCGTTTATTGTAAATGCATCGGGAAGAATATTGTTTTCATAATCGTATATGTCGATGACATAGTGATTTTGGGAAACAATATCCCGTTAATGCAGTCCTTAAAGATTTGTTGTTAAGACCTTCATGATGAAGGGTCTTGGTGAAGCCTGCTAATCCTAGGGATCAAGATCCACAAGGATAGATCCAAGAGGATGTTGGGGCTATCACAGTCCACCTATGTAGACATGATGTTGAAGCGTTTTGCGATAGAGAACTCTAAGAGAGGATCTCTATCGGCAAATCATGGGATAAAGCTATGAAAGAAGGATTGTCCTTCTGTTGAAGCTGATATCAAGCACATGAAAGATGTCCCATATGCATATACAATTGGGTCAATCATGTACGCCATGACCTGCACTTGGACAAACGTGGCCTACGCTATCAACATCACGGGTAGATACCAACAGAATCCGGGTGAGTCTCACTGATTCCTGTCAAGACCATTTTTAAGTATCTTAGACGAACTAAAGAATGTTTCCTTGTCTATGGTGGACAGTCAGAACTAGTAGTGACTGGTTATGCTGACGCAAGTTTCCAATCCGACTGTGATGATTACAAATCATAGTCAGGTTACGTTTCACTCTCAATAATGAGGCGGTCAGTTGGAATAGTTCCAAGCAAAACAACCGGAGATTCAACAACCGAAGTTGAGTACATTGTTGTATCAGAAGCCTCAAGGAGGTTGTCTGGATTTTATAGTTCTTAAGAGAACTAGGGGTAGTTCTGTGTGCCAGTTGTCTAATAAAGTTGTATTAAGACAACGTTGGTATGAATGCACAAGCAAAGGAACCGAGATCAGCAAACAGAAACAAACATGTACCTAGACTCATAATTTGATCCGAGAGATCATAAGGATAGGAGAAATGGAATTAAAATATATTCCCACATGTTTAATTTGGAAGATCATTTCATACCCGATGATATTCAGTTTGATTTAATATTATAGTTCACTTAATATTAATATATGGCAATACACTTGTTTGAATATTATGTTTGATTATTTGCATTTATTCATACAAGTGTTCCCATGAGCCATTGTTGTCATTGAGGTTGTGAGAACTCAGATGACTTAAGCATGATTCTCAAATAGCCCGATCAAGGATCATCAAGAATGGGATATTGATGATGAAATGGATATTGGTGTACGATCTGCATCATACTCTTAGAGAGTGTAGTAAGATCTCACTTATTACGAGATACTAGGTATCTCATGATGGATGCACAAATATCTTAGAGGGTATTGGTATACCCATCCGAGAAACCGTTTGATGTAGTTCCACTATATGTGTCTACGGGTGTCTCAGTTAGTGGGAGCGATGCGATACTCCTTTGACTTGAGGTCAATACGCATGACATGTGTGGAGTGATGAACTTTGACCATGACCGACGCTTGCACCCGTCTATGGGTAGATATGACTTGAATTGGGTTCATCACGAAGTGCATGTGCGTGGTAGTTGAACCAAGAATATGATTCATTCCTCAATGTGGATTTAGAGAGAATACTCATCTTCTCATCATAATTGGATCTAAGTCATCGGCCGATGCACGTCAACTTAGACTTTGTGGCTAAGTGTGACATACATGATCAATTAGTGATTAGAGATAATATGATTAAGTTATTTGAATAGACACTTCATCATGTTCAAGACTTAATCGAGTATTCGCGAATGAAATGAGGAAATCGTAATAGCCCATGTTACAGTTACAGGTAGTTGCACATTTCTCACAACGTACCTCATATATTGAGAATGTCTGATTTATTGTCTAGGGTTCAATTAAGACCGTTAGTTTGACTAATCGCTCGATATATGAGGGCCTATGGATCACACAACAAGTAACTACCGTGTAGGGATTATAGTTGGTTGATTAAGTATTAAATTAGATTTAATATTTAATTTATGGAAAATTAATAATATATTAATTTAGAATTAATTATTATTACTATTTAATTAAATTATATTTAATTAAATAGGAATCTCAAAATATTATTGTAATACCCGTAGATTTTATAAAAGAAATATATGTATTTTTAATTATTTATTTAACTTATTCTTTTATAAAATTATTATAATTTTGAGATAAGGATTCAAAATCCCTTTTAATATTTAAATATTATAATCCTTATCTCATTCAAGCTCAAACCCATCTTTTATTACATCTATTTATATGATATTTTGTCCTAAAATATTTTAAGCACCTCACAAAAAATTCATACCTATTACTTTTTATTTTATTTCAATGTGTGTATATATATAAATACTTATAATTATATTTTCTTTCCTTCATCAAGTCACATGTTCAAATTTTCTCCTTAATAAAAGCCTGCATTTATTTATCCCATTAATTTCTCAATAATAAGACCTCCAAATTAGAAGAAAATTAGTAGTCTTAGTCAATTGCCATGATTCTCTTCATTGATTTGTCTATCCTTAACTCTTGAATATATGACTATATATACATCTCTACCAACATAAGTTTAGAGTTTTTTTTGGGGAAAACAATACCTGCTAGTCGCCGCAACTCAATTTGCAAGAAGCGGCCACGCCGAGTCTTCTCTTCAAATATTGTATTTACTCTGTTCTCTCTTTTCTTTAATATATATCATCCATGTTTTTCTTTTACTACTCAATCATGATAATATTAATTTGGTATATTTTTGTTTTCATTGAAGTAAAACATGATAATCAATGATAGTTGTATAATGCGTGTCTCCAATTCAACATATTTGTGTCGAGTTGTTATTTGATAACAATAGAGGTATCATGCCATCTGCATATCCAAATGAGTTTTTTGGCCAAATATTTTATTTAATAGGATTCACTACGGTATTGCTAAATCACTGTAATCTTTAATTTAATTGGTTAATTTGAGAAAGTAGGGGGCAAATGAAATGGCCAGCAACCAAATTTTTTTACAAAGTTTCATTTATTTATTTCAAAAGCCAAAGCAAGTTTCTGACACAATAATTTAATTTCCTAACTATCTAAGACTACCATTTTGGAGGTTTTTCACCACTACGGTTATCCTGGCCCCACTGTCTGTCCTCTCTGTTTCGAGGCTTTAGAGACACAAAAGCACATCCTCACTCAGTGCAGGTTCACTCGTTTTATCTATACTTCTATCTCTGATATTTTTAGTGTTCAGCTATGCTATGATACGGGTTTCTCCGACTTGGTTTTACAGGCACAACGGCTCCCTCAGAGCAAGCAGATACATAACCCCTGGCGCCTTATATTTGTCACGATGGTTTGGGCTATTTGGTCTACTCGGTGCAAGGCTGTTCACGATGACATTGCTCCTTCGCACCATCGGTGCATGACTCTTATTCTTACCTTGGTTCGGGAGGCTCAACACTTCAAGCTCGGCTCATCACACGGGATGGATGACCTACTAATTTGTCGGAAGCTGCGAGTCCCGAGTGTTCCACGGCCACTAAAGACGACTATTGTGGTTAGATGGAGGCCCCCCCTCCAGGGTGCTACAAGCTAAACGTGGATGACAGTGTTGCTAATGGGAATATCTATGCTGGATGCGTGGTCCGGAACTCAAGAGGGTTGTTTGTTGCTGCTTTCTCGGTTACTCTTGGCCAGGGTATTGCCTTGGATGCGGAGATTCTTGCGGGTATGCATGGGGTTGTCTTTGCTAAATCCATGGGCTGGACAAACCTCTGGATTGAGTCTGATAGCACGATTGCAGTCAGTCCTTACTAGCAGCGGGAGATACTTACCTTGGTGGATCAAGGCCAGCTGGCCGAAGTTTGAGAATGTTCGTCGACATGTTTTCCTTACTGCATCACATATCTTTCGAGAGGGGAACTCTATTGTTGACAGACTAGCGAAACTCCATAGGGATGATGTATGGATCGGGGGTTGTCCTGACTTCCTAGAGGATTTGCTATTTTCTGATATGAATAAGGACTACTTCCACCTTTCGAAGTAGTTCTTTGTTTTAGAGGAGTAACCATTTTTCTCTTCGCTAGGGATTTTGCCCTAAGGGGTGTTTTACCCTAGCAAGGTTTTTAGTGGGTCTCCGGTCTCTGGTACGACCTGTGTACTTATGGCTTTAGGTTTTTTGTTTTTATTTTAGGTGCTGCTTATTTGCCTAAGAATACCATTTCGTAAGCCTTTTTAGAATTACCATGCTCATGATTTTTCAATTTAGTAAGTGGTCAAAGATTTTTAATTGGTAGATGATTCCTTGTGATTCAGTTTAATTCTTTGTGTAATACTTAGTTTAATAGTATACTACATGCATATAACATAATACTAATTAGGATTCTAAGTGTTTATGAATTAATTCAAAGGCCAATAAGATTCTAAGATGTTTATTTATTATGTTAGGCAACGGAAATTACGAGGATTAGTTCATTCGAGGCTTCTGCTTATCACTTATGCATTCATCTTTTAAGGTGGGGTTTTATTGCTTTAATCTCTACAGTGATAGGTGGGGTTTTAATTGCTTTAATCTCTACAGTGGTTAGTAGAGTTGTATTGCATGTGTTATTCCTTATTTATGTTTTAAATAATTTTTTGAGTTATCTATTATGTGAATGCATTTCCTATGTTATACAAGTGGCAAAGTATGTTGGCAAAATTACTAATAACCAGGGGCCCTTATTGAGGTCCGGGGCCGATCGGGTCTTCGGGTGTATCCCGCCGTGCTCGGCAAAGTCTAATAGTCAGGGGCCCTTATGTGGTCCGGGACCGACGGGTCTTTGGGTTTAACCCGCCGTGCTCCAAAGTGGAAAAGTTTCTATGGCAAAGTTTCAATGACAAAGTATATATGGCAAAGTTTATGTGACAAAGTGAATGTGATTTACTAAGTTGATTTACTTGATTATTTATTTTCAGCATTAATATAGAATAACTTGGCCCCACTGAGTGTGCTTGCATGCTCACCCCCTCATTTAACATTTTTCAGATTAAGGAACTAACGGCGGGGAGAGGCGATGGATGTTTCTATTTGAAGTCATTTATTATTTAACATTGATAACAAGTTTACTCCTCTATTAAGTTTTATGCGAATAAGATTTTATTTAATAGTTAAGATTTAGTACAATTGGTATTTTAAATTAATTTATATTTCAAGAAACTAAATAATGTTTATGCTTCTGTTGTTTGTCAAGTAAATTTATTATTTAATAAGTCTGTAAGTCTTTCACTTCATATTTTATTTTTATTGACGGTTTTCGTTGTTTAAATAAAGTATTTTTAAAGTAATAGCCGTTGTCTTTACCATTAGGGATTTGAAGTTCAAATTTAGTCGCACTCAAGTTAGTTATTTTAACAACTTTTTAGAAAGTCCGTTTTATGAAAATTGGGGCGTGACAAAGTGGTATCAGAGCAGGTTTACGTTTCTGTAGACTTGTTAAAAAAATCTTTCTTTAAGAGTCTAGTTTATTTAAAGTGTATTGATTAATGAGGTATAATTTTAAAAAGTAAATGTCGTCTATCACCGCCTCCCTCTTCAGCTCTACAAGGTACATACATTGCATACTACATTCTATTTTTCATTTTAAAATTTGAACATATGCCATGACCATGCAAAGAAAATACATAATTATTCAAAAGAAATTATTTCACCATGCATGCATAAATAATTTATTACTATTTGAATTTCGAGGACAAAATTTTTTTAAAGTAGGGAAGAGTGTAATACCTAAGAAAATCTATATATTTCACAAACATGCATTATACATTTCATCCCATCTTACAAAACAATGACATGCTATTACTATGTTACCAAGTTGCAAGTGCATTAACCGTGATGTTTCATGTCGCATCATTTACATGAATATTTACAAATTTACCATATGAAACGTGATTTTTCCATGACATGCAAATTACATTCTATAAATCCTCACATTAGGATATACAAAAGGTGATTTAGATAACTTTAGTTACTAGAGAGCATAAGGTACTCAGAAAGAGTACCTGGTTATGAGAATGTGTAGTATACGTGAAGCTCTTGAGGTTATTATGTCACGATTAAGGATGTTATTTCAGATATTGATAGGGAGAACTTTGATTTGGATTTGCACGTGAATGTCATGGGAAACCCTAATGTTACATTGGGTATAAATTGGTTGATTAGACATTAAGAGAAGAATCCAGACTTTTGAAGTGATAATAAGTTTCTATATTTCGAGGACGAAATTATTATTAGTGGTGGAGAATGTAATACTCGTAGATTTTATAAAAGAAATATATGTATTTTTAATTATTTATTTAACTTATTCTTTTATAAAATTATTATAATTTTGAGATAAGGATTCAAAATCCCTTTTAATATTTAAATATTATAATCCTTATCTCATTCAAGCTCAAACCCATCTTTTATTACATCTATTTATATGATATTTTGTCCTAAAATATTTTAAGCACCTCACAAAAAATTCATACCTATTACTTTTTATTTTATTTCAATGTGTGTATATATATAAATACTTATAATTATATTTTCTTTCCTTCATCAAGTCACATGTTCAAATTTTCTCCTTAATAAAAGCCTGCATTTATTTATCCCATTAATTTCTCAATAATAAGACCTCCAAATTAGAAGAAAATTAGTAGTCTTAGTCAATTGCCATGATTCTCTTCATTGATTTGTCTATCCTTAACTCTTGAATATATGACTATATATACATCTCTACCAACATAAGTCTAGAGCTTTTTTTTTGGGGGAAAACAAAACCTACTATTCGCCGCAACGCAATTTGCAAGAAGCAGCCACGCCGTAGTCTTCTCTTCAAATACTGTATTACTTTGTTCTCTCTATTCTTTAATATATATCATCCATGTTTTTCTTTTACTACTCAATGATGATAATATTAATTTGGTATATTTTTGTTTTCATTGAAGTCAAACATGATAATCAATGATAGTTGTATAATGCGTGTCTCCAATTCAACATATTCGTGTCGAGTTGTTATTTGATAACAATAGAGGTATCATGCCATCTGCATATCCAAATGAGTTTTTCGGCCAAATATTTTATTTAATAGAATTCACTACGGTATTGCTAAATCACTATAATCTTTAATTTAATTGGTTAATTTGAGAAAGTAGGGGGCAAATGAAATGGCCAGCAACCAAAATTTGTTACAAAGTTTCATTTATTTATTTCAAAAGCCAAAGCAAGTTTCTGAAACAATAATTTAATTGCCTAACTGCCTAAGACTACCATTTCGTAAGCCTTTTTAGAATGACCATGCTCATGATTTTTCGATTTAGTAAGTGGTCAAAGATTTTTAATTGGTAGATGATTCCTTTAATTTCTAGTGATTCAGTTTAATTCTTTGGGTAATACTTAGTTTAATAGTATACTACATGCATATAGCATAATATTAATTAGGATTCTAAGTGTTTATGAATTAATTCAAAGGCCAATAAGATTCTAAGATGTTTATTTATTATGTTAGGCAACGGAAATTACGAGAATTAGTTCATTCGAGGCTTCTGCTTATCACTTATGCATTCATCTTTCAAGGTGAGGTTTTTATTGCTTTAATCTCTACAGTGGTAGGTGGGGTTTTAATTGCTTTAATCTCTAAAGTGGTTAGTAGAGCTCTATTGCATGTGTTATTCCTTATTTATGTTTTAAATAAATTTTTGAGTTATCCATTATGTGAATGCATTTCAAAGTATGTTGGCAAAGTTACTAATAGCCAGGGGCCCTTATTGAGGTCCGGGGCCGACGGGTCTTCGGGTGTATCCCGTCGTGCTCGGCAAAGTCTAATAGTCAGGGGCCCTTATGTGATCCGGGACAGACGGGTCTTCGAGTTTAACCCGCCGTGCTCCAAAGTGGCAAAGTTTCTATGGCAAAGTATATATGGCGAAGTTTATGTGACAAAGTGAATGTGATTTACTAAGTTGATTTAATTAATTATTTATTTTCAGCATTAATATAGAATAACTTGGCCCTACTGAGTGTGCTTGCATGCTCACCCCCTCATTTAACATTTTTCAGATTAAGGGGCTGACGGCGGGGAGAGGCGATGGATGTTGTTGTAACCTAGATTTCAAGTCTAGGGCAACACACGTGTGATGGATGGGATCAAACAGATAACGAATAATAAACGTAAACGATGCTAAAATTTAGTTACCCAGATCGTCTTTTTGAATAAGACTACGTCTAGGGGCGCCCAAGCCAGGAGTATTTTATTATATATTTTCTGCCTAGAGTTCTAAGGTTTTCGTCCCTTTACAATGAATAATACATGTTATATTTATAGAGAAGAAACTAGGTTACAGATCTTCATGGGCTTACTTCGACGGGCTTGCAGTGGTTCCAGCCGCCAGGGCTAGGGTTTCCTTAGCCAATCCGCGATTTCCGCGTCTGTACACACTTGTCTTGCTTACGCCCCGCGATATCCGCGCTCCTAACTGTCCATATCTTTACCATGTTTATCTCTTCATAGACTTCCGTTCGAAGTCGCTTCCGACCTGTGGTTTCTTCAAAGTTGCCCCGTGACCTTCGTATATTTCAAAGTTGCTCCTCGACCTTCTCAACTCAAATGAAGTCGCTCTGCTACATCTCGATACCCAGTGAAGTCACTCCAACTGATTGACTCATGAGATAGAGTTGCCTCACCGGGTTGGATTATTTCATGCTACAACAATTGCCCCTCAAGTCGAGGTCGCGTGCTTGCATCGGGACCTGGACTTGACTCGTTACTTGATTGACCTGTGGCGAGTCGACCTCGGAACGCGTTCTTGAGGCGCATGGTCGCCCTCGGGTAGGCGGATCGTTGCCTCGGTTCCTGGGGTCGGCGTGAGATTTGATGGGTTCGCCATGATGATTCTGCAGATGGATGATGTCATGCGCCACGAGCCCCTCCAATCGGTGACCGCGGTGTTAACTACGCACGACATGCGCGACTTCGTTTCTTTGGGAGGGGTCCAAATTACGCCCTTATTTCACTCTGACCCCCGTTTCCTTCTATAAGAAGGGTTAGGGCTTCATACCTGTGTCCATTTCCTTCTCCCTTTCGCGCGGCCAAAATCCTCTCTGAATCCAAGCATTTCATCTCCGGCCAACTTCCGAATTCCCGATGAGACTACATTCAGGTAACCCCCTTATTTCAACATATTCTTTCCATGACCTCCGATCCTTCGATGCCCGTTGCCCCTCGTCCCATGGTTTCTTCGTCCTCAGAGGAGGATAACATAGCGATAGCCCTCCTCCGGCAACACCGCGGCTCCAGTTCGATCGTCGGTCATGAGGGCTGATCCTCATCTGCGGGTATCCAGCGCATTGTCGGGGACACCGAGGGTGTTGATAAGCGATTTTTGCAGGAGTTGGAGGACATCACTCATCTCCCTCCCCTGGATATCAGTACAGTCCGCTCCGCGTTGGAGAGGGAACGACCCGCCGGTACTTCGGCTTCGACCCGGGATTATGGGGCCTACGAGCGGGTCTTCGACTATCATTCCTATTCGGCTCAGGCCCCATACAAGTGACCTGAACGCGAGTTAGGAGGTCGGCTCGTTCTGATTACATGGCTTTCGACCTGTCCAAGTATAAGTCGATTTTATCTGACAGGCACGTGCATTCCCTCCGCCGGCTGTATAAGGTGCCCCGAGACGTGCACTTCTATGGGGCAACTTTTGATGAGAGTGCCGACCAGCCGCCTCCAGGGATGACCGCGGTTAACGAACACACCATAGAGGCAGCCCTTCACCCAGCTATCTCCCACCTGTTGGTGGCTTGGAATCAAAGCCTCACCCAAATCACCCCGAATGGTTGGAGCTACATAATTTCCACCATGACCGTTCTGGGGCAGGCCGGGCTAACTCGGATGCTGACCCCTGGCGAGGTCGCTTACGTGAGGATGCCAATAATCTAAGTCGGCGGCTATAATGTCGTGCGACTTTGCAAGGGTGGGGAGTTCGTGAGTGGGATCCCGAACAAGGTCGTTGACTGGTACCGGAAGTGGTGGTTTGTTGGGGGTGCTTGGGAATCAACGGACCCTTTGAGTACACTACCCATCCGGGTTCCTACGGATTACGCACGTCGAGTCGGATACGGTATACCTTTCTTTTTATACTCCCAAGGTCATACTGATCTAATTCTCCTCTTCTTTTACAGTGTTTAAGCCCTCGACCACCGACCTCTACTGGGACTTCTAAAAGGCTTTCAAGATCATTCGCGACACCGCCCCGAGCCTTCGCGACGTCAACGCCCTCAACTTTGAGCTCGATCGACTAAAGGCCGGGCTCTACACCTATCCTCTCCACTCGAAAATACCTTGTGAGTACCCATTTTTACGCTTTCGACCTTCCTTTTTTCCATCCTTTGTGGCTGATTTTTTTTTTTTGTGCAGTTCCCGACATTCCCGTCTACCGCCGTCAGCCCTCCGCGTCGATCATGGCCTCCAAGAAGAAATCGGTGCTGGGCCAGATGAAGCATATGGTGGCTGTTGATGCCCCTCCTCCGAGCTCAACCTCTACTGATCCCTTCGCCGGTGACAAGGGGAAGAATAGGTCGAAAGAGCCGGCCTCTTTGGTTTCCGAGCCCACCCTAAAGAAGGCGGGGGAAGAGACCAATCAGGGGACTAGGAGTCACAACCTTGCCCGACCCCGCAGCCCGCCTCTACCCCCCGAGGGGATTATTTTTCCGGAGGATGATTCCTGGTTGGGCTGGGACGCCGACCTCGTCAAAGAGTAAGTTTTTGATTGCGCCTCTTTACATGTCTGCTATCTCTATGCTTGATCGACTAACATGTACTTTTTGCAACCCGGATCTTACCCCGCACAAGTTCGGCCCTGAAGCGCTGAGCTTTCTGAGGTTGAGTCATGTCGTCCCGGCCGGGGTCCCCGAGAGTTGGCCCGCTTACCTCCGAAGGGTTCTGCAGAACCTGACCCGGGGGTGGACGCAGTCGGACCATAGTAACACTCATCGGCAAAAGGTGACGGGCAACTTGTACTCGGCCCTTGCCCACTCTCAGAAGACAGTCTTCTATCTGGAGAAGATCAGCGCGCAATTGGAGGCGGAGTTGGAGGAGCTGAAGAAGGCCCAGGCGAGGGTCGCCGATCAGGCTAAGATGTTGATCTCCAAGGCTGACGCTCAAAAGAAACTGGAGGCCTCCAACTCCAATCTGATCAACCGGCTTTTTGACATTGAGGGACATCTGGCAGAGGTCGAGGGCAAGCTGAGGGCCGAGAAGGCAAGCGCGGTTTGGCTGGAGGGCGAGCTGGCTGAGGCTGGGAGGGTGCTGGTCGCCAAGGACGATGAATTTAAGAGGACTGAGGAGCTTAACGCCAATTTCGCGTACGTGATGGCCTATGTCGGGGCCATCCGGGTCTTTCACAGGGCCAACCCGGCTGGCGACCTCGCCCCTTTTGTTAGAGCTGTTCGATTATGTCCGCGACTACCCTCCTGCCCCCACCGTCCTTCTGGAGATTAAGGACTTGGAAGACATGGGTGTCGACCTTTCCTTCTTTGCCAATCCGACTCGGATCGTGCGTCCGGTCCCTGACCCGGAGGGCATCCAGTCGGGGTCAGAGTCGATTCCTGAGATTCCTTTACTGGAGGTCGCGGAGGGGAACGCTGGGGAGAGGCCGAGCGACAGCTCTGCAGGGCCCTGAGGGGAGGCGGCACTTTTGATTTGCTTTTGATGTACTCTTTATTTTTCTTTTTTGATGTATCAGCCTTCGGGCTTATTTCCCTGTATCCGCCTTCGGGCCCTCTTGTTAATATTAATGAAAATTTTCCTTCTTCGCATTCCTTCAATGTATTGACTTGATTTCCTTATGCGACTTGGTATTTTCTTAGTCCTTGTCGTCTTATTATTCGTTCGACTTTATGTTTGGACTTTTACTTTTGGTCGTCTTACAAAGTCGGGGAAGGTCGCCCCTCAAGGGGTGTCGATCCTTCCCTCGGTATGTCGAAAGCCGTACCTCGGGTAATTTATGTTCTCTTTACATAATCCCTTTGGGTTTGACACAGGAATTTTGAAATGAAGAAAAAACATTATTATTGATAAATAGTCGATTACAAGGGTGTAAACCTATTGATAATATTTCCTCAAATGTGTTGCGTTCCACGGGTATTGAGCCTTGGTGCCAACTGGTTGTTCGAGCTCGTAGGCTCCATTTGGTAGGATTTTTGAGATCTTAAATGGGCCCTCCCAGTTTGGACCGAGGGCTCTTTTCGACTAGCCGAGTACTTTCTTCAATATCAAGTCCCCTTCTTTGAAGCGTCGGAGTCGTGCTTTAGAGTTATAGTACCTCTCTGATCTTTGCTTGTACCTTGCATTCCTCATATTGGCCTCCAACCGCCTTTCTTCGAGCAGGTCTAGGTTCCTGGCCAAAGCCTCGTCGTTATGGTCGAAGGCGACCTGACTTGTGCGAAGATTGGGGAAATCGACCTCCTTGAGCACGACCGCTGGCCCGGCCCGAAAAGCGATGAGTAAGGAGTTTCCCGTCAATTTCTCAGAGGTTTTTTCAGAGGTCCACAAAACATCCGGAAGTTCGCTATCCCATTTTCCCTTACCCCCCTCAATCTTGGCCTTGAGAGTGTGTTTGATGATTTTATTCACCGCCTCGACCTGGCCGTTCGACTGTGGATGATATGGAGTGGAGAAGAGTTTTGCGATCTTCCATTTCTTGAAGAAGGCTTCGATCTTGAGGCCGTCGAATGATATTCCGCCATTTGATGATGTGATCCTGATCTATGGTCTCCAGTGCCTCAGCTTCGGCCCATTTTGTAAAGTAATCTACCGCCACCAGGGCATACTTGACCAAGCCCGGAGCTGTTGGGAGTGGGCCAATAATGTCTATCCCCCACTTTGCAAATGGCCAAGGACTGAGGATGCTTGTGAGCTCTTCTGGGGCACTTTAAATGGAAGGAGCACAGATTTGACATTTATTGTTGGGATATTTTAGTTTTGATGAATTATGCCAAAACATTATCAACTTGTGTTATTGAAGTTAATTTACAGATAACAAGTTGAGGGGGAACGAGAGAACAAATTGAGGGGGAACTCATGAAGTCGACGAAGATGATCGAGATCGATTTAGGTCAGACGAAGGCCGATCAAGATCGGATGAGAAGGATGAGTTCGATCCAGATAGAATCGGATCGATCGGTGAGTCGATCGGATCAGCGACCGTAAATCGGTTCGGATGATGAACAAAGTGATTTCAGATCGGTGAAATCAGCGATGAACAAAGATTGATTTAAAGGAAAAACACCGATGAACAAAGTGATTTTATTTCGGTGAAATCACCGATGAAGCAAGGATTTCAAAGATCGATAAACAAATGATTTGGCTCACCGTAAATCTACAGATCGATTATTGGACGGATCAAAGTGACCGTAATCGAAGCAATGAACAAAGAATCCGACGAAATGATCGGATCCGTTAGACACACAAAAACGGTGATCAATAAGAAGAACACACATATTGATGTGACATAAAGCTGCAAGGAAAAGTGCAAAAGGACAAAGAAAAGCTGGAAGACTATTAGTATGGATTTGAATATTACTCTCCAACGGTAATATTTAAATCCACACTATAAATACATTGCACTATCTTCAAAAGAAGATAATGGAGAATCTGCAAAGTGAAGATTAAAAGCCAAATATTCAAGCAACTCCATTCAAGAACACAGGGCATTATATATCCAAATTTAACCAAGAGTGTTCTACCCTAGATCTAAGCACAAATGTCATATCCTAGCTTAGAGAGATTTTCCCAACCTTAAGACCGAGGTTAAATCATTGTAAGGGAAAATCTCACCATAGTTGGAGACAACACCAAACCCAAACCCCAGTGGTGAAGTGAGGTAGTTGTTAGGCAATCCCGTAGAGGGTGATAAGTCCCGTTGGAGTGTGAACTCGTTAAACATCTGTAGGCGATCCCGAGTGAGGGTGATAAGTCCCGAAGGAGTGTGAACTCGTTAAACATCTAAGAGTTTGAGTTAGTAAACTACAGAGGTAGTCAGAAAGCTCAGGGTCGGGTTGAGTAAGTAAACTACGCAGAGTAGTCAGAAAGCTCAGGGCCGAGTTGAGTAAGTAAACTAAACGAGGTAGTCAGAAAGCTCAGAAGTTGATAAGGAATTTCCTTAGAGAGGGAGAGTGGATGTAGGGTTGTTGTCCGAACCACTATATATTCTTCGTGTTGTTTCTTCGCTTTATGTTTATACTTGTCATATGCATCTAGTTATAAGCAAAACACAACACATGAGCTCCAAAGTTTAAAAAAAATTGGAAACACTCTGCCCTCACCCCTGTTTTATATGCATCGAACATAATGTTTTCGCTTCCGCACGCGCAAAATGGGTTTTCAACCGGGACCAACATTTATGACATTTGCGGGCGAAGGTGATGGCATCGGCCCTTAGTGTAGGCCAAAAATATCCTTGCCTTGTGGCCTTATGGGCCAGCGATTCTGCCCCGGTGTGGTTTCCGCATGTCCCTTCGTGTATTTCACGCAGGAACACTTGCCCTTGTTCAGGTGTGATACAACGGAGTAGGGGAATGCTAAAGCCACGCTTGTACAGCTCGTCTTGGATCATTGTGTATCGCGCGACTCGCAGTTGCAATTGTCGGGCTTGGACTCGGTCAGTTTGCAGGAGACATGTTGTCAAGTATTCAATGATGGGTATTATCCAGCTCGATGGTGGGGTTTCAAAAGTTGTGACTCTCGCATGCGCGGTGGATGGGTGGGATAATGTCGTGATGGTGACATCCTTCATCTCTGGTGATCCCTCAAAAGTTGCCAGTCGTGCTAACGCATCGGCTCGCGAGTTTTGTTCTCTCGGGATTAGTTTGACATGAATTTGGTCAAATTTTTGACACAACATTTTTATAATTTCTTGGTAGGCTGCCATCCTGTCGTCTAGTACCTCATATTCCCCCGAGACCTGGCAGGCCACAAGTTGGGAATCTGTATGGACTTGCAGTCTTTTGACACCCATGACTGTCGACATTTCTAGGCCGCTGATGAGTACTTCATATTCGGCCTCGTTGTTAGTTGCGGGAAAATCGAAAGTGATGGCATTCTAGAAGGAGGTTCCCTCCAAGCTTATCAGAACTAAACCGGCCCTCGATTTGTGGGAAGTCGTTGACCCGTCCAAGAATAGCTCCCACGGCTGGCTGTTTGAACATTCGGCCTCTGATGAGAAGGTGAGCTCCACGATGAAGTCGGTCAATGTTTGGGCTTTAATGGCAGGTCGGGAAGCGTATGTTATCATCTCAACTCAAATGAAGTCGCTCTGCTGCCTCCCGATACCCAGTGAAGTCGCTCCAACTGATTAACTCATGAGAGAGAGTTGCCTCACCGGGTTGGATTATTTCATGCTACAAAAGATGTTTCTATTTGAAGTCATTTATTATTTAACATCGATAACAAGTTTACTCCTCTATTAAGTTTTATGCGAAGAAGATTTTATTTAATAGTTAAGATTTAGTACAATTGGTATTTTAAATATATTCCAAGAAACTAAATAATGTTTATGCTTCTGTTGTTTGTCAAGTAAATTTATTATTTAATAAGTCCGTAAGTCTTTCACTTTATATTTTATTATTATTGACGGTTTTTGTTGTTTAAATAAAGTATTTTTAAAGTAATAGTCGTTGTCTTTACCGTTAGGGATTTGAAGTTCAAATTTAGTCGCGCTCAAGTTAGTAATTTTAACTACTTTTTAGAAAGTCGGTTTTATGAAAATTAGTGCGTGACAATTATTGTAGGAAAATATCCGTAGGGAAAAACTATCTTTGAGATTTGTTTTGCAAGATTAGGAATTATATTCCTAATAAAGATTGCTTAAGATTTAAGTCAATCTCTCCCTATATATATGACATCCCTGGATTCATTATTAACGACAACAAGAAAACCTAGTTTCTCCATAAAATCTAGAATATGAATTTTCCTAGCAAATTCCGTCTCAGATTCAACGCTGGCAAATCTGTGCAAGTCTGTTCATGGAAATTACGTGGATATCATAGTTGAGAAATCTGCTATCGAATTACTGTAAGATTTCTCGTTATGATTAATCGCACTTGTTTATGCAATTAACTGTTCGTTGCTGGTGAACTATTTAATTCTGATGCGCATGTGTTACGTGTTTATTTGCCTCTATATTCCAACAGGGAGTCATTCTATGTCCGTCTTATATTCCACAATATCATAAGTATCGTGAATACATGTGAATTATTTTCATAAACTTCCACTTATACCTTGAGGAAATGAGTAAATCATTCCATAACATTTCCTTTCATTTCATAAACATGTCGTATCAACGCAAAGCTTACCATTTCTCACTTTCATAACTTCCGTAAATTATGCAAGTCAATGTCCTTGAAACCTTTTTCAAATCATAACCTTACTTGAAAATCATTTAAAACAATTACATATCTCGAGGTGTTTCGGCTGCGGCAGGAGATACATTTTTCCACAGGTAACTTAGTTTAATTAGTTCATATATTAGCATAAAGTATCTATTAATTATTTTATACTCAACTTTTTAAGAACTTCTAATTACTAGTGTATTTATATTATGGCAAGTTCTTTATGAAAGATTTTTTTTTTTTTTGGAAAAAGAGTGTCATTTTTTTAATATATAAAGAATAAATATTTTAGTTTGTCTGAAAGTTGAACCTAGGCTCTGATACCACCTATAATGCCCCAAATTCAGAATGTCGATCGGCCCTTGCAGCTTTGACACAATAAACTCCGGTCGCCACTTAGTGACCGTAAAATCTGAGTTTAAAATTTTCTTTTTAAAATATAACGACAAACATAAATATTACATTTTGCAACGAAAGAACCTAATCATCAATATTAATTGAGATAAAGAATTTGGAAAGACCCATTAGTTTATATTGCAGAAAGGAAAGCTTTGGCGATAGTCTTTGTTTTTGGAAATGAGTTGTTGGTCCCGGTGCAAACGAGTCTTACACGTGTATGGTGGGGGAATACACGTGTTCAGTGTTTTTAAAACTTTTTCTTACTGAGGTCAGCTTGGGTCAGATAATCCTAAAGATTAGGTTCTGAGAAGTACAGATCGCTCCGAGTCAAAGTCTCATCGAGACGGTGATCCCGAAGCCGCTTTTAAAACCTCCGATAATCCCAACTGAGTCCTGAGTGTCAGAGATCCTGAGTTGCTTGGATCAGATAACTAACTTACTGAACCCTCAGAAGAGTACGTTCAGTTTGGTAACTATCTGTTCTAGCTACTCAGTTGTGCGGAATGGTTGGCCCTTAGTTTATACTCGCTTTTAAGCTTTCTTTAAAAACCTTCCCTTTATGAAATAGTGATTAGGCTGTGATTCACTTATGCAACTTCAGTGGATTGATTCAAACTGAATATTAGTGAAAAGTATGCTTTCAAAATCAAGTCAATGCAACAGATAAGCACAGATAAGGAAAGCAATAAAGAACACAACAATTATAGTGGTTCAGAGACTCAAGCTCCTACGTCCACTCTCCCGACTCTTGGAGAGAAATTCACTATCAACTTCTGAGCTTTCTGACTACCTCGTAGTTTACTTACTCAACTCGGCCCTGAGTTTTCTGACTACTCCACGTAGTTTACTTATTCAACCCGACCTTGAGCTTTCTGACTACCTCCGTAGTTTACTTACTCAATCACACACAAGCTTTCAGACTACCCCCAGAGCTTACTAACTTCTCCTCTAGAGTTTTTTCGACTACTACTCCTGTAGTTTACTAACTCTTTACAACACTTCTCACCAACAAACACACTCCAACTACCTTCACAAGGGTTTGGGGTTTCTTGGTTGGTTTCCAACTAGGATAAGATATCCTTTACAATGAAGCACAATGCAAAGGGTTATGATATCACGACTAAGCTTTGGATAATTCTTATCAAGCTAGGCTTAGTATAGTGAGCCCTCTTCAATATTGAAGCACTTGGGAAATTCTAAGTTTTTCGAGTGCTTTTATCTTTTACAAGAATAGGCTTGAGCTCTTAAGTTGCGTATAAATTTCCCGTCACCTTACAATGTAGAGGGTCACTAGTATTTATAGGCATACACCAAGGTCACTCTTGAAAACTATCCGTTGGAGAGACAGCTTGGTGAGTTCCCTCTTGTGGTGTGTGAAACGGCTATATTTAGGGTTTGAAACTCCCTAACTCTTTCTAGGCAATAGCCTTTCATGTAGCCGGTCTTCACTTTTTTGCGATCGGAACTTTTGTACATCCGACATCTTTTTTTTTCGAGTCCCCATCCTTTGTCGATGTCGGTATGGTACTGATGTTGTCTTCCTCTTTTTGACTTTTGTCTCCAGTTAAAGGTAGACACCTTCAACGGCTCTTTTTGGTTACAAACTCTGAGTTTGATATAACCTTAACAATACTTCTGACTTAGTTCCTTTTGTCTGCATTTGAATGTCTTAGCAGATATCTAACTTTCTAAGGAATCGCGATCTTCTCAGTATTGCATCCTTCAGATAGATATATTAAGTGCCTCGGAACATTTGAGTTCATATCGAAAGCATTCATTACCTTCATCGAGTCTTGATATGAATTCTGCGTGCCTTCAGTATTCTTTGATCTTTAGTTCCTCAGTCTTCAGTCTTTGTGTCTTCAAAGTCTTCAGAGTCTTCAGGGTCTTCTGAGTCTTCAGGGTCTTCTGAATCTTTGTAGTTTATACTGAATGATGTAATCGAGTCTTCTCATTGAAGTCTTGATTTTTCAAGATCCTCATCGAAGTCTTCAAGAACTATCTGAACTATATCTGGCGACTATACATTCTCGCAGATAACATCCTGAATATTCTAAAAATTGAATCCTGACTCAACTATCAAGATCATTCTGAACATGTCATACTCAGGGGTTTTGGGATCTAATCAAAATCATAAATCTTTATTAAAATTCATCTCCCAACAATTTCCCCCCTTTTGATGATGCCAAAACCTATCTTGTTACAAACAAATAACCTATACTCAGGTTTCAGTTTATCCTATTACAAGATTGGTTGTCTCCCAACAATTTCTTAAATCAGAGAATCTCTCAACAATTTCAGAGTTTCTCAACATTTTAATCATTCAGCAATTTCTTCAGTAATGAATCTCTTTAACTAGTTCATTACCAAATACTTAAACAATTTCTCCCTTATCAACATACAATCGGTTCAGAGACATTCATTCAGGCATATAAAAATAAAAGACATGTAAATAAGATAATGAGATATTATCTTTTGAGCATAATGATAAATCTTCATTGATGATTGGTATCCTGTTACATATTACAATGAGTTTATCAACAAAATTAAAAAGACAAAATTTAAATATTACAAAATCTTCTGAGTCTTCTGTCTTCAGTCTTCTGATTTTGGCTCTTCAGTCTTCTGCTCTTCAGTTTGCTTCATTCTCAACTTCATCAGCGGGCACCTCCAGGTCAAACATTAAAAAAATCTCTTCTTCAAACTCATTTCTTTCCTTGATGATGTCCGGATTGTTTCTGTTAAACCAAATCGACCAAAGATATCGAGCAATCTCTTGAGTAATGGCCTTCTCATTCACCAAGCCATTATCAAGTTTTGGAGGTGGATAGGAATATGGACCGGGGCTACTATCGTACCTCTCCTTCATCATAAAAGTTAATCCACTCTCAGAGATACTTTGGATAGAAGATAAGAAGGTATTCAATGAAAGCTTCATTCTGGTCTAAGCTTTCCCCTCTCCATTCCCTGAGAACATCATAATTGAACCAGAAGGTTCTCTTGACTTCTTCCCACATATCGTTGAGTTTGATAGGCATCCATTTATCAACGTGGGGCCACTTTAGTGCTTTTGATGTTCCTTTCCTCTTGCTCGCAAACTTCCTGAAATCACTCCTTCGCTTCTTCTCTTCGTCTATCTTCTTTCTCGATCCACAGACGTTCTCGAGACCGGCAAAGAACTTTCTTAGCTTGTTCTTCTTGGAGTGTCTTCTGAGCATTTCTCATGTTGAAGACTTTCTTCTGAGGTTGAGACTCAGATTCCACTGGTTGTTGTGTTTCTTCATCATCCAGAATCAGTTTTCTCTGGATTGGCTTAGAAGCCTTTGCACGTTTGCTTTTAGGTTGAACAACGCCCAAGGCTTTCCTCTTCATAAGGCGATTCGGTAAGGCTGGCTTGTTCCAACCTTTGCTCTAGCTTTTCGGTTTCTCTCTTGCAACATCAAGCATAGCTTGCTTTCGAAACTTCGAGTGTAGATAAACTTTTCTACTTGAGCGAACTTTAACTTCTCGGTAGCTCAGACTTCTTTAAAGGTTTTTTGCTAGATTATACATTTCAAAGCATCTTTCGAGAGCCTTCTTCTCCAATGTCGTGCCATGAACTTTTCGAGATCTTGACTTCCTTTTCCCCCCTTCTTGGCACCGTAATTTAGAGGAAGCTTTGGAAGTCTTTGTGTCCATGTGATATTGCTCTTTGCTCACCGGCCGAACTTCTCCCGCTATATCGATCTTGTTCGTCTTCCGGCCTCCTTAGATGGTTCTTGGCCACGAAAATTCTTCGGATAAGTGGGCAAGTGGCGGAGAGTGCTTCTTTGAACATCTCTGTTATCTTGGTCATGAGCATTAAGCTCATTTCCTCAACAATGAGACTTGATTAGCACCTCATTCTTTTCTCGCCCGGTTTCACCTCTAGGAAATCGAGAACTTTCTGGTGTTTACCTTCGAGTTCGTCACTTAACTTTCGGCCTTGACTCCCTCCGACTTCTCATTCGGCTTTCCTTCCATGGAGGTCATCGGGTGGCTAGAGTGTTTTGAATTTGCACCGATTCTCGAAGAGTGACTAAGACCGTCCATCTTTTGAGCTTGATTGTCCAACGTTTCTTCCATCCGAGCAATCTAGATCATCATTGGCTCAACCTTCTCAGTTTTCTCTATCGGGAGTGAGATCAATCTCGGGAATCTTCAGTACCTCTGTGTTGTCGGATCATCTTGAGCTCGGCTTCATTCTCGAGCTCTGGTCTCCAACAAGCCTCGATCGAAGAGTACTATCAACATTACGGTGTTGACTAGATCCGGAGTTGATCAAAGACGAAGTCTCCTTTTCAATCTGAGGCGCTTCTCAATATCTCTCCTGTTGGTCCCCATCTCCATCTTGAGATTTGTCTCCATTTGCTTGGGGCTCCAACCCGGTTGCTCTCCTCTCGACCCAACTTCCTACGAACCATCTCATCAAAATCGGAGTTTTTCATCGAGCTTTGTCTTTCGAACCGAGAAGTCGGTTAGAAAGGTCTGTCTCTTCATTCCACTGATCTTCCCCTCTAAAAGCGGCAATATCAAGCATCTGGGGGAATAGTCGATTGAGGATAAATCTGATTGTCCTTAATCCGAAGAAAATATCTTGCAGATCGGGGTAATTTGAGCTCGGTATCGGTCAAGTATGAACCGTTCCCCTTGCTCCTCCCTTTCGCCTTCTTCAAACCTCGCCCTTCTTCCATCTCGGGCTCTACGGTTCATTTGAAGTTTACGCTAAGGGATCAAGAAGATCACTCGAGGAGCTCATCAAGAATATTACGCTCCCGAAGTCTCAAGAAGATCTGAAGTTTGTGCGGTGGTCGAGGTCCTCGGTTTGCATCCGAGTGGGTTACGAGGAGCGAATGGTATATCTCCGGTTTAGTCACGAGTTGGCTCGTCGATCGAGCTTGCACATCTGAGATCGACTCGAAATGGGCTCTTCTGTCTGAGCCTGCACATCTGAGGTAGGCATCTCTGAGGTCTGAGCTCCTTTGAAAATTTCCTGAGAAATTTTATCTGTACTGAGCGATGTCTCGAGCACCTCAGAAAAGACCTGCTCCTCAGTCTGATCCTGTGTCCTGGAGATAACCTGAGCCAACACTTGTAATGGTGAACTCTGAGCAGTTTGGCCCTCAGGTTGAATCTCTTCAGGATCACTTTCATCTTCATCGGTGAGAACCACCAATCTTCTGCGTTTTGGAGCAAGATTCTTCTGTTTCATCATTTTTGCTCCCTGCTCCATCTTTGCCTCCAACAACACCTTCCCCCTAGTTTGTTGGGTCTCTTTTTCAGCAACTGCAGAAGGTGATTCTACCTTCTTTTCTCTCTTCCCCCTGATAACCTGCTTCCTTGCAGCAATGGGTTTAAGGAGAATTTTAGATTTAGGAAATGGGGTCGAATTGGCGAAGATATCCTCCTCCTCTCTGCACATCTCCAAAATGTAAGCAATTTTGGTGGCATGGTGGATCTTGCCTTTGATTGAGATCGCCCCGTCAATCTTCCTCAAAACTTTGGTCTGCTCACTCACCGTCTGAATCAGGAATTTCAGCCAGTTGAAATCTGTGGTGGGTGAAGCTTCTATCGCCGCCATCAATCGAGCTTGGGTACTTTATCCGCTCAAAACTCCCCAAGAAGACTCATGATGCACTTGCTCACAATATCCATCAACACACGATATTGTGGCTTCGTGTGCCTTTTTATGCGGTGTCGCCTCAAACTTAACAAGATTCTCGGCAATCCTATCTAAGTACTCTCCGCTCTCTTCCTAACATATACGTCAGAAGATCCTCTCCTCTATCACGAGCTCAAAAACATCATTGATTTTTTTGAACTATATCTGAGATCCTCTCAAAATTGGCGTATTTGGATGATCGCTCTAAGTGTGATCTGATTAACTTAGAATGTATCTGACCCTCTTCATCTATCTTCAAGTTATAGATGAATTCGATTACCCTCTTTTGCAAACTCCCGTGCAGTGGGTTTTGCGACTAGTTAGGTGAGTTTAGCGATCGAATCATATCGCAGAGCCTCCTCTTACGGCTTTGAATTGGTTGTGCTTTCAAGTGAGACAACGAACTCGCATTCACGGCTTGTTGGTTTTGGCTAATCTCTCGAGCGGGGTTGGAGCCATTTTAGAGTTTGATTGAAGAAGTGAAGCTTTAGGGTTTGGAGAATTTCGGGCAAAAGGGATTTTTTAATTGCAGAGGATTTGGAAACGAAGGGTTTGATAAAATTTTGGCTAGAATGGTGATTGGGGTTTATATAACCTTGAGATCATGGGGAATCGTGTTGGTTAGGTGAGTAACAAAGGTTGAGATTAATCTCCGATTAATCGTATATCTGAACCGACGATCTCCGAAAAAGTAAGCCGCCAAAACATCCTCATTGGTCATTAATGTAGCAGAGCATTAAATGATTATTGACCTTCTTCGAATTTAAAACTATCCCAAAAAAAAAAACATTCCTCATGTGTTTTTATATTTATTGCGAATGATTACAGAATTTACTTGAGCAATAAATGGATCGCATTTAGTCATTACTTCTTCGGACCAATTTCCCTCTATCGGTCTTATTGAGTCTCGATCTTGATAAAATGTCAAGATAATATCGAAAGTCTTGAATTGGTTCAAGATGCTACCGAAGTTTTTTCGAGACTCGATTCAAAGATTTCCATTTTATCCCCGAGCTTCTCGGGAGGATTCTCGAGAAAACTTCATGCATCCGAAAACCTTCAATTTTTGATTTTTACTCTAAACACTGGTTCTAAGATCCCTAATTCAATCGAAAGTTCTTGAAATCTTGATTCCGCCAAAGGTTTAGTCAAGATATCACCGCGCTTATCAAGATGAATTTTCTCCATCCTTATGTCCTTCTTCTCGACATGATCTCCGATGAAGTGATGTCGATATCCACATGCTTGCATCCGGTGTGCAATAACTAGGGTTTTGTGAAATAGCAATGGCACTATTATTGTCACAAAATATTGGTACTTCATTGGCTACAACTTTATAATCCCTCAATTGTTGTATGCGAGCCAAAGAATGCGTGCACAAGCAGACTTCCTGCAGACCATATATTCAAACCCGAGTAGTACTTGTTGCTATCGAGGTCCTGCTTTCTTCGAAAACCAAGATATCACTTGCTTCCTAGAAATTGACAAGTTCTGAAGTGGACTTCGTCAATTTCAAGATCCTCCATAATCAAAGATCCGAGTAACCACTTAACTCTAGGTTATCATCAATTTGGATACCATAATCCTCTATTCACTTTGTGCCCTTAAGATATTTCAAGATCTTTTTGGGCAAAGATCCATGTGACTAGCCTTAGGATTAGCTTGGTATCTTGCACATATCCCAACAAAGAAATGTTATATCCCGCCTACTTGTCGTGAGATAGAGCAATGATCCAATGATTCCTCTATAATCAAAGATGACTTCATCGATTTGCCTTCGTAATCAGGATCCATCTTGTAGTTAGTATTCATGGGAATTCTAAGCGCATTGCAGTCAGACACCATATTTGGCAATCGATCTACGGTGTACTTTGCACAGTTGATGAATATTCCTTCCTTTGATTGTTTCACTTGAAGTCCTAGAAAGAAATTCATCTCTCCCATCATTGACATCTCAAACTTGCCTTTCATCGATGTTGAAAACTTTTCACACACGGTGATGGTTTGAGATCCAAAAATGATGTCATCAACATATATATCCGAACTAGTAAGATATCTTCCCCATCCTCTATTACTCAATGAGAGTTCTATCAAGTTCCTTTGACAAAACCATGGTCAAGAAGAAACCGAGAAAGAGTATCATACCATGCTCTGGGTGCTTGTTTAAGACCATACAAAGCTTTTCTTAGCCTGTAAACTTGGTCATTCTGTTTGAAACCAGGAGGTTGTTCCACATAAACCTCTTCTTTAAGCACGCCATTCAGAAATGCACTTTTCACATCCATCTGATAGATCGTGAACTTCATGTGCAAAAGATATGCAAGAAACAATCGATGGCTTCTAGTCTTGCAACAGGTGCAAAGGTTTCATCATAATCCAAGCCTTCTTCTTGAGAATAACCTTGTGCAACTAGCCTTGCCATTGTTTATCACAATGTTGTTGTTTTCATCTCTTTTGTTCTTGAAAACCCACTTGGTTCCGATGACATTGTGCCTTTCTGGTCTATCTACCAGCTCCCATACTTCATTCCTCGAGAATTGATTCAAATTTCATCTTGCATGGCGGTAATCCAAATGAGAATCTTGTAGAGCTTCACCAATCTCAGTAGGTTCTTTCTCTGATAGGAAGCAACAGAATAGTGCACTCTCTCCATGGAACCTTCTAGTCTTAACACCTTCAGTTAGATCACCCACAATCTAGCTTGTAGGATGGCTATCTAACCATTTCCTTCTTGATGTTCCCCCTTCAATGGTATCCGCAACATTTGAAATGTTAGGTTCAGTTAAATCAGCAAACTCAGGGAACAACAAAACAGGAGAAAGGGAATCATCTTCCTCAGGGGAAATTCTATTCGAACATTGTCGAGACATTTGTTCCCCTTTGGTTGATAGATTCAGAATTTGCCTCGTTTGTGACCACATCTTCATTAAGATCGTGCACTGAGTCCGAATCGGTGTCTGCTCGGATTGGTCACCTTTGGAGTGTTGGTTTTCCCGGTCTCACCATCCCGATTTCCATCCCGAACTTCTTTATTCGAGTCCGAGTCACTCCAATCATAGATAGTGACCGACTTCTTCTTTTTCGTGTTCAATTGGATAATTTATCTTTTCTGTTTGGGCTTAATCTGGTGATCCTCTTAGTCGGTTCATTTGCATCATGTTCTGTTTTCTTCTTAACACAAACAGATTCATCAAAAACAACATGAGGTGTTTCCTCCACAATAAGAGTCCTACGGTTGTAAACTCGAAAAGCTTTACTAACTTCGAATATCCTAAGAATATTCCTTCATCGCCTTTTACTATCAAATGTTTTCAATCGATCTTTACCATTATTGTGTATGAAACACTTGCAACCAAACAAACGAAAAGAAAGAAACAAGAGGCTTCCTTTCATTCCAAAGCTCATAAAGGCGTTTGCCTTGACTTTTTTTGTCAAGATGGATCTATTCCGAGAGTAGTAGATGCGGTGTTGATGACTTCAAATTTCAAAATCTTTTAGGAATATCGACAAATTTATCATTGTCCTTGCGAACTTTTTTCGTAGTTTCATTTCCTTCTTTCAAAGAACACCATTTTGTTGAGGGTCCTTGCGGTGATGTTTCATGTAGAATTCCATTTCACGCACAATAATCAGAAATGATATGATTTATAAACTCAGTTCCTTTGTCAGATTTGATTTTGACCACACTCAGATTTTTCTCAATACTGAGTCTTTTCAGTAATTATGGCAGCTTTATCTGAGTCTCTTTCTTACTGAGTAAGAATATGACCCAAGTATATCTTGAGTAGTCATCAACTACTACCAATGTGTATTTCACGCCATTAGTTCTCACGGGTGTTATAGGACCAAACAGATCCATATGCAAAAGTCAAGTATTCTCTCAAGAGAAACTTCTACTTTGCTTTTTAAATGATGCTTTGATTTGTTTTCCTTTTTCTCGCACAAGATCACAAATGTGTTCATTGAACACTTCATTAGGAAACCCTCTCACAAGAGCTAATCTTGCAAGCTTGTTCAGGGTTTTGAAGTTTAGGTGATTCATTCTTTTATGCCATAACCAACTGGTATATGTGGAACTTTTAGCAATTAAACATGTATCTTTAGGAGTTGAACTCCAATCGAAGAAGATACACATTCCCTTTTCTTGTACCCGGTCAAGAATACTTTTCGTGATGTATCATCTTTCACAAAGCATAAGTTCTTGGAGAACTCAACATTGAAACCTTTATCTTTGAATTGGCTAATTGATGACAAGTTATGCTTCAATCCGGATACATATGAAACACCATGGATATGAATCGAGTCGACTTCCAAAGTTCCATATCCTTGATCGTCCCTTGGAGTTATCTCCAAAAGTGATCTCGTGGGCCTCTTTTTGTTCAACATAGTCATCGAAAGCATCTTCTTGAATCTGTCATATGTCTTGAGCATCCTTTGTCAAGATACCATACATCGAGGAGCTTTTTTCATCTCTCGCTCATCGGTGCGTATGTGATCTTTCATCGACTTAGT
The DNA here is from genome assembly GCA_037126765.1 of Stenogyne calaminthoides. NCBI lineage: Eukaryota > Viridiplantae > Streptophyta > Magnoliopsida > Lamiales > Lamiaceae > Stenogyne > Stenogyne calaminthoides. Next base: position 23,995,494 of record JBBCBC010000027.1, read on the forward strand.
GCCCTGGTTTTCTCCCGAAAAACAGATCAATTCTTAGGTACCCATTTTGTGTAGGGTCCCTACGAGGTTATTTGTACCTTTCGGAATCCAAATCGCGGACAACTCTAATCACTTTAGAGTGGCTAATTTGTCTTCCATAAACATCAACATATACATCCACTACTACGGGTGCCTTAGCAGTTTTTACGTATATATGTGTGCTAGCTTTTAGCATGAACATGTGCCTTTGAATTCTTCTTTGGTTGGGCCTTCATTGAGATGCTTAGGCTTTTTGTGCGGCCGGCCTAAATCTTTGATGACTCGGTTTGGATAACCTTTACCCTTAGGCAAGAGAGGTTCAAAGGTTATGCATCTTTGAAATGGTCTTTCAAAGATATCTTTGAGGACTTGGTCTCTTGGGTTGAGAATGTCTCTCTTTGAGTGTTTCTCATCCGAGGATTCCTCGATGGTTCGAATGTGGAGCCTTTCGGGTTTGCATTCTTAGCCCGAGGCTTTGAAGTACTTGCTGAAACTTTCCAATCGACCGCTTTCGGAGTTTTCTTGCCTCCGCTTTGAGGTTTGGGCTTTCTAACCTGATCATTCAGTTTTACTGAGACCATAGGTCCTTTTCCCTTGTCTACAACCTTGGGCATTTCTTCAGTTTGAAGTGTAGGTGCCACTGGTTTTACAAAGATAGTCTTCTTGCTACTTGACGCAGCATTTAGATGACCTTGTGAGGTTCCCCCTGGAATATATCCCAATCCAAATTTTATAGTCACAGATCTCTGGTAACTCTGAATTTCATCTATTACATTAGATGCATTATTCAATAGAGTTAACTTCTTATGTGCACTATCCTCACAGTTCTGTAGAGTTTTATGCTTCTCAGAGAGGTCATTGAACTTAGTTCTGATTAGCTGAATCTCTTCAGTGGATTTTTCTAGCTTTTCAGTTAGGGATATTATCAACTTCTCTTTCTTTGAGAGTTGTACTTTCAGAACATCCAGTTCATCAGTAGCTCCCATTAATTGAGAAGTGACTTCAATATTGCTAGAGTCTTTCCATTTTAGATTTTCGAATTTTCGGTTCCTTTATTACGCTCTTGAGTTTGATTTAGCGAGTCCTTGCAAAAACAAAGATAGTCCTTCATCGATTCTCGAAAAGAATCCATCAGTCAAAATAGTATTTTTTTTGGAACTTGAAAACTTTGTCTTAGTGTAGGAGCAACAACAGAGAAAGAAGAGTTTACCTCCTCAATGGCCATCGGACGGATGTCATCACTTTCCTTTGTCGAGAATATCTCATCCGAAGAGCTAGATTCCTCCTCGAGTGTTCTTCTTACGCAACCATGGCCTTTTTGCTTGAGAACTTCCGGTCTCTTATAGCTTGCCTTTCTCTTCTCTCCTTAGCACTCAAACCGGACAATCATCTTTGGAAGTGACCTTTCTTCGCGGCGTTATAGCATTTGTTGGCATCATCATCCCGATCATTTCCTTCTTTGGACTTGGAGTCCTTTCTTTTGGATGAAGATCCTTGACTTTCGTGTCTTTCTTCTTCTCGGTTGATCCGTCCTCGGGTTTTTCTTACGGTACTGTGGTTCTGTAATAGCTTTTGTATTTTCCAAATCTACTATTGAGTCTATCAAACCTTCTTGCCATCGGTCTTAGCTTTTCCTCAAGCTCATCCCGATTTTTTGGCATGGGGGTTCTCGACTCTCTAGTTTTCTGAGTTTTATCTTTGGCTTTTAAAGCCACATTCTTACTCGATGAAGAATCATCTTTTTTGTCGGCCTTTTTGGATTTCTTATCAATTACAAATTCATAGGCTTTCAAATTTCGAGAGAAGACTTTGTTGGTAAGGCATTGAGTTAATATTCTTGGTGTTTTCAATCACCTTTGCATGAATATCCCATTTCTTAGATAGACCTCTAAGAATTTTCAATGCAACTTCTCTCTGTGGGTATTTCTTTCCAAGTGCATTTAGATCATTCATGATGCTAGTGAATCGACTTCGGTTTGTCTATTGATTCACCATCATCCATTTTCAAAACTGGTCAAACTTTCCAATTGCCCTTTGTAAGTTTGTTTTCTTTTATATGATCTCGTGCCTTGGCACATAAAACTAGTGTATCCCAAATCTCTTTAGCAAAGATATTACGGTGAGAGATCATTCCCATCACAACATCATCAATTGTGATGTATAGTGTGTCTTTTGCAATGTAGTCTAGATTGACTAACTTTCTCTCCTCAGGAGTCAGTTGGTCATCAGACTTAGGAAATTCTGCTCTAGGATCAATTCTCTCATCTTTTGTTCCTCCGAGATTCACTACAAGAACCTGGAATGGTCCTTGAGAGACCACTCTCCACATACGCTCATGTTTGGAATCTGAGATGAGCCTGCATTCTCGATCTCCATAGGTCATAGTTCTCCACCGAGAACATGGGAAGTTTTTAGAAGACATTTTTCGATCTCTTGAAAAATAAAAAGTTTCAAAAAATAAGATCATTCGAGATAGACCACAAGTATTTTTGAAAATAAAACTTTGGTCAACACAAGTGAGTGGTCAAGTTGAATCACTACTCTGATACCACTTGTTGGTCCCGGTGCAAACGAGTCTTACACTTGTATGGGGGGGAATACACGTGTTCAGTGTTTTTAAAACTTTTTTTTCTTCGAGGTCACTTGGGTCGATAATCCTCGAAGATTAGGTTACGAGAAGCACGGATCGCTCCGAGTCAAAGTCTCTTCGAGAGTGATCCCGAAGTCGCTTTTCGAAATCTTAGATAATCCCAACCGAGTCTTGAGTGTCGAGATCCCGAGTTGCTTGGATTAGATAACTAACTTATCGAACCCTCGTAAAGAAACGCGTTCGGTTTGGTAACTATCTGTCCTAGCTACTCAACAGCGGAATGGTTGGCCCTTAGTTTATACTCATTTTAAGCTTTCTTTGAAAACCTTCACTTTATGAAATAGTGATTAGGTTGTGATTCACTTATGCAACTTCAATTGGATTGATTCCAACCGAATATCGATTGAAAAGTATGCTTTCAAAATCAAGTCAATGCAACAGATAATGAGATAAGGAAAGCAATAAAGAACACAAAGAATTATAGTGGTTCGGAGACTCAAGCTCCTACGTCCACTCTCCCGACTCTTGAGAGAAATTCACTATCAACTTCGAGCTTTTTGACTACCTCGTAGTTTACTTTTACTCAACTCGCCCGAAGTTTTCGACTACTCCACGTAGTTTACTTTACTCAACCCGACCTTGAGCTTTTCGACTACCTCCGTAGTTTACTTACTCAATCACACACAAGCTTTCGGACTACCCTCAGAACTTACTAACTTCTCCTCTAGAGTTTTTTCGACTACTCCGTGTAGTTTACTAACTCTTTACAACACTTCTCACCAACAAACACACTCCAACTACCTTCACAAGGGTTTGGGGTTTCTTGATTGGTTTCCAACTAGGATGAGATATCCTTTACAATGAAGCACAATGCAAAGGGTTGGGATATCTCGACTAAGCTTTGGATAATTCTTATCAAGCTAGGCTTAGTATAGTGAGCTCTCTTCAATATTGAAGCACTTGGGAAATTCTAAGTTTTTCGAAAGTGCTTTTTATCTTTTACAAGAATAGGCTTGAGCTCTTAAGTTGCGTATAAATTTCCGTCACCTTACAATGTAGAGGGTCACCAAGATTTATAGGCATACACCAAGGTCACTCTTGAAAACTATCCGTTGGAGAGACGACCGTGAGTTCCCTCTTTGTGGTGTGTGAAACGGCTATATTTAGGGTTTGAAACTCCCTAACACTTTCTAGGAAATAGCCTTTCATGTAGCGGTCTTCACTTTTTTTGATCTGGAACTTTTGTACATCCCGACATCTTTTTTTTTGAGTCCTGTCCATCCTTTGTCGGTGTCGGATGGTATGATGTTGTCTTCCTCTTTTTTGACTTTTTGTCTCCGGTTAAAGGTAGACACCTTCAACGGCTCTTTTTGGTTACAAACTCGAGTTTGATATAACCTTAACAATACTTCCGACTTAGTTCCTTTTTATGCGCATTTGAATGTCTTGGCGGATATCTAACTTTCTAAGGAATCGCGATCTTCTCGAGATTGCATCCTTGAGATAGATATATTCATTGCCTCGGAACATTCGAGTTCATATCGAGCATTCAAGATTACCCTCGAAGAGTTTTTGATAATTCTTTGTGCCTTGGTATTCTTTGATCTTTAGTTCCTCAGTCTTCAGTCTTTGTGTCTTTAGAGTCTTTCGAGTCTTGAGTGGTCTTTCGAGTCTTGTGGTCTTCGAATCTTTGTAGTTTATCTTGATCGATGTAATTGAGTCTTCTCATTGAGTCTTGATTTACTCAAGATCCCATTGAGTCTTTAGTAACTATCCTGAACTATATCTGCTGACTATACATTCTGCAGATAACATCCTGAATATCTAAAAACTGAATCCTGACTCAACTATCAAGATCATTCTGAACATGTCATACTCAGGGGTTTTGGGATCTAATCAAAATCATAAATCTTTATTAAAATTCATCTCCCAACATGAGCTTTTGTGTAATAATATTTTGGGTGCTATGTTTTGACAAGAAGTTGTTTAAAAGAAATTGGCAGAGCTTTGGCGTGAAAGTATTTTGGAGAAGATGATTGCTTATGGAGGAGAGGGGGTATTTATAGATTGGATAGAGGGGACCGATCAAAAATGGAGAAGAAGGAAGGACCATGGTGAAATTTTAAAAACTTAATATCTAGATATTATAAACTTCAGTGTGTTGTCATTATTCGGTATTATTACATCTTAGTATCTTCATATTTGTATTACAAAATCGTTGTTTTGCAAATTAAAATTCACGGGTTTGTTAAAATTAATTGGTTAGAACTTTTAGCAATTGGATCGTCACGTTCCGAGACGAAAAATTATTTATTTAATTATTTAATTAACAAAATTAGATTTTTCTTGAATTTCTTCTAATTTAGTTAGACGAAGTAGATTTTTCCGCTGTCGTATTTATTATTCATCATATTTTTTATTTTTATATCGAAAATCCTAATTCGTTGAAATATTAAATTTTCTTTCTTTAAATTAAATTTTAATTAAATATTTTGTTACAGTACTAGGAGTGCTCCCGGTTCAAAGTGCCCATCAATTTCCTGAAAAATCAAAACCTCTGCAAACATATATACACTAAAATCATTTGAAAAATCCTTAAATCATATATTTATTTTATTAAGCTCATATCTTTTATTATTCTTAGTAAAACTGAGACGGGGTATTAAAATACGAAATTTATTTTTATTCTTCTAATCCTTGAAGCTTTCAATTACAAATGTATCACCGCCTCCTTGATTGCCACATTAATTTTTAAATATATAACAACAAAGACAGAATCCAACATCTTTGGTTATGTTATATTCCAACCAACTATATTCATTAAACCAAGAATGATTAAATCTTCTTAATGTCCATCGAAATTTGTTTGAGGAAATTCTTTAAGATTAAACTGGCAAGCACCATTCAAATAATAATTTCTTCGCACTCTTTAACGAATATTAGGATGATAATCAGTAACTCGAGGTCTTTTACCTATATATGATGGAAGTTCATGTAAATCAGAATTTTCATGAATTGTATTCTGGTGGTACTTCAATGAAACGTTGTGAAGAAGCAATGTTCACTAGCATATCAACAATATCTACTGGTGTATTGGGCACACTGCTTCGCGAAGTCGCATCAGATGAGGATAATTGTTTATCAATTTTAAGAAAATACTTGCGAATAGACATGATTCTGCAACAACAAAAATTTAAAACTATATTAATTTAAAAGTGACTTAAATAAGAAAAAATTTAACATTAAAATCAAAACAATATTGGAAAAGAGGCATAAACCTTTCCCACAAAATATTTATTTCCCATTTCCTAAAAAACCTCAACTCTAGTACAATAAGTATGGGCACAAAAGCCACCTATTCACTTCCCACACATATTAGATTTCAACTGATCCCAATTCCCAAAGTTTTCAACTTCCAACTCTACATATTGAAAATCATTATTCTCTCTAATTTATCTTCTATACCTTAATAATTTAGTTAAAGCCATGGTAATTGCACAACACAAATTATACATTCATCCGTTCATGGATTCACGACAATAAGGTATTTTCAAACTCTCAATACTATATTGAAATTATATTAAAATTTCATACAGTAACTACATAATTAGTATTGGGGTTATACGTGAAAGTATGTTTTATTTTGTATAACCTATGTATTAAACACTTATTTACTGAAATAAATTATTTATCATTGTTGCTTTAAATATGATTGAATGTTATATATATTTATTGCAAACCGTTCATAGAATAGCACGTGTTGCATTGCAGTTAACGTGGTGATACCAGATCACAGAAGATCACGTTAACAGTCCCTTGTAAACAAGTGTGTGTTTCACAACTTAGATAGATCTGAACAATCTATTGGTAGAAGCTGAAGCGGATTTGCAGAGAAGATAAACTCATTCGCACCGACTTATGAGATGAAGAGTTAGACCTCAGTGGTTGTTGATTTCTTAATCTCTGTCACTTAATAAGGACTGTGTGTGATTAGTAATTATTGCTTTGACTTATAATGGGAAGAGAATCACTGCGACTTCGATACCCTATATCTTGGGCAATAATATTAATTGGAAGAATTATATAGTGACTCAATATTGGAATTCAGAAGCCATTTAGGGATTCATCTTAATTCTCCTAAAGACCCCTCAAGTAGCCCAACTAAAGTCCATTAAATGAAAAGGTGTATAAAATAAATTAAATATTATGTTGCTATTTTTTCTTTTTTTTCGAAATTATTAAAGAGAAGAGGGAGAAGGATTTTCTTGAAAAGATTTTATGGAAAGGAGATAAGTATTCTTGGAATACAAGATTATCCCATAAATTCAAGAAATCTCCCACTTGGCCTCTTTAATTGTATTTTTTGAAAATTAGGGGAATAAGAAGGAAGAAAAGATTTTCTTGATTTTCTTGAAAAAGATTTTATGAAAAAAATATGTATACTTGGAATACAAGAATATCTCATAAATTCAAGAAAGATTCAATCTTGCAAATCGCCTACTTATTATTTTCGAAGATTTAGGTAAATTGGCGTGTGATATTTTTGTGAAAAAATACACATGAAAAGAAAAATATATGGGATATATTCAAGATTTCTTGGAGATCAAGAAAATATCTTTCCTAACCCTAATGAGCCCAAAATTTCGACCAACCCCTCTATTATAAATAGGGGATGAGTTTTTTATCCCCAAAACAATTCCATGAGTTGAAAAAATTAGAAATTCACAAAGGTGTGGTAACAATTTGTTTATTTTTCCTTTGTTTTATAATTTTTCATTGGAGAACCTTCCACCAAGGTTGTTGAGCAAGGACTTGGGAATACTTGAGAACCTTCAATTTAAATTATATTGCATAATAAAGTTCAATTCAAATAATACATTTAGTACTTAATAAAATGACCATATAGATTTTAGTCTTAAAAAATTGCAAAAATAAAAAAATTAAAAAATTAAATTTTTTTAAAAAATTAATTTTTCTAAAAAAATAACCACTCACGCACCTCCCGCACTGGATACGCGTATCCAGCGTATCGGATATGCATATCCTATTTTTTTTTAAAAAAATTACTCACAAATTCGCCATGTAGCGTATCCAGTGCGAATCCCACGCGAATCGCACCCGCGGAGTATCCGATTTTGCACCATAGTTTTTTAGAAGAATCTGTGCATCATAGTACACAGGTTAAGAAATATAAGATTTTAAAGTTGACAAACTTTTATATGAAATATTTCACAGATCTAGGATCCATGAAATATGACCCGCATGCCAAAATAAGTAGCTCATAAACATAGAGTGATAATTGCGGATTAAGTCCAGGTCGAATCGGGCTAAACAGGGTTTTCAATAAAATTTGCGCAAATGTAAAACAGTAAAACTCGCTTTGAGATATGTGTTATTATAAGGGAAAACGTGTGTTACTATGAGTATGTGTATGCGTTAATGTAAGGAAGATCCGTGAAACACGACACATGGGTAAAAAAAAAGCGCATAATCAAAGAGGGAATTTTTTTTGGATCCTCTGTAGGTCAAACATATTTTTTTATAAAATTCGCGTAAAGACAAAGTAACAGAACTCCCTCTGAGGTCTAATGTTTTAAATAAGTACATGTATGTGTTACTGCATATACTTATTTTTTCAGTTATTGTTGGGATATTTTAGTTTTGATGAATTATGCCAAAACATTATCAACTTGTGTTATTCAAGCTAATTTACAGATAACAAGTTGAGGGGGAACGAAATAACAAATTGAGGGGGAACACACGAAATCAGAAGTAGATGATCAAGATCAGACGAGGCTGCAGACGAGACTGGTCGAGATCAGATGAGTTAAATGTGTTCCGGAGTTAACTGATGAGCTGTGCAAATCAAATGTGAAGAAAAGCTAAAGCCAGCAAATCAGAAAGGTTGCAGATCAGAAGATGAGCAGATGATACTTATCAAGATCAGACGTGATCGAGATCAGATATGATAACCTGATATGCTAATCTGATGTACTGACCTGATGTTATCCTGAGATGTTGATCTGAAGTTGTGTTGATCTGATCAGTCGAGCTGATCAGATCAGGCAAGAAGAAATCAGATAGCCTGAGTCAAGTGACCTGAGGGTCAGTAAGTAAATGTGACCTGAGGGTCAGGATGTCTGAATTCAGAAGAGCTGAACTCAGTAAGCCTGAGTGTCAGTATGCCTGATCAGACAAGGTCCGCTGAAGAAAAGTCTGCTGAATCAAGAAACCTGAGACTCAGTAAGTTACTAAAGAAACTGAAGGCTCAGATAAACCTGAAGGCTCAGATAAACCTGAAGACTCTGATAGACCTGGAGACTCAGTATGTCACTGAAGACACTGAGACTCGGAGAAACCTGAAGACTCAGAAGAAACTGAGGAATATAGCCGTTAGATTCAGCTGACGTGGACCAATGAGAGGAAGACAACAAGCCTGCAAAAGCTGCAAAAAGCTACTGAATAGTATGGATTTGAATGTGACTCCATCCAACGGTAACATTCAAATCCACACTATAAATACAAGTTCTTCCTTCATTATTAAGTGTGGAAGTGTGTGAAATGCGTGAAAACACCATTGAAGCTACAAAGCCAAATCATCTAGCATTTCCACCATAGAACACAGAGCAAGAAATACACGCATATATTCAAGAGTGTTCTACCCTAGATCTAAGCACAAATGTAATATCCTAAGCTTAGAGAGATTTTCCCATCCTTAGCATTGAGGCTAAACAATGTAAGGGAAAATCTCAACCTAGTTGGAAACCAAACAAACCATTACCCAAATCAGTTTGGTAGGATAAGTTTGTAGGTGAGTGTGAACTGTTGGGATTATACTGAAAAGTATGCTTTTTACTTTGTATAATCGAAACTGAATTTCCAGACTTATTTACTGAAATAAATTGTTTATCATTGATGCTTTAAATATGATTGAATGTTATATATATTTCTTTGCATAATCGTTTCAATAATTCGTGACGTGTTACATCAGTAGTTAATTTAGTGATACCGGATCACAGAGGATTAAATTAACAGTCCCTTGTAACTATAAGTACGCCATTCACGACCTAGATGGAAATGAACAGGAGGATAAATTCTTCAGAACCGAACAAGGAAGAATTAGACCTCAGTGGTTCGTTGTTTCTTTAACCTTCGTCCCTTAAATATGATCACGTGGGATTGGTAACTATTGCTTTGACTTATCATGGGTAGCTTAATCGGAGAGATTCAATACTTTTTATCTTGGGCAATATTATTGGTCACATGTGATTGCTATGATTTAATACGAAGAATCGTGGTGCAAGAACGCGCTTGCTTGATTTGCCCCCTTGGGAGGTTCATAAGTTTTATCATACCAAATATTGCAAGTGGAATTAGTTTCCGGATGGATAATAATGTTGAACCGTTCTCGACCAAGGACAAAAAGATATTAATTAATGGAAATTATTTAAATTGGCTTGAATTAATTGATGGGCTAGATAATCTTAAACACGGAAATAATGACCAAGGGAGCCATATTGATTGTAATATGGGTTAAGATGGATGGTGCAATATTAATTATGTAGTGGGATTAATTAATATTTATGGGCTTGAATTATATTGTGGCTCAATATTAGATATTCAAGATCCATTAGAAGGTCCTAATCTTAATTCTTCTAAAAGGCCCCTCGAGTAGCCCAACAAATAGTCCAATAACCTAAAAAAAAGGTGATTAAAATAAAATAAATATTGTTGCTTAATTTTTTCTCTAATTTTCGAAATTTATGGATAAAAGAGGGAGAAAGATTTTCTTTGAATTTTGTTATGGAATGAAGATATGTATTCTTGGAATACAAGATTATCTCATTAAATTCAAGAAATCTCCCACTTGGATTATCTATATGGAATTTTCGAAATTTTTGAGAATAATGGGCAAGAAAGATTTTCTTGATTTTCTTGAAAAGATATTATGGAAGATATGTATTTCTTGAAATACAAGAATATCTCATAAATTCAAGAAGATCCAAATCTTGGATTCTTGCAAGGCATTATTTTCGAAAATTACCATAGAAAATAGAGAAGGTGGGATTTTGTGGAATATTATAATTATGGGAAAAAGAATATAGGAGATATATTCAAGATTTCTTGGTGACCAAGAAAAGTATTTTCCCACATTGATTTTGGACCCAAAATTTCGACCACCTCCTATCTATAAATAGGGGATGATTAGTTTATTCAAAAGTACAATTCCATGTGCTGGAAATATTAGCAAATCCACAAAGGTGGTGCAACAAAGTTTATTTTTTCCTTTTTTTAATTGTTCGACGAGTGTCCTTCCACCGGATAGTTGAGCAAGGGCTAAGGGAATACTTGGGAAGTCCTTTTGGTTAGTCCGTCCGACCAAAGTCACCGCCATCCCGAGAGAGGTAATGCGTTCACGTAAACCCGTAGATTCGCGTCGTCGTAGGTTTTACGTGGCTTTTTTATATGCATGATATGTTGTTGCAATTATTATTTGAATTAATATAGGATTAATCCATGCTAGTAATAATTAATGAATTAAATTTGTATTTAAATATTCACCCCGAATAGATCTGTGCAAATCATTCCCCAACAACTGGTATCAGAGCCACGGTTTCGGGCTCTGAATTTTTTTAAATTGTAATTTAATTCGTGGACATAAAATTTGAAATTGGATAGTAGAACTGTTAGATCTGTTTTGCGGTATCCAATTGTCATGGATTTTAATGTTTAATTTTGCATGCATATAAACGTGGGTTTTTTAATTTGATTCGATTCGGATTTGTTTTACCTCGTGAAAAAAAATCCACGAGTAGACTCAGATTTGTTTGATTTGATCAATGTAATAGACTAGTCTAGATCTAAGTTTATTTATTTTTTGTAAATAAATTGTAACCGGATCGGGAACGAAGAGGCGAAAGAATTAAAGGACGAAATCGAGAACCCAGGCGTAGGAGGCGGGCACGCTACCGGCACGCATGGGCTAGGCGAGGCAGGCAGCGAACGCGACGAGACGAGAGAAGGCTGCGACGCACGGGTGGTGGAAGGCTCAGGGTGCCGGGCCGGGCGGATGCCGCGCGCTGGCGGATCTGTGGGCGCCGCCGAGGTCGCAGGCGAGAAGTGAGATGAGCGAAAGCGCGGATGGATGTAGCGTTGCCTACCGAGAACTACCGACACTCGCCGAGGGCGTCTTGAAACTTGGCTGGGGCGTCTTCTGCCGGCGGTCCGAAAGCCGCTGAGACATCCCGAACCAAGTGTCCGGCGGGATGCGGAGTGCATCCTTGCGAGGCGAAATGGCGTGGCGTTTCGAGATGAAGTATTTTTTCAAGACGAACGAGTAGGAGAAATTCGAGATGTGTTTCTTCAAGATCAAGCCAAGAAAAATCAAACCATGACAATTGGATAATTTGTGCCCAATATGTTTTTTTTTTTTTTTTTTTGCTTGATTTGATTCTGTTATCTTATGCTTTATTTAAATTTGTTTAAATGTGTTTGCATGAGGGTTGCCAAATGGAAAAATCTCATCTTCAAAATTACTAAGTATTTTAAATAATTAATTGACAATTTTATTCCGGATAATAAAATTGAATTAATTTTGACCTCCATGATTTATTTATTTGTGAATTCTTTTGGAGAAATTCCCCCCACGGACGGTCAAAAGATAGGTTTCACATGAATGAATTCCAAACGGATGATTGTGGGTTATTACTAGTGGCGGACGATGACCCTCCCACGAGGCTCGATCAAATTTAAATAGTAGTCCCAGTATTTAATCATGGTTATTACTTAGGTATAAAATTGATATGCATATACTTTCAAGTCCCTGTCAATTTTATATTGGTCAAGTGGGAGCCAACTATTAATCTGGATATTAAGGGTTTGTAATTGTTCTTGTTTGTAACCCGCTTGAATGTGTTTAAATAATGACCCACCCAACGTGGCTTATTTAAACTGTTTTGAGATGTTGGCTGATGCATGTTCATAATTTTTTTTCAGATTTTAATATGATGCATGTGATCAAACCTTGTGATATATTTGTGCTTATGCATATTATTATTTATTTCAGTTCATCATGTCGCAACCTTCTAATCCACTATCGAATATACCTAAAGACCTTTTGCTTTTTGGTGAAAACTATTTTGGTTGGAAACATAAAATAAAATCTGTCCTAACCGCATCATCTTCCGAATGGGTACTTGATTCACCAAAACCCGAAAAACCAACTAAGGATGCCGGAATATGGGATGAGATGATTTATGGTGAATGGGAGCTGGCAAACGGTTTGATGAAGGAAACAATTCTGGCACATATGTCAGATGCGTTGAGGCGCCTTCATCAAGAATATGAGTCAGCTGCAGACATCTTAAAGAATCTCGAAGCGATGTTCGGACATCAGACCCATATGGCAGTCCAAAGTATGAAGCAAGAAATTGCTCAGTTAAAATTGGAAAAAGGGACGACCGCAGCACAGCACGTCTTTAGGGTTATGGTGCTATTTGAGGAACTTGAGATCCTCGGCGAAAAATATGACTTCAATACTAAGGTTGATTTCATTCTCCAATCCTTACCAAAGAGCTATAATCACCGCTATCTTGAGTATTTAATGGAAGATCAAGATTTTAAAGTGGAGGATCTTATAAATGCTTTGACTTTGGTTGAAAAGGAAGTGGAGCGCGAGGAAAAGAACTTGGGGAAACGAAAATCTTCTCTTCATCCTAGATCAAGTGGTGATAAGGATGATGAAAAGAGAAGAAGGTTAAACCAAGAAGACTCAACATCAAATAGAAGCATGGGATCAAGTATGAGGAAAACTTTGGAAAGCGGGAGAGTAGGACAATCGAGGTCAGCCTGTTCCGATCCCAAAAGGAAAGGAAAGAAAGGTAATACTCACGCACTAGTTGTTTGAAACTTGTTTAGTGGCGTATGCCTCCCATTTTGTGGGTGGTGGATACGGGATCCACTAATCATGTTTGTTTCACATTACAGGGGTTCAAGCGGACCCGGCAACTTAGTGGGAGTGAGGTCCTCATCACACTGGGCGATGCTACGAGAGTGGCAGCTGAAGCAGTGGGAGAAGTGCACCTGTCTTTTGAAGACAGTGTTCTAATTTTGAGATATTCTTTACGTTCCGAATTTTTAGAAAGAATTCGTTTTCAGTTTCTAAACTTTTATGATGGATATTCGGTTACTTTTTAATAAAGTTGTTACCATTTTTCTTTTGATAAATTTATCTGTCGTGGAACGTTGTTGAATGATCTCTATACAATTAACTGTGCACACCACTCACGAAATGTATCCTATAACACATCAACTGTTTTCGAGAAAAGAAAAACGTTCATCAGCAGTGAACGAGACACTTCTTTGGCATCTAAGATTGGGTCATATAAATCCAAAGAGGATCCAAAGGTTGGTGAGAGATGGTTCACTAGTGCTTCTCCAAGTTAAACCGATTCCAACTTGCGAATCATGTTTGGAGAGTAATATGACCGAGAGGGCATTTGGAGCCAAGGGGAATAGGGCTAAAGAAGTGTTAGAGATCGTTTACAAAGATGTGTGTAGTTCAATGTCAACCAAAGCAAGAGGAGGTTATGAGTAATTCTATTGATGATTACTCAAGGTACATTTTCCTTATGAAGCATGAATCTGAGACCTTTGAGAAATTCTAAGAATTTAAGGCTCAAACAGAGAATCACAAGGAAAAACGTATCAAGTCTCTACGATCTGATCGTGGAGGCCAATACCTCAGCAATGAGTTTTTGAACTACTTATCTGATGAAGGGATTGTATCCCAGCTCACTGCACCCGGAACCCCTCAACAAAACGGGGTTGCAGAGCAAAGAATTATAATTCTTTTGGAAATGGTTAGATCAATGATGAGTAATGCGAATCTTCCCGAGTCGTTCTGGGGTCATACCTTGGAAACAGCGACTTACATTCTGAACTTGGTGCTATCCAAATCGGTTCCCAAAACCCCAAAGATTTTTGGATCGGGCGCAAGCCTAGTATGAGACACATGAGAATTTTGGGGTGTCCGGCCTACGTGTTGGACAAGGAAATTGGTAAATTGGATCCTCGATCAGAATTAAGGTTGTTTGTAGGATACCCCGAGGGAACAAAAGGGTGTATGTTCTATAGTCCTGAAGATCAAAAGGTGGTCATCCACACCCACTTTAGATTTTTGGAAGGAGACTATATGAACCAAAGAAAACCCAGAAGTGAGATTACCTTAAATGAGCTTAAAGGGCAAACCTCAGTGCCAACTGTACTAGATGATATACCAAACGATGCGTTTTCACAACCGGAACCTCGTCATAGTGGGAGGGTTGTTAGACAGCCCGAGAGATTCATGGGAATAGGAGAGTCCTCGGATTTGATTCCCGGAATCAGACCCATGGACATATGACAAGGCACTCCAAGATAAGGATGCAGGTTCTTGGCAAACAACAATGAAAGCCGAAATGGGTTCTATATTTCATAATAGAGTGTGGGAGCTAGTCGAACCACTTAATGGGGTCAAACCCATTAGATGCAAGTGGGTATATAAGAGGAAAAGAGGACCGGACGAGAAGGTTGTAACCTCTAAAGCAAGACTAGTGGCGAAAGGTTATACTCAGAAAGAAGGGATCGATTATGAGGAAATTTTTTTGCCCGTAGCCATGCTTAAGTCCATCCGTATTCTCTTATCAATTACTGCGCACTTCGACCTTGAAATCTGGCAAATAGATGTCAAGACAGCTTTCCTTAACGGAAGTCTTGATAAAGAGATCTATATGCAACAACACCATGGTTTCATTGAAACAGGCCAAGAACACCTAGTTTGTAAGCTCAAGAGGTCCATTTACGGACTCAAACAGGCATCCAGAGCTTGGAACCAAAGTTTTGATCATGTAATAAAGTCTTATGGGTTTGATCAAAACGATTTTAAAAGTTGTGTGCATAAAAGCGTGTCGGAACTGCGTTGGTATTCTTAGTACTATACGTAGATTACATTGTGATCATCGAGAATGATGTGAAGGTGTTATCAGACGTAAGGGCATGGCTTTCAAAACAGTTTGATATGAAAGACTTAGGGAAAGCCGGACACATCCTTGAGATCAAGATCACTCGAGATCGCAATAAAAGGATGATCGGGTTATCGCAAGCTTCATACATAGACACTGTCTTGAAACGCTTCAGCATGCAAGATTCCAAGAAAGGATTCGTACCTTTCAGGCATGGAATCCATCTATCTAAGAAAATGTCCCCTAAGACAAAAAGGAGATAGATGACATGAAAGGTATTCCTTGTGCTTCGGCTGTCGAAAACCTTATGTATGCATTGTTTGTATTTAGATTTGGATATCTGCTTTTGCCATAGGCATGGTGGCAAGATATCAAAGTAACCCGAGGAAAGCGCATTGACTACGATTAAAAAACATTCGAAAGTGTCCGAAAAGAACTCGGGATAGAATGTTGATTTATCGATCGATACTCCAATCCCCATCGGCCTACGGACTCGGATTTCCAATCGATATAGATTCGAAATTATCCGCCTCAATTAGTGTGTTTCCATTTGGGAAGTGTAGCCATCAAATGGACGAGTGTGAAGGTAAATGCATCTTGACTCAACCATGAGACTCGGGTAAGTAGCTGCTTGTGAAGCAGTGAAAGAACCGATTGGGCTCTAGATCTTCTTAGTGGACTTGGATGGTGTTCTGAATTTGTCTAGCAATATCTGCTAGGGGCAGTTGCAAATTCAAGAGAACCAAGAGTCCACGAGTCAAACAAACACATTAAAGGAAAGACATCTTATACGAGAAATCGTTAAAGAGGAGATATAGATGTGGCAAAGATAGCGTCGAGGGCGACCCTAGCGAGATCCATTCACAAAAGCGTCGCCTCTGAATACATTCGAGAGACATGTGAGTGGAATGGGTGTCAAGACCGATTTGCCTAACTGCTTTGAGTATAAGTGGGAGAAATTATTAGGTTCGTGTAGGTGACATTAGATGTCACGGACTACGCGAGACGTGTTGTAGTATACTTAAAAGCAGACTTTGAGTATAAGTGGGAGATTGTTGGGATTATACTGAAAAGTATGCTTTTTACTTTGTATAATCGAAACTGAATTTCGCACTTATTTCTTGAAATAAATTGTTTATCACCGATAATTTAAATATGATTGAATGTTATATATATTTCTTGCATAACTGTTCAATAATTAAATGCGTGTTACATCAGTAGTTAATTTAGTGATACCGATCACGAGAGGATTAAATTAACAAGTCCCTTGTAACTATAAGTACGCCATTCACTTACCTAGATGGAAATGAACAACCATCGCGAAAGGTTGAGGTGTAAGGCTCAGATTAGTTTGTCTTGACCAAGAGATTACACTAGTGCATGATGATGATCTTATTTGAATAGGACCCCACAGGAGGATAAATTCTTGAGAATCGAACAAGGAAGAATTAGACCTCGGTGGTTCGTTGTTTCTTAATCTTCGCCCCTTAAATAGGATCACGTGGGATTGGTAACTATTGCTTTGACTTATCATGGGTAAATAATCGGAGAGATTCAATACTTTTTATCTTGGGCAATATTATTGGTCACATGTGATTGCTAAGATTTAATACGAAGAATCGTGGTGCAAGTACGCTTTGCTTTATTTGCCCCTTGGGAGGTTCATAAGTTTTATCATACCAAATCTTGCAAGTGGAATTAGTTTAGGTATGGATAATAATGTTGAACCGTTCCTCGACCAAGGACAAAAGATATTAATTAACGGAAAGCTATTTGGTGGCTTGAATTAATTGATGGGCTAGATAATCTTAAACACGGAAAATAATGACCGGGAGCCATATTGACTGTAATATGGGTTAAGATGGATGGTGCAATATTAATTATGTAGTGGGATTAATTAATATTTATGGGCTTGAATTATATTGTGGCTCAATATTAGATATTCAAGATCCATTAGAAGGTCCAATCTTGATTCTCCTAAAGGCCCCCTGAGTAGCCCAACAAATAGTCAAATAACTGAAAAAGGTGATTAAAATAAAATAAATATTGTTGCTTAATTTTTCCTCTAATTTTCGAAATTTATGGATAAAAGAGGGAGAAAGATTTTCTTTGAATTTTGTTATGGAATGAAGATATGTATTCTTGGAATACAAGATTATCTCATTAAATTCAAGAAATCTCCCACTTGGATTATCTATATGGAATTTTCGAAATTTTTGAGAATAATGGGCAAGAAAGATTTTCTTGATTTTCTTGAAAATATATTATGGAAAATATGTATTTCTTGAAATACAAGAATATCTCATAAATTCAAGAAGATCCAAATCTTGGATTCTTGCAAGACATTATTTTCGAAAATTACCATAGCAAATAGAGAAGGTGAGATTTTGTGGAATATTATAATTATGGGAAAAAGAATATAGGAGATATATTCAAGATTTCTTGGTGACCAAGAAAAGTCTTTTGCCACATTGATTTTGGACCCAAAATTTCGACCACCTCCTATCTATAAATAGGGGATGATTAGTTCATTCCCAAGTACAATTCCATGTGCTGGAAATATTAGCAAATCCACAAAGGTGGTGCAACAAAGTTTATTTTTTCCTTTTGTTAATTGTTCGACGAGTGTCCTTCCACCGGATAGTTGAGCAAGGGCTAAGGGAATACTTGGGAAGTCCTTTTGGTTAGTCCGTCCGACCAAAGTCCTTTGCCATCCAGGAGAATGCGTTCACGTAAACCCGTAGATTCCGCATGCGTAGGTTTTACGTGGCTTTTTATATGCATGATATGTTGTTGCAATTATTATTTGAATTAATATAGGATTAATTCATGCTAGTAATAATTAATGAATTAAATTTGTATTTAAATATTCACCCCGAATAGATCTGTGCAAATCATTCCCCAACATGAACTCTGTAAACATCTAGCAATCCCGAAAGGGAGGGTAGGCGATCCCGAGAGGGTGATAAGTCCCGTTGGAGTGTGAACTCGGTAAACATCTAGCAATCCCGAAAGGGGGGGTAGGCGATCCCGAGAGGGTGATAAGTCCCGTTGGAGTGTGAACTCGGTAAACATCTATAGGCAATCCCGTGGAGGGTGATAAGTCCCATTTGAAGGAATTTCCCTAGGAATAGGGAGAGTGGATGTAGGAGCTTGAGTCTCCGAACCACTATACTTTGTTGTGTTCTTTATTGCTTTATGTTCGTACTTGTCATATGCATTCAATTATAAGCAAAACACAACACATGGGCTTAAAATGCAAAAAATTGGCATCACTCTGTCCTCACCCCTGTTTTTATATGCATTTCATGGTATTTTCCGCACTCATGGGTTTTCAAATCAGGACCAACAGTTATATATTTGTCTTTAAGGTATTGAAATTGCATAGGTGCGGGTGCGATAAGATACAGGTACGGGGATACGGATTTTCAAAAAAATTATGGTGCGATACGGCAAGGATACATCTGTTTATTTATATTTTATTATATATAACACTTGTAAGATATATGAAAATTTTAAAATTATCATATCAGATGTATGTAATTCACATAAAACTTAAGTATTGTCAATAATTTAATGTAATTAAGTAACAAACATTAATTCAAATAACATCAGTTCAATACATAAGTTATATTAAGGAATTCAATAAAAAAAATAAGTGATATATTTTCAATTTAATTATATTGCATAATAATGTTCAATTCAAATAATACATTTAGTACTTAATAAAATGACCATATAGATTTTAGTTTTAAAAAATTGCAAAAATAAACAAAAAAAAATTTAAATTTTTTTAAAAATTATTTTTTTTTCTAAAAAAATAACCAATCACGCACCCTTCCTGCACCGGATACGCGTATCCAGTGTATCAGATATGCGTATCCTAATTTTAAAAAAAAATACTCACGAATTCGCCACATCATAGTACACAGGTTAAGAAATATAAGATTTTAAAGTTGACAAACTTTTATATGAAATATTTCACAGATCTAGGATGCATGAAATATGACCCGCAGGCCAAAATAAGAAGCTTATAAACATAGAGTGATAAAATTGCGGATTCAGTCCAGGTCGAATCGGGCCAAACAGGTTTTTCAATAAAATTTGCGCAAATGTAAAAGAGTAAAACTCGCTTTGAGATATGTGTTACTATAAGGGAAAACATGTGTTACTATGAGTACGTGTATGCGTTAATGTAAGGAAGATCCGTGAAACACGACACGTGGGTATAAAAAAAAAGGG
Source organism: Stenogyne calaminthoides (assembly GCA_037126765.1). Taxonomy (NCBI): domain Eukaryota; kingdom Viridiplantae; phylum Streptophyta; class Magnoliopsida; order Lamiales; family Lamiaceae; genus Stenogyne; species Stenogyne calaminthoides. Next base: position 24,015,345 of record JBBCBC010000027.1, read on the forward strand.
AATAATCAAAGAGGGAATTTTTTTTGGATCCTCTGTAGGTCGAACTATGTCAAACATATTTTTTTATAAAATTTGCGTAAAGGCAAAGTAACAGAACTCCCTCCGAGGTCTAACGTTTTAAATAAGTACATGTATGTGATACTGCATATACTTATTTTTTCAGTACACATATTTATCTTTAAGGTATTGAAAATTGTATCATTATATGCACTCAAATATGTTACTGTAAAGAGAAAGGTGTGTTACTGTATGAACAAAACGACACTCCCTCTATTTTCAACCGCGTCGCCCTCTCTTTTCTTTTTATCTGCTTTTCTTTCTGACATGTGACTAACTGCCTTAAGTAAAGACTCAAACCACTAGATTACACCATTGAATTAGTAAAATATTTTTTTATCTCTTCATCCCGTAGAAACATATAACTACCCTTATAGTAACACATATTTGCCTTTATAATAACACAGAATGAGAGCGAATTTCTTATTTTGCCTTTGCACGAATTTTTTGAAAATATCCTTTTGACCTGGTTTGACCCGCACAAGATCAAAGAGTTTTCAGTTCCTTTCCCATTTGAACTTCTTATTTTTCACAGTTAAATGTTTCACAGGAAAATCCCTCTTTAAATTTAGAATATTAAGGGGATGCTTGGTTGGAAAACTTGAGAATGAGAATCAAAGTCATAGTTAGTGTGTGTTTAAAATTATACTATTATGGTCAAAGTGTCTTAACTCAAGTGGTTGGAGCACCACTCTCTAGACCAAGAGGTCCTGGTTTCGGGACACGCTTCCCCCCTTTAATGGGATTTAAGCGGGATTTTTTCCACACTGTTTGGGTATTCTCCACCCTATATGGGTTTGTTGCAGCGAGAATGACGACTCCACCCTGTTGCGACGAGAATGACGACACCGTAAAGCTCGAGATCTTGAAGACTGTGGATAAAGTGCTGAAAGCGAGCAAGCGATGACTTCCCTGTGCGACTCCTCCGTAAGTTACCATGTTCGATAAATGCTGAAAGCGAGTGATCGAGCAATGACCTCCCAACTCCTCAAACTTGGATTGGAGAAGGTATTCCTAATTGGACCACTAATCTTGCGTGTTCGGATTACTCTATGTAATAGACTAGTTACTGAACATGTTGTCAAAAAAATTATACTATTATGACTTTTTTTTTTTAATTCCTAAAATTGAGAAATCCACTATACCTCTCAAATAGGTGAGGTATGAATATGATTGTTGGCCCAAAAAAAAAATAATGTTATACATGACCGATTCTACGAGTGGCAACGGGACGGGGCACCTGGCCTCGACAAAAACTTTTTGTCCCTAAATTCAACTTGAACCCTGACGGGAAATTATTTTTAATCCACATCCCCGCCCCTAACGGTGTCGGGTATCCCCGAACCCGACCCGAAAATATATTAATCCATTTACTTTTTATTTTTCTTTATCATAATTATTTTATCTCCTTTAAATAATTAATTATGTTATTGGGAGTCTATTATATTATAAAATTATTTTTTATAAAATAACTTAAAAGAATAAAATATAAATAATCAAAATAATATTTGAATATATATAGTGATATATACATATATAAATATATAAATATTTGCATAATATATATTGAAGTGGGTTCGGGGCGGGGCATATAAATACCGTCCCGCCCCATTCCTATTTAAGTTTTTTCAATTTTGTTCTAAAATTGAATCGAACAAAATTACCGTCTCGTTTGGGGCGAGGCAGGGCGCATCACCGCAGGTCCATCAAATTGCCACCCATAACCGATCCAATATTTTAAATTTGGAGACCAATGGATAGTAATTAAATATTTAAAGTCCTAGAACTCAATCGAAAGATATATATTTACATAAAATTTATATAAAATACATAATATTCAAATAAAGCATTAATTTTATAATTATAATAAACAAATAAGGTTATAATTTCTATTTTATTATACTTTTAGTAGTAAATACGTAGTGAGAAAATTTCATTTTGGGGTACAAATTGCACATGGTTTGTCAAAAGCTTCATTAGTCTCTTATCTTCATAATTTAAAAGACATTTAGTTAAACTTAAGAAATATTATACGAATTACAAAGTCTATGTTTCTCTCATAAACAAAAAAAGTTATAGAAGTACTATCGATATATGTGATTAAAGTTGTGTACTAATAATTTATGAATGAAGTTTGGGGCTTACATACGGCGAAGAATAAGAAATTGAATTGTGGGGACATGGTGCAATGGGCATTGATTTGACCATTCAGAACATTGTAATTTGCAGAAGTGTTTTTAAGCTTTTGAAGTACACAAATAATTGCGGAGAAGCTTATGTAGACACCATATGATGTTGGTGTATGATATACATTTAACTTGAATGGTTTCCTCCATATGAGACGCACGTGAAATTTGACCACCCTCTAATTGATGAGTAATAAAGTGTTGGACAACATTCAACATTTTGTCGTAGTCTTGTTGCTACAATGAATCAAGGTATATTGTATACGCATTTTAAAGTCATAAAATTTATTATATTAAAAGATACAATTTATTTATATTAAATTTAAAAAAATTATATCTTTCAATATAACAAATTAGCATAATTTTAAAATACAATATAAATATACAATGCACCTAATTGTACATGAAACCCACTCTTTGCACAAGTGAAAGTGTATCTCATTTATCAATTTATTTATTTACTTACGAATTCTTTAAATTTTTAAAAATTCATAAACTTTATTGACATGCCTCGCGCATAGTCTCACAGAGAGAGTAATTATATAATAACTAATTTGTTGTCCCGCAAATACGCGGAATTTTTAAAAAAAATCCCTTCATCTTTTTTTCCCTTAAAATTCATAAATTGATATCTTTATTTATTTTTTACATTTCATGAAAGATAAAAAAATTCTCAAACAAACCTTCTACATACGTTTTTAAATTACGTATCATAGTCATTAATAATTACACATAAAATATTTACCTTTTATCACATTCAGTAGAAATGACCAAATCACCCATAAAACTCGTGTCGTTTTGGCTTGAGCAATCAAACACAGAACGGAGGGAGTAATAGTTTAGATCAATTACCTTATATATTATTAAATTATGTAGAATAATTAATTCTTCAACTAAAAATTTAGGTATTTTTAAGTTAAATTAAATTTTGAAAAATTTAAAATAAAAATGCGGAAAAAAAAAAGAACGACGAAGAGAAGCAACAATGATTTTTGGGGGTGGTTAACATAAATTAAATTTAGAAAATATAACTTAAAATTGAAAATTAGCACATAATTAGAAAATTAGAATTTAGGGTGGTTATGAGAAATATAAAAATGTAAAATAATGAGAAAATTAGAGATTTGAATTAGAAGAATTAAGATGTGCCATGTGGGATAGAGAATATTGGGGAATAGATGTTAGGGGACTAGTTACTAGTCAGGATTTAAATTATTTTGTATTAGATTTAAATTTTAGATTAATTATTTTATATTTTATTAAATTAAATTAGGTAAAATAATTCCTGAACTAAAATTCTGGTTGTTGATGTTGCACGGATGTTGTTCTATATGTTGGACAACATTCTGCACAACAACATAAATTTGTCATTTTTCCTAACACTGACTCCGTTTTTAAAGATGTATTTTTCTATGTTTCCTACACTACAGGTTGAAGACAAATTCAGATATTGTCAAGCGGTTGCATTGTGGTGGAGTGAGAATATAAAGATCATGGATGATTACACCAAGATCATGGAGATAGTGGAGGAGATGTTCAAGGCTATCAAAGTCTAGTGGATATGACAATGCAGTTGATTTGAATGTCTATAAATACACTGCATTGATCGACATTCAAGTTTGAGGAAAAGTGAAATATCATTTGCTCTACTCCAAACTTTAGAGAGTAACATCTGAGACACAACCGAAAGTACAATCTAGAGTGTTTGTATCCAGTAGGAGTGTGAGGGTCGTTGTTATTCTATTTGTACTGGTCGAGGGAATAAAATATCTCTCATCAGTATTGTGTTTATCTTATTATATCAAGTTTTAGGTTGAATAAGATCACTAGTTACTTGATTGAATAAATTGATTTTTGGTGTGTGATTTTTCACTACACCTTTTAGGATCTTGTAAGAGGTTTTTGTGTATCCCACTACTTGTTATAGTGATGTTTTTAACCATGAGGTTCGTATAGTCTGGATTACATGTTATACACAATTTTGAAATCTTTTGCACTGCATTTTTATACTTCCGCTGTCAAATGTTATTTTATATGTTGCATAACATTTTCAACAACACTCTGAAAAATACACGCACACACACTTTCACTGGTATTTTAAGATATACTTGGATTTGAAAATTTTCAAAATTAAATATTCAAAAGAATAAAAGAACAACGAAGAGAAGCAACAATGATTTTTTTAGGGTGGTTAAATAACATTAATTAGATCTAGAAAATATAACTAAAAATAAAATAAAAAGTTAGCCAAATAATTTAAAAATTAGAAATTAAGGGTGGTTAGTAAAATTACATTTAGTTAGAAAATAAAAATGTAAACTCAGAGAAAATAAAAAATTGAAATTGTGGGAATTAAAGAGTGTCATGCAGGAGCAAGAAGATTGAGAAATAAATGTAAGGAGAATATGCTAATAATAGTATGTAATATGAGGCCCTTCTACTGGGATAATGGTCGCTGAACCTATTAGAATATATTCCATCGGTCTCGAATTAGATACTGTAAATTAATTTTTTTATGACACGTTAAATATATTATTCAATATTTGCACAAGTTTTATACGTGAGTTAGTTGATTTTTGATGAGGATTGAATTTAAAATATTAACATATGATGTAAATTAAATGAGACGGAGTTGGTTTTAGTATGAGAAAAGTAATATCACATGATATAAATTTGTGATGTTTTATAGGGAATAATATAAAGTGATTGAGTTGCTCTATTTTCGTTTTTAGGTGACAATGACACTACACATTTAATTCGGGAGCGAGTGAATATATATTATTGTGTGATATATTTAAATTTAATACTATATGATCAACCATTTATAAATTTATCAATTAATTTGATTAATTTTTCATTTTTGAAGAATATTAAGTGTTTCACGTGCGATAGTCCCTTGAGATAGTGCTTTAAATTAATAAAATAATATGCTATGTATAAGACAAATCGATATTTTCAGAAGCGGGTTGAACCGGTCGATTTTCGGTTCACCGGTTGAACCGAAAATCGGTCATAAAATCGATTGAATTACCCTCAAAAAATTATTTTTATGGTTGAATCGAAAAAAATCGGCCAAAATAAATAAAAAAGGTCAAAATTGGTAAATCGGTTGAACTAGATAGAACTGATTATTTATTTTATTTTTAATTTTAATTTAAAACTTAATCCTAACTTATATAATTCCTATTTAAAATTTTAGTATTTTAAATTTAAAATTGTATTGTATAGTATTATTTAAGATTCTATTGTGTTATTTCCAATATGAAACTTATAAATTACTCCCTCCATCCCGGAATAATATTCACCCCAAAATGGGCACAAATATTAAAAAAATATAATAATGAGTAGAGTTTTAAGGGGTAATTTTGTAAACTTTTATGTATAAAATAAAGAAAAGAGTTTAATTGTGTGTATACGTGTAACGTGGGGCCAACAGTAATGACATTTTGTGTAATATTGTGGATATTGTGATTATAAAGATTATGGAGAATTTTCAATTTTGGGGGTGTGCATGTTATTATGGGACGGATCGAAAATGAAAGTATGCATATTATCTTGGGACGAAGGGGGTATCATTTTAAAGTATTATAAGTGCATATTTATTTTATTTTTAATATAACATACGAAATAATTTTAAAAAATAGATAGGGATCATTTTAACGGTTGAATCGTCGGTTCGACCGGTCCAATCGGCTGAACCGCAAACCGATGCCCAGTCTGGTTTGGTCGCCAGTGCCGTTATGAAAACACTAATACAAACACAAAATATGACAAAATTATATTTTGAGAGGAAAGTGCACATAAGTAACTTAAATTTGGAAAGTGAGACTATCTTTGTGGGACGGATATAGTAATAAAGACAAACCGTCAAAATGTGTTTTGTGTATTTATGGTCTTTGAATCCAACCCCTTACCATGTGAGACAGAGGTCCTTTTATAAACTCAAATATGGACATTGCTCCTAGAATTTTAAGGGAATTGCCTTCTACATGGTACAATATAGGGCGCATGTTATGGCCGTATCGAAGATGATGGTGTTCGACATTTTATACATTATATTTTTTCTACCCAATACTCTCTCCATTCCAAAAGATTCAACATACTTATTTTTTACTCGTGTTTTTGTGTGCGAGTTGTTTATTAGTATTTGAAATAATAAAATGACTTTTAAGAGGGGGTATGATAGTCTTACACCTCCTCTGTCATACGCATTTCTTAAAATTACTTTATCATTTTAAATAGTAATAAAAAACTCACTCGTTAAAACACGAGCATAAAAGTAACTGTGCAAAGTCTTTCGGGATGGAGGTAGTACATCTTTTTGGCTCTATTGGATGGGACAGCTGAATGATGACTGTTGAGCAGACATGTGTTGAGCGGAGGCAGGAACAGGGCAAGGATGATGAATAGATAACCATTATCCGACCTACTCGCCGAGAGCACTTTTTTTATTACAAAAGTGGTTTGCTCGCTGGCTCGGTCGACCAAGGAACTGTCTTGGCCATCTTGAGCAGCCTATTAGATTTTACCGATTCGATCTCCCCTGGTCCGACCTGGAGAACTGCTTTAGATTAGATACGATCAGAAGGTGTTGAATTATGAAAATGACCACTACCTATACTTTTCTTTTTTGTTGTATTATGTAATTGTGTTTTGGTGTTTATTTCAAAGAGGTCATGTGATTTAAAAAAAAATAAAAATCAAATTTATCATTTTATTTATTATGCTTAATTTTTTATCAATATATAATAAATGTAAATATAAAATTATATATGCATATAATTGCGAACAAATACTTAACAAAAAAAAATATTTTGTAAATATTTCTTTCGACATAAAATTTAATGATAGAAGATAATTTTATTATTTGCCTATATTTTGAGACCTCAAATCAAGTCAAGTGTTAAAAATGTCCAAACTAAATTATTAATTTTGACTATTTCACGTGCGACTGTCTCACATTAAAATATACTTCATCCGTCCATCAAAACAATACTCACTTTTCTTATTTGTCCGTCCATCAAAAGTGTACTAATTCTTTTTATGCATACACTCACTTTATCTTCACTCTCCAATTATCACTTAATTACCTATATTGTCATTGTACTTTATCTATAAAATTCAATTTATTTATAAATGGACCCTACAAAATCTTATAATACTCTTTATTTAATCTATTTTATCTACCTTTTCTTAAAATCGGTGTCTAAAAAATTAAGCACAATTTTAGTGTACGGATGAAGTATATTCTTTATCACAGTCAAAGAAAAACTTTTCTTCTAACATTATCTCGTTTCATTAGTACGGTCAAGAACAGTTTCGCTCTTCCTAACGTCAGGAAATCATTAGATCACCGTTGGATCGTTGATCCAATATATAATTTTAATTTTAAATGATTGCACTTTGCACTAGTGCGTTTGCGATGTGCATATTGCAATCGCACTGCATCGCCATACTAATAAATTAAATTAATATTTATAAAATAACGAAATTATCCCGGACTCAGACCCTGACCCATCCTGATCGGACCCATACCCAGAACCGAATCCTAACCCGGACCGCACAGGACCCTGAAAGGACCCGCACCCGGACCGAACCCGGACCTAGACCCTGACCCAGACACAGAACGGACCCTGACCATGACCCAGACTCAGACCCTGACTGGACCCGGACCGCCAGCACCGAACGCAAACCCTGACTGGACCCTGACCCTGACTCGGACCCTGACCGGACCTTAACCCGGACCCGAACCCAGACCTGGACTGGACCCTGACCTGAACCTTGACCCGACCCAAACCTGGTCCAAACCGGACCCTAACCATGACCCGAACCCAGACTCTAACCGAACCCTGACCGGACCCAAACCCTGACCGGACCTTGACTCGAACCCTGACCCGGATCTTGATCCGACCCAGACCCTGAACGGACCCGGACCCGGCCCCGACCCGGCCTGGTCCCGAACCCTGACCCGAACCCTGACCGGACCCTGACCCGGACCGAACCCTGCCCGAACCGAACCCTGACCGCGACCCAGACCGTACTGAACCCGGGCCCAGACTGGACCTTGACCATATCCAGACACAACCTGGACCCAAACCCTGAATAGGGCTCGAACCCAAATCAGGACTCGGATCCTACTCGGACCCAGACCCGAACCCGACCGGGGTCGCGCATGGGCCGAGTTCGGGATTGTGAATTAAATTTTTTAAATTTATGAACATTGTATTTTTTATTTAAAGAATATTATAAGGATATTTTATTAATTTTATCATTTTTATTTAAAAAATTAATTATTTAGTTTTATGACGAAATAGTATCGCCCATGGCGAAGTTAAATGATGTGACAGTCTTTTATTGGACGTCTAACGTCAGGATGGACGAAGCCGTTCCTGATCGTAGAAAAACCCTAGTCTCTTTTTTTTTTTTTTACTTTTGCAAGTAAAGAATTTGAGAGGTCCGGACATTGGTGTAGAAGATGAAACACAACCAATTTAATACTTATAATTAATTTCACATTTTAAAATTCCAAATCAAGATTGAAACCAAACGGTATTATCCATCCATCCATCCGTACTATATGTGAAGGGGAATTAAAGGAATTTGTGTAGAATTAGGGCCCATGTGCTAGGCTGGACCTGCCTGGCGTGGGCCCATCTTTATCCCCAAAATCACTATCCAACCAGCAACTCTCTCTCCAGCAACAATGGCAAATTGGTAATACCGCGTTAGAGAGAGAAAGGGGAAAGAGACCCCACCCGATCCAGTGATTGATTCCACACACATGCACTGCTACGTCTCCCCTCCATATCCAATTGAATTACTCCCATCTCTACTGGCACTGACCATTGCATACCACCCATACTCATACTATCCCCTTTCTATCAATTGAGCTCGCTGCGTATTACCGAAGATTGGATTTGGAAGTATGTATTTACTCTGATTACTGCACTCCGCATTTCCGCGTACTTGATCATGCTTTTGAAATATGTGTGTTTTTAATGTTAATGGTGTGTTGATTGATTCTATTTGTGTCACTGTGACTCTGTGAGTGTTTTGGTTAGGAAACTGGATCAGGATTGATTCTCTCGCTGTCGCGTATGGATGTTTTCATTTTTTGGACTCTGCGTTTTCTTCGGGATTTTTGTAATCTGAAAATTTACTTATTTGCTGCTTTTGCAATTTAACTGCGAAGAGAATCGGTGGATGCCAAATTAGTTTTTAACCTTTTTGGTGATAAGATTTCTTCTCCTCGTTTTCTAGGAAGGTTGTTATCGGCTAGTATATCTGTAGAGTGGAGCGATTTGGTAATCTATATAAGGACGAGAAAGCTTGCAATAGAGTATTGATTTTCTGGAGAGGAAATATTGTACTGCTTAATCAGTTCCTTATTTGTGTTTTACTACATGCCCTGATTTGGTTTTGATTGCTTTCAATTGGATTTTGAGTAAAATTTCATTCCAATTGTTTTTGTTGCAATTTCTGGTTTGAGGATTATGGTGTTTCTGTTGCTGAATAGAGTAATTGAGAAACCTAATGCGCCACAATTTGAGGATTTGGGGATCTGGGTTGGTCTTCTTTCGGTGTTTTGAGTGATGGGTTGTGTTTATTCTAAGACGTGTATTGGTGAGTTATGTGCTCCCCGAGATTTTAAGGCGCAAGATGCTGGAGATGTGAAAGCAGCTACAAGCGAGATTGGAGTATTCTCCCCTGCTGGTACTGAGAATGAGGAAGGAGGAAAAGGGGATCAGTTAAATCAATTAAGTTCAACCAGCGATCATGAAGTGGGTATAAAACGATTGTCTAGGGTATCGTCTCAGTTTTTACCTCCTGATGGCTCGAGGGTTGTGAAAGTTCCATCTGGGGGTTATGAATTACGATACTCATTTCTATCTCAGAGAGGTTACTACCCTGATGCCCTGGATAAGGCTAACCAAGACAGTTTTTTCATTCATACTCCATTTGGGACGAATCCAGATGATAATTTCTTTGGGGTTTTTGATGGTCATGGCGAATTCGGAGCTCAATGCTCACAGTTTGTGAAGCAGAAGTTATGTGAGAATTTACTTAGAAATAGTCAATTTCACATGGATGCAGTTGAAGCATGCCATGCTGCTTTCTTGACAACAAATTCACAATTGCATGAAGATCCACTGGATGACAGCATGAGCGGAACAACTGCAATCACGATTCTGGTTCGTGGTAGGACACTTTATGTGGCTAACTCTGGTGATTCAAGGGCTGTTATAGCCGAGAAACAAGGGAATGATATTGTAGCAGTTGACGTTTCAATGGACCAAACACCTTTTCGGCCCGACGAACTTGAACGGGTGAAGCTTTGTGGAGCTAGAGTTCTGACATTGGATCAAATTGAAGGGCTGAAGAACCCTTATGTACAGTGCTGGGGAACTGAAGAAGGTGATGAAGGTGATCCCCCTAGACTATGGGTCCAAAATGGTATGTATCCTGGCACAGCTTTCACGAGAAGTATTGGTGATTCTATTGCTGAGACCATAGGCGTCGTCGCAAACCCTGAGATTGTTGTTCTTGAGCTCACGCAGAATCATCCCTTCTTTGTGATTGCGAGTGATGGTGTCTTCGAGTTTCTTTCCAGCCAAACTGTGGTGGACATGGTAATTTGTCTTTCCGTTTGAATGATATATCATCAAATTATTTAAATATTACATAAAATACTTGAGCTAGTTAGTTAATGAATTTACTTTTATCTCATGCAGCCCTTCATTACACATGGTTGCACACAGTGTTATAATTTAAATTCTAAAATGAATACTCTTGCTCCTTGCCAAGGCAAGGTCAAACTCTTTGGAACACATTGGTTCTTATATGTGAAGTTGATTAATTCTAGTGGTACTTCCTTAAAGGTTTCATCTAGGAAAATCAAATCCTGAAATGGAACAATAAAAGCAACATGACCAATAAACAATTCGCAAAGTCAAGTTAAAAGCTAAAATCTTGATGCATCACTGGAAGAGGGCAGCCTTCTATTTGAAGATAGTAAGTTAGGCATTACATGAATTTCAGAGTCGTAATCCTCGATGGTTGTCTACCAATAATTTGCTAATATGATTTCATGGATTAGCTGATATCATTTGTACCCATTCTTCTCTAACTGACAACTTGCCAGGTCCATAGTATGTTTCACATTTTTTGGATGCTTTTGACATACTAGTTTTAGGGTCCTACATAGAGGCGTTGACTTCATGCAAGTTAAAGAATAATATCAGAATCATGCTGCAGCATTTAGCACATGAAAGTATAGAAAAGAGCCTGTTTATTCTTAATTTATCCTGTACGGATCTCTTAATTTTGAGTTTTTAAATAATTGATGCATCAGACATTGAAGTCTAAATTTTATGCTAATCGGTGGAATATCATCCTAAAAATTCTTCTACTACACAGAAACAGTCATCCAATTAGATGAAAGCCTAAACTCTATGTTGCCTAAATTTTGGTGCTTCCGCTTCCCCCACTAGTATGATTTCAGTCAGAATAGCAGGAATACATATGACTCATTGTCTGCCAAATATTATGTAGTTACAGAATTTCCATAACTAAGCTGCTCTTAATAAATATTTAATGTTGTTTGCAATAAGGTTTGGATTTGAAGGTGGGCTTCAAACAACTCCATTTTAACTAGTGGGACAACAAAGTCACCTAAAAAATAGAACAAATTGGAAAATTTAAGGTTTAATCTGCCACATAAATAAGTTTGAAGGACTTGTATTTTGAATTTAACTATATAGTACCCAGGAACCCAAGCCTACTTTTAATTGTCTTAGTTTTCTCTTGTTCGTCTACTTTTGTCTTAGTTTTCTTCTCATCACTGAAGCTTCTTTTATGCCATTCATTTTCCAGGTAGCAAAACATAAGGACCCACGTGATGCTTGTGCTGCAATTGTTGCTGAATCATATCGTAGCTGGCTACAATATGAAACTCGTACGGATGACATTACAGTGATAGTTGTGCATATAGATGGTTTAAATGATGTAAGAAAGGCCACAGATATTATGTCTCTCCTTTATACCCTTATGCTTCTATTTTCTTTTATTTTTTGTCTCTTATCTGTTCAAATTCTTAAGACAAAAAAATTTCATGCATACACAGGCTGTAACTGGTGAAACAGCAAATTCAGATACAGTTTTAAGACCCCCTTTGCCTCAATTCTTTGAAGTATCAGGATCAGAGTCTCCGTCCCTAAGCAATTGGAGAACCAGAAATCAACGCACAAGGAATGATATATCTCGTGCACGGCTCCGCGCACTTGAAAGTTCTCTGGAGAATGGGAAAACATGGGTTCCTTCATCTCCGGCCCATAGAAAGACCTGGGAAGAAGAAGTAGACCCCTCTCACTCAATCTTACTCTATGTTTTTACGAGAGTAACACTTGGGTGCACCAATTGCACCATGAATTGATGCACAACTAATACTGTTCAATGAAAACAACTAATGCTGTCCAGTGAAAAAATAATACTGGCCAACTAATACCATTTAAAAATGCACTTGAGTTGCACGGTGCAACTGATGCATAGAAGTATTTGCCTTTTTCCAAATATCCATGTTGCTGAAATACTTAGTTTGTTGATCTCAGTTGATATGCAATCCATATATTGCAGGCTCAAATAGAACGGGCTTTGCACGACCATTTTCTCTTCAGAAAGCTTACTGATTCTCAATGTCAAGTTTTATTGGACTGCATGCAAAGAGTTGAGGTCCAAGCAGGAGACATAGTGGTAAAGAAGGTATCTTTTGTAACCCTTTATAATCAATTTTTTAGAGAAACTATTGATCTTCTCTAATTTCTCTTCAAATGCTTATGGTTATGGAATTGATAATGTGATTGCTGCAAATAATGAGTTTCTGAATATACCCTGCTTGGAGTTTAAGAAAAATGATATTTTTATGATGGTTCCACATGTATTGCAATTATTACTTATGGAGTTGTTTTTATTATGACATAATGCACATAATGACAGTTAAACAAGTACTGCCTTTTTTTTTTGATCAGGCAAGAAAGTATGTACTCCTTAGAGTACAAGGGGTACTCCAACCCTTACAGAAATGGAGGGAAAAATTAAAAAATATAAAATAAACACTTACTCGCTCGACTCCTACCCTCTTTTTTTTAAGTTCTTACAACCTGAGATTCAAATTCCTGTTTACGAACAAAGTACTGCCTACAATGATATAGTCTTATACTTCAGTATATGTGAGCTAATATGTCAGTATATGTGAGCTAATATGTCTATTTCTGCACTTCTTGCTCCCTTATATTGAGCTAAAAGGCTATTCTCGTGTGCATATGCTTCCTTCATTTACATGCAGTTCTTGCCTGATCGTTCTGTGTTGCTAGGTTGTCGCTGTTTCTAGTTTAGGTTTGGCGTATAAACGTTTGTTGCTGCAACTATAAGTTATCTTTTACTGGATTTTTCAGGGGGGAGAAGGTGACTGTTTCTATGTTGTTGGCAATGGCGAGTTTGAGGTCTTGGCGACTCAGGTGAACACTATTTATATTCTAGTGACAAAAGTATATGTATTATTGGTAGAAAAATATAAATTTGTTCATCGTTATCAGACTTCATGCTAATGGAAACCATCAAACAAGTGCTTAGAGTTGTATTAGGCTTCCCCCTCCCATAAGGATCTAGTTTTCACTTGGCATTTGTTCTGGTTTTATTTTTGTCGACATCTCTGAGAAGTTTCTCACGTTGAGCTTATATGCCAGGAAGAGAGACATGGAGAAGTGCCTAGGGTACTGCAAAGCTACACTGCTGAAAAGTTGTCTTCCTTTGGGGAGCTGGCACTGATGTGAGATATCTACCTTACCTGTTTCCTTGCTGCTGAATTGTTAAAGAATATTCAAATTGAATTTTAGTTTTCTTATGAAAAAAAGGATTAATTCTAAAAAAATTACACGATCTTTACACTTGGTATCAATTTAATCACGACCTTTAATTTTTTGTAAAAAACCCCAACCTTTTATTGTGTTTCAATCTGATACCTATTTTGAAATCCGGGTAGAAAGAAGTGACGTGGGTCGTCGGAACTTGTGTCTGAGTGCCACATCAGATACCACGTAATTAAATACTATATTTTTTTTAATTTCACATCAATACCAATGCTTTCTACATTAAATAATAACACTTATATAAATTCAATATATGCTTCCTACACTAATCCAAATATACGTTTTCACTCTCATAATTAATAAAACAAAACGTTTTTTCACTATCAGATTTAACAAAATCCAAAATCCCCAAAATTATTTGCTATCCCCAATCAAGAACCCTAAAGTGGCGAAACTCAACGCCATGTAAATTGTCAAAATCTCAAAATTCTACATCAAACTCAACGTTAGTAGTTGGTAAACGTTGAACTCCTGCTGTTGAAGAAGAAAAAGGGCTTCGAACAATGGAGATAGTAGTGGGTCAGAATCTTTTCAGTCCAATTAATATTGGATTTAATTAAAAGTATAAACGATTGTCTATGTGTTACTAGTGGTTAATTTGCATTTTTGTTAGCTAATGAGTTGTGGAAATTTTACTTGGGTGTGGTGCGTTTAAAGGGCAAGTGATTTGCTGAGTGAATGTTAGCTAACTAGGGTTCTTGTTCGTCGAAGGGTGAGTGTGGAATTTTGGTTTATTAATTTTTGAGACCATTTTTTATTTATTAAAAATTAAAAGTGTTAGTTTTGTTTTGTAATCCTGAAGAAAAAAAACGTTTATAAAAACATAGTGCAATACGGAAAGTGTTACTTTAGAAAAGTTGAAAGAGTTATTGTTGAGGTGGAATTTTTTTAAAATAAAATTATTACGTGGCATCCGATTGGCGCTCAGACACTTTTAAAAAATAGGTATCAGATTGAAACACAATAAAAGGTTGGGGTTTTTTACAAAAATATTAAAAGTCGTGATTAAATTGATACGGAGCGTAAAGGTCGTGTTTTTTTAGAATTAACCCTAAAAAAATTAAAAAAAATTAGGATTCAATAGTCTTTAGTACCATAACATGACAGCATCACCTTTATTACTGCTATGATATGAAAAGATCATGTTTGAGGTCTGTATATTGACCATGACAGAATTATTGGCTTGTAGAGGAGTAGTGATATTCATCAGAGTGAAGGAATTCAATTTCTCATGCACCTTAGCGTACCAATCGTCATTTACATACCCTGAAATCACAGGGGCTGGGGAAAAGTTATGTAATACATTGA
Source organism: Stenogyne calaminthoides (assembly GCA_037126765.1). Taxonomy (NCBI): domain Eukaryota; kingdom Viridiplantae; phylum Streptophyta; class Magnoliopsida; order Lamiales; family Lamiaceae; genus Stenogyne; species Stenogyne calaminthoides. Next base: position 24,030,820 of record JBBCBC010000027.1, read on the forward strand.
ATATCTTTTTTCAGATTACTAGTGGATAACAAATTGCATCTGGAATAGATAAGACAAAGTGAAGATGCAAGTCCTTAGAGATAATTACTGAACCCATACCAACAATTTTGGGCAAAGATCTATCACAAACGCAGATGAAGTAATTGCCAATAAGGATTATAAGTATTATAAACAATGCCTAGACTTGTACTGATTAGGGCCTTCAAACTTGTGGCTCTGGTACCATGCTGAACTTTCAGAGAAAGTTTTATTAAATTGGAAGAGCTCATTCTGAGTATAAAACCTAAAACGCAGTCCTAGATACCCAGGATGGAAAGAGAATCTGCTGAATGGATTATGTATAGTAGTAATATGTTCCTTTTTAATTGAAGGGAAATCATTATTTCTTTTATCTGTGAATTTTCTCATCGAGTCAGACCAGGTGTTCTAGATATGCTGGCTCATGATCTCATGATCTGGTGTGTTTTTGTTATATACATGCGTAATATCATTACCTATATTCATTCTGTTAAACTACAGGTATAACAAGCCACTCCAGGCTTCTGTTCAAGCTGTGTCTGATGGAACTCTCTGGTCACTTAAAAGAGAAGATTTTAGAGGAATTCTCATGTCCGAGTTTTCTAATTTATCCTCATTGAAGTTACTTCGATCAGTAGATCTTCTTTCAAGGTTGACAATCTTACAGCTGAGTAATATTGCAGATTCACTTATAGAAGTGTCTTTCTGTGATGGTCAGAAAATAGTTGCCGAGGTATATATTTAGTTTTTAAATTTGAAAATGTGTTTCTTTAGTTGCATTTCTCTCTTATTCTCTTCAATTTATGCATGCAGAATGAGGACGTCTTGGGTTTGTACATCATACAGAAGGGAGTCGTAAAAATTACATGTGAAATAGATTCGGTAAAAAGTGTGAATGCATCCAGTCTTATGTCTGAAGTTGAGAAGCAGGATTATGGACACTTTTCAGTGGAGAAGACTGAGGGGAGTTATTTTGGGGAATGGACACTTCTTGGTGAGTGTCTCTCTTCCTTAAGTGCAGTTGCTGTTGGCGATGTGGTTTGCTCCGTTTTAACAAAGGAGAAGTTCGATTCAGTTGTAGGCCCTCTGGCAAAGATTTCCCAGGACGACCACAAGTAAGTTATTAATTTCTGCTTTTAAAGTTCTTGGCTGATTTTTCTGTAAATAATTTCTATACTTCAATTTTTATTTCCGCGCCTCTTTCTTTGAACTTTTGTATATGCATGTTCTTGTAATCTTTATATATTAAGTTAATACATATCTCCGTAATCCTCAACTAAAGTGTAATTGACTGTCAATATTTTTTTAGGTCAAAGCACTTTTCATCTAGAATATCCACGGAATCTGTAAAAGATTTAGATACTTCAACTATTAAGAAGATTCAGCTTTCTGATTTGGTAATATACATATATACATACATATATATATATATATATATATATATACTTTTTCCTCCCACTTTAACTTTGGTTCTTCAATGAACTTCAGTAAGTTTATTCATTTTTTCTTAAGGAGTGGAGAACTTGTTTGTATTCCACGGACTGCAGTGAGATTGGCCTTGTTCGCGTTACTGAGTCAGGTTAGTTTCTGCACCATCTCTCCTGGTTTACCTTATCTTTGATTATACACCAACTTAAACTGGGGTAAACTTAGAAGCTTCTAAATTTCACTATAACAGTAGTCACTTTCCTTGGTTTCCCTACCATCTGCAGCAAACTTGCTTAGTTTGAAAAGATATTCAAAGAGGAAAATTAAAGAACTTGGTAAAGCAGATATGGTACTGAAGGAGAAGAATCTATTGAAGTCTATAGACCATTCTGTTTTTGTGCCTCGAGTTATATGCACATCTGCTGATGAGTCTTATGCTGGCTTACTTCTGGACTCTCGTATTGCTTGCTCTTTGACATCAATAATTCACACTCCACTTGATGAAACATCTGCAAAATTCTGTGCGGCTTCTGTTGTTATTGCTTTAGAAGGTTTGCACAAGGTGGGAATGGGATAGACATATCATGTTGAATTTCCTTTATGTGAATAATTCCTTATCTTTTTTTTACATTGATAATTCAGATTGGAATTCTCTATCGAGGTGTCTCACCCGATGTTCTAGTGTTAGATCAGACAGGATATATACAGGTTAGATGATACTTTTGTTTCAATATTCATTAAAATTTGTTTCTCGTTCAAAGAGATAATGAGTTTGTTAATTCCCTCTAGCTAGTGGACTTCAGATTCGGAAAGAAATTATTGAATGATTGTGGTGAGAGGACATACACTATATGTGGTATGGCGGATTCGTTGGCTCCTGAAATAATCCAAGGGAAAGGCCATGGCTTCCCTGCTGACTGGTATGTGGAAAGCATATAATTTTCAAAAATTAATCTTGATTATTTTCTAGAAAACTTATGTGGAAAAATAGTAATTTAATATATAGAAATGTAAAAATAATAGAATTACTTATTTAATGTTTGTTTGAAAAAAAGGTAGAGGTAGTTAACTTAGCTCTCAACTCAAGTGATTAATACAAGTCTGCTGGCTTTCTGTTGAGAAGCACGACCTCATGTGCAGTGACATATTTTGCAATTAGACATATTAATCTTTTGACAAGTTCTTGTATGAGACAGTATAATGTCTATTGTGACAGATCAAAATTTATTAATCTTATTCACTTTTAATTTTTCTAAATTATTGATAAACTTTCTCATCTCATGTGAGAGTTGACAGTCTCACAAGAGAGTATCTGGTTATCGCTTATGATTCGTCATTTTTCGTAGCCAATGTATCCTTTGTTGGATGGATCTACAGAATCTTTCTCAAATTATCGAGCTTATCAATATTTCCTACTTTTGGATGTTTTAAAGGTTATCCTATTTGGTCATTTTAGATTTTGCTTCACTCCTTCTAGTTGTGCAGGTGGGCTTTGGGAACTTTGATCTACTTCATGCTACAAGGTGAAATGCCATTTGGATCTTGGAGAGAAAGTGAGCTCACATTCGCAAGAGTAGTCAAAGGACAGCTTACTCTTTCAGACAAATTTAGCATTGAAGCTGTTGATCTCGTTACCAAGGTAAACAATCATTCACCCGTTGCACCTTGCAGTTGGTGCACAATTAGTACTATTCAATGAAAACAACTAATACCATTTAAAAATGCACTTGAGTCGCATGGTGCCACTAGTGTATAGAATTATTTTGCCTTCTATATTTTCCTTACCTTTCGCAGTAAATGCACAGAGATTTGAAACATAACACGTTATATTATTCAGTTACTTGAGGTAGAAGAAAGCTCAAGACTTGGAAGCGAAGGTGGCACGGACTCCATCAAAGCTCATCCTTGGTTTGATGGCATCGATTGGAATGGATTAACAGAACGTAAGGTTCCCGTTCCCGATGACATTGTCTCGCGCATAAGCATATACCTCGAAAGCCATCGTGACATTGTAGCGAGTTCAATGGATTCCCCGAACCAGGAATTAGAAGAATTGAACACCCCAGAATGGCTTGAAGAATGGTAGAAGAGAATAGTTTTGCTCTCCCTCTTCACCCATATGCAAATACGTGGTAAAAACAGGCCAATTTTGTACATGATCAAATTGATCATATGGAGACATTTATTTAGCTCCCACTTGCTGTACCTGGTAAATCCTCGTGCCAGGTCAGTGAATGATTTAAATTTTTTCTACATGTTAATTTTGTATATAGGTGTATTTATGTAAATGAATTAAACTGTTTTTGTTTGCATACCACCCCTCCAGTAAGCTCATTCAATATAGCTGCTGAAGCTTGTGAAAAACCATAGGTACTTATGATTGTATTGGCACTGAAATATCTACTTGTTTTGGATATTTTTAAAGGAGATTCTAGGTACATTTTAAAATTGTAATTTATTAACAGGTATAAAATGATTGCATATACGTAAATATATATATGCACTTTCACATGCAATTTTGACTATATATGTAATCTTATATGAACCTATTAGTAATTTGCATAACATATTTGTAACTATTAATAATTTTCCCTATTTTGAATCTCATGCTATCTATTGCCTAATGAGCGCAAACACCATATATGCATAGTATGATTTATGGTTATTAGCGGCAGATGTTTGGTATTTGGTGGTCTCTCTATGCTTACACTCGTTTTGCCCCAAACTCTCCACCCCCAAAATTCTGCATGAGATTCCCAAAAACCACATACATTTACTATTTATAACCTAAATCTTGAAACAATCATGCCCTTAGTTCTCTCACCGTGGCTCCTCAACTCAGACGCCCAATTGCAATCACATCCCTTGCAACCACAATGTTACCAGAAGAAAACCCCTTATTGCTGGCTAACCTTATCTCAATGGGTTTAGGTAAAATATGATTTCACGTATCCTATTATTATTTGTTGGTCCTGAAACGAGTTTGTGGAGAAGTATAAGGGGTGGAGAAGAATATATTTCTTTACAATTTTTTTTTTTTTTTTAAATTGGTGCCTCGGTTGATAATTATGCTGATATGTTCAGTTGCACAAAGTCTGACCTCAATTAAAAAAAAAAAAAAGTCGAGTGGGTGTAAGTAATTTTAAGGCTGATAACTAACCTGTGGACAATTAAGACATGTTTATCCATGTCCACCCACGACTATAACCAAATAATATACATTCATTACTCTCTCCTCCACATACATATTTTACTCTACAACTTAAATTCATCTTTTTTCATTGTTTATCCATATCCACCCACAACCACAACAACTCTTTAATAAATTATTTCTTTTATAACTTAAAAAATTTAAATTTATACTTATTTTTTATTATATTTAAAATATTTAAGAAACATACATAATTATTTGATATTGAAAAAATTATAATTATAATAAAAAATTACAATATAGTTAAAATAAATTACAACATTCAATAACAAAATTAAAATTACAAAAATTGAAATACAAAAGAAAATTGTAGGTCCCGAACGGGTTTCAGTGAGGGTGGAAGTTTAGAGGGGAGGGGTGAATAGATTTCTAAAACTTTTTTGTGGATCAGGTGTGTAAGCAAGTAATCCCAATCAGAGTGCGGAGTGAATCAATATGGACTGATATCCGACTTACTGATCTATCAAACATACCAGTTCGGCGTCTATCAGTTTAACTGATGGTGCAGAAGATTAGTTAACTCGTGTGAAAATCAGTTTTACTCAAACAAAGATTCTGACCAATCTGGTGCAGATCAGATGACAAAGGTGTCAAACTGATCAGATCAGAAGCTTGATGCTAGTCTGATCCAGGTACAGAATATGCATCCAGATAACAAAGAGTAGTGTGCAGATAAGTGTAAAGCAAAGTAAAGGCACACAGATTTATAGTGCTTCGGACAACTTGTCCTACGTCCACTCTTCCCTATCAGCAAGGACACCAACTTAACCAACTGGACTTAGTTTAATGTGTTAGTCCAACACAGTACAACCAACATGTGTTTCACGAGTTCTCAATCCCTGAAATCAGATCTAGAAACCCTAGACTGAAATCTTGCTATAACAAACTTAACCTAACTTTTGTTTGGGTATCAGATTTGTAATGTTCCAACTGGAATACTATCCTATCTTCTATTTAGCCTAAGGCTGGAGGATAAGTATTCTATGCTAAGAACAATGGGATGAACACTTAAGAATAAATCTTGAGCTTGTGTTCTTCGTGCGAAAATTTACTTTGTGCTTGAGCTTGATGATAATTTCCGTAACCTTACTATGAAGGTTTGATCTCATATTTATAGGTACGAAATCGAACTAGCCGTTGGAGAACAATTCGCATTTCGGTCTATTTTAGGTAGCTTGCAGGCTTGATTTGACGTGCTCAGAAAGGCCATGCCGTCTTCGTGCAATTTTGTCCTTTCTAGTCGTTTGGGCCGATACGTCATATCCTGCATAGTCAGATCCATACATACGTGTCGAATTCTTAGTGGCTAACAAGTACACTGAATCGGCGCCTTGTAAACCCAGCTGTTTAGCATTCTTCTGGTCTGATGACAATCGTATGTCTTTGATAAGTAGATATGCTTATCATATTTCTGACTTAGCTCCATCAGATCAGTATGCAACTGATTAGTAAACTTGAGTCTTCTGATAAGATTGTCTTAACTTCAACCTATCGACTCTGCTGATGTTCTTCTACGGGTCTTCTGTTCTTCGCTTCTGATCTTAGTTTCTGATCTTCGCTTCTGATCTTCGCTGCTGATCTGAACCTATACATACTGAGTTCCCTCTCAATATGTGACCTAGTCTAATACATCAACTGGTCTCCTATCATCATCAGTCGACTAACAGGTTCGACTGGTCCTACTACAACTATTTTGGAACTTCCATCAAAACTACAAATTTCCCAACAATTTCCCCCTTTTTGATGGAACCAAAACATTAATAAGAAATGATGTTGAACATTAGTTAAACAAATAAGTAAGAGAGACAGTAAATCAGAAGACAATGAGAGTTTGTCTTAAGATCAGAAAAATGAGATATTTCATTAAGGATGATGTATCAGTACAAGTACATAATGAGAATATCCTATTCTGATCTTACAGTAGTCTTCTGAAAAACTTCAAAATCTCTCTTCCAAAGGAACAACACATAAGTCGAAGAGCCTTGCCTTGATTTCTGCACTTTGCCTTCATCAATAATGTCGTCTTGGGCTAGGCATTTGCAGAGAGTTGCATGGAAGGCGATCTTGTCCAGTTTCCCATCTGGAGTCTTCTTGTAATCCATGACTTCAATCTATGGCGCAATAGGTGTGCAGCTCAGCTTCTTTGCTTCTCTCATAACATTGTCATAGAATACCGGGTGTTTGTTACTCAACCAGTCTCTGAATATTTCATTCTTGTCTTCAGTGGTTGGAATAACTTTGTTGATGTATGCTGATATGTACTATTCACCTTTGATCAGTTTCCACTGTTTGACCATATTCTTATCTGGTCGTACAATCAGATCCACATCAGCATCCAGAGTAGGCTCTACAAAGTGCGAACCTTCACCCGCTCCAGCAACCAGACCTTTCTTCTTCTTCTTCTTCAGTTTGTAAGCTTTGTCAAGGCGTGCTTCTTCTTCTAGTCGTAGTTTCTTCTCTGAATCAGCCTTCTTCTGTTCAATAACTTTCTTCTTCTTTACGACTGGTTTCTTCCCTTTTCTAGCATGGTCATCAGATTCCGTAGAAGAAGAAATGACTTCTGCTTGTTCCAACTCTGCAGCTTTCTTTGCATCTTTCTTCATGCGTTTCTTCTCAAGAGTTATTTGAATACCAGCTACAAAGTTTTCTACCTGATTCAGTCTGCCCTGAACCTCAGCATCCTTCTCCTCTTCCCCCTTTTTGGTTCCCTCAAAAAGAGCTTTCAGCTCAGTACAGAGGTTGCTAATCTGCGCTTTCAGGTCCTGTTGTAAATTCTGGAGGGCAGGAGACTCAATACTGGGATCAGGTTGAGCATGTTCAACAACCGCCAGCATAGACGTTTGAGCTTTGTCCACTATGGAGCTGACTTTGTCGAATAGTCCATCCAGCTTGTCAGCAGACGAGCTTACCCTCTTGGTTGCAGCATTTAATTCTTCTTGTGCCTTGCTCATCTTGGCAATCTGCTCATCCATCATCAAGGTGAACTGACGATTTCTGCTTTCTTCTATCTTGGCCATCTGCTGAGTCATTTCCAGCATTTTATCCGCAGTAGTATCCCTAAGATCTTCACTCATACGCATACAAGTCTTGGATACATATTCCCTTTCGGTTCTGATGGCGGTCTCAATCTTCTTGGGAATGAAAAAGCTAACATCATCCCTGAACATATATGCCATGTTCGCACAGAATGTGTTCTTGATATACTTCATCAGATTCTCCTCAAATGATGGAGAAGTTTGGAGAATCTGCATGACCTGACCTGCTGATGATGAGGGGCCTTCGACCTCCATTTCCTCAGCTTGACTCCCTTCAGTAGTCAGATCTATGAAGTGCTCGTTTGATTGTGCCTCAGCTGACGGGAACTTTGCTGCATCTCCCGGACCAGCTTCATCGGCAGCTCCTTCAGACAATTCTCATTTCTTTCGCTGTCTGTTCAGTATCAGCCATCTGCTCAAAAATTTCTTCAACCTGGATAGGTCCACCAGAGCTGATTTCCTCGTCAACCATCTTCATTTGTTGCATGGTACGGCTGTATCTGACCATTTTATGTGTGAGCTCTCAGTGCATTGGGGTATCTGGCATCCCCAGATGTCTTGTGATCAGACCAGCCACAACATCATCAGATATTAGATCTGGAGCAATTTCAACTCCAGCTAACTTCCTCATTTGCAGCTCATATTCCAGAAATGGACGTACTCCACCTTTCTGTTCCAGAACTGTACCAAAATCTTTGAATTTCTTCAATCTGATGTCTCTCCATGTGAGCACATCAAGAACTGCAGCTTTGGCATCCTGTTTGATTGACAATTCTGGATATCTATCCTCCAGCATTTTCTCTAGCCTCCTTCTGATGATCTTTTCAGTAAAAGAGATAACTTCTGGTTCTGGTTCAGAAGAGGATGATGGAGAGAATGGTACAACCGTAAGTGGATCAGGATCAACCAATGGTGTACTGGAGGAGACAGCAGGTTGAGTAGGTCCAGTTGAGACAAGTTCAGCTTGAGCAGTAGTAGGTGGAGTAGCCTTTGAAACCTGACCAGTTCCCTTCGGGGGCAATCTGCTGAGTGGGATATCATCTTCAGAATCAGTTTGTTCATCTACCAGTTTTAGCTCTTTCCTCTTTCCTTTACCAGCAATTGGAGCACTTGGTGCTGACCTAGTTCTTTTCGCAGCTGGTTGGGCTGGTTCTTTCATAGTAATCCCTTTCTCTGGTTTTCTCACAACAACTTTCCTCTTCTGGCCAGTTGTCCCTTTCTTGCGCACTTCTGTTGCTGGTTTAACAGAAACTTCCTCATCATCATCAGCAAGTCCAGGAATCGGCTTGTCACTGATCAGCATCTTCTTGTGAGCAAGAACGTATGGGATCATTTCATCCTCACTCCATTCACGGTCCTTCAGCACATCAATCAGAATTAAGGACACCTTGTGCAGCATATTGATTTTTGCACTGAGGACAATCTTGCCTCCATCTTCCACAAACTTTGCTGATTCATCCATCAGCCTCCTCTTCAGATACTCAAGCCAGTTGATCTTTGCTTGATCAATTATGGCAGACATAATCCGAGCTTTTTCTTGCGTGACTGCATCAAAACTGTAGGTTATACCAGCAATCACATTCTGTACAATGTCAAATAGAAGGCGATATTTTCCTTTTCAGCATAGGTTTCTTAAAGCCCTTAGTATGATGTGAATCGGCCGGTCGGAGTAGGTGTTTGATGATAGAGCTGTCTTCTTCGATTCGGTATGCATCTGGCATAATCCCATCGGCCGGTGCAGGTAGTCGAAAAATTCTGTGCAGATCTTCATCGGTAATTTCCAGATGCTCACCTTGCACCTCCGAATACAAAATGCCCTCATGGTCTCTCAAATTGTAAAGAAATTCGAGAGAACCATCCAAAAGTATCGAATCGGCACTCGCCGAACAGTAAGTCTTTAGACCATTTCTTCTCAAAAGCTCCAAAATTTCCAGGGACACAAAGTCTGTGGTGGTTCTAAAATCGACGCACCGTTCCTCTATCACTTCGTCCGCAAAGTTCCGAAAATTTGGATCCTCCGGTTCCGGTAAGACTTGTGACGAAGAATGTGCAGTTTCTGCAATTTGCTTTGCCTTTGGTGCCATTTCTACGAAAGAAGAATATTAGATTTGGAAATTTAAGCGAAAATTGTGTAATACATTCTTAAGCATAGGAAATGAAGCTCAAACCCTAATTTAATTACCAGTAAAAAAGCAACAATTGATTTTGACAAAGAAATTTTGGTGAATTTCTTTCGAATAGTAGTGAGAGAATATGAATGTAGCAGAGAAAATTTTGGGGTTCTTAGAGATTGTGAAAGTGATGAAGTGTTGTGAATTTTGGGGTTTTTAATCGAGAGGGAAAAGCACAATCATTTTCGAATGCAGAAATCAAAAAGACGCCTACGTTTGATCAAAGGTGGAAATGAGGCGGTTTTAATAGGTTAAAATCGTGCAGTCAAGAAAAACATAGACCACATCTTTTGGATTTAAAAGTGCGTAATTAATGCATTTAATACATGGGCCTCGCGTCCTCATTTAATGAAGAGTCAGTACGACGTCATTTATATATTAATATATATGCAAGCGATACATAAATGAAAACAAAAAATAGCAGGGAATCAGGAATACGTATCTGATTGACTGATATTGTTATCAGTCAATTACCATATGTGTAGATTCCTATGATCCTTTTCTGATTTCTGATGTGTCGATCTTAATTTACCCTCTAGTCCTTAGTTATTTCCCAACAATCCTTTCACTAGATCAGTTTCCTACTGATCTTTCTTATCAATTGAAGTTCACTCTTTACCAGTTATTCTCTTTTCTGATCAGTTTTCCTACTGATCTCTCTTGATAAAATGATGTTCCCCCTTCATCTGATCTTTTTACTTGGTCAGTTCCTTAACCAACTGGTGTTTGAAATCAGACCACCAAAGTATTCTGGTGCGTCTTCTCCAAGATCCAGCAATCCTAGCTCGTTGCACAATTCTCTAAATCTAACTTCAGCTAGGGGTTTGGTTAAAATATCAGCTCTTTGCTTATCAGTATGGATCTTTTCCATTCTGATGTTCTTCTTTTCAGCATGGTCTCTTATGAAGTGATGTTTGATGTCCACATGCTTGCATCTTATGTGTAGAACTGAGTTCTGAGTGATGACAATTGCACTATTACTGTCACAGAAAATAGGCACATTTATAGCTACAAAGTTATAATCCCTCAGCTCCTAACATAGCCAAAGCAGTTGGAAGCAATAGCTTCCTGCGGCCATATATTCTGCTTCAGTAGTAGATGTGGCAACAGATGTATGCTTCTTAGAGAACCAAGAGACCAGCTTACTTCCCAAAAACTGACAGGTACCCGAGGTTGATTTTCTGTCTATCCTACAACCTCCATAATCAGAATCAGAGTACCCACTAAACTCTAGATTATCATCTGCTGGATACCATAAATCGAGGTTCTGATGCCCCTTTAGATACTTAAGAATCCGCTTAGTCGCTTCGTGTGGCTTTTGCTTGGATTTGCCGAAATCGACACATACACCCTCTGCGAAGGTTATATCCGGTCTCATCGGGCAATCGGGGCATAGTAGAGATCCAATCCCTATACTATTTCTGATTAGTTTTCGTACAACCTTCATCTGGATCCATTTTGAAAGAAGTCATCATTGGAATTCTGGCTTCCTTGCAATTCTGAACACCATACTTAGCCAATAAATTCCTTGTGTACTTCTTTGATGGATGAAGATCCCTGTGTGAGCTAGTTTGACTTGAAGACCTAGAAAGTAGCTCATCTGACCCATCATAGACATCTCAAATTTCCCTTGCATCGTTTTTTCATTGAATTTTCGCGATAGTTTACGATTAGGAGAACCAAAGATTATATCGTCCACATAGATCCGAACCATCGTAATATCTTCACCGTCTTCAATTTCGAACAAGGTCCTATCAATCAAGCCCTTGGTGAAACCATTTTACATCAAGCGGGATAGTGTATCATACCATGCTCTAGAGTCTGTTTTAGTCCATAAAGAGCTTTTCTAAAAGCGGTACATTTGGTTGCTCATTTCAAAGCCGGAGGTTGTTCAACATAAACTTCCTCACTAGTAGTACCCGTTTAAGAATGCACTCTTTACATCCATCCGATACCACGATGAATACCCTATGAGTTGCATAAGCCGTAAAATGACCGAATGACTTCGGGCGAGCAACCGGGTGCAAAGGTTTCATCATAATCATTCCCTTTCGATTGTGAATATCCCTTAGCAACAAGTCTTGCCTTATTTCTGGTTATCACATTGTGCTCATCCTTCTTGTTCTTGAAGACCCACTTAGTACCAATCACATCTTGATGAGTTGGTCTGTCTACAAGTTCCCAAACTTGATTTCTCTCAAACTGTTCTAGTTCTTCTTGCATGGCTAGAATCCAACTTGCATCTTGAAGAGCTTCTTCAACTGTGAGTGGTTCCTTCAAAGACAGATAACAACAGTACATTGCACTTTCACCAATCTGATGTCTAGTTTTGACTCTATCAGATGGGTATCCGATGATCAAGTCAGTTGGATGACTGGTTATCCAGGTCCTTCTTTCCTGATTATCATCCGTTTGGAGAACATCATCCTCTTCTGATAAAGATTCATCACTAGAGACTGGGAGAGGTACTTGAGTAGGATCCACTTGGCATGGACATATCTCAGCTGATGTTGGACTTATCATGTGTTGAAGTCTGTCCGCCTGAACATCAGGTGTTCCCCCTGAACCAGATGGTTCAGTTGTTACTGTCTCAGCTGTACCAACTTCTTCATTGACAGTTGTACGTACCTTGGGGTCTGACAGACCTGGTGAATCGTCAAGGTCAAAGTTAGGAACATATACAGTGACGTATTTTGGATCCTTTCCTTTGAGCCTTAATTGATCCATTTTTAGTGAATCTGGTTTGTCTGGTACATCTTGTTCTGCGGCAGATTTTTCTTGATCAGATGTTGACTCATCAAAGACCACATGAGGTGTTTCTTCCACAACTAGGGTTCGTCTTTGCTGGTTGAGAAATATCCTAAGAATATACCCTCATCTGACTTGGCATCGAAGGTTCTCAACTGACTCTTCCCATTGTTATGTATGAAACACTTGCACCCGAACACATGAAAGTAGGAAACACGAGGTTTTCTACCCTTCCACAATTCATAAGGTGTTTTAAAGTGAATCTTAGTTAGAGAACATATGTTCTGCGTGTGACATGCAGTATTGATAGCTTCTGCCCAGAAACAGCTTTGTGTTGCATGCTCAGCTAACATGGTGCGTGCAGCTTCTTTAAGAGTTCTGTTTCTTATTTCTGCTAAGCCATTTTGTTGTGGTGTTCTGGCAGCTGATGTCTCATGCTGTATACCAAACTCAGAGCAAAAATCAGATATAAATTGGTTCAAGAATTCTGTACCTTTATCTGATCTGATTTTCACTATGCTGAGACCCTTTTCATTCTGAATCTTCTTGAGAAGTTCAGGTAACTTTGTTGTAGTTTCACTCTTCTTATACAAGAATACAACCCAGGTGAACTTGGAATAATCATCTACGACCACCAGAGTGTATTTGCGTCCACTGAAACTAAGAGGCGTAACTGGTCCAAATAGATCCATATGGAGCAGTTGCAGTACTCTGCTGGATGGAGGAGAAGGTATCCATTTGAATGAAGCTTTTACTTGTTTTCCCTTTTGACATGCGACACATGTCTGATCCTTCAAGAATACTTCATTCGGGAGACCTTCAACCAAGGACATCCTTGCTATCTTGTTAAGAGTTTTGAAGTTCAGATAGCTCTTTCTCTTGTGCCAGAGCCAAGTGGAGCTCTTTGAACTCTTAACAATCAAGCATGCATGTCTTGGACAACTGTCCCAATCTGCTGTATAAATCGTTCCTTTTCTAGAGCCAGTTAGCAAGATCTGTTGAGTCACTCGATTTCTGATTGTGCATTGATCTGATGAGAACTTAACACTAAAACTGTTGTCGCAGAACTGTGATACAGATAATAGGTTGTGCCTTAAGACATCAACGTATGAAACACCTGTAACCTGTACATCATCGTTCACTAAGGTTCCAACTCCTCTGGTAAAACCAAAGTTGTCGTCCCCAAAGAGAACTTGTGGGCCTGGTTTCTCAAGAATCTCATCCATTCTGTTGCTAATCACTCCCAGATGGTCTCTCATGTCGATAGACCAATCTACATACTCATCAACAGAAAACATGGGTAGATTATGATGCATACCTGAAGTGTTATCCATGCCTATGGTGAGTTTGAAAAATATGAGTTTTAAAAACGGTTTTCAAAGGTCAGTTCAAGTGACCACAAAGGTTCTTCCTCAAGAACCGATGATATTCAAAGTCAGTGGTCAGAAGAACCACTACTCTGATACCACTTGTAGGTCCCAAACAGGTTTTAGTGAGGGTAAAAGTCTAGAGGAGAGGGGTGAATAGACTTCCAAAACTTTTTCGTGGATAACGTGTGTAAACAAGTAATCCCGATCGGAGTGCGGAGTGAATCAGTATGGACTGATATTCGACTTACTGATCTATTAAACATACCAGTTCGGCGTCTATCGATTTAACTGATGGTGCGGAAGATTAGTTAACCCGTGTGAAAACCAGTTTTACTCAAACAAAGATTCTGACCAATCTGGTGCAGATCAGATGACAAAGGTGTCAAACTGATCAGATCAGAAGCTTGATGCTAGTCTGATCCAGGTACAGAATATGCATCCAGATAACAAAGAGTAGTGTGCAGATAAGTGTAAAGCAAAGTAAAGGCACACAAATTTATAGTGGTTCAGATAACTTGTCCTACGTCCACTCTTCCCTATCAGCAGGGGTACCAACTTAAGCAACTGGACTTAGTTTAATGTGTTAGTCCAACACAGTACAACCAACAGATGTTTCACGAGTTCTCACTCAACCAATCCCATAAATCAGATCTAGAAACCCTAGACTGAAATCTTGCTATAACAAACTTAACCTTACTTTTGTTTGGGTATAAGATTTGTAATGTTCCAACTGGAATACTATCCTATCTTCTATTTAGCCTAAGGCTGGAGGATAAGTATTCTATGCTAAGAACAATGGGATGAACACTTAAGAATAAATCTTGAGTTTGTGTTCTTCGTGGTGTGCTTGAGCTTGATGATAATTTTCGTAACCTTACTATGAAGGTTTGATCTCATATTTATAGGCACAAAATTGAACTAGCCATTGGAGAGCAATTCGAATTTTGGTCTATTTTAGGTAGCTTGCAGGCTTGATTTGACGTGCTCAGAAAGGCCATGCCATCTTCATGCAATTTTGTCCTTTCTAACCGTTTGGGCCGATACGCCATATCCTGCATAGTCAGATCCGTACATACGTGTTGAATTCTTAGTGGCTAATAAGTACACTGAATCGGCACCTTGTAAACCCAGCAGTTTAGCATTCTTCTGGTCTGATGACAATAATATGTCTTTGATAAGTAGATATGCTTATCATATTTCTGACTTAGCTCCATCTGATCACTATGAAACTGATTAGTAAACTTGAGTCTTCTGATAAGGTTGTCTTAGCTTCAACCTATCGACTCTGCTGATGTTCTTCTACAGGTTTTCTATTCTTCGCATCTGATCTTAGTTTCTGATTTTCGCTTCTGATATTCGCTACTGATCTGAACCTATACATATTGAGTTCCCCCTCAATATGTGACCTAGTCTAATACATCAGCTGTCTAACAAGTTCAGCTGGTCTCCTATCATCATCAGTCGACTAACAGGTTCGACTGGTCCTACTACAACTGTTTTGGAACTTCCATCAAAACTACAAATTTCCCAACAAAAATAAATAAATCGAGCTACAATTACATGTGTAAATTACAAAAAAAATAAAAGATGCAAATTACATATTTAATTATCAGTGCCGAATTTTTGTCATATATGCTCAATCAAATCGTTCTTAAGAGCATCATGAGCTTCTCTATTACGAAGTTGTTCCCTATTAGTCATATAGGTGGATAAACTTGCAATGCGTTAAGTATAAAAGGATTGATCATCATCTATGGGACTATCCATTAAAAATTTGGTGGGATCATAATAATTTGAGTATGTGTCTCGTTCATCCCCCACTATCATATTGTGCATGGTGATACAAGCCATCATAATTTTTCCCATCAAAAGTTTATCCTATACAAGACATGAACGTTTAAGAAATGCAAAACGAGCTTATAAAACTCCAAATGCTCGCTCAACATCTTTTCGTACAACCTCTTGGTGTTGAGCGTACAATTTTTGCTTTTGGGTTACTGGAGAAGGAATTGGCTTAACAAATACAGCCCATGAAGGATATATGCCAACAGTTAGATAATAAGTTTTATTATTTTTCCGACCATTAACGACATAACTAACCTTTGGAGCTCGACCTTCCAAGACATCTGTAAAAATTGGAGATTGTTGGAGTACATTAATATCATTGCATGTACCTGGAGTTCCAAAAAAGGCATGTCATATACAGAAGTCATATGATGCAACAACTTCTAAAATGATTGTTGGTTTTCCACTTCTCCCTGCATATTGCCCAGCCCACACAGTAGGACAAATTTTCCTTTCCCAATGCATACAATCAATACTGCCTATCATACCTTGAAATCCACGTTGTTCGCCAACATAGAGTAGTCTTGCCAAATCTTCTTCATTACACTTTCTGAGGTACTCTTCACCGAAGCAAAAAATGATGCATTCAACGAAATTCTTGAGTGATTTTCTTGTTACTGCTGCACAAATATTCATCAACGACATCGATGGATGTCCCATATGCCAACACCCTCATAACACTAATACATTTCTGTAATGGTGAAAAACTAAGTCGACCCGTGGCATCAGGTGTTTGTTGAAAATATTTGTCATTGTCAGTAACGGCATCCACTATACGAATGAATACATATTTTCTCATGCAAAATCAACGTCGAAAGAGCTCAGGAGTATACGTCGGCCTATCAACAAAACATTCATTCATCAAGTGTTCCTCACCAAACTCGCGTTCCCTTTCACAATGCCTTCTTCTAGCTTTAGGAATGGAATCTCCTCCGGTCATATTAAGATTGCTTAAGACCATATTCTCGATCATGCGATCTATTTCACAATTTTGTTGAGTATTCCGCTCTTGCCATTCATCAAGATCATTCTAATTACATGAATCTGAACTTGAGTTTGAATCTGAATCTACCGAGGAAGCTAAAGAGTAAAGAAAGGTACCTTCAATAATGGAGGAGATACAACTTGGCATGTGGTTTGATTCCCACTTGGGATATGGATGAGTACAACTTGTCATGTGGTCTATGCAAAATGTACATTTGATAGTGGAGTGATGTAACTTGTCATGTGGTTGATTCCCACTTGGGATATGCATGTGATAAAAGGTAATGGAGGTTCCCAACTTTTCATGACTTTTGATAGTGGAGTGATGTAATGATTCCCACTTGAAATGCATATTCCCACTTGAAATATGCATGTGAACAAAGGTAGCTTTAATAATGGAGGTTCCCAACTTGTCATGACTTTTAATAGTGGAGTGATGTAATGATTCCCACTTGAAATATGCATGTGAGCAAAGGTAGCTTTAATAATGGAGGTTCCCAACTTGTCATGACTTTTAATAGTGGAGTGATGTAACTTGTCATGTGGTTGATACATGAAAATTACTAATAGGAAAATTGCAATGGAATACACAAAAATTACTAATAGTAAAACTACTAATGGAGATACATGAAAATTACTAATAGGAAAATTATAATGAACGATTTCATAATTAAAATAACTAATTGAGATTACATGAAATTAAATAAAGTCACACAAATTAAAAAAGCTTACAAGACAAAACCAAAAAAAAGAAAACACAAAGTAAAAGTACTGAAAATAATTGACATTGATTATTTGAACAATGTTAATAGATGGAGTTTCATCTCTTCTTCTTCTGGTAATAAATGATCTTTGTCCATCAATCTGGATAAAAGAGCAAGTTGCAACTCCATTTTCTTTTCCCCTTTCTTCCTATGTTCTCTTTCTTTTTGTATGTTGATTCGTTCTCTAACCGCTTTAACTTCAGTTTCTCTAGTGATTCTCATTGCACGAATTTGTTCAGCAACTTCATCTGACACCACCTTACCTTTTCCTTTATTCGCCTTATCTCTACCTATAGGACATGGAATAGTTGAACTGCCGCTGCTCGGAGTTTCTGGATTAGTGGGGTTTGAATACTGCCCTTCTTCACTGGTCCTTGATCTCTTTGAACTACCACCACTTTATTCAGTATCCTCTTCATCTTCGGCACGGGGACGCGTTGGAGCACGATCAAAATTTACTTACCCCTTGGGATGTTTACTCAAAACATCATTATACACAACCAAGTCGGTAAACTTGTGTTTAGTGCTAACAAAATAAATTTCATGAGCTTCTTTATCAATATCACCTTGGCTCATTCCGCTTCTATATCGTGTATGTGCTTCCTTGAGTGCTTCCATCCACTTGTTGCAACTTTCATCAATTCGTTTTCAACGACTTCTCATCATCTCTATATTTCTTTCATTTAACTCTTTTCGAGCTTCTTCGTGCATACCATGTACTCGTTCCCACACTTTTGTCACCTTTTGATTTTTGCCAACCGTGCCATCTTCACTAATTAAACACCAACATGACACAAATGCAATATCTTCTTTAACGGACCATGTTTTTTACCACCTTTTTCTTTTTCTTTCAGAACAAGTCGCAAGAGATATTTTCCAATATTTGAACTTGTTCAGAGATAGGAACTTGGTTCAAATTCGGAGAGTGACCAGTGTTGAATTCCATGCATGTAGGCCCGCCCGTCGTTGAGCACCCTTAAAATGGACGTCGTGATTTTGGTTCCTGTAAGTTCCCATGTCTGTTGAAAGAACGAAGCTGGAAATCCATCTGGGCTTGGGGCCTTATTCGGATGGATATCGAACAACGCTGTCTTCACTTATTCCACTATAAACGGGGCCAGAAGCATTTGGTTCATGTCAGATGTTACCACATGAGTGACGTGCATAAGGACTCGGTGCAACACATTATTTGATGGAGGTTGCGATGTAAACAACACCGAGTAGAAATCAAGAACTAGGTTGCTAATCACCTCCTGTTGTGTGCAGCACTGCCCTTGACTATCAACCAAACCCGATATAGCGTTTCTTTGTCGTCGCTTGGATGCTAGGTTATGGAAGTAAGCGGTGTTTTGATCCCCAGCTTGGAGCCAAGTCGTTCTTGACCGCTGCTGCCATTGAACTTCCTCCTTAGCTAGTAACTTCTGTAATTCTCTTTCTAACTGGCAAAGTTTGTTGTCATCCTCCGTATGAAGGTCTCGGTTGAGGGATGCTTCGATAGCTTTTCGGGTCTGAGCAATGCGGTGCTGAAGCTGCCCGACATAGGTGTCTGCCCATTATTGAAGGTCTACTGCTGTGGTCGTCAGTGTTGTGGGCAAATGCCCCTAAGTCAGAAAGGCGGACATCATGCAACACTCCGGTAAAAGCCATTAGTTGAGACGCTGATCTGGGTATGCCCCCCGTTTCTCCCGAGTAGAGCATATTTCATTGAAATCCCCTCCCACCATCCACGGCGTTGAATCACTCGCAAAATCCTGCGCAAGGCGTCGAAGTAAAGTCCAAGAGTGGGTGCAGAGCTGGGGATTAGGGTTCCCATAGAAGCCCGTGAATCGCCACATAACTTGGTCATAATACACATAACAATCTATATGGCCGACAGAGTAAGACAAAATATGAACATTACAATTACTAGTCCAACATAAAACCAAACCACCACTTTGACCCGAAGCATTTACAGGAAACACACCAGTAAATCCAAAAAGTCGACAAAAATGATTACACTGAGAACTATTTAACTTAGTTTCACTAATAAACAAAAGAGTTGGGGACATTTCATCTACCAACCTGCGAACGCTCGTTGATTCCCAAGCTTCCACACAGTGGGAGCTTGCGTCACCGTTCCTCCATCGACGAAAAGCCTCGTAGTTGTTTGTCGGTGATTGGTGTTTGGACGCACCTAATGGTCGCCGCATCCCCTATGTCGTTCCCGTTTTGCGATGGCGGGCTGGCTTGCTGCATTGAGAAGACAAGATTAATTATCGGTTGAAAGAATACCAAGAGAAGGTGTAGAAAGCACTCATCCCAAGAGAGAGCATTTCGGAAATTATGTCGGTCGAATTTTACTTTGTGGGGATGGATGAATATTCAAGTGGGAAAATTTTACAAAAGTGAAAGTTTCCTAGCTCTATAAGTAAAATTCTTGAAATAATGAACATGTCAGATTGCAATGATGCCTGTGTTGTGAACATCTAACATATTCTATAAAAAAGCTATGATCAATCAACATTTTTTGGCAAACTATATAAAATTATATTCCCTTTGTTTCGCAAAGTTTGTTGCTTTAAGTTTTGTATAAATTAAAGAACATAAAATTTTAAAAGATTTATCCTTCAATTAAAAGGAAAGAGAGGAGAATGGGCGTGTGATTGGAGAAAATATATTTTCCATAAAAAAAAAGATTTTTAGAGGTAAATAAGAGAGAATTGTGAGGAAATAATAAAAACAACAATATTTTTGTAAACAAATTAAAGTCTAAGAAGAACAAATAATATGAAGTTAAGGGAGTACAATATTAAATTAATCCTCATATGTTTTAAAAAAGAAATATACCAAAAATGAATTTATACTTTTTTTAAAAATAAAAATGGATTTATACTTGTACAATGCTAATATATATTTACTAAAAATTACATGTACAATGCTTATAACAAATTACAACTTTTAATTAATTGTACAAACCTACATATTAATGAAAATGGCTCATATAATAGTAAAGTAACATAAATAACTAGGACCTAGTACAAGCAATACTAACATAAACATAACTAGTAGATCATACAATACTTAATACATAGCCAGGGTTTATGTCAAACATAATATTGGTGAAAATGATCAAATATCACCTAAGGACAATAACCAATTACGTCTCTGATACTCATTGCATAGGGGGAATACATGACAAGTAGATAAGTATTGAACACTATAAAAAAGATGGGGTTTAACGACGGATTTAGCGACGGTTTATCAACCGTCGGGAAACCGAGGGTCGCTAATATTTAGCGACGGTTATTTCCAAATCGTCGCTAACTAGCGATGGCTTAAAACCGTCGTAAAATAGCTACGATTTTGTCCACAGACATCTGGGTCCGGGCCCGGATCAGAATAAGCATCGCTATACCGTCGATAAATTAGCGTCGCTGTAGCGACGTCATAATTTGTCTTTAGTAACGTGTTGGGATATTTTAGTTTTGATGAATTATGCCAAAACATTATCAACTTGTGTTATTGAAAGCTAATTTACAGATAACAAGTTGAGGGGGAACGAGAGAACAAATTGAGGGGGAACTCAATTTAAATCGACTTAGATGATCGAGATCGACGAGGCTCTGAGCGAGACCGATCGAGATCGATGAGTAAGATGAGTTCCCGAGTTAATCGATGAGCCGCGGCAAAATCGTAAGAGAAGATAAGCTAAGGCGGTGATCGTAAGATCGGAAGATCGATGACTAGATGACCGATCGTAAGAGCGGCATAAGCCGACGGAAAAGAAACCGACTGTAAGATCGTAAGAGAAGGTTCGCAGATCGAGAAGAGGGAGCAGATGAGATCGACGAGATCGACGCGGATCGAGATCGAGCATGGAAGATGAGCAGATGATCAAGATCGACGTGATTGAGATCGATGTGCTAAACCGATATGCTAACCTAATATGCTAACTCGATGTACTTATCGATGCGGATATATCGGATATCTTGACCTAATGCTATAATCGATCCGATCATGTGATTCGATCGGATCGAAGTAGAAGAAATCGATATCGAGAACCGTAACTGCAGATACCGGATCAAGAAAGAAGTCATCCAAGAGAAGTCATCCGGTCATACTCACCGAGAATCCGAACGCCGATGATCGGTTAACTGGCGCTAGTGACCGAGGGTCGGGATGTATGAAGACAGAAGAATTTGAACTCGTTAGCCCGAAAGTGTCAAGATGCTCGACGAATAAGGTCCGCCAAGAGAAGTCGGTGGAGGCTCGGATAAACCCGAGGCTCGGATGAGAAATCGAGACTCGGATAAAACTCAAGACTCAGATAGAATCAAGACTCAAGATGTCTCGAAGACACCGAGACTCGAGAGAATCTGAATGATTCCAAGGCGAGGAATCGAGGAATATAGCCAGATTAGAATCGCTGACGTGGACCAATGAGAGAAAGACAACCAGCCTGGAAAAGCTGCAAAAAGCTACATGTTGGGAAATTTATAGTTTTGATAAAAGTTCCAAAAACACATGTAATAGGACCAATTCGGACCATAGGCCGATCGATGTTTATATTACCGTTTATAGAATACCACTTGATAATTCTTTGTATAGAACAACTGATGTAATAGATAGGTCACATATTGAGGGGGAACCTCAATATGTATAAGTCAGATCTGAAGATCCAAAGAACAGCTGATATCCGACAGGCGGAATCTTAGAGAAGAACAGAAGATCAGATCGATCTGATCTAGTCAGATATCTCACCAAGTCATTAAGCTCAAACTCAGAATACTTGAAGATCAGATGACTTCCAAAAGATCAGACCAGAAGACCTACATCACCGAAATCCGCTAGTTGAAGCTAAGTCAACCGGCACACCGAAGACTCCATCAGTAGATCGATTCATTGACCGATCGGTCACCACCGTGAAAACTGATGTTTCACCTAGTCATACGTCTATGATCTGAACAAGAAGAATGTCAACCTTAGTTGGAAGAACAACACTGAAAAGTGCGTCTGTTAACCAATAAGAACGAGACACGTATGATCGAGCCTTAATTACGGATTTGATCCGCTCTCTCTAACGACTATAAAATACAAGATTCACGCTTTTCGACCATGCCGTTCTGAAGACGCCACATCAATCCTGCAAACCTACCAAATATAGCCTGAAATTCAAATTGCTCTCCAACGGCTCTTTGATTTCAAGGTCTATAAATATGGGATCACACTTCAGAGTGAAGACACGGAAACACTGAACAATCAAGAAGCTCAAGCAATTATCAGATTTCCGCACGAAGAACACGATCAAGAAGATTATTTTATTAAGTGTTCATCCCATAAGTTCTTAGCATAGAAATCTTTTCATCTACCGATAGGCTACCTTAAACACTAGAAAAGATTTCATAGTTGGAACCAAAACAATCTTATCCAAAACCCAAAGTTAGGTTAAGTTGTTTAACAAGATTCGGACTAGGGTTTCTATTTCGATTTTCGGGATCGGTTGAGTGAGAACTCCTTAAATATCTGTCGGTGTACTGTGTTGGACTAACACATAAAACTAAGTCCAGTTGGTTAAGTTGGTGCCCCTTGTGATAGGGAAGAGTGGACGTAGGACTGGTTTGTCCGAACCACTATAAATCTTGTGTGCCTTTACCGCTTTGATTAACCGTCTACACAATCGCACAACCTTTTAAAGCAAGATACATATTCTAAGTTGAGATCATAAAGCACCAAGCTTCGACTGATCAAGCTTCGACACTTGATCAATTGGTTAAAAGACTAACTTTGGAATCGATTTATAAAAACCGGTTTTTCACACGGGTAAAACTTAGCTTCCCGACACATCGATTAAACCGATAGTTACCGAATCGATCTGCCTTCAAAGCGATTAGTAAGTTGGTTATCACCCAAATCGATGCACTTTCGCGCTCTGATCAAAGTTAATCGCCATCACACCGATCAGACAAAAAAGTTTTAAGTCTATTCACCCTCCCCTCTAGACTTACGCCCTCACAAAAAGCCGTTCGGGACCTACAAGTGGTATCGAGCGGTTGGTTCTCTGGACTAACGACTTTGTGTATCATCAATTCTTGAGGAAGAATCTTTGTGGTCGACTGAACTGATCTTGAAAAACCTTCTTAAAACTCATTCATTTTCCAAAAACACTCAGCATGGATAACACCTCAAGTATGTATCATGATCCGCCAAAGTTCTCAATCGATGAGTATCTGATTGGGCATATATATATGTCCAACCATCTAGGTTCGATTAGTGGCGAGAATGATGGAAGTCATCGAAAAGGACCCATCATCATATATTACGACAACCCCGTAGTTGGAGGAGATCCGGATTTTGCCCCCGAAGAAGTCTTATCTTAAAAAAAAAGCCCAGCCTTGATGGATGCAGAGGAAAGGAAACTGCATACTCTAGATACTATCGCAAGGCATATTATCATGAAAAGAATGGATAAGGTCACCAAGGAAAAGGTTAAGTATCTCAAAACTGCGAAAGTAATGTGGGATACTTTAGCTGATATATGCGAGGAAATGACCGGATAAAAAGATAAAGATCGCAAGTTTAAATGGTGAAGTTCGAAAAAAATCAAGATCTTGCCTAAACTAACTCGATGGAAGGATTACAATGTCAATAAACAAGTTCTTCGAGAACTTGGTAGAGATGTCCGATAAAGATATCAACTACAAAATTTTAAGGTCTCACCAAGAAATGGGACATGAAGGTCACGGTAATCAAGGATTGCCAAGACATTTAAAAATGAAGCCAAGTAGCTTGTTCTTGAGCCTTAAAGCTCACGAGTTCGATTTAATTGAGAGAGGACAAGCAGATGAAGATGAGGTGCCCATTTGAAGCCTCAACTTCCAAATCGCTTGCTTTTAAGGCAACCAAAGAAGAGATTGAAGACCAATGAACCCATTGGAAACATCATAAGTCGTAGTAGCAGATCGCTTCGCTTACCAGAAACTAGAAAAATCAAATACTAACCGGGTAAGTATCAAAGATTCTATAAAGATTATCAACATACCGAGGAAGAGATAGGAGATCGACAACAACGATCTCCAGAAAGAACCGGATCGATGATCGGAGAGATCACAGAGATGAAAAGAAAAGAGATAATCTAAATGATGAGAGAAGGATAACCAATCGATGTAAGAAGCTCAGACTACTATCGAAGGAAAGTCACCGATAGATCATACTGAGACGAGTGATTCACCCGGAAGAAAAGGTTACGTGGATCAAGGGGCGTGCTTCAACCGGTGAGAAGCAGTCACTACTGGTACAGACGCCTGCACGGGACGCCAAGAGAAAGGGAAGAAAAAGAGAGCGTAAGAGAGCAACGATACATGGACAAAAAAACCATGGTTGTCGACATCGCCAGAATTGACGATTCAGATTCGCCCTCCGAGGATTCTGGATACTCCTCTCGTAGAAGATTTCGTCGTCAAAGATCTTTGTTGACTTTTATGGAAATGAAGATCGATATTCTCTTCGGATGATGATGAGAGATCGGCCTCGATGGCCAAGGAGGACCAATCTGAGGTAACCTCCAAACTCGCTTTGTTCGCTTTACACTTGCTATCATTAGCACACCCTTTGGGGAGATTGACCTGCAGCTCTACTCGAGCAATTGTTTGAGGATCTCTCCAATGCAAAGAGACACTTATGCTTTATAGTGGAAGTTTGAAAATGACAAGCCGAGGACCGTAAATAATCGACTTGCTAAAGAGAATGATCTCAAGAAAGCCTCCGAACTTAAATTGGCCAAACCGGAAAGGCAACCGAGGAATTTAAAATTCGAAAGTTAAAGCTTCGATCGGGAGAAGCGAGATCAAAGATCACCGGCAATTAACAAACAACAATGTTCGATGACTTCAAAATCTCGAAAGCAAAATTCGATGAGCTATTAAAAGCATGAAAGTCTAAAATCATCGAGGATAATGCGTAAGAAAATAGAGGTTTTCACAAAATCATCTAAAACCGTTCAAGACATGAACACCTATTTTTTGAACAACGATTAACAAGAAAGGACTTGGGTATGAGAACCCTTCCACATCCTCAAAAGCCCCGGTTGATTCATCTCAAAAAGGTGTAATCGAGACGGGTTTTCGACAAAGATACACCAAAAGCCAAACATGTATCTAATAAAGGAAAAAAGACCGGTTGAGCGGGTAAAGGCGGTTCAACCGTAAGGGAACATAAATGGACCCCTAACTGGTAAAGCATCACCGAGGAATCAACGAAGAACCCGGTTCTTACGAAGAGACCTCAACTCGATCAACAGATCAAAGAATCGAAAAAAGACAACAACTCGTAAAAGGGAAGTCTAATCGAGACCCAATCAAGGTTACCGCCTTAATAAGCATGCTTCGTACTTGCAAAAACCACTTATCTTTGAAAAAGATATGAATCTTTTGATGGTAGCGATCGTACCTACCCCTATAATCGTAAATCTAGGTCACACTTTTTGAACATTAATCGATGAAAAAGACAAACGTAAAAGATAAATCCCAAGTCTTCTAAGTCATCAAGGTTCACACTAATAATCATACTAATCGAAAAGCATATAAAGAGACGATGATTATGTTGATAGGTATGGGAGACAAATCAGCCTTCGATCTAACCGATCACAATAGAAGTGCTTTGTTTGTATGGATCCCCAAAACTAATCCTAACCCTCGGGACCCAATCCAAAAAGGGTACCTAAAGCCCCGATTTGGGCTGCAGGATCGCGTGGGTCCGCCAACAAAGGAGGTGTGCAAGCAACTATCCGGGTACATCGATAGTGGATGCTCAAGGCACATGACCGAAGCAAACATCTCCTCGGCTCTTACATAGAACAAAAAAGGCAGCGTGTACTCTTCGGTGATGATAACTTTGGTTATACCAAAGGATTGTAACCTTAGAGAATGATGATGTACAAGTAACCGGAGTCTCGTATGTCGAAGGTCCGAAGCACAACCTCTTATCGGTTTCACAATTCTGCGACAACAGATTCAAGTGTTGAGTTCTCGACCGACCAATGCACTATCAAGAATCGAGCCACTCAATGATTTTGCTAATCGGTTCAAGGAAAGGGACGATCTACACGGTGATTGGAACAGTTGCCCAAGAAATGCATGCTCGATTGTCAAGAGTTCCAAAAGTAAAGTTAGCTGGCTCGCACAAAAGAACGAGCCATCCGAACTTTAAAACTCTTAATAAGATAACAAGGATGTCACTAGTGGAAGGACTTCCGAATGAAGTATTTTCAAAGGATCGGACATGTCTTTGCATGTCGGAAGAAAAAACAGTCAAAGCTTCATTCAAGGGAATTCGGGACGGCATCCAAAGAGAAATCTTGCAAATTTGCTTCATATGGATCTATTTGGACCGATTACACCATCGATCTCAACGGACGCAAATATACTCCGTAATCGTGGATGACTACTCCAAGTTTACGGGTTATATTCTTACATAAGAAGAATGAGAGGCGACAACAAAGATACCCGATTTGCTAAAAAAATTACAAAATGAGAAGGGTGTCGATGTAGTAAAAATCATATCGGATAAAGGTATGAGAATTTCGAACTCTTTTATTCTTGATTTTTGCTCTAAGTTTGGTATCTGACATGAAACATCAACTCGCAAGGACGCCACAATGTAATGGAGTAGCAGAAGCGGAGGAACAGAACTCTCAAAGAAGTTCGCCGCGCCGCACGATGTTAAATGAACATGCAATACCAAGCCATTTTCTGGCGCGTATAATCAACCTTTGCATGCCATACTCGTAGCAGATGTCTTTCGACTAAGGCTCACTACAAAACACCCTATGAAATGTGGAAGGCGAGAAAACCTCGTGTTTCTTACTTCCATGTTTTTGGGTGTGTAGTGTTTCATACACAACAATGGGAAGAGTCGGGTTGAAGACTTTTTGAGGCCAAGTCGGATGAGGGTATATTCTTAGGATATTCCTCATCTAAGTGCTTTCGGGGTTTACAACAGATGAACCCTACTTGTGGAAGAAACACCCCATGTAGTCTTTGATGAAGCATCATCCGAACAAGAGAAATGCGCCTCCGAACAAGACGACACGATCAACCAAGACCGATGCTCGGAAAATGGATCATTTAACGATCAAGGAAAAAGAATCGTAAACCGTGAATAAAGATACATTCCAGATCTAGCTGATTCACCGATCATTCAGATCCTAAGGTATTTTAAAAACGTCGATGAAGAAGTTCGCATACGGTGAGATAGTATCAATCGAACCATCCGGTCGGGGGAACACCGAAGTTCCTACCTAACAGGACATCAAAGACATGATGAGTCCAACATCACCGAGACATGTTCTTATCAAGTGGATCATAATTCGCACCACTCCCAAAGCCGCTAGTAATGAACCTTTATCGAAATGGATGATGTTCTCCAAACCGACGCAAATCGAGCGGAAGGACACGGATAACCGGTCATCCAACCGATCCGATTATCGGAGACCCATCCGATAAAGTTAAAACTAGACATCGATTGGTGAAAGTGCTATGTATTGTTTGTTATTTGTCTATGAAGGAACCAACAACAATAGAGGAAGCTCTACAAGACGCAAGATGGATTCTAAAGCCACGC
This sequence comes from Stenogyne calaminthoides, assembly GCA_037126765.1. Classification (NCBI taxonomy): domain Eukaryota; kingdom Viridiplantae; phylum Streptophyta; class Magnoliopsida; order Lamiales; family Lamiaceae; genus Stenogyne; species Stenogyne calaminthoides. The sequence continues at coordinate 24,058,990 of JBBCBC010000027.1, forward strand.
AGGAGGAATGGAGCAGTTCGAGAGAAATCAAGTTTGGGAACCGTGGACGGACCAAATCATCAAGACGTAATTGGCACGGAAGTAGGTTTTCAAGAACAAGAGAGATGAGAAAAATGTCATCACGAAATAAAGGCAAGACTTGTTGCTAAGGGGTATTCACAATCGGAAGGAATTGATTATGATGAGACCTTTGCACCGATCGCCGCCTAGAAGCCATTCGGTTTGTTTTAAAGCATACGCTTCCCCACAGAGGGTTCAATCGCATGTATCGGATGGACGTAAAGAGTGCATTTTTAAGCGGGGTACTAGCAGAGGAAGTTTATGTTTAACAACCTCCGTGCTTCGAAAAAGAGCAACCAAGTGTACCGGATTTAAGAAAAGCTCTTTATGGTTCAAACAAGCTCCTCGAGCTTGGTATGATACACTCTCTCGGTTCTTGATAGGCGGTGGGTTCACTAAAGGAACAAAGGACAAAACCTTATTGAGAATAGAAGATGGAGAAGATATTTCGATGGTTTAGATTCACGTGGGCGACATCATCTTGGATCTCCCAACAAGAGTCTATGTGAAAGATTCAACAAAACCGATGCAAGGAAGTTCGAGATGTCCATGATGGGACAGATGAATTACTTTTTGGGTCTCCAGGTGAAGCAAAGTGCAGAAGGGATATTCATCAGCCAAGCAAAGTACACTAGGAATTTATTGGCTAAGTTTGGAGTTCAAAATTGCAAGGAAGCCAAAATTCCTATGATGACCGGATTCAAGATGGATCAAATGAGGATGGACGAAAAACAAATCGAAAAGAATATAGGGCTCTCATTGGATCTCTACTATACCTAATCGCCGGCCGAGACCCGGATATCACCTTTGCAAGTAGGTGTATGTGCCAGATTTCAGGCAAATCCAATGCAAAGCCACCTAGAAGCAGCTAAGCGGATTCTTAAGTATCTGAAAGGGACAGAAATCTTGGTTTATTTTACCCATCGATGATAATCTAGAGCTTAGTGGGTATTCTCGATTACGATTATGGAGGTTGCAAGATTGACGGAAGTCAACCTCAGAATATGTCGATTTTTAGGAAGTAAACCGATCTCGTGGTTTCAAAAAAAGAGACATCGATTCGCGACATCTACTACTGAAGCAGAATATATGGCCGCAGGAAGCTGTTGCTCCCAACTGCTCTGGCTTAGTCAGCAGCTGAGGGATTATAACATTGTAGCTAAGAATGTACCCTATTCTCGTGATGAATAATAGTCTTTATTGCAATCACTCAGAATCTTGTTCTACATACAAGATGCAAGCATGTGGATGTCAGACACCATTTTATAAGAGATCATGTTGAAAAGAAGAATATCAGAATGGAAAAGATTCACACTGATTTACAGAAAGCTGATATTCTAACCAAGCCACTAACTGAGATCAGATTAAGAGAATTGTGCAATGAGCTAGGGCTTCTGGATCTTGGAGAAAAAGCACCTAAAATGCTTGATGGATTGTTCTCGAGTAACCGGTGGTTAAGAGACTAACCAGGTTGAAAGGAATCAGTTGAGTTTGGTATCTCAACTGATCAAAAGATCAGTCAAGGAACTGATATGAGAAATCGATCAGATTTACAAGTTATCAGATTAAAGGAACTAATCAGATTTAAGGTTTATCAGATTAAAGGAAACACTCAATTTAAAAGGATTATCTGATTAAATCAGTTTGGTTATTTTACATCTTTGTAAGTCGATTAAGCTGATATTCAACAAGCAAGATTCACAGATTAAAGCCAACAATCGCATAAGAAAGCAGAAAATTTACACAACAATGGAATAATAGAAATTTTCATTGAAAAAGACCCGAAGGTCAGGTTACATCACAAGTTACAAGTACAAAGGACCCGGAGGTCAGTACATAAGTCATAACCGAAAACCCTAAACCTATAACCCTAAACCCTCATCCTAACCCAAGAAGAGCGGGAGAGAGAGAGATTTTAAATCTGATGCTCTCATTTTCCCCCACTTAACAAGGGTGAGAGAGGCTTTGAAATAATCCTAAAGCCACTAGCTGAAGCTAAAACCAGTGGAGCGAGAGCGGCGTTGATAGGATTTCTAAGCCAGGAGCCCTTAGACACAAGTCAATGGACTCTCCGGATGTTAAATGGAGCACATGTGCCAAGAAATTGGTTCAAAGACCTTATGGGCACATGTGCTACATGAAAAAATAGAGTTGATATACGAAGATCACCTGTTGTCTGATCAAGACCGTATATCAAACTCATGTTTTATATCAGACTGAGTCTGTTGATGCTAGTTACGTCATCACGATAGACACACAAGGTGCATACGATTAGGAGAAGTGTCTTCTTAGTTGCGACAGCAGATCCGCCGCCTTGGTGGTAGAGAAGCTTGGCAACAATTGTATGTGAAATCTTTGATGGACGAAAAAAAGTGATAAAGGGACACATTGGGGTTGATTTGAGAAGTGAAATCATTGAAAAATGGGTAAAGGTGTTTGCCGGAAGTTTCACCGGAAATAAGGGTTCACCAGAATGCATGATTTTACAAAGAAGATAAGTATGGTGAATGGGTTATGTTGTGTAAAACATTGGTCCAATTTATAGAGGCCAAGCAAGGGTGCAAATGCAAATTTGATTTCAAAAAGCCTTTTAGAGAAATTTCAGATCATAAGGACAACGTAGAAATCACGCGACCGATAATTGGATAAATTTACTGGTGATTGACATATCGAGATATCTGAGACGATAATTACGATGTCAAATCGCGCCAACTTAGGAATAGAGACTACTATTATAGACTAAGTTTTGGCGGTAACACTTATCCCAAGAATTGGTTTGATCTGAGAAGAATCGATTAGGTCAACCAAAATCGATTACATCTAAATCGATCGGGAAGATCAGTTGAACTTGAAACCTCAACAAATCAGATATATCAGTCTATGAGAAAACAGAAATATCAGTTGAAGGGGGAACTTCAACTGATCGAGGAGGATCAGAAGGGAAATTAGACGCAAAATGAAACAGACCAGTTGAAAAGAACAGTTGGGAAATTATAAGGTTTAGGCAGAAAACTAAGATCAACAAGTGGAATCAACTTCAAGTGGTATTGACTGATTACTATATCAGTCAAACAGATACGCTTTTCTTTTCCCTTGTTATTTGCTTACTTATTTGATCTTATCTGTTTTTATTTGCCTTACTGTACGCATTACCTGTGTGACGTATTCCCTGCAAATCATTTAATGCGGACGTGCAAAATGTGCTTTTAAATCCAAAAGGTTTCCGTACGTGCTTTTCCCTACCATACGATCAAAACCGCTTAATCTGGATCGTTTAATCTTTTCAAACGGTTGATCTTCCAAATCTTGTCTTTTTCCCTCCTCATCTTTATAAGGTTCATCAAAAACCCCTACCAGAGTTTTCCCATTCACAAACTTGCGTTCTTTTTCTGAAAACTCTCCAGATTACTTCTCTGCGATTCAAAGTGTTTTTCTTAAGTTTCAAAATTATCTTCCCGAAAAACAAAATCTGGTAATTTCTGATTATTTGATGAATCTTTTTTTCCTTAAAATCCATTGATCTTAAAGATTTTGTCAATCGATGGTATCCTGTGTTATGCTTTATTGTTTCTTGGTTTCCGCATGTGTTTATCGATTACTAGGCCTATGTATAGGTCTGATAATCAATATATCATATCTCCATGTTTATGAACAATCTTAATCGAGTCTATCTTATTTGTAGATGGCCACTCACGGTATGGGTAAAATGATGTGCAATTATGCGGAACTGGCATTAAAGATTGTCGACGACAAGTTCGTGCAGTTTGACATTACTCGGGATCCGGAATCAATGGAAGTGGAGCAAATTCTGAAGAAAGGAGGTCTTGAGAAATATTGCGCTGCTCACTGCAATCCAGTGATGCAGTATGAAGCACTCGAATTCCTAAGGAATTTAAGAGTGGATACTGGACCTTCGGGAGAAGAACTACTTTTCGTCAATCAGCGGAGAAGAGATCGACCGCGAACGCGGACATAACTCGTCAGATTACCTTTGCGAAAAGGATTTAATCTTGCTCGCCACTGAGGGGAGAATGAAGATGAGCCGATCGTAAACGAACTCTTCAGAGAGGTCGACAAACATCGGACCCTTGAGTTTTGTCGCACCAATGCTCAAGAGGAAATACCGATCGTTGTTTCGACATATTGTCAAAAACAATCATGGGTATTGCGTTCCCCGCATGCTCTTACATCCGTCAAACTAGATAAAGATGGTCGCAATAATTGATGAAGCCAAGAACATCAATTGGCATGGGTTCCTAAAGGCCATTCTACTCCAAGAACATGAGAAATTCGGAGTTGATGAATGGAGGCAGGTCTATCTGAAGAAGAGGATCAACAATCTCAACAAGGTTGTAGTTATCCTAAAGGACAAAATGCCAAATGCCAAATGGGATCAGAATGGACTGAAGTCCTACAAGGCTTACCTCTCCACCACCACTTGACCATATTTGGACCACCGGACGATGATATCGGGCCCACCCCCTCAAAGGCAAAGAAGGGAAAGAGCAAGAAAGCAACCTCGTCTACACCAGATGCCCCCCAAAAAAAGAAAAGAAAACTGGTGAAGGCCCAGGAGAAGAGGCCGAAGAAGGCAAAGCAGGCCTCCATGACTCTGTTTCTAGAAGATGAGTCAGATGAAGAAGGAGCGCCAGATCAGCCTGATGAGCCACAAAATCGTGAAAATCGACAGCAAAGCCAGCCGAGAGCTTGCCAAAAGAACATTCTGAGGAAGAAGCACGAGACGAACGATCTCCTTCTCCTCCAACTCGAGCTGATTCACCACTCAGACTACTGGCTGCTGAGCATGTTTCTCCTTCTCTTCCCACCGCGAACACGAAACTACATCGGGAACCGAAAGTTTACCCGTTGTGGAACCAGCGCATTGACGACTCCATCGCAAATTCGCGAGTCGAGCCGATCACCCAACTTCCGCCTACTCAAGCACCACTAGAACTCTCCACATCTCATCAACCTCGAATCCGACGTATAATTCGAAGTCTAGATCATCAAAGACCATCACAGGGAAAATGGTCGTAATGCAAATCGAAGCGGGGAAATTGATGAGATGTATCCTAACCGGTCGCCCATCCCGCTATTAGAGAGGAAGTTATGGAGATCCTCACTGGAGAGATCTTCGATTAAAAAGCTTCTCGATTTTATAATGATTATTGAACAAATGGGGGGGCCGATGAGTTTGCGATTTTGATTTCGATATGAGGATCTCGCTAAAGTAGGATCACCACCGAAAGCCGATAATCGCTGAATCTATCAAAGCTCGATCCACGTAAAGTTGGGGTTAATCGATCAAGGCGAACAGGAGGAGGCTGAAGAAGCTCTCAAGCGAGATCTTTATAATGAAGGACGCAGAGCCGCCGATGATAGTGGAACTGGTGCTTGCAGTTCATGACCAACCACCCGAGGCGCAAAACAATTTGAAAAAGAGATCCGGTGACATAAAAACATTCCAACATCTCACATCATCGTTGATCAACTTCGGAGATCGATCTTGTCTCAAAGATCTCCTGAAAAGAAGAAGTTGAGGGAGTGATAGGCGATTAGAGGCAGATTGGCCTCAAAGAAAAATAACAGATCAAAGCGGAATTGGCTATTTCCCAGATTGAGGCAATCAAAGATCAGTTCTCCCAAATCGTGACCACCGTGGTTCTGCCGAACTTATAAAATCAGTTGATGACAAGTTGATTGGTGGATCAACAACAAGTTTCTTTTCGATGCTCCTTTGAAAAGCTAGAATTGTAAGAGAAACTTGACAAACCGATTATTACACTCTCATCGCCATGGAATCTGCCAAGACCGAAGCTGATCTCGAAGGTTCAAAATCTAATCGCTCAAGCTCAAGGTCTATCATTGCAGATCTCAAGCAGGCGATATCGATCGACTTTGGATCTCTGACTTCCCACCTCACTACTCTTTTTGATCAAACCAAAAATGGGGAAGGATGGAGTGAGAAACCAAGTGACATGATCAGAACAACTGAAGACATGATTCAGACAGTTGAAGCCTATGGACATAGACTAGACCATACGGATCTCGGATCTCTTTGCTAATGAAATCTCCGAAAAGATGGAAAAGTCAAAGGCAAAAAGTTAGGCTGTCAATGGTCTTTGGGACATCACAATCTGTACCAAACCCACTCGGACTAAGATAGTCACAAGAAGACAATGCCTAGCAGATCTAAAGCCGATAAGACCGGGCTAAGAAATTGTCCAAAGAGCAGATTGTCAAGAAAAAAAAAAAAAAAGAAAAAGAAGAAGGGCGCATAAATCAAGACAGTGTAAGATCTCAAGAGGAAATTCAGATCGAAGGCGAAGAAAGGAAAGGTGGAAAAAATGCACGGAACCTCACCTTCAAAGCAAAGAGTTGATGAGATCATTCCAAAAACCTGCTGACACGCTAAGAGGTTTGAGGAATGGAATAAGATCAAGTGAATGAATGGCTTCGGATGCCTTTGTTCTTAATCTTGTTCCACGAGAAGAATCTCGGATGATGAATTCCTCAACCGGGTTGGAAAATAAATATCCAGATTTTCTCAAGTATCCGGAAAATGAGGCCAAGATAATCAACGAAAATATCTCACCAAGAGTATGATCGTTGGATTACTCGAAGAAGGCAGATGGCTCATTTGACAGATGGCATTTCGAGAGATTCTATTTTGACATCTTGAGCAAAAACACATATAATTGATCCTCGGCCGGACCAATGATGTCAAATGGAAACTATATCGATTTTCAACGCACCTCAAGATCAAAAGAGAGATGCGAAGGATACAAGCCAAAAGAGTGAAGAATCGTAAGATTTCTCATGATCACCGCTTTTAAATTCAATCTTTTACGATGTAACATGTAATCAACATATCTAATGAGAAAAGTTTATTTTTCGATCCTAAGACAAAATCTCACCGTCTTTCGATTATGTGCTCTTTCTTCGTTTCTATATTTATCAACTGTGTTTGGTTTTCGGGAGTTTTGGTTTTATCAAAAAGGGGGAAATTGTTGGGAAATTTATAGTTTTGATAAAAGTTCCAAAAACACATATAATAGAACCAATCGGACTGTTAGTAATGATCGATGTTTATATTATCATTTATAGAATACCGTGATAATTCTTGTATAGAACAACCGATGTAATATATAGGTCACATATTGAGGGGAACCTCAATATGTATAAGTCTGATCTGAAGATCCAAAGAACGGTGACATCCGAAAAAGGCGAGAATGCTAGAGAAGAACAGAAGATCGATCGATCGTCGATCTAGTCGATATCTCACCAAGGCATAAGGCTCAAACTCGTAATACTTGAAGATCGATGACTTCGGAAGATCGGACGGAAGACCTACATCACCGAGTCCGCTAGTTGAAGCTAAGTCAACCCGGCACGGAAGACTCCATCGTAGACCGATCGATTCGACCGATCAAAGTCACCACACCAGTGAAAACCGATATTTCACCTACCATACGTCTATGATCTGAACAAGAAGAATGTCAACCTTAGTTGGAAGAACAACACTGAAAAGTGCGTCTGTTAACCAATAAGAACGAGACACGTATGATCGGAGCCGGTAATTACGGGATTTGATGCTGCTCTCTCTAACGACTATAAAATACAAGATTCACGCTTTCGGCCCCATGCCGTTCTCAAGACGTCACATCAATCTCGCAAACCTACCAAATATAAACGAAATTCAAATTGCTCTCCAACGGCTCTTTGATTTCAAGGTCTATAAATATGGGATCACACTTCAGAGTGAAGACACTAAACACCGAACAATCAAGAAGCTCAAGCAATTATCGATTTCGCACGAAGAACACGATCAAGAAGATTATTTTATTAAGTGTTCATCCCATAAGTTCTTAGCATAGAAATCTTTTCATCTAGCTGATAGGCTACCTTAAACACTAGAAAAGATTTCATAGTTGGAACCAAAACAATCTTATCCAAAACCCAAAGTTAGGTTAAGTTGTTTAGCAAGATTTCAAACTAGGGTTTCTAGTTCTGATTTCTGGGATCGGTTGAGTGAGAACTCCTTAAATATCTGTCGGATTGTCTTGTGTTGGACTAACACATAAAACTAAGTCCGATTGGTTAAGTTGGTGCCCCTTGTGATAGGGAAGAGTGGGCGTGGGATTTGGTTTGTCCGAACCACTATAAATCTTTGTGTGCCTTTTTACCGCTTTGATTAACCATCTACACACAATCGCACAACCTTAAAAGCATACATATTCTAAGTTGAGATCACTTAGCACCAATCTTACGATCGACAAGCTTCGACACTTCATCAATTTGGTTAAAAGACTAACTTTGGAATCGATTTATAAAAACCGGTTTTTCACACGGGTAAAACTTAGCTTCGACACATCGCTTAAACCGATAGTTATCGAACCGATCGCCTTGAAGCGATTAGTAAGTTGGTTATCGCCCAAACCGATTCACTCGCACTCGATCAAAGCTAATCGCCATAACACCCGATCCAGACAAAAGTTTTTTAAGTCTATTCACCCCTCCCCTCTAGACTTACGCCCTCAAAAACCCGTTAGGACCTACCTTTCTGAGAATAGTATGGATTTGAATGTGACTCCTTCCAACGGTAACATTCAAATCCACACTATAAATACAAGTTCTTCCTTCATTATTCGGGTGGAATGTGGATATGCAGAGAAGATAGCACACGAGATGCTTCTGAGCAAAAGAGAGATATACCCAAAGCATTCCCACCCTAGAACACAAATCGTAGATATACAAATATGTTCAAGAGTGTTCTAGAACCCAATCTAAGCAATCCACGATGTATCCTAAGCTTAGAGAGATTTTCCCAACCTTAGCATTGAGGCTAAACAAATGTAAGGGAAAATCTCAACACTAGTTGGAAACCAACAAACCTTACCCAAATCAGTCGGTTAAGTTTGTAGGTGAGTGTGAACTCAAGAACATCTAAAGAATCCCGAAAGGGAGGGTAGGCAATCCCGAGTGAGGGTGATAAGTCCCGTTGGAGTGTGAACCGGTAAACATCTCGTAAGCAATCCCAGTGAGGGTGATAAGTCCCGTTGGAGTGTGAGCTCGTTAAATATCTAGAGGCTAACCCAGAGAGGGTGATAAGTCCATTGAAGGAATTTCCCTAGAGCAGGGAGGGTGGATGTAGGAGCTTGAGTCTCCGAACCACTATACTTTGTTGTGTTGTTTACTGCTTTACTTTCTTATCTTGTCATATGCATTTGATTATAATCGAAACACAACACATGATATTTAAACATAAAAAAATCTGGAAACACTCGCCTCACCCCCTTTTTTATATGCATCGCTTTTAAAATGTTTTGCTTCCAGACGCCAAAATGGGTTTTCCACCAGGACCATCAATTCGTATCGAGGCGGGTTGTTCAAAAGGTCACCAGTTTTCAAAGTGACCACCTGAACTGATCTTTTTAAAACAAAAACCCGACCTCTGTAAATGCATATATTCTAATGTTTTGGCGTCATTATCAAAAAGGGGGAAATTGTTGGGATATTTTAGTTTCGATGAATTATGCCAAAACATTATCAACTTGTGTTATTGAAAGTCGATTTCTGAGATAACAAAGTTGGGAACGAGAGAACAAATTGAGGGGGAACTCACGAAATCAAACTTAGATGATCGAGATCGACGAGGTTAGGCAGATTTAGACCGACGAGATCAGATGAGTAAGATGAGTTTCGGAGTTAACGGATGAGCTAGGAAAAATCAGAAGAGAAGATAAGCTAAGCCATCTGATCAAAAGATCGATGACTAGATGACCGATCGGAAGAGCGCATAAGCCGATCGAAAGAAACCCGACGTAAGATCGTAAGAGAAGGTTGCGATCGTAAGAGGAGGCAGATGAGATCGACGAGATCGACGTGATCGAGATCGATATGAAGATGAAGCAGATGATCAAGATCGACGTGATTGAGATCGGAAAAGCTAAACCGATATGCTAACCTAATATGCTAACTCGATGTACTAATCTGATGCAGATATCATCGATATATCCGACCGATGCTATATCTCGATTCGATCATGTGAGCCGATCGGATCGGAGAAGAAATCGATATCGAGAGAACCAAAAATCGCAGATACTAGATCGGAAAGAAGTCATCCAAGAGAAGTCATTGAAGTCATACTCACCGAGAATCGAACGCCGCCGATGATCGTTAAATTATCTTTAGTGACCGAGGGTCGGGATGTATGAAGACAGAAGAATTGAACTCAGTTAGCTCGAGTGTCAAGATGCCCGATCGAAAGGTCCATTGAAGAGAAGTCACCGAGGCTCGAGATAAACCCGAGGCTCGGATGAGAAATCTGAGACTCAGATAAACTTGAAGACTCAGATAGAACTGAAGACTCAGTATGTCTCTGAAGACACTGAGACTCGGAGAATCTGAATGATTCAAGGCGAGGAATCGAGGAATATAGCCGTTAGAATCGGTGACGTAGACCAATGAGAGGAAGACAACCACTGGAAAAGTTCGCAAAAAGTTTCTGAGAATAGTATGGATTTGAATGTGACTCTTCCAGCGGTAACATTCAAATCCACACTATAAATACAAGTTCTTCCTTCATTATTCTAAATTGGAATGTGGATATGCGAGAGAAGATAGCACACGAGATGCCTCAGAGCCAAAGAGAGATATACCCAAAGCATTCCCACCCTAGTAACACAAGTCGTAGATATATACAAATATGTTCAAGAGTGTTCTAGAACCCAATCTAAGCAACCCACGATGTATCCTAAGCTTAGAGAGATTTTCCCAACCTTAGCATTGAGGCTAAACAAATGTAAGGGAAAATCTCAACACTAGTTGGAAACCAACAAACCTTACCCAAATCGATCGGTTAAGTTTGTAGGTGAGTGTGAACTCAAGAACATCTAAAGAATCCCGAAAGGGAGGGTAGGCAATCCCGAGTGAGGGTGATAAGTCCCGTTGGAGTGTGAACTCAGAAACATCTCAGTAGGCAATCCCGAGTGAGGGTGATAAGTCCCGTTGGAGTGTGAGCTCGTTAAATATCTAGAGGCAAACCCGAGAGGGTTATAAGTCCAGTTGAAGGAATTTCCCTAGGAACAGGGAGAGTGGATGTAGGAGCTTGAGTCTCCGAACCACTATACTTTGTTGTGTTGTTTACTGCTTTACTTTCTTATCTTGTCATATGCATTTGATTATAAGCGAAACACAACACATGATATTTAAACGCAAAAAATCTGGAAACACTCTGCCCTCACCCCTGTTTTATATGCATCGCTTTAAAAATGTTTTGCTTCCGCACGCGCAAAATGGGTTTTCCACCGGGACCATCAATTGGTATCAGAGCGGGTTGTTCAAAAGGTCACCAGTTTTCAAAGTGACCACCTGAACTGATCTTTTTAAAACAAAAACCCGACCTCTGTAAATGCATATATTCTAATGTTTTGGCGTCATTATCAAAAAGGGGGAAATTGTTGGGATATTTTAGTTTCGATGAATTATGCCAAAACATTATCAACTTGTGTTATTGAAAGCTGATTTACAGATAACAAGTTGAGGGGGAACGAGAGAACAAATTGAGGGCAACTCAATAAAAGTTCGATGAGACGAAGTTAACCCGAGATCACGAGAGAACAAAAAGGGGAACTCACTAAATCGATTTAGATGATCGAGATCGACGAGATTTAGATATGAAGATTGCATTGAGACCGACGAGATCGATGAGTAAGATGAGTTCTTGAGTTAACAGATCAGCGAGAAGAAATTATAGGCAAAATCAAGAGAGAAGATAAAGCAGATGCCATCCGATCAAAAGATCGATGACTGTATTAGATGATTAGATGATCGGAAGAGCGCATAAGCCGATCGTGAGAAAAGAAACCGACAAAAGATCGTAATCGAAGAAGGTTCCGAAGACACCGAGATCGTAAGAGGAAGAATATGAGATCGACGAGATCGATGACGACGTGGACAATGAGAGGAAGACAACCACTGGAAAATCGCGTACGGAAAAGAGATAGTATGGATTTGAATGTGACTCCTTCCAACGGTAACATTGATCTAAAATCAAGTTCTTCCTTCATTATTCGTGAATGTGGATATCGGAAAGATAAACAGACGATATGAGCAAAGAGAGATATACCTAATATTCCCACCCTAACTGCGTAGATATACAAATATGTTCAAGAGTGTTCTAGAACCCAATCTAACCGATATCTTAGAGAGATTTTCCCAACCTTAGCATCGGCGCTTAAACAAATGATGAAAAATCTCAATAAGTGAAACCAACAAACCCGTCGGTTAAGTTTAGAGGTGAGTGTGAACTCAATAAACATCTAGAAATCCCGAAAAGGGTAGGCAATCCCGGTGAGGGTGATAAGTCCCGTTAGAGTGTGAACTCGGTAAACATCTGTAGGCAATCCCGAGTGAGGGTGATAAGTCCCGTTGGAGTGTGAGCTCGTTAAATATCTAGAGGCGAACCCGAGAGGGTGATAAGTCCAATTGAAGGAATTTCCTAGGAATGCGAGAGTGGATGTAGGAGCTTGAGTCTCCGAACCACTATACTTTGTTGTGTTGTTTACTGCTTTACGTTCTTATCTTATCATATGCATTTGATTATAAGTGAAACACAACACATGAGATTTAAACGCAAAAAATCTGGAAACACTCTGCCCTCACCCTCTGTTTTATATGCATCGCTTTAAAAATGTTTTGCTTCTGCACGCGCAAAATAGGTTTTCCACCGGGACCATCATAACGACAACAAATACTGTCGCTAGTAGCGACGATTACTTACCGTTGCTATATCCATCACTAAATAATGAATTTTCAAAAAAAAAATGCCCACGGTGGTTCGAACTCGGGCCCGGGGGGCGCCCGAGTGGGCACCGAACCACCCGAGCCATGGACCATCTCGAACCCAACCACCAAGCTTCTCATATATAAGTCACCAAACCTCCCAATTAAATGAGACAAATTTCCGCTCCCAAGGGGGACCGAACACGGGACTTAGGGGCGCCTGAGCGGGGATCAATCCGCTCGGACACTTGCTTTCTTGTGTTTATTTAATAAAATTAATTCTATATGTCCTAAAAAATCGTTTTTTTTTATAATTTTTTTTAAATTCTTTATTTCAATTATCTTATTTATTGATTCAATCACATTTTATTGTAATAATTTTTTTTATATAAATTCAAATTTAAATTAAGTTATATTATATTAAAATTGTATTTTTTAAGTTATTTTTTTTAAACAAGTACTACCTTTTTTTTAAACCTGTAATACTTTTCTATTTAAATAAGTAATATTTTTCATTTAAACAAGTAATACTTTTCATTTAAATAAGTAATACTTTTCTATTTAAACAAGTTATACTTTTCATCTAAACAAGTTAAACTTTTCTTTTAAACAAGTAATGCTTTTCTATTTAAACAAGTTATACTTTTCATTTAAACAAGTTATACTTTTTTATGTAAACAAGTTATACTTTTCATCTAAACAAGTTATACTTTTTTATGTAAACAAGTTATACTTTTCATCTAAACAAGTTATAATTTTCTTATACTCAGTCCAAAATTACAGATTTAAAGAACAACGTGAGAAGAGTGCAGAAGGATCTGAAAGACTGCTTCATAAAATCGTAAGAAAAAAAAAACAGGATGACCTATAAATTTGCGAGGATGAGAAAATTGAAGAAAACAAGAAGAAATATGGAAGAGAAAGAGAAAAAGAAGAACAAGAGAAGAAGAGGAAAAATCTAGAGACGCACAACCATCAAAATCAACGGAGATCTGATCGCGTTTGTTGTGACGCTAGAAGAGGAATAAGAAGAAATCTGCCAACGTCTGTGACTACGCGGCCGTGAAGAAGAAGAAGAAGGAAGCCCATTAACCCATCAACAGTCTACCCTAACCCGGCCCAGCTACGTGACCCGCGAAAAAAAAAAGTCAATTGCACATATCACTTGTATGCAATATTGCATACAAGTTTTTGAGTTTAAAGATTTAGAAAGTGGAATAATCTTGTAACAAAAAAAGTGGCACAGAGGAATGGATTCGGGTTTGGATGACTCTTTGATCGAAGATTATGGGATATAATTTAAAAATAAGTACAGTAAAGAAAAAAAAATACTTTAAATTAAAGAATAAAATATCAGTATATTTTAGTGTTGATTATATTTTGCGAAAAATAAGGTAGTAAATATAGTAAATATTTTTGGAGAGGCCAAAACAACATAGCCCTCGATATTTCGGACAAAATTCCCAAAATTATACTACACAGCCTGGTATTTAGAGTGGGTTAAGTAAAATCCAGTAATGCTTAAATCTCGGTATTCGGAACCCCGGTATTAGGGTTCTCTGTCTCACCTTCTTCTTCCGGGAATTTCCGGCGAAAGAGAGAGAGAAAGATGGGTTCGCGAGAGAAGGATCAATCGACGCCGCATCAGCCCTTGTTAAGCAGTCTAGTCGTGCGAGCCACCGACAGCAGCGGAGGCGGTGGCGGTGGTGCTGGAAGCGATTACGAACCTGGCGAGGTTCGCCGCGATCCGCCTCCTTACTCTCGCTCTGATCGGTACGATGGCCATGGTATTGCTCTCTTTCTTCTTTTCACGATTTTGTTTGGTTGTTGAATTTGCCCCTTTCTTTGTTGGATGAATCCACAACCCTAACCCTAGTAGTTGATTTTGAAATTTTTGTTTATGTGTTGATATGCAATTACTGAAAGTAGAATATTTGGAGACTTGATCAACTTATCGCAAGTTTCTTTCTGCCTATTTAGCTCTTAATTTCTCAAGGTAAGGAGTTTCAGCTTGTGCATCGAGGTCAAATTTGATGTTATCTGTTTTTTGGCAATGGTGAATGAGACCTAACAGTGACAGCTTGAGGTTCTTGCGTAGACTCTAAATATATGAAGTGAATATTGTTAATCTATTCTATTATGAAGTGCTCATTGAGTTCTAAGTTGGATATTCTCATAATCGAGTCATGATTGGGTAATATTGTATAACTCAACATTTAGGTTCGGATATGGAAGATGAATACTTGGATGATGTAACGAGATTATGGTTAATTTGTACTCCCCTCCGTCCCAGATTAGATTGAACATTTACTGTTTGCAAAGAGTGTAATGTTGCTTAATAGTATTATAGTAGACAAAGTTGCTTTTTGATGAAGATTTAATGTTAAAGTAATGGCATGTGGTGTAAATAAAAGGAGATAAAGTGGCTTTTAATGTTGGAAAAGTAATGACATGTGGTGTAATGTTGAGATGTTTGAAGGGGATAATTCAAGCTGATGGAGTTGCTTTATTACCACTTTAGGAAATGTTCACTCTGATCCGGGACGGAGGAGTACTTTTAATTTATTTCTTTGTTTTGAGTTTCTAGTATTGATTTTCAATCCCTGCTTGTGCTATCTATGCCTTTCAATAATTCTTATATTTGCATATTACATGTACGAACTGCGAAGCAAGATAAAAATATCTTAATTTTTCTGTATTCTTTGATTGTGCATGCAAATGTGGCTATAGACTAGGTGATTACTTTGAATGCAATATTATACTATGTGTAAGTTGTTTTGTTACACTTGGTCTGAAGCTCGTATTAACAATTTTCAGTTTATATAAGGTTTCCTACCAATTATGTGCTTTCACTACAAGTCTATTACTCCCATAACAATTAAAACTGACTATGAGTACCGTTAATAGGAATTTAGGTAACTATATTTCAAAATCTATTGAGATGAAGATGGGAATCTATGGGTAGAAGCATAGAATCCTTCCATGTTCTGTTTAGTACATCAATTCATTTTTTGTTGTGATATCTGTGTGCTAATATTATGTATTTAAATAAAGAGAATAAGTTGAAGGGCTTTCATCAATTTCCATGGACACTATATTCTCTGAGTCTGATAGATAATGCTAAAATATATTAAATATTTGTATTCACAGGCTATGTACTTGCCCCTATGTGCAATGTATTTCATGTCCTATTTCTGTAATTAATATGGGTTTCATACCCGTTTTAATCACATGCTTTAGTAATGAGTTATATTGGGCAGTGTCATGAATGGAGCTTCAATTATATATTACAGTGTTGTCCGCCCTGTCCGTCAATCCCTTATATTGCATGTGAAGCAATCTCACTTATTAACTAAACTGTTGAATGGTGAATGAATTTTGCTGTTGTTTTCTACAGCTCTGAATATTTGCATGGTGCAAGAATTTGGGTCTTGAGGAAGGCATGTTGGAACTGTTTTGGTTCTTGTTTTGGTTTTGGTTTTTAAAGAGGATTGTATTTGGGAAAACTACTTTATGGGATTTGCAAGATTATCGAAATAGTGAATCAGTTGTCCTATTATCCAGCCATGGTCTATCCATTGGTAGAGTACTGATGGTTCTGCTGAATGTTGTATGGGCATATTATGCCGTCAAGTAATCTGTTGGTTGTAAGCAATATAATTCACATAAATCTGAAGTACAAGCCTTGTCTATGAAAGCAGTATCTGAGGAGCTGGGCTGAATGGTGGTAGATATTTGGTTAAATTAAAATCACAAATTTGTTTAGGTGTCAATTGTAGGTCAAAAAATTTGTACTCTGATGGGGTGAGGAATTGAAGTGCACCAGAAAGCTGGCAATGAGTACAATCACTATGGTTATTTGGCGGCTTAATGGGGGGTTTGAAATAACTAAAAATAGTGCAAGAGCTGATAGAAACTTGATGGAATTGATATATGTTGGTGGTGCGTGTACTGAATCTGCAGTTGTAAGAGGGTACATTGCAGGGTTTTGAATGGATCTTACGATCTTGTCTCGTTAGGTCTGTGAGGCAACACTTTCTGGACATGTTTTATGCTTGGTGCTGCAGGGACACTGATATGTATGATTTGAATAATATCAGATTACATAATGGAGAATTCCGTGTGAAGTTGAAAATGTACTGAAGTTTGCGTCTCAGATACTTGAGGCATTGACCAGTACTTTGTTGGTTGCCAGCTTGATATTTGTTTCTATGCCTTGGGTTGATGGCAACTTGTCATTATTGGTTATTTTATTTCTATTTTACAAGATATATGTAGGAGCACATTATTTTCATAAGTGGTGGGTGCTAACTAAATATAGTGAAAGTTGATTTTAGATGTGGTTTCTATACCTTGTTCGCATTCTTGACAAGGAGATGCCTCAGTTGGCATAATTTAAATTTGTGCTTGGCATTTCTTGGGTTGGTTTCTGTAGGAAACTATTGTTGGTGACATCTACCTTTCTGATTGGGTGTTTATATCGTGGGCTTCAATGGTTTTTTTTTTTCAGGATATAGAATGCGTGCAGGTTCTATTTCTCCTCCACGTCGTAGGAATGCACATCATCGCTCTAGCCCCAGTTTTGAACCATCTAACGGCGCATCAAGGAATCATATATTCAGCAGCGAGAGAGAACCTGGACGATACAACCGTGATTATTCACCCCCTTATGGTCGTGGGAAAGATGGTGGAAGGTTTCCTGGTAGAGGGGGGTATGATCGGTCTGCACGAGGGCCTGGATCATTTAGAGTTGATGGTTTGCCTAGAAATAATCCTAATGTCTGTCCAAGAGAAGGAGATTGGATCTGCTTGGATCCCTCGTGAGCATTAATCTTCTCTTTATCTCTTACCTTTGAATTTTATCTATTGGCTAGGTCTTATATGCCTATTATACCATATTGTGCTTAATACTAAAAACATTGTTTAGATACTGAGACATTTTCATACTGGTTTGGAATTTATATGCTCCCGTATCCCGTCTATGTTACTGTACTTTGCATGATTATTTGTATGTAATTAGCTTTTTTGAAAGAATATTGTATACACCAATACACCAATTGCACGGTGCAATTGGTGTGTATTTTTTAAAGGTATCAGTTACTTCCATGAAAAGTATTAGCTGTTTATTAAATAGTGTTAGTTACTTTATTAAAAAAGTATTAGTTGTGCACCAGTTGCACGGTGCAATTGGTGCACCCAAGTGTTACTCTATTATTTATGGAAGTGTGGGATGCTAACCTTGATAACTTTACTCACTGTGTTTCATTTTGTCTCAGATGTAAAAACTTGAATTTCGCAAGGCGAGATCATTGTAACAACTGCAACAGACCCCGTTATACTTCCCCCGGGAGTCCAAGGAGGGGATATCCATTTCCACCACGGCCACTTATACCTCCTCATCCACTGGATCATCCCGCTGCATTGAATGGTGGGTATAGGTCACCACCTCCACATGGCTGGCCCAGAGACATTAGACCACCATCAAGATTTCTCAATCCCATTATGCACCCCGATGATGTCCCTAGGAACGGGGACAGGTTCGATAGACCCCTGCTGCCCCCCGACTGGGCCCCACATAGGGATCGAGGACGGGGGGATAACTACTTTTTTGACAGAAGAGGAGGGCATGGAAGGAGGGTTTTGTCTCCACCGCCAGTTACTCCACCTCGTGGATGGGCTTCTCATGTCAGGGATAGGAGCCGGTCTCCACTCAGAGGTGATGGCTACATCAACCGGAGACGAGATGATCGCCGTGCTCCATTTTAGCCTCTCTATTCTACGTGCGTTTCTAATGTAAGAAAACGGTGATCTTGCTTACGTTGTTTGGATTTTTGAACTTGGTGTATCAACAGCTTATGGCCGACTCCTGTTAAAAATTTGTGGCTGTTGATTGTTGCTCGGGGAATCCATTTTGTGGAGCAAATGTTTTATTTGAATTCATGGTCCTAGATATTGTTAATTTAGAGACGTGTTATATGTAGCATCTCAAATTGGGTGAGTTCTCAAGTTTAAATTTCCCTTTCTCATTTTGACTGTTGTTACTTGATGTCTCTGTGTTTTGTATTTGGATGAAACTCGAGATCCTAAGGGCATGTTTGTTTTTACTCTAAAAAAAAAAAGGCTTGTTTGTTTTTCACTAGGAGATCCGGATGGGGATGGACTTCCCCTCATTTCGGTAGTTTTTCGAATTTGTACATTCTATCCTCCATTTAAATACACATCAATCTATATTATATACTTATATATTAAAATTATCACATCATTACTCTTTTTATACCAACTCAATATCTCTTATACTTTTTTTACAATAATTTATTATATTTTCTACTTTTCTTACATCTTTCTTTCATACAATCATTATCACACTTCCTCTCTTGCATCTAATTCGGCCGAATTGGCCCATATATCTCCTCCATCTTCAGCCAATCAAATCTTCCCATATATACTCCCTTAACCAAATCTTTTCCAAATCAAATTCTTTGGACCAAATCTCCTTCTAGACATTAACACCCGCTGGATTCCTTAGTTCGGAGATTCTGGAATATGGGCCTACACTGGGTCATCTAGTGTGGGCCTCTCACAACACAATTGGTCCAACAACTTTTCACAAAAATCACCTAAATACACTTAAAAACACAGAAATCGATCAATTGCGGAATAATACGATCAAAACACATATAAGTAATTAATCATGTCATCTTAACACAAACGAGCTCAATAAATTGCACTCTATTATATTAAAAATATGCATAATTTATTACTTATCATCTGGCATACGACCAGCTGAGAATTGCTGTAAACTTTCAATTTTCGTACCCCAATGGCCATTGCCATTTCCACACCATTTACCAAGGCCTCATATTCTGCTTCATTGTAGGTGGCGTGAAAATCAAAACTTACAGCCGTTGTGAAGGATTGTTGTTCGGGACTGATTAGGACCACACCAGCCCCTACTCGGGTGCTCGTCGAGGAGCCGTCGTGTAGTGTCCAAGGGACATCGACGGCCTCCGATGTCTTCTCTGGAAAGGTGAGCTCGGTAAGGAAATCGGCGAGGACTTGAGCATTGATCGCAGTTTGGGGTGCGAAAGTGATTCCAAACTGACCTAATTCGATGGACCACTTCAACAATTGCCCAACTGTATCAGGTCGGTACAAAACTTGTCTTAGTGGCATGGTAGTCTGGAATTCTATTTGGTGATCAAAAAAATATCATCGTAACTTTTGGACACTCATGACCAAGGCGTAGGCGAGCTTCTTGAGAGGTGGATATTTGAGTTTGGCATCATTCAGGGTTTGACTGACGAAGTATATTGGTAAATGGTACTGACCTTCTGCTCGGACCAATACTGCGCTGAGAGCGAACTCCGAGGCTGCCAGATACAAGAAGAGCTTCTCGCCTGGAATAAGTTTCGCCAAGATTTGAGGATTGGAGAGATACACTTTGAGCTTAAAAAATGCGGCTTGGCATTGCGGGGTCCATGAGAATTTACCTTTCTTCATGGCTTCAAAGAAAGGCTTGAACTTATCCCCCATTCTGGATACGAATCTGTTAAGAGCTGCGAGATAACCGGTCAACCTTTGGACTTCTTTTATGTTGCGAGGTGGTTTAATGTCCATGATGGCTTTGATCTTCGTGGGGTTAGCTTCGATACCTCGCTAACTGATGATATGCCCATGAATTTTCCTGAACCAACTCCGAAACTGCATTTCTTGGGATTCAGACGCATGTTGTATTTTCTCAAGATGTCAAAGGTATTGGAATTTAGAGGCACGTAAACACGTAATACATGCGCATCGGAATTAAACAGTTCACCAACATTGAACATATAATTGCATAAACGATTAGGAATAAACATAACAAGAAATCTTACAGTAATTCAAGAGCATATTTCTCAACTATGGTATCCACGTAATCACCGTTCACAAATTTATATAGATTTGCCAGCTTAGAATCCCGAGACGAATTTGCTAGGAAAATTATTACTCTAGATTTTATGGAGAAAATATGAACAACTACTATTTTATGGATTCCCAAGTGGTCATATATATAGGGAGACCTATCTTAAATCTTAAGCTAACCTGATTAGGAAATAAAATCCCTAATCTTTATTTAATCTCTTAGATTTATTTCCTACATATAAAATCTCTACGGATTTAATTCCCATATATGATACATCTGTACGATTTATTTCCATATATATTAAATCCTTCAATAATATTCCATATATTATTGTTGGGAATTCCTATTAAATTAAATCCAATTTAATTAAACATTAATAATAATTAATTCCAAATTAATCCATTATTAATCAATTCTCCATAAATTAAATATTAAATCCAATTCAACATTTAATCAATCAACTATAATCCGTAAAAGGGAACTACTTGTTGTGTGACCCATATGCCCTCATATATCGAGCGATTAGTCAAACTAACGGTCTTAATTGAACCCTAGACAATAAATCAAACATTCTCAATATATGAGGTACTTTGCAAGAAACGTACAACTACCTGTAACTGTAACATGAACTATTGCGATTTCCTCCTATCATTCACGAATACTCGATTAGTCTTGAACATGATAAAGTGTCTATTCAAATAACTTAATCACTTTATCTCTAATCACTAATTGATCACTTATGTCACACTTGTCCACAAAGTGCAAGTTGACGTGCATTGACCAATGACTTTGATCCAATTATGATGAGAAGGTGAGTAGTCTCTCTAAATCCACTTTGAGGAATGAATCCTATTCTTGGCTCAACTACCATGCACATACACTTCGTGATGAACCGAATCAAAGTCATATCTATCCATGGAAGGGTGCAAGCGTCGGTCATGATCAAAGTTCATCACTCCACACATGTCGTGCGTATTGACCTCAAGTCAAAGGAGTATCACATCTCTCCCACTAACCGAGACACCCGTAGACACATATAGTGGAACTACATTAAACGGTTTCTCGGATGAGTATACCAATAAACTCTAAGGTATTTGTGCATCCATCATGAGATACTTAGTATCTCGTAGTAAGTGAAATCTTACTACACTCTCCAAGAGTATGATGCAGACCGCACACCAATCTCCATTGCATCATCAATATCCCTTTCTTCATAATCCTTGATCGGGGCTATTTGAGAATCATGCTTAAGTCATCCGAGTTCTCACATACCCAATGGCAATACAGTGATTCAGGGGAACACAGATAAGAACAAATGCAAACAATAAAACATAATATTTTAATAAGTGTAATGCCACACATTTAATATTAAATAAACAATAATATTAAACCAACACTGAATATTATCTGAGTATTATGTCCTTACAATAAATTGTCTCTAGGACACTAACACTAACAATCTCCCACTTGAACTAGAGCCAATCACCGACATGTCTAACCCCTAGACCATCAAAATGTCTAGTGTGTACATGAACACTCAAAGCCTTGATGAAAGGATCAACCAGGTTATCCTCTGTGGGGACATGTTCTAACTCTATCTCTCCTCTAGCGATTATCTCTTTTATCAAGTGATAACGCCTCGGTACATGCTTGTTTCTGTTATTAGATCTCAGTTCCTTAGCTTGCGCAACCGTACCAGTGTTGTCACAATACAACTTTATTGGACTGCTGGCACTCGGAACTACCCCTAGCTCATTTAAGAACTGTTTTATCCAGACAACTTCTTTGGCAGCTTCCGCCGCAGCAATGTACTCAGCTTCGATTATTGAATCCGCGGTAGTCTTTTGTTTGGAACTATTCCAACTAACCGCCTCACCATTGAGAGTGAACACATAGCCTGACTGAGATTTGTAATCATCACAGTTCAATTGGAGACTTGCATCAGCATAGCCAGTTGCAACCAGCTCTGACTGTCCTCTGTAGACTAGAAAGCAATCTTTAGTACGTCTGAGGTACTTAAGAATGTTCTTGACATCAATCCAGTGAGTTTCACCCGGATTTTGTTGGTATCTACCAGTGGTACTGATAGCAAAGGCCACATCTGGCCTAGTACAGGTTATGGCGTACATGATGGATTCAATTGCAGATGCATATGGTATATCCTTCATGCGTTGGATATCAGCATCTGTAGAAGGACAATCCTTCTTAGATAGCTTTATCCCATGACATGCCAGCAGAGAACTTCTCTTAGAGTTCTTCATCGCAAATCGCTTCAACACCTTGTCTACATAGGTGGACTGTGACAGCCCCAACATCCTCTTGGATCTATCCCTATGGATCTTGATCCCTAAGATGTAGCAGGCTTCACCAAGATCCTTCATCATGACTGTCTTTGACAACCATTCTTTCACGGACTGTATGAGCGGGATATTGCTTCCCATAATGAGTATGTCATCAACATACACAACTATGAAGACAATATTCTTCCCATTGCATTTCCGATAGACGCACGGATCTTTCGAGTTTCTGATGAAGTCAAATGATTTGACAGCCTTATCAAAATGGATATTCCAACTCCTAGAAGCTTGCTTCAATCTATAAATGGATCGTTTAAGCTTGCACACAAGATTAGATTTTGGCTTTGATATGAAACCTTCAGGTTGAGTCATAAACACTTCCTTATCAATGTTCCCATTGAGGAAAGCTGTTTTGACGTCCATCTGTCAAATCTCATAATCTAGGTGTGCCGCTACCGCAAGTAAAATTCAAATGGACTTGATCTTAGCAACTGGTGAGAAAGTCTCATTATAGTCAATGCCTTCACGTTGACTCTAACCTTTCGCCAGCAACTTAGCCTTGTAGGTTTGTACTTTGCCATTTGCATCAGTCTTACGCTTGAAGACCCATTTGTAACCTTTGGGTCTAACCCCTTTTGGAAACTCAACCAAGTCCCAAATTTAATTGTTGTACATCGAGTCCATCTCGGATTTCATGGCTTCATGTCACTTCTTTGAGTCAACATCTAATGTTGCCTCAGTATAAGTTCTAGGTTCGTCTTTATCCGGGATCTCCACGTTATCATGTTCCTCCACGAGGAAACCATAATATCTGATGATCGGATTGCGAACTCAAGTGGACTTACAGAGTTGTGGTTGCTCAGGCTGCACATTCTAATCGTGAAAATTTTGTGGTACAGCGATTTCATCGTCGACCGGGGAGGTCTCAAGAGCGACATTTCCGGATGCTTCTTGAGCACTACCGGATGCCTCTTGAGCAGGAGTTTGAACTATGCTATTCTCATTCAGCCTACTTGGAGTTCATTACTCGGGCATTGCAACTCCAATTACGCCCCCACTGGCTGAAAGAGGACCACTTAGTGATAAAATTTCACCATGTGAGCTGCTGAATGCTCCCACTGATTCTTTGTCATGTTGCTTTGACAAGATATCACTCTCCTTGTTAATTTATGGTTCTTGAATTTCTTCAAGTTCTATCGTCTTACGGCCTTGTTCCCTGAAGACGTAGTATTCTTCAAGGAATTTGGCCTGCCTAGAAACAATCATTGTTTGTTTCTCAAGGAGATATAAATAATATCCTCTAGTTTCCTTAGGATATCCCATAAAATAACCCTTTTCACCTTTTGATTCCAACTTATCAGTGAGCATTTTCTTCACAAACGCGGGGCAGCCCCATGTTCTCATGTGAGAGAAATTTGGCTTCTTGCCATGCCACAACTCGTATGGCGTATGCTCAACTGATTTGGATAGAATCATATTCAGAATGTAAATTGAGGTTTGAAGTGCGTATCCCCATAAGAATGTTGGAAGAGAGGAAAAGCTCATCATGGACCTTACCATGTCTAACAAGATTTGGTTTCTCCTCTCGGACACTCCATTCATTTGGGGTGTACCGGGAGGAGTCAATTATGATTGGATTCCATGCAACTTCCGATAATCAGTGAATTCATGGCTAAGATATTCTCCTCCTCGATCTGATCGAAGAGTCTTAATACACTTACCAAGATGCTTCTTTACTTCAACTTTATACTCTTTGAATTTCTCAAAAGATTTAGATTTGTGTTTCATCAGATACACATACATGAATCTAGAGAAATCATCAGTAAAAGTTATGAAGTAGACGAAGTGACCCCTAGCTAAAGTGGGCAATGGTCCACAAACATCATTGTGGATCAACTCTAGAACTTCTTTGGCACGAACCCCTTTCCCAGAAAAGGGTTTGTTGATCATTTTGCCCTTAAGACAAGATTCGCAGTTTTCATAAGACTAAGTAGTCCAACTTTCTTAGCCTTGCGATTTTTTCTCATTTGCATGACCAAGTCTACAGTGCCATAAGTAAGTCGGGTTTTCATGATTACTAAGTTTGAGTCTTTTGTTTTGTATATTAAGAATGTTATGTCCATAATGCAACAAATATAAAGCAAAAAATAATAATTATTATTTGCAAAATGGAAGGAAAAACATTCAATATCCAACATCGGAATAGAAATAATGTTACGGGCAATAGAAGGAACAAAATAATAATTATTTAGTTCATGTCTAAAACCATAGGGTAAATATAAAACATAAACGCCAACACGTTCAGCGATAACTCTTGCTCCATTCCCAATGTGTAAAGCAACTTCACCCGGCCGAACTGCCCTACTATCCTTGAGACCCTGCACATTTGTACAAATGTGTGAGCCACAACCGGTATCTAATACCCAAAAGTTAGTGTCATTTGTGGACATGTTTATCTCAATAACAAACATACCTGTTCAAGTGGCTGAGACACCTTGTGTCTTCTTTTCAGCTGCTAGAACCTTGCAGTCCTTCTTCTAATGCTCCTTCTGCTTGCAGTGGAGGCATACATCCTTATCCACCCTCTCCCTCTTTTGAATTCAACCTTTGGGCTTAAGGAAGTTTGGCTTGGAGCCTTTCTTTACCTTGCCCCCTCGCTTCTTCTTTCCTTTCGGAGCAAAAGAAGTAGAGGCACTCACCATGAGCACGGGCTTTCCTTATCATGGAAGACTCAAAGGTCTTTAGCATGTTATGCAGCTCGGGCATAGTCGATTCCGTCTTATTCATATTAAAGTTTACTACGAAACTTGATTATGAATCGGGAAGTGAATAAAGAATGACATAAACAACAACATTGGTCTTGAGCTCAATGCCCAGACGACCAAGTTTCTTGATTAACCCAATCATCTTAAACACATGAGGAGAAACCTTCCCTCTCTCAGACAATCGCCATCTAAACAAATCTCTAATCACTTTATAAATCTCGGAACGAGATTCAGAATCAAAGAGATCCTTCAGATGCTTAATTATCTCGAAGGGAAGCATCTTCTCATGCTGCCTTTGCAATTCGGGAGTCATCCCGAGCAGCATAACACAATGAGCCTGGAAAGCATCCTCTTGATGCTTCTTTTGAGCTACGACGTCAAACGCCACAGGTTTTTCAGTACCAGCCTCCGGGGTAGCAGGGATTGGCGTGTCCAACACGTACTCAATCTTTTCTTGCTTGAGCACCAAACAAACATTTCTGTGCCAATCGAGAAAGTTTGGCCCAAACAATTTGTTCGTTTCCAAAACGCTTCTCAATGACAAGTTATTCATTTCAACAATCCTAGAGAAATAAAATAAAAAACGGGAATCAAAACACATAATTCCTATGATCAATATTCAGCAATCAAAATAAATATGACTTTTAAATTTATTTTGTTTCAGTTATTTTCACATACTTAACGACCTCATCGGAAAAGTAAGAATTTATATCTAATATAAATCATAATGGACTAGGATCCACATTACTACCATCATAATCCCAGCGAGGGCTGATCATTACAATAGCATAACTGGTAGGTCTCCAAACCAACTGCAAAACTGCAACTCCTAGTTTGTCGAACCTAGTAAGACTGATGTCACTTACCCTTTGTTCCCCGAGAGGGCTAGCGAAACAAAGTTAAGTTGGTTTACAACCATCAAGTGGCAACACTTCATGTCCCTATAAAAGTCCCGTTAGATGTAGATCCGAGCAAAAGACAAGGGTCTTTAAGTACTCATTGGAACAAAATCTACGGTTTACTTTTAACTTTGATGGAAGACATCTTATCAAATTAATGAGAAAACCATATTTTAGTGAGGAACATTTTTAAAGGCGGGGTATTAATTACTTAATCGAGATCCATCAAGATATCTAAGTCACATTTGAGCAATTACGGGCGCCGCCTACCCAAACATGACATATACGGACTAATAAATATTTGGGCGCCGTCTACCCAAGCATTTAATACGGTCCGATAATCATTGGGCGCCGCCTACCTAAACAGTTATAATGCGGACTATAAAACGAATTAACTAATTTAAACGAGTAAACAAGTTAACAGTGGATTTTAATAAATCTCTTTTGAAAAACGAACTTTAAGTCTAATTTAAAGTTCCAATTTTAAGATTATTAATATTACAATTAATCTAATTAATTGTCTTTGGTCCAACCAATTTTTAAATTTCAGAATTTAAATTTAATAAAGTTCCAAAATCAATTTTAATTTATTTTATTTCAGGGCTCATGTGCAATTTCTAAAATTTATATGGGAGGGCCTGTCTTAAATCGAATTTACAAAACAATCCTCCTACATCATCACCCTTTTCGTATCAGATCCAATCCGAAAACCAACACCCAAATTAGCCAAATTTTAGATTAATCAGTATCATCAATCATTGATCAACATCAAATTAACCCAAACAATTCAGTCCCAATTAATCGAATGAAATAAAAAAAACAACTAAACTGTCCAAGCTTCCAATTCGAAGAACAGGGCGTCAAAATCGAGGAAAAGCAACGCGATGAACACGGCCAGCTGAACAGGCGCTAGTCACCGCCGCCACGCATCGCGTGCGAGCGACTCGCCGCCGTGAACGAGCACAGAGCAAAAGAGGCACGTGAGGCACCCTTTGCTTGGACTGGTTCGAAACCAGAGTACATCGAGGAAGACGAACGAAATGGATGTGCGCCGCCACTGAGTCGTCTCGATTCTGGTGGCGCGCCGCTTTGAAGCGCATCGAGACAGACACACCGGCTAGGTCTCGAAAACACCCAAGCACACCACCGTGAAAGGATATGGCACCAGGGAGGATTAATCGCGATGGGAATTGCAGATCGCGATGGAGATCGCAAATTGCGACGGAGCACCGTGAGCCACGCCGCGGGCTTCTGCATGCGTCGCGAGGCATGGCGCCTAGCGCCGGCCTATAGTGACGTGGCGTAGGCCTCCGGCCATGGGACGAATAGGGTGCAACGGCGGAATCCGCAAGGTGGGGAAACCTTAATTCTGGGTTGGGGACGAAGGCAAAAACCAAGCAGCCAAATAAGATAAAGGGAGTGCGGTTTCAACAAATAACTGTGCTCCTTTGGTTTTAAAAAAAATATTAATTTTAATTTTAAAATCAAAAGCAATTATAACAAAGAGCCTAAAACTATGATACAACTGTTTGAATTTAGAGGCATGTAAACACGTAATACATGCGCAGCAGAATTAAACAGTTCACCAACAACGAACCTATAATTGCATAAACGATTACAAATAAATATAATAAGAAATCTTACGGTAATTCAAGAGCAGATTGCTCAACTACGGTATCCACGTAATCCCCGTTCACAAATTTACACAGATTTGCCAGCTTAGAATCCCGAGATGAATTTTTTAGGAAAATTCTTACTCTAGATTTTATGGAGAAAATATGAACAACTACTATTTTATGGATTTCCAAGAGGTCATATATATAGGAGATGCCCAGCTTAAATCTTAAGTTAACATGATTAGAAAATAAAATACCTAATCTTTATTTTAAATAAATCTCTTAGATTTATTTCCTACATATAAAATCTATACGGATTTAATTCCCATATATGATAAATCTCTATGATTTATTTCATATATATTAAATCCTACAATAATATTCCATATATTATTGTTGGGAATTTCTATTTAATTAAATTCAATTTAATTAAACATTAATAATAATTAATTCCAAATTAATCCATTATTAATCAATTCTCCATAAATTAAATATTAAATCCAATTTAACATTTAATCAACCAACTATAATCTGTAAAAGAGAACTACTTGTTGTGTGACTCATAGGCCCTCATATATCGAGCGATTAGTTAAACTAACGGTCTTAATTGAACCCTAGACAATAAATCAGACATTCTCAATATATGAGGTACGTTGCGAGAAACATACTACATGTAACTGTAACATGGGCTATTGTGATTTCCTCCTTTCATTCACGAATACTCGATTAGTCTTGAACATGATGAAGTGTCTATTCAAATAACTTAATCACTTTATCTCCAATCACTAATTGATCACTTATGTCACACTTGGCCACAAAGTCCAAGTTGACGTGTATTGTCCAATGACTTTGATCCAATTATGATGAGAAGGTGAGTATTCTCTCTAAATCCACTTTGAGGAATGAATCATATTCTTGGCTCAACTACCATGCACATCCACTTCGTGATGAACCCAATCCAAGCCATATCTACCCATGGAAGGGTGCAAGCGTCGGTCATGGTCAAAGTTCATCACTCCACACATGTCGTGCGTATTGACCTCAAGTCAAAGGAGTATCGCATCGCTCCCACTAACCGAGACACCCGTAGACACATATAGTGGAACTACATTAAACGGTTTCTCGGATGGGTATACCAATACCCTCTAAGGTATTTGTGCATCCATCATGAGATACCTAGTATCTCGTAGTAAGTGAGATCTTACTACACTCTCTAAGAGTATGATGCAGATCACACACCAATCTCCATTGTATCATCAATATCCCTTTCTTGATGATCCTTGATCGGGGCTATTTGATAATCATGCTTAAGTCATCTGAGTTCTCACATACCCAATGACAGCAGTGATTTAGGGGAACACAGATAAGAACAAATGCAAACAATCAAACATAATATTTTAATAAGTGTAATGCCATACATTTAATATTAAATAAACAATAATATTAAACCAACACTGAATATTATCTGAGTATTATGTCCTTATAATAGATTGTCTCTAGGACACTAACACTAACAAATGGTCCGGGCGAGGTGGCCCAGATGGTCTTTTTTCTTTTCACTTTTCACCACAATGTCGTCGATGTACACTTCCATGGTCTTCCCTATTTCATTGGCAAACATTCGATTTACCCAATATTGGTAGGTCGCCCCTGCGTTCTTCATTCTAAATGGCATCCTTTTATAGCAACACGTTTTTATCCTTCAGAAAAGAATGTGTGTTGCTGATCATCTTTATCCATGGCGATTTGATGGTACCCGGCGAAGGCATCCATGAAGGTCATCATCTCATGCCCAACAGTGCTATCCACAAGGTGATCAATGTGGGGCATAGGAAAATAATCTTTTGAGCATGCTTCATTGAGGTCGGTGAAGTCGATACAAAGTCGCCAAGAGTTATTTGCCTTTTTTACTAAGACTGCGTTGGCCACCCGTTGCGGTTGATCTGCCTGCTCGATTAGTTTATGTTGGGAGATGAATTTAATAAAGAGAGATTTTGATTAGATCCCAAAACCCCTGAGTATGACATGTTCAGGATAATCTTGATAGTTGAGTCAGAATTCAGTTTTAGAGTGTTCAGGATGTTATCTGCAAAATGTATAAATGCAGATATAGATCGAGGATAGGTTCAAGACTCAAGAAAGTTTCAAGAAACCAAGTTTCAAAGATGAAATCAAGTTTCAAGTTTCAAAGATGAAATCGAGAAATCAAGACCAAAGGAGATCGAGAATCAAGACTCAAGATGAAATCGAGAAATCAAGACTCAAGATGAAGACTCAAAGATATCACCAAGATATCTGTGAAGACTAAGAAGACATCAAGACTCGAAGACCTCAAGACTCAAGACACGTAAGATGTAAGATCAAGATCAAGAATCAAGGATATCAAGGCGGCACAAAGAATTATCAAGACTCAAAAGAATGTAATCAATGCTCAAGATAAAACTCGAATGTTCCGAGGCATCAAAATATCTATCTCAAGGATACAATATCGAGAAAAAACGCGATTGCTTAGAAAAATAGATATTGCCCAAGACATTCCCATGCAGACAAAAGGAACTAAGACAAAGTGTTGTTAAGGTTATATCACTCAGAGATAGTAACCAAAAAGAGCCGTTGTGTGTCTACATCCAACTGGAGACAAAAGTCAAAAAGAAGAAGACAACATCAGACATTATCGACATCGACAAATGACAGTCAACAAAACATGTCAAGAGTACTAAGTTCCATCAGTAAAAAGTGATGACCACTACATGAAAAGTCGTTTGCCTAAAAACGTGCTAGGGAGTCTCAAACCCTAAATATAATTGATTCATCACACACCATAAGAGGAAACTCACGAAGTTATCTCTTCCAACGGATAGTTTTTCAAGAGTGACCTTGGTGTTTGCCTATAAATACTTGTGACCATCTACATTGAAGGTTACGGGAAATTTGTAAGCAACTCAAGAGCTCAAACTTATTATTGCAAGTTGAAGCACTCGAAAACCCAAGAATTTCCCAAGTGCTTTATATCGAAGAGAACTCATTTCACTAAGCCTAGCTTGATAAGATATATCCAAAGCTTAGTAGAGATATCCTAGCCTTTGCATTGTTCTTAATTGTAAAGGATATCTAATCCTAGTTGGAAACCAACCAAGAAACCCCAAACCTTTGTAAGGTAGTTTGAGTGTGATTGTTAGTGAGTTGGAGTTGTAAAGAGTTAGTAAACTACAAGGAGGTAGTCAGAAAGCTCTAGAGAAGAAGTGAGTAAACTATCTTGGATAGTCAGAAAGCTTGTGTGTGTTTTGAGTTAGTAAACTACAGGGGTAGTCAGAAAGCTCAAAATAGAAAGGTTAGTAAACTACAGAGGTAGTCAGAAAACCTTAGGAAGTGATTAGTGAATTTCTCTGAAGAGTCAGAGAGAGTGGACGTAGGAGCTTGAGTCTCTGAACCACTATAACTTGGTGTGTTATTTGCTTTCTGTATTGCTTTGATTAACTGTAGCATATCTTTAAACTGAAAGCATATTTTCACTGATATTCAGTTGGAATCAATCCACTGAAGTTGCATCTGAACTGAATCACAGCCTAATCACTATTCCAATAAAAGGAAGGTTTTCAGCAAAAGCATTAAAACGAGTATAAACTTAGGGCCAACCATTCCAAGACATCTCGAGTAGTTAGAACAGAAGATAGTTACCAAACCGAACTTACTCTTCCGAGGGTTCAAGAAGTTAGTTATCCGATCCATGATTTCAGGATCTCCAAAACTCAAGATCGGTTGGGATTATTCGAGGTATCGAAAGTTTTCGGGATCAACATCTCGAGATAGACTTTGACTCAGGGCGATCTGTGCTTCTCAGGACCAAATCATCAGGACAACCTGACCTAAGCTGACCTCAGTAAAGAAAATTTTTAAAATCACTAAACACGTGTATTCCCCCCCATACACGTGTAAGACTCGTTTGCACCGGGGCTAACAAGTGGTATCAGAGCGGGAGTTCAAAAGATCACTATTTTAAGGTGATCACCTGGACTGATCCAAAATTTTAAAACCCCGTCTCTGTAGTGGTTCGCTTGACCACTAGCTTTGTTGACCAAAGTCTAAATTGCTTAGACTCCCGTGGTTTTCTAAACAGAAATATTTGCTGAAATTTTATAAATCTCAGACATCATGCCTTCTACGAAGCTTTCAATGTTCTCAGTTGAGAAATATGATTTGTGGAAATTAAGAATGCAGGCTCATCTGTATTCTAAGCATGAAAGAATGTGGAGAGTGGTTACTGAAGGACCATTCCAATTCACTATTGTGAATCCCAGAGTTACTAAAGATGAGAGAAATGATTCCAGGACTGAATTTCCAAAGTCAGATGATCAACTTTCTCCTGATCAGAGAAAGTTAGTCAATCTTGACTATATTGCCAAAGATACAATATATAACACTATTGATGATGGTGTTATGAGGAAGATCTCTCATTGTGAGAATACAAAGGAAATATGGGATACACTTCTTTGAGATTGCTAAAAAAGAAGAAAACGAGTCTGAAGAAAGTTCCAGCTCCTCAGAAGAAATGTGCTCAGAAAGTGACAGTGATAACATCTGTCTCATGGCTGTAGGAGAGGTAAGTTCTTCTATCTCTGTTGTTGCTCCTACACAAGCACAAGAGTTATCAAGTTCTACTGTAAACAATCAATTTGACCTGATGGATTCTTTTGAGAGTCTTATGAAGGATTATGCTGTTTTACAAGAACTGCTGAATGAAACTCAAGAGCAGAACAAATAACTGACTGCTGAGAATCTAAAGTGGAAAAACTCTAGTAATACTGAGATCACTTCTCAATTGATGGGAACTACTGATGAACTGGATGTTCTGAAAGTACAACTCTCAGAGAAAGAGAAGTTGATAGTGACCCTAACTGAAAAGCTATAGAAATCCACTGAAGAGATTCAGCTGATCAGAACCAAGTTCAATGACCTCTCTGAGAAGCATGAAACTCTACAGAAATGTGAGGATAGTGCGCATAAGAAGCTAACTCTATTGAATACTGCATCTAAAGTAATAGATGAAATTCAGAGTTATCAGAGACCTGCCACTATAAAATCTGGATTAGGATACATTCCAGGGGGAACCTCACAAGGTCATTTGAATGCTGCATCAAGTAGCAAGAAGACAATCTTTGTAAAAACAGTGGCACCTACACTTCAAACTGAAGAAATGCCCAAGGTGTTAGACAAGGGAAAATGACCTATGGTTCCAGTAAAACTGAATGATCAGGTAAGAAAGCCCAAACCTCAGGTGAAGGCTAGAAAATCTGACCACTCAGTAGGAAAATTTCAGGCAAGTACTTCGAAGCCTTAGGCTAAGAATGTAAACCTGAAAGGATCTGCACTGAACCAGCAGAGGAATCTTCAGAAGAGAAACACTCAGTAGAGACATTCTCAACTGAAGAGACCAAGTCCTTAGATTACTGAAAGACCCCTATTTCAGTACAGGCAACCTAAACCCCACTTGCCTAAGGGTAAAGTTTACCTGAACCCAAGTCAACAAAGATTCAGACCAGCTGCACAGAAGCCAAAGCAATGGAACAAAAGGCTTGCACCAAAGAAAAACTCTAAGGCTCATGTTCATGCTAAGGCTAGCACTCATACACAGGATACTGCTAAGGCACCCAGAGTTGTAAATGTGTATGTAGATGTATATGGAAGACAAATTAGCCACTCTAAAGTGATTAGAGTTGTGAGGCAGATTTGGATTCCAAAAGGCACAGCTAACCTGGTAGGACCCTATACCAAATGGGTACCACAGATCTAATCTGTTTTTCAGGTAAACAGAAGAGGGCACTGAGCTGAATGAAGACATCATTAGCCCTGTTGAAAGAAGATCTGAGATGTCATTATTGGAAGATGAATTTCCTTCATGGACTTCAGGAGAAATCAAACTGAAGAAGGAACTTCATCAGAGATCATATCGAAAAAGGACATCAGGATGGAGAAAATTCACACTGATAAGCAGATAGCTGATATCTTGACTAAACCTTTGGCTGAATCAAGATTTCAGGAACTATCAGTTGAATTAGGGATGGTGGATCCAGGTGTATAGAGTAAAATCTGAAAAATTGAAGGTTTTGGGATGTGAAGTTTTTTCGTAATTCTCGAGAAACTCGGGATAAAATTGAAATCTTGAATCGAGTCTCAGAAACTCGGATGTCTTGAAGGTCAAGATTAAAGATCATCTTGAACCCGATTCAAGACTAAAGAAGATATCTCGACATTTTATCAAGATCAATACTCAGTAAGACTGATAGAGGGAAATTAATCTGAAGAAGTAATGACTCATGCAACTCACTTATTGCTTAAGTGAAACTCAGTAATCATTTGCAATAAATACAAAACACCTGAAGAATGTTTTTGGGCGGGATCTTTGAAATTCCAAGGAAGGTCAACAGTCATTAAATGCTCTGTTGCTTTTAATCACCAAGAGGTTAAACTGGCGGCTTACTTTTCGTGAGAGTCCTTTCGCATACCCGATTAGTCGGTGGATTAATCTTAACCGTTGATTTTAATTAATCGCACAACTTTCCACGAATCGGTCTATATATTCTTTTGGAAGCCATTCAAGCCATTTTTTTATAAACCCTCGTTCCCAAAATCACTCTGCAAATAAAATCCCATTTGCCCAGAAAATCTTCATCGCTCCAAACCCTAACCTTCAATTTCCCAAAATGACTCTATCCATATTCGACAGATTGGCTGAAACCAATAAGCCATGGTATGAGTACGTGGTTTCTCTGGAGAGTACATCAAATGTAAAACATGAAGAAGAGGCGCTTCACTTGATTCGGTTGGCGAAACTGACGAATCTTGTCGCGAGCCGACCGGAGGCAGAATACTCGCGAGAGGTAATAGAGTTCGTCTCTAATATGGAAATAGATGAGGATGATAATATTGAGTCCAAGATTTCTGTTTCGCATTTAGAGCATACATCAAAGTATGTAGATTTTGTTCGGGAGCTGTACATAGTCCCTAGAAATCTAAACGATGTTTTTGAGTTGTGTGATAGGGGAGATGATCCCACTTTGTATATGTTAGGTCGGGAGCAAGAGTATCTTGATAGGATTACTGAGAATCCTATTAAGTTTGAGGCGACCTTACATAAACGGCATTTAAGGCCAAAATACAGAGTTTTGATGGACATAGTGAGTAAGTGTATTATGAGTCGATCGGGGAGTTTTGAGCAGATTAGCACACCCAAACTCCAATTGATGGCGGCAATAGAGGACTCACCCACCAAGGATTTTAACTGGCTGAAGTATCTGATCAAGGTGGTGAGTGAGCAAGCCAAGGTCATAAAAAAGGAGGATGGCTCAATATCGATCAAAGGCAAGATCCTCCATGCCACCAAAATAACCTTTAATTTGGAGATGTGTCGAGAGGAGGAGGATATCTTTGCCAACACTACTCTGTTTCCTAAGTCCAAGGTGATGTTCAAGCCGGTTGCCACCAAGAAGAACATCAAAGGGAAGAAGGAGAAAAAGGTGGAATCACCTGTTGCTGTTGCTACTGAAGAAACCCAACAAGCCAAGGGGAAGGCTTTGTTGGAGGCCAAGAAGGAGCAGGGTAAAAAATTGAAGAAGAAGACCCTGGCTCCAAAACGCAAAAGAATGGTGGTTCTCACTGATGATGAGGAGGAGAGTGAGGCTGAGGAGATTCAACCTGAGAGCCAAGCTGCTCAGAAATCGCCTTTACACGTATTGGCTCAGGTTATCTCAAAGGCACAGGAGCAAACTGAGGAGCAAGTCTTCTCTGAGGTTGTTGAGACGTCATTAAGCTCTGATAAGTTCTCTCAAGAAATATTCCAAGGACCTCATGTTGGGAAATGAATTTAATAAAGAAGATTTTGATTAGATCCCAAAACCCCTGAGTATGACATGTTCAGGATAATCTTGATAGTTGAGTCAGGATTCAGTTTTAGAGTGTTCAGGATGTTATCTGCATAATGTATAGTCAGCAGATATAGATCATGATAGATTCTGAAGAATCAAGACTCAAGAGCTTTCAAGTTTGAGACCGAGAATCAAGACTTAAGATGAGACTGAGAATCTGAAGACTTAGTATGAGACTGAGAATCTGAAGACTCAGTATGAGACTGAGAATCAAGACTTCGATGAGATCGAGAATCTGAAGACTCAAGATGAGATCGAGAATCGAAAAGATCAAGATGAAATCGAGAAATCAAGACTCAAAGATGAAGACTCAGGAGATATCGGTCAAGATATCTTCAAGACTCAGAGACATCAAGAAAGATCAAGATATCAAGATCGAAGACAAAGGATATCAAGGCACAAGAATTATCAAGACTCAAGAATGTATCAATGCTCAAGATATCCCTAATGTTCTCGGAGGTAAAGAAACTGAGGAATATAGCCGTTGGAATCCAAATTGACGTGGACCAATGAGAGGAAGACAACCAACTGAAAAAGTCAAGCAGAACCATAAAAGAATAGTATGGATTTGAATGTGATTCTCTCTAACGGTAACATTCAAATCCACACTATAAATACAAGTTCTTCCATCATTATTACGTGTGGAAGTGCGGAGAAGATAGCAATGATGCTACAGAGCTAAGAGAACATATACTCAAGCTTTCCCACCATAGAACACAAGTCTGTAGATATACAAATATATTCAAAGAGTGTTCTAGAACCCAATCTAAGCAACCCACGATGTATCCTAAGCTTAGAGAGATTTTCCCAACCTTAGCATTGAGGCTAAACAAATGTAAGGGAAAATCTCACCATAGTTGGAGACAACACCAAACCCAAACCCCATTCTCATAAGAGATAACTAGTGGTGAAGTGAGGTAGTTGTTAGGCAATCCCGAGAGGGTGATAAGTCCCTTAGGAGTGTGAACTCGTTAAACATCTAGAGGCGAGCCCGAGAGGGTGATAAGTCCAGAGGCGAGCCCGAGAGGGTGATAAGTCCAGTTGGAGTGAGAGCTCGTTAAATATCTAGAGGCGAACCCGAGAGGGTGATAAGTCCGGTTTGAAGGAATTTCCTAGAAGCAGGGGAGAGTGGATGTAGGAGCTTGAGTCTCCAAACCACTATACATTGTTGTGTTCTTTACTGCTTTACGTTCTTATCTTGACATATGCATTCGATCATAAGCAAAACACAACACATGAGCTTAAAATGAAAAAAATCTGGAATCACACCATTCCTTCACCCCTGTTTTTATATGCATTTCATGATTATTCCGCATTTCATGGGTTTTCCACTGGGGCCTATCAATTGGTATCAGAGCAGGAGTTCAAAAGGTTCACTAATTTCAGAGTGACCACCTGAATTGATCTTTTTAAAGGAAAACCCGTTTCTTTAAAATGCATATATTTTAATGTTTTGGCATCCTTGTTGGGATATTTTAGTTTTGATGAACTATGCCAAAACATTATCAACTTGTGTTATTCAAGATAATTTACAGATAACAAGTTGAGGGGGAACGAAAGAACAAATTGAGGGGGAACTCACGGAATCAGAAGTAGATGATCGAGATCCGACGAGGGTTTCTGATTTAAACCGATCAAGATCGGATGAGTTAGATGAGTTCGAGTCAATGACTGAAAGAAGAAAAGCTAAAGCCAGCAAATCAGAAGAGAAGGTTGCAAATCAGAAGATGAGCAAAAGAGACTGATCAAGATCATATGTGATCGAGATCAGATATGATGATGAGTAGATGAGACTGATCAAGATCAGACGTGATCGAGATCAGATATGATAACATGAAATGCTAACTTGATATGATGTACTTACCAGATGCTATCCTGATATGTTGATCTGAAGATGTGTTGATCGATCATTGATCGACGATCAAAAAGAAGAAATCGATTTTTGTAAAAGTAATCCGAGAAGAAGAAGATCGAGACTCAAGAAGTAAAACCGATCTCGAGATTCAAGAAAGAAAACCGATCGAGACTCAAGAAGTAAAAAGAACCGAGGGTCGGGGATGTCCAAGTCGAAGAAAAGAATCACCGAGTATCAAGATGCCTCGAAATAAGGTCCTTGAATCAAGAAACCCGAGAATGAAGACACCGAGGGCTCGATAGATGATGCCGGAGCCGAAATAAGATCAAAGAAGATTGAAGACCAAGACTCAAGACTCTTGTAATTCTTTATGTTTTTGTCTTTACTTTTGATAAGTTCATTGTAATCTGTAACTGATAAAACATACAATCAATGAAACTTTATCTTTATGCTCAAAGATAATATCTCATTATCTTTTTACATGTCTTTACATTTCATATGCCTTATGATTGTTTCTGAGGAAATTGTTGGGAGATTTATTGTGAAATTGTTGAGAGATTTGCCATTCTTGTATTGTAATAAGGAAAAACTGAAACCTGAGTATAGGTTAAGTGTTTTTGTAACAAGATGGTTTTGGCATCATCAAAAGGGGAAATTGTTGGGAAATGAATTTAATAAAGAAGATTTTGATTAGATCCCAAAACCCCCGAGTATGACATGTTCGGGATAATCTTGATAGTTGAGTCGATTCGGTTTTAGAAATGACAATGTATAGTACAGATATAGATCGATTGATTCGAAGAAT
This sequence comes from Stenogyne calaminthoides, assembly GCA_037126765.1. Taxonomy (NCBI): domain Eukaryota; kingdom Viridiplantae; phylum Streptophyta; class Magnoliopsida; order Lamiales; family Lamiaceae; genus Stenogyne; species Stenogyne calaminthoides. The sequence goes on from JBBCBC010000027.1 coordinate 24,097,895, forward strand.
CAAGACTTCAATAAGTTTGAAGAAACTGGTTTCAAGATGAAATGAAGTTTCAAAACTCAATATGAGATCGAGAATCAAGACTCCAAGATGAGATTGAGAATCAAGAACTTCGAAGATGAGAATTGAAGATCCGAAGAGAGATCGAGAGGGTGAAAGTCCCTCTGAAGATAAAATCAAGACTCAAGATGTGATATCACCAAGATATTAAACATCTCGAAGATAATCAAGACCTTGAAGATCAAGATAAGATCAAGATCAAGACAAAGGAGCCAAGACTCGATAATGTACTTGTTGGGAAATTTATAGTTTTGATGAAAAGAAAAACACATGTAATAGGACCCGGTCGGTTAAAGAATGGATCGATGTTTATCTTGCTATAGGAGACGATTGATAATGATTATATAAAACAACCGATGTAATAGATAGGTCACATATTGAGGGGAACTCAATATGTATAGGTCGATTGAAGAAGAATCGAAGAAAGGCGATATCCCAAGTAACGTTAAACGAGCGGAAGATCGATCGAATCGATCTAGGATAACTTCAGCAGGTCATGGCTCAAACCTCGAATACTAGAAGATCGGATGACTTCGGAAAGATAAGACCGTAAGACCTACATCGCCGTGATCGGCCGGTTGAAGCTAATAGAGTGGTGATCGATTCGGTGATCGATCGTCGACTCATAAGATGAAGCGATGTTTCATCTTATCATCGTCTGCCGATCTAAACAAGAAGAATACCAACCTTAGTTGGAGGAACAACACCGCAAAAGCAAGGCTTCCATCCAATAAGGAAGAGACACGATGGAGCGATATCTCGCGGGATTCGATGTTGCTCTCTCAAAACGGCTATAAAATACACATTCACGCCTTGGCCATACGTTCCGCAAGTTCTACCTAAAATAGCCTGAAATTCAAATTGCTCTCCAACGGCTCTTTGATTTCAAGGTCTATAAATATGGGATCACACTTCAGAGTGTAATCTGGAAATGCTTGGACAAACAAAATAATCAAGAAGCTCAAACTATAGTGATTTCCATACGAAGAACACAACAACAAGCTTATTTTATATTGTGTTCATCCCATAAGTTCTTAGCAAGAAATCTCTTTTCATCTAGCTATTAGGTCATTAATGCATGAGGAAAGATTTCATAGTTGGAACTTAAACAACCTTACCCAAACCCCAAGTTAGGATAAGTTGTTTAGCAAGATTTCGATCTAGGGTTTCTAATCTTGATTTTTGGGATCAGTTGAGTGAGAACTCTTAAAACACAGGTTGGTGTCTTGTGTTGGACTAACACACAAAACTAAGTCCGATCGGTTAATCGGTTAAGTTGGTGCCCCTTGTGAAAGGGAAGAGTGGGCGTGGGGACCTGGTTCAAAACCACTATAAATCTTTTGTGCCTTTTTTGCTTTGATTAGTGCTCTCACATCGCACAATCTTAAAATCAGATACATATTTTTAAGATCGGATAACCCGTTCATCTAATTAAAAAGATAAAACTTGGAATCGATTTATATTTGGTTTTTTTTAAAACTTGTTTTTGGAGATAGTTTGGGATATTTTAGTTTTGACTAAACCGGATTGAACTATCACACCGAAAAACATTTACCCTCCCTCTAGACTTACGCCCACATAACCTTGTTCGGGACCTACAAGTGGTATCGGAGGCGGTTGGTTCTTCCGACTTGGACGACTGTGTCATTGTGGTCAAAACCGATCTTGAAAAAACCGTTTTAAAACTCATTCATTTTCCAAAATCACTTTCAAAGATGGATAACACTTCCCAGGATGTATCATGAAAGTTCTCAATCGATGAGTATGCAGATTAGGCCATATATATGTCCAACCATCTAGGCTTAAATGGCGAGAATGATGGAAGTCATCGAGAGAGGACCCATCATCATTTACTACTGAAAAATCCTGCAATCGGAAGAGATCGAGACTTTTACGGGGAAGGCTTGTAATAAAAAAGCCCGTACGATGGACTTGGAGAAGAAAAAAGAAAATACTCTGGACACCATTGCAAGATATATTATCATGAAAACAATGGATAAGGTCACTAAAGAAAAGATTAAGTATCTCAAATCTGCGAAAGCAATGTGGGATACTCTAATCGAGATCCGCGAGGGAAATGAACAGATAAAAAGATATCGTCTTCAAGTTTAACCGGTGAAGTTCGAGAAACCAAGATGAGCCCAACGAAAACCATCAACGAACTCGATGGAAGAATTACAATGTCTATAAACAAGCTTCGAAAACTTGGTAGAGATCGATAAAGATATCAACTATAAGATCCTAAGGTCTCTCACCAAGAAGTGGGATGAAAGGTCGGTAATCAAAGATTGCGGGACATTTCAAGAATGAAACCTAGTAGCTTGTTCTTGAGTCTTAAAGCTCACGAGGCGATTGAAAGAGGTCAAGTGATCGAGGTGATGAAACCTCGACTTCAAAATGATTGCTTTCAAAGCAACCGAAGAGCAGAACAAAGGCCAATGAACCCATTGGAAATATAATAAGTAGATCAGACGCTCTGCAGAGGGTGAAGCTTGAGAAGTCGGACATACAACTTGGTAAGTATCGAAGATTTTATAAGGACTATCAACATAGCCGAGAAGATAGGAGATCGCATAAATGATCTCCAGAAAGAACCAGATCGATGATCGGAGGGATCCGTAGAGATGAAAGGAAAAGAGATAAACGAAGGAAAGAAGAGAAAATCAATCGATTAAAAAGAGAAGTTCGCACCATATCATCGAAAGGAAAGTCACCGATAGGGTCATAAGACGGAGATGAGAATCAATCGTGAGAAGCCAGTCACTATATGACAGATCGCCTGCACGGACGAGAGAGAGGGAAGAAAATGAGGAACAAAAGAGAACAACGCTATAGAGACCAAGAGCCATGGTTGCCGCGTCGTCAGAATTGACGATTCTTATCGCCTCTCGAGGAGAATCCTAGAGAAGACACAAACACTTCTATGAAAATGAAGATCGATATTCTCGTCGGACGATGATGAACTCGGCCGATGGCGGGGAGGAAAAGGTAACCTCCAAACCGCTTCGTTTCGCTTTTACACTTTCATTATCATTAGCAACTGGTGGGAGATGATGAAGATCTTGAAGATCTCTCCAATGCGAACACTTATGCTATTGTGGAATGAGAATGATACCGAGGATAAATAATCTTGTACGAAGAAAATGATCTCAAAAAGAACTTAGATCATAAAATCGCTCGTAAGGTAATCGAGGAATTTAAAATTCTCAAAGTTAAAAGCTTTCGATCAGAAAAGCAGATCAAAGATCGATGGATCAATGAAGTTCGATGACTTCAAAATCTTGCAAGCAAAATTCGATGAGCTAAGAATGCATGAAAGTCCGAAATCTCGAGGATAATCTGGCAGAAGAAAATAGAGGGTTTTTTCAAAATCATCTTTCAAGACATGAACGCCTATTTTCGAATCTTTATAGAAACCCTCCACATCCTGACCGATTCATAAGTTAATTTCAAAAAGACACACCATTAAACTTGTATCTAATGGGGGTAAGAGACCGGTTGAGTGTAAGGCAAGTGATAAAGGAACATAAAGCACGAGGAATCAACGGAAGAACCCGGTTTTCCGAAGAGACCTCAACCCGATCAAAGAATCGTAAAAGACAACCTACAAAAAGGAAGTCTAATCGAGATTTTATCTTTGCCTAAATGTAAACTGCGAAAACCATCTATCTAAAAAGGATATGAATCTTTTCGTACCCTATAGTATTTAGGGTATTTTTTGACTGAACCATTGGATAAAAGAAGACAAACCGAAAAGTTAAATCATAAGTCTTCTAAGTCATCCAAGGTTCACACAAGTAATCATACAAAGAAAGCATATAAGGATAAGTATGATTATGTTGCCGGTATGGGAGACAAATCAGGCCTTACGATCCGACCGATCACAATATTGCTTTTGTTTGTATGGATCCCTAAATCCAAACCTAATCGGGACCCAAGGAAAAAGGGTACCTGGACGAGAGGTTCGCGTGGGTCGGCCAACAAAGGAGGTGTGCAAGCAACTATTTTGGTACATCGATAGTGGATGCCATTTTTGTTATTACATAGATCAAAAAGGCGTGTACTCTTCGGTGATGATAACTTTGGTTATACCAAAGGGTTCGGAACCCTTAGAGAATGATGATGTACAAATAACCTCGGAGTCTCGTATGTTCAAGGTTCACACAACCTATTATCGGTTTCACAAACAAATTCGGTGTTGAGTTCTCGGATCAATGCACTATCAAGAATCGAGTATCAGTGATTTTGCTAACGGGTTCAAGAAAAGGGACGATCTACATAAAATTTGGAGCAGGTTGTCCAAGAAATGCGTGCTTGATTGTTAAGAGTTCCAAAAAAAAGTTGGCTCGGCACAAAAGAATGAGCCATCCGAACTTTAAAACTCTTAATAAGATAGCTAGGATGTCTCTAGTGGAAGGAGAATGAATGTTCTCAAAGGATAGACATTATCAAGATGTCAAGGAAAAACAGGCTTCATTCAAAGGAATTTCGGACCAAAGATCCAAGCAGAAATCTTTGCAAATGCTTCATATGGATCTGTTTATACACCAAGATCTCAACGACGAAATACACTCGTAATCGTGGATGACTATTCCAAGTTTACTCAGGTTATATTCTTACATAAGAAGAATGAGGCGACAAACCAAGATACCCGAGTTACTAAGAAGATTACAAAATGAGAATGTAAAAATCGACGATAAAGATGCGAAATTTCGAACTCTTTTATTCGATTTTTTGCTCTAAGTTTGGTATACAACATGAAATAACAACAGAATGGAGAAATTGAACGAGAAAGAAATGAACTCTCAAAGAAGTTCTTTCCGGACAATGTTAGCCGAACATGCGATACCAAACCGTTTCAAGCGTATAATCAACCTTTGCATGCCATACCTGAGTAAAGATGTCTCGACTAAGGTTTCACTTATGAACTATGGAAGGCGAGAAAACCTCGTGTTTCTTACTTCCATGTTTTTGGGTAAAGTGTTTCATACACAATAATGGGAAAAGTCGGGTTGAAGACTTTTGAGGCCAAGTATCGATGAGGGTATATTTCTAGGGTATTCCTCATCTAGCAAAGCTTTCGGGGTCTACAACAAGCGAACCCTAATTGTGGAAGAAACATGATTATGTAACCTTTTGATGAAGCATCTTCGATCAAGAGAAATCGCCTCGTAACAAGAAGTGCTCGATCTACGTAACTCGATATTCGTAAAATGGATCACCTAACGATCAAGGAAAAAGGATAAAATCAGTATCAATTTACATTGATCTAAGTCGATTCACCGGATCAATCGGGGATCCTAAGGTACGTTCGATGAAAAAGCCGATTCAAACCGAGATAAGAGTAAATCGAATCCATCCGGTTCGGGGAACGAAGTTCTCACGTAGCAGAGACATCACACATGATGAGTCCAACATCACCGAGACTTGTTCTTATCAAGTGGACCATAACTCAAGACCACTCCCCAATCGCTAGTAATAAGATTTTATCGTAAACGGACGATGTTCTCAAAACCGACGCAAATCGTAAGCGTTGACCGAATAAATCATCCAAGTGATCGATAATCGGAGACCCGTCGATAAAATTAAAACTAGACATCAGATTGGTGAAAGTGCCATGTATTCTTATGTCTATGAAGGAACCAACTACAATAGAGGAAGCATTACAAGACATAAACCGGATTCTAAGCCATGCGGGAGGAAAATTTGGAAAAAGTACCGAGAGAAATGAAATATGGGAACTAGTAGACGGACCAGTCATCAAGACGAATTGGTACCTAAATGGGTCTTCAAGAACAAGAGAGATGAGAAAAATGTTATCACCGTAAATAAGGCAAGATTTGTTGCTAAGGGGTATTCCTGTCGAGAAGGAATTGATTACGATGAGACCTCCACCTGTTTTTGAAGCCAATATTTTGCATACGCTTCCTACAGAGGGTTCATTATCGGTATCGATGGACGAAAGAGTGCTTTCTTAAGCGGGTACTAAAGAGAGGAAGTTTATGTCGAACAACCTCCGTGCTTTGAAAAGGGCAACCAATATCGTTTAAGAAAAAGCTATTTGAAAACTGGTATACTCTCTCGGTTCTTGATTGAAAGTGGGTTCACTAAAGGAACAATGGAGTAACCTTATTTGCAATAGAAGATGGAGAAGATATTCGATGGTTGATTTACGTGGGCGACATCATCTTCGGATCTCCTAACAAGAGCCTATGTGAAAGATTCACAAACCGATGCAAGGGAAATTCGAGATGTCCATGATGGGTCAGATGAATTACTTTCTAGGTCTCCAAGTTAAACAAAGTACATAAGGGATATTCATCTGCTAAGCAAAGTACACTAGGAATCTATTTAAGTTTGGAGTTCAAAATAGTAAGGAAGCCAAAATTCCTATGAATTTGGATTCAAGATGGATCCAATGATGGTCGAAAAACAAATCGGAAGGAATATAGGGCTCTCATGGATCTCTATTATAGTCGCCAAAGCAGAGATATCAAGAACGATTTCAAAAGCAAATCCAATGACCCACCTAGAAGCAACTTAAGCGGATTTCTTAAGTATCTGAAGGAACAATAAACCTTGGTTTATTCTACCCATCGATGATAATCTAAACTTAGTGGGTGATTGATTATGGAGGTTGCAAGATCAAAAAATCAACCTAGAACATGTAAAATCTACGTGAATATATGGTCGAGGAAGTCCTGTTGTTCCCAAAATGAGAGGATTACAACATAGCTAAAAACGCATACCTATATTTTGATATGATAGTGATGCAATCAAATCCGGTTCTACATACAAGATGCAAGCATGTGGATGTCGACACCACTTTATAAGAGATCACGTTGAAAAGAAGAATATCGAGAATGGAAAAGATTCATATGATATCTGTATATCGATATTCTAACCAAGCCACTAAATGAGATCGATTCAGAGATTTATGCAATGAGCTAGGACTTCTAGATCTTGAGAAAAGTCACCTAAAATGTTTGATGGAATGTTCTGAACTATTTTGGTTAAGAGACTAACCAGATCGAGAGAAATCAGTTGAGTTTGGTATCTTAACTGATCTCAAGAGACTGATAAGCAAAAATCGATCAGACTTATACGCTACCAGATCCAAAGGAACTGATCAGATTTTAGTTTATCAGATTTAAAGTCTATCAGTTTAAAGGCTTGAGATTCAAGGTTTATCGATTAAAGGAAAACCGTTTAAAGGATTATCGATTAAATCAATTTTGGTTATAGTATTTCTTTGTGAATTGATATTCAACAAGCAAGATTAGAGATTCTTAAGAAAGCGAGGAATTTACACAACGATGAAATAATGAGAACTTTTCATTGATAAAAACCCGAAGGTGAGGTTACAACGAGTTACAAGTACAAGAAGACCCGAGGTCAAGACATAAATGTTAACCAAAAATCCTAAACCTATAACCCTAAACCTTCATCCTAACCCCGTAAGTGAAGGAAAGAGAGAGATTTTAAACTCTCATTTTCCCCACTTAACAAGGGGTGAGAGAGGCTTTAAAGAACAAAATCCCAAAGGCGCCAAAAATCGAAGATCAAGAAAAATGATACAATGCCTTGATAGGATTCTTAAGCGGGAGCCCTAAAAGGGAGAGTAGTAGGGCTCTCCAAATTGTTAAATGGAGCACGTGTGCCAAAGAGTTGGTCGTCAGATCTCATGGGCACATGTGTTGCATGTTTTATACTGCATTAAGTCCGATGGTTTCCGTTACGTCATCCAGATAGACACCACAAGGTGCATACGGTTAGGAGAAGTGTCTTCTCGGTTGCAGCAACAATCTAGATCCGCCACCGGTGGTAGAGAAGCTTTTGCAAAGAATCGATGTGAAATCGAAGATGATGAAGAAAAAAAGAATAAGGGATGCAAAAGGGTTGATTTGAGAAGGTGAAACCATATAAAAAAGGGTGTAAAAGTGTTTTAGGAAGTCTCAAGGAAACAAGGGTTCACCAAGATACATGATTCTTACAAAGAAGATAAGTATGGTGAATGGGTGATGTTGTGTAAAAAAACATTGGTCCAATTTATAGAGGCCAAGCAAGGATTAAAATGCAATTTCCATTTCAAGAAGCCTATCCGAGAAATTTGCATCAAAAAGGGAAATGTAGAAATCACGCGACCGATAATTGGATAAATTTACGGTTGATTGACAGAGATTTTGACGATATTTCATGTCAAATCACGCCTACTTAGGAATAGAAGCTACTACTCTAGACTAAGTTTTTGGCGGTAACACTTATCCCAAGAATTGGCTTAATCTGAAAAGAATCGGGATGAGGTCAACCAAAATCGATTACATTTACGAGTATGATCGGATGAGAGAGGTCATGAGCTTGAAACTCCAACAAATCAGATATATAATCTATGATAAAATATCGGTTGAAGGGGGGGAACTTCAACCGATCAAGGAGGATCAAAAAGGAAATCGACGATTAAGGAAAGATTTGAAGTTTCAATAAATCGATCAAAAAGATCGAGTTGAAAGGAGATTGGGGAAATTTCTTAAGGCTTAGGCGTAATGATTAAGATCAACAAGTGGAATCAACATTGACAATAATATTGATGATTACTATATCACCAACCGGATCACGATCTCTTTTTTCTTGTTCTTTACTTATTTATCGGGATCGATCGATATTATTTGCCTTTTGTACCCACTATCCTTGTGACGTGTACTGCAAATCATTTAATGCGGACGTGGGGTACATGTATTAACCGCTATTTGATCGTTTTTTTTAAATCCAAAAGTTTTTTGTACGTCGCGTTTTTTCGACCTACGATCAAAAAAACCGCTAAACTGGAGCGCATAATCTTTTCAAAAACGTTTGATCTTCCAAATCTTGTCTTATTGTTCCCTCCGCCTATATAAGATTCATCAAACCTTACCGTAGTTTTTCTCATTTCACAAACTTGCATTATTATCCGAAAAACTTCAAATTTTCTCTATCGTTTCAAAACGATTTCTTAGAGTTCAAAATCATCTCCGAAAATTTGAATCGTAATACTTTCTTTTAAACTTAATGATGAATCTTTCTTTTCCGATAAAAACGTTGATTTCAAAAGTTGTTTTTTTGAATTTATGCTTCATTGCCTCTTGTTTTCCGCAAGATGATATTGATATTGATTATGCACAAAATTAATGAGTCTATCTCACCAGATGGCCACTCATGGACTAGGAAAGATCATGTGCAACTATGCGGAACCGCAACTAAGATCTTTGAGGATAAGTTCGATTCGCTTTTGGAACCACCGAGGATCTTGAATCCATGGAGGTGGAACAAATTTGAAGGTTGGACTGAAACATATTGCTCGCTCTTGCCAATCCGGTGATGCAAAGATGAAAGAGTGTGGATCTGAAAATCCGAGAGACGAATCGATATCGATACCAACGGAGAAGAAATCGATCGACAAATGCGCATATCACAAATGCTCAATTTTAGATCTCACCCGGATGGAGAATGAGGACGAAGAAATAAGTTCTCTTAAGAGAGGGACAAACATCGAAAAGCCGGATTCATCAAGCCAATGCTCAAAAAGAAGATCGTTGTTTGACAACAAGAACGATCATGGGAATCTTATTTAGCCCGATGCTCTCACATCACCAAAAATGTACAAAGATGGCGAATAATAATTGATGGGGCTCGAACACTCGAAAAAGCCATCTTGCTCCAAGAACACGAAAAATTTGGAGTCAATGAATCCAGTAGAGGTCTTTCGAAAAGAGAATCAAGAATCTCAACAAGGTTGCAGCTTATATTGAAGGACAAACCGCCAAGAATCGAATGGAATCGTAATGGATCGAAGTCCTACAATGCCTTCTCTCATCAACTTCGGTTATATAGCAGACGATGACAAGGAGCCCATTCCAACAAAAATCAAGAAAGGAAAGAGCAAAAAGTTCGCTTCATCCATCCATTGCTCCACGAAAAAAGAAACGAAATCGTGAAGGCCTGTGAGAAGAGGCCAAAGAAAGCAAAGCAAGCTACCATGACTTAAAGACTAGAAGAAAGCGCAACAAAGAATGTAATCGACAGCAAGCTTCTCAACCCGAGGGCTCGAGAATGATCTGAAAAGCCGATAAATCAACCTCAAGCTGAAAATATTCCCGAATAGTGACCAGATTAAGAGTCGAACCAATTATGAGCTTCCACATCTCATCCAAGATCCGGGAAGGTTAATTCAGATCCAGATCCAAAGACCATCACCGGAAAAATGGTCGACTAAGAATTGAACGAGAGATTGATGAGACGATCACAATCGAGTCGCCCATCCCGCTATCGAGGAGAAGTCATGGAGATCTCACCGAGAGATCTCAGATTAAAAAAGGTGATCTTATTTTCGATGAGTTCGCAGATTTTGATCGGATAAAAAAAGTGGGATCACCAATGAGCTAATATTAAATCGGAAAGCTCGATCCACAGGAAGTTGGAATTGCGGAAGAAGAAGAAGGAGATCGCCAAGAAGCTCCAAAAATTTGAAATGGAGAATGCAGAGAGCTGGATGAAAGTGGAACTGTGTCGCAGCTCGGTTCACCAACCACCGGAGGCACAAACAATCGAAACTCGATCAAGTGATGGATTCAATTCCTACATCTCAAATCACCATGATCAACTTCGGGAGATTAGATCTTGTCTCAAAGATCTCCCGAAAGAAGAGATTGAGGAGTCTTCGAGACAAATTAGTCTCAAACAAATCAAGCAATCGAGATCGGTTCTCCCAATCCATGACCACCAATCTCACGAGCTTACAAAATCGTTGATGACAAGTGAAAATGTGGATCAAAATCAATCTTCTTTTCCGACGCCACCGAGAAAAGGCTCGAGTTATCGTAAGAGAAATTTGACAAAATGATTTGGACACTCTCATACAATGGAAATCGCCAAGACATGATTAACTTTCGTAACCTAACAACCTCAAGCTTGGGTTTATCTCGCAAAGATCTAAATCAGCATTATCATCAACTTTGGTTCTCGACTTCCCACTCAATGATTTTTTTGATCAAACCAAAAAGGGGAAGGATCTCGAGAAACCAATATCGATTCATACGGATAAGGCCCGAGGATCAATCGCAAAGAAAGGCCTTGGTCTTTGGGACATCAAAATCTGGACCATTCTCAGGTGAAAGTCACCGTATACTCTTGACATGTGCCGATAAGGAGCTACCAGAAGATTGTCCAAAGAGCAGATGATCAAGAAGAAAAGAAGGGCGTAAAAAACCGCACCGTAAGGGTTGAAACGGAAGTTCAATCAAGGGCTAAGAAAGGATTGACCGGAAAAAAGAGTAACCTCGAGGAAAGAGTTCGAGATCATACCAAAAACCGCCGCGACACGCTTAAGAGGTTTGAGGAATGGAATAAGATCGTAAGTGAATGGCTTTAGATGCCTTTGTCCTTGATCTTGTTCCACAAGAAGAATCACCGATGATGAGTTCTCAACCGGTTCTGAGAATAAATATCTGACTTTCAAGTATCCGGAAAATGAGGCCAAACTTATGAATGTAAAAATATCTCGCCAGAGTTTGATATGCTAGTATACTCGAAGAAGGCGGATGGCTCTGACCGGCATTTGAGAGATTCTACTTTGACATCTTGAGCAAATCGCATATAATCGATCAAGTTTGTAAACAATCGATGTCAAATGGAAACTCTATCGATTTTCAACGTTCCACAAGACCAAAGAGAAATGCCGAAGGATACAAGCCCAAGGAGGAAGAATCGTAAGACGCCCCAGGATCATTTGCTTTTTTTAAATTCAAAACTTTTCGATGTAACATGTAATCAACATACCTAATGAAAAGTTTATTTTTCTCGATCCCAAGACAAAAATCTTTTTGTCTTCGATTACTTGCTCTTTAAAGTTTCTATACTTATCAATTGTTTGGTTTCTCGGGTGTTTTGGTTTCATCAAAAGGGGGAAATTGTTGGGAAATTTATAGTTTTGATGAAAAGTTCAAAAACACATGTATCGGAACATTAGAATTTGATCGATGTTTCCATTATTGCTATAGGAGTGATTGATAATGATTGTATAAAACAATCGATGTAATAGATAGGTCACATATTGAGGGGGAACTCAATATGTATAGGTCGATCTCAAGAATCGTAAGAAAGTTCGATATCCCATGCGCGTAACGTTTGAAAAGAACGAAATCTAGGATAACTCAAACAGGTCATGAAGCTCAAACCTCGAATACTAGAAGATCGATGACTTCCGTAAGATAAGACCAAGATCTACATTCGAGTCACCAATTGAACTAAGTCAACAAAAGATTCTATCAGTAGATCTACCAGATCGATCGAACTTCATAAGATGAAAAACCGATGTTTCATCTTATCATACGTCGCGATCTAAACAAGAAGAATACCAACCTTAGCGGATGCAAGGCTTCCATCCAATAAGGAAGAGACACGTGATGAACAGAGTCGATATCATGAGGATTCGATGTTTCTCTCAAACGGCTATAAAATACACATTCACGCCTTCGCCATGCCGTTCTGAAGACATCACATCAAGCCCGTAAGTTCATTTAAAATAGCCTGAAATTCAAATTGCTCTCCAACGGCTCTTTTTGATTTCAAGGTCTATAAATATGGGATCACACTTGAGTGTAGTCTGGAAATGCTTGGACAAACAAAATAATCAAGAAGCTCAAACTGAAACGAAGAACACAACAACAAGCTTATTTTATATTGTGTTCATCCTATAAGTTCTTAGCAAGAAATCTTTTCATCTATGAAAAAGGAAAGATTTCATAGTTGAACTTAAACAACCTTACCCAAACCCCAAGTTAGGATAAGTTGTTTAGCAAGATTTCGATCTAGGGTTTCTAATGATCGATTTCGGGATCGATTAGTGAGAACTCTTAAAACATCTGTTGGTGTCTTGTGTTGGACTAACACACAAAACTAAGTCGGTCGGTTAAGTTAAGTTGGTGCCTTTGTGAAAGTGGAAAGAAACAAACTGGTTTGTCCGAACCACTATAAATCTTGTGTGCCTTTTCTTTGATTAATCGCTTCTCACATCGCACAATCTTAAAGCGCATACATATTCTAAAGTTAAGATGAAGCACCAAGCTTCTTCTTGATATTTCACATCTAATTAAAAAGATAAAACTTGGAATCGATTTATACAAACCTTTAATCTTTTAATGTGTTTTTTGATTATTGGATAAGCTTCATTGCATTTAAAATTTAGGACATCTCGGGACCTACAAAGATCAATGCTCAAGATATCTGAATGTTCCGATAAAGAAACCGAGGAATATAGCCATTGAAATATGGACCAATCAAAAAAAAGAGAACTTTATAAAGAATAGTATGGATTTGAATGTGATTCTCAAACGGTAACATTCAAATCCACACTATAAATACAAGTTCTTCCTTCATTATTTTGGAAGTGCGGAGAAGATAAGCAACGATGCTACAGAGCTAAGAAAACATATACTCAAGCTTTCCCACCATAGAACACAAGTCCGTAGATATACAAATATATTCAAAGAGTGTTCTAGAACCCAATCTAAGCAACCCACGATGTATCCTAAGCTTAGAGAGATTTTTCCCAACCTTAGCATTGAGGCTAAACAAATGTAAGGAAAATATCACCATAGTTGGAGACAACACCAAACCCAAACCCCATTCTCGTAAAGAGATAACTAGTGGTGAAGTGAGGTAGTTGTTAGGTAATCCCGAGAGGGTGATAAGTCCCAGTAGGAGTGTGAACTCGTTAAACATCTAGAGGCGAGCCCGAGAGGGTGATAAGTCGAGCGAGCCCAAGAGGGTGATAAGTCCGGTTGGAGTGAGAGCTCGTTAAATATCTAGAGGCGAACCCGAGAGGGTGATAAGTCCGCTTTTTGAAGGAATTTCCCAGAACAGGGGAGAGTGGATGTAGGAGCTTGAGTCTCCGAACCACTATACATTGTTGTGTTCTTCTTGCTTTTACGTTCTTATCTTGACATATGCATTCGATCATAAGTAAAACACAACACATGAGCTTAAAATGAAAAACTGGAATCACCATTCCTTCACCCACATTTTTTATATGCATTTCATGATTATTCCGATTTCATGGGTTTTCCACGGGGGAAGGCAAGGAGCACTGCTAAGACCTCAAAAAGATTTTCTTTGAGGAAAGTGCCTATCGGATCCTCGAGCAAACTCAAATTCCCATTGAGGAGGCGCCACTCGGAAGAACCAAGTGATGTCTTTTAACCCTCGAGATATTAAAAATGAACTTTGATGAGCTCTGGTGAATTCTTGATCCAGCAGAATTGAACACGAGAGCCCGATGCTTTGATTCAAGAGACCGAATCGGTTCATTCTTTTTGAAGCTTAGCTCATTCCCCGACCTCCAAGACAAGATGGATTAAGGGTCAGCGGTCTATATTCTCAACCGGACTCTTCGAAATGCTCAACATAGCTTCATTCAGAGGCTAAGATCGTGGAACGAGGAAATAACTTTTTTCGATGAAGATAGAAAACCAAGCCTTAATGAAAACGCGTCGATTTTGATGATTGAAGAAGAAAGTTCTTTGAGAGGAAGGATGCTGAAGTTAGTGCCCCGAGCTCCAAAGACAAATCTCAGGATGGGGACCAACAAGGGGATGATGAGAGTCAATCTCAGAAGGAGAAAGACTTAATCGATTCAAGAGGTCATTGTCAACATCCTCAGGGTTAGCCCAGACTAAGGCTTAGGTTTGAGGGTGAAGTTCCAATCAAGTTCGTGTTAGATTAAGACTCAATTTGAATAACCAGCTCGTGAGACACAAAGCAGATCGATATGCTCCCGAGATTGATCTCACCTTGATGGAGAAGTTGGAGAAGGTTGAGCCAATCCTGATCAAAGTTGCTCAGATGGAGGAGATATTGGCCAACCAAAGTCAGAGGTTGGAAACTATGAGTTCTTCTTCAGACCTGGCGCAAAGTAAATACGATCGAAAAAGTGACCTCCATGGAAGGAAAGTTAGAAGAGAAGATAGAGGGGGTCAAAGCTGAGCTTAATGCAGAGCTGAAGTAGAAGCATCAGGAGCAGACTAAAATTCTTGAAGCTAAATTGGCAGAGAAGAATGACATGCTGGTGAAGAATGCTGTTGAGGAGATGAGCTCATTGCTCATGGCCAAGATGACAAACATGTTCAAGGAAGCTCTCTCTAGCCAATTTGCTCATATGTCTGAAGAATTCTCAGTGGCGAAAAACCACCTTAGAAGGCTCGAAGAGGAGCAGGATCAGTTGGCAGGGGAGGTGAGGAGTGTCAGTAAAGAGCAGTATCATATGGACACAACACTCTCCAGGCTTCTGCCAAAGTATGGTTCCAAGAAGGGGGAAAGACCCGAAGCTGATCTCAGAGAATTATTGGAACATACTTTGAAAGGCAAGACTGTCAAGGAAGCTGAAAAGAAAATCATTGCTGAAGCCATGAAGGAGATCGAGGCCACTGAGAAGCTTAAGTTTAAAAAGGTGGAGAAGTCAGTCTACACTCAGGTTTCAGAGGAAACAATGCAAGAAGTTGCTACAGAGAAACTGAGTGGTAGAGGAAGAATTGGAACAAGCCAAGCTGGAGCAGAATTGCCAATTAAAAGAAAGGTTGTGGCGTTTGAGGAGCCTGAGGGCAAAAGAGCTAAGGCTTCTAAGCCAATTCAGAGAAAGCTGATTGAGGATATTGAAGAATCTGAGGAAGTGCCCCAGAAGAAGGTCTTCAATACCAGAAGTGCTCTGAAATCACTCCAAATAGAGCAAGCTAAAAAGACTGCTGCTTCTGTTTCTGGTGTGCCCGTGATCATAAAGAAGATGGAAGAAGAACAGAAAAGAAGGAGTGGTTTCAAGAGGTTCGCAAGCAAGAGGAGAGGGAGCACAAAAGCACAGAAATGGACGCATGTTGACAAGTGGATGCCAATCCAGCTCAACGATGCATGAGAAGAAATCAATAGAACTTTCTAGTTCTACTATGATGTGCTCAGAGAATGGAGAGGGGAGAGCTCAGATTCAAATGAGGCTTTCATTGACTATCTCCTGACCTTCTATCCTAAGTATCTTCAAGGTTGGATAAATCTTGCGGATGAAGGAAAGATGCAGATAACCGCCCCTGGTCCATACTCGTACCCTCCTCCCAGGCTGGAGAATGGCTGTGTGAATGAGTAAGCCATTGCTCAAAAAATTTCCCAGTACGCCATTCAGTTGGGCCTGACAGGGAACAATCCTGATATCATTAAAGAGAGAGATGCGCTGAAAAGAAGATATTATGGAATGTTCAACCTTGATGTGCCTGCTGATGAGGTGGAAGATCAGAACTGAAGAACCCGAGAAGAAGAGCAAAAGAAGACCGAAGATGAAGACTCAGAAGATTCATGTAATCCTTTATCTTTTTGTCTTTTTGATTTTGTTAGATAAGATCATTGTAATTTGTAACTGTCTACCAATCATCAATGAAACCTTATCATTTATGCTCAAAAGATAATATATCATTATCTTAATTTACATGTCTTTAATTTTGATATGCCTGAATGTTGTCTCTGAGATTAATTATTGGGAGATTCTCTGTTTAGGAAATTGTTGGAGATAAACCAATCTTGTAATAGGATAAACTGAAACCTGAGTATAGGTTAAATGTTTTGTAACAAGATAGGTTTTGACATCATCAAAAAGGGGGAAATTGTTGGGAGATGAATTTAATAAAGAGAGATTTTGATTAGATCCCAAAACCCCTGAGTATGACATGTTCAGGATAATCTTGATAGTTGAGTCAAGATTCAGTTTTAGAGTGTTCAGGATGTTATTTGCAAAATGTATAGTCAGCAGATATAGATCAGGATAAGTTCTGAAGACTCAGTAAGTTTCTGAAGAAACTGAAGTTTCAGTATGAAACTGAGAAATTGAAGACTCAGTGAGACTGAGAATCTGAAGACTCAGTATGAAACTGAGAAACTGAAGACTCAGTATGAAGACTCAGTATATCAGTCAGTATATCTGTGAAGACTTAGAAGACACTGAAGACTCAGAAGACCCAGAAGACTCTGAAGACACAGAAGACAGAAGACTGAGGACTGAAGAACTGAAGGATACTGAAGGCACAGTAATTACTGAAGACTCAGTAATGTACTGAATGCTCCGTATAAACCTGAATGTTCCGAGGCACTGAAAATATCTATCTGAAGGATACAATACTGAGAAAAACGTGATTGCTTAGAAAAATAGATATTGCCCAACACATTCCCATGCAGACAAAAGGAACTAAGACAAAGTGTTGTTAAGGTTATATCACTCAGAGATAGTAACCAAAAAGAGCCGTTGTGTGTCTATATCCAACTGGAGACAAAAGTCAAAAAGAAGAAGACAACACTGTACATTACTGACATTGATAGCGACAGGTCACTGAAATATGTCAGTAGTACTAAGTTCCAGACTGCAAAAAGTGATGACCAGCTACATGAAAAGCTGTTTGCCTAAAACGTGCTAGGGAGTCTCAAACCCTAAATATAGCCGTTCATCACACACCATAAGAGGAAACTCACGAAGCTATCTATCCAACAGATAGTTTTTTAAGAGTGACCTTGGTGTTTGCCTATAAATACTTGTGACCATCTACATTGAAGGTTACGGGAAATTTGTAAGCAACTCAAGAGCTCAAACTTATTATTGCAAGTTGAAGCACTAGAAAACCCAAGAATTTCCCAAGTGCTTTATATCGAAGAGAGCTCATTTCACTAAGCCTAGCTTGATAAGATATATCCAAAGCTTAGTCGAGATATCCTAGCCTTTGCATTGTTCTTAATTGTAAAGGATATCTCATCCTTGTTGGAAACCAACCAAGAAACCCCAAACCCTTTGTAAGGTAGTTTGAGTGTGATTGTTGGTGAGTTGGAGTTGTAAAGAGTTAGTAAACTACAAGGAGGTAGTCAGAAAGCTCTAGAGAAGAAGTGAGTAAACTATCTTGGATAGTCAGAAAGCTTGTGTGTGTTTTGAGTTAGTAAACTACAGGGGTAGTCAGAAAGCTCAAAATAGAAAGGTTAGTAAACTACAGAGGTAGTCAGAAAACCTTAGGAAGTGATTAGTGAATTTCTCTGAAGAGTCAGAGAGAGTGGACGTAGGAGCTTGAGGCTCTGAACCACTATAACTTGCTGTGTTATTTGCTTTCTGTATTGCTTTGATTAACTGTTGCATATCTTTAAACTGAAAGCATATTTTCACTGATATTCAGTTGAAATCAATCCACTGAAGTTGCATCTGAACTGAATCACAGCCTAATCACTATTCCATTAAAAGGAAGGTTTTCACCAAAAGCATTAAAACGAGTATAAACTCAGGGCCAACCATTCCGCACATCTGAGTAGCTAGAACAGATAGTTACCAAACTGAACTTACTCTTCTGAGGGTTCAGTAAGTTAGTTATCTGATCCAAGCAGCTCAGGATCTCTGAAAACTCAGGATCAGTTGGGATTATCTGTGGTATCTGAAAGCAGCTCAAGATCACTGTCTCAGATAGACTTTGACTCAGGGCGATCTGTGCTTCTCAGGACCAAATCATCAGGACAACCTGACCCAAGCTGACCTCAGTAAAGAAAAGTTTTAAAATCACTGAACACGTGTATCCCCCCCATACACGTGTAAGACTCGTTTGCACTGGGACCAACAGTTTATTATCCAGTAGCTTCTTTACTTCTTCGGCCAAGGCTGCGTATTTCTCAGGGCTGAACTTCCTTCTTTTCTGGGACACTGGCTTCTTTGTCGGGTCGATGTTTAGCTTGTGGCATGCGACCTCGGGGTCGATGCCGATTATGTCTTCATGTGACCATGCAAAAATTTCTAAATTTTGTTTGAGCAATTCTACCAAGAATGTTTCGAGCTCTTCGTTAGGGGTTGCTCGCTGATTATTTCTTTCTGTTCTTGGATTGAGGCTGGATTCTCGCTGTTCGGCGTCGACCTACATTGGTTTGAAACCGAGGCGAGGTTCTAAATCTGGTAACTATTGTGTGGATATTTCTTTGACTACGATATCAATATCCATGGGTGTTACGCCTATTTCTATTACATTGTCTATCTCCCTTTTATCACATTCTTTTTCTTTTCGGGTGGAGTTTGGCTCGTACAACCTAACCCCACCTCGGATCTCCTACCGAAATAAAAAGTAAAATTTAAATTGACACAAGAGTAATTAAAACACTTCCTTGTAGCGATCTGGTCACCCTTAATGGTGCCAATTTTCCCGTCAGATCAGGGAAACTAAATACAATAGAAATAAGATGAGGAGGAAGCCCCGAACCCATGTTCGAAAGGCCTGCCGAAGAAAGCATTGAAGTTTGATGGGATGTCAATGATCAAAAAGTCCAGCTATCTTGTCGCCTTCACTTCGATATCCATGGTCGAAGTGATCTCCACTGATAGGCGAATCATTCCATAAGCTTCGACGGGTTGACTCCCAAACCCTTGGATCCCCACCTCGCAGGGTTCGACATAGGAATGGAAGTCGCCGAGTTGATCTAATGTTTTCTTGAAGAGGATGTTGCAGAAAGCCCCATTGTCTATCATGATGCGATGAACCAAAGCCCACATTATTCTGGTTGAGATCACGAGCGGGTCCTAGTTCGGGTATGTTGGGGTTATACTGAAAAGTATGATTTTACTTTGTATAACCAAACTGAATTTTCTTATTTATTTACTGAAATAAATTATTAATCACTATTGCATTTAAATATGAATGAATGTTATATATATTTATTGCAAACCCGTTCAATAAGTTAGTACGTATTACGTTGTAATTAATTTGGTGATACCAGATCACAGAAGATCAAATTAACAGCTCCTCGTAATTAAGTACAAATTCACAACCTAGATGGATATGAACAAACCATCATGAAAGGTTGATGTATAAGACTCAGATTGGCTTGTCTTGACCAAGAGATTATACTAGTGCATTATGATGCGCTGAATAGGACCTACATGAGGATAAATTCTTCGGTACTGAATATACAAGAATTAGACCTCAGTGGTGTGTTATTTCTTAATCTCCATCCCTTAAATAGGATCGTGTGAAATTAATAACTATTGCTTTGACTTATGATAGGAAGAGAGTCATTGCGATTCGATACCTTATATCTTGGGCAATATTATTAATTACATGACGATTGCTGACATTTAATATGGGGAATCGTGTGCAATTACGTCTTGCTTGATTTGTCCCCTTGGTGGGCTCAGAATCTTTATCATACCAAATCTTGCAAGTGAAAATTTATTTCCGGTATGAATAATAATGTTGAGATGTCTTTACTCCAAGGATAAATATATTAATTAATATAAAGCTTGTTCAGTGGCTTAATTAATTAATGGACTAAAATAATCTTAAACACGGGAAATAATGACCGGGAGCCATATTATAGTAAAGTCGTAATATGAGTTAAAATGGATAGTTCAATATTAATTTTATAGTGGAATACATTAATATTAATGGACTTTGAATAATATTTGGCCCAATATTATAGCTTCATAGTCCATTGGAGGTCCAATCTTAAATCTCCTAAAGGCCCCTCAAATAGCCCAAAATAAAGTCCAATTAATAAAAGAGAGAAGAAAATATTCTTGCCTAATATTTTTTATTTTTTCGAAAATTGTAGGATTAAGGAGAAGAAAGATTTTCTTGAAAAGATTTTATGGAAAGAGATAAGTATTCTTGGAATACATAATTATCCCATAAATTCAAGAAGTCAAATCTTGACTCCTTCCTCCTTGTATTTTTCGAAAATATGGGTAAAAAGGGGAATAAGATTTTTATGGAAAAATTTAATTAAGGAGAAAAGAATATAGGAGATATATTCAAGATTTCTTGAAGATCAAGAAAAAGATTTTCTTCCCTTATTTTTTCCTCAAAAAAATCGGCCAACCCCTCCCTATATATAGGGGATGAATTTTTCATTCCCAACTGCAATTCCATGTGTTGAAAATATTAGAAATCCACAAAGGTGGTGGCAAAATATTTTTGGTTCTCTCTCTTATTAAAATCGTTCGTGAGAATCCTCCCACCGGATTGCGTTCGTGGACTTGGGACATATTTGGGAAGGCTCTTTGGGTTGATCCATCGTCTCATCAGTTGTCTCTACAAGAGGTTAGTAATCTCGTAACTCCTAGATTCCGCATGCTTAGGATTTACGTGGATTAAGTGTACGCATGTTGTTTATTCACTTATTAATTATTATGTTGAATTGATTTAGGATTAATTCATGCTAGTAATTAATTGATTAATTTAAATATGTATTTAAAATCATCTCGAATAGATCCTGACACCCCTCCCAACAACTGGTATCAGAGCTCTGATTTCGATCTCTGACTTTTAAATTGTTATTTAAATTATGTTGGACATTAAATTGAAAATTGGATTGTAGAATTGCTAGATCTGTTTTGCAGGTATCCAATTGTCATGGTATTTAATGTGTTTAATTTTCATGCATATGAATGAATGGTTTTTTAATTCGACTCGTTCGGATTTATTTTTCTCGTGAGAAAATCCACGAGTAGATTAGGCTATTTGATTTGATCAATGTAATAAACTAGTCTAGATTTAAGGTGTATTTATTTTTCGTTAAATAAATTGTAACCTGATCGAAGACGAAGATGGAGACGAGGAGTTAAGATGGATACAGAACCGTACATGGGCGACATGCATCACGCGAAACGTGCCAAGAGAGGCACGCGCGCGACGCGGACGTCGCTGGTCAAACGGGCTTGGCGCCGAGGGAGACGTGCACGCGCCAGGGGCGAGCAGGGCGGAGGCGAAGATGATGGGCAGCGCGCGCTCGCACGGGCGTGCACACAGGTACTACCACACGACGCCTGACGACGCTGCCGAGGGCTATCGAGAGAAACCATGGGCGACGCGCGCTGCGCCTAGGCGCACGGGCACGATCGTCCGGCCAAGCAGCCGGCCAGATGCGGGCGTGCATCCCGACTACGAGCTGTTTGGAGTGGCGTTCCAAGTCGGAATTCTTTTCGAGACGAACGAGTGGGAGAAGTTCAAGATGGTATTTCTTCAAGATCAAGCCAAGAAAAATCAAACCATGACAGTTGGATAATATGTGCCAATGTGTTTATTTTCTGCTTTGCTTGAATCATTGTTGTTTTTTCATATGCTTTATTTAATTTGTTTAAATGTGTTTGCATGAGAATTGCTCAACGAAAAATCTCAAATTCAAAAATTACTAAGTATGTTTTAATAATTAATTTGGTTTTGAATCGACTTAATTTTGACCTCCATGATTTATTTATTTGTGAAATCTTTTGGAGAAATTCCCCTACGGGACGGTCAAAAGATAGCTTTCACATGAATAAATTCTCAAAAAGATGATTGTGAATTATTATTAGTGGCGACGATGATCCTCCCATGAGGCTCGATCAAAATGAAGTAGTAATTCTGTATTTAATCATGGTTATTACTTAGGTATAAAATTGATATGCATATACTTCACCGAAGTCCCTGTCAATTTTATATTGGTCAAGTTGGAGCCGACTATTAATTTTTGAAATTAAAGGTTTGTAACTATTCTTGTTTGTAACCTGCTTGAATGTGATTTAAATGATGACCCTCCCAAGAGGCTCATTTAAATCTATTTTGAGATGTTGGCTGATGCATGTTCATATTTTTTTTGAGATTTTAATATGAATCATGTGATCGAATTATGTGATTTTCTTTGTGTTGATCCGGATATTGACACAAGATGTATGCTTATTTTCAGTTTCATCATGTCGCAACCTTTTAATCCACTGTTCAATATACTAAAAGACAACCTGCTTACTAGAGAAAACTTTATTGATTGGTATAGAAAACTCACTATTGTCCTCACTGCACAAAGCCATAAATGAGTTCTAACTACACCCAAACCAGAGAAGCCATCAGATGAGGCTACGAAAACGGTTAAGAAAGAATATGCTGACTGGGAGCGTTCTAACGAAATTGCAAAGTGTACCATCTTGGCTTCAATGTCAGATGTGTTGCAACACCAACACCAAAACGTTGAGACCGCTGCGGACATCATGATCAATCTTAAAGCGATGTTCCAACATCAGAACCGTGTAGCTCGCCAGATCACCTTGAGAGATATGCTCTCAATGAGAATGGTGGAGGGAACACCCGTAAGAGATCATGTTCTCCAGATGATGGCTCACCTTAACAAACTTGAGGTGCTTGGAGCTGAATATGACATCGAGACCCAAATCGATTTCATACTCCATTTCCTGCCCAAAAGCCTTGAGCATTTCAGGTTGAATTATCAAATGAACAATCAGAAGTTCACCTTGCCTGACCTGCTGCAAGCTCTTGTTTCGGCCGAAGGGATATTAGGAGAGAGCAACCAAGCTTTAGCGGCATTTGGTCCATCTTCTTCTTCTAGGCCAAATTGGAGGCAAGAAGAAGAAGAAAATCAAAAGTGAAAGCCAAGCTAACTCAAGTGGTTCCATGGGCAAAGGTAAGGTGAAGAAGGAGGGTGGAGTAAGGAGTCTAGCTAAGGGGAAGTGCTTCAACTGCGGTGAAAAAGGACATTGGAGGTCGGTCTGTTCCAAACCCAAAAGGAATGGAATGAAAGGTAATTCTCACTCACTAGTTGTTGAAACTTGTTTAGCGGAGCATGCTGCCCATTCGTGGGTAGTGGATACGGGATCCACTGATCATGTTTCTTTCACATTACAGGGGTTCAAGCGGACCCGACAACTTAGTGGAAGTGAGATCCTCATCACACTAGGCGATGCTACGAGAGTCACTGCTGAAGCAGTGGGATACGTGCACCTGTCTTTTGAAGACCAGTTTTTAATTTTAAGAGATGTTCTTTATGTTCCTGTTTTTTGGAAAAACCTTGTTTCAGTTTCTAAACTATTTATCGATGGATACTCTGTTCGTTTTAATAAGCATGTTACTATTTTTTGTAACGATGTGATTATCTGTCGTGAAATTTTATGGAACAATCTCTATATTATTAACTGTGCACACCACTCACAAAATGCACCGTATAACACATCTACTATTTCATGTAAAAGAACGCATTCGGCTAACGTGAACGAAACACTTCTTTGGCACCTAAGATTAGGTCATATTAACCCAAAAAGGATTCAAAGGTTGGTTCAAGATGGTTCATTGGGGTCTCTCCAGATTGAACCATTTCCAACTTGCGAATCGTGCTTGGAGGGTAAAATGATCAAGAGGGCATTTGGAGCCAAGGGGCTTAGAGCTAAGAAAGTGTTAGAAATCGTTCACACCGATGTGTGTGGTCCAATGCAAATCAAAGCTAGAGGTGGTTATGAGTATTTCGTTACGTTTATCGATGATTACTCACGCTACGGATACATTTTCCTAATGAAGCATAAATCTGAGACCTTTGATAAATTCAAAGAATTTAAGGCTCAAGCAGAGAATCATAAGGAAAAGACTATCAAGTTTCTACGATCTGATCATGGAGGCGAATACCTCAGTGATGAATTCTTGAACTACCTGTCGAAAGAGGGGATTGCATCCCAGTTGACTGCAACCGGTACTCCTCAACAAAACGAGGTTGCAAAACGAATAAATAGAACGCTTCTAGAAATGGTAAGATCAATGATGAGTTATGCAGATTTACCAAAATTGTTATGGGGTTACGCTTTGGAAACAACGACTTATATTCTAAACTTAGTGCCATCCAAATCAGTTCCCAAAACCCCAAGAGAATTTTGGACAGGGCGCAAGCCCAGCTATGGATACATCAGGATCTGGGGGTGTCCGACATACGTGTTGGACAAGGAAGCTGGTAAGTTGGATGCACATTCAGAATTAAGGTTGTTCATTGGGTATCCCGATGGGACGAAAGGATGCATGTTCTATGGTCCCGAAGATCAAAAGGTCGTAATCAATACGCACTTTAAATTTTTGGAAGAAGACTATATGAACGATAAAATGCCTAGAAGTGAAATTACCTTGGAAGAACTTAAGGGGCCAACTCCATTTCCAACTGTACAAAATGATATACCAAATGTCATGCCTTCACAACCAGAACCTCGTCGTAGTGGGAGGGTTTTCCGACAACCCGAGCAATCCTTAGGGATTGGAGAGTCTTCGGACTTGATCTCAGGCGAAGAATCAGATCCCTGATCCTACAATGAGGCGATCCAAGATAAAGATGCAACCTCTTGGCAAACAACAATGGAAGCCGAAATGGGTTCAATGGATCACAATAAAGTGTGGGAGCTAGTCGAACCACTTAATGGGGTAAAACCCATTGGATGCAAGTGGGTATACAAGAGAAAAAGGGGACCGGACGGAAAGGCTGAAACCTTTAAAGCAAGACTAGTGGCAAAAGGGTACACTCAGAAAGAAGGGATCGACTATGAGGAAACCTTTTCGCCAGTAGCCATTCTCAAGTCCATCCGCATTCTCTTGTCGATTGCTGCACATTTAGACTTTGAGATCTGACAAATGGATGTCAAGACAGCTTTCCTCAATGGAAGTCTTGACGAAGAAATCTATATGTAACAACCCGAAGGCTTCATTGAAAAGGGTCAAGAGCATCTGGTTTGCAAGCTTAAGAAGTCCATTTATGGGATGAAGCAAGCATCCCATGTTTGGAATCAGTATTTTGATCAAGTTATAAAATCCTACGGTTTTGATCAAAATAACTTTGAAAGTTGTGTTTACAAAAAGCGTGAAGGAACTGCATTGATATTTTTGGTACTATACGTAGACGACATACTGCTTATCGGGAATGATGTAAAGGTGTTATCGGATGTAAGGGCATGGCTATCAAAACAGTTTGATATGAAAGATTTAGGGGAAGCCGATCACATCCTAGGAATCAAGATCACCCGAGATCGCAGGAAAAGAATGATCGGGCTTTCGCAAGCCTCATACATAGACACTGTTTTGAAACGCTTCAGCATGTAAGATTCCAAGAAAGACTTTGTGCCCTACAGACATGGAATCCATCTATCCAAAGAAATGTGTCCCAAAACACATAATGAGATAGATGGCATGAAAGACATCCCTTATGCTTCGGCTGTGGGAAGCCTTATGTACGCAATGCTGTGCACGAGAACGGATATCTACTTTGCAGTAGGCATGGTAGCTAGATATTAAAGTAGCCCTGGGAAAGCGTATTGGACTTTGGTAAAGAACATTCTGAAGTATATGAAGAGGACACGGGACAGAATGTTGGTTTACTAGGCAGACAATCTAATCCCCATCGGTTACACGAACTCAGATTTCCAATCAGACGTTGACTCCAGAAAGTCTACCTCGGGTAGTGTGTTTTGGATGGGGGGAGGAGCCATGACATGGAGAAGCGTAAAGCAGAAATGCATCGCCGATTCTACCATGGAAGCCGAATACGTAGCTGCTTGTGAAGCAGCAAAGGAAGCAGTTTGGCTCAAGAACTTCCTAGTGGACTTGGACGTTGTCCCGGACTTGCCCAACACAATCACGGTCTACTGTGATAATGCCGGAGCAGTTGCAAATTCGAGGGAAAGAGCACACAAGGCCAGCAAACACATTGAAAGAAAATACCATCTTATACGAGAAATTGTTAAGAGAGGAGACATTGAGGTGACAAAGATTGCATCGGAAGACAACCTAGCAGATCCATTCACAAAGGGTCTGCCTCAGAGTACATTCGAGTGACATGTGGAAGGAATGAGTGTCAAGAACGATGCCAATCTGCTTTGAGTATAAGTGGGAGAAATTATTAGGTTCGTGTAGGGTGACATTAGATGTCACATAGAACACGAGACATACTGTAGTATACTTAAAAGCAGACTTTGAGTATAAGTGGGAGATTGTTGGGGTTATACTGAAAAGTATGCTTTTACTTTGTATAACCAAACTGAATTTTCTTATTTATTTACTGAAATAAATTATTAATAACTGTTGCATTTAAATATGAATGAATGTTATATATATTTATTGCAAACCCGTTCAATAAGTCAGTAAGTATTACGTTGTAGTTAATTTGGTGATACAAGATCACATAAGATCAAATTAACAGCTCCTCTTAATTAAGTACAAATTCACAACCTAGATGGAAATGAACAAACCATCATGAAAGGTTGATGTATAAGACTCAGATTGGCTTGTCTTGACCAAGAGATTATACTAGTGCATTTGGATGCGCTGAATAGGACCTACAGGAGGATAAATTCTTCGGTACTGATATACAAGAATTAGACCTTAGTGGTGTGTTATTTCTTAATCTCTGTCCCTTAAATAGGATCGTGTGAAATTAATAACTATTGCTTTGACTTATGATAGGAAGAGAGTCATTGCGATTCGATACCTTATATCTTGGGCAATATTATTAATTACATGACGATTGCTGACATTTAATATGGGGAATCGTGTGCAATTACGTCTTACTTGATTTGTCCCCTTGGTGGGCTCAGAATCTTTATCATACCAAATCTTGCAAGTGAAAATTTATTTCCGGTATGGATAATAATGTTGAGCTGTCTTTACTCCAAGGATAAAGATATTAATTAATATAAAGCTTGTTTAGTGGCTTAATTAATTAATGGACTAAAATAATCTTAAACACGGGAAATAAAGACCGGGAGCCATATTATAGTAAAGTCGTAATATGGGTTAAGATGGATAGTTCAATATTAATTTTATAATGGAATAAATTAATATTAATGGACTTTGAATAATATTTGGCCCAATGTTATAGCTTCATAATCCATTGGAGGTCCAATCTTAATTCTCCTAAAGGCCCCTCAAATAGCCCAAAATAAAGTCCAATTAATAAAAGAGAGAAGAAAATATTCTTTTCTAATATTTTTGATTTTTTCGAAAATTGTAGGATTAAGGAGAAGAAAGATTTTCTTGAAAAGATTTTATGGAAAGAGATAAGTATTCTTGGAATACATAATTATCCCATAAATTCAAGAAGTCAAATCTTGACTCCTTCCTCCTTGTATTTTTCGAAAATATGGGTAAAAAGGGGAATAATATTTTTATGGAAAAATTTAATTAAGGAGAAAAGAATATAGGAGATATATTCAAGATTTCTTGAAGATCAAGAAAAATATTTTCTTCCCTTATTTTTTCCTCAAAGAAATCGGCCAACCCCTCCCTATATATAGGGGATGATTTTTTCATTCCCAACTGCAATTCTATGTGTTGGAAATATTAGAAATCCACAAAGGTGGTGGCAAAATATTTTTGGTTTTCTCTCTTATTAAAATCGTTCGTGAGAATCCTCCAACCGGATTGCGTTCGTGGACTTGGGGACATATTTGGGAAGGCTCTTTGGGTTGATCCATCGTCTCATCAGTTGTCTCTACAAGAGGTTAGTAATCTCGTAACTCCTAGATTCCGCATGCTTAAGATTTACATGGATTAAGTGTACGCATGTTGTTTATTCGCTTATTAATTATTATGTTGAATTGATTTATGATTAATTCATGCTAGTAATTAATTGATTAATTTAAATATGTATTTAAAATCATCTCGAATAGATCCGGGCACCCCTAATTTCCCAACAGGGTAGACCACTCCGTCCCTATCTTTTTCAGTGAAGGTGAGTTGTTTCTGACTTGGAGCGATGGTGTTGACTGGGAGGCAGCTTAGCACGATGTTATCGAGAGCTCGCATCTTGGCCTTTTGACGACGGTTTGATAGGGAAGTCGCAAGGAGAAAACCTCCGAGGGTTCCCCCAGTTGGGCAGATCATGTGGATGATCCTATTTCCTACACCCTCCAGGATCTGCGGATCTCGCCTGCCCTGGTCGGGTAGGTTTCCTAGCGGAGGTGCTTGTCGTTGATCCTGTTGTTGTCTTGGTTTAACAAACCTTTCCAATTTTTCTTCTTCGTACAACTTCCAGAGTTCTCTATGCAAATCGCGGCAATGTTCAGTGGTATGCTCAATGGTATTGTGATAGTCACAAAACTTCTTCGGATTGAGCTTAGAGGTATCTTGGAGCATTTCTCTGGCCAACGGTATTTACTATCCGCCCTTGATCGCTTGGAAGATCTTGGTTGCATTCATGGTCAGTGTTTCGAGCAGCTTTACTTCCAGAGTATTATCGATTGACTTGAATGTCCCTGGAGCTCGGTAGTTCGTGGGTCCAAGCTTTCTGAAAGGCTTTTCGGACTTCGGGTCTGGTTTTTTGGTTTCGACCTTCACTTCGCTTGGTTGCTGCTCGCCCAATCTTGAGGCCAGTATCTCGACATTGGTGATCATGATACCCGCCCGATATCAGAAATCGGCGTAGCTTGATGGGTAATCCTTGTTCATTATCTTCCATAATTTGGTTCCTTTCTTCAAACCGTGTACTATCCCCAGGACTTTGGTCTCGTTCCCCAGTGGCTCGCCTTCCATGATTAGCTGATCTATGCGATTGATGTACGCTCGGTCTGACTCGTCTTCGAGTTGGTGGATGTTCGCCAAGCATTGTTTGGTTCCTTTATGCGGGGTCAGAGAGGCGAAATGAGTGAGGAACAATTGAGCCATCTGGTGGAAAGATTCGATGGAAGTCGGTGGTAGGGTATTGAACCAACGGTAGGCCTGGTCGCCTAGTGTGAGTGGAAAGAGTCGGTACTAGGTGGCGTCTGTTGCCCCCATTGAATTCATATAAGATGTGTACTTGCTCACATGATTGATCGAATCAGTGTTTCCATCATATTGCATGATGGAGCTCGCATTGATGTTGACTTACACTGGGGCGAGCATGACCTTGGGCGATAGCGGCGAGATGGGAATCTTAGTGATTAGGGGTATCCCCCCTTTGTTCGCTAATTGTTCTTGGAGATCTTTGATGTTTTGGAGTATGGAGGCCATTTGTGGAGATACGTTCTATCCTATGACCTCGTCGCGAGGTGGGTGAGGTGGAGTGTCCCTCCCGTGTCTGTGAGGTGATGGAGTCCGATGACGTCTGTAGGGCGATGGGGTTCTCTCTGATCTATGGGGTGACGGACTTCGCCCGAGTCAATCTTTCACCGACACTCGCCGTATGGGTCTGCCTTGGGCTACTGACGCCGAAAAAGATCTTACGAGTTCAGCATGGTCGCGTTGCTTCTGTTCGGGCTGATCTCGGTGGGGCCTGCGAGCTCGGTGTGGGCCACAACTAAAACCTTCTGAGAACAAACGTCTGTGGATGGGATTGGCCCCTCGTTCGGATTGCCCCGGTAACATGGGGTGTGTTGGGTCTCATGAGAGTTGACCTCCCTGGTGAGGTCCCTTATAGAGAGGTCCCTCGCGATGATGCTCCTCATGTGATGGGAAATTAGAAGTGCCCGGATCTATTCGAGATGAATTTAAATACATATTTAAATTAATCAATTAATTACTAACATGAATTAATCCTAAATCAATTCAACATAATAATTAAACAAGCAAATAAGCAACATGCGTACACGTAATCCACGTAAATCCTAAGCATGCGGAATCTAGGAGTTACGAGATTACATACCTATTGTAGAGACAACCGTTGAGACGATGGATCAACCCAAAGAGCCTTCCCAAATATGTCCCACGTCCACGAACGTAATCCGGTGGAAGGATTCACACGAATGATTTTAATAAAGGAGAAAAATAAAATATTTTGCCATCACCTTTGTGGATTTCTAATATTTCCAACACATGGAATTGCATTGGGGATGAAAAATTCATCCCCTATTTATAGGACAAGGGTGACCGATTTTTTCACTAGAAAAATAAGGAGGAAAATCTTTTTCTCGATCTCCAAGAAATCTTGAATATATCCCATATATTCTTTTCTCCATAATTAAATTTTTCCATAAAAATCCCACTTCCCTTTATCCCATATTTTTCGAAAAATACAAGGAAAAAGAAATCAAGATTTGATTTCATGAATTTATGGGATAATCATGTATTCCAAGAATACTTATCTTTTTCCATAAAAATCTTTTCAAGAAAATTAAGAAAATCTTTCTTCTTCTTTTCCTACAATTTTCGAAAATTACTACGAAATATAGGCAATAATATTTTCTTCTCCTTTTCATTAATTGGACTTTAATTTGGGCTATTTGAGGGGTCTTTAGGAGAATTAAGATTGGACCTCCAATGGGCTATGAAACTTTAATATTTAGCCAAAATATTATTCAAGCCCATTAATATTAATTTATTCCACTATAAAATTAATATTGAACTATCCATCTTAACCCATATTACGACTTCACAATAATATGGCTCCTGGTCATTATTTCCCGTGTTTAAGATTATTTTAGTCCACTAATTAATTAGGTCACTGAACAGACTTTATATTAATTAATATCTTTGTCCTTGGAGTAAAGACAGCTCAACATTATTATCCATACCGGAAATAAATTTCCACTTGCAAGATTTGGTATGATAAAGATTCTGAGCCCACCAAGGGGACAAATCAAGCAAGCCATACTTGCACACGATTCTCCGTATTAAATCTTAGCAATCGTCATGTAATTAATAATATTGCCCAAGATATAAGGTACCGAATCGCATTGATTCGCTTCCCATCATAAGTCAGAGCAATAGTTATTAATTTCACACGATTCTACTTAAGGGACGGAGATTAAGAAATAACGAACCACTGAGGTCTAATTTCACACATCATAATGTACTAGTGTAATCTCTTGGTCAAGACAAGCCAATATGAGCCTTACACTTCAACCTTTCATGATGAATTTTGTTCATTTCCAACTGGGTTGTGAATTTATACTTAGTCACGAGGAACTGTTAATTTGATCTTCTGTGATCTGGTATCACCAAATTAACTACAACGTAATACGTACTTACTTATTGAACATGTTTGCAACAAATATATATAACATTCATTCATGTTTAAATGCAACAGTGATTAATAATTTATTTCAGTAAATAAATAAGAAATTCAGTTTGGTTATACAAAGTAAAAAGCATAATTTTTAGTATAACCCCAACAATCTCCCACTTATACTCAAAGTCTGCTTTTAAGTATACTACAGCATGTCTCGTGTTCTATGTGACATATAATGTCACCTACATGAACCTAATAATATTTCTCCCACTTATACTCAAAGCAGATTGGCAACGCTCTTGACACCCATTCCTTCCACATGTCTCTCGAATGTACTCTGAGGCAGACCCTTTGTGAATGGATCTGCTAGGTTGTCTTCCAACGTAATCTTTGCCACCTCTATGTCTCCTCTCTTAACGATTTCTCGTATAAGATGGTATTTTCTTTCTATGTGTTTGTTGGCATTGTGGGCTCTCGGTTCCCTAAAATTTGCAACTGCTCCGGCGTTATCACAGTAAATTGTGATCGTGCTGGGCAAATCCAGAATAACGTCCAAGTCCACTAGGAAGTTCTTGAGCCAAACCGCTTCTTTCGCTGCTTCACAAGCGGCTACATATTTGGTTTCCATGGTAGAATCTGCGATGCATTTCTTCTTAACACTTCTCCATGTCATGGCTCCTCTCCCCATGCAAAACACACTAACCGAGGTTTTCTTTCTGGAATCCATGTCTGATTGGAATCTGAGTCCGTGTAACCGATGAAGATTAGATTGTCTGATTGAAAAAACTAACATTCTGTTCCGTTTCCTCTTCAGATACTTCAGAATGTTCTGGACTGCAGTCCAATGATCTTTCCCAGGGTTGCTTTGATATCTTGCCACCATGCCTGTGACAAAGCAAATATCTGATCTCGTGCACAACATTGTATACATGAGGCTTCCTACAGCCGAAGCATAAGGAATACCCTTCATGTCATCTATTTCCTTTTATGTCTTGGGACACATCTCCTTGGATAGATGGATTCCGTGTCTGAAAGGCACAAAGCCTTTCTTGGAATCTTGCATGTTGAATCGTTTCAAAATGGTGTCTATATATGAGGCTTGCGAGAGCCCGGTCATTCTTTTCCTGCGATCTCGAGTGATCTTGATCCCTAGGACGTGATCGGCTTCTCCTAAGTCCTTCATATCAAACTATTTTAACATCCATGCCCTTACGTCTGACAACACCTTTACATCGTTCCCGATGAGCAGAATATCGTCTACGTATAGTACCAAGAATACCAAGGCAATTCCGTCACGCTTTTTATAAACACAACTTTTGAAATTGTTTTGATCAAAACCGTAGGATTTTATAACTTGATCAAAACACTGATTCCAAGCACGGGATGCTTGCTTTAGCCCATAAATGGACTTCTTTAGCTTGCAAACCAGATGCTCTTGGCCTTTTTCAATGAAGCCTTCGGGTTGTTGCATATAGATTTCTTCGTCAAGACTTCCATTAAGGAAAGCGGTCTTGACATCCATTTGCCAGATCTCAAAGTCTAGGTGCGCAACAATCGACAAGTGAATGTGGATGGACTTGAGCATGGCTACGGGCGAAAAGGTTTCTTCATAATCGATCCCTTCTTTCTGAGTGTACCCTTTCGCCACGAGTCTTGCCTTAAAGGTTTCAACCTTTCCGTCCGGCCCCCTTTTTTTCTTGTATACCCACTTGCATCCAATGGGTTTTACCCCATTAAGTGGTTCGACTAGCTCCCACACTTTATTGTGATCCATTGAACCCATCTCAACTTCCATTGCGGTTTGCCAAGAATTTGCATCCTTGTCTTGGATCACCTCGTTGTAGGACCATGGATTTGATTCTTCTCCTGAGATCAAGTCCGAGGACTCTCCTATCCCCAAGAATCGCTCTGGCTGTCTGACAACCCTCCCACTATGACGAGGTTCTGGTTGTGTAGGTGTGACGCTTGGTATGTCGTCTTGTACAGTTGGCAACGGAGTCGGCCCCCTAAGTTCTTCTAAGGTAATCTCACTTTTAGGCTTTTTATCGTTCATATAGTCTTCTTCCAAAAATCTAAAGTGTGTATTGATTACGACCTTTTGATCTTCGGGATCATAGAACATGCATCTCTTTGTTCCCTCGGTGTATCCTATAAACAACCTTAATTCTAACGTGCGTCCAATTTACCAGCTTTCTTATCCAACACGTATGCCGGATACCCCCAGATCCTCATGTGTCCTAAGCTGGGCTTGTGCCCCATCCACAATTCTCTAGGGGTTTTGGGAACCAATTTGGATGTCACTAAGTTTATAATATAAGTTGTTGTTTGCAAGGCATAACCCCAGAACGATTTTGGTAAATCCACATAACTCATCATTGACTTTACCATTTATAAAAGTGTTCTATTTCTTCGTCCTGCAACCCCGTTTTGTTGAGGGGTACCGGGTGCAGTCAACTGGGATGCAATCCCTTCATCCAACAGGTAGTTCAAAAATTCATCGCTGAGGTATTCGCCTCCATGATCAGATCGTAGAAACTTGATACTCTTTTCCTTATGATTCTCTGTTTGAGCCTTAAATTATTTGAATTTATCAAAGGTCTCAGATTTATGCTTCATTAGGAAAATGTACCCATAGCGTGAGTAATCATTGATAAACGTAATGAAATACTTGTAGACACCTCTAGCTTTGATTTGCATTAGATCACACACATCGGTGTGAACGATCTCCAACACTTCTTTAGCTCTAAGCCCCTTGGCTCCAAATGCCCTCTTGGTCATTTTACCCTCCAAGCATGATTCGCAAGTTGGAAATAGTTCAATCCGGGGGGACTCCAATGAACCATCTTGGACCAACCTTTGGATCCTTTTTGGGTTAATATGACCTAATCTTAGGTGCCAAAGAAGTGTCTCGTTCACGTCATTCGAACGTTTTCTTTTATTACTTGAAATAGTAGATGTGTTATAGGATGCATTTTGTGAGTGATGTGCACAGTCAATAATATAGAGATTGTTCCGTAAATTTCCATGACAGTTAACCACATCCTTACGAAAAATAGTAACATGTTTATTAAAACGAACAAAATATCCATCAGCAAATAATTTGGGAATAGAAATAAAGTTTTTGCGAAAAAGAGGAACATAAAGAACATCTCTTAAAATTAAACTCTTGTCTTCAAAAGACAGGTGCACGTCTCCCATCGCCCATTTGCCACTCTCGTAATCGCCATCGCTAGCGTGATGAGAATCTCACTTCCACTAAGTTGTCGGGTCCGCTTGAACCCCTGTAATGTGAAATAAACATGATTAGTGGACCCCGTATCCATTACCCACGAATGGGTAGCATACGCCGCTAAACAAGTTTCAACAACTAATGTGTGAGAATTACCTTTCTTTCCATTCCTTTTGGGTTTGGAACAGACTGGCCTCCAATATCCCTTTTCACCATAGTTGAAACACTTCCCCTTATCCGGATTCTTTACTCCACCCTCCCTCTTCACCTTTCCTTTGCCCTTGGCAACACTTGAGTTAGCTTGACTTTCGCTTTTGGCCTTCTTCTTCTTCTTGCCTCCTTTTGGCCTAGAAGAAGAAGATGGACCAATTGCCACTAAGGCTTGGCTGCTCTCCCCCAATATTCCTTCATCCGAGACTAGAGCTTGCAGCAGATCAGGCAAGATAAACTTCTGATTGTTCATTTGGTAGTTGAGCCTGAACTGCTCGAAGCTTTTGGGTAGAGAATGGAGTATGAAATCGATCTGGGTCTCGATATCATATTCATCACCAAGTGCCTCAAGCTTGTTAAGGTGAGCCATCATCTGGAGAACGTGTTCCTTCACGGGCGTTCCCTCCACCATTTTCATTGAGAGCATGTCTCTCATGGTGATCTGGCGAGCCACATGGTTCTGATGTTGGAACATCGCTTTAAGATTGACCATGATGTCCGCAGCAGTTTCAACGTTTTGGTGTTGGTGTTGCAACACATCTGACATAGAAGCCAAGATGGTACACTTTGCCATTTCGTTGGAACATTCCCAGTCAGCATGCTCTTTCTTTTCCGTTTTGCTAGACTCATCAGTTGACTTTTCTGATTTGGGTGTAGTAAGGACCCAGTTGTGATGTTGTGCGGTGAGGACAATATTAAGTTTTTGATGCCAATGAACAAAGTTTTCTCCAGTAAGCAAATTGTCTTTAAGTATATTGAACAGTGGATTTAAAGGTTGCGACATGATGATACTGAAAATAAACATATATCTTGTGTCAATGTCCGAATCAACACAAAGAGAATCACATAATTTGATCACACGATTCATATTGAAATCTCAAAAATATTACGTGGATTACGTGTACGCATGTTGCTTATTAGCTTGTTTAATTATTATGTTGAATTGATTTAGGATTAATTCATGTTAGTAATTAATTGATTAATTTAATAAATATGTATTTAAATTCATCTCGGATAGATCCGGGCACCCCTAATTTCCCAACAACTGGTATGAGAGCTTTGGTTTCGAGCTCTGACTTTTAAATTGTTATTTAAATTATGTTGGCCATTAAATTGAAAATTGGATAGTAGAATTGCTAGATCTGTTTTTGCATGTATCCAATTGTCATGGTATTTAATGTGTTTATTTTTCATGCGTATGAATGGTTTTAATTCGACTCGTTCGAATTTATTTTTCTCGTGAGAAAATCCACGAGTATGTTAGGCTATTTGATTTGTTCTATATAATAGACTAGTCTAGATTTACGGTGTATTTATTTTCTTGTTAAATAAATTGTAACCTAATCAAAGACGAAAACAGAAACAAGGAGTTGAGACGGACCTGCAACCATATCTTGGTGGCGTGTATCGCGCTTAAACGTCTAAGGGGAGGAACGCACAAGAACGCTAATGTCGCCAGCGCCTTGGCGCTGCACACGGCGCCAGCCGGGTTAAACTTGAGATCTGGCACGCCGCGGACGGCGCAACTGCCACAAGGTACTCATGAAGGGACGGGCTAGAGCGAGAGACGGCGGGCGCCTTGGCGATGCATAAAGCCGCGACCGCGCTATCGCTGCCGAGAGATCCAGCAGAGCGAGGCTGCGCGCCTAAAGCCGGGAACCTGTCACTCGGCCAAGTGGCCTACCGGATGCAGCGTGCATCCGGAAATGCTGGCGTGGCGCCGAGATAAAAAAAAAAAAAAATTCGAGACTAATGAGTGGGAGAAATTCAAGACGACCTTTCTTCAAAATCAACCCAAGAAAAATCAAACTATGATAGTTAGATAAATTGTGCCCAATATGTTTATTTTCTGCTTTGCTTGATTTATTGTTTTATTTTCTTATGCTTTATTTAATTTGTTTAAATGTGTTTGCATGAGAATTGCCCTAACGAAAAATCTCAAATTCAAAAATTACTAAGTATGTTTTAAACAATTAATTCGGTTTTGACCTCCATGATTTATTTATTTATTTGTGAAATCTTTTGGAGAAATTCCCCTAATGGACGGCCAAAAGAAAGCTTTCACATAAATAAATTCTCAAAAGGATGATTGTGAATTATTATTAGTGGCGACGATGACCCTCCCAAGAGGCTCGATCAAAATGAAGTAGTAATTCTGTATTTAATCATGGTTATTACTTAGGTATAAAATTGATATGCATATACTTCGTCAAAGTCCCTGTCAATTTTGTATTGGTCAAGTGGGAGCCAACTATTAATTTCCTTTTAAAATTAAAGGTTTGTAATTGTTCTTCTTTGTAACCTGCTTGAATGTGATTTAAATGATGACCCTCCCAAGAGGCTCATTTAAAACTGTTTTGAGATGTTGGCATGCGGAATCTAGGAGTTACGAGATTACATACCTCTTGTAGAGACAACCGTTGAGACGATGGATCAACCCAAAGAGCCTTTCCAAATATGTCCAACGTCCACGAACGTAATCCGGTGGAAGGATTCACACGAACGATTTTAATAAAGGAGAAAAATAAAATATTTTGCCACCACCTTTGTGGATTTCTAATATTTCCAACACATGGAATTGCATTGAGGATGAAAAATTCATCCTCTATTTATAGGACAAGGGTGGCCGATTTTTTCACTAGAAAAATAAGGAGAAAAATCTTTTTCTTGATCTCCAAGAAATCTTGAATATATCCCATATATTCTTTTCTCCATAATCAAATTTTTCCATAAAAATCCCACTTCCCTTTATCCCATATTTTTCGAAAAATACAAGGAAAAAGGAATCAAGATTTGATTTCATGAATTTATGAGATAATCATGTATTCCAAAAATACTTATCTTTTTCCATAAAAATCTTTTCAAGAAAATCAAGAAAATCTTTCTTCTTCTTTTCCTACAATTTTTTAAAATTACTAGGAAATATAGGCAATAATATTTTCTTTTCCTTTTCATTAATTGAACTTTAATTTAGGCTATTTGAGGGGCCTTTAGGAGAATTAAGATTGGACCTCCAATAGGCTATGAAACTTTAATATTTAGCCAAAATATTATTCAAGCCCATTAATATTAATTTATTCCACTATAAAATTAATATTGAACTATCCATCTTAACCCATATTACGACTTCACAATAATATGGCTCTCAGTCATTATTTCTCGTGTTTAAGATTATCTTAGTCCACTAATTAATTAGACCACTGAACAGGCTTTATATAAATTAATATCTTTGTCCTTGGAGTAACGACAACTCAACATTATTATCCATACCGGAAATAAATTTTCACTTGCAAGATTTGGTATGATAAAAATTCTGAGCCCACCAAGGGGTCAAATCAAGCAAGCCGTACTTGCACACGATTCTCCATATTAAATCTTAGCAATCGTCATGTAATTAATAATATTGCCCAAGATATAAGGTATCGAATCGCATTGATTCTCTTCCCATCATAAGTCAAAGCAATAGTTATTAATTTCACACGATTCTATTTAAGGGACGGAGATTAAGAAATAACGAACCACTGAGGTCTAATTTTTGTATATTTTGTACCGAAGAATTTATCCTCCTGTAGGTCCTATTCAGCGCATCATAATGCACTAGTGTAATCTCTTGGTCAAGACAAGCCAATCCGAGTCTTACACTTCAACCTTTCATGATGAATTTTGTTCATTTCCATCTGGGTTGTGAATTTGTACTTAGTCACGAGGAACTGTTAATTTGATCTTCTGTGATCTGGTATCACCAAATTAACTACAACATAATATGTACTTACTTATTGAACATGTTTGCAACAAATATATATAACATTCATTCATATTTAATGCAACAGTGATTAATAATTTATTTCAGCAAATAAATAAGAAATTCAGTTTGGTTATACAAAGTAAAAAACATAATTTTCAGTATAACCCCAACATCATGGTGAGACTTTTCCTGGCGAGGTCCCTCAAGGCGAGGTCCCTCATGCATTTGGCCTTTGTCTTTGCTTCTGGACTTGCGGTTCAGATCGTAGCGTAGGTCGCCATTGGAAAATTCCATCTCGGCTTATTTTTTGCATAACTCTGCGATGGCCTCATCGATGTCTGTTGGGAGATGAATTTAATAAAGAAGATTTTGATTAGATCCCAAAACCCCTGAGTATGACATGTTCAGGATAATCTTGATAGATGAGTCAGGATTCAGTTTTAGAGTGTTCAGGATGTTATCTGCACAATGTATAGTCAGCAAATATAGATCAGGTTAGATTCAGAAGATTCTGAAGACTCAGTAAGTTTCAGAAGTTTCAAGACTCAAGAAGTTTCGAAGTTTTCAAGTTTCAAAGATGAAATCGAGAAATCAAGTTTCAAAGATGAAATCGAGAAATCAAGACAAGCAGAAATCGAGAAATCAAGACTCAAGCAGAAATCGAGAAATCAAGACTCCGGGGCAGAAATTGAGAAATCAAGACTCAAAGATGAAGACTCAAAGATATCACCAAGATATCTCTCAAGACTCGTAAGACTCAAGACATCAAGACTAAAGACTAAAGATACGGAAGACTGAAGACAAAGAGGATACTGAAGGCACAGTAATTACTGAAGACTCAGTAATGTACTGAATGCTCAATATAAACCTGAATGTTCCGAGGCACTGAAAATATCTATCTGAAGGATACAATACTGAGAAAAACGCGAATACACAGAAAAATAGATATTGCCCAAGACATTCACGTGCAGACAAAAGGAACTAAAACTAAGTGTTGTTAAGGTTATATCACTCAGAGATATTGACCAAAAAGAGCCGTTATGTTTGTCTACATTTATTGAAGACAAGAGCCAATCAGAAGAAGACATCATTGTCTTTTTATCGACATCGAAAAGTTGTGTGTCATTGAAGCATGTTAGTAGTCTTATGTTCGCATCGCAAAAAGTGGTGACTGGTTGCATAAAGGCATATTGCCTAAAACATGCTAGGGAGTATTCAAACCCTAAAAATAGCCGTTCATCACACACCATAAGAGGAAACTGATGAAGCTATCTCTTCCAACAGATAGTTTTTCAAGAGTGACCTTGGTGACTGCCTATAAATACTTGTGACCCTCTACATTGAAGGTTACGGGAAATTTGTAAGCTACTCAAGAGCTCAAACTTATTATTGCAAGTTAAAGCACTTGAAAACCCAAGAATTTCCCAAGTGCTTTACATTGAAGAGAGCTCATTCACTAAGCCTAGTTTTGATAAGATATATCCAATGCTTAGTAGAGATATCCTAGCCTTTGCATTGTACTTAATTGTAAAGGATATCTCATCCTAGTTGGAAACCAACCAAGAAACCCCAAACCCTTTGTAAGGTAGTTTGAGTGTGATTGTTGGTGAGTTGGGGTTGTAAAGAGTTTGTAAACTACATTGAGGTAGTCAGAAAACTCTAGAGAAGAAGTGAGTAAACTATCTTGGATAGTCAGAAAGCTTGTGTGTGTTTTGAGTAAGTAAACTACAGAGGTAGTCAGAAAGCTCAAAATAGAAAGGTTAGTAAACTACAGAGGTAGTCAGAAAACCATAGGAGGTGGTTAAGGAATTTCTCTAAAGAGTCAGAGAGAGTGGACGTAGGAGCTTGAGTCTCTGAACCACTATAACTTGCTGTGTTATTTGCTTTCTGTTCTGCATTGATTATATGTTGCATATCTTTAACTGAAAGCATATTTTCACTGATACTCAGTTGGACTCAATCCACTGAAGTTGCATCTAACTGAATCACAGCCTTAATCATTGTTTGATTAAAAGGAAGGTTTTCAGCAAAGCTAAAAACGAGTATAAACTTAGGGCCAACCATTCCTCACATCTGAGTAGCTATTCAAGCAGCTCAGGATCTCTGAAAACTCAGGCTCAGTTGGGATTATCAGAGGCGTCTGAAAGCAACTCAGGATCATTGTCTCAGGTAGACTTTGACTCAGGGCGATCTGTGCTTCTCAGGGCCAAATCATCAGGACAACCCGACCCATCTGACCTCAGTGAAGAAAAGTTTAAAAATCACTGAACACGTGTATTCCCACGTGTAAGACTCGTTTGCACCGGGGCCAACAAGTGGTATCAGAGCGGGAGTTCAACAGATCACTATTTTCAAAGTGATCATTTGAGCTGATCCATTTTTAAAACCGGTCTCTGGTCTGATACCAACAAGTGGTATCAGAGCAGGAGTTCAAAAGGTTCACTAATTTCAGAGTGACCACCTGAACTGATCTATTTTAAAACCTGTCTCTGATCTGATACCAACAAGTGGTATCAGAGCAGTGGTTCAACTTGACCACCTGCTTTGTTGACCATAGTCTTATTTGCTAAAAGATTCTTGTGGTCTATCTGAAAAGATCTTATTTGCTGAAATCTTAAAAGGCTCAGACATAATGCCTTCTAAGAAACTTCCCATGTTCTCAGTAGAGAGCTATGATTTGTGGAGATTGAGAATGCAGGCTCACCTGTATTCTAAGCATGAACGTATGTGGAGAGTGGTTTCTGAAGGACCATTCCAATTCACTGTTGTGAATCCCAGAGTAACTGAAAATGAGAGAAATGATCCCAGGACTGAATTTCCAAAGTCTGATGATCAACTTACTCCTGAGGAGAGGAAGTTAGTCAATCTAGACTATATTGCCAAAGATACACTATATAACACTATTGATGATGGTGTGATGGGGATGATCTCTCATTGTGAAACTACAAAGGAAATATGGGATACACTTGCTGAGATTGCTAAGGAAGAAAAGGAGTCTAAAGAAAGTTTCAGCTCCTCAGATGAGATGTGCTCAGAAAGTGACAGTGATGACATCTTTCTCATGGCTGTAGGAGAGGTAAATTCTTCTATCTTTGTTGTTGCTCCTACACTAGCACAAGAGTTGTCAAGTTCCACTGTAAATAGTTAATTTGACCTGATGGATTATTTTGAGAGTCTTATGAAGGACTATGCTGTTTTACAAGAACTGCTGAATGAAACTCAAGAGCAGAACTAAGAACTGATTGCTAAAAATCTTAAGTGGAAAGACTCTAGTAATGATGAGATCACTTCTCAATTAATGGGAACTACTGATGAACTGGATGTTCTGAAAGTACAACTCTCAGAGAAAGAGAAGTTGATAGAGACCCTAAATGGAAAACTAGAGAAATCCACTGAGGAGATTCAGCTGATCAAAACTAAGTTCAATGACCTCTCTTAGAAGCATGAAACTATACAAAAATGTGAGGATAGTGCGCAGAGAAAGCTAACTCTATTGAATTCTGTATCTAAAGTAATAGATGAAATTCAGAGTTATCAGAGACCTGTCACTATAAAAGCTGGATTAGGATACATTCCAGGGGGAAACTCACAAGGTCATCTGAATGCTGCTTCTAGTAGCAAGAAGACTGTCTTTGTTAAACAAGTGGCACCTATCCTTCGAACTGGAGAATTGCCCAAAGTTTTAGACAAGGGAAAATGACCTATGGTTCCATAAAAACTGAATGTTCAGGTAAGAAAGCCCAAACCTCAGGTAAAGGCTAGAAAACCTGACCACTCAGTAGGAAATTTTCAGGTTAGTACTTCAAAGCCTCAGGCTAAGAATGCAAACCTGAAAAGATCTGCACTGAACCAGCAGAGGAATTTTCAGAAGAGAAACACTCAGCAGAGACATTCTCAACTGAAAAGACCAAGTCCTCAGATTACTGAAAGACCCCAATTTTAGTACATGCAACCTAAACCCCACTTGCCTAAGGGTAAAGGTTTCCTGAACCCAAGTCAACATAGACAAAGACCAGCTGCACAAAAGCCAAAGAAATGGAACAAAAGGCCTGTACCCAAGAAAAATTCTAAGGCTCATGTTCATGCTAAGGCTAGCACTCATACACAGGATACTGCTAAGGCACCTAGAGTGGTAAATGTGTATCTAGATGTTTATGGAAGACAGATCAGCCACTCTAAAGTAATTAGAGTTGTCAGGCAGATTTGGATTCCAAAAGGTACAACTAACCTGGTAGGACCCTACACCAAATGGGTACCACATAACTAATCTGTTTTTCAGGAAAATAGAAAAGGGCATTGAGCTGAATGAAGACATTATAGCCCTGATGAAAAAAGATCTGAGATGTCATTGTTGGGTGAGATGATTTTCCTTCTTGGACTTCAGATGAAACAAGCTAAGGAAGGAATCTTCATCAGAGATCATATTGAAAAAGACATCATGATGGAGAAGATTCATACTGATAAGCAGAGAGCTGATATCTTGACTAAACCTTTGGCTGAATCAAGATTTCAGAAACTATCAGTTGAATTAGGGTTGTTGGATCCAGGTGTATAGAGTAAATCTGAAAAATTAAAGGTTTTCAGATGCATGAA
Organism: Stenogyne calaminthoides; assembly: GCA_037126765.1. NCBI lineage: Eukaryota > Viridiplantae > Streptophyta > Magnoliopsida > Lamiales > Lamiaceae > Stenogyne > Stenogyne calaminthoides. The sequence continues at coordinate 24,141,457 of JBBCBC010000027.1, forward strand.
GTTTTCTCAGGATTCTACTGAGAAACTCAGGATAAAATTATAAATACTGAACTGAGTCTTGGAAAACTCAGGTGTACTGAAGGCCAGTACTCAGTATTATACTGAACCCGTTTAATACTCAGTATCTCACTGACATTTTATCAAGGTCAATACTCAGTAAGACTGATAGAGGGAAATTAGTCTGAAGAAGTAATGACTCATGCAACTCATTTATTGCTTAAGTGAATCTCAGTAATCATTTGCAATAAATAGCATAACACCTGAAGGGAATGTTTTGGGAGGGACCTTTGAAATGCCGAAGAAGGTCAACAATCATTAATTGCTCTGATTCAATTAATCACCAATAAGGTTAAATTGGCGGCGTATTATTCGTGAAATCGTCCTTTCATATACCTGATTAGTCTGTGATTAATCTCAACCGTTGATTTATTCAATCGATACAATTTCCTACAAATCGATCCTTATATTCATTTAAAAATACATTCAAGCCCCATTTTATTAAACCTTCGTCTCCAAAAACACTCTGCAAATTCAAAACCCTTTTGCCCAGAAACCTTCGTCATTTTCAAAAACCCTACACTCAAAAATCCTCAAAATGACTTTCTCCATATATGATAAATTGGCTATTTCCAACAAGCCCTGGTACGAATATGTGGTGTCGCTCGAAAGTTCATCAAACGCTACCCACGAAGAAGAGGCGCTTCATATGATCCGAATCGCAAAGCTTACAAATCTTGTCGCAGGCCAACCGAAAGCCGAATACTCTAAGGAGGTAATAGAGTTTATTTCAAATCTGCGATTAGATGATGAGGATGGTATCGAATCCCAGATTACTGTTTCCCATCTAGAACATAGCTCTAAATACGTAGATTTTGTACGGGAGGTGTATAATTTAAATGATGTATTTGAGTTGTGTGATAGAGGTGAGGATCCCACGACTTATATGTTGGGTAGGGAACAAGAATACCTTGATAGGATAACAGAGCATCCTATTAAGTTTGAGGCGACATTGAATAAACGACATTTGAAGCCGAAATACAGAGTTTTACTGGATATAGTTAGCAAATGCATCATGAGTCGATCCGGAAGTTTTGAGCAGATAAGCACGCCAAAGCTTAGATTGATGGCTGCTATAGAAGACTCACCCACCACAGATTTCAATTGGTTGAAGTATTTGATAAGAGTGGTGAGTGACCAGGCCAAGCAGATGAAGAAGGAGGATGGATCAGTGGTGATCAAAGGAAAAATTCTCCATGCAACCAAAATACCTTTTATTTTGGAGATGTGCCGTGAAGAGGAGGATATTTTTGCCAACTCCTCACCTTTCCCAAAGTCTAAGGTCATGTTCAAGCCTACAACTACAAGAAAGACTTTAAAGGGAAAGAAAGAGAAGAAAGTGGAATCAACTGCTGCTGCTGAAGAAGCCCATCAAGCCAGGGGGAAGGCTTTGATGGAGGTCAAGAGGGAAAAGGGAGAAGCAATGAAGAAGAAAACCCTTGCTCCCAAGCGCAGAAGGATGCTGATTTCCACTGAGGAGGAGGTGAGTGAGCCTGAGGAGGTGCAACCTGAGGGCCAAAAAGCTCAGAAATCGCCTTTACAAGTGTTGGCACAGGTTGTATCCACGGCACAGGAGCAAACTGAGGAGCAAGTCTTCTCTGAGGTTCTTGAGACGTCACTGAGCTCAAACAAATTCTCTCAAGAATTTTTCAAAGGACCTCAGACCTCAGAGATAACTCAGATTCCTACTGAGGAAGTGCCTGCTCAATCCTCAGAGCAAGCTCAGATTCCTACTAAGGAAGTGCCTGCTCAATCCTCAGAGCAATCTCAGATTCAAACTGAGGAGTTGCCTGCCTAATCCTCAGATTTAGCTGAGCCTCAGGAGCTGTTGAACCTTGATGAGCTCCTGAGTGATCCATTCTTTGTTCCTCAGAAGAACTTCCCACTGAACCTGAGAGCCCAAAGCTGAAGAAGGGCGAAGCGGAAGAGACTGAGTGGCGAAGCAAGGGGGAACGATTTATACTGGACCGGTACCCTGAGCTAAGCACATATCCTGACCTCCAGGATCTCTTCTTCAGACTGAGGACAACAGTCTACATTCTCAACCAGACTCTACCTGAAATGCTCAACATTGCTTCATTCAGAGGTGAAGACTGGTGGAATGAGGAGACAACAGTTTTAACTGAGTTCTCCGGGTTCAGAAAAACAAAGCTCAGGATGAAAGTGTCAGATTTTGATGAGCTGGTTAAGAGGAAGCTTATTGAGAAGGAAGAAGCTGATGTTGGTGCCCCGAGCTCCAAAGATAAAAATCAAGATGGAGACCTACAAGGGAATGCTGAGAAACAATCTCAAATGGAGAAGGATAGTACTGATGCTGGAGAGCCTGATGTCACACATCCTCAGACTGAAGTTAGTATTCTTCAGGTAACTTTTGGCACTACTAAACATTATGCCAAGGCTACTGAAGTTTCTATCTTTAATTCTGTAATGTCTGATATGCAGACTGAGGCTCAGGTGGAAACCCAAGCTGAGGCTGAGACTGAGGCTCAGGTTGAGACCGAAGCTCAGTTAGAGACTGAGACTCAGGCAGAGCAACCAGCTCAGGAAAAACAACAAATTCTCTATGCTCCAGAGATTGATCTCACTCCCATTATGGAGAAGCTGGACAAGGTTGTGCCGATCATGGACAAAGTGGCTCAGATTGAAGAAGTATTGGCCAACCAGTCTCAGAAGATGGAAAGTCTGAGTTCTACTTCAGACCTGATGCAGCTTCAGACTTCTCTGAATGATAAGATGACTGCCATGGAAGGAAAGATAGATGGAGTCAAGACTGAGCTAAGTACAGAGCTGAAGCAGATGTATCAGGAAAGGACTTCATTTCTAGAAGCCAAACTGGTGGAGAAGAATGATCATCTGATCAAAAATGTTGTTGAGGAAATGGGCTCCATGCTCATAACCAAAATGACAGAGATGTTTAAAGATGCTCTCTCCAACCAGTTTGCACAAATGTCTGAAGAATTCTCTGTGGCTAAGAACCACCTGATGAGGCTAGAAGAAGAGCAAGATCAGTTGGCGGGAGAGGTGCGAAGTGTCAGCAAGGAACAATACCATATGGACACTGCACTATCTAAACTTCTGCCAAGGTATGGTGCCAAGAAGGGGGAAAGGCCCGGAGCTGACCTGAGAGTATTATTGGCACACACCTTGGAAAGAAAGGCAGATAAAGAGGCTGAGAAGAAAAGCATTGCTGAAGCCTTGCAAGAAGTTGAAGCCACTGAGAAGCTGAAATTCAAGAAGGTGGAGAAGCCTGTCTACACTCAAGTTTCTGAGGAAACCATGCAAGAAGTAGTTGCTGAGAAGCTGAGTGCTAGAAGAAAGGTTGGAACAAGCCAAGCCGGAGCTGAGCAACCTATCAAGAGGAAGGCTGTGGCATTTGTTGAACCTTAGAGGAAAAGAGCTAAGGCTTCTAAGCCAACTCAGAGGAAGCTGATAACGGATATTGAAGAGTCTGAAGAGGAGCCACATAAGGAAGTCTTCAATACCAAAAGAGCTCTGAGATCACTTCAGATCGAACAAGCCAAGAAAATTGTTGCTTCAGTTTCAGGAGTGCCTTTGATAAGGAAAAAGAAAGAAGAAGAGCAGAAGCGCAGAAGTGGTTTCAAAAAGTTCGTGAGCAAAAGGAGAGGGACAGATAAAACTCAGAAGTGGCCACACATTGATAAGTGGATGCCAATCCAATTCAATGATGCTTGGGAAGAGATAAAAAGAACCTTCTGGTTTTACTATGAAGTGCTGAGAGAATGGAGAGGGGAAAGCTCAGATCCTAATGAAGCCTTCATTGATTATCTGCTGACCTTCTATCCAAAGTACTTACAAAGTTGGATTAATCTTGCGAATGAAGGAAAAATTCAGATTACTGCCCCTGGTCCATACACATACCCTGCTCCTAGGCTAGAGAATGGCTTGGTAAATGAAACAGCCATCTCTCAGGAAATTGCTCAGTATGCCATCCAGTTAGGCCTGACAGGTAACAACTCAGATATCATCAAGGAGAGAGATGCATTAAAGAAAAGGTATTATGGGATGTTCGACCTGGAGGTGCCTCAGGATGAGGTTGAAGAAGAGTGAAGAGCTAGAGCTGAAGATCAAAGAAGACTGAAGACCAAGGCTAAAGACTCTTGTAATTCTTTTGTTTTTGTCTTTACTTTTGATAAGTTCATTGTAATCTGTAACTGTTATCATACATCAATGAAACTTTATCTTTATGCTCAAAGATAATATCTCATTATCTTTTTACATGTCTTTATATTTTGATTTGCCTTATGATGTGTTGTGAAATTGTTGGGAGAATTATTGTGAAATTGTTGAGAGATTTGCCATTCTTGTATTGTAATAGGAAAAACTGAAACCTGAGTATAGGTTAAGTGTTTTTGTAACAAGATGGTTTTGGCATCATCAAAAAGGGGGAAATTGTTGGGAGATGAATTTAATAAAGAAGATTTTGATTAGATCCCAAAACCCCTGAGTATGACATGTTTAGGATAATCTTGATAGATGAGTCAGGATTCAGTTTTAGAGTGCTCAGGATGTTATCTGCACAATGTATAGTCAGCAGATATAAATCAGGTTAGATTCTGAAGACTCAGTAAGTTTCTGAAGTTTCAGTATGAAACTGAGAAACTGAAGACATTGTTAAACTGAGAAATCAAGACTCATTGAAATCGAGAAATCAAGACTCAAGCAGAAATCGAGAAATCAAGACTCAAAGATGAAGAAATCGAGAAATCAAGACTCAAGATGAAGATCAAAGATATCACCAAGATATCTCTGAAGACTCATAAGACATCAAGACTCGAAGACTCGTAAGACTCGTAAGACATCAAGACATCAAGACTCAAGACACGTAAGATCAAGATCAAGATATCAAGATCGAAGACAAAGAGGATACTGAAGGCACAATAATTACTGAAGACTCAGTAATGTACTGAATGCTCAGTATAAACCTGAATTTTCCGAGGCACTGAAAATATCTATCTGAAGGATACAATTCTGAGAAAAACGCAAATACACAGAAAAATAGATATTACCCAAGACATTCACATGCAGACAAAAGGAACTAAAACTAAGTGTTGTTAAGGTTATATCACTTTCGAGAGATATTGACCAAAAAAGAGCCGTTATGTTTGTCTACATTTATCAAGACAAGAGCCAATCGAGAAGAAGACAACATGCATTTTTCATCGACATCGAAAATGACAGTCATCAAGCATGTCGGTAGTACTATGTTCGCATCGCAAAAAGTGGTGATCGGGTCGCATAAAGGCATATTGCCTAAAACATGCTAGGGAGTATTCAAACCCTAAAAATAGTCGTTCATCACACACTATAAGAGGAAACTGATGAAGCTAACTCTTCCAACGGATAATTTTTCAAGAGTGACCTTGGTGACTGCCTATAAATACTTGTGACCCTCTACATTGAAGGTTACGGGAAATTTGTAAGCAACTCAAGAGCTCAAACTTATTATTGCAAGTTGAAGCACTCGAAAACCCAAGAATTTCCCAAGTGCTTTACATTGAAGAGAGCTCATTCACTAAGCCTAGTTTTGATAAGATATATCCAAAGCTTAGTAGAGATATACTAGCCTTTGCATTGTACTTAATTGTAAAGGATATCTCATCCTAGTTGGAAACCAACCAAGAAACCCCAAACCCTTTGTAAGGTAGTTTGAGTGTGATTGTTGGTGAGTTGGAGTTGTAAAGAGTTAGTAAACTAGATTGAGGTAGTCAGAAAACTCTAGAGAAGAAGTGAGTAAACTATCTTGGATAGTCAGAAAGCTTGTGTGTGTTTTGAGTCAGTAAACTACAGAGGTAGTCAGAAAGCTCAAAATAGAAAGGTTAGTAAACTACAGAGGTAGTCAGAAAACCTTCGGAGGTGGTTAAGAAATTTCTCTGAAGAGTCAGAGAGTGTGGACGTAGGAGCTTGAGTCTCTGAACCACTATAACTTGCTGTGTTATTTGCTTTATGTTCTGCATTGATTATCTGTTGCATATCTTTAACTGAAAGCATATTTTCACTGATACTCAGTTGGACTCAATCCACTGAAGTTGCATCTAACTGAATCACAACCTTAATCACTGTTTCATTAAAAGGAAGGTTTTCAGCAAAGCTAAAAACGAGTATAAACTTAGGGCCAACCATTCCGCACATCTGAGTAGCTATTCAAGCAGCTTAAGATCTCTGAAAACTCAGGCTCAATTGGGATTATCTGAGGTGTCTGAAAGTAGCTCAGGATCACTGTCTCAGGTAGATTTTGACTCATGGCGATCTGTGCTTCTCAGGGTCAAATCATATGGACAACCTGACCCATCTGACCTCAGTGAAGAAAAGTTTAAAAATCACTGAACACGTGTATTCCCCCCCCATACACGTGTAAGACTCGTTTGCACCGGGACCAACAATGTCTCTCGAGGTATGGATTTGCTCGAGCTTTTGAGCAATTCTGGTGGTAGGTCCCCCAACCTTGCGGTTGCTAATGGCCGGGCCGCTAGCCCCCGCTTTGCCGGAGTGACATGAAACCGAGGCGGCTTTCTTCTTGGAGATGAAAGTTGCTTGAGACATGGTTGAGTGTTTTTTAGAGTGATTTGGGCGATGAGATGGATTTATGTCGAAGATTCGTGAGGAATACTCCAATGAGAAAACACTAAAGATTTAGCTCGATATTTCTTAAAGAGTACCCTTCTTCTAGCGCCAATTTTTGTGCACTAAAATATACGGATTAGGGATTAAGATGTGGCTTAAATAATGACACAAACAATAAATGTGTAAAGTGGACTGCATTTATGTTTTATGATTGTTTGAGAGAATAAGTGTTTGAGTAATCAATTTGCAAGAGGTTTGGTAGGGTATTGAATTCTCTCTCTTTCTTGGTCATAAATGCCCCATATTTATAGGGTTTGGGAGAGTGGAGCTCACTTTCCCGGATTACAAGTACAAGCAGCCGAAAGTGGCTCTGTAAAATATTAAATGCTACAAGACTGATGTGACTCAGGTCGGTGATCGTTGGGATTGTTAGTGTTAGTGTCACAGAGACAATCCTTTGTAAGGACATAATACTCAGATAATATTCAGTATTGGTTTAATATTATTATTTGTTTAATATTAAATATATGGCATTGCACTAATTAGAATATTATGTTTGATTGTTTGCATCTATTCTTATCTGTGTTCCCTTGAGTCATTGCTGTCATTGAGTGTGTGAGAACTCAGATGACTTAAGCATGATTCTCAAATAGCCCAAATCGAGGATCATCAAGAATGGGATATTGATGATGCAATGGAGATCGGTGTGCGATCTGCATCATACTCTTAGAGAGTGTAGTAAGATCTCACTTGCTATGAGATACTAGGTATCTCATGATGGATGCACAAATACCTTAGAGGGTATTGGTATACCCATCCGAGAAACCGTTTGATGTAGTTCCACTATATGTGTCTACGGGTGTCTCGGTTAGTGAGAGCAATGTGATACTCCTTTGACTTGAGGTCAATACGCACGACATGTGTGGAGTGATGAACTTTGACCATGACCGATGCTTGCACCCTTCCATGGATAGATATGGCTTGGATTGGATTCATCACGAAATGCATGTGCTTGGTAGTTGAGCCAAGAAAATGATTCATTCCTCAAAGTGGATTTAGACAGAGTATTCACCTTTTCATCATAATTGGATCAAAGTCATTGGCCAATGCACGTCAACTTGGACTTTGTGGCCAAGTGTGACATAAGTGATCAATTAGTGATTGGAAATAAAATGATTAAGTTATTTGAATAGACACTTCATCATGTTCAAGACTAATCGAGTATTCGTGAATGAAATGAGGAAATCGTAATAGCCCACGTTACAGTTACAGGTAGTTGCATGTTTCTCGCAACGTACCTCTTATATTGAGAATGTCTGATTTATTGACTAGGGTTCAATTAAGACTGTTAGTTTGCCTAATCGCTCGGTATATGAGGGCCTATGTGTCACACAACAAGTAGTTTCCTTTTACGGATTATAGTTGGTTGATTAAATGTTAAATTGGATTTAATATTTAATTTATGGAGAAGTAATTAATAATAGATTAATTTGGAATTAATATTTTTAATATTTAATTAAATTGGATTTAATTAAATAAGAAATCCCAATAATTATATTGGGAATATAATTGTAGGATTTAATGTATATGGAAATAAATCGTACAGATTTTCATATAAGACATTTAAATCCGTAGAGATTTATATTTAGGGAATTAAATTAAAAGGAATTAATTTAATTCAAGATTAGGGTTTTATTTCCCTAATTGGGCTAGCTTAAGATTTAAGCTGGGCCTCCCTATATATATACAAGCTCTTGGGAATTCACAAACAACGTTACTTCATATTTTCTCCATAAGATCTAGAGTTTGGATTTTCCTAGCAAATCTGTCTCTGGATTCAACGCTGGCAAATCTGTGCAAGTCCGTAATTGGGGATTACGTGGATACTGTAGTAGAGAAATCTGCTCTCGAGTTACTGTAAGATTTCTCATTATGATTATTGTAATATATATGCAATTAATTGTTCGTTGTTGGTGAACTTTAATTTTCGCTGCGCATGTGATTACATGTTTTACGTGCCTCTATTTTCCAACAGTGGTATCAGAGCTCCGAGCTCTTTTTTAATTGCATTAAAATCTGAATTTTAAATTATTTTTTTTATAAAGTCAGTGGGGCACGGTTTATTATCAACCGCACCCCTTATTTGTGTTTTGGTCACGGGTTTGCTTGTCCCCTTCGTCTTCGCCGAGGACCCTGAATTAGGATTTTCCCCTTTTTCCGCCGCCGCACCGATTCACGCATTTTGGACCTCGGCCGATGGCACTACGTCGCGTCGCCGAAGGACGGTGCTAGGCACCGCGCCTTGCGACGCGAGCGGGAGCCCGCTTCTCAACTCCCGAACCGCTCTGATCCCATCTTGGATGCGTTGATCTTCTCCGCCTCGATTCATGGCGAATCGCTGCCGATTCTCTCCGATTTCGACACTGGTCTCTTGAACGCATTAGGGGCTTGGCCGGTGTGCCCGTCTTAACGCATTTCAAGGCGGCGCATCACCAGATTCGGGAAGAGTCAGTGGCGACGCACCGCCAACTCGTTGCTTACTTATGCTCGTCGATCTGGTTTCGAACCAGAGATTGACCAGGGGTACGACACCGTGCTTACCCCTCCATTTCGTCTGCATCGATGATGGGTCGCTCGCACTCTAGGCGTGGCGTTAGCGACCCGCGTCGAATTGCTGGCCGAACCATGTCATGTCGCCTCGTCGACTCTGTTCGTCTTTGTTTGGGACCTAGACTGCTTCGATTGTTTTGGTTCCTTGGTTGGATTGAATGGATGAATTAATTTGATTAATTGTGATGCGATTTTGATTCTGAAATTGGGTTAATTTGGTGTTTGGACTTGAATTGGATTTGATTTGGTTGGGTGATGATGTAGGAGGGCTGTTTTGCAAATTCGATTTGAGACAGGCCCTCCCGTGCAAATTTTAGAAATTGCACCTGAGCCCCCAGGATTAAAACAAATAAAAATTAAATTTTGGAATTTTATTGGATATAATTCTGAGATTAAAATTTCAGTTGGACCGACACTATTAATTGGATTAATCAATTTTAATAATCATAAATGAATCTTTAATGTATTTTAAATTCATTTTTAAAAGGATTTATTAAAACCCACTGTTAACTTGTTTAATCATTTTTTTTAAATTAGTTAACATTTAAGTCCGCATTATAATGGTTTGGGTAGGCGGCGCCCAATAAATGTCGGACCGTGTTAAATGCTTGGGTAGACGGCGCCCAATTATTTGTGAGTCCGTGTGTATCATGTTTGGGTAGGCGGCGCCCGTAATTGCTCAAATATGACTTAGACTTCATGGATCTCGATTAAGCAATTAATACCCCGCCTTTTAAAACATTCCTCACTAAAATATGGTTTTCTCATTAACTTGATAAGATGTCTTCCATCGAAATTAAAAGTAAACCGGAGATTTCATTCCAATGAGTACTTAAAGACCCTCGTCTTTTATTCGGATCTACATCTAACGAGACTTTTATAGGGACATGAAAATGTCACCGCTTGATGGTTGTAAACCAACTTAACTTTATTTTTCTAGCCCTCGCGGGGAACAAAGGGTAAGTGACATCAGTCGAACTAGGTTCGACAAACTAGGAGTTGCAATCTGGCAATTGGTTTGGAGACCTACCAGTTATGTTGTCATTATGATCAGCCCTCGCTGGGATTATGATAGTAGTAATGTGGATCCTAGTTCGTTATGATTTATATTAGATATAAATTCGTACTTTTTCGATGAGGTCGTTAAGTATGTGAAAATAATGGAGACAAAATAAATTGAAAGGCCATGTTTATTTTGATTGCTGAATATTGATCATAGGAATTATGTGTTTTAATTCCCATTTTATTTTATTTCTCTAGGATTGTTGAAATGAATAACTTGTCATTGAGAAGCGTTTTGGAAACAAACAAGTTGGCTGGGCCAAACTTTCTCTACTGGCACCGAAACGTTCATTTGGTGCTCAGGCAAGAGAAGATTGAGTACATGTTGGACACACCAATCCCTGCTACCCCTGAGGCTGGTACAGAAGAGGCTGAAAAGTTCGACGCTGCAGCCCAAAAGAAGCATCAAGAGGATGCTTCCCAGTCTCAGTGTGTTATGCTACTCGGAATGACTCCCGAGCTGCAAAGACAACATGAGAAGATGCTTCCCTTCGAGATGATTAAGCATCTGAAGGATCTCTTTGATTCTGAATCTCGTTCTGAGATTTATGAATGTGATGAGAGATCTGTTTAGATGCCGATTGTCCGAGGGAGGGAAGGTTTCTCCTCATGTATTGAAGATGATAGGGCTAATTGAGAAACTTGGTCGTCTGGGCATTGAGCTCAAGACCAACATTGCTGTTTATTCCATTCTTCAGTCACTTCCCGATTCATATTTGAGTTTTGTAGTAAACTTTAATATGAATAAGACGGAATCGATCATGCCCGAGCTGCATAACATGCACAAGACTTTTGAGTCCTCCACTGCTAAAGAGAAGCCCGTACTCATGGTGAGTGTCTCTACTTCTTCTAGTCCGAAAGGAAAGAAGAAGAGGAGAGGCAAGGCAAAGAAAGGCTCTAAGTCTAGCTTCCTTAAGCCCAAAGGTGGAATTCAAAAGAAGGATAGGGTGGACAAGGATGTATGCCTCCACTGTAAGCAGAAGGGGCATTGGAAGAAGGACTGTAAGGTTCTAGCAGCTGAAAAGAAGACACAATGTGTCTCAGCCACTGGAACATGTATGTTTGTTATTGAGATAAACATGTCCACAAATGATACTAACTGCTGGGTATTAGATACCGGTTGTGGCTCACATATTTGTACTAATGTGCTGGGTCTCAAGCATAGCAGGGCAGTTAGGCCGGGTGAAGTCGTCCTACACGTTGGGAATGGAGCAAGAGTTGCTGCTGAACATGTTAGCGTTTATGTTTTAGACTTACCCTCTGGTTTTAGACTTGAACTAAATAATTGTTATTTTGTTCCTTCTATTACCCGCAACATTATTTCTATTCCGATGTTGGATATTGAAGGTTTTTCCTTCCATTTTGCAAATAATAATTGTTATTTTTTGCTTAATGGTGATGAGTATGGAAATGCTCCTTTATCTAATGGTTTATATTTGTTGCATTGTTGACATAACATTCTTAATATACAAAACAAACGACTCAAACTTAGTAATCATGAAAACCCGACTTATTTATGGCATTGTAGGCTTGTTCATGCAAATGAGAATAGGATAGCAAGGTTAAGAAAGTTAGACTACTTAACCCCATTCGACTTTGAGTCCTATGGTAATTGTGAATCCTGTCTCAAGGGCAAGATGATCAACAAACCCTTTTCTGGGAAAGGGGTTCGTGCCAAAGAAGTTCTAGAGTTGATCCACATTGACGTTTGTGGACCACTGTCCACTCTAGCTAGGGGTCAATTCGGCTACTTCATAACTTTTACTGACGATTTCTCTAGATTTGGGTACGTGTATCTAATGAAACACAAGTCCGAATCGTTTGAGAAATTCAAGGAGTACAAAGCTGAAGTAGAGAAACATCTTGGTAAGAATATTAAGACTCTTCAATCAGATCGAGGAGGAGAATATCTTAGCCATGAATTCATTGATTATCTGAAGTTGCATGGAATCCAATCACAATGGACTCCTCCCAGTACACCCCAAATGAACGGAGTGTTCGAGAGGAGAAATCGAACCCTGTTAGACATGGTGAGGTCTATTATTGTAGCATGGATAAACCCGACCTCCCACCTGGGCACGAAGGATCATAAACAGTCCAACAAAGACTGCATGAAGCAACCTCAGCAAGGGGACCAAGGGATCAGCCCACGTAATTCCCACAAGACCAAACCTTCAAGTCGCAAAGGTCGGCAACTCGGGTAGTCGGCAGTTCGGGAAGTCGCGATGCGATTTCCACTTTATATTCTCAAGTCAGGAGCGACCTGCACCAGCTATAACTATACAGTTCACGTGGTCAATGATAGCCCCCCGACACTCCACTAATCCCCCCTCCACATCCGCTCCACGATAGGCGCACGCTGAAGATGGAAGATTTCTGGCCTGTCAAGGCGAGATTAATTGTTCCCGATATTGTAGCCCTTTCATAGGCATTATTCCTTATGTAAATTCCCACCCAAAGGGTGGGAGTCATAGTATAAATAGGCCACCACGGCCACCTCTGTAAAAAAGTCGAACAACTTAGACTTCTAGACATATACATACATCCTCTCCTTGGCTTGGACGCCCCCGGACGTAGTCTGATTCCAAAGATGAACCGGGTCACCAACTTCTTTGTCTCTTTCCCTGATTCGATTGCCTTTAGCATACGCATTTCATAATAATTATTGTTTAACTTAGTAGATAAAAACCAGTTACAACAATTGGCGCCGTCTGTGGGAACACATTTCTTAAGAAAAACAGAATGGCAACCAACCAGGGGAAAGCTGTAATCGGGAATGAAACAGATGTTCGTGATGGCGTCGAGGTTTCACTGAGTTCTCAACCCACTCATCGGGTAGCCCCGATGGGTTCCCCCGACTGATGGAATCTTGTCCAAGCACCGGAGGATGCTAAAGCAGTGATGGCCGTCCTCAACAAGAAACGTCTCAATTTCGGCATTGAGGAGGAACAGCCCCCAGCCGAGAAAATAGCCCATGACGCCGGAACCTCCAAAGGTAAACGCGTTATGACGGAAAAGGGACGGTCCACGGGCCAACTGGCGTACAACGCGGCTAAACATGCCATCATTCGGAACCACCAGGCCCTGGACAGACCAGTGGGTTTGAATAGTGCATTCACCCGCCTCGGAAGCCAAGCGGCCCGGAAGGCCCTCATGAGGGGCGAGGACGAGGCTCACTCTCAACCACGTCATGATGAACAATTGGAAAGAGATCTTTCCATGGCCCTGGACATGCACCACGGAGGATCGCCGAGACATTCGGCATACCACCATGGTCACGGGCAGGGGGCCAGTAACCCGCACGACGCTCAGGTCGCGGAATTGGCTAGGACCGTCCAACAGCTGTTGGAAAAGGTGGGTAACCAGGATGGACCGTCTGGGTCTAACACTGACCTTGTTATCCCCGATTCACCCTTGGTAACTATGATCACTCTCTCACCTGCCCAGAGGAAAATCAGCATAGCGGCTCTAGATCACTACAACGGGAGTACAGACCCGAGAGTCCATATGGCGAAGTACAATGCGTATATGGCCTCAATGGGGACATTGGATGCGATGAAGTGTAGACTCTTCTCCCTGACACTGAGCGACCAGGCCCACATGTGGTACACTTCACTGGCATCTCTCTCCATTGATACTTTTGAGCAACTGGCTCGATTATTCTTGGGCCACTATACGGCGATGGTGCCCCGACGTTCAAAAACTGACGGGGTGCCTGGCTGCTCTGAACAGATTCATCTCCCGAATGGGGGATAAATGCAAGCCCATGTTCGACACCATCAGAAAGAAGGCGAGGTTCGAATGGACATCTGAGAGTCAGGATGTTCTTAACAGGATCAAAGCATATCTGGCCGACGTCAGCATTTTAGCCAAACCGGTCCCTGGCGAGAAACTGTTTCTATACTTGGCGACCTCGGAAACCGCCCTGAGCACAGTGCTTGTACGGGCGAAGGGTCAAACCCATCTGCCCATTTACTTTGTCAGTCAGACGCTAAATGAAACTGAGCAGCGATACCCTCTTCTAGAGAAATTAGCCTATGCTCTAGTTATGAGTGTGAGGAAACTGAGACCTTACTTCTTCGATCACCAAGTGAAGGTCCTCACTTCCTTACCCCTTCGCAACGTGCTCCATCGACCAAATACATCGGGCCGATGCCTTAAGTGGGCCATCGAGGTTGGACAGTATGGGGTAACATACGCGCCGCGGTCTGCAATAAAAGCTCAGGCCTTGGCCGACTTCATCGTTGAATTAACCCCTCCTCCTGGGGCCAGCGGTCCAACCGGCCCACCATGGGAGTTGTACGTAGATGGCTCGGCAACTGCCAACAAATCAGGGGCAGGAATTGTGTTAATCAGTCCAGATGGGATTTCTTTTCACAATGCCATCACTTTCGATTTTCCTGCCACCAACAACGAGGCCGAATATGAAGCGCTGATCAACGGTCTAGAAATGTCCACCGCAATGGGAATCAAGCGACTTCAAGTACACACTGGCTCCCAGCTCGTAGCACGCCAGATATCAGGGGAGTATGAGGCCCTAGATGAGTGGATGTCGGCCTACCAAGAGGTTGTCAAAGCACTTTGCCTGAAATTTGAACAAATCTACATCAAGCTAGTACCAAGGGATGCGAACTCCCGAGCCGATGCATTGGCACGACTAGCAACTTCGGAGGGACCAGCAGAGATGAGGGATGTCACCATCACAAAACTCTCCCACCCCTCCACTGCTAACACAACAGTCGCTGCCCTAGACACCCCGAGTTTAAGATGGATGACCCCCATAATCGACTACTTGATGACTGGGGCATTTCCAACCAACAGAATTCAGACAAAGCAATTGCAACTAAGGGCAGCAAGGTACACATTGGTTGGTGACGAACTATATAAGCGAGGCTTCAGCATACCACTGCTCCGATGTGTTACCCCGGAGCAAGGGCGGGCTATCCTGGAAGATATTCACGACGGGGTATGCGGAAACCACGCTGGGGAGCAGTCGCTCGCTCATAAGACAACGAGACAGGGGTATTATTGGCCAACTTTAAAGGCCGATGCCACGGTTTTCGCACGGAAATGCCACAAATGTCAAATACACGCACCATCAATCAAGGTCGCACTTGAGGAACTCACCAGCATCCTCAGTCCTTGGCCTTTTGCGAAGTGGGGGATAGATATCATCAGGCCATTACCAACAGCCCCGGGTTCAGTCAAGTACGCCCTAGTCACAGTAGATTGCTTCACAAAATGGGCCGAGGCTGAGGCTTTGGCGACCATAGATCAGAATCACGTCATCAAATTCATATGGCTAAACATCATCTGCAGATTTGGCCTACCACAAGCAATTATATCCGATAATGGAGAGCAGTTCGATGGTCATAAGTTCGATAGTTTCTTCAGAAAATGGAAAATCACCAAGCTTTTCTCTACCCCTTATCACCCTCAGTCAAACGGTCAAGTCGAAGCTGTGAACAAGATCATTAAGCACACTCTGAAAACCAAGATTGAGGGAGGAAAAGGGAAGTGGGCCAGTGAATTACCAGATGTACTGTGGTCATACAGAACGACCTGCCAAAATTTGACTTGAGAGACCCCTTATTCGATGGCATTTGGCTCGGAAGCAGTCATACCCGCAGAGATCGAATTCCAAACTCTCAGAACCTCGCAGATCGTGACCGACTGCAACGATGAGGCCTTGGCCAGAAACCTAGACTTGCTCGAAGAGAAGCAATTAGAGGCAGGTATCCGAAATGCGAGATACAAACAACAGTCCGAAAAATACTACAACTCTAAAGTGCGACTTCAAAAATTCAAAGAAGGCGACCTGGTCCTGAAGAAGACTCTCGGAGTAACCAAAGGAACTTTCAGACCAAACTGGGAAGGACCATACAAGGGCGCTCGAGTATTATCCAACAGGGCATACGAGCTCGAGAACCCAGATGGCACTCAGTCTCAGTACCCGTGGAACGCATCTCATCTGAAGAGATACTATCAGTAGGGTCGGGGCCAGTGTACTTGTAAACTTTCAGGCGAGTCAATAATAATGAGTTAAATTTTCTTTTTCACAATTCCTGTGTTTAAACCCAGGGAGGTCGCATAGATGAAACATCGACCTCCCCCGGGAATGACTTTCGACATATTTGCGGCGAGATCACCACCCCTAGCGGTCTGATCCTCCCCTAACTTTATAAGACGACTAAGCGAGGTTCAATCTAAAATTGCAATGCCAATAAGACGAATTAACATACGCACATATTATAGTCGCATAAGGAAATCAAGTCGGCACAATAAAGGAAAGAAAAAGGCAGATTTCATTAATGACACCATGCCCGAAGGTCGGTACATTATAAGAGCCCGAAGGCTAGATTACATCAAGTGGAAACCAAGATACAACATGATAACTGACGATAGATGGTTTACTATAACCCAATATCCACGACTGGCAGACGACTTCCGGCTTTAAGGTATGCTGATCAAAAGTATTGTTGGAGATGGGGTTCAACAACTTCTCAATCTCCTTTTTCTTTATCGGGATTCTTGATGACATCATTCTTAAGAACGATCAAGAATCCCATCAGCAGCACCATTGACTATGTTCAAAGGCTGCCCACCTAATTGTTGATGAATAATGCTGGTGAGGGTGTGGGCAGCCCGCCTCCGGGATCTTGGGCTGGTAAACACCTCCCCTAGAGGCCAGTTGTGGCCTGCTCTTCTTGAGAGGCAGCCGGACATCTCGGCGACCTCATTTGTGCCCCTGACCTCATCATCCGTCGAGTCTCGAGGACCACCTCGAGTCTCCCCTTTGTGTCTCATCTGGATCGGGAGTGGGGTGCACGATCCGACTCTGATTAGGGAAGAAGGACAAATCAATGCCCAGATCTTCCAGATCTTTAATCTCTAGCACAATGTAGGAGGTAGGGGAAGTCATGAGCGTAGCGATCGGCTCGGTCACAATGTCGAGAGGTCGGCAATGAGGTTCTTTTCGCCCGAACAGCTCGAATAGCGCCTGCAACCACCACGACATACGCGAAGTTAGCATTTTGCTCTTCGACCTGCTTAAAGTGTTCGTCTTTGGCGACCAACTTCTCCCTAACCTCTACATCCTTGCGGATCAGCTCCGCCTTCATCCGGGTCATAGCCTCCTCCTCCCCGAGCAGTCTCTCGGCTTCCTTCAGCTGGCCCTCGAGCTCCAAGGCCCTCTTGGCCAAGTCAGCCTTGGCAACCTCCAGTTTCTTCTGCACCTCATAGGCAGCTATCAGTGATTTCGCTTGCTCGGAGGTCATCACCTGGGCATTCTCTAGTTTGGAGAGCTTGAGCTCGGATTGGGCG
Organism: Stenogyne calaminthoides; assembly: GCA_037126765.1. NCBI lineage: Eukaryota > Viridiplantae > Streptophyta > Magnoliopsida > Lamiales > Lamiaceae > Stenogyne > Stenogyne calaminthoides. Next base: position 24,159,091 of record JBBCBC010000027.1, read on the forward strand.
CAAGCCTTTTCCATGTAGAGGGCGGCCTTCAAGGAGTGGACAACAACCAAATACATGTTGCCCGTGACTTTTTGGCGACGAGCAGAGGAGTGATCATCCTTCGTCCATGCGCGCGGCACGTTCCTCATCGTCCGCTCCAAGTAGTCGGGCCAGTCTCCGGGCGTGCCTTCCAGCGTGGGAATCGGGGATCTCAGGAAGCTCAGCACCTCCGGTGAGAACTTGCTGGCCGTCAGCTCCTGACTGCAACAAGGAGGAACAAATATATTAAGTTTGGTCCCGGTTTTGAGGTAAATTCATTAAGAGTTGCAAACGGCCTACCTCTGTATCCTCTCCTCATCCCAACCAATCCAGGAATCATCCTCCGGATGGCGACCACCCTCCCGGGTAGAAGTCGGCAAAGGTGTCGGGCTGGGAGCCACCCTTCCAGCACCCCGACTTGACGTGGATCGGTCGTGCGGAGTTAAACAAGCGCCCTCTTAGGAGGTCGCTCACCAGCCACGGTGGCGGGTTCGGCAGCTTTCTTCTTGCCTTTGTCGGCAGTAGGGGGAGGAGTCTGAACTGGAATGTCCCCCTTGGTGGTAGTGTCGGGCAGATGCCTCATGGAGTCGAGTACTGATCGATGTTGCGAGGCCATCTCAGAGGCAGAGGGCCGACGACGGTAGATCGGGATATCCAGATCTAACATAAAACATAACCTTTAGCGCGAAATTGCGAAATACACTTGAAAAGATGCGGCCGAGACTTACAGGGAATCCTCAAGTGGCGAGGGTAAGTATACAATCCGGCTTGCAAGCGGTCGAGCTCAGAGTTCAGCAAATTAACTTCTCGCCAGCTAGGGGGTATGTCTCGAACCTCCTTGAACGCCTCGAGAAAGTCCCAATATAGCTCAGAAGGTCGGGGCACAAACACTGCAAGACGAGAAAAGAATTAGATCAGTACAATCGAGCACAAAAATATTAAGGTGAAGTATCATTCTCAACACGAATCGCATAATCCGTAGGAACTCTAATGGATAAGGTGCTGGAGGGGGCCACCGACTCCCATGCTCCTCCTACAAACCACCATTTCTGGTGCCACCCGTCAACCTTATTCGGAATCCCACTCACGAGCTATTTGCCTCTACGAAGCCGCACAACGTGATAGCCTCTGGCCTGAGCAACGGGCAACATCACTTGAGATATCTCTCCGGGATTAGGCAGTCTTTTCAGCCCGGCCTGCCCCAAAACGACCATGGTGGAGATGATGTAACTCCACCCATTGGGGGTGATCTGCGTGAGGCTCACATTCCAGGCAGCCAGCAGATGGGAAATGGCCAGGTGAAATGGAAATCGAATACCGACCGATATGGAAGACTCATTCACAGCAATCATTCTGGGAGGAGGCTGATCGGCGTCTGGAGTTGGCCCATAAAAATGCACATCCCGGGGCACCTTGTACATACGACGAAGTCCCCACACATACTGATCGGAGAGCACATATCGGTATCTTTTAGCGGACGCCGTGAATTGAGAGTTGACCGACTTGCGGTATGCCCGGTCAGGTCGCTTGTACGGAGCTCGGTTATAATACAGATCATAATTGAAGACTCGTTCATAAGCCCCATAATCCGGAACCGAGGCAGAAGGACCCGCCGTTGACGAACATTCCCGTGGGATGGGATGAAGGAGATTAACATCCAACGGGGGATGATGGGTAATTTCGGCCAATTCTTCCAGAAATTGGTCATCCACCGGTTCATCATTGGCATCATCTTCCCGGCGGTCGCCCATAATCTTAGCCAATGAACTTTCACCCACCTGCCCGGTGGCGGAGCTGGAAAATCGGCGGCGACGGAGGGCAATAGGGATGTCATCCTCAGAAGGGGAGGAAGCCACCATGGGCTGAGAGGCAAAAAGGGATTTGGAAACGCTAGAATCCATAAATTCGAAGAAGGGCACCAAAGTGCTTACCTGTGATTAATTCCTCTTCAGGGACACGAGATGCGTTTCCGGTGGAAGGGAGAAAGAACCAGGAAAAATATCTTGAGGAATTTCTTTCGCAAGACAGTCGCAGGAAATAAGGTTTTCAAAACCTAATTCCCCGCCAATTTGTCGAAGAAGAGGAGGGGCCAAAATGAAATTAGCCAAAACTTCAGCCCCCTAGAAACAAAAAGACGCGAGGGGCTCGCTTGAAATCCACTACGACATCTCATTGGACGAAATGGCGGCACTTTACGTCATTATCCCAGCACGATATCATTTAGAATCCCTGAGATTGAGGGAAGTCTGATGCGATGATTCGTATTATCGAGGTGACTTTTCACCTGCCCGGATGGTCGTGAGTCAATTTAGTTCAGGTGTCAAGCCAAGGTCCCTTCTCGGAACAAGAGACCTCAACTTGAGGGGTAATTGTTGTAGCATGGATAAACCCGACCTCCCACCTGGGCACGATGGATCATAAACAGTCCAACAAAGATTGGATGAAGCAACCTCGGCAAGGGGACCAAGGGATCAGCCCATGAAATTCCCACAAGACCAAACCTTCAAGTCGTAAAGGTCGGCAACTCGGGTAGTCGGCAGTTCGGAAAGTCACGATGTGATTTCCGCTTTATGTTCTCAAGTCGGGAGCGACCTGCACCAGCCATAACTATACAGTTCACGTGGTCAATGACAGCCCCCAACACGCCACTAATCCGCCCTCCACATCCTCTCCACGATTGGCGCACGCTGAAGATGGACGATTTCTGGCCTGTCAAGGCGAGATTAATGGTTCCCGATATTGTAGCCCTTTCATAGGCATTATTCCTTATGTAAATTCCCACCCAAAGGGTGGGAGTCATAGTATAAATAGACCACCACGGCCACCTCTGTAAAAAAGTCGAACAACTTAGACTTTTAGACATATACATACATCCTCTCCCTAGCTTGGACGCCCCCGGACGTAGTCTGATTCCAAAGACGAACCGGGTCACCAACTTCTTTGTCTCTTTCCCTGATTCGATTTCCTTTAGCATACGCATTTCATAATAATTATTGTTTAACTGAGTAGATAAAAACCAGTTACAACATCCATGATGAGTTTCTCCTCCATTCCGACATTCTTATGGGGATACGCACTCCAAACCTCAATCTACATTCTGAATATGATTCCATCCAAATTAGTTAAGCATACACCATACGAGTTATGGCATGGCAAGAAGCCAAATTTCTCTCACATTAAAACATGGGGTTTCGCCGCGTTTGTGAAGAAAATGCTCACTGAGAAGTTGGAATCAAAAGGTGAAAAGGGTTATTTTGTGGGATATCCTAAGGAAACTAGAGGATATTATTTCTATCTACCTCACAAATAAACAGTGATTGTTTCAAGGCAGGCTAAATTCCTTGAAGAAGACTACGTCTTCAAGGAACAAAGCCGTAAGGCGATAGAACTTGAAAAAATTCAAGAACCACAACTTAACAAGGAGACTGATGTCTTGTCAAAGCAACATGACAAAGAATCAGTGGGAGCATTCAGCAGCTCACATGGTGGAAGTTTATCACTAAGTGATCCTCTTTCAGCCAGTGGGAGCGTAATTGAAGTTGCATTGCCCGAGCAACGAACTCCATGTGGGCTGAATGAGAACATCATAGTTCAAACTCTCTCCCAAGAGGCATCCGGAAGTGCTCAAGGAGCATCTGGAAGTGTCGCTCTTGAGGTCTCCCCGGTCGACGATGAAATCGCCGCACCACAAAATTTTCACGATCAGAATGTGTAGCCTGAGCAACCACAACTCCGTAAGTCCACTAGAGTTCGTAATCCACCCATAAGATATTATGGTTTCCTCGTAGAGGAGCATGATGACGTGAAGATCCCGGATAAGGACGAACCTAAAACTTACATTGAGGCAACATTAGATGTTGACTCAAAGAATTGGCATGAAGTCATGAAATTTGAGATGGACTCGATGTACGTCAATCAAGTTTGGGACTTGGTTAAATTGCCGAAAGGGGTTAGACCCATAGGTTGCAAGTGGGTCTTCAAACGGAAGACCGATGCAAATGGCAAGGTACAAACCTACAAGGCTAGGTTGGTGGCGAAAGGTTACAGTCAACGCGAAGGCATTGACTATGACGAAACTTTCTCACCAGTTGCAAAGATCAAGTTTATTCGAATTTTACTTGCGATAGCAGCACACCTAGATTATGAGATTTTGCAGATGGATGTCAAAACAGCTTTCCTCAATGGCAACATTGATAAGGAAGTGTTCATGACTCAACCTGAAGGTTTCATATCAAAACCAAAATCTAATCTTGTGTGCAAGCTTAAACGATCCATTTATGGTTTGAAGCAAGCTTCTAGGAGTTGGAATATCCGATTTGATGAAGCTGTCAAATCATTTGACTTCGTCAGAAACTCGGAAGATTTGTGCGTCTATTGGAAATGCTGTGGGAAGAATATTGTATTCATAGTTGTGTATGTCGATGACATACTCATTCTGGGAAACAATATCCCACTCATGCAGTCCGTGAAATAATGGTTGTCAAGGATCTTCATGATGAAGGACCTTGGAGAAGCCTGCTACATCTTAGGGATCAAGATCCATAGGGATAGATCGAAGAAGATGTTGGGGCTATCACAGTCCACCTACGTAGACTAGGTGTTGAAGCGATTTGCGATGGAGAACTCCAAGAGAGGTTCTCTACAGACATGTCATGGGATAAAGCTCTCTAAGAAGGATTGTCCTTCTACAGAAGATGATATCCAGCGTATGAAGGATATACCATATGCATATGCAATTGGATCCATCATGTACGCCATGACTTGTATTAGGCCAGATGTGGCCTTCGCTGTCAGCACTACTGGAAGATACCTACATAATCCGGGAGAACCCCACTGGATTGCTGTCAAGAACATTCTTAAGTACCTCAGACGTACTAAAGAATGCTTTCTGGTCTACGGAGGTCAGTCAGAGCTAGTCGCGACCGGGTATGCTGACGCAAGTTTCCAATCCGATTGTGATGATTACAAGTCACAATCGGGCTATGTTTTCGTTCTCAATGGTGGGGCGGTTAGTTGGAATAGTTCCAAGCAAGATACTACTGCTGATTCAACAACCGAAGCTGAGTACATTGCTGCGGCGGAAGCTGCCAAAGAAGTTGTCTGGATAAAGCAGTTCTTAAATGAACTAGGGGTAGTTCCGACTGCCAGCAGTCCAATAAAGTTGTATTGTGACAACACTGGTGCGGTTGCGCAAGCTAAGGAACCGAGATCCAATAACAGAAACAAGCATGTACCGAGGCATTATCACTTGATTAGAGAGATAATCGCTAGAGGAGAGATAGAATTAGAATGTGTCCCCACGGAGAATATTATGTTTGATTGTTTGCATATATTCTTATTTGTGTTCCCTTGAGTAATTGCTGTCATTGAGTGTGTGAGAACTCAGATGACTTAAGCATGATTCTCAAATAGCCCCAATCGAGGATCATCAAGAATGGGATATTGATGATGCAATGGAGATTGGTGTGCGATCTGCATCATACTCTTAGAGAGTGTAGTAAGATCTCACTTGCTACGAGATACTAGGTATCTCATGATGGATGCACAAATACCTTAGAGGGTATTGGTGTACCCATCCAAGAAACCGCTTGATGTAGTTCCACTATATGTGTCTACGGGTGTCTTGGTTAGTGGGAGCAATGAGAAACTCCTTTGACTTGAGGTCAATACGCACGACATGTGTGGAGTGATGAACTTTGACCATGACCGATGCTTGCACCCTTCCATGAGTAGATATGGCTTGGATTGGGTTCATCACGAAGTGCATGTGCATGGTAGTTGAGCCAAGAAAATGATTCATTCCTCAAAGTGGATTTAGAGAGAATACTCACCTTCTCATCATAATTGGTTCAAAGTCATTGGCCAATGCACATCAAATTGGACTTTGTGACCAAGTGTGACATAAGTGATCAATTAGTGATTGGAGATAAAGTGATTAAGTTATTTGAATAGACACTTCATCATGTTCAAGACTAATCGAGTATTCGTGAATGAAAGGAGGAAATTGTAATAGCCCACGTTACAGTTACAGGTAGTTGCATGATTCTCGCAATGTACCTCATATATTGAGAATGTCTGATTTATTGACTAGGGTTCAATTAAGACCGTTAATTTGACTAATCGCTCGGTATATGAGGGCCTATGGGTCACTCAACAAGTAGTTCCCTTTTACGGATTATAGTTGGTTGATTAAATGTTAAATTGGATTTAATATTTAATTGATGGAGAAGTGATTAATAATAGATTAATTTTGAATTAATTATTATTAATATTTAATTAAATTAGATTTAATTAAATAAGAATTCCCAATAATTATATTTGGAATATAATTGTAGGATTTAATGTATATGGAAATAAATCGTAGAGATTTTCATATAAGGCATTTAAATCCGTAGAGATTTATATATAGGGAATTAAATTAAAAGGAATTAATTTAATTTAAGATTAGGGTTTTATTTCCCTAATTGGGCTAGCTTAAGATTTAAGCTGGGCCTCCCTATATATACAAGCTCTTGGGAATTCACAAACAACGTTACTTCATATTTTCTCCATAAGATCTAGAGTTTGGATTTTCCTAGCAAATATGTCTCGGGATTCAACGCTGGCAAATCCGTGCAAGTCCGTAATTGGGGATTACGTGGATACCGTAGTACAGAAATCTGCTCTCGAGTTACTGTAAGATTTCTCGTTATGATTATTGTAATATGTATGCAATTAATCGTTCGTTGTTGGTGAACTTTAATTTCGGCGCGCATGTGATTACGTGTTTTACGTGCCTCTATTTTCCAACAGGGATGTCGCTCGAGACATCATGACTTTGGGCACCTCGCTGGAACGTTGCCTAAGATAAATTCGAATTTGCAGGGATTTAGCCGTTTAAGTACCTCTAGCTGTCAATCATAATCGTCCTTTACTGACTTATCTCTGATTAAGGCTTACTTTAGGTAGGCTCCTCGGCGCCGCCCGTCTGACACCAGTCGAGTCATAGGTAATGTTCTGCATTTGTGTCAGTCCGAGGTCTGCCTAGGTCTTGCGATCTATGTTTGGTTCGCCTTCAATCCTGTTATGTCCCGCGAGGTGTTATACTTGTGGAAAATTTGGTCTTGTCTCCCCGAGACTCTGTTCAGGTCGCACCCGATCTCGCGCAATATGCCCACAACATATGGATGTGTGAGCTATGTGGTGTATAGTATGTGTGTGAGAAAGTGCGTGCTAGTGTGGGCAGAGGAAAGGGATGTGTATTGTGTGTTAACTATACCTTATTATTATTATTATTATTATTATTAGATAATTGTACATAGAGTATTAATATTTTTGAATTATATTAGACCTTCAACATTAAATATCAGATTAGCATCGAATATTATACTTCTACAGGATCTGGGGTAGAACATGACTCTTTGAACTAGCTTAGTCAAAGGAGTGATGAAGTTGAGAATAATAAGGGGTATTGCATTGCATCATTCGTTGCAACTCTTTCTTTAAGGTGAGGGCAACCTCCACTCTTCACTAAGTTAAATATTTCATGTTATGATTGCTACGTTGAAATGGTATATGTGAGTGATATATGTTAAGACGGGCAATGGCCCTCACTATATGCAAGCTCATCACTATAATGTAATGTATGCTAACTCCAAGTCGGGTGATGTCCGTCATCTAATCTAAATGTAAGCCAAGTCGGGTGATGCCCGTCATCTAATCTAACTATAAGCCAAGCTGGGTAATGGCCCGTGATATAGTACATGTTTTTCATGAGCTACATTTGAATATTATGTATTATTTATATATGACTGAAGTGTATTACAAACACTCATCCCCCCACAGTTTTATTTTACTGGGTAAAGGAGCTCCGGCAAGGCATGGCGAAGAGATGGGCGCAAGTAATTTATGACGAATATAGTAATGTTTTAAGATACGAGTCTTGCGCTGTAATTTTTAATAATATGTCTTGTAATAATCTCATCTAATTAATCATATTTTATATTATTAAGTTGCCATGTCAATTTGGGGACGCCTCAGCTCATTTATGTGTTATATTTAAATTTGGGGGCGTTACAATTTCGGTGTCAGTCGAGAAAGTTTGGCCCAGCCAATTTGTTCGTTTCCAAAACGCTTCTCAATGACAAGTTATTTATTTCAACAATCCTAGAGAAATAAAATAAAATGGGATTTAAAACACATAATTCCTATGATCAATATTCAGCAATCAAAATAAATATGACCTTTATTTTCACATACTTAACGACCTCATCGGAAAAGTACGAATTTAAATCTAATATAAATCATAATGAACTAGGATCCACATTACTACTATCATAATCCCATCGAGGGCTAATCATTACAATAACATAACGGGTAGGTCTCGAACCTAGTTCGACTGATGTCCATTACCCTTTGTTCCCCGCGAGGGCTAGCGAAACAAAGTTAAGTTGGTTTACAACCATCAAGTGACGACATTACATGTCCCTATAAAAGTCCCGTTAGATGTAGATCCGAGCAAAAGATGAGGGTCTTTAAGTACTCGTTGGAACGAAATCTCCGGTTTACTTTTAACTTTGATGGAAGACATCTTATCAAATTAATGAGAAAATAATATTTTGGCGAGGAACATTTTTAAAGGGGGGGTATTAATTTCTTAATCGAGATCCATCATGATATCTAAGTCACATTTGAGCAATTACGGAAGCCACCTACCCAAACATGACATATACAGACTAACAAATATTTGGGCGCCGTCTACCCAAGCATTTAATACGGTCCGACAAATATTGGGCGCCGCCTACCCAAAAACAGTTATAATGTGGACTTAAATTGTGTTAACTAATTTAAACGATTAAACAAGTTAACAATGGGTTTTAATAAATCCTTTTAGAAAATTGAATTTTATATTCATTTAAAAAATTCAATTTTAAGATTATTAAATATGATTAATCCAATTAATCGTCTTGGTCCAACCAATTTAAATTTCAGAATTAAATCTAATAAAATTCCAAAAATTAAATGTTAATTACTTTATTTCCGAGGGCTCAGGTGTAATTTCTAAAATTTGCACCGGAGGGCCTTTCTCAAACCGAATTTGCAAAACAATCCTCCTACTTCATCACCCTTCCAAATCGAATCCAATCTGAAAAACCAAAACACCCAAATCATCGAAATTCCAAAATATCAGTTTCATCACAATCAATCTAATTAATTAATTCCATTAAATCGAACCAAGAACTAAAAAAACAAAATTATCCAGATTCATGTTCGATAAACAGGGGCGATAGAAATAGGCAAAGCGACGCTACAAGCACGGCCGCTCGAGTAGGCGTGAGTCACCACCGCTGCTCTTCGTGTGCGGGCAACTCACCGCCGTGAACGAGAGCATAGTAGAAGGGGCGCGCACGGAGCCTTGGCCCCTTAATCGAACTGGTTCAAAACCAGAGCAAGAGGAGGAAGATGATCGAGTCGTGTTGGGGAATGAGTTGCACAGATCTATTCGGGATGAATATTTAAATACAAATTTAATTCATTAATTATTACTAGAATGAATTAATCCTATATTAATTCAAATAATAATTGCAACAACATATCATGCATATAAAAAGCCACGTAAAACCTACGCATGCGGAATCTACGGGTTTACGTGAACGTACCTCTCGGGATGGCAGTGGCTTTGGTCGGACGGACTAACCAAAAGGACTTCCCAAGTATTCCCTTAGCCCTTGCTCGACAATCCGGTGGAAGGATACTCGCGAACAATTAACAAAAGGAAAAAATAAACTTTGTTGCACCACTTACGTGGATTTGCTAATATTTCCAGCACATGGAATTGTACTTGAGAATAAACTAATCGTCCCCTATTTATAGGAGAGGGGTTGGTCGAAATTTTAGTGATATTTCAATGTGGGAAAAGACTTTTCTTGGTCACCAAGAAATCTTGAATATATCCCTTATATTCTTTTTCCCATAATTAAAATATTCCACAAAAAATTCCACCTCCTCTATAATATGGATTTTTCAAAAATTTAGTGCAAGAATCCAAGATTTGGATCTTCTTGAGATATTCTTGTATTTCAAGAAATACATATCTTCCATAATATCTTTTCAAGAAAATCAAGAAAATCTTTCTTGCCCACTATATTTTCATCTTTTTCGAAATTTACTATATAAATAAGCTAGTGGGAGATTTCTTGAATTTAACGAGATAATCTTGTATTCCAAGAATACATATCTTCATTCCATAACAAAATTCAAAGAAAATCTTTCTCCCAACATATCTATATATTTCGAAATTTTGGTTGGAAAATTAAGCAATAATATTTATTTTATTTTAATCACCTTTTCAATTATTGGACTATTTGTTGGGCTACTTAGGGGGCCTTTAGGAGAATTAAGATTGAACCTTCTAATGGATCTTGAATATCTAATATTGAGCCACAATATAATTCAAGCCCATAAATATTAATTAATCCCACTACATAATTAATATTGCACTATCCATCTTAACCCATATTACAAATCAATATGGCTCCGGTCATTATTTCCGTGTTTAAGATTATCTAGCCCATCAATTAATTCAAGCCCTTTGAAATAGCTTTACGTTAATTAATATCTTTTGTCCTTGGTCGAGGAGCGGTTCAACATTATTATCCATACCGGAAACTAATTCCACTTGCAAGATTTGGTATGATAAAACTTATGAACTCCCAAGGGGGCAAATCAAGCAAGCGTGCTTTGCTGAGATTCTTCGTATTAAATCTTAGCAATCACATGTGACCAATAATATTGCCCAAGATAAAAAGTATTGAATCTCTCTTATTCGCTACCCATGATAAGTTAAAGCAATAGTTACCAATCCCACGTGATCCTATTTAAGGACGAAGGTTAAGAAACAACGAACCACCGAGGTCTAATTCTTCCTTGTTCGGGATTCAAGAATTTATCCTCCCAGAGGTCCTATTCAATAAGATCGGTCATGCACTAGTGTAATCTCTTGGTCAAGACAAACCAATCCGAGCCTTACACCTCAACCTTTCGCGATGGTCGTTCATTTCCATCTAGGTCGTGAATGGCGTACTTTATAGTTACAAGGACCATTAATTTAATCTTACGTGATCCGGTATCACTAAATTAACTACTGATGTAACACGCATTTAAGTATTGAAACAGTTATGCAATAAATATATATAACATTCAATCATATTTAAAGCATCATTGATAAACAATTTATTTTCATAAATAAGTCCGAAAATTGGTTTCGATTATACAAATTAAAAAGCATACTTTGTTATAATCCCAACAATCTCCCACTTATACACAATATGCGCTTTTTAAGTATACTACAACATGTCTCGCGTGGTCCGTGACATCTAATGTCACCTACACGAAACCTAATAATTTCTCCCACTTATACTCAAAGCAGTTGGCGGCGGTCTTGACACCCATTCCACTCACATGTCTCGAATGTATTGAGGGACGCTTTGTGAATGGATCTGCTAGGCTATCCTCAAACGCTATCTTTGCCACATCTATATCTCCTCTCTTAATGATTTCTCGTATAAGATGTCTTTCCTTAAATGTGTTTGTTTGACTTGTGGACTCTTGGTTCTCTTGAATTTGCAACTGCCCCTAGCAGATATTGCTAGACAAATTCAGAACACCATCCAAGTCCACTAAGAAGATCTAGAGCCCAATCGGTTCTTTCACTGCTTCACAAGCAGCTACTTACCCGAGTCCCATGGTTGAGTCAGTGATGCATTTCTGCTTCACACTCGTTCATTTGATGGTTACACTTCCCAAATGGAAACACACTAACTGAGGCAGATAATCTGGAGTCTATGTCTGATTGGAAATCCGAGTCCGTGTAACCAATGGGGATTGGACTTCCTGACTGATAAACCAACATTCTATCCCGAGTTCTTTTCTGATACTTCAGAATGTTTTTAATCGCCCGTCAATGCTCTTTCCGGGGTTACTTTGATATCTTGCCACCATGCCTACTAAGAAAGCGAGATATCTGGTCTCGACACAAACATTGCATACATAAGACTTCGGCAGTAGAAGCATAAGGAATGTCTTTCATGTCATCTATCTCTCTTTTCGTCTTAGGGGACATTTTCTTGGATAGATGGATTCCATGCCCGAAAAGGTACGAATCCTTTCTTGGAATCTTGCATCTTGAAACGTTTCAAAGACGGTGTCTATGTATGAAGCTTTGCGATAAGCCTAACATCCTTTTCTTGCGATCTCGAGTGATCTTGATCCCAAGGACGTGTCCGGCTTCCCCTAAGTCCTTCATATCAAACTGTTTTGAAAGTCATGCCCTTACATATGATAACACCCTCACATCGTTCCCGATGATTACAATGTCATCTACGTATAGTACTAAGAATACCAATGCAGTTCCGACACGCTTTTTATACACACAACTTTCAAACTCATTTTGATCAAACCCATAAGACTTTATAATATGATCAAAATATTGGTTCCAAGCTCTGGATGCCTGTTTGAGTCCGTAAATGGACTTCTTGAGCTTACAAACAAGATGTTCTTGGCCTGTTTCAATGAAACCTTGAGGTTGTTGCATATAGATCTCTTCGTCAAGACTTCCGTTAAGGAAAGCTGTCTTGACATCCATTTGCCAGATTTCAAAGTCGAAATGCACAGCAATCGATAAGAGAATACGGATGGACTTAAGCATAGCTACTGGCGAAAAAGTTTCCTCATAATCGATCCCTTCTTTCTGAGTATAACCTTTCGCCACTAGTCTTGCTTTGAAGGTTTCAACCTTCCCGTCCGGTCCTCTTTTCCTCTTATATACCCACTTGCATCCAATGGGTTTGACCCCATTAAGTGGTTCGACTAGCTCCCACACTCTATTATGAAACATAGAACCCATTTCGGCTTTCATTGTTGTTTGCCAAGAAACTGCATCCTTATCTTGGAGTGCCTCGTCATATGTCCATGGGTCTGATTCCGGGAATCAAGTCCGAGGACTCTCCTATTCCCATGAATCTCTCGGGCTGTCAAACAACCCTCCCACTACGACAAGGCTCCGATTGTGAAAACGTATCGTTTGGTATATCATCTAGTACAGTTGGCACTGAGGTTTGCCCTCTAAGCTCATTTAAGGTAATCTCACTTCTGGGTTTTCTTTGGTTCATATGGTCTTCTTCAAAAAATCTAAAGTGGGTGCTGATGACCACCTTTTGATCTTCGGGACTATAGAACATACACCCTTTTGTTCCCTCGGGTTCTGATCGAGGATCCAATTTACCGGCTTCCTTGTCCAACACGTAGGCCGGACACCCCAAAGTTCTCATGTGTCTCATACTAGGCTTGCGCCCGGTCCACAATTCTTTGGGGTTTTGGGAACTGATTTGGATAGCACAAAGTTCATAATGTAAGTCGTTGTTTTCCAAGGCATGACCCCAAAACAACTCGGGAAGATCCGCATAACTCATCATTGATCTAACCATTTCCAAAAGAATTATGTTTCTTTGCTCTGCAACCCCGTTTTGTTGAGGGGTTCCGGGTGCGGTGAGCTGGGATACAATCCCTTCATCAGATAAGTAGTTCAAAAACTCATCGCTGAGGTATTCGCCTCCACGATCAGATCGTAGAGACTTGATACGTTTTTCCATATGATTCTCTGCTTGAGCCTTAAATTCTTTAGAATTTCTCAAAGGTCTCAGATTCATGCTTCATAAGGAAAATGTACCTTGAGTAATCATCAATAAAATTACTCATAACCTCCTCTTGCTTTGGTTGACATTGAACTACGTACATCTTTGTGAACGATCTCTAACACTTCTTTAGCCCCATTCCCCTTGGCTCCAAATGCCATCTTGGTCATATCACCCTCCAAACATGATTCGCAGGTTGGAATTGGTTCAACTTGGAGAAGCCCTAGTGAACCGTCTCTTACCAACCTTTGGATCCTCTTTGGATTTATATGACCCAATTTTTAGATGCTAAAGAAGTGTCTCGTTCACGTCTGATGAACGCTTTCTTTTCTCGGAAACAGTTGATGTGTTATAGGATACATTTCGTGAGTGGTGTGCACAGTTAATTGTATAGAGATCATTCAACAACGTTCCATGACAGATAAATTTATCAAAAAAATTGGTAACAACTTTATAAAAAAAGTAACCAAAATATCCATCATAAAAGTTTAGAAACTGAAAATGAATTCTTTCTAAAATTCCGGAACGTAAAGAATATCTCAAAAATTAAAGCACTGTCTTCAAAAGACAGGTGCACTTCTCCCACTGCTTCAGCTGCCACTCTCGTAGCATCGCCCAGTGTGATGAGGACCTCACTCCCACTAAGTTGCCGGGTCCGCTTGAACCCCTGTAATGTGAAACAAACATGATTAGTGGATCCCGTATCCACCACCCACAAAATGGAAGGCATACGCCGCTAAACAAGTTTCAACAACTAGTGCGTGAGAATTACCTTTCTTTCCATCCCTCTTAGGTCTGGAACAGGCTGACCTCCAATGTCCTTTCTCACCGCAGTTGAAGCACTTCCCCTTAGCTGGCTTGTTCACTCCACCACCCTTCGTCACCTTATCTTTTCCATTGGCAACACTTGAGTTCACTTGCTTGTGGCCTTTGTTCCTTTTCTTGTTCTTACCACCCCTTGGTCTAGAAGAAGAAGAAGGTCCGTTTGCCACCAAGGCTTGGCTTTTTCGCGCCAATATCGCCTCTGCGAGAGACTAAAGCTTGCAAATGACCGGGCATCGAGAACTTCGATTATTCATCCGGTAGTTCAACCCGAATTGTTCAAAGCTTTTCGGGCAGAGAATGGAGCACGAAAATCGATTTGGGTCTCGATATCGTGATTCAAATGACAAGTACCTCAAGTTTATTAAGGTGAGCCATCATCCGGAGAACGTGCTCCCTACTGGCGTTCCTCCACCATTTTCATAGAGAGCAAGTCCCTCATGGAGATCGGACGAGCCCACGGTTACGATGTTGAAACATCGCTTTAAGACTAGTCATGATTTCCGGCCGGTCTCAACGTTCGGTGTTGGTGTTGCAACACATCGACATAAAGCCAAGATGGTACACTTAGCCATTTCGTTAGACCGCTCGAGAAGCATACTCTTTCTTAACCGCTTTTAGTGGACTCATCGATGGTTTATCCGGTTTAGGTGTGGTGAGAACCCGAGTTATGGCTTTGTGCGGTGAGGACAATAGTGAGTTTTCGATTCCAATCAACAAAATTTTCTCCGGTGAGCAAATTTTCTTTCAAAGATATTGAGCGGTGGATTAAAAGGTTGCGACATGATGAACGAAATAAATAATAATATGCATAAGCACAAAAAAATATCACAAGGTTCGATCACATGCATCATATTAAAATCTCAAAAAAAAAAAAATATGAACATGCATCACCCAACATCTCAAAAACAGTTTAAATAAGCCACACGCGCGGTGGGTCATTATTTAAACACATTCAAGAAAGTTACAAATAAGAACGATTTACAAACCTTTAATATCCAGTTAATAGTTGGCTCCCATTTGACCAATATAAAATTAGACGGGGACTTGGGAAGTATATGCATATCAATTTTATACCTAAGTAATAACCATGATTAAATAAAGGATTACTATTTCGCTTTGATCGAGCCTCGTGGGGAGGGTCATCGTCGCCACTAGTAATAACCCACAATCATCCGTTTGGAATTCATTCATGTGAAACCTATCTTTTGACCGTCCCGTGGGGAGAATTTCTCCAAAAGAATTCACAAATAAATAAATCATGGAGGTCAAAATTAATTCAATTTTATTATCCGGAATAAAATTGTCAATTAATTATTTAATCATACTTAGTAATTTTTGAAGTTGAGATTTTTCCATTTGGCAACCCTCATGCAAACACATTTAAACAAATTAAATAAAGCATAAGATAGCACAAATAAATCAAACAAAACAGAAAAATAAACATATTGGGCACAAATTATCCAACTGTCATGGTTTGATTTTTCTTGACTTGATCTTGAAGAAACACGTCTCGAATTTCTCCCACTCGTTCGTCTCGAAAAAATACTTCGTCTCGAACCGCTTCACGCTCATGGCGGCTTCGATGCAAGGATGCACGCCAAGATCCGGCGGCCACTTGGCTGGGGGGCAGCCTCGGCGGCTTCAAGACCGCCCGGCGAGCGCCACACACTTGATGCCTCGGCACGACCCGGCAGCGGTCGGCGATTCTCAGAAGCATTTAGCGCATCCGTCTGCGCTCGCCCGCCTCCGCCCGCCGCCAGCGTCCTCGGCGGCGCCAGCGTATCCACGTGATCGATCCGTCTGCGCGCGCCCCCGATCCGCCCGTCCGCTTTCGGCTTTGGAGCGCGCAGCGCCCATCGTCGCGGCCCTCATCCTCATGGCGCTTCGGCCGCCCGGCCTCGCCCTGCGCCCATGAAGTGCCGGTAGCGCGCCCCCGCCCCGCTACGCACGGTTCGGATTTCATCCTTTAATTCTTCGTCTCTTCGTTCCCGATCCGGTTACAATTTATTTACAAAAAAAATAAATAAACCTAGATCTAGACTAGTCTATTACATTGATCAAATCAAACAAATCCTAGTCTACTCGTGGATTTTTCTCACGAGGCAAAACAAATCCGAACTAATCGAATTAAAAACCACGGTTTATATGCATGCAAAATAAAACATTAAAATCCATGATAATTGGATACGCAAAAAAATGATCTAACAGTTCTACTATCCAATTTCAAATTTAATGTCCACTTAATTAAATTACAATATAAAAAATTCAGAGCAAAAAAGTGGCTCGATACGCTTGTTGGGGAATGAGTTGCATATATCTATTAGGGGGTGAATATTTAAATACAAATTTAATTCATTAATTATTACTAGCATGAATTAATCCTATATTAATTCAAATAATAATTGCAACAACATATCATGCATATAAAAAGCCACGTAAAACCTACGCATGAGGAATCTACGGGTTTTACGTGAACGCGTTCCTCTCGGGGCAAGTGGCTTTGGTCGGACGGACTAACCAAAAGGACTTCCCAAGTATTCCCTTAGCCCTTGCTCGACAATCCGGTGGAAGGATACTCGCGAACAATTAACAAAAGGAAAAAATAAACTTTGTTGCACCACTTATGTGGATTTGCTAATATTTCCAGCACATGGAATTGTACTTGGGAATGAACTAATCATCCCCTATTTATAGGAGAGGGGTTGGTCGAAATTTTAGTGATATTTCAATGTGGGAAAAGACTTTTCTTGGTCACCAAGAAATCTTGAATATATCCCTTATATTCTTTTTCCCATAATTAAAATATTCCACAAAAAATCCCACCTCCTCTATAATATGGATTTTTCGAAAATTTAGTGCAAGAATCCAAGATTTGGATCTTCTTGAGATATTCTTGTATTTCAAGAAATACATATCTTCCATAATATCTTTTCAAGAAAATCAAGAAAATCTTTCTTGCTCACTATATTTTCATCTTTTTCGAAATTTACTATATAAATAAGCTAGTGGGAGATTTCTTGAATTTAATGAGATAATCTTGTATTCCAAGAATACATATCTTCATTTCCATAACAAAATTCAAAGAAAATCTTTCTCCCAACATATCTATATATTTCGAAATTTTGGTTGGAAAATTAAGCAACAATATTTATTTTATTTTAATCACCTTTTCAGTTATTGGACTATTTGTTGGGCTACTCAGGGGGCATTTAGGAGAATTGAGATTGGACCTTCTAATGGATCTTGAATATCTAATATTGAGCCACAATATAATTCTAGCCCATAAATATTAATTAATCCCACTACATAATTAATATTGCACTATCCATCTTAACCCATATTACGGTCAATATGGCTCCGGTCATTATTTCCGTGTTTAAGATTATCTAGCCCATCAATTAATTCAAGCCCTTTGAAATAGCTTTCCGTTAATTAATATCTTTTGTCCTTGGTCGAGGAACGGTTCAACATTATTATCCATAAAGGAAACTAATTCCACTTGCAAGATTTGGTATGATAAAACTTATGAACCTCCCAAGAGGGCAAATCAAAAAAGCGTGCTTGCGCGAGATTCTTCAGTATTAAATCTTAGCAATCACATGTGACCAATAATATTGCCCAAGATAAAAAGTATTGAATCTCTCCGATTCGCTACCCATGATAAGTCAAAGCAATAGTTACCAATCCCACGTGATCCTATTTAAGGAACGAAGGTTAAGAAACAACGAACCACCGAGGTCTAATTCTTCCTTGTTCGGGCTCAAGAATTTATCCTCCCCAGAGGTCCTATTCAAACAGATCATCATGCACTAGTGTAATCTCTTGGTCAAGACAAACCAATCGAGCCTTACACCTCAACCTTTCGCGATGGTCGTTCATTTCCATCTAGGTCGTGAATGACGTACTTATAGTTACAAGGATCGTTAATTTAATCTTTCGTGATCCGGTATCACTAAATTAACTACAGCAGTAACACGCATTTAAGTATTGAGCAATTATGCAAGAAATATATATAACATTCAATCATATTTAAAGCATCGATGATAAACAATTTATTTCATAAATAAGTCCGAAAATTCAGGTTTCGATTATACAAAGTAAAAAGCATACTTTTCAAAGATAATCCCAACAAAGTCGGTGGCGCCGCCACCGATTTGTCTCATTAAGGTGGCGCTCCGCCTTGAGACGATCGAGGCGGACACACCGGTCAAGCCTTGAAGACGCCAAGCAATGGAAATCCTAATCGGAATGAATCGGTGGCATACCGATGCGAAAAAAAGTCAAAATAGAGGAGGCCCACCGCCGTGAAAAAGAGCAGAGAACGGCAAGCATCTCAAGATGATTCGCAGAGGAATGAGTCGCACCAAGACCACGGAAGCTTGAGCGCATCACGAGGCGCGGCGCTTAGCGCGGCCTTCAAAGGACGCCACAGAACTCCTGGTCAAAGGGGGTGAGACATGCGATCTTCTTGGCCCGAATCCCCAAAGGAGAAACCCTAATTTTAGGATGAAGGGGACGAAGGGGACGAAGCCGAGCGACCAAATAAAATAACAAAGGGGGTGCGGTTTTTGTCCAACGAAACCTTGCCCCAGGTTTTAATTTTTTTTAATTAAAACCAGTTTTAATATGAAATTAAAAATAAGAGCCTGGAGCTCTGATACCACTATTGTAATTTAGAGGCACGTAAACATGTAATACATGCGCAGCGGAATTAAACAGTTCACCAACAACGAACATATGATTGCATAAACGATTACGAGTAAACATAACAAGAAATCTTACAGTAATTCAAGAGCAGATTTCTCAACTATTGTATCCACGTAATCCCCGTTCACAGACTTGCACGGATTTGTCAACGTTGATCCCGAGATTAATTTGCTAGGAAAATTCTAAATCTAGATTTTATGGAGAGAATTTGAACAATCGTTTTATGGATTCCCAAGAGCTCACATATATAGGAGAGGCCCAGCTTAAATCTTAAGATAACCTGATTAGGAAATAAAATCTCTAATCTTTATTTGAATAAATCTCTTAGATTTATTTCCTACATATAAAATTTCTACGAATTTAATTCCCATATATGTTAAATCTCTACGATTTATTTCCATATATATTAAATTCTACAATAATATTCCAAATATTATTATTGGGAATTCCTATTAAATTAAATCCAAATTAATTAAACATTAATAATAATTAATTCCAAATTAATACATAATTAATTAATTCTCCATAAATTAAATATTAAATCCAATTTAACATTTAATTAACCAACTATAATCCGTAAAAGGGAACTACTTGTCGTGTGACACATAGGCCAGCTATTAGTCAAACTAACGGTCTTAATTGGACCCTATATAATAAATCAGACATTCTCAATATATGATGTACGTTGCGAGAAATGTGCAACTACCTGTAACTGTAACATGAGCTATTGCGATTTCCTCCTTTAATTCACGAATACTCGATTAGTCATGAACATGATGAAGTGTCTATGCAAATAACTAAATCAATTTATCGTTAATTACTAATTGATCACTCGTGTCACACTTGGCCACAAAGTCCAAGTTAACGTGCATTGACTAATGACTTTGATCCAATTATCATGAGAAGATGAGTATTCTATCTAAATCCACTTTGAGGAATAAATCCTTTTCTTGGCTCAACTACCATGCACATACACTTCGTGATGAACCCAGTCCAAGTCATATCTACCCATGGAAGGGTGCAGCGTCGGTCAAGGTCAAAGTTCATCACTCCACACATATCGTGCGTATTGACCTCAAGTCAAAGGAGTATCTCATCGCTCCCACTAATCGAGACACCCGTAGACACATATAGTGGAACTACATCAAACGGTTTCTCAGATGGGTATACCAATACACTCTAAGGTATTTGTGCATCCATCATGAGATACTAGTATCTTTTGTAGTAAATGAGATCTTACTACACTCTCTAAGAGTATGATGCAGATCGCACATCAATCTCCATTGCATCATCAATATCCCATTTTTGATGATCCTCGATTGGGGTTATTTGAGAATCACGCTTAAGTCATCTGAGTTCTCACACGCTCAATGATAGTAGTGACTCAAGGGAACACAGATACGAACAAATGCAAACAATCAAACATAATATTCTAATAAGTGCAACGCCATATATTTAATATTAAATAAATAATAATATTAAACCAACACTGAATATTATCTGAGTATTATGTCCTTACAATGGATTGTCTCTAGGACACTAACTGTAGGTCCCGAACGGGATCCAGTGAGGGTTGAAGTCTAGAGGGGAGGGGTGAATAGACTTCAAAACTTTTCGTGGATCAGATGTGATTGCACGTATGTCAGATCAGAGTGCGATGAGGATCAGTTTGGACTGATATCCGACTTACTGATTTGTCAAGCAAATCAGTTCAGCGTCTATCAGTTTAACTGATGGTGCGGAAGATTAGTTAACCCGTGTGAAAATCAATTTTGCTCAAATAAGGATTCTGACCAATCTGGTGTAGATCAGATGACAAAGGTGTCAAACTGATCAGATCAGTAGGTTGATGCTAATCTGATCTAGGTACAGAATATGCATGCAGATAACAAGGGTAGTGTGCAAGTAAGTGTAAAGCAAAGTAAAGGCGCACAGATTTATAGTGGTTCGGACAACTTGTCCTACATACACTATTCTTTATCAGCAGGGGCACCAACTTAACCAACTGAACTTAGTTCAATGTGTTAGTCTAAAACAGTACAACCAACAGATGTTTCACGAGTTCTCACTCAACCAATCCCAGAAATCTGATCTAGAAACCCTAGACAGAAATCTTGCTATAACAAACTTAACCTAACTTTTGTTTGGGTATAAGATTTGTGTTGTTCCAACTGGAATACTATCCTATCTTTTAAGTAGCCTAAAGCTAGAGGATAAGTATTATATGCTAAGAACTATGGGATGAACACTTAAGAATAAATCTTGAATTTGTGTTCTTCGTACGGAAATCTTGAGAGCTTGAGCTTGAGTATTATTTATGTAACCTTACTATGAAGGTATGATCTCATATTTATAGGCACGAAATCAAACTAGCCGTTGGAGAGCAATTCAAATTTTGGTCTATTTTAGGTAGGTCTGCAGGCGAATTTGACGTCCTCCAGGGGCGGCATGACCGAAAGCATGCAAGCTTCTCCTTTCTAGCCGTTGACACTGAACCACTTTTCTGCAGACTGTCAGTACTCCGTACATGCGTTGTCATCTTCTAATTGGCTATCAAGTACGATTCGCAGCACTTGAATAAGCAACAAGGTTTACATTCTTCTTGTCAGAAAACATTCCTCGTACTGGATAACATGGAAGTAGTTATCTGCTGGAGCTGACTCAGATCAGTTGACCACTGATCTGTCTACCTGATTTAGGTCTTCTGCCTCCTAAGTTGTCTTAGCACAACTTACTGACCTTCCTTGTAGTCATCTGATGTAGGTCTTCTGGATGGTCTTCTGTCTTGAACTCTTCTGCATATCTACTTCTTGGCTTATCTGCTTCAATCATCAGATCTTCAGCATATCTGATCTTCAAGTTAGTTGATCTTCTGATCTTCAAGACTTAACCTATACATATTGAGTTCCCCCTCAATATGTTACCTAACTGTTACTTCAGCTGTCTATACACTTCAGCTGGTCATCTTATCTGCTATTCTATATCATCGATCATTCTTGTGTCTAAGCGGTCCTATTACATTATCTGTTTTGGAACTTCCATCGAAATTGCAAATTTCCCAACAATTTCCCCCTTTTGATGGAACCAAAATAGTTAATCAGAAAAACAGATAATTAAAAGTAAACAAAAGATAACAACATGCAGTTCAGAAGACAATGAGAGGTTGTCTTAGAATCAGAGAAAGATAGGGTGTTTTATTAACATTGATGCATGATTACACAGTACAACAAAATACCTATCGACTGATTCTAATTGTCTTCTGATCTCCTCAAGTGCGATAATGAAATTTCTGAAGTTCTGGAGGAATGTTGAAAATCTTGTACATTATGTCCATCAAAGCAGCCAGCCTTTCCTTCTCAATGATCCCGCCCATCTTGGTAAATTCATAATACATCTGTTTGAAGCGCACTGGATCAAGAGACTTTTCTGATCGAAGAGGTGGAAGGATGGTCTCAAAAGAAGGTGCTTCCGGAATCAGACCCATCTCTTCACCTTCAGACATCACAAAATCGTAGAACTGAGGGTGCTTTGTCTCGAGCCAGCTTCTGAATTCTTCATTGAAATCACCTTGATCACCTGTTGTCGGGATCTTCTCCAGAATATATACATCATTCAGCCATTCTCCTCTTATCTTGTCCCATTATGGCAGTCATTTCTTCTTAGAAACCAGAATGTCCTTTACAGGAGCAGGTAAGGCTTTCTCTTCCCATGATACATCATTTGCTGAGGCGGCTTTCTTCCTCTTCCTTCTTACGTATCTGGTTGCCAGCCCTTTACTGTCAGCAAGTTTCTTCTTCCTTTCTGCACCTCAATCACTGCCCTTCTGGCTTTCTGTTCCTCTTCTTGTTCGGTAGTCAATTGCACTCTTGATCTAGTCTGCTTAGGAGGTAGGACAGATTCCACAACTTGCTTTCCTCTCTTTCTTGCTCTCAGCTTGATTTCTTCCTCTTCTGCTTTCTCTTCTTCAGATAATTTCTTAATCAATTCAAGGTTTTTAGCTTGATCTTCTGCTTCTTGTCTTTTCTGGACCGAGAAAGAGAAATCTTCAATCTTATCAACTCTCTGAGAGTTATTTTCCCTGAGCTGCTATGGCTTTCCCATGTTGTTCAACTGTTTGAAATCATTCCACCAATTCGGTGTCCGGAATATTCACAGCTGGTATAGAAGGTTCTGGCATGGCAGATGGTTCAGCAGCCTGTTCAGGTTGAGCAAATGAGATTTCAGCAAGTATCAACTGCATCTGTTTTTCTGGCTCTTGTCCTTCCCCCTTTTTGGTTTCGTCAAAAAGTGGTGACAGCTTATTCGTCAGATTTATCAGTTGAACTGAAATCTCCTCCTTGAGACTAACAATATCCTTAGGCGTGGGAAAGAAGGTTCAAGGCTCAGAAGCCTGTTCAGAGCAGATTCAATGGCTTTCTTCGATTGATTAACTGAACCCTCAAAACATTTCCACCCTAGATCCAAGCAGGTTTTTGTATGCTCCAAAGATCCCCAGACACTTTCTAGTAAAACCTGCGTGTCACCCAACATGGAGGTCTGGAGACTTAGCTTCTCCACGAACGGATCAACCCGCTTCATCACTGATTCAAGAATCTGATCGTGCATGAGTGTGATCTTGTCCGCAGTCAGCTTCCTTTCTTTCTCTATTAACCCGCTCTGTTCCTCCTCAAATCGCTTCATCAGAGCTGTTGTGAGAGATGTGAATTGAGCATCAATTGAAGCCTTTACCCCATCCTGAATCTTCGAAGTTATGTGATCTAGGGTATCGGCACTCATCGTAGCAGTCTGATCAGATGTTGATGCCTTGCCAAGTTGGGTCTCATCTGCATCGCCCACTCTTGGTTCATCGGCAGCTTGCTCAACGTACTGGTATTCTTGGTCCACCCATTCTTCCATCTGTAGAATCTTGAACTTATCATGAATTAACCATCTGATATCATCATCAGAGGCCAATTCGACCACACTTTCAATACCAGCACTTGCCAAGCACTTCGCCTCCAGATCGACGAAGTAGTCCTCTGGGAGGGACTTCATCAGAATTAAGAACTCCTCCACCGTCTTCAGCTGAATATCCCGCCAGAAAAAAATCTCCTCAATCTTTTCCTGAGGGCCCGGATGGTTTATGAGATCTGGACAGATTTCAAGCAGATAAGCTTTTACCTGTTGCTTCAGAATGTAAACCACGGGATCTTCCTCCTCAGGTGTTCCTAGCAGAGTCTTCGTATTGAATGGATTGTGGGAGACAGAGACGTATCTATCATCTGCTGGCTCAGACTCCACAATCGGTTGTTCCTCAATCATTTCAGCTTCTGGTTCAGTCGGTTCCTCCGTAGTGGGAACAACTGGTTCTGGTGCAGTTGGTGGTTCAGAAGCAGGAATCTGTTCCAGCTGTGGAGAGGAGGGAAGCAGGTCAGAAGAAGGCTCAGTCAGCTGGGGTGGGGGTGAGGGCGACTTGGATGTGGGAGTCGGAGACCTCTCCTTCCGGAATACAGAGCTAAGAGGCATAGAATCAGAAGGTGACTCTTCCTCAGATGGTGCAGTCCCTGCTTCCTTCTCAGCTGAACATTCAATAGTTCCCTCCTGCATTTGTTCCTCTTGATCAGCTTCTCTTTCCATGCTTACGGTTCGATCTGGACTCTCAGCAGCTTCCACATCTGATTCCAGTGAATCATCTCAGTTTCTTGTCCAATCTGTTCAGGCTCGCTTGTTTCTGGAATCGGCTCAGATGGGTCTGCCACTGCCTTCTGCAGAATTGAAGTAATCTTTCTTTGCCTCTTCTCTGCTCCTTCTGGCTTCTTAGCCAGAGTCTTTCTCTTCAACTTCTTAGGAGCAGTTTGTGTCTCAGACGACTCCGCAGCTCTGAAACCCTTACCTTCTCCTCTTGGTCTGGGCACATATGGTGTAGGGTCATCATCAGACTGCCCAGATAAGGGTTCATCATCTGAGATGTGGTACTTTGACATTGAAAACTTGCTCTATGTTGGTCGGTCTTAACAGGACATCTTTCAGATAGATTTTATCGTCAACTCCTGTTGTGAATGTGGTTGGATTAATGGTTCCAGATTTAAGACCAAAGATTCTGAATAGATCTTCATCTGTAACAAGAATGTTGAAACCACCTACGGAAGACTTCAACCTTCCTTCGTCATCCATCTCTAGATTGTACAGAAACTCAAGTGCTTCATACGTATGTACAATATCTAGATGTCTATAGCAGAATTGTTCAAGCCCAACAGCATGGAGACAATCCAATATTTCCCTTGTTCAGCATCCGTCGTCGTGTTGAATATGACGTATTTTTCATCGACGATGTCCTTCTTCATCGACAGGAAATTACACATCTTTTTGCCATGTCCTGGATTTGCTGTTAATTGTGTCATTTCTACATCAAAAGGCCAATTTTTGTGACGAAATTATTTTTATTTTTGTTCCATTTTCATGTTTATCTTTAGTTTTTATTTTCGATTATTTTTGCACTATTAAAGCTCATATTAAATGAAACTAAATTCTTGTAATGCATTTATTGCAATCTCTAATTTATTTTAATAACCCGTTATTTGAGGAAAAAAAATGTTTATTATATGTTGTTTCTAATCTGTTCTTTTAAAACACTAATTGTAATATTAATTATTTATATTTTATATATTTTTTTATTGTTGATATTCTATTGTAAAATGGATATGTATTATAACAATTATGTGAAATAACTCAAATACAATAACAAAGATATGACATAGAAAAATAAATAATACTTATAAGAAAATAAAAAAAAAGAGTGAAAAATAGTAGATTACTCCAACACAGCGGGAGAAATTAAATAAACAAAAAGAAAATAAGGAAATTTAAAAATAGACGCAAATCGACGGCACTTTGGTACTGATTCATGTCTAATAAATTAATAATTAACCTCGTGCCCTGTTTTCTCTAATATGCAGATATGAATGGTGAAGAAGATGAACGATACTTTGAAACTGTAATAGTTTAATTTTTGGCTGAATAGTAGTTATTTCACTAAAATGTATTAGTTGTTTCACTAAAAAGTATTTCTAAAGAGATTAGTTGTTTTTATGTGGTTGTATTGTATTTTATTAATTTAATATGTATTAGTTATTTCAATTAACTGTATTACTTGTTTTCCTTTTAACGGTATTAGTGGTTTTCCTTTAACGGTATTATTTATTTTCATTTATGGGTGTTATTTGTTTCAATTAACAGTATTAATTGTTTTTCCAAATAATACAAAAATAATTTTCCAGGCTCAGTTTTCCCGGGGTTATGCTAATCCTCTCGAACTTCTTCCTATTCGCAATCAAGAGAGTACAAGTATGTATAATGAGTTCTCTTGTAATTTTATTTGCATCAATTATATTGTTTCTTTGGACAATACTATTGATGATTACTTTTGTACAGATTACTGCAGGGACGAATGTACGATTAGGCTGCACTGGGCTAAAGCCCAGTGCAAATATTGTCCAACATCTACTGACATATACTACATACTATATAAAAATGACCCACCAACCCACAATTTTTGAATAAATCAGCCCACCCTAACTTAAAATCCAATGGTCCCCAGCAAAGTCACACACACTAAAGAGGAATTATAATAACGCGGGCTTTTCTAGTTCACGTCATTTGTTCTATTTAAATATTTAACATATGAATTTCAAAATTCAATCGATATCACACCTAAAGTTACTTATTCACTCCCATGATTTAACATGAAAATTTGAGTGTTCTAAAATGTTGGGAGATGAATTTAATAAAGATATGATTTTGATTAGATCCCAAAACCCCTGAGTATGACATGTTCAGGATATTCTTGATAGTTGAGTCAGGATTCAGTTTTAGAGTATTCAGGATGTTATCTGCAAAATGTATAGTCAGCAGATATAGATCAGGTTAGGATCTGAAGATTCTGAAGAACTCAGTAAGTTTCTGAAGAAACCAGAGTTTCAAAGATGAAATCGAAGTTTCAAGACTCAAGCAGAAATCGAGATATCAAGACTCAAGATGAAACTAAAGAATCAAGACTCAAAGATGAAGACTCAAGATATCGGCCAAGATATATCTATGAAGACTCAAGAAGACCTCAAGACTCGTAAGACTCAAGACACGTACATGTAAGATCAAGAATCAAGATCAAGAATATGAAGGCACAAGAATTATCAAGACTCAAGAATGTCATGAATGCTCAAGATAAACTGAATGATCCGAGGCAATCGAAAATATCTATCCGAAGGATTCAATATCGAGAAGATCGCGATTCCTTAGAAAAATAGATATTGCCCAAGACATTCAAATGCGCATAAAAGGAACTAAGACAAAGTGTTGTTAAGGTTATATCAACTCGTAGATTGTAACTAAAAAAGAGTCATTGAGTTGTCTACCTTTAAACCGAGACAAAAAGTCAAAAAGAGGAAGACAACATCGCACTATATCGACATCGACATCGGACAATGTCCTTTGAAAAAGATGTCAGAAGTACTAAGTTCCAGACTGCAAAAAAAGTGAAGACCGGCTACATGAAAGGCTATTGCCTAAAAACGTGTTAGGGAGTGTCAAACCCTAAAATATAGCCGTTTCTCACACACCATAAGAGAAAACTCACATTTATCTCTCCAACGTATAGTTTTTCAAGAGTGACCTTGGTGTATGCCTATAAATACTTGTGACCTTCTACATTGAAAGGTTACGGGAAATTTATAAGCAACTCAAGAGCTCAAACTTATTATTGCAAGTTGAAGCACTCGAAAAACCGAGAATTTCCCAAGTGCTTTAAATCGAAGAGAGCTCATTCCACTAAGCCTAGCTTGATAAGATATATCCAAAGCTTAGTCGAGATATCCTAGCCTTTGCATTGTTCTTTATTGTAAAGGATATCTCATCCTAGTTGGAAACCAACCAAGAAACCCCAAACCCTTTGTAAGGTAGTTTGAGTGTGATTGTTGGTGAGATTGGAGTTGTAAAGAGTAAGTAAACTACACTGAGGTAGTCAGAAAGCTCTAGAAAAGAAGTGAGTAATCTATCTTGGATAGACAGAAAGCTTGTGTGAGTTTTGAGTTAGTAAACTACAGAGGTAGTCAGAAAGCTCAAAATTAGAAAGGTTAGTAAACTACAGAGGTAGTCAGAAAGCCTTAGGAAGTGATTAGTGAATTTCTCTGAGAAGATCGGGTAGAGTGGACGTAGGAGCTTGAGTCTCTGAACCACTATAATTTGCTGTGTTCTTTGCTTTCTGTTTTGCTTGATTTGTCTGTTGCATTACTTTGTCTTGAAAGCATATTTTCACTGTTATTTCAGTTGGAATCAATCCACTGAAAGTTGCATATAAATTGAATCACAACCTAATCACTATTCTATTAAAGGAAGGTTTTCAGCAAAAGCTTAAAACGAGTATAAACTAAGGGCCAACCATTCCGCACATCTAAGTAGCTAGAACAGATAGTTACCAAACCGAACTTACTCTTCGTGGGTTGAAGAAGTTAGTTATCTCGATCCAAGCAACTTCAGGATCTCTGAAAACTTCGGGACTCGGTTGGGATTATCTCGAGGTATATCGAAAGTAGCTTCGGGATCACTTTGTCTCGGATAGACTTTGACTCAGAGGCGATTTGTGCTTCTCAGGACCAAATCATCAGGACAACCTGACCCAAGCTGACCTCAGTAAGAAAAGTTTTAAAAACATTGAACACGTGTATTCCCCCCCCCCATACACGTGTAAGACTCGTTTGCACCGGGACCAACAAGTGGTATCAGAGCAGTGGTTCAACTTGACCACCTGCTTTGTTGACCAAAGTTTTATTTTCTAAAAATACTTGTGGTCTATCTGAACTGATCATATTTGCTGAATTCTTAAAAGACTCAGATAAAATGTCTTCTAAAAAACTTTCCATGTTCTCAATGGAGAACTATGATTTATGGAGGATCGAGAATGCGAGGCTCACTTTTGTATTCTAAACATGAGCGTATGTGGAGAGTGGTCTCTCTGAAGGGCCATTCCAATTTCTTGTGGTGAATCTAGAGGAGCAGAAAATGAGAGAAACGATCCTAGAGCAGAATTTCCTAAGTCTGATGACCAACTAACTCCTGAGGGGAGGAAGTTAGTCAATCTGGACTATATTGCTAAAGACACACTATACAGTACAATTGATGATGGTGTGATGGGAATGATCTCTCACTATAATATTTGCAAAAAGAAATTTGGGATACACTATCAGAATGTGCCAAGGCACGAGATCATATCAAGGAATACAAACTTTGGGGTTGCAATTGGAAAGTTTGATAGTTTTGAAATGGATGAAGGTGAATCTATAGACAAATTGGAAGTCGATTCACTAGCATTATGAATGATCTAAATGCACTTGGTAAGAAATATCCGAGAGAGAAGTTGCATTGAAAATTCTTAGAGGTCTTTCTAAGAAATGGGATATACACATGCGTTGGTGATTGAAAACACCAAAAACATTAATTCAATGTCATACCAACAAGTCTTCTCGAAATTTGAAGGCCTATGAGTTAAGTAATTGATAAGAAATCTAAAAAGGTCGACAAAGAAAGATGATTCATCATCTAGTAAGAATGTGGTTTTTAAGGCCAAGGATAAAACCCAGTAAAAACTAGAGAGTTCGAGAACTCCCTTGCTAAAAATCAAGATGAGCTTGAGGATAAGCTAAGACCGATGGCAAGGAGGTTTGAAAGACTTAATAGTCGATATGGAAAATACAAAAACTATTACAGGGAATCACAGTGCGGAAAAAACCCGAGGACGGATCAACCGAGAAGAAGAAGGACCGAAAGTCGAGGGATCTTCATCCAAAAAGGAAGGACTCCAAGTCCAAAGAAGAAAGTGATCGGGATGATGATGCCAACAGATGCTACAATTGCCAAAAAGAAAGGTCACTTCAAAGTATGATTGTCCCGACACGAGTCTTTAAGGAGAGAAGAGAAAGATGAAAAAAAAGAGACAAGAAGTTCTCCAACGGAAAAGCCATGGTTGCATAAGAAGAACATTTACGAGGAGGATCTAGCTCTTCGGATGAAATATTCTCGACAAAGGAAAGTGATGACATCATGTCGATGGCTATTGAGGAGGTAAACTCTCTTTTTTCTCGTTGTTGCTCCTACACTAGCACAAGAGTTGTCAAGTTCAACTGTAAACAATCATTTTGACCGATGGATTCTTTTGAGAGTCTAATGAAGGACTATGTTGTTTTTTTACAAGAATCTGCTAAATGAAACTCAAGAGCGAGAATAA
Organism: Stenogyne calaminthoides; assembly: GCA_037126765.1. Lineage (NCBI taxonomy): Eukaryota > Viridiplantae > Streptophyta > Magnoliopsida > Lamiales > Lamiaceae > Stenogyne > Stenogyne calaminthoides. Next base: position 24,189,565 of record JBBCBC010000027.1, read on the forward strand.
AGCGAATCAATTTGAAAATCTTAAGTGGAAAGACTTTAGCAAAACCGAAATCACTTCTCAATTAATGGGAGCTCTTGATGAACTGGATGTTACGAAAAGTACAACTCTCGAGAAAGAGAAGTTGATAGTGACCCTAATCGAAAAGCTAGAGAAATCATTTGAAGAGATTCAAATTTGATCGTAACTAAGTTCAATGACCTCTCCGAGAAGCATGAAACTCTACGTAAATGTGAGGATAGTGCACGAAGAAGCTAACTCTATTGAATATCGTGCATTTAAAGTAATAGATGAAATTGAGTTACCAGAGATCGTCACTATAAAATCTGGATTGGGATACATTCAGGGGAACCTCACAAGGTCATCGAATCTTTGCATCAAGTAGCAAGAAGACAATCTTTGTAAAATCGTTGGCACCCACACTTCAAACTGAAGAAATGCCCAAGGTTGTAGACAAGGGAAAAGGACCCATGGTTTCAGTAAAACTGAATGATCAGGTAGGAAAGCCCAAACCTCAGGTGAAGGCTAGAAAACCTGAGCACTCAGTTGGAAAATTTCAGGCAAGTACTTCAAAGCCTCAGGCTAAGAATGCAAACCTGAAAGGATCTGCACTGAACCATCAGAGGAATCTTCAGAAGAGAAACACTCAGCAGAGACATTCTCAACTGAAGAGACCAAGTCCTCGATATCTTGAAAAGACCCAAATTTCGTAGCAGTGCAACTGAACCCCACTTGCCTAAGGGTAAAGGTTACCTGAACCCGAGTCAACAAAGATTCAGACCAGCTGCACAGAAGCCAAAGCAAATGAACAAAAGGCCTGAACCAAAGAAAAATTCAAAAGCCCATGTTCATGCTAAGGCTAGCACTCATACACAGGAAACTGCTAAGGCACCCAGAGTAGTAAATGTGTATGTAGATGTTTATGGAAGACAGATCAGCCACTCTAAAGTGATTAGAGTTGTCAGGCAGATTTGGATTCCGAAAGGTACAACTAACCTTGTAGGACCCTACACAAATTGGGTACCTAAAAATTGATCTGTTTTTCAGGAGGAAAACAAGGGCACTGAGCTGATTGAAGATCACATAGCACTGATGAGTAGAGATGAAAAAGCCCCTGATGTATGGTATCTTGACAGTGGATGCTCAAGACATATGACAGGATTCAAGAAGATACTCAGTGACTATGTTGAACAAAGAGGCCCTCAGATCACTTTTGGAGATAACTCCAAGGGACAGACTGAAGGATATGGAACTTTGGAAATTAACTCAGTTCATATCCATGGTGTTTCATATGTATCTGGATTGAAGCATAACTTGCTTTCAATAAGCCAATTCTGTGATAAGGGTTTTAATGTTGAGTTCTCTAAGAACTTATGTTATGTGAAAGATGATATCTCACATAAAGTATTACTGACTGGTACTAGAAAAGGAAATGTGTATCTTGCTGATTGGAGTTCAACTCCTAAAGATACATGTTTGGTTGCAAAAGTTCCACGAGATACCGAGTTGGTTATGGCATAAAAGAATGAATCGCCTAAATTTCAAAACCCTGAATAAACTTGCAAGATTAGCTCTTGTGAGAGGGTTGCCTAATGAAGTGTTCAGTAAGGAACATATTTGTGATGCGTGCCAAAAAGGAAAACAAATTGGAGCATCATTTAAAAGCAAAGTAGATGTTTCTACTGAAAGAATACTTCAGTTGTTTCATATGGATCTTTTTGGTCCAATAACACCAGTGAGCACCAATGGCAGGAAATACACACTAGTAGTAGTTAATGACTACTCAAGATATACTTGGGTCATATTCTTTTCAAGAAGAAAGAGATTCGAGATAAAGTTTGCTGAACGATGAAAAGGCTCAGTATTGAGAAAAATCTGAGTGTGGTCAAAATCAGATCTGACAAAGGAACTGAATTTATAAATCATATTATATCTGATTATTGTGCAGCAAATGGAATTTCTCATGAAACATCAGCTGCAAGGACCCCTCAACAAAATGGTGTTGCTGAAAGAAGGAACATGACTCTGAAAGAAGCTGCAAGGACAATGATAGCTGAAGCTGATATTCCTAAAAGATTTTGGGCTGAAGCTGTCAACACTGCATGCTATTCTCAGAACAGATCCATGCTGACCAAGAGTCAAGGCAAAACACCCTATGAGCTTTGGAATGAAAGGAAGCCTCTTGTTTCTTTCTTTCGTGTGTTTGGTTGCAAGTGTTTCATACACAATAATGGTAAAGATCAGTTGAAAACTTTTGATAGTAAAGCTGATGAAGGAATATTCTTAGGATATTCTGAAGTCAGTAAAGCTTTCAGAGTTTACAACTATAGGACTCTTATTGTGGAGGAAACACCTCATGTTGTTTTTGATGAATCTACTTGTGTTAAGAAGAAACAGGAACATGATGCAGAAGAACTGACCAAGAGAATCACCAGATTAAGCCTGAAAAAGAATGACAAAACATCCACTGAACCTGAAAAGAAGAAGTCAGTCACCATCTATGATTGGAGTGACTCAGACTCAGATAAAGAAGTTCAGGATGGAACTCAGGATGGTGAGACTCAGGATGGAAAGTCTTCACTGAAGGAAAACCAACACACTGAAGCTGACCAATCTGAACAGACACCAGTTCAGACTCAGGTATGTGATGCCAATGAAGATGTGGTCACAGCTGAGGCAAATTCTGAATCTATCAACCAAAGGGGAACAAATGTCTCTGACAATATTCTGAATGGAATTTCCCCTGAGGAAGATGATTTCCTTTCTCCTTTTCTGTTGTTCCCTGAGTTTACTGAATTAACTGAACCTAACATTTTAAATGTTGAGGATACTATTGAAGGGGGAACATCTAGAAGAAGATGGTTAGATAGTCATCCTACAAGTCAGATTGTGGGTGATCTAACTGAAGGTGTCAAAACAAGAAGGTTCCATGGTGAGAGTGCACTATTCTGGCCGCTTTCCTATCGAGAGAAAGAGCTCTTTGAGATTGTTGAAGCTCTACAAGATTCTCATTGGATTCTTCTTTATGCAAGAGAAATTTGAATCAATTCTCAAGAAATGAAGTATGGGAGCTAGTGGATAGACTGAAAAGGCACAATGTCATTGGAACCAAGTGGGTATTTAAGAATAAAAGAGATGAAAACAACAACATTGTAAGAAACAAGGCAAAAATTTAGTTGCACAAGGTTATTCCCAAGAAGAAGGCTTGGATTATGATGAAACCTTTGCACCGGTTGCAAGACTAGAAGCCATCGATTGTTTCTTGCATATACGCCCACATGAAGTTCACGGTCTATCAAATGGATGTGAAAAGTGCATTTTCGAAGCGGGTGTGCTTAAAGAAGAGGTTTATGTAGAACAACCTCCGGGTTTTCAAATAGAATGACCAAGTTTCTGTGCTCGGAAAAAGCCTTGTATGGTCTTAAGCAAGCACCAGTAGTATGGTATGATACTCTTTCTCGTTTCTTCTTGACCATGGTTTTGTCAAAGGAACTGTTGATAGAACTCTGTTCGGGATAGAAGATGGGGAAGATATCTTCTTGGTTCGGATATATGTTGATGACATCATTTTTGGATCTCAAACCATCACCGTGTGAAAAATTTTCAACACTGATGAAAGGCAAGTTTGAGATGTCAATGATGGGAGAGATGAATTTCTTTCTAGGTCTTCAAGTGAAACAATCAAGTGAAGGAATCTTCATCAACCAGGCAAAGTACACCAGGGATCCGATTGCCAAGTATGGTGTCTGAAATTGCAATCTTTGTTAGAATTCCTATGAATACTAACTACAAGATGGATCGATTTCGAAAAGGCAAATCGAAGAAGTCACACCGATTATAGAGGAATCATTGGATCATTGCTCTATCTCACGACAAGTAGGCGGATATAACATTTCTTTGTTGGGATATGTGATACCAAGCTAATCCTAAGGCTAGTCACATGGAGGTCGCAAAAAGATAATCTTGAAATATCTTAAGGGCACAAATGAATAGAGGATTATGGTATCGGTGATGATAACCTTGAATTAACTTGGTTACTCGGATCGATTATGGAGGATTTGCGAGGATTGACGGGAAGTCCACTACAGAACTTGTCAATTTCTTGGAAGCAAAGCGATATCTTGGTTTTCAAAAAGAAAGGACCTCAATAGCAACCCGATCTTCGGGTGAATACATGGTCTGCGGGAAGTTGTTGTGTTTGCTCGATTCTTTGGCTCAGACAACAATTAAGGGATTATAAAGTTGTAGCCAATGAAGTAACAATATTTTGTGACAATAATAGTGCCATTGCTATTTCACAAAATCCGGTATTGCACACCAGATGCAAGCATGTGGATATCAGACATCACTTCATCAGAGATCAAGTCGAGAAAAAGGACATCAGGATAGAGAAAATTCATACTGATAAGCAGAGAGCTGATATCTTGACTAAACCTTTGGTTGGATCAAGATTTCAGGAACTATCAGTTGAATTAGGGATGTTGGATCCAGGTGTATAGAGTAAAATCTGAAAAATTGAAGATTTTCAGATGCATGAAGTTTTCTCAGAATTCTACTGAGAAACTCAGGATAAAATTGGAAATACTGAACTGAGTCTCAGGAAACTCAGATTTACTGAAGGTCAGTACTCAGTAGCATACTGAACCCATTCAGTACTCAGTATCATACTGACATTTTTTATCTTGGTCAATACTCAGTAAGACTGATAGAGGGAAATTAGTCTGAAGAAGTAATGACTCATGCGACTCATTTATTGCTTAAGTGAAACTCAGTAATCATTTGCAATAAATACAAAACACCTGAGGAATGTTTTTGGGCGGGATCTTTGAAATTCCTAAAAAGGTCAACAGTCATTAAATGCTCTGTTACATTTAATCACCAATGAAGTTAAAATGGCGGCTTACTTTTCGGGGATCGACCTTTCGCATACCCGATTAATCGTGGATTAATCTTAACCGTTGTTTTTCACCAAACCGGTATGACTTCCCACGATCTCGAGCTATATATTCCTTTGAAAGTCATTCAAGCCAAATTTTATTGAAACCCTTCATTCCCAAAAACCCTCTGCAAATAAATCCCTTTTACCCAGAAAAGCTTCATCGCTCAAAACCCTAAATCTTCAAATCTCAAATGGCTCCTACCGTATTCGAAAGATTAGCCGAGACAAATAAGCCATGGTATGAGTACGTGTTTTCTTTGGAGAGTACCACCAATGCCAAGCACGAAGAAGAGGCGCTCCATTTAATCTGATTGGCGAAACTGACGAACCTCATCGCGAATTGACCGGAGGCGGAGTATACTCCCGAGGTAATAGAGTTTGTCGCTAATTTGGAAATAAATGAGGATGATTGTATAGAGTCCAAGATTTCTGTTTCTCATCTTGAACAATCGATGAAGTATGTGGATTTTGTTCGAGAGCTCTATATTGTCCCTAAGAACTTAAACGACGTATTTGAGTTGTGCAATAGGGGAGATGATCCCTCATTGTATATGTTGGGACGGGAGCAAGAGTATCTTGATGGGATTACTGAGAATCCTATTAAGTTTGAGGCAACTCTGCATAAGCGGCATCTAAAGCCGAAATACAGAGTATTGATGGATATTGTTGGAAAGTACATCATGAGTCAATCTGGAAGCTTCGAGCAGATATGCACTCCCAAACTCCGACTTATGGCGGCGATCGAGGACTCACCCACCAAGGAGTTCAACTGGTTGAAGTATCTGATCAAGGTGGTGAGTGAGCAAACCAAGGTCATAAGAAGGGAGGATGGGGTAATATATATCAAAGGCAGGATCCTCCATGCCCACCAAAATAGCATTTATTTTGGAGATGTGCCGAGAGGAGGAGGATATCTTTTCCAAATATACTCCATTCCCTAAGTCCAAAGTAATGTTCAAGTCCATTGCTACAAAGAGGACGATTAAAGGGAAGAAAGAGAAGAAAGTGGAATCACCAGTTGCGGCTGCTGCTGAAGAAAGCCAACAAACCGGGGGGAAGGTTTTGTTGGATGCCAAGAAGGAGCAGGGTGAGAAATTGAAGAAGCAGAAAACCCTTGCTCCAAAGCGCAAAAAAATGGTGGTTCTCACTGATGATGATGAGGAAAGTGAGACTGAGGAGATTCAGCCTGAGAGCCAAACTGCTCAGAAATCGCAATTACTTGTATTGGCTCAGGCTATCTCAAAGGCACAGGATCAAACTGAGGAGCAAGTCTTCTCTGAGGTTCTTGAGACGTCGCTTAGTTCTGATAAGTTCTCTCAAGAAATATTCCAAGGACCTCGAGCAAATCTGATTCTCTTTGAGGAAGCACCTGCTTCGGACCTCGAGAAAATGTTGATTCCCCTCGAGGAAGTGCCCTTTCGGTTCTCGAGCAAACTAAAATTCCCAGCGAGGAGGCAGCTCGGACCTCGAGAACCAAGTCGATTCAAAGCCCGAGGAGTACACTGCCCAAACCTCGAGTTCTTTGAGCCTCGGAGCCGATGAATTTTGATGAGCTCTGAATGAGCTATTAGTCGATCTTTCGTGAGTTTCCAAGCCGAACACGAGAGCCCGATGCTCAAGAAAGGTGAATTTGAAGAGACCAATAATGCGAAGCAAGGGGAACGATTCATCTTGACCGCTACCCCGAAGCTTAGCTCATTCCCCGACCTCCAAGACATCTTCTTGATTGAGGTCACGGTCTACATCCTCAACCAGACTCTTAGGAGATGCTCAATATTGCTTCATTCGAGAGGGAAGACTGGTGGAACGAGGAGACAACTTTTCTCTTTGAATTCTCGGGATTGAAAAAAACCAAGCTTCGAGGATGAAAATCTCACGCTTTGATGAGATTGTGAAGAGGAAGGTTGCTGAGAGGATTGCTGAAGTTGGTACCCCGAGCTCCAAAGATAAATCTCAGGATGGGGACCAACAAGGGGATGATGAGAGTCAATCTCGAAGGAGAAAGACTCAACCGATCTTGATCAAAGCTCGGTCGAACATCCTCGATGAAGTTAGCCTTCGTGTAACTTTTGGCACTATTAATAATTATGCGGGATTAATGAAGTTCCTACCTTTAAATCAGAATGTCGATATGCAGACCGAGGCTCAGTGGACACCCAAGCTCGGTGAATCCGGACTCGACCGAGTCCGAAGCCCCAGTTCAAACCGAAGCTCGAGTTAGGACCGAGACTCGGGATGAATAGCCAACTCAGGAGTCCTAGCCGATCAGATATGCTCCTGAGATTGATCTCACCCCGCTGATGGTGAAGCTGGAGAAGGTTGAGCCAATCCTGACCAAAGTTGCTCAGATCGAGGAGGCATTGGCCAACCAAGCACAGAAGATTGATAGCTTGAGTTCTTCTTCAGAATCGTGCGACTTCAGGATACTCGCTGAATAAGTCGACCTCCATGGAAGGAAAATTAGAAGAAAAAAGATGGGGGCTGAGGCAGGAAGCACGGGGAGCGTGAGCAGACTCAAATTCTAGAAGCAAAATTGGTAGAGAAGAATGAGATCTTTGGTGAAGAACGCTGTTGAGGAGATGAGCTCAATGCTCATGGCCAAGATGACAGATATGTTCAAGGAAGCTCTCTCAAGCCAATTTGCTCATCTGTCTGAAGAATTATCTGTGGCAAAGAACCACCTCAGAAGGCTCGAGGAGGAGCAAGATCAGATGGCAGGGGAGGTGCGGAGTGTCAAGAAAGAACAATACCATATGGACACAAGACTCTCCAAAGCTTCCGCCAGAGTATGGTTCAAGAAGGGAAAGACCCGGAGCCGATCTCGTGGTTTTATTGGAACATACTCACGAAGGGCAAGGTTGTAAAGGATGCTGAGAAGAAGATCATTGCGAAGCCATGAAGGAGATAGAAGCCACCGAGAAACTTAAGTTCAAGAAGGTGGAGAAGCGGTCTACACTCGGGTTTCAGAGGAAACAATGCAGAAGTTCAGAGAGAAACCGAGTGGTAGAGGAAGGATTGGTACAAGCCTGGCTGGTCTTTGAAATGCCCATCAAGAGAAAGGCTATGGCGATGAAAGAGCCCGAGGGCAAAAAGAGCAAAGGATTCTAAGCCAATTCAGAGGAAATTGATCTTTGGATATTGAAGAATCGAGGTTGAGCCTAAGAAGAAGGTCTTCAATACCGTAAGCGCCGAAAACACTCCAGATTGAATGTTTAAGAAAATCGGCCGCATTCATTTTCGGTGTACCAAATGATCGAAAAAAAGGTAGAAGAAGAGAAAAAGAAGGAGTGGGTTCAAAAAGTTCGCAAGCAAGAGAGAGAGGGAACACTAAAGCACGAGAAATGGCGCGATGTTGACAAATGGATGCGTCCATCTCAACGATGCATGGGAAGAAATCAAGAGAACCTTACGGTTCTACTATGATGTGCTTTCGAGAGAATGGAGAGAGGAGAGCTCGGATCCGAATGAGGCTTTCATCGACTATCTCTCGACCTTCTATCCTAAATATCTTCAAGGATGGATAAATCTTGCGGATGAAGGAAAGGTGCGGATAACCGCCTCGGTCCATACGTGTACCCTCCTCCCAGCCGAGAATGGATGTGTAAATGAGAAAGCCATTTCTCAAAGAAATCACTCAAGACGCCATTCGATTAGGTCGACGAGGGAACAACTCGATATCATCAAAAGAGAGATCTTATTTGAAAAGAAGATATTACGGAATGTTCAACCTTGAAGTCCCCGGCCGATGAGGTGGAAGAGCGTAATCAAGAGCCGAATCAAGAGCCGAATCGAAGAGCAAATGAAGACTCAGAAGATGAAGACTCAGAAGATTCATGTAATCTTTTATCTTTTTTATCTTTTTTGTCTTTTTTGATTTTGTTCAGATAAGATTCATTGTAACTTGTAACAGTCTACCTATCATCAATGAAAACTTATCATTTATGCTCAAAAGATAATATCTCATTATCTTATTTACATGTCTTTCAGTTTTGATATGCCTGAATGATTGTCTCTGAGATTAATTGTTGAGAAATTAAGTATTTGGTGATAAATCCTTTGAGAGATTCATTACTGAAGAAATTGTTGAGAGATTCTCTGTATATGGAAATTGTTGGGAGATATAACCAATCTTGTAATAGGATAAACTGAAACCTGAGTATAGGTTAATGTGTGTAACAAGATAGGTTTTGGCATCATCAAAAAGGGGGAAATTGTTGGGAGATGAATTTAATAAAGATATGATTTTGATTAGATCCCAAAACCCCTGAGTATGACATGTACATGATAATCTTGATAGTTGAGTCGAGATTCATTTCTTTTTAGAGTATTCAGTGATGTTATCGCAAAATGTATAGTCACAGACATAGATCAAATTAGGGTCTCAAGATTCAAGAACTCAAGAAGTTTTCAAGAAACCGTTTCAAAGATGAAACCGAAGTTTCAAGACTCGCAGTGAAATCGAGATACTAAAGACTCAAGATGAAATCGAGATATCAAGACTCAAGATGAAACTAAAGAATGAAGACTCAAAGATGAAGATTCAAGATATCACCAAGATATCTGTGAAGACTCGAAGACGCCAAGACTCAAGACCTCAAGACTCGTAAGACTCAAGAGACACGTAAGAAAAAGATCAAGAATCAAGATCAAGAATATCAAGGCCACAAGAATTATCAAGACTCAAGAATGTAATCAATGCTCAAGATAAACCCGAATGATCCGAGAGTAATCGAAAAATATCTATCCAATGATTCAATAATCGGAGAAGATCGCGATTCCTTAGAAAAATAGATATTGCCCAAGACATTCAAATGCACAAAAGGAACTAAGACAAAGTGTTGTTAAGGTTATATCAACTCGTAGATTGTAACCAAAAAAGAGCCGTTGAGTTGTCTACCTTTAAACTAGAGACAAAAAGTCAAAAGAGGAAGACAAAGATCGCACCATATCGACATCGACAAAATGCAATGTGTCACCGAAAAAAGATGTCGGAAGTACTAAGTTCCAGATCGCAAAAAAAAAAAGTGAAGACCGGCTACATGAAAGGCTATTGCCTAAAACGTGTTAGGGGAGTGTCAAACCCTAAATATAGCCGTTTCTCACACACCATAAGAGGAAACTCACGGCTATCTCTCCAACGTATAGTTTTTCAAGAGTGACCTTGGTGTATGCCTATAAATACTTGTGACCTTCTACATTGAAAGGTTACGGGAAATTTGTAAGCAACTCAAGAGCTCAAACTTATTATTGCAAGTTGAAGCACTCGAAAAACCGAGAATTTCCCAAGTGCTTTAAATCAAAGAGAGCTCATTCCACTAAGCCTAGCTTGATAAGATATATCCAAAGCTTAGTCGAGATATCCTAGCCTTTGCATTGTTCTTTATTGTAAAGGATATCTCATCCTAGTTGAAACCAACCAAGAAACCCCAAACCCTTTGTAAGGTAGTTTGAGTGTGATTGTTGGTGAGATTGAGTTGTAAAAGAGTAAGTAAACTACATTGAGGTAGTCGTAAAAGCTCTAGAGAAGAAATGAGTAATCTATCTTGGATAGACAGAAAGCTTGTGTGAGTTTTGAGTTAGTAAACTACTGAGAGGTAGTCGTAAAGCTCAAAATTAGAAAGGTTAGTAAACCATGAGGTAGTCAAAAAGCCTTAGGAAGTGATTAGTGAATTTTCTCGAGAAGATCGGGGAGAGTGGACGTAGGAGCTTGAGTCTCTCGAACCACTATAATTTCTTTGTGTTCTTTGCTTTTCGTTTTTGCTTGATTTGTCTTTGCATTACTTTGTCTTGAAAGCATATTTTCACCGATATTTGGTTGGAATCAATCATTTGAAAGTTGCATATAAATTGAATCACGACCTAATCACTATTCCATTAAAGGAAGGTTTTTCAAACAAAAGCTTAAAAGCAGTATAAACTACTGGCCAACCATTTAGACATCTAAGTAGCTAGAACAGATAGTTACCAAACTGAACTTACTCTTCTGAGGGTTCAGTAAGTTAGTTATCTGATCCAAGCAACTCAGGATCTCTGAAAACTCAGGACTCAGTTGGGATTATTTGAGGTATCTGAAAGCAGCTCAGGATCACTGTCTCAGATAGACTTTGACTCAGAGCGATTTGTGCTTCTCAGGACCAAATCATCAGGACAATCTGACCCAAGTTGACCTCAGTAAGAAAAGTTTTAAAAACACTGAACACGTGTATTCCCCCCCCCCATACACGTGTAAGACTCGTTTGCACCGGGACCAACATAAAATTAAACAAAATTTAATTAATCTTATATTACTAACTAAATTATCCAAGATTTTCCACAACTCTATATTCAAAATTTTATATTTTGAAGTCTCACGGAGCCAAACTTAGGTGAACATCATTATTTTTAAAAGTGTGTTTAGCGAAATTTTGTATAAACTAGCTTCGTCGTGCACCTAATTTGCATTTTACGTGTATTTATAATTAATGTGTGTTTCATTCGACGTATTAATTTGTCACTATTTGTTGTTTTATCAAAAGTACTAATTTTTATACGATAAAGTGATAATTGTGAACCAATTGTACGATTATACCTTTTTACATAAGATCAACTTAAAACTTTAACGTACTAAAGTATTATTTTTCAGCCCACCCCACCACTAAATTCTGGATCCGTCCCTGGATTACTGCGCTGCTTTCTCGTTAGTCACGTGCATCTGCGCTGACTTATGCAGAACGACATTCGTGCGAATCTCTAAACAACAAATAGTTGATACTTTTGGAGAGATGCCGCTTTACCTTGATCAAATTGTTGACTATATCACTAGTTATGGTCTACTTGATAAGAGTGCTTATCTCTGGACGGGAAGTGTCTCTATATTAAGCGGGGTTTGATGCGATAATGGAGTAGGACTTCAAGTTTCTGATTTTTATGAAGCTTATTTCAGCTGTTTTTTTTATGTGACTAGTACCTGACAACTGTATTTTAATTTTTATAAAATTTATTAAGTATTTTTTATTATATTATTCTTATTATGTTTTATTATATTATTCTTATTATGTTTTCCTCATTCCTTTCTCGATGTTTGTCACAAGTACCGTTCATAGAAGTCTTTTGAGGTATCATTTAAAAAAAAAAATTCTTTTAATATATTAAGTTTTTAATTTATGTGTATCCTTACAGTGATGAAGACCCTCATTATCAAAGAATAAAGGAGTTTCGTTATCACGGAAAATTATTTCACAAGGAACTTAAAAGCATGGATGAATTTCTTTTGTAATCTTGGAAAGTATGAATGTAATTTTTTTGTGACATTTTGGCGGCTAGCTACCCTAATATATGTTGTGTACTAAAATATATGGATTAGGGATTAATGATGTGGCTTGATGATTTTAGTAACACAAACAATAAATAAGTAAAATAGATTGTATTTATGTAATATGTTCAGCCCGAGATGGGCGGGATCTCTTCAGGTCGCGTATTCTATGTTCGATCTACCCTTCATCCCATCATCTCTTGCGAGGTGTTATACTTATCGATAATTTGATCTTGTTTTCCCGAGATCCTTCCCTGATCGCCTTGGACCTCGCGCGATATGCTCATAACAATAGGCCCTAGCTCGTCTTCCTACACTCGCTGAGGAGGACGAGCTACTTTTCGAAAGTTACCTCGATCATGGTACGCGAGGTCCCAAAACTTCTAGAGTACGCCTGATTATTGTCGGAAATTGGTGTGATGACGGCAACTCGCCTCGACTGCCGCTTCTATGGAGTCTAGGTAATGATGGCGCGTGAGCTCCACGCGAGATGCGAAAGTTCACGGGCCGGCCCACTCGCCTTAAACTTCCCCTATATATACGCCTTTCTTCCTTCTTTCCTCATTTTTCGCATTTCGAATTTTTGAAAACCGGCTTGTGTTGCTCTTACCAAAACTAAATTTGCAACTCCAGTGTTGTTTCGTTCAAGGTAAATTTTGGATCTCCTTCTTTCTCTTTTTATTCCATCTTCTACTCTCATTGATTCTGGGGATCGGCTCTCCTCGAGGAGTGTGGCTGAGAGTTCCGCTCCGGATGTGGAGATTCATCGGCAACGTGGCCATCGGGGGGAGGAGCCTACTTTGATAGACGTCTCTTCCGAGACAGTGAGTGAAGTACCGGTGGAGATTCGGGGGCAGGTTACGTCTAGAAGGCGCCGTCTCCAGAAGAGAATAAGTAAATTTCCCGTGAGGGTTGATATTCCCGCCGAGCCAGAAATTCAAAATGATGAGGCGGCGGGAGTCCGTACAGATGCTCATTCGACCGGGTCCATTGACTCGGTCGAATTCGACCATGGGCTGAAAGGTAAAAAGGGATTTGGAAACGGTAGAATCTATAAATTCGAAGAAGGGCACCAAAGTGCTTACCTGTGATTAATTCCGCTTCAGGGACACGAGAATGCGTTTCCGGTGGAAGGGAGAAAGAACCAGGAAGAATATCTTGAGGAAATTCTTTCGCAAGACAGTCGCAGGAAATAAGGTTTTCAAAACCTAATTCCCCGCCTATTTATCGAAGAAGAGGAGGGGCCAAAATGAAATTAGCCAAAACTTCGGCCCCCTAGCAACAAAAAGACGTGAGGGGCTCGCTTGAAATCCACTACGGCATCTCATTGGACGAAATGGCAGCACTTTACGTCATCATCCTGGCACAATATCATTTCGAATCCCTGAGATCGAGGGAAGCCTGATGCGACGATTCGTATTATCGAGGTGACTTTTCACCTGCCCGAGGATAGTAAGCCACTCATAAGAGACTTTCCAGGTTGGATGGTCGCGAGTCGATTTAGTCCAGGTGTCAAGCCAAGGTCCCTTCTCGGAACAAGAGACCTCAACTTGAGGAGCAATTGTTGTAGCATGGATAAACCCGACCTCCCACCTGGGCACGAAGGATCATAAACAGTCCAACAAAGACTGCATGAAGCAACCTCGGCAAGGGGACCAAGGGATCAGCCCACGTAATTCCCACAAGACCAAAGCTTCAAGTCGTAAAGGTCGGCAACTAGTGTAGTCGGCAGGGTCGGGAAGTCGCGATGCGATTTTCGCTTTATATTCTCAAGTCGGAAGCGACCTGCACCAGCCGTAACTATACAGTTCACGTGGTCAATGACAGCCCCCGACACGCCACTAATTCGCCCTCCACATCCGCTCCACGATTGGTGCATGCTGAAGATGGACAATTTCTGGCCTGTCAAGGCGAGATTAATGGTTCCCGATATTGTAGCCCTTTCATAGGCATTATTCCTTATGTAAATTCCCACCCAAAGGGTGTGAGTCATAGTATAAATAGGCCACCACGGCCACCTCTGTAAAAAAGTCGAACAACTTAGACTTCTAGGCATATACATACATCCTCTCCCTAGCTTGGACTCCCCCGGACGTAGTATGATTCCAAGGATGAACCGGGTCACCAACTTCTTTGTCTCTTTCCCTGATTCAATTTCCTTTAGCATACGCATTTCATAATAATTATTGTTTAACTGAGTAGATAAAAACCCGTTACAACATCCATGATGAGTTTCTCCTCCCTTCCGACATTCTTATGAGGATACGCACTCCAAACCTCAATCTACATTCTGAATATGATTCCATCCAAATTAGTTGAGCATACGCCATACGAGTTATGGCATGGCAAGAAGCCAAATTTCGCTCACATTAAAACATGGGGTTGCCCAGTGTTTGTGAAGAAAAATCTCACTGAGAAGTTGGAATCAAAAGGTGAAAAGGGTTATTTTGTGGGATATCCTAAGGAAACTAGAGGATATTATTTCTATCTACCTCACAAACAAACAGTGATTGTTTCAAGGCAGGCTAAATTCCTTGAAGAAGACTACGTCTTCAAGGAAAAAAGCCGTAAGACGATAGAACTTGAAGAAATTCAAGAACCACAACTTAACAAGGAGACTGATGTCTTGTCAAAGAAACATGACAAAGAATCAGTGGGATCATTCAGCAGCTCACATGGTGGAAGTTTATCACTAAGTGATCCTCTTTCAGCCAGTGGGAGCGTAATTGAAGTTGCATTGCCCGAGCAACGAACTCCATGTGGGCTGAATGAGAACATCATAGTTCAAACTCTCACCCAAGAGGCATCCGGAAGTGTCGCTCTTGAGGTCTCCCCGGTCGACGATGAAATCACCGCACCACAAAATTTTCACGATCAGAATGTGCAGCCTGAGCAACCACAACTCCGTAAGTCCACTAGAGTTCGTAATCCACCCACAAGATATTATGGTTTCCTCGTAGAGGAGCATGATGATGTGGAGATCCCGGATAAGAACGAACCTAAAACTTACATTGAGGCAACATTAGATGTTGACTCAAAGAATTGGCATGAAGCCATGAAATTCGAGATGGACTCGATGTACGTCAATCAAGTTTGGGACTTAGTTGAATTGCCGAAAGGGGTTAGACCCATAGGTTGCAAGTGGGTCTTCAAATGGAAGACCAATGTAAATGGCAAGGTACAAACCTACAAGGCTAGGTTGGTGGCGAAAGGTTACAGTCAACGCGAAGGCATTGACTATGACGAAACTTTCTCACCAGTTGCAAAGATCAAGTCCATTCGAATTTTACTTGCGATAGCAGCACATCTAGATTATGAGATTTGGCAGATGGATGTCAAAACAGCTTTCCTCAATGGAAACATTGATAAGGAAGTGTTCATGACTCAACCTGAAGGTTTCATATCAAAACCAAAATCTAATCTTGTGTGCAAGCTTAAACGATCCATTTATGGATTGAAGCAAGATTCTAGGAGTTGGAATATCCGATTTGATGAAGCTGTCAAATCATTTGACTTCGTCAGAAACTCGGAAGATCTGTGCGTCTATTGGAAATGTTGTGGGAAGAATATTGTATTCATAGTTGTGTATGTCGATGACATACTCATTATGGGAAACAATATCCCACTCATGCAGTCCGTGAAATAATGGTTGTCAAGGATCTTCATGATGAAGGACCTTGGAGAAGCCTGCTACATCTTAGGGATCAAGATCCATAGGGATAGATCGAAGAAGATGTTGGGGCTGTCACAGTCCACCTACGTAGACTAGGTGTTGAAGCGATTTGCGATGGAGAACTCCAAGAGAGGTTCTCTACCGACATGTCATGGGATAAAGCTCTCTAAGAAGGATTTTCCTTCAACAGAAGCTGATATCCAGAGCATGAAGGATATACCTTATGCATATGCAATTGGATCCATCATGTACGCCATGACTTGTACTAGGCCAGATGTGGCCTTCTTTGTCAGCACTATTGGTAGATACCAACAGAATCCGGGAGAACCCCACTGGATTGCTGTCAAGAACATTCTTAAGTACCTCAGACGTACTAAAGAATGCTTTCTGGTCTACGGAGGTCAGTCAGAGCTAGTCGCGACCGGGTATGCTGACGCAAGTTTCCAATCCGATTGTGATGATTACAAGTCACAATCGGGCTATGTCTTCGTTCTCAATGGTGGGGTGGTTAGTTGGAATAGTTCCAAGCAAGATACTACCGCTGATTCAACAACCGAAGCTGAGTACATTGCTGCGGCGGAAGCTGCCAAAGAAGTTGTCTGGATAAAGCAGTTCTTAAATGAACTAGGGGTAGTTCCGAGTGCCAGCAGTCCAATAAAGTTGTATTGTGACAACACTGGTGCGGTTGCGCAAGCTAAGGAACTGAGATCCAATAACATAAACAAGCATGTACCGAGGCATTATCACTTGATTAGAGAGATAATTGCTAGAGGAGAGATAGAATTAGAACGTGTCCCCACGGAGGATAATCTGGCTTATCCTTTCACCAAGGCTTTGAGCGTTCTTGTACACACTAGACATTTTGATGGTCTAGGGGTTAGGCATGTAGGTGATTAGCTCTAGTTCAAGTGGGAGATTGTTAGTGTTAGTGTCTTAGAGAAAATCCTTTGTAAGGACATAATACTCAGATAATATTCAGTATTGGTTTAATATTATTATTTTTTTAATATTAAATATATGGCATTGCACTAATTAGAATATTATGTTTGATTGTTTGTATATATTCTTATTTGTGTTCCCTTGAGTAATTGTTGTCATTGAGTGTGTGAGAACTCAGATGACTTAAGCATGATTCTCAAATAGCTCCAATCGATGACCATCAAGAATGGGATATTGATGATGCAATGGAGATTGGTGTGCGATCTGCATCATACTCTTAGAGAGTGTAGTAAGATCTCACTTGCTACGAGATACTAGGTATCTCGTGATGGATGCACAAATACCTTAGAGGGTATTGGTGTACCCATCCGAGAAACCGCTTGATGTAGTTCCACTATATGTGTCTACGGGTGTCTCGGTTAGTGGGAGCAATGCGATACTCCTTTGACTTGATGTCAATACGCACGACATGTGTGGAGTGATGAACTTTGACCATGACCGATGCTTACACCCTTCCATGGGTAGATATGGCTTGGATTGGGTTCATCACGAAGTGCATGTGCGTGGTAGTTGAGCCAAGAAAAGGATTCATTCCTCAAAGTGGATTTAGAGAGAATACTCACCTTCTCATCATAATTGGATCAAAGTCATTGGCCAATGCACATCAACTTGGACTTTGTGGCCAAGTGTGACATAAGTGATCAATTAGTGATTGAGATAAAGTGATTAAGTTATTTGAATAGACACTTCATCATGTTCAAGACTAATCGAGTATTCATGAATGAAAGGAGGAAATCGTAATAGCCCACGTTACAGTTACAGGCAGTTGCATGTTTCTCGCAATGTACCTCATATATTGAGAATGGCTGATTTATTGACTAGGGTTCAATTAAGACCGTTAATTTGACTAATCGCTCGGTATATGAGGGCCTATGGGTCACACAACAAGTAGTTCCCTTTTACTGATTATAGTTGGTTGATTAAATGTTAAATTTGATTTAATATTTAATTGATGGAGAAGTAATTAATAATAGATTAATTTGGAATTAATTATTATTAATATTTAATTAAATTGGATTTAATTTAATAAGAATTCCCAATAATTATATTTGGAATATAATTGTAGGATTTAATGTATATGTAAATAAATCGTAGAGATTTTCATATAAGGCATTTAAATCCGTAGAGATTTATATTTAGGGAATTAAATTAAAAGGAATTAATTTAATTCAAGATTAGGGTTTTATTTCCCTAATTGGGCTAGCTTAAGATTTAAGCTGGGCCTCCCTATATATATATACAAGCTCTTGGGAATTCACAAACAACATTACTTCATATTTTCTCCATAAGATCTAGAATTTGGATTTTCCTAGCAAATATGTCTCAGGATTCAACGCTGGCAAATCCGTGCAAGTCCGTAATTGGGGATTACGTGGATACCGTAGTAGAGAAATCTGCTCTCGAGTTACTGTAAGATTCTCGTTATGATTATTGTAATCTATATGCAATTAATTGTTCGTTGTTGGTGAACTTTAATTTCCGCTGCACATGTGATTACGTGTTTTACGTGCCTCTATTTTCCAATAGGGATGTCGCTCGAGACATCATGACTTTGGGCACCTCGCTGGAACGTCGCCCAAGATAAATTCGAATTTGCAGGGATTTAGCCGTTTAAGTACCTCTAACTGTCAATCATAATCGTCCTTTACTGACTTATCTCTGATTAAGGCTTACTTTAGGTAGGCTCCTCGGTGCCGCCCATCTGACACCAGTCGAGTCATAGGTAATATTCTGCATTTGTGTCAGTCCGAGGTCTGCCTGTTGGGATTATACTGGAAAGTATGCTTTTTACTTTGTATAATCAAAACTGAATTTCGGACTTATTTACTGAAATAAATTATTTATCACAGATGCTTTAAATATCATTGAATGTTACATATATTTACTGCATAACTGTTCATTAAATAGTACGTGTTACATTGTAGTTAATTTAGTGATACCAGATCACAGAAGATTAAATTAACAGTCCCTTGTAACTAAAAGTACACCATTCACGACCTAGATGGAAATTAACAATCCATCGTGAAAGGTTGAAGTGTAAGGCTCAGATTGGCTTGTCTTGACCAAGAGATTACACTAGTGCATGACTGATGCACTGAATAGGACCTACAGGAGGACAAATTCTTCAGAACTGAACAAGGAAGAATTAGACCTCAGTGGTTCGTTATTTCTTAATCTTCGTTCCTTAAATAGGATCACGTGTGGTTGGTAATTATTGCTTTGACTTATCATGGGTAGAGAATTAACGAGATTCAATACTTTTTATCTTGGGCAATATTATTGGTCACATGTGATTGCTAAGATTTAATACGGAGAATCGTGTGCAAGTACGCTTGTTCGATTTGCCCCCTTAGGAGGTTCATAAGATTTATCATACTAAATCTTGCAAGTGGAATTAGTTTCCGGTATGGATAATAATGTTGAACCGTTCCTTGACCAAGGACAAAATATATTAATTAACGGAAAGATATTTCAGTGGCTTGAATTAATTAATGGGCTAGATAATCTTAAACACAGGAAATAATAACCGGGAGCCATATTGACTGTAATATGGGTTAAGATGGAAAGTGCAATATTAATTATGTAGTGGGATTAATTAATATTTATGGGCTTGAATAATATTGTGGCTCAATATTGATAATTCAAGATCCATTGGAAGGTCCAATCTTAATTCTCCTAAAGGCCCCCTGAGTAGCCCAACATATAGTCCAATAACTGAAAAAGGTGTTTAAAATAAAATAAATATTGTTGCTTATTTTTTCTCAATATTTTCGAAATTTATGGATAAAAGGGGAGAAAGATTTTCTTTGACTTTTGTTATGGAATGAAGATATGTATTCTTGGAATACAAGATTATCTCATTAAATTCAAGAAATCTCCCACTTGGTTATTCATGAAGATAATTTCGAAATTTTTGAAATATAAAGGGCAAGAAAGATTTTCTTGATTTTCTTGAAAAGATATTATGGATGATATGTATTTCTTGAAATACAAGAATATCTCATAAATTCAAGAAGATCCAAATCTTGGAATCTTACCTATTATTTTCAAAAATATCCCATGACAAAGAGTAGGTGGGATTTTGTGGAATATTATAATTATGGGAAAAAGAATATAGGAGATATATTCAAGATTTCTTGGAGATCAAGAAAAGATTTTCCCACATTATTTTCTACCCAAAATTTCGACCACCTATGCTCTATAAATAGGGGATGACTCTTCATTCCCAAGTATAATTCCATGTGCTGGAAAAATTAGTAAATCCACAATGGTGGTGCAACATAATTTATTTTCCTTTTGTTAATTGTTCACAAGTGTCCTACCACCGGATAGTCGAACAAGGATTAAGAGAATACTTGGGAAGTTCTTTTGGTTAGTCTAATCAGTCAGACCATTGCCGTCCCAAGAGGTACGTTCACGTAAACTCGTAGAATTCCGCATGCGTAGGATTTACGTGAATTAAATATATGCATGATTTGTTGTTGGATTATTATTTGAATTAATATATGATTAATTCATGCTAGTAATAATTATAAGAATTAAATTTGTATTTAAATATTCACCCCGAATAGATCTGTGCAACTTATTCTCCAACACTGCCCAGGTCTCGCGATCTATGTTTGGTTCGCCTTCAATCCTGTTATGTCCCGCGAGGTGTTATACTTGTGAAAAATTCGGCCTTGTCTCCCCGAGACTCTGTTCAGGTCGCACCCGATATCGCACAATATGCCCAACATATATATATATTTATGTATTATATATTATATATATATATATATACTTTTTGTTTGTGGATGTGTGAGCTATGTGGTGTGTAGTATGTGTGTGAGAAAGTGCGTGCTAGTGTGTGCAGGGGAAAGGGATGTGTGTTGTGTGTTAACTATACCTTATTATTATTATTATTATTATTATTATTATTATTATTATTATTATTATTATTATTATTATTATTATTATTATTAATATTATTATTATTATTAGATAATTGTACATAAAGTATTAATATTTTTGAATTATATTAGACCTTCAACATTAAATATCAGATTAGCATCGAATATTATACTTCTACAGGATCTGGGGTAGAACATGACTCTTTGAACTAGCTTAGTCAAAGGAGTGATGAGGTTGAGAATAATAAGGGGTATTGCATTGCATCATTCGTTGCAACTCTTTTTTTAAGGTGAGGGCAAACTCCACTCTTCACTAAGTTAAATATTTCATGTTATGATTACTACGTTGAAATGGTATATGTGAGTGATATATGTTAAGACGGGCAATGGCCCGCACTATATGCAAGCTCATCACTATAATGTAATGTATGCTAACTCCAAGTCGGGTGATGTTCCGTCATCTAATCTAAATGTAAGCCAAGTAGGGTGATGCCCGTCATCTAATCTAACTATAAGCCAAGCTGGGTAATGGCCCGTGATATAGTACATATTTTTCATGAGCTACATTTGAATGTTATGTATTATTTATATATGTCTTTTAGCAGTGCAATCATTGATGTTTCCCTCACTGAAGTGTATTACAAACACTCATCCCCCCACAGTTTTATTTTACAGGGTAAAGGAGCTCCGGCAAAGCATGACGAAGAGATGGGCGCAAGTAATTTATGACGAATATAGTAATGTTTTAAGATACGAGTCTTGCGCTGTAATTTTCAATAATTTGTCTTATAATAATCTCATCTAATTAATCATATTTTATATTATTAAGTTGTCATGTCAATTTGGGTACGCCTCAGCTCATTTATGTGTTATATTTAAATTTGGGGCGTTACAATTTCGGTGTCATTCGAGAAAGTTTGGCCCAGCCAATTTGTTCGTTTCCAAAATGCTTCTCAATGACAAGTTATTCATTTCAACAATCCTAGAGAAATAAAATAAAACGGGAATTAAAACACATAATTCCTATGATCAATATTCCGCAATCAAAATAAATATGACCTTTATTTTCACATACTTAACGACCTCATCTGAAAAGTACGAATTTATATCTAATATAAATCATAATGAACTAGGATCCACATTACTACTATCATAATCCCAGCGAGGGCTAATCATTACAATAACATAACTGGTAGGTCTTGAACCTAGTTCGACTCATGTCCCTTACCTTTTGTTCCCCGCGAGGGCTAGCGAAACAAAGTTAAGTTGGTTTACAACCATCAAGCGACGACATTAGATGTCACTATAAAAGTCCCGTTAGATGTAGATCCGAGCAAAAGATGAGGGTCTTTAAGTACTCGTTGGAACGAAATCTCCGGTTTACTTTTAACTTTGATGGAAGACATCTTATAAAATTAATGAGAAAATAATATTTTGGCGAGTAATATTTTTAAAGGGGGGGTATTAATTGCTTAATCGAGATCCATCATGATATCTAAGTCACATTTGAGCAATTATGGACGCCACCTATCCAAACATGACATATACGGACTAACAAATATTTGGGCGCCGTCTACCCAAGCATTTAATATGGTCCGACAAATATTGGGCGCCGCCTACCCAAACAGTTATAATTCGGACTTAAATTGTGTTAACTAATTTAAACGAGTAAACAAGTTAACAGTGGGTTTTAATAAATCCTTTTAGAAAATTAAATTTTATATTCATTTAAAAAATTCAATTTTAAGATTATTAAATATGATTAATCCAATTAATCGTCTTGGTCCAACCAATTTAAATTTCAGAATTAAATCTAATAAAATTCCAAAAATTAAATTTTAATTATTTTATTTCCTGGGGCTCAGGTGCAATTTCTGAAATTTGCAGGGGGGCCTTTCTCAAACCGAATTTGCAAAACAGTCCTCCTACATCATCACCCTTCCAAATCGAATCCAATCTGAAAAACCAAAACACCCAAATCATCAAAATTCCAAAATATCAGTTTCATCAAAATCAATCTAAATAATTAATCCCATTAAATCGAACCAAGAACTAAAAAACAAAATTATCCAGATTCATGTTCGAAACAGGCTAAGCAACGCTACGAGCACAGCCGCTCGAATAGGCGTGAGTCACCACCGCTGCTCTTCGTGTACGGGCAACTCACCGCTGTGAACGAGAGCGTAGCAGAAGGGGCGCGCACGGAGCCGTGGCCCCTTAATCGAACTGGTTCAAAACCAGAGCAAGACGAGGAAGACGATCGAGTCGGTGGCTCGCCGCCACTGATTTGTCTCGATTCCGGTGGCGCGCCGCCTTGAGACGCATCGAGACGGACACACCGGTCAAGCCTTGAAGACGCCCAAGCAATGGAAATCCTAAATTGGAATGAATCGGTGACGTACCAATGAGAAAAAAGTCAAAATAGAGGGAGGCGCACCGCCGTGGAAAGAGGCAGAACGGCAAGCGTCTCGAAGATGATTCGCAGAGGAGCGGAGTCGCAATTCGCACCACGGGCTTCCGCACGCGTCACGAGGTGCGGCGCCTAGCGCGGCCTTTAGTGACGCGGCGTAACTCTGCCGGTCGAAGGGGGTGAGACATGCTGTGCAGCGGGGAATCCCCAAAGGAGAAACCCTAATTTTAGGACGAAGGGGACGAAGCCGAGCGACCAAATAAAATAACAAAGGGGGTGCGGTTTTTGTCCAACAAAACTGTGCCCAAGGTTTTAATTTTTTTTTAATTAAAACCAGTTTTAATATGAAATTAAAAACAAGAGCCTGAAGCTCTGATACCACTGTTGTAATTTAGAGGCACGTAAACATATAATACATGCGCAGCGGAATTAAACAGTTCACCAACAACGAACATATGATTGCATAAACAATTACGAGTAAACATAACAAGAAATCTTACAGTAATTCAAGAGCAAATTTCTCAACTATTGTATCCAAGTAATCCCCGTTCACAGACTTGCACGGATTTGCCAGCGTTGATCCCAGATTAATTTGCTAGGAAAATTCTAACTCTAGATTTTGTGGAGAGAATTTGAACAATCGTTTTATGGATTCCCAAGAGCTCACATATATAGGAGAGGCTCAGCTTAAATCTTAAGCTAACCTGATTAGGAAATAAAATCTCTAATCTTTATTTGAATAAATCTCTTAGATTTATTTCCTACATATAAAATTTTTACGGATTTAATTCTCATATATGTTAAATCTCTACGATTTATTTCCATATATATTAAATTCTATAATAATATTCCAAATATTATTATTGGGAATTCCTATTAAATTAAATCCAATTTAATTAAACATTAATAATAATTAATTCCAAATTAATACATAATTAATTAATTCTCCATAAATTAAATATTAAATCTAATTTAGCATTTAATTAACCAACTATAATCCGTAAAAGGGAACTACTTGTTGTGTGACACATAGGCCAACTATTAGTCAAACTAACGGTCTTAATTGGACCCTAGATAATAAATCAGACATTCTCAATATATGATGTATGTTGCGAGAAATGTGCAACTACATGTAACTGTAACATGGGCTATTGCGATTTCCTCCTTTCATTCACGAATACTCGATTAGTCATGAACATGATGAAGTGTCTATGCAAATAACTAAATCAATTTATCTTTAATTACTTATTGATCACTCGTGTCACACTTGGCCACAAAGTCCAAGTTGACGTGCATTGACCAACGACTTTGATCCAATTATCATGAGAAGATGAGTATTTTCTCTAAATCCACTTTGAGGAATAAATCCTTTTCTTGGCTCAACTACCACGCACATGCACTTCGTGATGAACCCAGTCCAAGCCATAACTACCCATGGAAGGGTGCAGCATCGGTCATGGTCAAAGTTCATCACTCCACACATATCGTGCGTATTGACCTCAAGTCAAAGGAGTATCTCATCGCTCCCACTAACCGAGACACCCGTAAACACATATAGTGGAACTACATCAAACGGTTTCTCAGATGGGTATACCAATACACTCTAAGGTATTTGTGCATCCATCATGAGATACTAGTATCTCGTAGTAAATGAGATCTTACTACACTCTCTAAGAGTATGATGCAGATCGCACACCAATCTCCATTGCATCATCAATATCCCATTCTTGATGATCCTTGATTGGGGCTATTTGAGAATCACGCTTAAGTCATCTGAGTTCTCACACGCTCAATGATAGTAGTGACTCAAGGGAACACAGATATGAACAAATGCAAACAATCAAACATAATAATCTAATAATTGCAATGCCATATATTTAATATTAAATAAATAATAATATTAAATCAACACTAAATATTATCTGAGTATTATGTCCTTACAATGGATTGTCTCTAGGACACTAACTGTAGGTCCCGAACGGGATTTAGTGAGGGTTGAAGTCTAGAGGGGAGGGGTGAATAGACTTCAAAACTTTTTGTGGATCAGATGTGATTTGCACGTATGTCTGATCAGAGTGCGATGAGGATCAGTTTGGACTGATATCCGACTTACTGATTTGTCAAGTAAATCAGTTCAGCGTCTATCAGTTTAACTGATGGTGCGGAAGATTAGTTAACCCGTGTGAAAATCAGTTTTGCTCAAATAAGGATTCTGACCAATCTGGTGTAGATCAGATGACAAAGGTGTCAAACTGATCAGATCAGTAGGTTGATGCTAATTTGATCTAGGTACAGAATATGCATGCAGATAACAAGAGTAGTGTGCAATTAAGTGTAAAGCAACGTAAAGGCGCACAGATTTATAGTTGTTCGGACAACTTTTCCTACGTCCACTCTTCCCTATCAGCAGGGGCACCAACTTAACCAACTGGACTTAGTTCAATGTGTTAGTCCAAAACAGTACAACCAATAGATGTTTCACGAGTTCTCACTCAACCAATCCCAAAAATCTGATCTAGAAACCCTAGACAGAAATCTTGCTATAACAAACTTAACCTAACTTTTGTTTGGGTATAAGATTTGTGTTGTTCCAACTGGAATACTATCCTATCTTTTAAGTGGCCTAAAGCTAGAGGATAAGTATTCTATGCTAAGAACTATGGGATGAACACTTAAGAATAAATCTTGAATTTGTGTTCTTCGTGCGGAAATCTTGAGAGCTTGAGCTTGAGTATTATTTATGTAACCTTACTATGAAGGTATGATCCCATATTTATAGGCACGAAATCAAACTAGCCGTTGGAGAGCAATTCGAATTTTGGTCTATTTTAGGTGGGTCTGCAGGCGGATTTGACGTGCTCCAGGGGCGGCATGGCGGAAAGCATGCAAGCTTTTCCTTTCTAGCCGTTGACACTGAACCACTTTTCTGCAGACTGTCAGTACTCCGTACGTGCGTTGTTATCTTCTAATTGGCTATCAAGTACGATTCGCAGCACTTGAATAAGCAACAAGGTTTACATTCTTCTTGTCAGAAAACATTCCTCGTACTGGATAACATGGAAGTAGTTATCTGCTGGAGCTGACACAGATCAGTTGACCACTTATCTGTCTACCTGATTTAGGTCTTCTGCTCGTAAGTTTTCTTAGCACAACTTATTGACCTTCCTTGTAGTCATCTGATGTAGGTCTTCTGGATGGTCTTCTGTCTTGAACTCTTCTGCATATCTGTTTCTTGGCTTATCTGCTTCAATCATCAGATCTTCAGCATATCTGATCTTCAAGTTAGTTGATCTTCTGATCTTCAAGACTTAACCTATACATATTGAGTTCCCCCTCAATATGTTACCTAACTGTTACTTCAGCTGTCTATACACTTCAGCTGGTCATCTTATCTGCTATTCTATATCATTAGTCAGCTAACAGGTCTAACTGGTCCTATTACATTATCTGTTTATGAACTTCCATCGAAACTGTAAATTTCCCAACAATTTCCCCCTTTTTATGGAACCAAAATAGTTAATCAGAAAAACAGATAATTAAAAGTAAACAAAAGATAACAACATGCAGTTCAGAAGACAATGAGAGGTTGTCTTAGAATCAGAGAAAGATAGGGTGTTTTATTAACATTGATCCATGATTACACAGTACAACAAAATACCTATCGACTGATTCTAATTGTCTTCTGATCTCCTCAAGTGCGATAATGAAATTTCTGAAGTTCTGGAGGAATGTTGAAAACCTTGTACATTCTGTCCATCAAAGCAGCCAGTCTTTCCTTCTCAATGATCCCGCCCATCTTGGCAAATTCATAATACATCTGTTTGAAGCGTACTGGATCAAGAGACTTGTCTGATCGAAGAGATGGAAGGATGGTCTCAAAAGAAGGTGCTTCCGGAATCAGACCCATCTCTTCACCTTCAGACATCACCAAATCGTAGAACTGAGGGTGCTTTGTCTCGAGCCAGCTTCTGAATTCTTCATTGAAATCGCCTTGATCATCTGTTGTCGGGATCTTCTCCAGAATATATACATCATTCAGCCATTCTCCTCTTATCTTGTCCCATTATGGCAGTCATTTCTTCTTAGAAACCAGAATGTCCTTTACAGGAGCAGGTAAGGCTTTCTCTTCCCATGATACATCCTTTGCTGAGGCGGCTTTCTTCCTCTTCCTTCTTACGTATCTGGTTGCCAGCCCTTTACTGTCAGCAAGTTTCTTCTTCCTTTCGGCACCTCAATCACTGCCCTTCTGGCTTTCTGTTCCTCTTCTTGTTCGGTAGTCAATTGCACTCTTTGTTAGTCCCGGTGCTAACGAGTCTCACACGTGTATGGGGGGGGAATACACGTGTTCAGTGATTTTTAAAACTTTTCTTTCACTGGGATCAATTGGGTTAGGTTGTCCTGATGATTTGCCCCGAGGAAGCCAGATTGCCCCCGAGTCAAAAGTCTCTTGAGACAATGATCCGAGCTGCTTGCTTTTCAGATTAGTTAACCGAGCTGAGTTTATCGGAGATCTAGGCGCTTGGATCGGATAACTATCTTCTTGAACCCTCGAAGAGAGTTAGTTCGGTTTGGTAACTATCTTTCTAGCTACTCAAGTGTCTTGAATGGTTGGCCCTAAGTTTATACTCGTTTTTAGCTTTCTTTGAAAATCTTCTTTTTAATGAAACAAATGATTAAGGTCGTGATCGGTTTGATGCAAGTTCGATTGGATTGATTCCAACTGAATATCGATGAATTATGCTTTTCGATGAAAAACATGCAATGAATAATAATGCAAAGACATAAAGCAAATCAACACAGCAATTATAGTGTTCAGAGACTCAAGCTCCAACGTCCACTCTCTCTGACCTTCAGAGAAATTCCTTAACCACTTCCTAAAGCTTTCTGGCTGACTCACTGCAGCTTACTCAATTTTCTACCTTGAGTTTTCTGGCTAACTCACTGCAGCTTACTAACTCAACACACACAAGTGTTCAGACTACCACAAGTAGCTTACTAACTTCTTCTCTAGAGTTTTCTGGCTAACTAACTGTAGCTTACTAACTCTTTACAACTCCAACTCACCAATAAACACACTCAAACTACCTTACAAAGGGTTTGGGTTTCTGGTTGGTTTCCAACTAGGATGAGATATCCTTTACAATAAGGACAATGCAAAGGCTAGGATATCTCTACTAAGCATTGGATATATCTTATCAATCTAGGCTTAGTGAATGAGCTCTCTTCAATGTGAAACACTTGGAAAATTCTAGGTTTTTCGAGTGCTTCAATTTGCAATAATACGAATGAGCTCTTGAGTTGCTTTCAAATTTCCCGTAACCTCTAAATGTAAAGGGTCACTAGTATTTATAGGCAACTTCACCAAGGTCACTCTTGAAAAACTATCCGTTGGAGGAGTAGCTTCATGAGTTTCCTCTTATGGTGTTTGATGAACGACTATTTTTAGGGTTTGAATACTCCCTTGCATGTTTTAGGAAATATGAATTCATGTAGCCAATCACCACTTTTTTTGATGCGGAACATAGTACTCTTGACATGCCGGTGTCTGTAAACTTTTCGGTGTCGATAAAAATCGATGTTGTCTTCCTACGATTGGTTCTTGTCTTGATAAATGTAAACAAACATAACGGCTCTTTTTGGTAAATCTCTCGAGTGAGATAACCTTAAACAACACTTAGACTTAGTTCCTTTTTATGCGCATATGAATGTCTTGGGCAATATCTATTTTTACGAATATTGGCGTTTTTCGATTTTTTGTAGTCTTGAGATAGATATTATTGATTGCCTCGGAACATTGAGGTTATCTTGAGTTTTTGATATTTTCTTGAGTCTTCGGCAACTCTTTGGGTCTTGATATCTTGATGTCTTGATATCTTACGAGTCTTGATTGTCTTACGAGTCTTGATGTCTTTTGAGCCTTGATGTCTTACGAGTCTTTAGTGGCATCTTTGAGTCTTGATGACATCTTGAGTCTCTGATTTCATCTTGAGTCTTGATGTCTTGATAACTCTTTGAGTCTTGATGTCTTGATGACTTTTGACGAGTCTTGATGACATACCGAGTCTTGATGACATCTTGAGTCTTGATGACATCTTGAGTCTCTGATTTCATCTTGAGTCTTGATGTCTTGATAACTTCATTGAGTCTTGATTTATACATCGAGTCTTGATTCGCCGATTATTTATCGAGTCTTGATTTCTTTAGAAACTTACTGAGTCTTCAGTTTCTTCAGAAACTTACTGAGTCTTCAGAATCTTCAGTATCTAACCTGATCTATATTTGTTGACTATACATGGTGCAGATAACATCCTGAACACTCTATATTGAATCCTGACTCAAACTATCAAGATTATCCTGAACATGTCATACTCAGGGGTTTTGGGATATAATCAAAATCTCTTTATTAAATTCATCTCCTAACTATTTCCCCCTTTTTGATGATGCCAAAACCATCTTGTTACAAAAACACCTAACCTATACTCAGGTTTCAGTTTTTCTATTACAATCCAAAATGGCAATTTTTCAACAATTTCAAAACATAAGGCATATCAAACATAAAAGACATGTAAAAAGATAATGAGATATTATCTTTGAGTATAAAGATAAAATTTTCATTGATGTAAGATCAGAGTTACAGATTACAATGAAAATCAAAAACAAAAACAGAAGTACAAAGAGTCTTCAGTCTTCATCATCTTCAGTCTTCATCAACTTCATCCTCAGGCACCTCTAGGTTGAACATCCCATAATATCTCTTCTTCAGTTCATCCCTTGGTTTAATGATATCTGGGTTGTTTCCTGTTAGACCAAGTTGGATGGCATACTGAGCAATCTCTTGAGAAATGGCTGTCTAATTCACATAGCCATTTTCAAGTCTTGGAGCTGGGTAAGTATATGGTCCAGGGGCAACTATCTGCGTATTACCTTCATCTGCCAAGTTAATCCAACTTTGCAGGTACTTAGGATTGAATGTTAATAAGTACTCAATGAAGGCTTCATTCATATCCGAGCTGGTCCCCCTCCATTCCCTCAGAATCTCATAGTAGAACCAGAAGGTTCTCTTGATTTCCTCCCACGCATCATTGAATTGAATAGGCATCCATTTGTCAATGTGCGGCCATTTCTGAGCTTTCTCTGTACCACTCCTCTTGCTCAAGAACTTCTTGAAACCACTTCTTCTTTTCTGCTCTTCTTCTTTCTTTTTCCTAATCACAGGAACACCTGATACAGAAGCAGCAGTTTTCTTCTCTTTTTCAACTTGATGGGTTTTTAGAGCTTTCTTAGTGTTGAAGACTTCTTTTTCTGCTTCTTCCTCAGATTCTTCAAAATCTATAATCAATTTCCTCTGAGTAGACTTAGAAGCTTTAGCTCTTTTCTTCTTCTCCTGCTCCACGAATGCCACAGTCTTTCTCTTTACAGGTTTGACTTGTTCTTCACCGGCTTGGCTTGTTTCCACCATCCTTCTAGCACTCAGTTTCTCAGAAATTGATTCCTGAATAGTTTGCTCAGATACTTGAGTGTAGATAGGTTCTTCAGTTTGTTTGAACTTGAGCTTCTCAGTAGCTTCTACTTCTTTTAAGGCATCAGCAATAATTTTCTCTTCAGCTTCTTTATCAGCCTTTCTCTTCAAGGTCTGTGCCAACAATTCACTAAGTTTGCCACCAGGCCTTTCCCCCTTTTTTGGCACCATACCTTGGAAGAAGTTGAGAAAGTGCAGTATCCATATGATATTGCTCTTTGCTTATACATCGCACTTCCCCTGCCAACTGATCATGCTCCTCTTCCAGCCTCTTCATGTGATTCTTAGCTACTGAGAACTCTTCAGAAAGAGGTGCAAACTGGTGTGAGAAGACATTTTGCATCATCTCTGTCATCTTGGTCATGAGCATAGAGCCCATTTCCTCAACAGCTGTCTTGATTATTTGATCATTCTTCTCAACCAGCTTGGCTTCAAGATATGATGTTCTTTCCTGATACATCTGCTTCATCTCTGCATTGAGCTCAGCTTTGACTCCATAAACCTTGCCTTCCAAGGTAGTCATTTTATCAGCAAGAGATGTTTGAAGTTGCATCATGTCTGAAGATGAACTCAGAGTTTCCAGCTTCTGAGATTGGCTTGCCAAGGTTTCTCCAATTTGGGTCATTTTCTCCACCATTGGCACCACCTTCTCCAATTTGTCCAAGATAGGACTTAGATCAATCTCTGGAGTATGTGCAACTTTTTCCACCTGAGCTGGGTGCTCCACCTGAGCCTCAGTCTGCATATCAGACATAACAGATTTAAAGATAGGAACTTCAGTAGCTTTGGCAGAATGTTTAAAAGTGTTAAAAGTTACCTGAAGAGTGTTAACTTCAGTCTGAGGATGTGAGATATCAGTCTGACCAGCATCAGTTCCCTTCTCCATCTGAGATTGCTTTTCAGGATCCCCTTGTTGGTCACCCTCTTTATCTTGATCCTTAGAACTGGAGGCATCACCAACAGCTTCCCTCCTCTCAGCCACATTCTTCTTGACTAGCTCATCAAAATCAGCAATTTTCATCCTGAGCTTAGTCTTCCTGAATCCAGAGAACTCTGTCAGAACAGCAGTCTCAGCATTCCACCAGTCCTCTCCTCTGAAGGTGGCAATATTCAGCATCTCTGGAAGAGTCTGATTCAGGATATAGACTGTGGTTCTGAGTCTGAAGAAGAGATCCTAAAGGTCAGGATATGAGCTCAGCTCAGGGTACCTTTCAAGAATGAATCGTTCCCCCTTGCTGCGCCACTCAGTCTCTTCTGCCTCTCCCTTCTTCAGCTTTGGGCTCTCAGGTTCAGTAGGATCAGATTCAGGTGCTGAGGGATCTAGAAAAGGTTCACTCAGGAGTGCGTCCAAATTCAGTAACTTCTGAGGTTCAGATTGATCTGAGGTCTGAACAGGTATCTCTTCAGTAGGAACCTGAGGCCCCTTGAATAATTCGTGAGATATTTTGTCTGAGCTCAGAGAAGTTCCGAGTACCTCAGAGAAAACCTGTTCCTCAGTTTGTTCCTGTGCAATAGTCACAACCTGAGCCAGAACTTGCAATGGAGATTTCAGTCCTTGCTGGCCTTCAGGTTAGACTTCCTCAGTGTCACTGACCTCCTCCTCAGTAATAATTTGAAGTTTCCTGCAATTCTGAGGGGCCAGTGATTTCTTCTTCAGAGTTTCTCCCTTCTCTCTTTTCACCTCCATCAGGGCTTTCCCCCTGGCTTGTTGGGCTTCCTCAGCTCCTTCTTCAGCGGTCTCCTCCTGAGACTTCGAGCTTTTCTCCTTCCTTTCTTTCAAAGTCTTCTTTGTTGTAGGTGGCTTGAACAGGATTTTAGACTTTGGAAAGGGTGAGGAATTGGCGAAGATATCCTCTTCTTCTTTGCACATTTCCAAGATGAATGCAATCTTGGTTGCTTGAAGGATCTTCCCCTTGATAACAACAGATCCATTCACCTTCTGGACTTGCTTAGCTTGATCACTCACCACTTTGATTAAATAATGTAACCAGTTAAAAGCAGTGGTGGGTGAATCTTCAATCGCCGCCATTAATCTCAACTTCGGCGTGCTAATCTGTTCAAAACTGTCGGACCTACTCATTATGCATTTACTCACAATGTCCAGCAACACTCGATACTTAGGCTTCAAATGCCTTTTATTTAGAGTTGCTTCAAACTTAACTGGATGCTCTGCAATCCTATCCAGATACTCTTGCTCCCTACCCATCATATACACTGTAGGGTCTTCTTCTATATCGCTCAATTCGTATATGGCATTAAGATTCTTAGGAATGATATACAATTCCCTAACAAAATCCACATACTTTGAACTATGCTCTAAATGAGAAACTATAATCTGCGATTCTATATAATCCTCATCATCTAACTTCAAATTCGAGATAAATTCAATTACCTCTTTTGCGTATTCTGCCTCTGGTTGATTCGCAACCAGGCAAATGAGCTTTGCTAATCGAATCATGTGCAACGCTTCTTCTTCGTGAGTTACGTTAGATGAGCTTTCGAGAGAAACAACGTATTCATACCACGGTTTGTTAGAGATGGCAAGCTTGTCGTATACACAGAACGTCATTTTTGGATAATTTA
This sequence comes from Stenogyne calaminthoides, assembly GCA_037126765.1. Classification (NCBI taxonomy): domain Eukaryota; kingdom Viridiplantae; phylum Streptophyta; class Magnoliopsida; order Lamiales; family Lamiaceae; genus Stenogyne; species Stenogyne calaminthoides. Next base: position 24,222,866 of record JBBCBC010000027.1, read on the forward strand.
TTTGTGAAGGAGAAAGATGAAATTATGGGCAATCGAGAGGTTTTTGAAGCAAAGTGTTTGAAGATGAAGGTTTATGGAATTGGGCTTTGAAGGAATTCTTCAATAGATATATAGGATTTGATTCATGGAAAATCGCATAGATGAAGAAATCGACGGTTGAGATTAAACACCGACTAAATCGGGTATATGAAAGGACGATTTCACAAATATTAAGCCGCAAATTTAACCTTATTGGTGATTAATGAACAATGCATTTAATTACTGTTCCTGCAGACCATTGACTTTCTTCGGAGATTTCAAAGGTCCTGCCCAAATATTCCTTCAGGTGTTTCGTTATTTATTGTCAATGATTACTGAGATTCAGTTAGAGAATAAATGTGTTGCATGAGTCAATACTTCTTCAGACTAATTTCCTCCATCAGTCTTACTGAGTTTTGACCTTGATAAAATGTCAGTATAATACTGAGTATTGAGCGAGGTCAGTATAATACTGAGTACTGAAAGGGGTCAGTATGATACTGAGTACTGAACGAGGTCAGTATAATACTGAGTACTGATCTTCAGGATATCTGAGTTTCCCAAGACTCAGAGTTCAGTACTTTCAATTTTATCCTGAGTTTCTCAGTAAAATCCTGAGAAAACTTCATGCATCTGAAAACCTTCAATTTTCAGATTTGTTTTATACACCTGGATCCAACATACCTAATTCAACTGATAGTTCCTGAAATCTTGATTCAGCCAAGGGTTTAGTCAAGATATCAGCTCTCTGTTTATCAGTATGAATTTTCTCCATCCTGATGTCTTTCTTCTCAACATGATCTCTGATGAAGTGAAGTCTGATATCAACATGCTTACATCTGGTGTGCAATGCCGGATTTTGTGTAATAGCAATTGCACTATTATTATCACAAAATATAGGTACTTCATTGGCTATAATCTTATAATCCCTCAATTGTTGTCTGAGCCAAAGAATCTGTGCACAACAGCTTCCTGCAGCCATGTATTCAGCTTCAGTAGTACTGGTTGCTACTGAGGTTTGTTTCTTTGAAAACCATGATATCAGTTTACTTCCAAGAAATTGACAAGTTCCTGTGGTAGACTTCCTGTCAATTCTACATCCTCCATAATCAGCATCTGAATAACCAGTTAATTCAAGGTTATCATCAGCTGGATACCATAATTCTCTATTCACAGTGCCTTTAAGATATTTCAGAATCTTTTTGGCAGCCTCCATGTGACTAGCCTTAGGATTAGCTTGGTATCTTGACATATCCCAACAACAAATGTTATATCAGGCCTACTTGCTGTGAGATATAGTAATGATCCAATTATCCCTCTATAATCAGCGTGATTTACTGATTTTCCTTCAGGATCAGGATCCATCTTGTAGTTAGTATTCATAGGAATTCTAACTGCCTTGCAATTTTGTACACCATACTTTGCAATCAGATCTCTGGTGTATTTTGCTTGATTGATGAAAATTCCTTCCTTAGTTTGTTTCACCTGAAGTCCAAGAAAGAAATTCATCTCCCCCATCATTGACATCTCAAACTTTCCTTTCATCAGGGTAGAAAACTTTTCACACATCTGATGATTTGGAGATCCAAATATGATGTCATCTACATAAATCTGAACAAGTAAGATATTTTTCCCATCTTCTATCCTGAACAAAGTCCTATCAGCGGTTCCTTTGATAAAACCATGGTCGAGAAGAAATGTAGAAAAGGGTATCATACCATGCTCGGGTGCTTGCTTAAGACCATACAAGGCTTTCCGAGCACAGTAAACTTGGTCATTCTCATGCGAAACCGGGAGGTTGTTCTACATAAACCTCTTCCTTAAGCACACCATTCGAAATGCACTTTTCACATCCATCGATAGATCGTGAATTTCATGTGCAAAGATATGCAAGAAACAATCGATGGCTTCTAGTCTTGCCTTGGTGCAAAGGTTTCATCATAATAATCCTTCTTCTTGGGAATAACCTTGTGCAACTAGTCTTGCCTTGTTTCTCACAATGTTGTTGTTTTCATCTCTCTTATTCTTGAACACCCACTTAGTTCCAATCACATTGTGCCTCTCTTAGGTTCATCCACTAGCTCCCAAACTTCATTCATTGAGAACCGATTCAAATTTCTTCTTGCATAGCAAATAATCAAAATGAATCTTGTAGAGCTTCTTCAATCTCGATGAGGTTCTTTTTTAGGATAGGAAGCAGTGAGAACAAAGCACTTTCTCCATGGAACCTTCTTGTTTTGACAACATCGATAGATCACCCACAATCGACTTATAGGATGACTATCAACCATTTTCTCTGAATGTTCCCCCTTCAAGTAGTATCCTCAACATCGAAATGTTAGGTTCGGGTAGTTCATTAAATTCGGGGAACAACGAGAAAAGGAGAAAGAGAATCATCTTCCTCGGGGAAATTCCATTCAAAGACATTGTCGAGAGACATTTGTTCCCCATTGGTTGATAGATTCGAGTTTGCCTCAGCTGTGACCACATCTTCATCGGCATTACATATCTGAGTCTGAACTGTTGTATGTTTAGATTGGTCAGCTTCAGTGTGTTGACTTTCCTTCAGTGGAGAATTTCCATCCTGAGTCTCACCATCCTGAGTTTTTCCATCCCGAACTTCTTTGTGCGAGTCCGATTCACTCCATTCATAGAAAGTGGTGACTTCTCTTTTTTCGTGTTAGGATGATATTTTATCATTCTTTTTCAGGCTAAGTCTGGTGATTCTCTTGATCAGTTCTCTTGAGTCATGTTCCTATTTCTTCTGAACACAAGTAGATTCATCAAAAACAACATGAGGTGTTTCTTCCACAATAAGAGTCCTACAGTTGTAAACTCTGAAGGCTTTCTTGACTTGAATATCCTAAGAATATCCCTTCATCGGCTTTGCTATCAAAAGTTTTCAACCGATCTTTACCATTATTGTGTATGAAACACTTGCAACCAAAAACACACGAAAAAAGAAAAAAACAAGAGGCTTCCTTTCATTCCACGGCTCATATGGAGTTTTTCCTTGGTTCTTGGTCAAGATGGATATGTTCTAAGAATAGCATGCGGTGTTGATAAGCCCATTTCAAAATCTCTTAGGAATATCGACCAAAGCCAATAATTGTCCTTGCGAAACTTCTTTCGAGTCCTATTTCTTCTTTCAGCAACACCATTATGTTGTGGAGTCCTTGTAGCTGATGTTTCATGAGCTATTCCATTTGCTGCACACTAATCAGATATAATATGATTGATAAACTCGGTTCCTTTATCGATCGATTTTGACCACACCGAGATTCTTTTTCAAGATCTTGAGCCTTTTCGATGAGTTCAGGCGGGTTTTGTGCGAGTCTCTTTCTTCTGAGTAAGAATATGACCCTATGTGTATCTAGAGTAGTCATCAACTACCACAAGTGTATATTTTCATCATTTGTGCTCACGGGTGTTCTTGGACAAAAAGATCCATATGTAACAGGTTGAAGTATTCTTTCAGTAGAAACATCTACTTTGCTTTTGAAAGATGCTCTGATTTGTTTTCCGTTCTGACAAGCATCACATACATGTTCTTTACTGAACACTTCATTAGGTAACCCCCTCACAAGTGCTAATCTTGCAAGTTTGTTCAGGGTTTTGAAGTTTAAGTGATTCATTCTTTTTTGTGCCACAACCAACCGGGTATCGGTGGAACTTTTTGCAACCAAACATATATCTTTAGGAGTTGAACTCAATCAACCAAGATACACATTTCCTTTTCTAGTACCGGTCAAGAAAATTTTTACGTGAAGTATTGTCTTTCACATAACATAAGTTCTTTGAGAACTCAACATTGAATCCTTTGTCACAGAATTGACTGATAGAAAGCAAGTTATGCTTTAGACCAGACACATATGAAACACCATGGATATGAACAGAATCAACTTCAAGAGTTCCATATCCTTCAGTTTGTCCTTTGGAATTGTCTCCAAATGTGATCTGAGGGCCTTTTTGCTCAACATAGTTAGTGATTAGTTGTTTATATCCTATCATATGTCTTGAACATCCACTATCCAGATACCATACAACATAAGCCAATTCATTTCCACTCATCAGTGCTATGTTGTATTCATTATTTCGTGCCCTTTTCTTTTTTTACGAAAAAGCAGATCAATTCTTAGGTACCCATTTGGTGTAGGGTCCTACCAAAGTTAATTTGTACCTTTTGGAACCCAAATCGCCTAACAACTCTAATTACTTTAGAGTGGCTGATTTATCTCCCATAAACATCTACATACACATTCACCACTCTAGGTGCCTTGACAGTATCCTGTGTATGAGTGCCAGCCTTAGCATGAACATGAGCCTTAGAGTTCTTCTTGGGTTCAGGCCTTTTTGTTCAAGTGCTTTGGCTTTTGTGCAGCTGGTCTCTGTCTCTGCTGACTTGGATTCAGGAAACCTTTACCCTTAGGCAAGTGGGGTTTGGGTTGCCTTTCTTTGAAATTGGGGTCTTTCAATGTCGAGAACTTGGTCTTTTTAGTTGAGAATATCTCTGCTGAGTGTTTCTCTTCTGAAAATTCCTCTGATGGTTCAGTCCAGATTTCTTTAGGTTGGTATTCTTAGCCTGAGGCTTTGAAGTATTGGCCTGAAGATTTCCTACTGAGTGGTCAGGTTTTCTAGCCTTTTCACGAGGTGCAGGCTTTCTTCCCTGAACCTTGGTTTTTTCGAAACCATAGGTCCTTTACCCTTGTCTAAAACTCTGGGCAGTTCTTCAGTAAGAAGATTAGGTGCCACTTGTTTAACAAAGGCAGTCTTGGTGCTACTAGAAGCAGCATTCAGAAGACCTTGTGAGGTTCCCCCTGGAATGTATCCCAATCCAGCTTTTTTATAGTTCTTGGTCTTTGATAACTCTGAATTCCATCTATCACTTTAGATCGAGAATTCAATAGAGCTAACTTTCTTCATGACTATCCTCACATTTCTTTAGAGTTTCATGCTTCTCAAAGAGGTCATTGAACTCGATTCGATAAAATTTGAATCTCTTTAGTGGATTTCTCTAATTTTCCATTCAGGGTCTCTATCACCTTCTCTTTTTCTGAGAGTTGTACTTTCAGAACATCTAGTTCATCAGTAGTTCCCATCAATTGAGAAGTGATCTCAGCATTTTTAGAGTCTTTCCACTTGATTCTCGTGATCGATTCTTTGTTACGCTCTTGAGTTTCAGTGAGCAGTTCTTGTAACACAGAATAGTCCTTCATAAGATTCTCAAATGAATCTATCAGGTCAAAGTTACTGTTTACAGTTGAACTTGAGAATTCATGTGCTTGTGTAGGATCAATAACATAGATAGAAGAATTTACCTCCTCTACAGCCATAAGACAGATATCATCACTGTCACTATCTGAGAAAATCTCATCTGAGGAACTGGAACCTTCTTCAGAATGTTCTTCTTCATCTGCAATCATGGCTTTCTTGCTGGAGAACTTCTTGTCTCTCTTGGTTTGTCTTTCCTTTCTTTCTTTAGCACTTAGCTCAGGACAGTCATATTGAAAGTGACCTTTCTTCTGACAGTTGTAGCATTTGTTGGCATCATCATCCTGATCACTTTCCTCCTTGGTCTTGGAGTCCTTCTTTTTGGATGAAGATCCTTCAGCTTTTTGGTCCTTTCTTTTCTCAGTGTATTTGTCCTCAGCTTTTGAGTATCTCTTGTACCTGTGATTCCTGTAATATTTCTTATATTTCCCATATCTGCTATTGAGTCTTTCAAACCTCCTTGCCATCAGTACTGGCTTATCTTCCTGCTCATCCTGATTTTTGGCAAGTGAGTTCTCAGACTCTCTAGACTTACAAGATTTCTCTTTGGCTTTGAAAGCCACATTCTTGCTAGATGAAGAATCATCTTTGTTGTCAGATTTCTTAGACTTCTTGTCAATCACAAACTCATAAGCTTTTAGTTCAGTGAAAACTTGTTGATATGGCATGGAATCAATATTTTTGGTGTTTTCAATCACCACAGCATGTATATCCCATTTCTTAGATAATCCTCTAAGAATTTTCAGTGCCACTTCTCTCTGTGGGTATCTTTTCCCAAGAGCATTCAGATCATTCATGATGCTAGTGAATCTGACTTAAAGTTTGTCAATGGATTCACCATCTTCCATTTCAAAGCTATCAAACTTTCCAATAGCAACAGAAAGTTTGTTCTCTTTAATATGATATGTGCCTTGACACATAATAGCAAGTGTGTCCCATATTTCTTTTGTAGTTTCACAGTGAGAAATCATCCCCATAACACCATCATCAATAGTGTTATATAAAGTATCTTTAGCAATGTAGTCAAGATTGACTAACTTTCTCTCATCAGGAGTAAGTTGATCATCAGACTTTGGAAATTCATCTCTGGGATCATTCCTCTCAGTATCAGTGATTCTGGGATTCACAACAGTAAATTTGAATGGTCCTTCAGAAACCACTCTCCACATTCTTTCATGTTTTGAATACAGATGAGCCTGCATTCTCAATATCCATAGATCATAGCTCTCAACAGAGAACATAGGAAGTTTCTTAGAAGGCAAGATGACTGAGCCTTGTAAGATATCAGCAAATAGATACATCAAGTTAGACCACCAAAGTCTTTCAAACCAAAATAGACTATGGCCACCAATGGCGTGGTCAAGTGAACCACCGCTCGATACCACTTGTTGGTCCGGTCTTAATGAGTCTCACACGCGTGTATGGGGGAATACACGTGTTCAATTGATTTTTTAAAACTTTTTTTTTTTCGAGATCATTTGGGTCGAGTTGTCTCGATGATTTGTACGAGAAGCACAGATTGCCTCGAGTCAAAGTCTCATCGAGACAATGATCCCGGAACGCTTTTCGGAAGCAGATTAGCCCAAACGGAGCATGAGTTTATCGGAGATCTGAGCCGCTTGGATCAGATAACTATCTTACTAAACCCTCAGTAGAGTTATTTCAGTTTGGTAACTATCTGTTCTAGCTACTCAAGTTAATGCGGAATGGTTGGCCCTAAGTTTATACTCGTTTTTTAGCTTTCTTTGAAAATCTTTTTTAATGAAACAATGATTAAGGTTGTGATCAGTTTGATGCAAGTTCAGTGGATTGATTCCAACTGAATATCAGTGAATTATGCTTTCAGTGAAAAACATGCAACAGATAATAATGCAGTACATAAAGCAAATCAACACAAAGAATTATAGTGGGTTCATGAGACTCAAGCTCCTACGCCCACTCTCTCGACCTTCAGAGAAATTCTTAACCACTTCCTAAAGCTTTTCGGGTGACTCACCTGCGGCTTACTCAATTTTCTACCTTGAGTTTTCGGGTCGACTCACTGCAAGTTTTTACTAACTCAACACACACAAGTGTTCGGACTACCACAAGTAGCTTACTAACTTCTTCTCTAGAGTTTTCGCTAACTCTTTGAGCTTACTAACTCTTTTACAACTCCAACTCACCAACAAACACACTCAAACTACCTTACAAAGGGTTTGGGTTTCTGGTTGGTTTCCAACTAGGATGAGATATCCTTTACAATAAGAACAATGCAAAGGCTAGGATTTCTCTACTAAGATCTGGATATATCTTATCAATCTCAGGCTTAGTGAATGAGCTCTCTTCAATGTGAAACACTTGGGAAATTCTAGGTTTTTAAGTGCTTCAATTTGCAATAATCTGAATGAGCTCTTGAGTTGCTTTCCAAATTTCCCGTAACCTCTCAATGTAGAGGGTCACTAGTATTTATAGCAACTTCACCAAGGTCACTCTTGAAAAACTATCCGTTGGAGGAGATAGCTTCATGAGTTTCCTCTTATGGTGTTTGATGAAGCGGCTATTTTTAGGGTTTGAATACTCTCTCTTGCATGTTTTAGGAAATATGCATTCATGTAGCCAATCACCACTTTTTGCGATGCGGAACATAGTACTCTTGACATGCTTTGATGTCTGTCGCTTTTCGGTGTTAGTAAAAAGTCTGATGTTGTCTTTCTACGATTGGTTCTTGTCTTGATAAATGTAGACAAACATAGCGGCTCTTTTTGGTCAATCTCTGCGGGTGAGATAACCTTAAACAACACTTAGACTTATTTCCTTTTGTGCTGCGTATGAATGTCTTGGGCAATATCTATTTTTACGAATATTAGCGTTTTCTCGGTTTTGTAGTCTTGAGATAGATATTATTGATTGCCTCGGAACATTCGAGGTTATCTTTGAGTATTCGATATTTTCTTGAGTCTTGATAACTCTTTGGGTCTTGATATCTTGATGTCTTGATATCTTACGAGTCTTGATGTCTTACGAGTCTTGATGTCTTACGAGTCTTTAGTGTCTTCGAGTCTTTAGTGACATACCGAGTCTTGATGACATCTTGTCTCTGATTTCATATTGAGTCTTGATGTCTTGATAACTACTTGAGTCTTGATGTCTTGATGACTTTCTTGAGTCTTGATGACATCTTGAGTCTTGATGACATCTTGAGTCTTGATGACATCTCGCGAGTCTCTGATTTCATCTTTTGAGTCTTGATGTCTTGATAACTTCTTGAGTCTTGATTACTTGACAACTTCTTGAGTCTTGATTCCTTGATTACTTCGAGTCTTGACTTTCTTCTTGAGTCTTGATTCTTGATTTTTCTTGAGTCTTGATTTCTTGAAACTTCTTGAGTCTTGATTTCTTGAAACTTCGAGTCTTGAGAATCTTGATATCTAACTTTGATCTATATCTGCTGACTATACATGGTGCAGATAACATCCTGAACACTCTATACTGAATCCTGACTCAAACTATAAAGATTATCCTGAACATGTCATACTCAGGGGTTTTGGGATCTAATCAAAATCTCTTTATTAAATTCATCTCCCAACACTCTTGATCTAGTCTGCTTAGGAGGTAGGACAGATTCCACAACTTGCTTTCCTCTCTTTCTTGCTCTCAGCTTGATTTCTTCCTCTTCTGCTTTCTCTTCTTCAGATAATTTCTTAATCAATTCAAAGCTTTTAGCTTGATCTTCTGCTTCTTGTCTTTTCTGGACCGAGGAAGAGAAATCTTCAATCTTATCAACTCTCTGAGAGTTATTTTCCCAGAGCTGCTATGGCTTTCCCATGTTGTTCAACTGTTTGAAATCATTCCACCAGTTTGGTGTCCGGAATATTCACAGCTGGTATAGAAGGTTCTGGCATGGCAGATGGTTCAGCAGCCTGTTCAGGTTGAGCATATGAGGTTTCAAGTATCAAGTATCAATCAGATTTTTTCGGCTCTTGTCCTTCCCCCTTTTTGGTTTCGTCAAAAAGTGGTGACAGCTTATTCGTCAGATTTATCAGTTGAACTGAAATCTCCTCCTAGAGACTAGCAATATCCTTAGGCGTGGCAAACGAAGGTTCAAGGCTCAGAAGCTTGTTCAGAGCAGATTCAATGGCTTTCTTCGATTGATTAACTGAACCCTCAAAACGTTTCCACCCTAGATCCAAGCAGGTTTATGTATGCTCCAAAGATCCCCAGACACTTTCTAGTAAAACCTGTGTGTCACCCAGCATGGAGTTCTGGAGACTTAGCTTCTCCACTGACGGATCAACCCGCTTCATCACTGATTCAAGAATCTGATCGTGCATGAGTGTGATCTTGTCCGCAGTCAGCTTCCTTTCTTTCTCTATTAATCCGCTCTGTTCCTCCTCAAATCGCTTCATCAGAGCTGCTGTGAGAGATGTGAATTGAGCATCAATTGAAGCCTTTACCCCATCCTGAATCTTCGAAGTTATGTGATCTAGGGTATCGACACTCATCGTAACAGTCTGATCAGATGTTGATGCCTCGCCAAGTTGGGTCTCATCTGCATCGCCCACTCTTGGTTCATCGGCAGCTTGCTCAACGTACTGGTATTCTTGGTCCACCCATTCTTCCATCTGTAGAATCTTGAACCTATCATGAATTAACCATCTGATATCATCATCAGAGGCCAATTCGACCACGCTTTCAATACCAGCACTTGCCAAGCACTTCGTCTCCAGATCGACGAAGTAGTCCTCTAGGAGGGACTTCATCAGAATTAAGAACTCCTCCACCGTCTTCAGCCGAATATCCCGCCAGAAGACAATCTCCTCAATCTTTTCCTGAGGGCCCGGATGGTTTATGAGATCTGGACAGATTTCAAGCAGATAAGCTTTTACCTGCTGCTTCAGAATGTAAACCACTGGATATTCCTCCTCAGGTGTTCCTAGCAGAGTCTTCGTATTGAATGGATTGTGGGAGACAGAGACGTATCTGTCATCTGCGGGCTCAGACTCCACAATTGGCTGTTCCTCAATCATTTCAGCTTCTGGTTCAGTCGGTTCCTCCGTAGTGGGAACAACTAGTTCTGGTGCAGTTGGTGGTTCAGAAGCAGGAATCTGTTCCAGCTGTGGAGAGGAGGGAGGCAGGTCAGAAGAAGGCTCAGTCAGCTGGGGTGGGGGTGAGGGCGACTTGGATGTGGGAGTCGGAGACCTCTCCTTCCGAAATACAGAGCTAAGAGGCATAATCAGAAGGTGACTCTTCCTCAGATGGTGCAGTCTCTGCTTCCTTCTCAGCTGAACTTTCAATAGTTCCCTCCTGCATTTGTTCCTCTTGATCAGCTTCTCTTTCCATGCTGACGGTTCGATCTGGACTCTCAGCAGCTTCCACATCTGATTCCAGATGAATCATCTCAGTTTCTTGTCCAATCTGTTCAGGCTCGCCTGTTTCTGGAATCGGCTCAGATGGATTCTTCACTGCCTTCTGCAGAATTGAAGTAATCTTTCTCTGCCTCTTCTCTGCTCCTTCTGGCTTCTTAGCCAGAGTCTTTCTCTTCAACTTCTTAGGAGCAGTTTGTGTCTCAGACGACTCCGCAGCTCTGGAACCCTTGCCTTCTCCTCTTGGTCTGGGCACATATGGTGTAGGGTCATCATCACACTACCCAGATAAAGGTTCATCCTTCCCCAAAATGGCTTTAAACTTTTCCAAGTAGGCTTTCTTTCCTTCCTCATTCCACTCGAAGTTATCTGGCAGCTTGTCATCCAGCAGAATCGACACCTTGTGGATATATGAGAATTTCAGAGTCAGATAAACTTCGTTTCTCTCGTTCAGCTTGAACTTGGTTATTTCCTTCAGTAATCTTGACTTGAACAGTCCAACCCAGTTCAGATTATTCACCTTGCTGATTATGGATGTCATCACATTCTTCTTCACAGCAGTAAGAGCGTCTAGGTTGTGTGTGATACACAGAATCACCTTGGACACGATCTCAAACAGAAGGCGATATTTCCGTCTGAGATGTGGTACTTTGACATTGAAAACTTGCTCTATGTTGGCCGGTCTTAACAGGACATCTTTCAGATAGGTTTTATCGTCAACTCCTGTAGTGATTGTGGTTGGATTAATGGTTCCAGATTTAAGACCAAAGATTCTGAATAGATCTTCATCTGTAACAAGAATGTTGAAACCACCTACGGAAGACTTCAAGCTTCCTTCGTCATCCATCTCTAGATTGTACAGAAACTCAAGTGCTTCATACGTATGTACAATATCTAGATGTCTATAGCAGAATTGTTCAAGCCCAACAGCACGGAGACAATCCAATATTTCCCTTGATTCAGCATCCGTCGTCGTGTTGAATATGACGTATTTTTCATCGACGATGTCCTTCTTCATCGATAGGAAATTACACATCTTTTTGCCCTGTCCTGGATTTGCTGTTAATTGTGTCATTTCTACATCAAAAGGCCAATTTTAGTGACGATTCTGAGTAATTTATATACCAATACCAATAATAAGAAACCCCAAATCAACAATTTAAACCACCATTTTTCATATGAATCTCATGATAGGCACATAAGCATATTTCACAAATGTGTAATTAACAGTGTCATAGATAAAGCTTTAATTCCAAAAAAAATCAGTGAAAATCACAATTTTTGCAAAATCTATCGTAAGTAGGGCGTAATAGTAATATTCACATATTATCATATGATAAACACTTTGAAATTACTAGAAATCAATTCGTAAGATGGAGAACTTTGGAATAATCGATTTAAGTTTTCTTGAAAGAGTCGAGTTTTGCACTGAGAATTTTAGAGAATTTTGGTAATGAAAGTGTGAAGTTGAAAAGCTTTAGGGTTTATAAGGTGCGAGGGAAAGCATTTTACACAGATTCCCACAAATACTTGAGTATTCGTGTTTTGAAATGAATGACTTAGATTAAGCGGTCGTAAAGTAAAATAATCGTGTGGTCAAGAAAATTTACTGAAAGTATTTTGGACGCTAAAATACGCATTAAAAGCTAATAAATACAAAAACCCCAAGTCCGTATTTAATTCTTGCGGGGCTTGCGTCATAAAGTAAGGTAAACAAAGAATCATTACGTAAAAGTAAAGTAGGTAAGTTAGGATAATGTAAAGCGAACGATCGATTTGGTTGATGTTGTAATCAACCAGTTACTAGTTGTATCTGATCCAACACTTCTGATTTGTTGATCTTACTGTGTAGCCTATACCATAGCAAATTTTCCCAACAATGTCTTTTTCCCTCAGATCAGATTACTTCTGACCCAAAAACCCTTAGTCAGTTGAAGTTCCCCCTTCACCTGACATTCCTTTCTGATCAGTTCCTGATGGTCCCAATTTGAAAACCCATTTTGCGCGTGTGGAAGCAAAACATTTTTAAAGCGATGCATATAAAACAGGGGTGAGGGCAGAGTGTTTCCAATTTTTCACTTTTAAGCTCATGTGTTGTGTTTTGCTTATAATCGAATGCATATGACAATATAAGAACATAAAGCAATAAAGAATACAACAAAGTATAGTGGTTCGGAGACTCAAGCTCCTACATCCACTCTCCCTGTTCCTAGGGAATTCCTTCAACTGGAGTTATCACCCTCTCGGGTTCGCCTCTAGATATTTAACGAGCTCACACTCCAACGGGATGTATCACCCTCACTCGGGATTGCCTACCCTCCCTTTCGGGATTGCTAGATGTTTATCGAGTTCACACTCACCTACAAACTTAACCGACTAATTTGGGTAAGGTTTGTTTGGTTTCCAACTATGTTGAGATTTTCCCTTACATTTGTTTAGCCTCAATGCTAAGGATGGGAAAATCTCTCTAAGCTTAGGATATTACATTTGTGCTTAGATCTAGGGTAGAACACTCTTTGAATATATGCGTGTATTTCTTTCTCTGTGTTCTATGGTGGGAATGCTAGATGATTTGGCTTGATGGATGTTTCACGCATTCTTCCACACGAATAATGAAGGAAGAATTTGTATTTATAGTGTGGATTTGAATGTTACCGTTTGATGGAGTCACATTCAAATCCATACTATTCTCGCTGACTTCTTTGCGGCTTTTCGGTGGTTGTCCTCCTCTCATTGGTCCACGTCGGTGATTCTCGGCTATATTTCCCGATTCCTCGCCTTTGGAATCATTCAGATTTCTCGAGTCTCGGTGTCTTGAGAGACATCTTGAGTCTCGGGATTCTATCCGAGTTTTTCGGGTTTATCGAGTCTCAGATTTCTCATCCCGAGCTTGGGTTTATCGAGCCTCGGGATCTTGATTAATGATGACTTCTCTTGGCCGGACCTTATACGTCGGGCATCTCGAGGCTAAGCGAGTTAATTTCTTGACTTGAGACATCGACCCTCGGTCACTAGCTTTTCGACCCTAGCCCGATCATCGATGGCGTTCTAATTCTCGATAAACATGACTTGGATGACTTCTCTTGGATGACTTCTCTCGATCGGTATGCGATTTACGGTTTTCGATATCGATTTCTTTCGCTTTGATCGATCGGCTCACATGATCGGATCGATTATAACATTAGTCGGACATATCGGTTTATCTGCATCAGTTAGTACATCGAGGTTAGCATATCGGTTTAGCACATCCCGATCTCAATCGCGTCGATTTTGATCATCGCTCATCTTCATATCGATCTCGATCACGTCGATCTCGTCGGTCTCATCTTTCCTCTTACGATCTGCAACCTTCTCTTACGCTCTTACGATCACGGATCGGCTCGTGCATTCTTCCGATCATCTAATCAGTCCGTTTCGGTCATCGATCGATTAAATCATCCGTCATCGATCTTCGACCCGGCTTAGCTTTTTTCTTCTCTTCTAATTTTGCTCAGCTCATCAGTTAACTCCGGAACTCATCTTACTCATCTGATCTTGATCAGTCTCGTCTGCAGCCTCGTCTGATCTCGATCATCTACATTTGATTTCGTGAGTTCCCCCTCAATTTGTTCTCTCGTTCCCCCTCAACTTGTTATCTGTAAATCAGCTTCAACAACACAAGTTGATAATATTTTGGCATAATTCATCAAAACTAAAATATCAACAATTTCCCCCTTTTTGATAATGAAGCCAAAACATTAAAATATATGCATTTTTAAAGAAACGGGTTTTCTTTTATAAAGATCAGTTCAGGTGTTCACTTTGAAATCTAGTGAACTTTTGAACCCCTGCTCTGATACCAATTGATGGTCCCAATTTGAAAACCCATTTTGCGCGTGCGGAAGCAAAACATTTTTAAAGCGATGCATATAAAACAGGGGTGAGGGCAGAGTGTTTCCAATTTTTCACTTTTAAGCTCATGTGTTGTGTTTTGCTGATAATCGAATGCATATGACAATATAAGAACATAAAGTAATAAAGAACACAACAAAGTATAGTGGTTTGGAGACTCAAGCTCCTACATCCACTCTCTCTGTTCCTAGGGAAATTCCTTCAACTGGACTTATCACCCTCTCGGGTTCGCCTCTAGATATTTAACGAGCTCACACTCCAACGGGACTTATCACCCTCACTCGGGATTGCCTACCCTCCCTTTCGGGATTGCTAGATGTTTATCGAGTTCACACTCACCTACAAACTTAACCGACTAATTTGGGTAAGGTTTGTTTGGTTTCCAACTATGTTGAGATTTTCCCTTACATTTGTTTAGCCTCAATGCTAAGGATGGGAAAATCTCTCTAAGCTTAGGATATTACATTTGTGCTTAGATCTAGGGTAGAACACTCTTTGAATATATGCGTGTATTTCTTTCTCTGTGTTCTATGGTGGGAATGCTAGATGATTTGGCTTGATGGATGTTTCACGCATTCTTCCACACGAATAATGAAGGAAGAACTTGTATTTATAGTGTGGATTTGAATGTTACCATTGGATGGAGTCACATTCAAATCCATACTATTCTCAGAACTTCTTTGCGGCTTTTCGGTTTTGGTTGTCTTCCTCTCATTGGTCCACGTCAGCTGATTCTAACGGCTATATTCCTCAGATTCCTCGCCTTGGAATCATTCAGGATTCTTTGAGTCTCAGTGTCTTCAGAGACATACTGAGTCTCAGGATTCTATCTGAGTTTTCAGGTTTATCTGAGTCTCAGATTTCTCATCTGAGCCTCAGGTTTATCTGAGCCTCAGGATACTTGATTCAAAGAGACTTCTCTCAACGGACCTTGTACGATCAGGCGGATCGGGCTAAGCGAGTTCGGCTCCGACTTGGACATCGACCCCGGTCACTAGCTTTTCAAATTTAACCGATCATCGATGGCGTTCGATTCTCGAAGAAACATAACTTCAGATGACTTCTCTTCAGATGACTTCTCTCGATCCGTATGCATTTACGGTTTTTCGATATCCGATTTCTTCTACCGATCCGATCGGCTCACATGATCGATCGATTATAACATTAGGTCAAGATATCGGTTTATCCGCATCAGATTAGTACATCAAAGTTAGCATATCGGTTTAGCACATCGATCTCAATCACGCCCCGATTTTGATCATCCGCTCATCTTCATATCTCGATCTCGACACGCGTCGATCTCGTCGGTCTCATCCGCTTCCTCTTTCGATCTATAACCTTCTCTTGGCTCTTCCGATCACCGGATCGTTTAAATGCATTCTTCCGATCATCTAATCAGTCTGTTTCGGTCATCCGATCAAAGTCATCCTGGTCATCTGATCTTCTAATCAGCTGGCTTAGCTTTTCTTCTCTTCTAATTTTGCTCAGCTCATCAGTTAACTCCGGAACTCATCTTACTCATCTGATCTCGATCAGTCTCGTCTGCAGCCTCGTCTGATCTCGATCATCTACATTTGATTTCGTGAGTTCCCCCTCAATTTGTTCTCTCGTTCCCCCTCAACTTGTTATCTGTAAATCAGCTTCAACAACACAAGTTGATAATATTTTGGCATAATTCATCAAAACTAAAATATCCCAACAGTTCCCAACTGATCTCTTCTGATCAGATGAAGTTCTCTTTTCATCTGACCATCTTACCTGTTCAGTCTCTTAACCAACTGGTGTTAGAGATTAATCCACCAAAGTAATCTGGTGCATCTTCTCCTAAGTCCAGTAAACCTAGCTCGCTGCATAGTTCTCTGAATCTGACTTCAGGTAGAGGTTTGGTTAAGATATCAGCTCTTTGCTTTTCAGTATGGAACTTTTCCATTCTGATGTTCTTCTTCTTTGCATGGTCTCGGATAAAATGGTGTCTGATGTCCACATGCTTGCATCTTGTGTGTAGAACTGGGTTCTGAGTGATTGCAATTGCACTATTACTGTCACGGAAAATAGGCACATTCGTAGCTACAATGTTATAATCCCTCAGCTGCTGACATAGCCAGAGCAGTTGGGAGCAACAACTTCCTGCAGCCATATATTCTGCTTCAGTAGTAGATGTGGCAACAAATGTTTGCTTCTTAGAAAACCAAGAGACCAGCTTACTCCCCAAAAACTGGGAGAGGTACTTGAGTAGGATCCACTTGGCATGGACATATCTAAGCTGATGTTGGACTCATCATGTGCTGAAGTCTGTCCGCCGGAACATCAGGTGTTCCCCCTGAACCAGATGGTTCAGTTGTTACTGTCTTAGCTGTACCAGCTTCTTCACTTACAGTTGTACGTACCTTGGGGTCTGACCAACTTGGTGAATCGTCAAGGTCAAAGTTAGGAACATATACAGTAACGTATTTTGGATCCTTTCCTTTGAGCCTTAACTGATCCATTTTCAGTGAATCTGGTTTGTCTGGTACATCTTGTTCTGCGGCAGATTTCTCTTGATCAGATGTTGACTCATCAAAGACCACATGAGGTATTTCTTCCTAAACTAGGGTTCGTTTGTTGAAAACCCTAAATGTTTTGCTGGTTGAGGAATATCCTAAGAATATACCCTCATCTGACTTGGCATCGAAGGTTCTAAACTGACTCTTCCCATTGTTGTGTATGAAACCCTTGCACCCGAACACATGAAAGTAGGAAACACGAGGTTTTCTGCCCTTCCACAGTTCATATGGTGTTTTAAAGTGAATCTTAGTCAGAGAACATCTGTTTTGCGTGTGACAAGCAGTATTGATAGCTTCTGCCCAGAAACGGCTTTGTGTTGCATGCTCAGCTAACATGGTGTGTGCAGCTTCTTTAAGTGTTCTATTTCTTCTTTCTGCAACGCCATTTTGTTGTGGTGTTCTGGCAGCTGATGTCTCATGATGTATACCAAACTCAGAGCAAAAATCAGATATAAATTGGTTCAAGAATTATGTACCTTTGTCTGATCTGATTTTCACTATGCTGAGACCCTTCTCATTCTGAATCTTCTTGAGAAGTTCAGGTAGCTTTGTTGTAGTTTCACTTTTCTTATACAAGAATACAACCCAGGTGAACTTATAATAATCATCTACGACCACCAGAGTGTATTTGTGTCCATTGAAACTAAGAGGCGTAACTGGTCCAAATAAATCCATATGGAACAGTTGCAGTACTCTACTGGATTGAGGAGAAGGTATTCCTTTGAATGAAGCTTTTACTTGTTTTCCCTTCTGACATGCATCACATGATTAATTCTTAGAGAATACTTCATTCGGGAGACCTTCAACCAAGGACATCCTTGCTATCTTGTTAAGAGTTTTGAAGTTCAGATGTCTCATTCTCTTGTGCCAGAGGCAACTGGAGCTCTTTGAACTCTTAACAATCAAGCATGCATTTCTTGGACAACTATCCCAATCTGCTGTATATATCGTTCCTTTTCTGGAGCCAGTTAGCAAAATTTGTTGAGTCACTCGATTTCTGATTGTGCATTGATCTGATGAGAACTCAACACTAAATCCGTTGTCGCAGAACTGTGATACAGATAACAGGTTGTGCCTTAAGCCATCAACGTATGAAACACTTGTAACATGTACATCATCGTTCACTAAGGTTCCAACTCCTCTGGTAAAACCAAAGTTAAGAGAACTCGTGGGCCTGGTTTCTCAATGTAGTTGCGGAGGAGATGATGACTTTCGGTCATATGTCTTGAGCATCCACTATCTATGTATCAGATAGTTGCTTGTACACCTCCTTTATTAGCCAGTCCCACTCGAGTCTGCGAGCAAATCAGATTTTAGGTACCCCAGTAGAATTGGGTCCTGGGGGGTTAGAAGTAACTTTCGGGATCCAAACAAATCTGGCACCTTTGTTAAACACAGAAGGTTTGATTTGTCTCCCATAAATATCTACATAATCATACATTTCTTCAAATGTAATCTGATCAGTATGATTATTAGTGTGAGCCTTGGATAAATCAGAAGACTTGGAATTTTTCATTGATACTTGTCTTCTTTTGATCCAGTGGGGCTCAGGTGCAGCAGCCCTAGGTTTCTGATTGTAAGGGAAGGCACGACTGCTACCATTAAAAGATTCATATCTTTTTGGCATAGATAGTCTTAGAAGTTTACCATTAGCTTGCTTGTTAGGCAGCTTGGATTGAGTTGACTTCAGCTGGTATTGTCCCTTGCGAGATGGTCCAGACTGAGGCCTACTCTGCTGATTTGGCTGAGGTCTCTTCAGAAGAACAAGATTCTTTTGTTGATTCCTCGGCTGGTGTATCATCAGTTGGGGTCTATTTTTGTTCCCTATCTGATCCGGCACTTGCCTTGCCTGGTCAGCTGATCCTTTTCCCTTATCTGATACAGATTTGGCTTTTCGTGTATCTTGATCAGAAACTCATTTTGTTACACTTTTCTGATGTGAACCAGACGAGGCTTTTGAAGATCCAGAAGGGTTCTCATACCCAATTTCCTTCTTGTCAATTGGCGTACGAAAATAGTTGTTCAGATCTTGAACAGTCTTAGAAGATTTCATGAAAACCTCTATTTTCTTACGCAAATTGTCCTCGGAGATTTTCAGATTCTCATGCAATCGGAAGAGTTCATCAAACTTAGCCTGAAGGACTTTGAGTTCTCCAGCTTGTCGTTCATTGAGATCTAACTGTTCCTTAATCAGTTTTCCCTGATCAGTAGTACTGACTTTCAGAAACTCCAGTTCTTTAGTCATCTTCTGAACAGTTTCAGCTGATTTTAGTTCAGCTGTTTTACTTGCCTCAATATCCTTGACAAGCTGAATATTCTCAACCCTTAGGTTATCGTTCTCAACTTTCACTCGTGTATAAGTATCTATTGCATTAGAGAGATCATCAAGCAATTGGTCATTGTAGACCTGCATGTTAATCTCTCCAGCAGATGTGCTAAGCACAACAGGTGTAGAACAGGAAACCACAGAAGGTTTAGAGATTACCTCAGACTGATCAGTTTCTCTGGCCATAAGACAGATATCATCATAAGATGAGAAGTTCATATCATCGACATCATCAGTTGTGGTAATCAGGCAGAAATCTTCAACAGATGAGTAGCCTGAATCATCTGAAGGCAGATAGGAATCATCGATACCAGATGTATCGGCCACCATTGCTTTTCTGCCTCTGAACCTTTGTTCTCTTCTGTTTCATTTTTCTTCTCTCTCTTTGAGAGTC
Organism: Stenogyne calaminthoides; assembly: GCA_037126765.1. Classification (NCBI taxonomy): domain Eukaryota; kingdom Viridiplantae; phylum Streptophyta; class Magnoliopsida; order Lamiales; family Lamiaceae; genus Stenogyne; species Stenogyne calaminthoides. The sequence goes on from JBBCBC010000027.1 coordinate 24,242,654, forward strand.
AGGTCAGGGCAATCAGCACTGTAGTGACCTGGTTTCTAACAGTTGTAACACACCCTTGAGTCTCCAGAATTTCTTCTATTCGATGAATCATTTCTTCGGTAATATCTGTTAGGAGACTTTCCACTCTGTCTGTAATCAGAACCTCTCTTATCTGATCTTTCATCACGTCTGTTCTCTCTGCGATCCTCTCTCCGATCATCTTTCCTTTCATCTTTGTGATCATCTTTTCGGTCATCTCTTTTGTTGTCCCTATCATCTGGAGAACGATACCTCTCTTGAGATCTATCAGAAGATCTTCGATCTCTTCCTCTGCTTTGTCCATAGTCATCATAAAACTTTCTGTACTTGCCCATCTGAACATTTGTTCGTTCAAGTTTTCTTGTCAGAAGAGCAATCTGTTCGGCCTGGCTGATGATGTTTCCAACTGGTTCAACAATTCGTGAACTGCTACTGGTTGCCTGGAATGCAACAGATTTAGCTGAGTTTGTAGCAGATTCAGCAAGGACATCATCTGATCCTTGTCCTCTCTCAATCAGGTCGAACTCATGGGCTTTCAAACTGAAGATTAGATCATTTGGTTTCATGGTAGCAATATCTTGACAGTCCTTAATCACGGTCATCTTGGTATCCCATTTCTTAGCCAATGATGTGAGAATCTTGTAGTTGATATCTTTGTTTGACATTACTCGTCCTAGATCACGAAGTCGGTTGACTCCTCGTGTGATCCTTCCATCAAATTGATCAACTGTTTCATTCGGTAGCATCTTAAGTTTCTCAAATACAACTAGCTCAGCTTGCAGTCTGCTGTCCTTTATCTGTTCATTTCCTCTGCAGATTTCAGCAAGCGTATCCCAATCTTCCTTAGTTGTCTTCAGGTACTTCACTTTCTCTCGTGTAGTTGCATCCATAGTTTTCATGATGAGATGTCTGGCAACAGTATCCAGATTAGACAGTTTCCTTTCATCTGCATTAATCAGAGAGGGACTCTTTCTGATTCTTGCTCCAACTGGTTGCGTAGGATCTCGTCCTGCTTTAGCTGGGTTAAATCGGTCCTGTCTCAAGAATCTCATCCATTCTGTTGCTAATCACTCCCAGATGGTCTCTCATGTCGATGGACCAATCTGCATACTCATCAACAGAAAACATGGGTAGATTATGATGCATACCTGAAGTGTTATCCATGCTTGTGGTGATTTTGAAAGAATATGAGTTTTGAAAACGGTTTTCAAAGATCACTTCAAGTGACCACAAAGGTTCTTCCTCAAGAACCAATGATATTCAAAGCCAGTGGTCGGAAGAACCACTGCTCTGATACCACTTGTATGTCCCAAACGGGTTTCAGTGAGGGTTGAAGTCTAGAGGGGAGGGGTGAATCGACTTCAAAACTTTTCGTGGATCAGATGTGATTTGCACGTATGTCTAATCAGAGTGCGATGAGGATCAGTTTGGATTGATATCCGACTTACTGATGTGTCAAGCAAATCAGTTCGGCGTCTATCAGTTTAACTGATGGTGTGGAAGATTAGTTAACCCGTGTGAAAACAAGTTTTGCTCAAATAAGGATTCTGACCAATCTGGTGTAGATCAGATGACAAAGGTGTCAAACTGATCATATCAGTAGCTTGATGCTAATCTAATCTAGGTACAGAATATGCATGCAGATAACAAGAGTAGTGTGCAAGTAAGTGTAAAGCAAAGTAAAGGCACACAGATTTATAGTGGTTCGGACAACTTGTCCTACGTCCACTCTTCCCTATCAGCAGGGGCACCACTTAACCAATTGGACTTAGTTTAATGTGTTAGTCCACCACAGTACAACCAACAGATGTTTCACGAGTTCTCACTCAACCAATCCCAGAAATCTGATCTAGAAACCCTAGACAGAAATCTTGCTATAACAAACTTAATCTAACTTTTGTTTGGGTATAAGATTTGTGTTGTTCCAACTGGAATATTATCCTATCTTATAAGTAGCCTAAAGCTAGAGGATAAGTATTCTATGCTAAGAACTATGGGATGAACACTTAAGAATAAATCTTGAATTTGTGTTCTTCGTGCGGAGAGCTTGAGCTTGAGTATTATTTCCGTAACCTTACTATGAAGGTATGATCTCATATTTATAGGCACGAAATTGAACTAGCCATTGGAGAGCAATTCGAATTTCGATCTATTTTAGGTAGGTCTGCAGGCGAATTTGACGTGCTCCAGGGGCGGCATGGCCGAAAAGCATGCAAGCTTGTCCTTTCTAGTCGTTGACACTGAACCACTTTTCTGCAGACTGTCAGTACTCCGTACGTGCGTTGTCATCTTCTCATTGGCTATCAAGTACGATTCGCAGCACTTGAATAAGCAACAAGGTTGACATTCTTCTTGTCAGAAAACAGTCCTCGTACTGGATAACATGGAAGTAGTTATCTGCTGGAGCTGACACAGATCAGTTGACCACTGATCTGTCTACCTGATTTAGGTCTTCTGCTCGTAAGTTGTCTTAGCATAACTTACTGACCTTCCTTGTAGTCATCTGATGTAGGTCTTCTGGATGGTCTTCTGTCTTGAACTCTTCTGCATATCTGCTTCTTGGCTTATCTGCTTCAATCATCAGATCTTCAGCATATCTGATCTTCATGTTAGTTGATCTTCTGATCTTCAAGACTTAACCTATACATATTGAGTTCCCCATCAATATGTTACCTAACTATTACTTCAGTTGTCTATACACTTCAGCTGGTCATCTTATCTGCTATTCTATATCATCAGTCAGCTAACAGGTCTAATTAGTCCTATTACATTATCTGTTTTGGAACTTCCATCGAAACTGCAAATTTCCCAACTCTAACACTAACAGTAGGTACGCACGACTTGTTCATGCCCGTACACATATTCATGGGGACACAGTGGTCATATATCATAGCGACTTATTATCATAGTCGTTCTTTTATTGATTAACCCGATTTGAATTTTTGAGGTTTTCGGTTCGCCTTTTATTGATTAATACTTTCTTAATTCCTTTAATACTTAAAACATCGGGTACATAAAATCGGTCATGAGTTTAACGGGGACGCAAAACTCATTCTTAGGGGTTTCTTTTTCAAAAAGTTCTCTACGAGTTCTAAAACTTCATTGACACATGATTAAGTATTCAAATCATTTAATAGGTATTAAATATGTCATATAAGCACATTTTACAGTAATAAAAGTGTATATGCAGACTTGGAGAATTTCGATGTTCGTGAAAGCCTTAAATCCTTTTTTGTTTGACTAGGTGTTAAGATACGACGTAAAACTGTTTAAAAATTAAATAAAATATTAAACGTCGATCTTTCCTTCCAAAATAATTTTCACATGTATGTATACATTTAACTCATAATCATGTCATTTGAGAGTAACCAAATAAATCTAGAGAGTCGACTTCTAAGTGTTTGATAGGTTAAGCATTTCCATTTTATCGAAGACAATCCAACGTTTTTGCAAAAATCCTAAAAAATACTTAGACTGCAAATAAGTTCATAAAACTTTACCAACATATGTATTATGGCCTGTAGAGCAAACATGCATCATGTTTTTTTTTATTTTAATGTTCTGAACCTTTATTCTTCTCTAACTATTTCAGAAACTAGAAAATAACTTAAAAATACTTATACTAGTCTAAAATTTACCAAATTTGATAGACGAGTACATTTTCATAAATAGATTATGATTACAGAGTTTTCCAAGCCAAGAAGTCAGTTTAAACAGTGATTTTAGTTTTTTTGACTAATGACATGCTTCTTCTAAAATACAAATAAAATACTTGTAATTCGAATCAAAATCTCAAATATTACATGTAATCACATATTGTCATGTAGAACATGTGCATGCTTCAAGTTTTCCACCACAGTGACTCCAACTAACAATGAGCTCCAAATACTTAGAATCTTCAATAAATTTCCAAAAATTTATAATAGATACCTAACTTCATGTAGAATAAGTAAATAATGAGCTCCAACTAATAGTTCATTCAAAACATAACATATCAGGTCATGAATTCAATACAGGGAACTAAATATACAGTTTCAGAACTAATAATTTTAAAATAAAAATAAAATACTAAATCATCGAAATAAATCACAACCTTTTCCAGATATGATCTTCATCAAGTCTAGAACATACTAAAAATAAGTCTCATGCAAAATAGACTTCCTAAAGCTCTGTTCTATTACAGTTTCCAAAACGTGACACAGTCTGACCAGTTTATTTGTATGATTTTTAACTCCCAAACCCTAACTCCAAAAATCACCAAATTTGACTATGTTATTCTAGATTTTATATTTAATATAAAATAAATTTCTCAGATTTTTCTAACAAGTCTATGATAACATCATAATCACAAAATTCCCCAGTTTGTCTCTATAGTTCGATTTAACACATACCCACATCCCAAATCATTTCTATCATTTTAGTCATGCTTTTATCAACATACAAAACCAAATACTACTGATACCTTTTGGTTTGGACAGATATACATGCATGGTATTCATTTCATAAATCATCTCATAGCAAGAACACCAAAATCAAATAGGGCTCCTCATTTGAGTAGGAGACCCAGGTTCGATTCCCTCTGGGAACGAATTGGAGTTATGAGAGCTATAAGGTGGATTGTTGATTTCGTGGAGTATTTGGGTGCTTGGTGTACTAACTACTAACAACTAATTTTGCCCGATCAAAAAAGAAAAAAGAAAAAAAAAAGAACATGGTGAGAAGAGTTGATGATTTCTTACCTTTAGGTGTTTCTTTGGACTTCCTAATCTAAGAACACTTAGGGGAAATTTTGTTAGAGGATGAATGGTAGCTTGTTATGGTATTTTTGATCAAAAGAAGAAGAGTATTAGTTGGGAAAGTGGCCGATTTTAGGAGTATTAGTTGAAAAAAAATGAATCAAACCTTATATTCAATCTTGGTGGATGAAAAGGGCTCTTCCTATGGAGCTTGAATGGAAGAAGGTCTTCTTTTTCCTTGAGAGATGTGAGGGCCGAGAGTTTCTTGAAGGAAAGTGGAGTGGTGATATCTTGTTTCGTAAGCCAAGATGAAATGGATGGATGAGATGGTTTCTTGGTGGCCAAGTTGATGAGATGAGAGGTGTGATGAGGGTGTAAGAGCATCTTTGACTTTTAATGCTCAATATTTGATTTTAATATTAATTGCAAGGCTTTAGTTTAATTTAATTAATCAAGTATTACTTTGATAGTATATAATATGTTGTCACATGTATAGTTATTTGCTTTCTCATATAAATACTTCACATATGATTATTAATTGCATTTATCAACTAAACGTCATACATAAAATTATCGCACCCAACACATTATTGTTATACGTAAAATTATAGCACTTAGACGATGAAATAAAATTATTAAATTTATTAAATTCATGGTGCGCGACTTTTTGACCTATTTGGGTTATTATTCGATAGTTCGTATTTATTTAGATGCAATACATTTATCATCATTGAATTTTGAGTATTCGTTCGTCTAGAAGTTATTCGTTTGTTTGATAGAAACCCTACATTCGTTAAGGTTTTAAATTGGCTTTTGGATTGTATATTTTATTAGTCCAACCATTTAATTTGATTCTACTTTAAAGTGCTAGGAGTGCTTCCAGCTCAGATTGCTCGTCCCATCATCCTGAAAAATTAAAATCTTAAAATATATATCACTCCCGTTAGAAAATATATAAACTGTTAAATCTTTCTTTAAAACTGCATTTTTGGTTCGGGGTATTACAATATTTCCCTAAAGATTGACATTAGTAAAGCCTATGATCGGGTGGATTGGACGTTCTTGAGACAAATATTATTGAAGTTGGGTTTCTCGGAATTGTGGTTCGGTGGATGATGATGTGTGTAACTTTTGTGGAATACTCGATTCAAGTCAATGATGACGTTGTTGGTCCTATTATCCTAGGTAGAGGATTGAGACAAGGAGATTCTATTTCCCCCTATCTTTTTATTCTCTGTGTGGAGGGTTTATCAGCCTCCATTAATCATGCGTGCATGGAAAACACGTTGCATGGCAGCAAGGTATGTAGAGCTGCACCACCAGTTTCTCAATTGTTGTTTGCAGATGATTGTCTTCTCTTTTGTAGAGCAACTGAGCAAGAATGTTTACGACTAAAACAAGTGTTGAACGAATATGAAGTAGTCTCTGGTCAAGTATTAATTTCGCAAAATCGGGGGTCTTTTTTAGTAAGAATGTGGCGAGTGAGAAGAGAGGTTCCCTGTCAAATATACTTGGGGTTCATAACTAGTTAAATACGGGAAAGTACTTGGGGCTCCCATCTTTGGTGGGTCGGGAAAAGAGGAAATTTTTTAGTTATATTAAAGAACGACTTTGGAAGAAACTCCAAGGTTGGAAGGGAAAGAAGTTGTCAAAAGCGGGTAAGAAGGTACTTATTAAATCAGCTGCTCAGGCGATACCTTCGTACTATATGAGCTCATTTCTCTTACCCTCAACTTTGTTGGATGAATTACATATTATGTTGAATGCTTTCTAGTGGGGTTCAGATGGGGACGTCAAGAAAGGAGTTAAATGGATGCGTTGTGAGAGGACTTGTGTGAGGAAAGAGATGGGTGGCCGTGGTTTCCGGGATTTACATTTGTTTAATATTGCATTGCTGGCTAAAACTGGATGGCACCTTATTTCGAATCCTTTGGCGTTAGTGTGTAGAATTTTGAAAGCCCGGTATTATAGTAGAGGCGATTTCTCATCGACGAAAGTGGGACATAACCCTAGTTATACGTGGACTAGTATTATGGCGGCCCAAGATCTAGTTAGAAGAGGAACTCGGTGGAAGATTGGGAGTAGAGATACAGTTTCAGACTGGGATGATGCTTGGTTGAATTATGATAGAAATTTCTACATTCAAACACCACATCTTGTTGATTTAGAAACATTAACCGTTTCCGAGCTAATGGTTCCGGGTTCCCCAATATGGAACATAAATTTGGTGGAGGGAATTTTTTATGAGGATGATATTGTGAAAGTGTTGAGGACACTAATAGCCCCTATTAGTTATCCAGATAAGCAGGTTTGGCACTTTAGTCGTGATGGTAGATATTCGGTGCTTCTTCTATTGCTTTTGATCCGACTCTTGAAGTTGAAGGGGATTGGAATAATTTGTGGAGGCTGAAAGTGCCTCTGAAAGTGAAAGACTGTTTATAGAGGTGTGTTGTGATTGCCTCCCTCATAAAAGTACTTTGCGTGTTAAGAAAATTGTGGAGGACATAAATTGTGTTTTGTGTGAACAGAATGCTGAAACATCTTGGCATTTGTTCATTGAATGCCCATTTGTAGTAGCATGCTGGAATGAGATAGGATGGTGGCATATTATTGACGCTGCTCTAGAAAGCTTGTGTTGCGATTAATTGCTCGTGAGGATGGAACTGTATTTGCCATGAATCTGTGGCAAATCTGAAAGGAAAGAAACTCTAAATTGTGGGAAGGATATCACAGGACGCCATTGGGGGTTGTTCGTACAGCAGGAGCAGTGCTCCATGAATGGGTCGAAGTCCGAGGAAGAAATATCAGGCCTGGGAGGGTTGAAGGGTGTATAGCATGGCATCCGCCGAGTACGGGCAGTTTCAAAGTGAATGTGGATGCGGCTTTTTTCGTTGATGTTTTCCAAACTGGGGTGGGGCTTTGTTGAGAGACAGTCGAGGGGAGTTCATGGCTGGCCGGACGGTTAGTTTCTCAGCTTGCTTCGATGTGGACGTTGGCTAGGCAATGGGGTTTGTTGAAGCCCTCTCATGGGCAAAATCTCTAAACCTTGGCCGGACGATCGTCGAAGGTGACTCTAAATTAGTTGTAGATGCTATTTTATCTCCTGAGTCGTTGAATTCTTCTTTTGGGAACTTTATTGATGCTTGTAAACGTATTATTCATTCGTGTTCATTTTTATCCGTAAACTCTGTTAAGCGTGATGCCAATTCAGTGGCTCATGCGTTCGCTCGGGCTTCTCGAGTTTATGAAAGTCCTTATGTTTGGGTTGACCCGCCGACATTTGTGGTTGGGCTTCCCTCTAATAATTGCACGTGCAATGAAATAAGCTAAGTGTCCTGTTTTAAAAAAAGAAAGTTAGATCATTTGGACTAAATGTACATATATTATTAAAGTTTTCAACTGCTTTTAAACTCTACATAAAACTTTAATGACTATCACTATTAAAATTATTTATAATATTTTTAATATAAAAAATATAAATTGTCGTTTAAATTACAAATACACCACTCAGATTACAACACCACCCCAAAGATTAGTACATCTCCCCACAAAAAAATCTTTTTACTCTCCTCCCCTTTTCTTTTTCACCTCATCTCCACGTCTCCTCATCCCCCCATCTCTTTCCTCTTTTTCAGCCTTCACCCTCCATGCCGACCACCATTCGAGCCCCCTATCTCGACTCCGGCTGCCCATCTTTGTGATCGCCCTCTACTTGTCGTTATTCATGTTTTTTATATACTCTTTCTTCTTCGTTTTTTTCTAAACAGGTCATCTCCAATTTGTTCAAAATAAAAAATTCGAAAATAATTATAAAAATATTAGTTTTTTCTAAATATATTTTGATTTATTATTGATTCATTTTTTTTTTCGTATCTGGTTTGCTGAAAATGTATACAATTTTCAAAATTATTTTTCGAAAACTTTGTCTATTTTCGATTTTTTTTTTTTTGCTGAAATCTAGTTTCGTTTCAAATATTTTTGTCGAAATTCGTCATTTTTTCCAAAATTTTGTCAAGATCTTTTTTTTAAAAATATTTTCTTTTCTTCTATATTTTCTTTCTGAAATTTTAGTTTATTTTTGAATTTTTTAACCAAACATTTGTATAATTTTATTTAATATAATATGAGTTTCTTGATTTGGTTAGTTCGGTATTCATAATCTCGGCGACGACAACGACGACCATGTACAATGGCGGCTGGGGACGACTGCAATCTGATGGGGAGAGATGAGTAGAAATTAAAATTTTAATTTTAAATGGTAATATGGTCTTTTTTTGTGTAATACTACCTCCGTCCCAGAAAAATGTGTACACCATTTTTATTATCGAATTTTTGTGAGCAAGTTGTTTATTAGTATTTCAAATTATAAAGTAATTTTTACGGAGAGGCATTATAGATCTACCTCTCATTTTTTATATGCATCTTTAAAAATTATTTTATCATTTCAAATAATAATAAAAAATTCGCTCGCAAAAACACGTGAAAACAGTAAACGTGCGCATTTTTATGAGACGGATGTAGTATTGTTTTGTTAAGCAAGTCCAACCGTCAATAAACAAGTCCAAATCCCACTTCTGAAAAAAAAAAAAACTCACTGATCTGATTAAAACCCTCCCGCCTCTCCGCTGTCTTCGCGACGCCGCTCGGCCGCCACCACTACCGCCAACGGTAAGTTACTCTGAATTATACTTTTGTTGTTAAATCGTTCCTTCAGTTTCACTATATTTTAAGTTTTGTCACTTTCAGTTACGGATTATATTTATGTTTGCATCATATATTCGGAAACGAAGAGAGATGAATATTCAATTAGGATGGCGCAAAATCTTATATGTATGCATATTTTAGTCCGATGAAATGAAATTGTAAATCTGCTTATCATGTGTTGGATTATTTTCCTTGGTGAGATTAATGAACATTCGGCATTTGTATATTTGTATTATTTGTATATTTGCATATGATGTGTTGGATGAAATTCCTGATGATCAATTGTGATGTTGTATAGAAACATGAGTGGTATTCTCGGTAAGCGTGGAAGAGCCGAAAGCGGTCCAGTAGGCGATGAGGTGACCATCCTCAATTTAATCAAAAGCAAAAAGGATTTAGGCATTTGGGTAAGACACATCAAATTCGAGTCCAAACTCGCTGATGTTATTGTCAACAAGTCAGTCAAGTCATTGTTGGCAAAAGATCTGATCAAAGAGGTGAAGAACATTCAAAATAAGTCAGGAAAACACTACATGGACGTTGAATTCGAGCCCTCAAAGGAAATCAGCGGGGGCGATTTTTACACAGAGGGGAAGCTCGATCAAGAGTTCCTTCAAATGCTTAGAAAAGTCTGCCTAAAGTACATTAGATTGCAGAAGGTTGCTACTGTAGAGGGAGTTCTGAATGATCTGAAGAAGCAACGTGTGGTGACGTTTGATATTTCCAGCCAACAAGTGGCCGAGGTTTTGAATTCGATGGTGTTGGATAATGATATTATGGAGGTGAAGAGTACTGGGATCGGAGATTTCCATTCCATTCCTCTCGGGAAAATGTGTTTCAGAGTTGGGACTGGGATCTCAAAGACTGGAAGGATGGGTGATTTTGCAGACGAGCATTTGTGCCATCGACGGAATTATCTCGCCGAGTAAGTGTGTGTATTACAACAATTGGTTGAAGCTTCAGTTTTGAAGGTTAGATTGATCTTTTTTCTTTTGGAGATCTGCATAAACTGCATTATTTTGATGATCGCTTTACATTGATTCTAGAATTAATCATTTCAAAGTCAGTTAAAGAGTTCTGTTTTTTAAGTTGTATAGTTGAGTTTGGAAGAGATTTCTATCTATGACACGGTCTTATACGAGAATTTGCATTATATATGGTGTTCTGCATTAACTTATCTCCATCAACAATTTTTGAGTTTTGTGATGGTTGAATTCAGAGTATAGATGAATATGAACATGAGTAGATGATCAAATTTACCGTTTCTTTATAGTATATGATAAAAATTTACTCCCGGAATCGTTGGCACATTTACTCTTTATGCGTAGTTTAACGTGAGAATTGTTTATTAGTATAAGTTGCTTTTTGGTGAGGGTTAAATGGTAAAATAATGGTATATGGTGTAAATAAAAGGAAATAAACATGACTTTAGTGTGTGAAAAGTAATGACATTGTATGTAATTTTTTAGATGTTTTTGAGAGGAGGGTTTAAAGTGATGTAGTTGCCTTATTTTCTTTTTTAGAAATATGCCAACGAATTTGGGACGGACGTATTTGGCAAATGCGCCAATGATTCTGGTACGGAGGGAGTAATACATTGTCGACTAATAAACATGAAAATTGCTGGTGAGGAACAGTATTACACAAATTGGTAGAACATTGGGTTTTGACGCCTAGAGTGGTATTTTCTTGAAAATTTGAGTTTTGAAGCTTATGTCATATATACTTGTTGAGAAACATTTTTCTTTTCAGAGAAACGTTGAGTTTTGAAGCTTAAATGGTCTTTTTTCTTGTGGTGATCAGCTTTTTTTGCTTATGGTGTAAAGATTGCTTAAACTTTATTTATGTGATTGCATAATAATATTTTTGAGACACACTTGCCTTAGACGGTCTCACGGTGAGACGGAACATAAATTTGGGCATTGACGCTTTAATATTTTTAGAGGGATGGGTGTGATTTGTGTTAGGTTGTACCCGTCTCATACGAGTTTTTATCTTGATTTAAAACTACAATGTATTTGTCAGACAATAGATATGAAAAATTGCTGAATTGAGATTTCTATTCTTTTTTTCATTCTCATCTTTAAAATATGCCCTTTCACATAAATCATGCTCTTTTTTACTCAACTGAAGCTCTTTCCTCATCTACTAATCACCAGTTGAAAGGTAAAACTCTGATTTAAGTAAGCCTTGTAATTCTTTTGAGATGTCGTCTTTTTAATCCTGAAAATATATGAGTTTTGAAGTCAAGATTATATATACAAAAATGCAAATATGTATACATAATTCTTTTTTTTTTTCAATTTTTGTTTTTTGGTTCCTGAATTTCAAAATTTGTTGTTTAATTCTTATAATTTCAATAGTTTAATTCTGGAATTCCAGATTCTTTGAAGGTTACAATTCTCGTAATAGTTTGAGAAAATAAATTGTAATACTTTCAATCTTCAACTGTGTGTATAAGAACTATCACTGTTTAATTATTATTATTTTTTTCGTATTCTTTAAAAGAGAAGAGCAGATATTTTTCGACTATTTAAAAAAAAATTGTTATTGTGTTGATTAGATAGAGCTGTTTATACAAAATATAGAAGACAGGTCTGTTTCTTTTCATCTATTTAAATAAAGTGTTATAATTATTAAATTATAATATTAATTTTTGGACAAGACAACTTGTTATATTAAAAGATACAACTTATTTACACTGAATTGTGTAACTATTTTTCCGTATTAATAATTATATGGTTCAATATAATAAGTTGCATCCTTTAATATAACAAATAAAGAGCAGGTTTTGTGTGAAAATGGTTCGTCATACACCACTATCCATATTAATAAAGATGGATCAAATCATGACCCGGGCGGAAGTCACGCTTATATAACATGAATACGCAATTTTAAAAGCAAAACCATCAGAGACGTATTGGTAAGCTGCTTTGTTTTCACCATGCAGGTTGCATGTTCTAACCTTGTTGCTATAACACATTTTATTTTATATCTTTTTTTATTCTACCCATTCTACCTTTGGCCAATATTTGAATTTTTTAACAATTAAATTCATTTTGGTCATAAATAAAAAACAAAAAAAACCCTCCCAACTCAACTAATACACATTTTAATTACATAAAATTTATTTAATGTTACTAATTTATGTATCATTTTAATTTTTTTATTAAATTACCATTTAAATTCATTTTGAACTTATTTTTATATGTTTCTTTCTAATTGAACTAATTATTCAAATATTTAGGAAACAAAGATATCGAACAATTAATTTCACACCAAGACTAACAAATACAAATAGTACTAATTCAACCAGCAGCTATTACATTTACAAATACAAAGAGTACTAATTCAACCAGCAGCTATTATTTCGCATTAGTGCATTACACAAATTAACACCAAGCCGAACTTCACTCAAGTATCAATAGTCTTCCTCCTTCCTCTTCTAACTCCAGACAAGTTCTTCAATTTTTCTATAGCTTTTTTTTTCTTCTATTCATTAAATTTTTAAGTGTTCTCTTTTCTTTTCTAAGCAATAAACTTCAACAAATGGGGTTTGTCTTGGTAAAATGTGTAAGCTTTTCGTATCACTTGAGTTCTCACTTCATTGAAATTGGACGAAATTAAGCTTGCACAAATCTTCACCTTCAACGTCTACCGTATTGGAGCCTCCAACAGCAAAAATAATACAGTTAATAACAAATGCACTATACAGTATGTGAAAGTATGTTAACTAATATTATACTTACTAGAACATAAAAAGTTGATTTGATTTGATATACACTTATACTATAGCTCATATCATCTAATACTACACTTCATTTCCACTAATACCATAGCTCATATCATCTAATAATAAAGTAGAAACCCCCTATAAGAATACTCTATATAGGGATAAACTCTCTATAGTAATAAAAAATCACGGTCCCAACTCAGGACCAGTTATATTTAGAAATAAACTCTATATCATTTCCACTAATACCATAGCTTTATATCATGTAATAAGACATATTTTTTTTCCAATCCCGTCTTAAGGATTTATTTCTCCATATAAGAATAAATTATATTATATATAAAAAATTATATGTTACAATTAAGATGACCTAAAATATTTATCTATGGTTAATTGTGATGACATCTTAATTTTAAGGCTTGTCACTACATCCTTCAACTTTTGTGTTCATAATAACTCGTCCGAATAGACACCTTTTTGTTGAAGCCAGAATGATTATATCCTTCAAAATTGAACAAATATTTATACACATATGAGCAATAACTATTGTTTAGTTCTTATATACATGCATATTAGTTGATACATGTATTTTGTATACTTTGAAAGTGTATGTATTTATTTTAGTCCAATTTGTATTAATTAGATATATGAATATGTTAATAAATTTACATACATGTAGTATAGTATGTATTATATTAAATGTATTATTTAAAAAAAATTATTTTTCTATATAAAACTCTATTTAGAATAACCTCCCTATAGTAATATTTTTTCTCGGTCCCGACGATATGACTGTATGAAATTTTTACTGTATAGCTCTTAATAACTATAGCTCATATCTACTACTTCTATAGCTCATATAAATTAATACTATAGCTCATATCTACTACTTCTATAGCTCATATAAATTAATACTATAGCTCATATAAATTAATACTATAACTAATATCAACTAATACTATAGCTCATATCATCTAATACTATAGCTTATATCACCTAATACTAGAGCTCATTTCCACTAATACTATAGCTCATATCAACTAATACTATAGCTCATATCTACTAATACTATTGTTCATATCCACTAATACTATAGCTCATATAAATTAATAATATAACTCATATCAACTAATACTATAACTTATATCACCTAATACTATAGCTTATATCACCTAATACTATAGCTCATTTCCACTAATAATATAACTCATGTTAACTAATACTATAGCTCATATCATCTAATACTATAGCTTGTATCACCTAATACTATAGATCATTTCCATACTAAACTCATAAATCAAGGAAGGAAGCACAATTGTTAATCAAACCCATGTCATAAATCTAAGCACAAAACTCAATCCTCTCACAAAATTAAACTACAATTAATAAGTACACAATAGCCTACGAACTAATCGCTCAAATGGTCCTTTATCCACACCAATTTTGACAGCGCAAAGTTGTCTTCCTGCATCATAAATCAAAAAGTGAATTTTTCAGTACATAATCCACCAACCTCAAGAACTAACTCAAGGTAAAAAGGACAAACACATAAAATATCCAATTCAAGGTCTACATGAATTAACTCTACTGCATTCAGATGCATAACACATGTACAATTATTAACCTTAACAACAAAAAATCAATCTATCTTGTACAAGAAAATGACATACATAGAAATTCTCAACTTCTCAACTCACATTGTAGAAAATCTCTCTCTCACATGAAATATTTCAATAAATCGCCTCTTTCTTTGAGAAAGCCTCTGTTCTAGTCTCCATCTTCTTGAGAATATTGAACTCCTTAATCCAATCTCAGCTTCCCTACAATTATCAAACAATTTATCATTGATAAGCTTGTTATTATCACATAACAATTTGAGGGGCAGAATTCCTAAACAAATTGAATCTCTTATAAACTTGTAACATTTTGATTTGCATATCTATAATGAAAATTAAAATTTGGGAACTCACTTGTCACGGAGTGTCGACAGCTCTTCGTCACAATAGTCATCCGACGAGCTTAAAAAGAGTAATCTCTGAGGTTAAACAAGTATGACGTAGCTCATGTCAGTAGCTCGTCTTTTCACCTCCCATTATAAGATCGATATAGATTAATATAACTAGTTAAACAAGTACTTATAGTTCAAACCTAGTCTCCATTATGGAAATACCTAAGCTATGCAGAGGCTTCAACTAAACAGAAAATATGCATATGAAGATAGATTAAATCCAATGACACAAACTACTAAAGAAAACTAGTAAATATCCAAAAAATACTAGGATACTAAATCAAATAATACTCGTTAAAGCCCTAAACACTAAAAGAAGCAACCCATCAATAGAACTCGTATGATTAGATTCAAGCACATCACCAATAGAATATGCAGTGGCTTAAGCTCATCTCATCACAATTAAAATGATGTCGATGTATATACTAACAAGCATAATTTGTGGCTAATAATGCAATCAACCCTACTAAAAAGAGAGTAAATTTGAACAAAAACTTCACATAATAGAACATGTACAAGAAAGTACTATCAACAGAGTATAATCTGCACAAAAGCTACCACCATTGAACGGTGAATAAAGTCAATTAGGGGTTAACAAAACACATTAATCGCAAAACACAAGTATTAAAATACAATGCAAGTTACCTCTTAGACAAAATCAAACCAAAAAGAATTTGAAAACTGTCTATTGAAGACCCTCGAAACACCGAAAACCACAAAAGGATAGTGAAAGACTGTCGATTGGAGAC
Organism: Stenogyne calaminthoides; assembly: GCA_037126765.1. Taxonomy (NCBI): domain Eukaryota; kingdom Viridiplantae; phylum Streptophyta; class Magnoliopsida; order Lamiales; family Lamiaceae; genus Stenogyne; species Stenogyne calaminthoides. Next base: position 24,258,602 of record JBBCBC010000027.1, read on the forward strand.
CGATCGAGAACACCGAAAACCATAATCGCGTGTAACTTAAAGACTATAGGAAAACAATTAACTGCGATCTATGTGCGAGAGTGCGTGTAAAAATCGCGAGCTAGGGTTAGAGAGGCTGAAGAAAAAAATGAAAGGAAAAATTGAAAAGAAAGAAAAAAATTGGGTTTATATACTGACCCGTTTAATGAACCCTTTTTTAGAATAGATAGTGGCATACTGTGCACGGTTTTGCAAGTGGTGAACCAGTTTTATATAAAACTTTAACTTTAATAAAATAATTTTAAAATATATTATGAGTGTATGCACCGGATCTATATAAGATTTAATCATATGACAAAAATATAGCAAGATACTAGATATTTTTCAAGATTTAAAGTATTATAATTATAATATTAATTTTTCAACAAGTTGTATGCCGAAATATACTGAGATACTGGTAACCTGATATATTTTGAGATTTCAATATATATCGAAACTCCTAAATTTATATACTATTATTGTAATGAAATTTTCATTACAATATCATAGCTTATAAAAATTTTCATAAATTTTTCACATTTCTTGGTACAATAAGTACGGCGTACCGAAAATTTCAGTATTTTCCCAACTTCTATATATAATTAAATTATAACCTGATTTGAATATAGTTGTATAACTCTAGATTTCTAATTTGCAATTACAAAATAGGACGTGATTTGGATATATGACTCGCAACCGAAATTTGCAGCAATACTTGATCCAAAATTTATAGCAATTTTATGGTGTTCATTATTACATGTTTGATTGGTTGTACATAATTATGATTTTGTATTAGTGTAATAGATATAAAGGCCAATTGTGTATATTTGGGCAAAATTATGTGAATTTTCTACAATTAATAGAAGGTCAAATGATATTCCATGCTTTTTTTTAATAAGACTAAAAGAAAACTCCATAAATACAATTAATATTGTAATACCCATGCTTTTAGTACTATTATTTGACCAATATATTTCATGCATTATTTGTATTTTATATTATTCGCGTGCTAATATTATTTACGTGATATTTTAATTTTGCATTATTTATATGCGTTTAAATTGGTTTCAAATATTGAATTATTTATTACGCTCATACGTGATTAATTGTGAAAATATTCTAGTATAACTTATTGGGACTAGTCATATTTGGGGATTTAAAGCAAATTGTTTGATTATTGTGTAAATACTTTTATTTAGATAATTGTAGTAATTATACTAAGAAAATAAATAAATAATTAATTAAATGAAAAGTTGTGGCTAGGCAAGCAAATTTAGGTGCATTGTATACACTCAAATAGTTAAGTATATATTTATGAGTAGGCCTTGTGTGAAATATTGCATACTAGTGTTATGTGCAATACATCACAATTAAGGCAAAATAGGTTGAAATTTGCGGGTCATGTGGCGGTCGGGCGGGTCGGGCAGGGCGGGCGGACTAAGCAGATTGGGCAGGTCACTTCAGTGTTTTCATAACCAAACCGGTGATCGAACCGGACAGACCACCGGTCAGCGGTTCAACCGGTCGGACCGGTTCAACCGGTGGTTCAACCGTTTTCTATGTTTAGTTAAAAAAACAAAATAAATATACACCTACAAAAATTTAAATATATATTTTATAACTTTTCATATCATATTTTATAAATTTTGTCCCACCTCATACATTTATCCCACATCGAAAGTGTTGGAGAAAAATGTGAGAGGAATATAGATTTAAAATTTTAAATATTTAATATAAATTAATAATTTAATTTTTTTTAAAAAAAAGAAAAAAACCGGTTTTTTCCGGTTGAACCGGGTTTTGACCGGTTCAACCTGAAATCCGGTTATTTATGTGTATTTTAACCGGGTTACCGGCCGGTTCCCGGTTCAACCCGGTTTTGAAAACACTGGGTCACTTGGCTATTTACCTATTAAATTTTAAACAAGGATATTTTTATCAAATTGTGTTGTAGCTTGATGGTTCTGGTTTATTTTTAGTGTATTTGGTCGCAGGTTCAATTCTTATTAAGCACATAATTTTAAAAAAAATTCAAGTTATTTTTGTGTGTTACTACATGAACAAAAAATGTTACGCTATGAAGAAAAATGTGTTACCACATGAACAAAATCAGTACAAGCGTGAAAAAATCCCCAGTCCAAAATTGCAAATTTAAAGAACAACTTGATATGTTACTACATGAACAAAAGAGTGTTACCCTATGAGCAAAAAAATGTTACTACATGAACAAAAACTAGTACAAGCGCGAAAAAAAATCCTCGATTCAATTTTTTTTTTCAAGTTGTTTTTGTGTGTTACTATATGAACAAAAAATGTTACTCTATTATACAAAACGTGTTACCACGTAAACAAAATCAGTACAAACGATAAAAAAAAACTCTCAATCCAAAATTGCAGATATAAAGAACAACTTGATGTGTTACTACAAGAATAAAAGAGTGTTACCATATAAGCAAAAGAGTGTTGCTACATGAACAAAAACCAGTACAAACGCGAAAAAAAATTATCAGCATGAGAAGAGTACAGAAGGATCTGAATTTTAGCATATATTTTGTGTGAAGGGGTAATCCAACACCACACACATACTCTCTCTTCTTCTCGCATAATCCACACCAAAATCTCAATTGAACAAACCTGATTTCATCCAATGATCAGAGCGAATCAAAGAAAACTAAATTAGATAAAAAAATTAGAGTATGAACGAGGAAGAAGAAAACTCATGAAATTCGCCAGCAATCTGAAGAAAAGAGGAAGAAGAAGAAATCTAGCAGCGTTAATTGTTGCGCAACGCGAAAGAAAAAAACTATTTAATATGCCCTACCCGACCCGACCAAGTCTGACCCGCGAATAAATAAAGAAAAATCCAATTACTCTATAATTGCACATATCACTTGTATACAATATTGCATACAAGTTTTTGTCTATATTTATAATGTTCAGCCATATTAGTAAGTGATAAACTATTATACAAATAATTTTGTAAAAATATTAGATATGTCAAGAAAACAAAAAGGAAAACTTAAAGAGGAAGAGATTGAGTAAGGCGGTTCGGGAGAGGAATAAATAGCAGCTTGCGTTTCACTTCCTCCAAGGTATTCAGGAAATTTAAAAAAAAGAAAAAAAATTAGAGAAAGAAGAAAAGAGAGAGAGGGAGGAGAAGTAGTGGGATTTAGTTAACTAATTCTAGCAAATTAATTAGCAGGTTTCAAATATGAAAGGTAGTTGGTTCGATGTTGTAGATCTTTCTACACTTGATGTTCATTGCGCTAAGATGACTTTAATGAATTTTCTTCACTTTTCGAATACGAGGTAAGTAGAAATTTATTTGCACCTAACATGCATAAACATATTATTTATGTAATTTATTTATATTGAAATGTTAACCGTGAATATTACTTGAATTACGAGAATACTTGATATTTTATGATTGATATGAAATATATTTGCAGATTCGATGATTAATATGAAATGAGTCTGTGATCCAGTTATGGGTATAGAATGAAATTGTGATTTATGTGGTTATTGTGAAAGGAACTGATGAGTTCGATGTTATATGAATCTTATGAAATCAGGCTATGTTGGTGTGTGAATAATTGATGATTCGTAAATATTATATGAGTTTAATTATATGTGAATTTTACGTGATTTGTGATATTGATTGATATTTAGTGATTATTGTGGAGAGAGCTTGTGAGCTCGAAAGTTATATGAAGCGAACTTGTGAGTTCGGCGTTATGTGAATCTTGTGAGATATTTGAGTTGCATTGCATCAAACATATCATGCATGAACATACGAGTACACCGAGATATGAGTGATTAGAGAGAGCCTAAGTGAGGTGTTTTGGCCACGTGGTGGTCAGTGTATTGAGTTTATTCCGGCGTGTATCCGGAAGTTATATTCTAGCGTGTATCCAAAAGTGTTGCCGGCGTGTATCCGAAAATTTGGAGCCCCCAGCGAGTGATTATAAATTATCAGATGGAGAGGGAGAGAGAGTTTGGAAAGGATTATGAAAGAAGTATATTAAAATGCATAATTTCTGCTTACTGAGATATGTCTCACATAGTTATGCATTGTAGGTAATCCTGAGATGCTGTGACTTGACAGCCTTACTGGACAAGTTGTGGAGCTCCTGCGGGTTTTGAGTTGCTGCGTGCATAGATGACGACCTGTTGGACATACCGTGGCTTATTTTGGTTCCGTTTTTATATTCTATTGCTTTTGGGATATTTGTTATCTTATATCATGTTATTAGGTCATGTATGTACTGGTGTGTGTTGGCTTGAAGTTTGATTGTGAATTGTTTGGATGTTGGCTTGGGGTTTGATTGTGAATCGTTATTGTGTTGACTTGTGGTTATATGTATATGTATATGTTATATGTATATATATATGTTGATGTCATAATGTTCGAAATAAAAATTATAGCAGGGTTATATGTTGAATTATATTTATATTCATATTAAGTGGGGTTAAATTTTGGTGATGAGTGGTATCAGAGCACGGTTTGCATCCTGTAGATTGTCTATGTACACGAGCTCAAAACTTGGGAAGTCCAGTTATGCCAATAAGTTTTATGTTATATGTAATGTGCATACCTTGATTTTCATTTAGTGAAGTTGTATGCACTGCGAAATATAAATTCTTCTTTTGTTATAGTCCTAGCATTATGAAATTGAAAAAATAATATTAGTGTACCACTGAGGTGTTAGTCCTTGAAGGACCTTCTTGGAGTAATACAAGTTATATTTAGTTACATAACGGGACTAAATAATTGCTTGTCTTAATTATAAATATTAATAGTGCACATGGATATGTAAGGAATTGAATAACTAAATTTCGACGATGAAATTTTTATAAGAAGGGGAGGATATAATATCCGTGCTTTTAGTACTATTATTTGGCCAATATATCTCATACATTATGTGCATTTTATATTATTCGCGTGCTAATATTATTTACATGATATTTTGATTTTGTATTATTTATATGCATTTAAATTGGTTTTAAATATTGAATTATTTATTACGCTCATATATGATTAATTGTGAAAATATTCTAGTATAACTTATTGGGACTACTCATATTTGGGGACTTAAAGCAAATTGCTTGATTGTTGAATAAATACTTTTATTTAGATAATTGTAGTAATTATACTAAGAAAATAAATAAATAATTAAATGAAAAGTTGGGGCTGGGCAAGCAAACTTAGGTGGATTGTATACACTCACATAGGTACGTATATATTTATTATGTAAAACTATTATATATGTACAAAAAAAAAAGGAAAACTAAAAGAGGAAGAAATCTAGTAAGGCGGTTTGGGAGAGGAATAAATAGCAGCTTGCGTTTCACTTCCTCCAAGGATTTTTAGGAAATTAAAAAAAAAAAGAAAAAAAAATTAGAGAAAGAAGAAAAGAGAGAGAGGGACGAGACACTACTATACATTTGAGTTTGGAGAGCTCCACTTTGACAGCTCTTTTTTCGAATAGCTCTCAAAGTGGTCCCTTAGAGAGCGGTTCTATTAAAAAAAAAAAAAAAAAAAAATTGTTAAAAATCGTCGTCTCAAGATCAAAGTTTAGACAATGGTTCATAATCACAAGCAAGAAGTGTACTTGGAGAGCGGTTTTGAACTGTTGTCCAAGGTAAAGCTTGGAGAGCGGTTCATAACCGCTCTCCAAGTGAATTAATTTTATTTTTTTTGTAAAGCTTGTATTTTTTGTTTTATTTTTTTGTTTTTGTAAATTCTTTTTATGTACAATTCAAATATTTTATTCTTTAAATTCTCGTGTTATTTATTTTTAATATTCGTCTTATATAATGAGATTAACACAAACCCTTATGTAAAACTTGTTCATAATATTAAATTCATAATATTACACTTACGAACTTGTATCACTATTAATTCTTATAAATTAATACTTATAATATTTAATATTCTTATAAATTAATTCAATTTTGTCTAAGTATTACTTATTTAGATAGAAAAATACTATTACTTGTTTAAATAGAAAAGTATTACTTGTTTAAATAGAAAAGTATTACTTGTTTAGATAGAAGTATAACTTGTTTAAAGAAAAGTATTACTTGTTTAGATGAAAAAATATTACTTGTTTAAAGAAAAATATTACTTATTTAGATAGAAAAATATTGCTTGTTTAAATAGAAAAGTATTATTTGTTTAGATAGAAAAGTATTACTTGTTTAAATAGAAAAGTATTACTTGTTTAGATAGAAAGTTATAACTTGTTTAAAGAAAAATATTACTTTGTTTAGATGAAAAAATATTACTTGTTTAAAGAAAAATATTATTTGTTTTGATAGAAAAATATTAATTGTTTAGAAGGAAAAGTATTACAAGTTTAAAAGAAAGGTAGTTAAAAAAAAGTACAAGTAAAAAATATAATTTTAATTTAATTTAATTAATTTTAATTTTAATTTATATAAAAAAAAAATATTATATAAAAATGTGATTGAATTAATAAATAAGATAATTGAAATAAAGAATTTTAAAAAAAATTGTAAGAAAAAATGATTTTTAGAACATATAGAATTAATTTCATTAAGTAAACGCAAAAAAAACAAGTGTCCGAGCGGAATTGATCCTTTCAGCGCCTAAGGTCCGTGTTCGGTCCCCCATGGGAGCGAATAATTGCCTCAATTAATTGGGAGACTTGGTGACTTATATATGAGATGCTTTGTGGGTCCGTATGAGATGCTTGGTGGGTCCGTGCCTAAAAATCAATTTTTTTTTAAAAAAAAAAGTGTTGGAGAGCGGTTAAAAACCGTTGTCCAAGTGTATATGCTTGGACAACGGTTGAAAACCGCTCTCCAAGTGTAACTTCTACAATGCGGTTAAAAAAATTTGTCGATCAAATTTCTTGGACAACGGTTTTTTATCGATTGTCCAAGCTTGGGCAAATTTGTTACTTGGAGAAAGCGGTTATAATGACTCCAAGGTCATTTTTTTTCACAATTGGTCAAGCCCAAATGTGTATTAGTGAGAAGCAGTGGGATTTAGTTAACTAATTCTAGCAAATTAATTAGCAGGTTTCAAATATGAAAGGTAGCTGGTTCGATGTTGTAGATCTTTCTAGACTTGATGTTGATTGCGCTAAGATGACTTTAAGGGTTTGAATTTTCTTCACTTTTCGAATACGAGGTAAGTAGAAATTCATTTGTACATATAATGCATAAACATATCATTTATGTGATTTATTTATATTGAAATGTTAACCTTGGATATTACGTGAATTACGAGAATGCTTGGTATTTGATGATTGATATTGAATATATTTGCAAATTCGATGATTAATATGAAATGAGTCTGTGAGCCAGTTATGGGTATAGAATGAAATTGTGATTTATGTGGTTATTGTGAAAGGAACTGATGAGTTCGATGTTATATGAATCTTGTGAAATTAGGCTATGTTGGTGTGAATAATTGATGATATGTGGGTATTATATGAGTTTAATTATATGTGAATTTTACGTTATTTGTGAGATTGATTGTTATTTAGTGATTATTGTGGAAGAGCTCGAAAGTTATATGAATCGAAGTTGTGAGTTCGGCGTTATGTGAATCTTGTGAGCTATTTGAGTTGTATTACATTAAACATATCATGCATGAACATACGACTACACCGAGATATGAGTGATTAGAGAGAGCCTAAGTGAGGTGTTTTCGCCACGTGGTGGTCAGTGTATTGAGTTTATTTCGGCGTGTATCCGGAAGTTTTATTCTGGCGTGTATCCAGAAGTGTTACCGACGTGTATCCGGAAATCTGGGCCCCCCAGAAATTATTATAAATTATCAGAGAGAGAGGGGGAGGGAGGGAGAGAGAGACAGAGTCCTGAGATGCAGTGACTTGGGAGCCTTACTGAACAAGTTGTGGAGCTCCTGCAGGTTTTGAGTTGCTGTGTGCATAGATGACGACCTGTTGGACATATCGTGGCTTATTTTGGTTCCGTTGTTACATTCTATCGCTTTTGTGATATTTGTTATCTTATGTCATGTTATTAGATCATGTATGTACTAGTGTGTGTTGGCTTGAAGTTTGATTGTGAATTGTTTGGATGTTGGCTTGGAGTTTGATTGTGAATAGTTATTGTGTTAACTTGTGGTTTGATTTTGGATGATTCGTTTATTGATATATGTTATATATATATGTTGATGTCATAATGTTCGAAATAAAAATTATAGCAGAATTACATGTTAAATTATATTTATATTTATATTAAGTTGGGTTAAATAAGGGTGGTCGTGACAAAAATGATCCAAAAAGAAAAGATGGACCAATTATCATATGCTAAAAAAAATCAATTACATGCCACGAAAGCCGAAATTTCGTTTTCTCAGCATACTTTTTTATACCAAACAATCATATTATTGTAGGATTCAATCCAGGTCCTATGCTAATTTCAAAACCAGCAACATTGGGCCACAAAGTGACCTACTTTACTTTATTTTTTTCCTATTTATGCGTTTGCGCCAAGTTACTCGAATCAAAATATATACCTACTTTTATTTTTATTTTTGTTCCATTTTCATGTTTATCTTTAGTTTTTATTTTTGATTATTTTTGCACTATTAAAGCTCATACAAAATGAAACTAAATTCTTGTAATGCATTTATTGCAATCTCTAATTTATATTAATAACCCGTTATTTGAGGAAAAAAAGATGTTTATTATATGTTGTTTCTAATCGGTTCTTTTAAAACACTAATTGTAATATTAATTATTTATATCTTATATTTTTTTTTATTGTTGATATTCTATTGTAAAATGGATATGTATTATAACAATTATGTGAAATAACTCAAATACAATAACAAAGATATGACATAGAAAAATAAATAATACTTATAAGAAAATAAAAAAAAAAGAGTGAAAAATAGTAGATTACTCCAACACAGCAGGAGAAATTAAATAAACAAAAAGAAAATAAGGAAATTTAAAAATAGACGCAAATCGACGGCACTTTGGTACTGATTCATGTCTAATAAATTAATAATTAACCTCGTGCTCTGTTTTCTCTAATATGCAGATATGAATGGTGAAGAAGATGAACGATACTTTGAAACTGTAATAGTTTAATTTTTGGCTGAATAGTAGTTATTTCACTAAAATGTATTAGCTGTTTCACTAAAAAATATTTCTAAAGATATTAGTTGTTTTTATGTGGTTGTATTGTATTTTATTAATTTAATATGTATTACTTATTTCAATTAACTGTATTACTTGTTTTCCTTTTAACGGTATTAGTGGTTTTCCTTTAACGGTATTATTTATTTTCATTTATGGGTGTTATTTGTTTCAATTAACAGTATTAATTGTTTTTCCAAATAATACAAAAATAATTTTCCAGGCTCAGTTTTCGGGGTTATGCTAATCCTCTCGAAGTTCTTCCTATTCGCAATCAAGAGAGTACAAGTATGTATAATGGGTTCTCTTGTAATTTTATGTGCATCAATTATATTGTTTCTTTGGACAACACTATTGATGATTACTTTTGTACAGATTACTGCAGGGACGAATGTACGGTTAGGCTGCACTGGGCTAAAGCCCAGTGCAAATATTGTCCAACATCTACTGACATATACTACATACTATATAAAAATGACCCACCAACCCACAATTTTTGAATAAATTAGCCCACCCTAACTTAAAATCCAATGGTCCCCAGCAAAGTCACGCACACTAAAGAGGAATTATAATAACACGGGCTTTTCTAGTTCACGTCATTTGTTCTATTTAAATATTTAACATATGAATTTCAAAATTCAATCGATATCACACCTAAAGTTACTTATTCACTCCCATGATTTAACATGAAAATTTGAGTGTTTCTAAAATTAAACAAAATTGAATTAATCTTATATTACTAACTAAATTATCCAAGATTTTCCACAACTCTATATTCAAAATTTTATATTTTGAAGTCTCACAGAGCCAAACTTAGGTGAACATCATTATTTTTAAAAGTGTGTTTAGCAAAATTTTGTATAAACTAGCTTCGTCGTGCACCTAATTTACATTTTACGTGTATTTATAATTAATGTGTGTTTCATTCGACGTATTAATTTGTCACTATGTGTTTTTTTATCAAAAGTACTAATTTTTATACGATAAAGTGATAATTGTGAACCAATTGTACGATTATACCTTTTTACATAAGATCAACTTAAAACTTTAACGTACTAAAGTATTATTTTTCAGCCCACCCCACCACTAAATTCTGGATTCGTCCCTGGATTGCTGCGCTGCTTTCTCGTTAGTCACGTGCATCTGCGCTGACTTATGCAGAACGACATTCGTGCGAATCTCTAAACAACAAATAGTTGATACTTTTGGAGAGATGCCGCTTTACCTTGATCAAATTGTTGACTATATCACTAGTTATGGTCTACTTGATAAGAGTGCTTATCCCTGGACGGGAAGTGTCTCTATATTAAGCGGGGTTTGATGCGATAATGGAGTAGGACTTCAAGTTTCTGATTTTGATGAAGCTTATTTCAGCTGTTTTTTTTATGTGACTAGTACCTGACACCTGTATTTTAATTTTTATAAAATTTATTAAGTATTTTTTATTATATTATTCTTATTATGTTTTATTATATTATTCTTATTATGCTTTCCTCATGCCTTTCTCGATGTTTGTCACAAGTACCGTTCATAGAAGTCTTTTGAGGTATCATTTTATAATTTTTTTTTCTTTTAATATATTAAGTTTTTAATTTATGTGTATCGTTACAGTGATGAAGACCCTCATTATCAAAGAATAAAGGAGTTTCGTTATCACGGAAAATTATTTCACAAGGAACTTAATGGATGAATTTCTTTTGTAATCTTGGAAAGTATGAATGTAATTTTTTGTGACATTTTGGCGGCTAGCTACCCTAATATCTGTTGTGTACTAAAATATATGGATTATGGATTAATGATGTGGCTTGATGATCTTAGTAACACAAACAATAAATGAGTAAAGTAGATTGTATTTATGTTATATGTTCAGCTCGAGATGGGCGGGATCTCTTCAGGTCGCGTATTCTATGTTCGATCTACCCTTCATCCCATCATGTCTTGCGAGGTGTTATACTTATCGATAATTTGATCTTGTTTTCCCGAGATCCTTCCCTGGTCGCCTTCGACCTCGCGCGATATGCTCATAACAATAGCCCCTAGCTCGTCTTCCTACACTCGCTGAGGAGGACGAGCTACTTTTCGAAAGTTGCCTCGATCATGGTACGCGAGGTCCCAAAACTTCTATAGTACGCCTGATTATTGTCTCGGAAATTGGTGTGATGACGGCAACTCGCCTCGACTGCCGCTTCTACGGAGTCTAGGTAATGATGGCGCGTGAGCTCCACGCGAGATGCGAAAAGTCGCGGGCCGGCCCACTCGCCTTAAACTTCCCCTATATATACGTCTTTCTTCCTTCTTTCCTCATTTTTCGCATTTCGAATTTTTGAAATCCGGCTTGTGTTGCTCTTGCCAAAACCAAATTTGCAACTCCAGTGCTGTTTCGTTCAAGGTAAATTTTAGATCTCCTTCTTTCTCTTTTTATTCCATCTTCTACTCTCATGGATTCTAGGGATCGGCTCTCCTCGAGGAGTGTGGCTGAGAGTTCCGCTCCGGATATGGGGATTCATCGGCAACGTGGCCGTCGGGGGGAGGAGCCTACTTTGATAGATGTCTCTTCCGTGACAGTGAGTGAAGTACTGGTGGAGATTCGGGGGCAGGTTACGTCTAGAAGGCACCGTGAGGGTTGATATTCGTAAATCGCCAGAGCCAGAAATTCAAAATGAAGAGGCGGCGGGAGTCGGTGAGGATGCTCATTCGACCGGGTCCATTGACTCGGTCGAATTTGACTTTTTATCCGATGAGGTTATCCCCGAAGTGCCCTGCTCGGAAGATGAGGTGGACGAGGTGGATAGGAGGTTGATGCAGGAATCCGCAGCTCGCAGGCCTCACGAGGTGATTCCGAGACCGACTCGGGCCCGGGAAGATAGTAGCTTTGCCGCGAAGGACGTGGAGAGCTGGGTGACCGAGGCTGACCTTTTCTTGTGGCGAGAAAAGTTTCAAGTTCCCGACGATGTTCATTTCTAGGTTCCTGGTCATGAAATCGACTATGCCGACCAGGTCCCAAAAGGGTGTGTGGCCATGAATTACGACACCATGAGAGCCAAACTCACTTCCCGCTCCATCCGATGATCTCACAGCTTCTGCAATCTGGGGCTTGGCCCCGACACAAAATTCATCTGAATGGGTAGAGCACGATCATTGGGATCTTGTCGTTGTTCGACCGAATTCAGCCCCGGGCCTTTCCTTCGGTTAAGGAGATTAATTCTTTGATTTCGCTCGCGAAGTGGGGGAAAGAGTCGGGCTATTACTATGTGAAGGCCCGCCCGCATATGAAAGTGATCGAGGACCTGCCGAACAAGGTCCAAGATTGGAAAGAAAAATGGTGGATCGTTGGGGGTGTTGGAGAAAACGGGGTGCCCGGATCTATTTGAGATGATTATTTAAATACATATTTAAATTAAACAGTTAATTACTAACACATGAATTAATCCTAAAACAATTCAACATAATAATAAACAACATGCGTACACATAATTCACGTAAATCCTAAACATGCGGAACTAGGAGTTATGGAATTACTAACCTCTTGAAGAATCAAACGGATGAATCAACCCAAGTGTCTTCCCAAATATATCCCCAAAATCCACGAACGCTATCCGGTGTGAAGATTTCAACGAACGAATTTAATGAGAGAGAAATTAAACATTTTGCTACCACCTTTGTGGATTTCTAATATTTCCAACACATGGAATTGCACTTGGGAATGAAGAGCTCATCCCCTATAAATAGGGAGGAGGGGGTCGAAAATATAGGTCAAGAAAATAAGGAAGAAAATCTTTTCTTGGTCCCCAAGAAATCTTGAATATATCTTTTATATTCTTTTCTCATTAATTAAATTTTCCATAAAAATCTCTTTCCCCTCTTCTACCCATTATTTTCGAAAATTACACTATTATAGGAGTCAAGATTTGACTTCTTGAATTTATGGAATAATTATGTATTCTTACAATCATTATCTCTTTCCATAAAATATCTACAAGAAAATCAAGACAATCTTTTCTTCCTTTAATAGACAAAGTTTTCGAAAAATACATCATGGAAATATAGCAAGAATATTTTCTTCTCTCTCTCATTAATTGGACTTTATTTTGGGCTATTTGGGGGGCCTTTAGGAGAATTAAGATTGGACCTCCAATGGACTATGAAGCTTTAATATTTTGGGCCAAATATTATTCAAGTCCATTAATATTAATTTACTCCACTATAAAATTAATATTGAACTATCCATCTTAACCCATATTACGATTTCACATATAACATGGCTCCCGGTCATTATTTCCCGCGTTTAAGATTATCTTAGTCCATTAATTAATTAAGCCACTGAACAAGCTTTATATTAATTAATATCTTTGTCCTTGGAGTAAAAGACAAACTCAACATTATTATCCATGCGGAAATAAATTTCCACTTGCAAGATTTTGCATGATAAAGGATATGAGCCCACCAAGGGGACAAATCAAGCAAGACGTACTTGCACGCGATTCTCTGTATTAAATGTCAGCAATCGTCATGTAATTAATAATATTGCCCAAGATATAAGGTATCGAATCACATTGACTCTCTTCCCATCATAAGTCAAAGCAATAGTTATTAATTTCACATGATCCTATTTAAGGGACGGAGATTAAGAAACAACGCACCACTGAGGTCTAATTCTTGTATATTCAGTACCGAAGAATTTGTCCTCATGTAGGTCCTCATTCAGCGCACCTAAATGCGCTAGTGTGATCCCTTGGTCAAGACAGGCCAATCTGGGTCTCACACTTCAACCGTTCATGATGGTTCGTTCATTTCCATCTGGGTTGTGAATTTATACTTAATTACGAGGGCTATTAATTTGATCTTCAGTGATCGAGTATCACCAAATTAACTACAACGTAATACGTACTGTCATATTGAACGGGTTTGCAATAAACATATATAACATTCATTCATATTTAATGCAACAATGATTAAATAATTTATTTCAGTAAATAAATAAGAAACTTCAGTTTGGTTATACAAAGTAAAAGCATACTTTTCAGTATAACCCCAACAGGGAGGGGCTTGGCAAAGTCCTGTGTTCGCCTTGGGGAGTCTCGGCTATCTCGAGACCTCGCAACTATGCCACTTTCAAACGTAAGACCTTTTTCATTTCCTGGTTCCTATAGTACTAATTTAACTTTTCTTTTCTTCTGCAGCCCCGAAGTCCACTAAGCTGTCTGAGCTCTCGCACTCTTTCTTCCACCGGTTGATAATGTGTCAACCTTATCGATCCCGACGAGCGATCTCCCTCAGTGTTGTAGAAACTGAAGTGTTGGGAGCTCGCTGGCCTGACCGTACCACCTCGCTCCTCTTTGTCCGGGGATATTCTTGATAAGCGAGACGGATCTCGATCTATTGACTTTTTATTCAACAGTTTTTGCTCGCATACCTACTTATGATATCTTCTATGTATCTCAGTGATTTTTATCGAGCCCATTCGGTTTGTGTCAAACAAAGCTCTCGAGACCATGGTTATATGAACACGGAAGCGCTCCGTGAGAAAGTCGCTTTGGCCTTGGATCTGTCGAGGCAGAGGAATGAGAGAAGAAGAAGGACTAGGCCCGGAAGGATGACAAGGGTGAGAAGGAGGAGGTCTCCGGGACCCAGAAGACAAAAATGAAAGCCCTCGCTCCGTCGCGAGGTCAGAAGCGTGCGGTTGTTGACAGCCGGGCACCGGAGGGGAATTTTCCATTGCAGCCTCAGCCTTCGATCGACATGGAGGCGCTCTTTAGAATCTGAGAGCAGGAAAATTGTCTTCTCCGGGATAGGGGAATCCGGATACGGTCTTCGAGCTGACGAGTTGTAGGGACCGCGAGGCGGAGGATGTCACTTTCTTGGGTTAGAACCCTGAGCATCGCAAGAGGTAACTCCTGAGGTCCGACTTCATTTACTTCATGTTTTGTGTGGGTATTCATCTCATGCATTATCATTATTTTACAGGTATAAGATAGATGACGGGGTGTTCCGAGGTGAAGCCACCCGCAATTTCTTGTGGTCGCTGAATCTCGGTGGTAATGATACCTAACCTCTCTACCTTCGGCGTATTGCCAATGATGCTGCCAAATCCTGGACCACGATCCTTCACGAGGAGGCCCAAACTCAACACTTCTCAGAGAATATGACCCTGGGTTACTTCCACTTGTGCCGCTTTGGCTTTTTTTTTCTAGAAAAGTCGAGCAGATGATGTATGGCGAGACAAAGAAAGGTGAAAAGTAAAGTCGAGGCCGTTTTTACGTGATGATGCGAGTGGACTTAGAGAGGCAGGCGAAAGATCGGGAGTCCGCCATCACCGCCAAGGTCGCCGCCGAGGAGAAGTTGAAAGAGGTGACCCCAGAGAGGGATGACATGGGGAAGAAGATCAAGACGATGAAGAAAGATCTCGACCTCCGAGGTCAGAAAGAGAAAGCGAGCTTGGATAAGATCATCGAGCTGGAAGACCGGGTCTGGTTTCTAGAAGCTGCCGCCGAGCAAGTCCCTGCCACCATCAAACTGGAGCGGAACCATGCCTCGAACATTGCTTACATTCATTCATATGCCAATCTTTGTTCGGGTACATTCATCTAAGTGCGACCTTTGCGGGGGGGCTCAAATAGCGGTGAAGGAATAAAATTTGGTCAACTATATGCACAACAATCTTGTCCGCGAGAAGGAAGATCTTTCCGATCAAGGACCTTGCTAGCTTTGGGATTGATTTTAGCTTTCTCCCGCCTAAGGCCAATCTCTATGACCCGACGAGTTGTTCGGGCTGCTGAATCTGGAGGGAAGTGTGGTAGAATATAGAGGCACGTAAACACGTAATACATGCGCAGCGGAATAGAACAGTTCACCAACAACGAACAATTAATTGCACATAAGGATTACAATAATCATAACGAGAAATATTACAACAGTTGTAGAGCAGATTCCTCAACTATGGTATCCACGTAATCCCCAAGAACGAATTTGTATGAATTTGCCACTATTGAATCCCAAGTTGAATCAGCTAGGAAAATCCAAACTCTAGATCTTATGGAGAAATTGTGAAGTGTAAAACCGTTTGTGAAATCCCAAGAGCTAATATATATAGGGAGGCCCAGCTTAAAACCTAAGCTGGCCTATTGGGAAATTAAAATCCCTTCTAATTAATTAAATTAAACTTCTTTAATTTAATTCCCTAAATATAAATCTCTACGGATTTAAATTTCATATATGACAAATCTCTACGAATTGTTTCCATATATATTAAATCCTACAATAATATTCCAAATATTATTATTGAGAATTCTTGTTTAATTAAATCTAATTTAGTTAAACATTAATAATAATTAATTCCAAATTAATCAATTATTAATTACTTCTCCATAAATTAAGTATTAAATCTAATTTAACATTTAATCAACCAACTATAATCCGTAAAAAGGAACTACTTGTTGTGTGACCCATATGCCCTCATATATCGAGCGATTAGTCAAACTAATGGTCTTAATTGAACCCTAGACAATAAATCAGACATTCTCAATATATGAGGTACGTTGCGAGAAACATGCAACTACATGTAACTGAAACATGGGCTATTACGATTTTCTCCTTTCATTCGCCAATACTCGATTAGTCTTGAACATGATGAAGTGTCTATTCAGATAACTTAATCACTTTATCTCCAATCACTAATTCATCACTTATGTCACACTTTGCCACAAATTCCAAGTTGACGTGCATTGGCCAATGACTCTGATCCAATTAGGATGAGAAGATTAGTATTCTCTCTAAATCCACTTTGAGGAATGAATCCTTTTCTTGGCTCAACTACCACGCACATGCACTTCGTGATGAACCCTATCCAAGCCATATCTACCCATGGAAGGGTGCAAGCGTCGGTCATGGTCAAAGTTCATCACTCCACACTTGTCGTACGTATTGACCTCAAGTCAAAGGAGTATCACATCGCTCCCACTAACCGAGACACCCGTAGACACATATAGTGGAAATACATCAAACGATTTCTTGGATTGATATACCAATACCCTCTAAGGTATTTGTGCATCCATCATGAGATACCTAGTATCTCGTAGTAAGTGAGATCTTACTACACCCTCTAAGAGTATGATGCAGATCGCACACCAATCTCAATTGCATCATCAATATCTCATTCTTGATGATTCTTGATCGGGGCTATTTGAGAATCATGCTTAAGTCATCTGAGTTTTCACAACCTCAATGACAACAATGACTCATGGGAACACTTGTATGAATAAATGCAAACAATCAAACATAATACTCAAATAAGTGTATTGTCATACATTAATATTAAGTGAACTATAATATTAAATCAAACTAAATATCATCGAGTATTATGTCCTTACAATAGATTGTCTCTAAGACACTAACACTAACAATGTGAGGATGGAGGAGCCGGCGGCGAGGCGGCTGAGGAGGTTGAGGATGTGGGGGGTCAGACTGGCGTTGAGATTCCTGGGGTCGAATAAATTGTGTCGACCAACCCTAATGAGGGGACCCCGGATGCTCCGCCGAGCTGATTCCCTTGATGATGTTTTTCTATGGCAGTATGACAATCGCCTTCGGGCGCTCTATGTAATTTCCCTTCGTGGTGTGTAAGTGTTTGCCCGCGGGGCGTAAGTCTTCTACTGCCTTCGGGCGATGTATTTTGTTGCCTTCGGGCATCTATTAATAAAAGTTTGCTTTTCTATTTTCCATTGATGTCGCTTTGTTTTGTTTTTCTTGCTTCTTCTTTGAACACTTTGAATTCGGTGAATTCATGTGACTTATCTTCTTGAAAAATCTGGATAACAAAATGCGATGAATGACTTGTTATTTAGTAACTGCGTGACTTGCCCGCCGACTTAGATAAGGCGTGCGATCGAGGTCGTTTTATAGAAGGTATGCGACCAGATTGCCTTAGATATTTTTGGCTTTGTCGACTTAGATAGGTATGCGACCTGATGGTCGACATAGATAGGGCATGCGACCGAGGTCGTCATATAGATGGTATGCGACCAGATTGCGTTAGATATTTTTGGCTTTGTCGACTTAGATAGGTATGCGACCTGATGGTCGACTTAGATAGGGCATGCGACCGAGGTCGTCTTATAGATGGTATGTGACCAGATTGCCTTAGATATTTTTGGTTTTGTCGACTTAGATAGGTATGCGACCTGGTGGTCGACTTAGATAGGGCATGCGACCGAGGTCATCTTATAGATGGTATGCGACCAGATTGCCTTAGATATTTTCTAAAGACTTTGGACAAACATGATTTTGTTGAAATGATTTCTCGTGATGCTGACACTTTATCCCACTGTCCCTAGTCTTTAGGAATATGGTTATGAATTTCCCCGACTTTAATTTTGTTCTTTCTATTTGCGAATCTTTTCTTTGATCAAACTCGCGAGATGTCGAGGACCAGTCCCTCAAGTTCGTAAATGTGAAAAATTTAATTAGTCGTGAAAAATTCATGATGATTTCTAATTTGCTAAGAGAATGCAAAAGACTTGATTTTATTTCCCTCTAAGAGTTTTGCTTATCTTTTTCATTTGCGAATCTATCTTTGATTAAACTCGTGAGATGCGGGGACCGGTCCCTCAAGTTCATGAATGTAAAAAGTTACATAAAATGATGATAAATTTTAACTCGTAAAGAATTTTTGATAAACGTAATTTTATTTCTAGTTTTGACAAAACTTATGAGAAATGTGATGCATGATTGAAAAGTAGATAGTTACTGGTAGAACTTCTTTAGGTAGGTCGCATTCCAAGGGTACATCGCGGGAATGCCTTCCATGTCCTCGAGCTCGTTAGCCCAATTTGATAAGCACTTTGAGATTTTTATTGGACCCTCCCAGGTCGGGCCAAAAACTCCTTTCTGGACTCCGAGGATTTTTCTTAAAACGAGGTTGCCGACTCTGAATCTTCGGATTCTTGCTTTGGCGTTATAGTATTTCTCCGACTTCTGTTTGTAACTTTCATTTTTCAAATTTGCCTCTAGTCTTCTTTCTTCGAGGAGGTCGAGGCTGAGAGACATGGCATAATCGTTGTCCTCTGTGATAGCCTACGACGTCCGATGACTTCTGACCGCGATCTCGGTTGGTATAACTGCCTCCGTCCCGAATGCCAAAGCGAAAGGTGTTTCGCCTGTTGAGTTTCAAAATGTAGTTCTGTATGACCACAAGATGCTAGGAAGTTTGAATGCCCATAATCCCTTTGACTCAACGAGCTGAGTCTTTAGGGTATGTTTGATTATCTTGTTCACGACTTCAACTTGTCCATTGGACTGAGGGTGATAAGGAGTGGAGAACAACTTTGTGATTTTCCACTTCGCAAAAAAGGCGTCGATCTCGAATCCATCGAACTGTTTTCCACTGTCTGTGATAATTGCTTGTGGTAGGCCAAAATGACAGATGATATTTTTCAAGATGAACCAGATGATCTTTTCTTGAGTAATGGTTGCTAGTGGCTCTGCTTCTGCCCACTTGGTGAAGTAGTCTACTGCAACCACGACAAATCTCGAGCTGCCAGGGGCCAGAGGAAAAGGGCCAATTAGGTCGATTCCCCATTTCGTGAATGGCCATGGGCTGTAGATCGAGGTGAGCTCTTCAGGAGCTCGCTTGATTTTCGGGGCGAAAAATTGGCATTGCTGGCACTTTTTCGCGTATGTGATCGCATCCTTTCTCAATGTTAGCCAGTAATAGCCTTGTCTGATCGTTTTGTAGATGAGAGTCTGACCTGCAGTATGGTTTCCACAATCTCCTTCATGGATTTCCTTCAAGATTACTTGACCTTCTTCGGGGGTGATGCACTTCAACAGTGGTAATGAGAAACTTCGTATGTAAAGCTATTCGTTGACTATGGTGTATCTCACTGCTCTTAGTTGTAGACGGCGAGCTGCGATCTTATCTTCTGGCAGTGTCCCTTTCTCGATGTATTCTTTGATCTCGGTCATCCAATTGTCTTTTGGGGCTGTGATCTGAAAGATTTCCATTCGTGAGTTTGATGGGTTTACTTGACTTGTCCAAGTTATTTCTTTTATGTCGATGGTGTCGCGACTTGCCGAAGGGATGTTGAGTTTGGTAACTGCAATGTTGTCCATGTCGGCAAGCACCTTTCGAGGTGGCCAGGTGGGCCAAAGCATCTGCATGTGTGTTGTCAACTCGCGGTATTAGCTCTATTTGTACTTCTTCAAACTTTTCTATGAGGCTCTTCGCTATCAGTTGGTACTTCACCATCTGCTTGCCTCGTGCTTCGTACTCTCCAAACATCTGGCATACGACCAGCTGAGAATCGCTTTAAACTTTCAATTTTCGTATCCCAATGGCCATTGCCATTTCCAGACCATTTATCAAGGCCTCGTATTCCGCTTCATTGTTGGTAGCATGAAAATCAAAACTTACAACCGTTGTGAAGGATTATTGTTCGGGACTGATTAGGACCACGCCAACCCCTGCTCGGGTGCTCGTTGAGGAGCCGTCGACGTGTAGAGTCTGTTGGGGATTATACTGAAAAATATGCTTTTACTTTGTATAATCGAAACTGAATTACCAGACTTATTTACTGAAATAAATTGTTTATCACTGATGCTTTAAATATGATTGAATGTTATATATATTTACTGCATAACTGTTCAATAATTCGTACGTGTTACACTGTAGTTAATTTAGTGATACCCGATCACAGAAGCTTAAATTAACAGTCCCTTGTAACTATAAGTACGCCATTCACGACCTAGATGGAAATGAACAACCATCGCGAAAGGTTGAGGTGTAAGGCTCGATTGGTTTGTCTTGACCAAGAGATTACACTAGTGCATGAGTCGATCTTGTTGAATAGGACCTCTGGGGAGGATAAATTCTTGAACCGAACAAGGAAGAATTAGACCTCAGTGGTTCGTTGTTTCTTAACCTTCGTCCCTTAAATAGGATCACGTGGGATTGGTAACTATTGCTTTGACTTATCATGGGTAGCTTAATCGAGAGAGATTCAATACTTTTTATCTTGGGCAATATTATTGGTCACATGTGATTGCTAAGATTTAATCTGAAGAATCGTGTGCAAGCACGCTTGCTTGATTTGCTTCCAGGAGGTTCATAAGTTTTATCATACCAAATCTTGCAAGTGGAATTAGTTTCCGGTATGGATAATAATGTTGAACCGTTCTCGACCAAGGACAAAAGATATTAATTAACGGAAAGCTATTTGGTGGCTTGAATTAATTAATGGGCTAGATAATCTTAAACACGGAAATAATGTAGGGAGCCATATTATTTGTAATATGGGTTAAGATGGATGGTGCAATATTAATTATGTAGTGGGATTAATTAATATTTATGGGCTTGAATTATATTGTGGCTCAATATTAGATATTCAAGATCCATTAGAAGGTCCAATCTTAATTCTCCTAAAGGCCCCTTGAGTAGCCCAACATATAGTCCAATAACTGAAAAGTTGATTAAAATAAAATAAATATTGTTGCTTAATATTTTCTCTAATTTTCGAAAATTATGGATAAAAGAGGGAGAAAGATTTTCTTTGAATTTTGTTATGGAATGAAGATATGTATTCTTGGAATACAAGATTATCTCATTAAATTCAAGAAATCTCCCACTTGGTTATACATAGTGAAATTTTCGAAATTTTGGAAATATAGTGGGCAAGAAAGATTTTCTTGATTTTCTTGAAAAGATATTATGGAAGATATGTATTTCTTGAAATACAAGAATATCTCATAAATTCAAGAAGATCCAAATCTTGGAATCTTGCACTTAATATTTTCGAAAATCTCCATAAAATAGAGGAGGTGGATTTTTGTGGAATATTTTAATTATGGGAAAAAGAATATATGTGATATATTCAAGATTTTTTGGTTACCAAGAAAAGTCTTTTCCCACATTGAAAAAAAACACAAAAATTTCGTTCACCCCTCTCCTATAAATAGGGGATGATTAGTTCATTCCCAAGGACAATTCCATGTGCTGGAAATATTAGCAAATCCACATAAGTGGTGCAACAAAGTTTATTTTTTCCTTTTGTTAATTGTTCGCGAGTATCCTTCCACCGGATTGTCGAGCAAGGGCTAAGGGAATACTTGGGAAGTCCTTTTGGTTAGTCCGTCCGATCAAAGCCACTGCCATCCCGAGAGGTACGTTCACGTAAACCCGTAGATTCCGCATGCGTAGGTTTTACGTGGTTTTTTATATGCATGATATGTTGTTGCAATTATTATTTGAATTAATATAGGATTAATTCATGCTAGTAATAATTAATGAATTAAATTTGTATTTAAATATTCACCCCGAATAGATCTGTGCAACTCATTCCTCAACAGAGTCCAAGGGATGTCGATAGCCTCCGATGTCTTCTCTGGAAAGGTGAGCTCGGTAAGGAAATCAGCGAGGACCTGAGCTTTGATCGCAGTTTGAGGTGCGAAAGTGATTCCAAACTGACCTAATTCGATGGACCACTTCAATAATCGCCCGGCTGTATCAGGTCGGTGTAAAACTTGTCTCAGTGGCATGGTAGTTAAGACCTCTATTTGGTGGTAAAAAAAATACTGTCGTAGCTTTCGCATACTCATGACCAAGGCGTATGCGAGCTTCTAGATAGGTGGGTACTTGAGTTCGGAATCATTCAAGGTTTGGCTGATGAAGTATATTGGTAGATGGTACTGACCTTCTACTCGGACCAGTACTGCACTGAGAGCGGACTCCGAGGCTGCTAGATACAAGAAAAGTTTCTCGCCCGGAATAGGCTTCTCCAAGATTTGAGGATTGGAGAGATACACTTTGAGCTTTAAAAATGCAGCTTGGAATTGCGGGGTCCATGAGAATTTTCCTTTCTTCATAGCTTCAAAGAAAGGCTTGCATTTATCCCCCATTCTGGATACGAATCCGTTGAGAGCCGCGAGACAACCGGTCAACCTTTGGACCTCCTTTATATTGCGAGGTGGTTTCATGTCTATGATGGCTTTAATCTTCGTGGGGTTAGCTTCGATACCTCGCTGACTGAAGATATGCCCCAGAAATTTTCCTGAACGAACTCTGAAACTGCACTTGTTGGGATTCAGACGCATGTTATATTTCCTCAAGATGTCGAAAGTCCGGGGGAGGTGGCCCAGGTGGTCTTCTTTCTTCTCACTTTTCACCACAATATCGTCGATGTATACTTCCATGGTCTTTCCTATCTCATCGGCAAACATTCGATTTACCAAACATTGGTAGGTCGCCCCTGCGTTCTTCAGACCAAATGGCATCCTTTTCCAGCAATACACATTTTTCTCGGTTATAAAACACTTGTGTTGTTGGTCATCCTTGTCCATAGCGATCTGATGATACCCTGCGAAGGCATCCATGAAGGTCATCATCTCGTGCCCAGCAGTGCTATCACGAGGTGATTGATGTGGGGCATAGGAAAATAATCTTTTGGGCATGCTTTGTTGAGGTCGGTAAAATCGATACAAAGTCGCTAAGAGTTATTGGCCTTTTTTACTAAGACTGCGTTGGCCACCCATTGTGGTTGATCTGCCTGCTCGATTAACTTGTTATCAGTAGCTTTTTCACTTCTTCGGCCAAGGCTACATATTTCTCAGGGCCAAACTTCTTTCTCTTTTGGGACACTGGCCTCTTCATCGGGTCGATGTTCAGTTTATGGCATGCGACCTCGGGGTCGATGCCGATTATATCCTCATGTGACCATACGAAAACATCTAGATTATGTTTGAGAAACTCTATCAATTGATCTCATAGATCATCGGACATTTGTGTTCCGATGGTCACACTCAGCTCTGGTCGATCAAGATCGACCATGACTATTTAGAGCTCTTCGACAGAGGTTGCTTGCTGGTCATTTCTTTCAATTCTTAGATCGAGGTTGGATTCCCACCATTCGGCGTCGACCTCCATTGGCTCGAAACCGAGGCGAGGTTCCAAGTCTGGTAACTCTTGTGCGGGTTTTTCCTTGATGGCCATGTCATCTTCCATAGGTGTTGCACCTACTTCTATTACATTGCCTATTTACATTTTATCATCTTCTTCTTTCCGGGGTGGAGTTTGGCTCTTACAACCTAGTCCCACCTCGGATTTCTTACCGAAATAAAAAGCGAATTTAAATTAACACAAGAGTAAGTCAAACACTTTCTTGCAGCGATCTGGTCACCCTTAATGGTGCCAATTTTCTCGTCAGATCGGAAAATTTAATACAATAGTAATAAGATGAGGCGGCAGCCCCGAACTCATGTTCGAAAGGCATGCCGAAGAAAGCAATGAAATTTGATGGGATGTCGATGATCACGAAATCCAGCTATCTTGTTGCCTTCACCTCGGTATCCAGGGTTGAGGTGATCTCTACTGATAGGCGAATCATTCCATAGGCCTCTACGGGTTGACTTCTAAACCCTCGGATCCCCACCTCGCAGGGTTCGACGTAGGTGTGGAAGTCGCCGAGCTGATCCAAAGTCTTCTTGAAGAGGATGTTGCAGAAAGCCCCATTGTCAATCATGATGCGATGAACCAAAGCCCCCATTATCCTGGCTGAGATCACGAGTGGATCCCAATTCGGGAAGACCACTCCATCCTTGTCTTCCTCGATGAAGGCAAGTTGTTTCAGATTCAGGGCGATGGTGTTGACTGGGAGGCAACTTAGCACGGCATTGTCGAGAGCTCGCATCTCGACTTTCTGGCGGCGGCTTGATAGGGAGGTCACTGGGAGGAAACCCCCGAGGGTTCCTCCTGTTGGGCAGATCATGTGGATGACTCTATTTCCAGCCCCCTCTGGGATCTACGGACCTCGCCTGCCTTGGTCGGGTTGGTTTCTTGGCGGGGGTGCTTTCGCTGATTCTGTTGCTGCCTTAGCTTGACAAACCTTTCCAATTTTCCTTCTTCGTACAACTTTCAGAGTTCTCTCTGCAGATCGCGACAATGTTCGGTGGTATGCCCAATGGTATTGTGATAGTCGCAGAACTTCTTCGGATTGAGCTTAGAAGTATCCTGGAGCATTTCCGGAGCGATGGGATTTGCTGTCCGACCTTGATGGCTTGAAAGATCTGAGCTGCATTCATGGTCAGTGTTTCGAGAAGCTTCACTTCTAGGGTGTTATCAATTGTCTTGAATGTCCCCGGAGCTCGGTAGTTGAATGGTCTGGGCCTTCTGAAATGTTTTTTGGACTTTGGGTCGGCCTTCTTGACTTCGGTCTTTACTTCATTTGGTCGTTGTTCGCCCAGTCGCGAAGCTAGTATTTCAGCATTGATGATCATAATACCTACTCGGTATCGGAAATTAGCGTAGCTCGATGGGTAGTCCTTCTTCATCATCTTCTATAATTTGGTTCCTTTATTCAATCCATGCACTATCCCCAAAACCTTGGTCTCATCCCCTAACGGCTCACCTTCTATGATTAGTTGGTCTATGCGGTCGATGTATGCTCGGTCTGTTTCATCTTCGAGTTGATGGATGTTCGCCAGATGCTGCTTAGTTCCCTTATGCGGGGTCAGCGATGCGAAGTGAGTGAGGAACAGTTGTGCCATCTGGTGGAAAGATTCTATGGACGTCGGTGGTAAGGTGTTGAACCAACGGTAGGCCTGATCGCCTAAAGTGAGTGGGAAAAGTCAGCATTGGGTGGCATCAGTTGCCCCTATGGAATTCATGTAGGATGTGTATTTGCTACTGTGGTTGATCGGATCAGTGTTGTCGTTGTACTGCTTGATGGAGCTCGCATTGATCTTGATTTGTACCAGGGCGAGCATGACTGTGGGAGATAGCAGTGAAATTGGGATTTTTGTGGTGAGAGGTGTTCCCCCTCTGTTCGCCAACTGCTCTTGGAGATCTTTGATATTTTGAAGGATGGCGGCCATTTGGGGGGATTCATTTTGTCCTGCGACCTCGCCATGATGAGGGAGAGGTGGAGAGTTTCTTTCTCATCGGTGAGGTGACGTAGTTCGGCGACGTCTGTAGGGTGATGGGGTTCTCTCCAGCCTACGGCGTGAGGGACTTCTCTCAAGTCGATCTTTTGCTAACATCCACTGTCTGTGCCCTCCTTGGGCCACTGATCCCGAAAAAGATCCATCGGGTTCAGCATGGTCGCGTTGCGTCTGTTGGGGCTGATCTCGCTGGGGCCCACGAGTCCGGTGTGGGCCACAACAAAAACCTTCTGAGAACAAACATCTGTGGATGGGATTTGGCCCCTCGTTCGGATTGCGCCAGTAACATGGGGTGCGTTGGGTCCCATGAGAGTTGACTTCCTGACTTTCTTTGTGGTAGTGTTGGGGTTATGCGTGAAAGTATGCTTTTACTTTGTATAACCTATGTCTTAAACATTATTTACTGAAATAAATTATTTATCACTGTTGCTTTAAATATGATTGAATGTTATATATATTTATTGCAAACCGTTCATATAATAGCACATGTTACATTGTAGTTAATGTGGTGATACCAGATCACAGAAGATTACGTTAACAGTCCCTTGTAAACTAGTGCGTGTTTCACAACTTAGATAGACCCGAACAGTCTATTGGTAGAGGTTGATGTGTAAGGCTCAGATTGGTTTGTCTTGACCAAGAGATTACACTAGTGCATTCGATGTGCTGAAGCGGACCTGCAGAGAGGATAAACTCATTCGCACTGACTTATGGGATGAAGATTTAGACCTCAGTGGTTATTGATTTCTTAATCTCTGTCACTTAATAAGGACCGTGTGCGATTAGTAATTATTGCTTTGACTTATAAATGGGAAGAGAATCATTGAGACTTCGATACCCTATATCTTGGGCAATAATATTAATTGTACGACAGTTGCTAAGATTAATACAGAGAATCATGTGCTTGCAAAGTCTTGCGTGATTGGTCCCCTTGGTGGGCTCGGAACCTTTATCATACCAAATCTTGCAAGTGGAATTAATTTTCCGGTATGGATAATAAAACTGAGTTGTCCTTACTCCAAGGATCAAGATATTAATTAATATAAAGCTTTTTGGTGGCTTAATTAATTAATGGACTAAATAATCTTAAACACGGGAAATAATAATCGGGAGCCATATTACCGTAATATGGGTTAAGATTGGATAGTGCAATATTAATTATATAGTGGTATTAATAATAGTAATGGTCTGAATTATATTGTGGCTCAATATTGGAATTCAGAAGTCCATTGGAAGGTCCATCTTAATTCTCCTAAAGGCCCCTCAAGTAGCCCTATTATAGTCCAATAAATAAAAAGTGCTTAAAATAGAATAAATGTTTGTTGCCTAATATTTCTTGATTTTTTCGAAAATTTTAAAGAAAAGAGGGAGAAGAAATTTTATTGAAAATATTTTATGGAAAGGATATAAGTATTCTTGGAATACAAGATTATCTCATAAATTCAAGAAATCTCCCACTTGGTTTCTTTAATGAGGATTTTTCAAAAATCATGTATAAGAAAGAGAAGAAAGATTTTCTTGGAAAGATTTTACGGAGAAAGGTATGTATTCTTGAATACAAGAATATCTCATAAATTCAAGAAAGATCCAATCTTGCAAATCTTCTTGTTTTTTTCGAAAATTTAGGGTAAATAAGGGTGTGAGATTTTTGTAGAAAAAATACACATGGAAAGAATAATATATGGGATATATTCAAGATTTCTTGGAGATCAAGAAAAGATATTTCCTAACCCTAATTAACCCTAAAATTTCGACCAACACCCCTCTTATAGATAGGGGATGAATTTTTCATCCCCAGGGCAATTCCTGTTGGGGAATTAATTGCACGGATCTGTTTGGGATGAATATTTAAATACAAATTTAATTCTAATAATTATTACTAGCATGAATTAATCCTATATTAATTCAAATAATAATTCAACAACAAATCATGCATATAAACAGTTCACATAAATCCTACGCATGCGAAATTGCTACGGGTTTACGTGAACTAACCTCTTGGAGTGGCAATAGTCTCGTCGATAAAAACACACCAAAAAGCCTTCCCAAGTATTCCCTAGTCCTTGCTCGTCAATCCGGTGAAAGGAAGCTCGCGAACAATTAACAAAAGGGAAAATAAAAATTTGTTGCACCACCTTTGTGGATTTACTATTTTTTCCGGCACATGGAATTGTACTTGGGGATGAAGAAATCATCCCCTATTTATAGGTAGGTGGTGGCCGATTTTCAAAAGAGTTCTGTTTCTTCGCTCTGCAACCCCGTTTTGTTGAGGGGTTCCGGGTGCAGTTAGCTGGGATACAATCCCTTCATCTGACAAGTAGTTCAAAAACTCATCGCTGAGGTACTCGCCTCCACGATCGGATCGTAGAGACTTGATACGTTTTTCCCTATGATTCTCTGCTTGAGCCTTAAATTCTTTGAATTTCTCAAAGGTCTCAGATTTATGCTTCATAAGGAAAATATAACCGTACCTTGAGTAGTCATTAATAAAAGTGACAAAATACTCATAACCTCCTCTTGCTTTGGTTGACATTGGATAACTTACGTCTGTGTGAACGATTTCTAACACTTCTTTGGCTCTATTCCCCTTGGCTCCCAATGCCCTCTTGGTCATTTTACCCTCCAAACATGATTCGCAGGTTGGAATTGGTTCAACTTGGAGAGACTCCAGTGAACCGTCTTCTACCAACCTTTGGATCCTCTTTGGATTAATATGTCCCAATCTTAGATGCCATAGAAGTGTCTCGTCACGTTTGATGAATGTTTTCTTTTATTGGAAACAGTTGATGTGTTATAGGATGCATTTCATGAGTGGTGTGCATAGTTAACTGTATAGAGATTGTCCATCAATGTCCCATAACAGATACACTCATCATTTCAAGAAATGATGTCATTCTTATTAGAAGAAACTAAGTATTCATTAACAGAATTTTAGAAACTGAAAGTGAATTCTTTCTAAAACTGGGAACATAAAGAACATCTCTTAAAATTAAAACTCTGTCTTCAAAAGACAGGTGCACTTCTCCCATCGCTTCACCGCCACTCTCGAAGATCGCCCGGTGTGATGAGGATCTCATCGCCACTAAGTTGTTGGGTCATTTTGGGACCCAGTAACGTGAAACATACATGGTCAGCAGATCCCGTATCAACTACCCACGAATGAGAAGTATACGCCGCTAAACAAGTTTCAACAACTAGTGCGTGATAATTACCTTTCTTTTCGTCCCCTTTGGGGTTGGAACAGACAAACCTCCATTGTCCTCTTTCACCGCAGCTTAAGCACTTCCTCTTTGGATTTTTCTTGACACCACCGGCATTCCTCATCTTACCATTGCCTTTGGCAACAGTTGATTTTGATTGCTTATGGCTTTTGGTCCTCTTATTTTTCATGCCTTCCTTTGGCCTAGAAGATGAAGATGGACCACTTGCCGTCAAAGCTTGAGTTTGGTGCTCCATCAACATCTCTGCCGAGACCAAAGCTTGTAAAAAATCAGCTAGCGATGCCAAAATGCTCAGAAACTTTTTGGGCAGAGAGTGAAGTACCAAATTCATCTGAGTCTCCAGATTATAATCTGCACTCAGAACCTCAAGTTTGTTCAGATGGGCCATTAATTTTGAGGACGTAATCCCTTACGGGTTTGCCCTCCACCATTTTCAGCGACGACATCTCTCGCAAGGTGATCTGATGAGTCCCGTATTTTTGACTCGTCAGTTGGCTCATCTGATTTTGGTGTGTCAAGAATCCACTTGTGCTTTTGTGCAGTTAGGACAATTATAATTTTTCGTTTCCAATCAATATAGTTTCCATACTTATTCTATTGACTTTAAGTATAATAGCAAAGTGGATTAAAAGGTTACGACATCTTTGAATCGAAATAAATAATAATATGCATAAGCACAAATATATCACAAGGTTCGATCACATGTTTCATATTAAAATCTCAAAAAAATATGAACATGCATCGCCCAACATCTCAAAACAGTTTAAATAAGCCACGTGGGGTGGGTCATTATTTAAACACATTCAAGCAGGTTACAAACAAGAACAGTTACAAACCTTTAATACTAGATTAATAGTTGGCTCCCACTTGACCAATATAAAATTGATAGGGACTTCGGGGAAGTATATGCTATCAATTTTATACCTAAGTAATAACCATGATTAAATATGTAATTATTATTTCGCTTTGAGCGAGCCTCGTGGGGAGAGTCATCGTCGCCACTAGTAATAATTCACAATCATCCATTTGGAATTTATTCATGTGAAAGCTATCTTTTGACCGTCCCGTGGGGGGAATTTCTCCAAAAGAATTCACAAATAAATAAATCATGGAGGTCAAAATTAATTCAATTTTATTATCCATAAAATTGTCAATTAATTGTTTAAGCATACTTAGTAATTTTCGAAAGTGAGATTTTTCAAAACATTTTCTCATGCATCGCAAATTTAAACACAATTTAAATAAGCATAAAATAATGCATAAACATCAAAACAAAAAATTAAACATATTGGGCACATATATCCAATTGTCACGGTTAATTTTTGTCATGTCTTGATCTCGAGAAATCATCTTCTTTGCCATCATCGTTCATCTCGAAAGGTTCGCCACGTCTAGTGACGTCATCGACCAGCTCGTGGGTCGGAGTGCACGTCTTGCATTCCCCCGGCATTGTCGATCGGCACCGTCGCGCAAGACGCTAAGCGCCCGTCGACGTCGCCCAGATGGTGCTTGGCCTTTTCCGAATCTTCGCAGATCGGTAGGGTCCGGCAGGGCAGCGTCTTGCAGCGCTTTCGGCCGCGTCCGGGTTCGCCCAGAATTCGCCCTCGAAGATCGCCTTGTATGGCATCCTCGGCGACTTGTCGCTCACCTGCAATCTCGCTGGCGCTTCCGCCACAGGACAATTATAATTTTTTCGTTTCCCCGTCCACTGGCTTTGATCCTTGTGGCTTCGGCCCGATGGCCTGCCTACGCCCGTCTTGGCATATCCCTTGACATTCAGCGTCGTAGCGTGCCTTTAAATAAGCACATGGGGTGTGACCAAGCTACTACGCCAGTTAGGATCCGTCTTTTAATTCGTCGTCTCGCCTCCATTTCCGATCCGGTTACAATTTATTTACAAAAATAAATAAACCTAGATCTAGACTAGTCTATTACATTGATCAAATCAAATAAATTCTAATCTACTCGTGAATTTTCTCACGAGGCAAAACGAATTCGAACGAATCGAATTAAAAAAAACCACAATTTATATGCATGCATAAATAAACACATTAAATTCCATGACAATTGGATACCTGCAAATAAAGATCTAGCAATTCTACTATCCAATTTCAAATTTAATGAAAACTAATTAAATTATAATTTAAAATTGAGCTAAACCGAGGCTCGATACGGCTTGTTGGGGAATTAATTGCACGGATCTATTCGGGATGAATATTTAAATACAAATTTAATTCTAACAATTATTACTAGAATGAATTAATCCTATATTAATTCAAATAATAATTCAACAACAAATCATGCATATAAACAGTTCACATAAATCCTACGACGCGAATTGTTACTGGGTTTACGTGAACTAACCTCTTGGAGTGACAATGGTCTCGTCGATAAAAACACACCAAAAAGCCTTCCCAAGTATTCCCTAGTCCTTGCTCGTCAATCCGATTGGAAGAAAGCTCATGAACAATTAACAAAAGGGAAAATAAAAATTTGTTGCACCACCTTTGTGGATTTACTAATTTTTCCAGCACATGGAATTGTACTTGGGGATGAAGAAATCATCCCCTATTTATAGATAGGTGGTGGCCGATTTTCAACATGGAATAGGGAGGAAAAAATCTTTTCTTGATCTCCAAGAAATCTTGAATATATCTCATATATTCTTTTCTCCATAATTAAAATATTCCATAAAAATCCCACCTTCTCTTGTTGTGGTATTTTCGAAAATAATAAGGAGTAAGAATCCAAGATTTGGATCTTCTTGAATTTATGAGATATTCTTGTATTCCAAGAATACATATCTTCCATAATATCTTTTCAAGAAAATCAAGAAAATCTTTCTTTCCCTTATTCTTTCAAAATTTTCGAAAACTTCATATAAATAACCAAGTGGGAGATTTCTTGAATTTAATGAGATAATCTTGTATTTCAAGAATACATATCTTCATTCCATAACAAAATTCAAAGAAAATTTTTCTCTCCTTTTATTTATATTTTTCGAAATTTAATGAGGAAAATTAGCAACAAAATTTATTTTATTTTTAAACACCTTTTTCAGTTATTGGACTATATGTTGGGCTACTTGAGGGGCCTTTAGGAGAATTAAGATTAGACCTTCCAATGGATCTTGAATTATCAATATTGAGCCACAATATTATTCAAGCCCATAAATATTAATTAATCCCACTACATAATTAATATTGCACTATCCATCTTAACCCATATTACAATCAATATGGCTCCCGGTTATTATTTCCCGTGTTTAAGATTATCTAGCCCATTAATTAATTCAAGCCACTGAAATAGATTTCTATTAATTAATATCTTTTATCCTTGGTAAAGGAACGATTCAACATTATTATCCATACCGGAAACTAGTTCCACTTGCAAGATTTGGTATGATAAAACTTATGAACCTCCCATGGGGGAAAATCGAACAAGAGTACTTGCACACGATTCTCAGTATTAAATCTTAGCAATCGCATGTGACCAATAATATTGCCCAAGATATAAAGTATTGAATCTCGTTGATTCTCTACCCGTAATAAGTCAAAGCAATAATTACTAACCACACGCGATCCTATTTAAGGAACGATGATTAAGAAATAACGAACCACTGAGGTCTAATTCTTCCTAGTTCAGTTCTGAAGAATTTGTCCTCCTGTAGGTCCTCTTCAGTGCACTAAACATGCACTAGTGTAATCTCTTGGTCAAGACAAGCCAATCTGAGCCTTACACTTCAACCTTTCACGATGGATTGTTCATTTCCATCTAGGCCGTGAATGGTGTACTTTTGGTTACAAGGAACTGTTAATTTAATCTTCTGTGATCTGGTATCACTAAATTAACTACAATGTAACACGTACTATTTATTGAACAGTTATGCAGTAAATATATATAACATTCGATGATATTTAAAGGCATCAGTGATAAACAATTTATTTCAGTAAATAAGACCGAAATTCAGTTTGATTATACAAAGTAAAAGCATACTTTCCAGTATAATCCCAACAATTCCATGTGTTGGAAATATTAGAAATCCACAAAGGTGGTGCAACAATTTTATTTTCCTTTGTTTTATAAATTGTTCATTGGAGAACCTCCCACCGGGTTATTGAGCGAGGACTTGGGAATACTTGAGAAGGACTTTTGGTTGGTAGCCAATTACTTGATCCTGTCCATCTCAGATTGTCTCTCCAACGGGTACGTTTACGTAAACTCCTAGAAATTCCGCATGCTAGGATCTTTTACGTGAATTTTATTTGCATGTCGTTGTTGGTGAATTATTATTTGAATTCACTTAGGTAAATTCATGCTAGTAATAATTATTAATTTAAATTTGTGTTTATGAGGTCATCCCGATAGATCCTGGCTTATGTTATCCCAGCAACTAGTATCAGAGCCCTGGTTCGGGCTCTGATCTTTTAAACTGTAATTTAAATTGTTGTTCATTAAAATTTGAAATTGGATAGTAGAACTATTAGATCAATTTTGCAGGTATCCAATTGTCATGGTATTTTAACTTGTTTACATGCAAATAAATTATTGGTTTTTAATTCGATTCGTTCGAATTCATTTTGCCTCGTGAGAAAATCCACGAGTAGATTAGAATTTGTTTGATTTGTTCAATGTAATAGACTAGTCTAGATCTAGGTTTATTTATTTTTCTTAAATAAATTGTAACCTGATCGTGAACGAAGATGGAGACGGAGAATTAAAGACGGACGTCCGAGTGCCCGGACGTATGTGAGCCAAGGCGAAGCACGTGGGCTAGGCGGAACGCCTAGCGACCGCGCGCACCACCCGAGTGATCACGGACGGGGCATGGCGAACGTGTGCTAGGCGCGCAAGGCGGACGAGGGCAGTCGGGCGCAGCGCGCGCATGGCACGCGCAAGGCATGCGCCCGGGCTGGGCCGTGCTGGGTGATGGTGCATGGGACCTCGGACGCACATGCGTCCGGGCGACGCCTCGCGTGCGCAGAGGCCAAGGGCGACTGGGCGGGATGGCCAACTCGGACCGGGGCGTGCATCTACGCTCACGCGACTCGTGATCTGGGTCGTGAGCTACTCGTTTTCAGGACGTCGTCCTAACCCAAAATGGAGGACACTCGTTAAAGAATTGTTTCGGATTCAGTGGGAGCTTTTCGAGACGAACGATGAAGGCAAAAGAAGAGACGATTTCTCAAGATCAAGATATGGAATTTAAACCATGATAGTTGGATATATGTGCCTAACTTGATTTATTTTATCTTGATGCTTGTTTTAAATTCGTGCTATTTTATTTGTTAAATGTGTTTGCATGATTTAAAATTATCTAAAGAAAATCTCACTTTCGAAAATTACTAAGTATGTTTTAATTGACAAATTTTATTCCGGATAATAAAATTACGTCAATATTGACCTCCATGATTTATTTATTTGTGAATTCTTTTGGTGAAATTTTCCCAACGGAACGGCCAAAAGATGGTTTTCACATGAAAAAATTCCCAAAAGAATGATTGTGAATTATTATTAATGGCGACGATGACCCTCCCAACGAGGCTAGTTCAAAGCGAAGTAATAATTCTGTATTTAATCATGGTTATTACTTAGGTATAAAATTGATATGCATATACTTCTCCGAAGTCCCTGTCAATTTTATATTGGTCAAGTGGGAGCCGACTATTAATTTTGAATTAAAGGTTTGTAACTGTTCCTGTTTGTAACCTGCTTGAATGTGTTTAAATAGACAGGTCACCCAACGTGACCTATTTAAACTATTTTGAGATATCGGCTGATGCATATTCATATTGTTTTGAGATTTTGATATGAATAATGTGATCGAATTATTTGATAAATTTGTGCTAATACAAATTGTTATTTATTTCAGTTCAGCATGTCGAAACCTTTTAATCCACTGAAATATATGCTCAAAGAACATAAACTTACTAGTGATAACTATATCGTTTGGAAACAAAAAATGAAAATTGTCCTAGCTTCACCGAAGCACATTTGGGTTCTAATGACACCTAAGCCTAGCAAACCAACTAAAAGATCAACTGATGCGGAGAGATCTTTGTATGATGACTGGGAGCGTACCAACGGACCTGTGAAATGTATAATCCTGACATCCATGTCTGAAGATTTGAGATACATTCACGAAGGGGTTGAGTCTGCTGCAAAAATTATGCAAAGCCTCGAAGACATGTTTTTAACAGAAAACCGGATGATCAATCAGTTTAATCGCGATGGCGTTGCGATGCTTCATATGACAGAGGGAACACCCATAAGGGACCATGTTCTCAAGGTCAAACATCATTTTGACAAACTTGCTTATCTCGGTGCTAAGTATAGTGATGAGGCTCAGGTCGACTTTGTGTTCCTAACTCTTCCAAAGTGCTTCAATGAGCTTTACTGTAGTTATGTGATGAGTGATCACATGTTCACTATGGAAACTCTACCAGAAGTTTTGGAGACGATAGAAAAGCATTTGGGACAAAAGGACCAAGCTTTGGTGACTAAAAATCTCTTATCAAGATCTAGGCCAATGAAAGGCAAGATTAATGAAGAAATGAATTGTCGTAACCAAAGAAACCTCAACATAAAGAACAGTAGAGAAAAGACGGTCAAATGGTTGGGTGTCAGAAAGAATCCAAAGGGGAATTGCTTCAATTGCGGTGAGAAAGGACATTGAAGGTCTGCCTGTCCCAAACCTAAGAGGAATGGGAAGAAAGGTAATTCTCATGCACTAGTTGTTGAAACTTTCTTAGCGGCGTATGCTACCCACTCGTGGGTAGTGGATACGAGATCCACTGATCATGTTTGTTTCACATTACAGGGGTTCAAATTGACCCGACAACTTAGTGGAAGTGAGATCCTCATCACACTGGGTGATGCTGCGAGAGTAGTAGCTGAAGCAGTGGGAGACGTGCACCTGTCTTTTGAAGACAAGACTTTAGTTTTAAGAGATGTTTTTTACATTCCTATTTTTCGTAAAAACCTTATTTCAGTTTCAAAACTATTTGTTGATGGATATTCTGTTCGTTTTTCTAAACAAGTTACTGTTTTTCATAACGATGTGTTTATCTGTCATGGAACTTTAAGGAACAATCTCTATACTATTAACTGTGCACACCACTCACAAAAAGTATCTTTTAACACATCGACTGTTTCAAGCAATAAGAGAAAACATTCAGAAAAGGTGAACGAAACACTTCTTTGGCATCTAAGATTGGGTCATACTAATCTAAATAGGATCCAAAGGTTGGTGAAAGATGGTTCATTGTCGGACCTACAGATGGAACCATTTCTAACCTGCGAATCATGTTTGGAGGGTAAAATGACCAAGAGGGCATTTGGAGCCAAGGGGAATAGAGTCACAGAAGTGTTGCAAATCGTTCACACTGATGTGTGTGGTCCAATGTCAACCAAAGCTAGAGGTGGCTATGAGTATTTCGTGATGTTCACTGATGATTACTCAAGGTACGGGTACATTTTCCTGATGAAACACAAATCGGAAACCTTTGATAAATTCAAAGAGTTCAAAGCCGAAGTGGAGAATCATATGGAAAAGAGTATCAAGTTTCTACGATCTGATCGTGGAGATTAATACCTCAGTGATGAGTTTTTGAACTACCTGTCAGACGATTGCATTGTTTCCCAGTTGACTGCACCCGGAACCCCTCAATAAAACCGGGTTGCAGAACGAAGAAACAAAACACTCTTAGAAATGGTAAGATCCATGATGAGTTATTCTGATCTTCCCAAGTTGTTTTGGGGTTATGCCTTGGAAACAACGGATTATGTTCTGAATTTGGTGTCATCCAAATCGGTTCCTAAAATCCCTAAAGAGTTGTAGACTGGGCACAAGCCCAGTCTGAGACATCTTAGAATTTGGGGTGTCCGGCATACATGCTAGATAAGGAAGCCGGTAAGTTGGATGCACATTTGGAACTAAGGTTGTTTATAGGATATCCCATGGGAACGAAAGGGTGTATGTTCTATGGTCCCGAAGATCAAAAGGTGGTAATAAGTACGCACTTTATATTTTTGAAAGAAGACTTTATGAACAATAGAAAGCCCAAAAGTGAGATTACCTTAGACGAAATAAGAGGGCAAACTCCTGTACCAACTGTACAAGTTGATATACCAAGCGTCACACAGACACAACCGGAACCTCATCGTAGTGGGAGGGTTGTTCGACAACCTGAGAGATTCATGGGGATATGAGAATCTTCGGATTTGGTCCTCGGGGATAATGAATCAGACCCCTGGTCCTACAAGGAGGCGGTCCAAGATAAGGATTCTGAATCCTGGCAAACTGCGATGGAAGCCGAGATGGGCTCAATGGATCATAATCAAGTGTGGGAGCTAGTGGAACCACCCAGTGGGGTAAAACCCATTGGATGCAAGTGGGTCTACAAGAGAAAAAGAGAACCGGACGGGATGGTCTAGACCTTTAAAGCTAGGCTTGTGGCAAAGGGATACACTCAAAAGGAGGGTATCGATTATGAAGAAACCTTTTCGCCCGTAGCCATGCTTAAGTCCATCCGTATTCTCTTGGCAATAGCTGCTCATCTAGATTTTGAGATCTGATAAATGGATGTCAAGACAGCTTTCCTTAACGGGAGTCTTGACGAGGAAATCTATATGCAACAGCCCGAAGGTTTCATCACGAAAGGCCAAGAAAACCTTGTTTGCAAGCTAAGGAAGTCCATTTATGGACTAAAGCAAGCATCTCGGGCTTGGAACCAATGTTTTGATCATGTAATCAAGTCTTATGGGTTTGATCAAAACGAGTTTAAAAGTTGTGTGTATAAGAAGTGTGGCGAAACTGCCTTGGTATTCTTAGTACTATACGTAGACGATATTCTGCTCATCGGAAATAATGTAACGGTTTTGTCAGACGTAAGGGTATCGCTGTCAAAACAGTTTGATATGAAGGACTTAGGAGAAGCCGGTCATATTTTTGGGATCAAGATCACTCGAGATCGAAAGAAAAGAATGATTGGCTTATCGCAAGCTTCATACATAGACACTATTTTGAAGCGATTCAGCATGCAAGATTCCAAGAAAGGTTTTGTACCCTTCAGGCACGGGATCCATCTATCGAAATGAAAGACATGTGTCCCAAGACACAAGGGGAGATAGATGACATGAAAGGCATTCCTTATGCGTTGGCAGTAGGGAGTCTTATGTATGCAATGCTGTGCACGAGACCGGATATTTGCTACATCGTTGGCATGGTGGCAAGATATCAAAGTAATCCTGAAAATCAACACTGGACTGAACATTCTAAAGTATCTGAAAAAAACTCGGGATAGAATGCTGGTTTACCAGTCGGACAGTTTGTTTCCAGTTGGATACACGAACTCGGATTTCCAGTCGGACATAGATTCCAGAAAATCTACCTTGGGTAGTGTGTTTTGTCTGGGGGGGAGCTGTAACATGGAGAAGCGTTAAGCAGAAATGCATCGCAGATTCTACCATGGAAGCCGAATATGTAGCTGCTTGTGAAGCAGCGAAAGAAGCGGTGTGACTCAAGAACTTCCTAGTGGACTTGGACATTGTTCGGAATTTGCCCAGCACCATCACGGTTTTCAGTGATAATGCCGGAGCAGTTGCAAATTCAAGGGAACCGAGAGCTCACAAGGCCAGCAAACACATTGAAAGGAAATACCATCTTGTACGAGAAATTGTTAAGAGAGAAGATATAGAGGTGGCAAAGATCACATCGAAAGACAACCTAGCTGATCCATTCACAAAGGGTCTGCCTCTGTTAACATTCGAGAGACATGTGGAAGGAATGGGTGTCAAGAGCGTTGCCAATCTGCTTTGAGTATAAGTGGGAGATATATTATTAGGTTGATGTAGGTGACATTAGATGTCACTGTATAATACATTAGACGTGCTGTGGTATACTTAAAAGCAGACTTTGAGTATAAGTGGGAGATTGTTGGGGTTATACGTGAAAGTATGCTTTTACTTTGTATAACCTATGTATTAAACACTTATTTACTGAAATAAATTATTTATCACTGTTGCTTTAAATATGATTGAATGTTATATATATTTATTACAAACCGTTCATATAATAGCACATGTTACATTGTAGTTAACGTGGTGATACCAGATCATAGAAGATCACGTTAACAGTCCCTTGTAAACTAGTGCGTGTTTCACAACTTTGATAGACCCGAATAGTCTATTTGGTAGAGGTTGATGTGTAAGGCTCAGATTGGTTTGTCTTGACCAAGAGATTACACTAGTCCATTCGATGCGCGGAAGCGGACCTGCAGAGAGGATAAACTCATTCGCACTGACGTATGGGATGAAGAGTTAGACCTCAGTGGTTGTTGGGAAATCTGTAATTTAGTTTTGATGGAAGTTCCAAACAAGTTGTAATAGGACCAGTCAGACCTGTTAGCTGACTGATGACTTAGAATCAGATTAAGATGACCAGCTGAAATGTATAGATAGCTGATGTAAAAGATAGGTCACATATTGAGGGGGAATTCAATATGTATAGGTCAGGTCGAAGTATCAGATGACCCAGATAAGGTCAGATGATCAGAAGACTAAGCACAAATCAGAAGACAAGAAGTCAGAAGATCAGGTGAAGACAAGAAGACACTGAAGACTCAGATGAACCTGAAGACTCAGATGAACCTGAAGACTCAGATAGACACTGAAGACTCAGATAGACACTGAAGACTCAGATGAACCTGAAGACTCAGATAAACCTGAAGACTCAGTAACAAACCTGAAGACTCAGTATGACTGAATACACTGAGGCTCAGAGACACCTGAAGATCAAAAGACCTGAAGACCTATATCAGCAGAGTCTGCATATTGAGCTAAGACAATGTGCATCTGAAGACTCAACAAGGTAGACTGATCAGTTACCTGATCAAGTCAGCTCACACCTGGTAACAATCTAAAAGATACACCAGACAAGACGAATCTTCTACAAAAGGAATATCAATCGTCTAACGGACAAATTTCTGAAGTGCCGCCTCGCGAAGCCAAGGAGAAAGCGACACGTGCACAAAAAGAGCTGACAATGCGGGATACGACGCTGCGAACAAAAATGGCGCTAATGATGCCTACGGCCACGCCGATAATCGGAGCACGTCACAATCATATCCTACAACCTACCTAGTATAGCCCGAAATTCAAATTGCTCTCCAACGGTTCTTTGATTTCGAGGTCTATAAAATGGGATTGTTTGTCAATTGAAGAAAAGAGAGACAACTAGCAAAGAACTAACACGGAGACACCGCAAAAGAAGCTAAAGCTTCAGCAAAATCTCCGCTCAAAGAACACTATATTTGAAGATTATTCTTAGAGTGTTAATCCCATTAGTTCTTAGCAAGAAATCCTATCCACTAGCATTTTGGCTACCTAAAACACCAGGATAGATTTCCAGTTGGAACCCTCAAACATTCTTTACCCAAATGCAAGTTAGGTTAAGTTTGTTCCCGGAAGATTTCAGACTAGGGATTCTAGTTTTTTGATTTCTAGTTCGGTTGAGTGTGAACTCGATAAACATCTGTAGAGTGTGAACTCAATAAACATCTCGGCCATCCTTTGAAGGATATAAGTCCCGCAGGTTAAGTTTGTAGAGTGAGAACTCGGTAAACATCTTGGCCATCCCGTGAGGGGTATAAGTCCCGCAGGTTAAGTTCGGTTAACATTCCCCTGTGTTAAGGGAAGAGTGGACGTAGGACGGGTTTCGTCTGAACCACTATAAAAAGTCTTGTGTGCATTTACTCGCTTTCTTATTGCTTTACACTATTCACACAACTGAGTTTAAAACAGCATACATATTCTAAGTTAAGCTCAGTCTGCACCAAGCAACTGATCTGATCAGATTGACACCTTAGTCAACTGGTTGAAAACTGACTTGAGAATCTGAATTGATAAAACTGGTTTTTCACACGGGTTAAAACAAGCTCCGTACCATTCAGTTAAACTGACAGATATCAAGCTGATCTGCCCTTAGGCACTCAGTAAGATTGAACATCAGTCTAAACTGATACACTAGCACTCTAATCGGGTAATCTGCAGTTCACACCTGATCCGCAAAAAAGTTTTGGAAGTCTATTCACCTCTCCCCTCTAGACTTCCACCCTCACAAAACCCGTTCGGGACCTACAAGTGGTATCCGAGCAGTGGTTCTACAGACCACTGGCTTTGAGTATCATCGATTCTTGAGGAAGAATCTTTGTGGTCATTTGAACAGATCTTAAAAAACCGTTTTTCAAAACTCATTCGTTTTCAAAATCACTCAGCATGGAAAATACCTCTGGCTTGTACCATGATTTGCCTAAGTTTTCAATTGATGAGTATGCAGATTGGGTCATATATATGTGCAACCATCTAGGATCGATAAGCGGCAGAATGATGGAAGTCATTGAACGAGGACCCATCATTATATATTACGACAACCCAGTAGTTGGAGGATCCAAACTTTGCACCGGGAAGTCTTGTACGAAAAAGCCCAGCCCTGATGGATGTAGAAGAAAGGAAATTGTATACTCTAGATACAATCGCCAGGCATATAATCATGAAGACGATGGATAAAGTCACAAAGGAGAAGATAAAGTATCTCAAAACCGCAAAAGCAATGTGGGATACTCTTGCTGAGATATGCGAAGGAAATGATCAGATCAAAGACAGCCGACTACAAGCTGAATTGGTGAAGTTCGAAAAGCTAAAGATGTTGCCCAACGAGACCATCAATGAGCTCGATGGGAGAATCACCTTGTCAGTGAATAAACTACGAGAACTTGGAAGAGAGATGTCAGACAAAGATATCAACTACAAGATCTTAAGATCTCTCACCAAGAAATGGGAAATAAAAGTCACGGTAATCAAGGATTGCTAAGACATTTCAAAGATGAAGCCGAGTAGCTTGTTCCTAAGCCTTAAAGCTCACGAGTTCGATTTAATCGAAAGAGGACAAGCAGATGAAGACGAGACGCTTGCTAAAGCCTCAACGTCTAAATCAGTTACATTTAAAGCAACCAACAGCAGATCGAAGGCCACTGAACCTGTTGGAAACATAATGAGTCAAGGTAGCAGATCGCTCCGCTTACTGTCAGAAACTTGAAAGAACAAATACTCAAATTTTGGTAAGTATCGGAGATTCTACAAGTGACTATCAAGACAATGTAAGAAAACAGGAGGCCAACCGATGATCACTAGAAAGAACCAGATCCGATGATCGAAGAGATCACAGAGAAGAAAAGAAAAGAGATGATCCGACAGATGAGAGAAGAGATAATGATCGGATGAAGGAGTTCGGGATTACTATAAGAAAGGGAAGTCACCGACAGATCCTACTGACGGAGTGACTCACCCGGCAGAGGAAGTTCAGTAGATCGAGGATCGCGGCTTCAATCAGGAGAAACCAGTCACCGCAAAGACCGACGCCTCGACCGACTCCCAGAGAAAGAGAAGAGAAACGGAAATGTAAGAGAACAATGCCTCGTAGATAGAAAAGCCCCGGTCACGACACATCCGGAATTTATGATTCCTATCTCGCATTCTCGAGGACTCGCTACTCATCAGAGAAGACTTGGCTCGATAAAGTGTTGTTGACTTCCACAAACATGAAGATCCGATATTCTCTTCGGGATGACGATGAAGTTCCGCCCGATGGCCAAGGAGGACCAATCTGAGGTAACCTCCAAACCTTCGCTTTTTCAATTTCCACACCGCTATCATTAGCACACCGCCGAGAGATTGACTTGCGTACTCTACCGAGCAATTGCTTGATGATCTCTCTGATGCAGTAGACACTTATACAATAGTGGAAGCTGAAAATGACAAGCTAAGGATCAGAAATAATCAGCTTGTTAAAGAGAACGCTGTCAATAAAGCTACTGAATTGAAATCACCAAAAACCTTTCAGAAGGTAATCGGGGAACTTAACGCTCGAAAAGATAAATCTTCGACGGGAGAAGCAAATCAAAGATCAGCTAGCAATCAACAAACAGCAAGCTGGTGATTTCAAAATTCTTCAAGCTAAATTTGATGAGCTATTCCGACTACATGAGAGTCTTAAATCTACTGAGGATAGTCTGCGCAAGAAAATAGAGGTTTTCACAAAGTCATCAAAAACCGTTCAAGATATGAACACCTATTTTCGAACGCCGACTAACAAGAAGGGAATTGGGTATGAGAACCCTTCTACATCCTCAAAAGCCCCGTTTGATTCACTTCAGAAGGGTGTAATCAAACGAGTCTCTGACAAAGATACACAAAAAGCTAAACTTGTATCTGATAAGGGAAAAAGACCTCCTGAGCAAGTAAGGCAGGTACCTAATCAGAAAGGGAACAGAAATGGACCCCAACTGATAAAGCATCAGTCGAGGAATCAACAGAAGAACCCAGTTCTTCTGATGAAACCTCAACCTGATCAGCAAATTAGGTATCAGAAGAGACAACCTGTAAGAAGGAAATCTAATCTGAGACCCAATCAAGGTCATCTGCCTAATAAGCAAGCTATGGGTAAACTGCAAAGACCACCTATGCCAAAACGATATGAATCTTTTGATGGTAGCAGTCGTACCTACCCTTATAACCAGAGATCTAGAGCTATCATGACCGAGCCATTAATCGATTAAAAAGAAGACAAAATATAAAGAAAAATCCCAAGTCTTCTAAGTCATCCAAAGCTCACACGAATAATCATACTAATCAGAAAGCATATAAAGAGACGTATGATTATGTTGATATGTATGGGAGACAAATCAGACCTTCTAATCTATCTGATTTTCATAGAAGTGCTCGCTTGCGTGGATCCCTAAATCCACCACTAACCCCCAGACCCAATTCCAAAGGGGTACCTAAAGCCCGATTTCGAAGAGTGTTCGCGTGGGACCGCCAACAAAGGAGGTGTACAAGCAACTATCTCCGGGTACATCGATAGTGGATGCTCAAGGCACATGATCGAAGCAAACATCTCCTTAGCTCTTACAAAGAACAAGAAGGCCCACGGTACTCTTCGGTGATGATAACTTTGGTTTTACCAAAGGATTCTAACCTTAGAGAATGATGATGTACAAGTAATCAAGTCTCAGATGTCGAAGGATTAAAGCACAATCTACTATCAGTATCACAATTCTGCGACAACAGATTCAGCTTTGAGTTCTCGAGCGACAAGTGTACGATTAGGAATCGAGTCACTCAACAAACCTTGCTAACTGGTTCAAGGAAAGGCACAATCTACATAGCAGATTGGAACAGTTGCCCAAAGAATACATGCTTAATTGTTAAGAGCTCCAAAAGTAGCAGTTGGCTCTGGCACAAAAGATT
The DNA here is from genome assembly GCA_037126765.1 of Stenogyne calaminthoides. Lineage (NCBI taxonomy): Eukaryota > Viridiplantae > Streptophyta > Magnoliopsida > Lamiales > Lamiaceae > Stenogyne > Stenogyne calaminthoides. The sequence goes on from JBBCBC010000027.1 coordinate 24,303,213, forward strand.
GAGTCATCTGAACTTCAAGACTCTTAACAAGATAGCTAGGATGTCTTTGGTTGAGGGACTTCCGAATGAGATATTCTCCGAAGATCAGACATGTGCCGCATGTCAGAAGGGAAAACAAGTTAAAGCCTTATTCAAGGGAATACCTGGACCGACATCTAGTAGAGTACTGCAACTGCTCCATATGGATCTATTCGGACCAGTTACATCAGTCAGTCTGAGTGGACGCAAATATACTCTAGTAATCGTGGATGATTATTCCAAGTATACTTGGGTTGTATTCTTATACAAGAAGAACGAGACAACGACAAAGATACCCGAGCTGCTCAAGAAGCTACAAAACGAGAAGGGTGTCAGCATAGTAAAAATCATATCAGATAAAGGTACAGAGTTCCTGAATTCCTTTATTACTTCGATTTTTGCAATCGAAGTTAGGTATACAAAGATGAAACGTCAGCTGCAAGAACACCACAACAAAATGGAGTAGCAGAACGGAGAAACAGAACTCTCAAGGAAGCCGCCAAGACTATGTATTTTAACATGCCACACCAAACCGTTTCTGGGCAAAAGCAATCAACACTGCATGCCATACTCAGAATAGATGTTCTCTCGACTAAGACTCACTTCAAAAAACACCTTATGAACTGTGGAAGGCGTAAAACCTAGTGTTTCATACTTCCATGTTTTTGGGTGCAAGTGTTTCATACACAACAATGGGAAAAGTCGGGTTGAAGACTTTTGAGGCCAAGTCGATGAGGGCATATTCTTAAGATATTCCTCATCCAAAGAAGGCTTTCAGAGTTTACAACAAACTAACCCTAGTTGTGGAAGATACACCCCATGTGGTCTTTGATGAGACATTCCGAACAAGAGAAAGTCGCCTCAACAACAAGCCGCGTGCCAGATCAACTGCTACCGACACGCAGAAAATGGATCACCAGAAAGCATCAAGGAGAAAAAGAACTGAACACGTAACGGTGTACATCCCGTAACTTGATCTTGCCGATTCAACAGTCAATCGACTCCAAAGGTACGCATAAACGCCGCTGAAGAAGAAGTCACATACCGAGATAAAGATCAATCGAACCATCCGGTTCGGGGAACATCTGAAGTTCCTAATAACAGACAAGCCACACATGATGAGTCCAACATCACCGAGACATGTTCTTATCAAGTGGATCATAATTCCGCACCACTCCCAATCTCTAGTAATGAACTACTATCGATATGGATGATGTTCTCCAAACAGACGCGACATCGTAACGTAAGGACCGGATTACCAACCATCTAACCGACCGATTATCGGAGACCCATCCGACAGAGTCAAAACTAGACATCGATTGGTGAAAGTGCCATGTATCTTTGTTATCTGTCTTTGAAGGAACCAACTACGAGAGGAAGCTCTACAAGACGCAAGTCGGGTTCTAGCCATGCAGGAGGAGCCGGAACAGCTTTGAGAGGAATCAAGTTTGGAAACCGTGGATGCACTCAACTCATCAGACGTAATTGGCACGAAGTGGGTATTCAAGAACAAGAGAGATGAGAAAAATTTCATAACTGGGAATAAGGCAAGACTTGTTGCTAAGGGGTATTCACAATCGGAAGGAATTGATTATGATGAGACCTTTGCACCGGGCCGCCGCCTTAGAAGCCATTCGGGTTTTCGGCATATACGCCTACAGAGGGTTCATCGTGTATTAGATGGATGTAAAGAGTGCATTCTTAAATGGGGGTACTAGCAGAGGAAGTTTATGTCGAGCAACCTCCGTGCTTTGAAAAAAAGGCAACCAAGTGTACCAGATTTAAGGAAAGCTCTTTACGGTTCGAAATAAGCTCCTCGAGCTTGGTATGATACACTCTCTCAGTTCTTGATAGACAGCGGGTTCACTAAAGGAATATTGGACAAAACCTTATTTAGAATAGAAGATGGAGAAGATATTCTGATGGTTCAGATTTACGTGGACGACATCATCTTCGGATCTCCCAACAAGACGCTATGTGAGAAGTTCAGCAAATTGATGCAAGGGAAGTTCGAGATGTCCATGATGGGTCGATGAATTACTTTTACGGGTTTACAAGTCAAGCAGAGTCTGAAGGGATATTCATCCGCCATTTAAATACACAAGGAATCTACTGGCAAAGTTTGGAGTTCAACATTGCAAGGAAGCCAGAATTCCAATGATGACAGGGTTCAAGATGGATCCAGATGAAGATGGTCAAAAAGTTAATCAGAAAGAATATAGAGCTCTGATTGGATCACTACTATACCGATCGCCGCCAGACTGCACATCACTTTTTGGCAAAAGAGGTGTGCGCTTGATTTCAAGCAAATCCAATGCAAAGCCACCTAGAAAGCAAAAGCTAAGGATTCTCAAGTATCTGAAGGGATGTAAACCTTGGTTTATTTTACCCATCGATGACAATCTAGAGCTTAGTGGGTATTTCGATTGAGACACGGAGGTTGCAGAATCGATGTGAAGTCAACCTCGTGTTCATGTCAGTTTCGGGAAATAAACTGATCTCTTGGTTTTCAAAGAAGTAGACATCAGTTGCGACATCTACTACTGAAGTAGAATATATGGCTGCAGGAAGCTGTTGTTCCCAACTGCTCTGGCTAAGTCAGCAGCTGAGGGATTACAACATCGTAGCTAAGAACGTACCTATATTCTGTGACAGTAATAGTGCTATTGCAATCACTCAAAATCTTGTTCTACATATAAGATGCAAGCATGTGGATGTCAGACACCATTTTATCAGAGATCACGTTGAAAAGAAGAATATCAAGATGGAAAAGATCCATATTGACAAGCAGAAAGCTGATATCTTAACTAAGCCGCTAGCTGAGATCGATTCCAGAGAGTTATGCAACGAAGCTAGGGCTTCTGGATCTTGGAGAAAATGCACCAGATATGGTTGAAGGACTGATCTCCAGAACCAGTTGGTTAAAAGACTAACCAAGTTAAGTGGAATCAGTTGAGTTAGGAATCTTAACTGATCAGTCGACCAGACGAGGAGTCGATCTGAAGTTCAGATAAGGAGCAGATCAGAAAGTCAGATAAGTAGCCGATCTGAAGTTCAGACAAGGAGCAGATCAGTTCAAGACATATCGACAAGGGGAACCGATCGATTGGAAGATTACTTTATAAGTCGATTAAAGCTACAGTCAACAAGCAAGTCAAGAGTAAAGCTACAGATCGCATAAGTCAGAAGAAACAACACAACAATGGAATAACAGAGTTTTTCATTTATAAGGACCCGGAGGTCAGGTTTACAAGTTACAAGTGATATCACAAGCTACAAATGCTACAAGCTATCTTCAAGTGGTATTACAAGTACAAGAAGACCCGGAGGTCGATACATAAACCATAAGCCCTAAGCCAACCCTAGGCAGGGAACGCGAGAGAGAGTTCAAGGTATGATGCTCTCATTTTCCCTCAGTCCTAGAAGAGGCGTTAGAGAGGCTTCGAGAATCCTGAGCCAATCTCAAAAGCTTCGGAGTGAGGAGCGAGAGAGGCTTTGAAGGATGTCCAAGCCGGGATCCCTCAGACGTAAAATCAACGGGCCCTCCAGCTGTTAAATGGGGCACAGTGCCACAGGTTTGGTCACAAGGATCAAACGGACACTAGTGTCGCATGCAAAAATTGAGCTTGATATATGGAGATCAGTTGTTGACTGATGCAGACCATATACCAAACTCATGTTTTGTTTCAGACTAAGTCCGTTGATGCTAATTCCGTCATCTCGATTGGCACACATGGTGCATACGATTAGGAGAAGTGTCTTCTCATTTGCCTTAGCTGATCCGCCTCCATGGTGGTAAAGAAGCTTAGCATTGATTGTATGTGAAATCTTAGATGACGACGAAAGCAGTGTGAAGGAACACACAGGGTTTATTTGAGAAGCTGAATTCATTAGAAAAGGGCTAAAGGTTCCCACCGGAAGTTTCACCGAAAATAAGGAACTCATCAGAAAAGCATGAAGGATATGCTAAAGAAGATAAAATGGTTTATGTTGTGTTGTTTGCCTAACACCCCAGGCTAATTTATAGAAGGAAATTAGGGGTATAAATGCAAATTTTATCTTCTCAAAAGATCTTAAGAGAAATTTGCATCGACAACGCATCAGGAACACGCTGCTAATGGTTGGATGAGTTAACAGTGTGATTAAATTACAACGTATCTATGCCATTATTACGGAATGTCAAATCGCGCCGATTTGGGAATCGAGGAGACTTTTTTACTCCCCGAAGTAAAAGTTTTGGCGAGAGTTGACTTCAGTAAATACGGGCTGATTAGAAGAAGACTGAAGGATGAAGTGTATCAAATAAGTGGATCAAATAAGTAGCGAAGTATTTCAAGCAAGAATCTGATCAGATAAGTGAGATATTGTTGGGAAATGCATGAGGCAACCATCAGATAAGTCAACAAAGTACCAGATCAAATCACCGTGGTAACTGATTGATTACAATATCAATCAGTCAGATACGCTCTCTTATTTATCTCTTTCTGAGTACCTTACATGCGTTATTTAAATAATTGATTTATTTTACTCTGTTCATGACGCATGCTCTGCAAAGCTTTTAATGCGGACTTGGGAAAATATTTTCAAAATGTTTTATTGTGATTTTTCGAGTCTGGAAAATGAGAAGACTACTTTTCTGAACCGTGCGATCAAAATACTTTTTGGCCAACTAATCTCAGCCACTGATTTCAAAACACGGATACTTGAGTACTTTGGAAAGTTGTGCAAAAAGGTTTTCCCTCGTATTCTATAAAATCCAAATCCCTCTCAGAAAACCGCTTTCCACTACTTCGTCTTCTCAAAGTTCTTTAAAGATCAAACTCTTTTTAAAAATCTTTAGAGAATTACTTTCGAGATCAATTGATTCTACTCTTCCGATTTCTAAAATCTTTCGAATCAATTTCTGGTAATTTCTTGTTTTAATTAATTGCATGATCTCAATTTCTCTCTGGTACCTAGGTTTACAAATCGTGATGATATATTTATGTAATCTTTATTAGATTTAAACGCTTATTTGCTAAATTGATGCTAAAATTACTAGTTTGACTGAATCTATTGAAATATCTTACTCAAACTAAACATCAATTTGCATATCGAACAGAAATGGCATATCTTATTCCACGACCGGGCCAAGGGAAAAAGTTCTGCAATTTTTCATCAATGAAGAAAGACATCATTGATGAAAAGTACGTAGTCTTCACCATTACCTCAGACCCTGAATCGCTGGAAATTCTGGAGTGCTTGCGAGCGTGTGGACTTGAACGCTATTGCTCTACACATCAGAACATCGTCCACACACATGAAGCTCTGGAGTTTCTCTACAATCTACAGAGGGATGAAGACATTGATGCTGACCTGATTTCTTCCGTTGGAGGACTGGAAGTGCGAGTGTTGAATGACGATCTCCAGAGGATATTCGGCCTAACTCGAGGAAGCATCAATCCAGAGACCTACACAACTGATGTAGGAGAAAAGGAATTTCTTGAAGACGAGCTGTTGAGACCAGCAAATAAGGAGAACACGACGAACGTCAAATCCTCCTATCTGAAGAGAAAATATCGCCTTCTTCTTTAAATTGTTCAGAAGGTGATCATGTGCTCAACCTACAGTCTTGATGCAGTCACTTCGTACAAGATAAGTGTCATGGTTGCACTAATCAAGAAGGCTTCAGATATCGATTGGTTGGGTATGGTCAAAGCAAGACTGAGAAAAGACTCCGAGAAGTTCGAACTGACCCAGAGCAATGAAGTGTCCTTATCTTCCAAGTGCTCATTCATACACAAAATCTCTATCATTCTCAGATTAGCTGCCACAGAATTATAAATGGATCGAGTATGGAGCAAAGATATACCAAGCAAAGCACAAGGCCATATTGGGCAAAGATGAGTCCCTACCTGGACAATCTGATGAGGATCCAACTCCTTATGTGCCCAAACCTAAGGGAGAAAAGAAGGGAAAAGATAAGGCAACTGCATCGACTGAAGTGCAGGAAAAGGCCGTTCCAGAGAAGAGGATGAAGAGGAAGGATATGGCCAAGAAACCAGATGCTCTGCGGAAACGTCAGAAGAGAGTCTCATCTCCTCTAAAAACTGCTCCAAGTTCTGCACAGCAAGTCAGCAGAACGAAGGATCTGATGCAAGTAAGATCAGAAGAAGAGATAGCAGTCCGCTCTGAGCCAACTATCAGAGAAGAAAGGGAAGAGCAGATGATCGCAGCAGAAGGAGAGAAATATGTCAGAGGGACAGAAGTGGAGCAATCTGAGGAAGAATCACCATCTGATTCTCTGCCTCTCACCAAGATCTTCCAAAGAGAAAGATCGTCAACGCACACTTCCAAATCTCCATCACCCTCTCCTCAAAAATCATCACCACCATCCTCTCCCCACAAAACCTTCTCACCCTCACCTTCGCCTATCAGAACACCAACATCTCCCACACCACCAATCAATGAACCCGTTCAGGAAACTGAACACCCTCAATACGCTGAAAACGAACCTGAACTACAAACATCTCAATCCCCAATCAAGTCTCAAGAACCTGAGAGATCCGACGACCGAGTGTCCATCTCTCATAATCCCTTCAATACCAGAACCGTGCTTGCTTCACCTGCTCCAGAAAGCCCCATCATAAGGATAATGAAGCAACAGATCAAGGCGTATCTGTTGGATCTATGCCCTGAATTGGATCAACATCCTGGCATCCAGCAATAGATAGAAGAGATAGTGTTCTGGAGGGATATCAGACTGAAAAGCATTGAAGAATTTCGGATTCTAATGACAACTCTGGGATCAGATTTCTTTGTAGACTTGGAGTTGAAATGTCTAAACAATGCTGGGATTGAAAGTGTTGTTGAATTGGCATCTGATGATGATATTAGATGGTTAATTCACGAAAGGTTCGGTATTGCTGATAACAGGAAGGAAACCGTTCAACCTCCTATAGATCATGAGGGAGCTGCCGATGAACCAAGAATGGGTGCTGCAGATGAGACCCGACTTGGCAAGGCTTCAACATCTGAACAGACTGCTATGATGATTTCTGATACCCTAGATCATCATACTCAGAAGATTCAGGATGGGATCAAGGCTGCATTTGAAGATAAATTCGCAGCGCTCACAGCAGATCTGATGAAGCGTTTTGAAGACGAGCAAGCAAAACTAGTTGACAAGGAACGAAGTCACACAGTTGGGATGCACAATGCCATCCTTGCTGAAGTAATGCAACTAGTATATCCTCTTGCTGAGAAGCTCAAACTCCAGTCTGACAAACTCTCAGTTCAGACAGAGATGCTCAATCAGACACAGGTACTTTTGGAAAGTGTCTGGGCATCCTTGGACAAAACCAACAACCACTTGGATATGGGTTGGAAACATTTTCTAGCTTCTACAGAACGAGCAAGACAGGAAATCGAAACTGCTCTCAGACGCTTCTACACTCCTGCACCTTCTGCCACCGTTCAGATCACTCCTCTTGTTGTCGAGGAACTCAGAGAGGAGATCTCACGGCAATTAACTGCTCTGAACCGCAAGATGTCCAACCTCTTTGATGAAACCAAAAAGGGGGAAGGAAAAGAGAATAAAGAGAAGAAAGAAAACAGACTCGCATACGCTTGGTAACATTTTCATCTCTACCAAAAACCATCAGATTCGACTTGCCAAACCACTCCATCTACCGATCTCGTTGCGGAAATGAAAGAAACTGTGTAGAAACATAGCAAAGAGATCACTGAGCAGAAAAGTGCTCTTTCAGAGGTTACTACCAGAGTCGACAAAATTGAAGATTTTTCTTCGTTCGTTCAGAAAAGAATGGAAACTGATGATCAGGCCAAGAGCCTTGAACTCGCTAAGAAATTAGTGAAGAATTTAACAAGATGAACCCGAAAGGAGACTCGAGAAGAAAAAGAAAGGCAAAGGCAAGATAATGAAAGCAAATCATGAAGATCGAGACAAGGCCAACTATTCTCCACCAAAAAGCTGGGATGACTCTCGAACAAGTTCAAGAGCGCATAAGACAGAGAATAAGAGAGGCCGCAATCAAGAAGCGCGGTTAGCAGAGGCTAAGGGATCGAACATCGCTACATCCGAAGGAAGAGGAAGAACGGTTGCAAATGAGGAGATTGCTTGGGAGAAGAATGCCCTTCCTAAGACTGTTAAAGGCATCCTTCAAGACGGCAAGATCTCGCTTCGAGAATGGGATCGATCGAGGAGAATGGTTATGTGACGTCTACATCCTGGAGAAGATTACAATTCATCAAGATCAGACTGAGAATGATGATGAATTTCAGAACTGGTTAGAAACAAAGTATCCAGACTTCTACCAAACAGTGGTGAAAGAAGGCAAGATCATGTCACTAATACCAGAAGCTCCACCCTTTGAAATACTCCTTCCACCCTTGCGGCCTAGACAACAAGCTAGATCCTGTTAAATTCAAGAATATCTACTATGGACTTGCTGAAAAAGGAGGAATCCATAGAAGAGAAGAGCTGGACAAACTAATGCAAAGGATGTACATGATGTTTGGCATCCCCAAAGAACTACAAATGTTCAAGTACACCTGAAGAAGACAACTTGGAATCAGATGATAGGTACATTTTTCATGTATTCTACAATGCACACACCTATCTGAATGAAATATTCCATCTCACTGATTCTAAGACAACATCTCATTGTCTTCTGAGGTATGTACTGTTTACATTATCTACATTTCCATTCATGGTATCATTTTTTTCGATTAAGTGTAATTAAGTGTTTTGGTTCCATCAAAAGGGGGAAATTGTTGGGAAATCAGTAATTTAGTTTTGATGGAAGTTCCAAAACAAAGTTTAGAATAGGACCAAAATCGGACTAGAATGATCGATGACTTAGAATCGATTAAGATGACCAATTTGAAATGTATAGATAGTCGATGTAAAAGATAGGTCACATATTGAGGGGAAACTCAATATGTATAGGTCAGGTCGAAGTATCAGATGATCCAGATAAGGTCGATGATCAAGACTAAGCACAAATCAAGACAAGAAGTCAAGATCGGTGAAGACAAGAAGACATCAAGACTCGGATTAACTCAAGACTCGAGATGAACTCAAGACGGGGATAGACATCAAGACTCGGGGATAGACATCAAGACTCGGGGATGAACTCAAGACTCAGATAAACTCAAGACTCAATAATAAAACTCAAGACTCAAAGATGACCGAATACACCGAGGCTCAGAGACACCAAGATCAAAAAGACCAAGACCTATATCGCCAGAAGTCGTGATATTGAGCTAAGACAATGTGCATTTGAAGACTCAACAAAGTAGATCGGACCGCCATCGATCAAGTCACCTAACACGGGTAACAATCTAAAAGATACACCGACATAAGACGAATCTTCTACAAAAGGAATATCAATCGCCTAACGGACAAATTTTCGAAGTCTTGGGCTGGCTCAAGGAGAAAGCGACACGTGCACAAAAAGAGCTAACAATGCGGGATACGACGCTGCGGACAAAAATGGAGCTAATGATGCCTACGGCCACGCCGATAATCGGAGCACGTCACAATCATATCCTACAACCTACCTAGTATAGCCCGAAATTCAAATTGCTCTCCAACGGCTCTTTCATTTCAAGGTCTATAAAATGGGATTGTTTGTCAATTGAAGAAAAGAGAGACAACTAGCAAAGAACGAACACTGAGACACCGCAAAAGAAGCTAAAGCTACAGCAAAATCTCCGCTCAAAGAACTCTATATTTGAAGATTATTCTTAGAGTGTTCATCCCATTAGTTCTTAGCAAGAAATCCTATCCACTAGCATTTTGGCTACCTAAAACACCAAGATAGATTTCCAGTTGGAACCCTCAAACATTCTTTACCCAAACGCAAGTTAGGTTAAGTTTGTTCCCGGAAGATTTCAGACTAGGGATTCTAGTTTTCTGATTTCTAGTTCGGTTGAGTGTGAACTCGATAAACATCTGTAGAGTATGAACTCAATAAACATCTCGGCCATCCTTTGAAGGATATAAGTCCCGCAGGTTAAGTTTGTAGAGTGAGAACTTGGTAAACATCTCGGCCATCCCGTGAGGGGTATAAGTCCCGCAAGTTAAGTTTGGTTAAGGTTCCCCTGTGTTAAGGGAAAAGTGGACGTAGGACGGGTTTCGTCTGAACCACTATAAAAAGTCTTGTGTGCATTTACTTGCTTTCTTATTGCTTCACACTATTCACACAACTGACTTTAAAACAGCATACATATTCTAAGTTAAGCCCAGTCTGCACCAAGCAACTGATCTGATCAGATTGACACCTTAGTCAACTGGTTGAAAACTGACTTGAGATTCTGAATTGATAAAACTGGTTTTTCACACGGGTTAAAACAAGCTTCCGCACCATTCAGTTAAACCGACAGATATCAAGTCGATCCGCCTTTAGAACTCAAGAAGATTGAACTCGGTCTAAATCGATACACAAAGCACTTTGATCGGGTAATCTGCAGTTCACACCTGATCCGTACAAAAGTTTTGGAAGTCTATTCACCCATCCCCTCTAGACTTCCACCCTCACAAAACCCGTTCGGGACCTACAGTGGTTGTTGATTTCTTAATCTATGTCACTTAATAAGGACTGTGTGCGATTAGTAATTATTGCTTTGACTTATAAATGGGAAGAGAATCATTGAGACTTTGATACCCTATATCTTGGGCAATAATATTAATTGTACGACAGTTGCTAAGATTAATACAGAGAATTGCGTGCTTGCAAAGTCTTGCGTGATTGGTCCCCTTGGTAGGCTCGGAACCTTTATCATACCAAATCTTGCAAGTTGAATTAATTTTCCGGTATGGATAATAAAACTGAGCTGTCCTTACTCCAAGGATCAAGATATTAATTAATATAAAGCTTTCCAGTAGCTTAATTAATTAATGGACTAAATAATCTTAAACAGGAAAATAATAACCGGGAGTCATATTACCGTAATATGGGTTAAGATTGGATAGTGCAATATTAATTATATAGTGGTATTAATTAATATTAATGGGCTGAATTATATTGTGGCTCAATATTGGAATTCAGAAGTCCATTGGAAGGTCCATCTTAATTCTCCTAAAGGCCCCTCAAGTAGCCCAATTATAGTCCAATAAATAAAAGGTGCTTAAAATAGAATAAATGTTTGTTGCCTAATATTTCTTGATTTTTTCGAAAATTTTAAAGAAAAGAGGTAGAAGAAATTTTCTTGAAAAGATTTATGAAAAGGATATAAGTATTCTTGGAATACAAGATTATCTCCTAAATTCAAGAAATCTCCCACTTGGTTTCTTTAATGAGGATTTTTCGAAAATCATGTATAAGAAAGGGAATAAAGATTTTCTTGATTTTCTTGGAAAGATTTTATGGAGAAAGATATGTATTCTTGGAATACAAGAATATCTCAAAAATTCAAGAAAGATCCAATCTTGCAAATCTTCTTGTTTTTTTTCGAAAATTTAGGGTAAATAAGGGTGTGAGATTTTTGTGAAAAAAATACACATGGAAAAAAGAATATATGAGATAAATTCAATATTTCTTGGAGATCAAGAAAAGATATTTCCTAACCCTAATTAACCCTAAAATTTCGACCAACACCCCTCTTATAAATATGGGATGAATTTTTTATTCCCAAGGCAATTCCATGTGTTGGAAATATTAGAAATCCACAAAGGTGGTGCAACAATTTTATTTTCCTTTGTTTTATAAATCGTTCATCGGAGAACCTCCCACCGGGTTATTGAGCGAGGACTTGGGAATACTTGAGAAGGACTTTTGGTTGGTAGCCGCCATTTTGATCCTGTCCATCTCAGATTGTCTCTCCAACGGGTACGTTTACGTAAACTCCTAGAAATTCCGCATGCTAGGATCTTTTACGTGAATTTTATTTGCATGTCGTTGTTGGTGTAATTATTATTTGAATTCACTTAGGTAAATTCATGCTAGTAATAATTGTTAACTTAAATTTGTGTTTATGAGGTCATCCCGATAGATCTGTCTTATGTTATCCGAATAGTGAGGTCCCTCATAGTGAAGTTCCTCGCGACGATGCTCCTCATGGTGGGATCTTTCCTGGCGAGGTCCTTCAGGGCAGGGTCCCTCGTGCATTTGGCCTTTGCCTTTATTTTTGGCTTTTCGGTTCAGATCGTGGCGCAGGTCGCCATTGGAAAATTCCATCTCGGCCTGCTTCTTGCGTAACTCTGCGATGGCCTCGTCGATGTCTTTCGGGGTACGGATTTGTTCGAGCTTCTGAGTTATCCCGATGGTGGGTCCCCAACTTTTATGGTTCGATTTAGCGGGTCGCTAGCCCTCGCTCCACCGAGCGACATGAAACTAATGCGGCCTTCCTCTTGGAGATGAAAGTTGCTCGAGACATGGTTGAGTGATTTTTTGGAGTGATTTGAATGAATGGATGTATTTATGTCGAAGATTCGTGAGGAATACTCCAATGAGAAAACATTAAAGACTTAGTTCAATATTTCTTAAATAGTACCCTCCTTCTAGCACCAATTGTTGTATACTAAAATATATGAATTAGGGATTCATGATGTGGCTTGATGATATTAGTAACACAAACAATAAATGAGTAAAGTAGATTGTATTTATGTTATATGATTGTTTGGGAGAATAAATGTTTGAGTAATCAATTTGCAAGAGGTTTGGTAAGGTATTGAATTCTCTAGCTTTCTTGGTCATAAATGACCCACATTTATACGGTTTGGGAGAGTGGAGCTCACTTTCCCGGATTACAAGTACAAGCAGCCGAAAGTGGCTCTGTGAAACATTAAATGCTATAAGATTGATGTGACTCAGGTCGGTAGTCGTTGGGAGGTATTCCAGATATCGCGGCTTTTGACACTTTGCTGGGACGTCGTCCAAGATAAATCCGGATTTGCAGAGGATTTAGCCGTTTAAGTACTCCTAGCTGTCAATCACAATCGTCCTTTATTGACTCCTCTCTGATTAAGGCCTCTTTGAGTAAGTTCCTCGACGCCGCCTATCTGACTCCAGTCAAATTGTAGTTAATGCCCTGCTATTGTGTTAGCCCGAGGTGGGCGGGATCTCTTCAGGTCGTGTATTCTATGTTCGATCTACCCTTCATCCCATCATGTCTTGCGAGGTGTTATACTTATGGATAATTTGATCTTGTTTTCCCGAGATCCTTCCCTGGTCGCCTTCAACCTCGCGTGATATGCTCATAACAATATCTAATTCACTTTTTTTATTCAAATTAATAGAGTGGGTCTCATGTGCATCTGGATCCACCTTGCACTCATAGTACATTTTAAAAGCATGCAACTATATAAAATAGAAACGTGCAACTATTCCAAACAGAAGCATGCAACTATGTTCCCATATTAACAGTTGTACTTTTTTGTGTAAATAAGTCGCATTTTTCAACATAGCAAATTGTACGCTTCTAAAATACAGTGCACGGTGCACCCGGGTGCATGCAAGACCTAGCCAATTTAATATGCATATAATTGAGTGATTGGGTTTTGTAAATTTTTTTGATGTAGTTAGTATTTGTGAAGATAATGTGTATTAAAAATAATAATATAAAAAAATTCTCTACAAAACTAAATTTGAGTGGGTCTCATGTGCACCCGGGTGCACCGTGAACTTATAGTGCATTTTAGAAGCGTGCAACTATACAAAAAAGAAACGTGCAATTATTCCAAACAGAAGCATGCAACTATATTCCCATATTAACAGTTGCACTTTTCTGTTTAAATAAGTCGCACTTTTCAACATAACAAGTTGCACGCTTTTAAAATTCACTATGAGTGCACGGTGCACGCGGGTGCATACAAAACCTAGCCACTAATTCGTGTAATTTGCATTTCATGCATTTGTAATTTAGAATTTCATGTATCTGTTTGTTTGTAAATAATAATTATAAAAAAAAAAAAGTAGATTACTCCAACACTGCGGCGTCACTTTTGTGCTGGGTTTGAAACATAGATGAGGATTTGATACCTAAATTTTACTACTTTCGGTACATAATCCATCCATAATAATATTCCACCTTACTTTTGCTATAATCTCCCTATTATTTTCTCTCATTTTCCCTACTAAATAATACCCTATATTAAAGATGCTCTTTACATGCAAATTCAATTCTCTCATGAATGAATGATTGAGATTTATTTGATCTAATATTTGAGATATGTTATCTACATAGCTCTATAATCTTATACACATAATGAGGCATTCTAAAATGTTTTCTGCAATATCTGCATACAGCATACTTTTCTAGAAAATTATTTGTACAAATGAGTCATAAATTTGGGTTAGGAAATTAATAAAATAAACACGGGTTAGGAAATTTAGACTGAGCAAGGTATGTACACTCAGAACCTAAAACAAATTCTATTAGAGTTAAAACTTAATTGCACCGGTTGCACGGTCCAACATTCAATAAAAATAATTAAATTTGTTCAGTAAAAGCAATTAATATTGTCCCACACTCACTATTAATGTTCAATGAAACTAACTTAATACCTATGTTTTAAAAAAATCTAAAACCAAAAAAAGTTGAGTTTTAACGCCCCCTCAAAAAAAATTTGGAAAAGGTCGGATCGGTTGGGTCGAATTGAGCCGGTATGACGTCATAATAAATATTATATATATATATATATATATATATATATATATATAGTATGCATGATTTAAAAAAAAATCAAAATATAGAGTATGATAAGTGAATATAAAAGAATTAATGACTCTCCACTACAGAGTAATGACCGTAACCAACACCTTTGCCTTCTTTGTGCAGACCACCCATTATTAGTTTAATAAGTAAGCCTTACTCCTCTCTCTCTCTGTAGCTATAGATATAGACACATGGATCAAGACCCACACATAAACCAAGACAAATAGACAATTACACATACACTCTATATATATATATTATACACACATAAACTCTTTCTCTCTATACATATATACATGACGGATATATACATAAATTTACACACGTAAACTCTCTCTGTCTCTATACTCTCTCTCTCTATATACATATATACACACACATAAATTTACCGGCGGCGACGAGGGTGAGGGAGGCAGAGACGAGGGCGAGCGGCGGACGGTGGATGACTCGAGACTGTGGTGGTTTGTGGCGGCGGTTTTGGTGGTGGATCTGTTGGCTGGGGTGATTTTGGTGGCAGCGGATCTGGCTTGGAGAGTGGCGTCAGGCGGCGAGCGCGGGCGACAGTGAGCGGTGGAAGGCGGCCCGTTTTTTTTTTTTTGGTTTTTTTGTTGAAAATCGGTGAAAACCGGCGGTTCACCGGTTCCGGTTTTCACCGGTTTTCCAATGGTTTTTCCGATTTTGAGAGGGGCGGTCCAATAGCGGTTCTATACACCTCTATTGGGCCGCTTTGGGGCGGTTCACCGGTCCGACTGGCCGGTCGGACCCGATTTTTAAAACAGAGCTTAATACTCAATGAAAAAAATTGATTCGATCAATAAAACAACTAATACTATTCAGTGAAAACAATTAATACCATATAGAAAATGTGTTTCATTCGATTCCTAATGTGTTACTGAGAAAATGTGTTTCAGAGTTGCGAGTGGAATCACTAAGGCTATAAAGATGGGTAATATTGATACGCTCCCTAATGGTGCTTGTCTTGGGACTGGCGACCGATGGAGTTATTTCTCCCGGTAAGTGCATGCATTACACAAAATAGTTGAAGCTTCAGTTTTGAAGCTTAGATTATGACTTGCGAATGATAATAGTAATGTGTACAATTGAGGAATCAATCACTGTAAAGTTATTGATTTGTTAAAACATCAATAATGACTAACGTCTGAGGAGGATTGAGTGAGGTGAAATTAGGTAATTAAAGTAGGTAATCAATTACTTACTTCCATTTCAATTACGGGTGTATCAAAATTAACTAGCAGTATTTATGAGAATAATTCTCATTACCCCCTTTTATTACCTCAACCAAGCGAGCTTTGAGTTTTGAAGGTTATGGTGATGTTTTTTCTTGTTGAGAGTTTTGATGCTTATGGTGATCCATTTTTTTTTCTTGTCGAAAGATTGAGTTTTGAAACTTAGGGTGATCGTTTTTCTTGTGGAGATCAACTTTAATGCTTTATGATATAAATATTGCTTAAACTTTATTAGTGTGATTACATTACATATATTCTAAAGTGTGTGGTTTGAAAGTGATTATGATCTGTTTTTGGTTTTTGAACCATATGGTGATCTTTCTACAGACTTGGTTCGTAAATTTTGATGAATTTTTAAATATTAGCTTACAAAATGTTAAAAGAGTGTAGTTCTTATATGCATTAGTTAGGATTTTGAAAGAAATCTTGCTTTGCTAATCCAGAAACAAACATACTTAAAAGTTTGTGATTTGAAAGTGAGTAAGTTTTTTTATTTTTGGTTGCATAGTTGAGCTTGAAATAGACGTCTCACACGAGAATGTCTTAATAAAATATAATCTAAATAAAAGATATGTGGCTAATGTTAATGAATGTTGCAATTATTCCTTAGTTGAGTTCCACATATCTTATTTCTCAACAATTATTGAGTTCTGTAAAAATTACATTGTGATTTTGTGGTGTTGAATTTAGAGCATAGATGAATATGAACAACATATGTAGCTTATCAAATTCAAAATTTCTTCAAGTATATGATAAAAATATCAAACAATAAACATCAAAATTGCTGGTGAGGAACTGAGGACTGAGATTCTCATCTTTCAAAAATGCCCTTCACATAAACCATGCCCTTTTCACTCAACTGAAGCTCCTTCCTCATCTGCTCCACTTGTTGGTCGTCGCCTTGAACGACTATCTCCGTCAGCATGCCGTCGTCTGCCACTAGCATCTTCACCTTAATCTCCTCCTTCCTAGATGCTTTTGTCCAATAATACACTCCTCTGTTTCATTCATGTATATTAGTTTTTCCATGTCTGGTAATAATATTTAAGTAGGTAGAGAAACCAAATACAAACATTAGGGTGTTCCAAACTTACGCCAAAGGACTCAATATGGTTATAAAGAACCAGTTATTTCCGAAATCCGGGTACGTAATCGTTAGGACAAGAGCTACACTTGCAAGACTTATACAGGTGCAGAAAGTAAGCAGTGCTGCTTGACCTCGGGACCATCATCCCTTCAAATCTGGAATTTAAACATACAGAAATTTGCAATTGTTTAATAGGGATTTCATTTTAGATTTCCACTCAAATAGATAAGGCATACTGGATAATCATTCTATCTAGCAAGGTCACTTATATAGTGTCTGTTTTAAAACGCAAGTGTAATAGTTAAAAGCACTTATTTTTTAAGTTGGTGAGACGCAACTTTTAAAAAAAATAAGTGCTTCTAGAGGGCAAGTTGGGTTTCAAACACCACCATAATGACCCTACATTTAAGAAACAATGGCTGTGATCATTACTAGCTAACAAGCATCAAGAAAAGACAGAGTCTTATGTAAAAGTGTAAACTAGTTTTATTGTGCGACTAGCTTATATTTCATGTGTATTTTTAAGTAGTATTAGTTGTATCATTAAAAGGTATTAGTTGTTTCATTGAAAAGTATTAGTTATTTTATTATAAAGTGATAGTTGCGAACCAATTTGCATGATAAAAATGTTTGACATAGGACCAACCCTCAAGAAAATAATCAGGTTTGAGAAGGGATAATGATGCTATTAGTGACTTACGTTATTGTCTCTCCTCTATCTGATACTGCAAAATTGTTGCGTGTAAAGAACGAAAGAATTTCTCCTGCAACCTGGTTAGTCGCATTCCTCTTCTCACCTTCTCCCATGAATGTCTTCTTGACAACCTGATTCAACCCCAGAATTAGGAATAACTAAAACCCAAAAAATACATGGATAGAGTAACATTTTGCCGAACCAGTTGCACCGTGCAATTGGTGTAATTTTGACAAAAAATTTCAATCAAGCTGTTTTTTATAATTTTCCACAAACCATATCAAAAAGCAGTCAAAATATATTAGCTCATGTGATGAAAAGTATCGGGTGATATGATAGCTGTACATTGAAAAGTACTAATACTGTTCAGTTTATAAACTGATACTTTTTTTTGTATGAACTAATACTTGTATTCATATGAAAATAATACTTCTCAATATATATGTCGGGCTTTTTTGTGAATGAGTCAAACTTTGGTACCTTAGATTTAACGGAACGCTTGATGAGGGACCAAAGACCAGGAACGGAGATGATGAAGAGACCTAGAGAAGTGTAATAACTAGCTCATGAGTAGCCACCACTCTCTGCAACTAGAAACAGTGACTGCGTATGTTGCGGAAGATGCTCCACATAATCTGAAGTAGATAACACAGCTTCACTCAGGGCTACGGAGGTAGATAGTCGAGGTACAACGTTTATCTGCTTTGCTGGCATTCGACCATGTCCAGGCCATGAGTGAATATGATCTCGGGTTGAAACCATGCAACAAGGAGAGACCGGAAATGTTAGTAGCTTTGTCGCCATTTTCTGATCACTGACAAAGTAATGAACAACAATTTTATTTAGGGGGCGTTTGGTTCATAATTATTCAATGGGAATGAGAGTGGTAATGGAAATGAATATATGGTAACAGTGGTTGTTAACGAGAATAAAATATGATCAACTCACCTTCATCATACTTCGTACGAAGGTATGCGTAAGACTCAAAATAAATTAACCATTATCCTATTTTGATTAACTACGCCTCCCCCATAATCATTTATCCTCACTATTTCTCAACTAACAAGCATTTTTTGTCCCAAACTTATTCCAAGATTAGAGCAAATGTAATTATCATTCTCGTTGTTATTCTTTATTTGATGATTCCCATTGAACCCAAACACCCCTTTAGTACTTTTCAGTTCATTCTATGAACATAAACATAATTGTATCCATCTTGTATATCAATGCTGTAAAAGCTTAGACTTCAAATTGATCAAAAACCAGTTCATTATAACATCAATCAAGAAGATAAAAAATCACACATTGAGAAACAGGTTTAATTAAGCTAATACAAACGTAGCCACTTTCTCTTCTCTAGTGAATAGTTCATACAAACATTTTAGAGGAATTTTTTGGTGAATTAGTGTCATTGTATTCAATTTTATGACATTAAATTTGGGTCGTATCATTTTTGTTCAACTCTTCTTGAATCATTTGACACAGATTTTAAATTCTCTTACCTTACTCCTCATAATTCAATTCAGTAAAATCTCTTTCATCTGTGAATAGACTCAGCTTTTCCAGCAACTTTTGAAGTTCAATATTTTGAAATTGATACAACATTCAGCTTCCGATTTAGTAAAACTACATACATACAACCATAGAACAAAGGGGTACACTTGCATCCCCAAAATGAAAAACTGCAATTACATATATATAAGTCTATTCTCTGGAACTGCTTGAGCTGAATTTTGTTTTGCTTAAGGCCAAATTCATATGTTCTATATTTCCGGGCTATATTGTGCAAGTGAATTTTTTGTTATTAACACCCTAGCATATTAGTAGATACACAATATTATGAAAATCCCATAATCCCCTTATCATTTTATATTAAAAATATATATTCAATCCGTACAGTCACCGGCATCACTTACCTATCATATATTTTTTTTGGCAAAAATCAGTTGAAATTGACAAATGAGAGAAGGAGAGTTACCTGAGATCTGGTGGAGAAAGAGAGCGGGTGGCGTGAGAGGTGTTCAGGTGGTGGATTGCTTGGCGGGCGACGGCGCCGATTGAAGAAGAAACTGGAAAATGAAGATTAGGATATTTTAACCGGCCCCTTTTTTTTGTCTTTCTCAGCCCAGCCAATTTATCAGTTTTTTGGGGCTTTGCTTTTTTTTTTTTTTTTTTTATAAAATACAATTAATATGTATTTTTATTCAAGTGTACTCCAAATTTTAGAATGTTACTTTAGAAGAATTCCAAAAAATTAGATTCAATGAATTAAGTGTAGTTAATATCATCTCTTCTTTCAAAAAATAAAAAAAAAAAATTATAATATCATCTCAATACTATATATTTTAGTATTGATCTCTTAAATTTTAAATATTAAGTAATTAATATTACTTCCGTTCTAAATTACTTTTTGTGGGTAAAAGTAATGAAATGAGATGTAATTCAGATGGATAGTTGAAAAAAATGTAGTTATTTTATTCTCTTTTATGGAAAGGGATAAACAAGTTTGAGACATATTTTTTGGAGAAAATGGGTAAAAACGTTTGAGACATATTTTTTGAAAAAAATTGGTAAATAAGTTTGGGACAAAATGAATACTATTTAAATTATATTCGTATCCTCAAATTGAATATACTGAATCCGCCCCTGCTTGTGCTTGCGGTGGACCTTCTCAAAATTTTATGTAGTTGTGGTTAAGTGTTTTGCTTTAAAAAATCATAAATACATTATTTAGTCAAAAGTTCAAATTAAATTTATATATTAAAAATTTGTTATGCTATTCTTAAAACTTCATATTAAATTTCGAATTTTCATTATTTTCTTAGAGGCAAACTCTAGAGTTAACAAATCTTATGTTATGAAACTGATTTTTAATTCATGGGTATGTGGATCTATCCAGGTTAAGATATAATCCAAGTTTAGTAAATTAGAAAAATATGTTGAAATTGATAAAATGAGTCAAATAATCAAATTTCATACTATGAAACTTGTTCATGGGAAGACCAACTATTTCTTATAAAATAGGTAAGGTTGTATATTGATACTCCCTCCGTCTCAATCTTGACTACATTACTGTATGCTCGGAGTTTAATGAAAAAATATTTATTACTCCCTTCGTCCCAAACTCAACTACTACATTACTGTATGCTCGAAGTTTAAGAAAAAAATGTTTATTAGTATTTTATGTAATAAAATGATTAAAGTGTTGGGTGTTGAAAGAATTGATTATAAATATTTTATGTGATAAAGTGATAATGTGTTGGGGGTATAAAGAATTGTTTATATTATTAGTATTTTATGTGATAAAGTGATAAAGTTAGTATTTCCATTTAAGGAAATGTGTAGGCAAGTTTGGGACGCCCAAAACAGAAATGTAGTAGTCGAGTTTGGAACGGATGGAATAGAATTTTATGTGATAAAGTGATAAAATGTTGAGGGTAAGATTGAGAATTCAATTTTATTGTACAGTAAAATAATATTTATTAAAGATGCTAAAATGATAAAGTGTTGATGGTATAAAAAAGTGACATATGATAAATAAATGTATGTTTGAAGGGCGTGAATTAAAGTGAATATTTCCATATAAGGAATTTGCCATATAAAATACTGAACAACCTCCTATACATTCACATTCTGACATTCGTATTTTATTGTATATATAATTTATAAGTTATTTTGAAAGATTTGTTTACAATGCTCCTAACTAGGTTGCCAAAATAATTAATAATTCATAGATGTCTATCTTTGCTAGATATGCTTTTGTACATCGGTCTTCAGTTCAATCCCCATGTCTGTAAAAAGTACAAAGAGAGGATGGTTTGTCAACAGTCAAAATTAATCAAATAGCTTTACTATGAAATTAGTTCAAATCGAATTAGTGGATAAATAAGTAAGTAGGTACGATTAATATATTTTAATTTTAATTAATCTAACAATGTCTAATGTCAATATATAGTCTCACAAGAGAACTAATTAGATAGGGGTGTAAACGAGTTGAGTTGAGTTGAGCCGAATAGTGTTGAGCTCGAACTCGACTAGATTAGAATACTTGAAGCTCAAAATTCGACTCAAACTCGGTCGAGTCCAAATTTTTTAAGCTCGAGCTCAACTCGACAAGAAATTCGATAAATCCGAACTCGATTCAAGCTCGACTTAATTACCTGTATAATTTTATAAAAGTAAATATAAAATATACTACGAAAATATAAGCATAAATATAGTAAAATTAATGGCATAATACTCCCTCCGTCCCGGAACACTTTGCACAGTTACTGTTCCGCTCGTGTTTTAGCGAGCGAGTTTTTTTATTACTATTTGCAATGATAAAGTAATTTTAAAAAATGCGTATGACAGAGGAGGGTAAAGACTATCATACCCCACCTTAAAAGTCACTTTATTATTTCAAATACTAATAAACAACTCGCACGCAAAAACACGAGCAAAAAGTAAGTGTGCTAAGTCTTCTGGGACGGAGGGAGTAGTAGTTACTGTTCAAGCTCGATTAGGCTCGTGAGCCTCTTGAGCTGGTATTTATGAGCTCGAACTCGAACTCAATAGCTACTCGAGTAGCTCGAACTCAACTCGACTCGATCTTTTTACGAGTCGAGCACAAGTAGCTGGCGAGCCGTTCACTTACACCCCTACTTGTAACACATAGAAGAATGGAAAAGGAATAAGGTACCTGAATTCTGCCATCAGAAGTACCAACAACCAAGATATCTTGATTAGCATCAAAAGCCATGCAAAGAATTTTAGCAGTGGAACTAGTCTGAAGAGTTTCAACTCTAGAATGCTTCTTTTTGCACCAAACTTCAATAGTCCCAGTTTTACACCCCAAATACACTAATTCCGAGCTTACGGCCATAGTCCGTACATCCAACGTTGATGCTAATGATCCGATCAAGCCGTAGTTTGAAGTGCTCCATATCTGATCACACACATTTAATCACTTAGAAAAAACCCCGGGGACAAACACGGGCCATCCGTTGAAATGACTAAAATTTTACTAGGATTTAAACCAAATACGTCCCATAATTTTTCACTTTTATTGAAATGGTCCCGTAACTATCAACATTTTTAATTTAATCCTACAAGTATTCAATTTGTTCCAGTTTAGCCTCAAACCGCCGAAGGTCGATCAAAAACACTCATAATGATGTCGCAAAAATTAGGGCCGGCGCGTGATAGACACGTGGCTAAAACGACGTAGTTTTGAGTATTTTTGGCCGATCGATCTCCGATTGTTTACACCGATGTATCGTACTCTCTCGACCAGGTCAGTGACTAAATTGGAACAAATTGAATACTTGTGAGACTAAATTGAAAATGTTGATAGTTACGCGATCATTTCAATAAAGGTTAAAAATTATGAAACAAATTTTGTTTAAATCCTCAATTTACTTGTGTGTGAATGATGTGAAGTTACCTTTACATTTGCTCCATCAAATGAAGGGCCTCCGGTGTACAATAGTCCTTCATGAACTTGCAGGGCATAAATGGGATTTGCTTTCGCTAGCAGTTTCTTAGAGCCAGTTTGAATGTTTCATACTGTCCCTGTTACCAAATCAATTTCCTGAAAGATAAATCATCAGCTTTGGTGCATAAAATGTAAACGAAAAATATCACATTGGATTGGAGCAATATATAATTGGGTGGGGCTATTCACACTCCAGTTTCCTCTGTAAACACTTTAAAATATACAAATTTAAACATAAAAAAAGTTCAAAATTACCCCTCAAATATCTTCACATGTTAAAAGTGGGAGTATTAAAGAATTCATTTCAAGAAGAAAAATTATAGCAAAAACGAGATAAATAAAATAACATTCATTAAAGTATAAGGATATTTTTGTGAATTTAAAGCCAATTGAATATATGTGTAACCGAATAAGCGTGTGTTTAGAGGAAATTGGGTGTAAATAACTCCACTCTACATAGTCTGTTAGAGATAGAATTCAAAATTGAATGCACATTTAAGACACATGACAAAAAAAAGAGGTCATTTCGTTAATTCCGGTGAATTTAGGACGAAAATGATACAATTCGCAAAAAAATGGGACCAAATTCGTACATCAAATTTTTCTGTGACTATTTTTAAAAAGGTGAAAAATTATGGGACAATTTTGAGTTCTATCTCTACCAGACTATGTAGAGTGGAGTAAAATTGGGACCAATTTTATGCATCAAACTTTTTTGGGTAAAATTGAGACCAATTTTATACGTCAAACATTTTTAGGACCATTTTGAAAAAAATGAAAAATTATAGGACTATTTTGAGTTATATCCCCTAGTTTGGTACTAGGTACCTGAATGCTACTATCTTGGCATCCAGAGAAAAGTCTTCCTTGCACAAGAGCAAGGCATTTGACATACTTGTGTTGATTTACTACTTTCGATGGTCCATTCCACGATTGAACCTAAAAATGCGCGCAAATTAGGCCAATGCAGTTGATTTTAGAAAAGAAACGGAAAAAGGTAGAGTATAGTTTAGTTTGTTGACCTTGATACCACCACCTCCTTGAGGAATATAACATGCTATGCTATTTGCAACCACCAGGTTGTTTATCTGATCCTTCATCTCCTCCACTTGTTCACAATATATTCCTTCCTCTCTTACTGTCCACACCTGCATATTAATTTTCCCACTTTAAAATATCCGGGAATATATATTTTTTGTCCTGTAACGCTGACCCATTTTGATCATGGTTCTACTAACTTCGATTTTTTGATCTTGGTCCTAGCAGGTGAGACTTGTCGAATTTTGTAAAGTTACATGAACAAGATCAAAATTCGAATAATTTATGAATTTTGATTTGTCCTATAACTTAGAATTTTGATAGGATGAAAACGTTGAATTTTGTAAAGTTACAGGACCAAGATCAAAGCGCGTAAGTTATTAGGACCACGATCAAAATAAGTCAAAATTACAGGACAAAAAAGACAATTTTCCCAAATTATCCTGCTCTAGAATAAGATTTAACATGTAAATCGTAGGGGACGATTTGTTCGTCAATGGTGGTTAATGAAAATAAAAAATGATCAGTTCACTTTCATCATACTTCGAACAAGGTAAAGATACTCATTACTCTCATTTAAATTAACTACCTCCTCTCTTGTAACCAATTCTTCTCAATTGTTTCACCATTCATCAACCAATAATAAATTTTATTTCCAAACTTATTTACAAGTTAGAACAAAACACTAACAATTTAACCATCATTTTCATTGTAATTTACTATTCAATGATTCTTATAATTTATTCTCATTGAAGAATTTGAACAAAACGCCCGCCTACTGTCATATTACATACCTTCACAATCCTATCAAGCGAAACGCTATAGAATTTATCCGATGAATGCAAAACTGCCAAGCTTGTAACAACTTTTGTGTGTTCATGTACTTCTTGGACAAGATGTAGCTGCTCCTCGTCTCCGCTAATCCAAACCTTCACATTCCGAGATATATAACGATCATCAAAGCTAGAAGGATGTAAGTTATGGCAATAAAATCCTATGCACCAAGCTACTTAAGTGCATTTTCTAATTAAAAGGTATTAGTTGTTCTAATAAAAGGTATTAATTGGTTAAAATTAGTTGTGCAGTGATGGAATAACCTTTATGGTTCCGTCTGAATGGCCGGAGAAAATCTTTCCTTTGAAGCAAGCTAATGTGAGAACCTCACCATTGATGCTGCAATCTTCTTGACTCAACTCTTTATGATTCCATAGATCCTGCAACCCCCTTTCAGTTGAGGCGTATAAAACGTACGTAAGATGAGAAAAAGTTGTTTGGAAAGTAACTTACAGCACTGTTTTCATGCTCTTCTGAGAACACTTTGAGCATCTCAAAAGCCATGGTAGAGGATTTCTTAAGCTCCCTCAAGCCTTTTAGGATCTCTTTCATGTGACCTACTAGATCTTGCAGCCCTTCTGATGATGGAGTATACAAAGGTTTTAGCAAAAGGTTGGCACATATATAAGGATTATTTGTTGTGCATAAAACACGAGAGCAACTCCAGTGTTTTATGCACGACAGATGATCCAGATGATCGCATATAGAAGTAAAAATAAAAGGCGTTGTTTGTTTTGGGTTTTAAGTGGTTTTTAAAATCGATTTTTGGAATCTAGGAGATTTTGAAGTGCATGTTTGTTTTTGGAATTTTGAGTAGGGTGCGAATTTTAAACTTTATGTCAAATCAATGTGTAAAAGCGAATGATGTTATAGTAATCAGATGATGTATGTTATGATTTAAATATGTTAAATTTTAAGGAAAAATAATTGATTGCATTGGAAAGCGTAACCATTAGGTTTATAGTTGTTGTAGTAGTGGTTTTATAAAAGTGGATTTCAAAACCTCGAAGTAAAATCGGATTTAGATTTGTAAATCCAAAACCTGATTTTAAAACCCAAAACAAACATCACCTGAGCGTCTATGAATATTTCCCACCAACCAGGGTCACGGATGAAAGTGTTGAGTCCGAGCATAGAGAGGGCTCTTTCCTCCGTATTCTCGTCGGATTTGAAAATGGAGACCAACGGATGAAGCAAGCACACACGCGCCGCTCCTCTTATCCCCGTGTCAGGGAGAATGGAGAGCATGTATACGAGCCATGCGGCTATCATGAAGCACACAGACTGTAAGTCCTTGAAATTACTTTTTAGGCCTTCTGCTAAAGCTTCAAACACTAAGCCAAACTCATGGCTCACAAGAACAAAAGCCACTTTTCTTTCCCACTCTTCTGCACCTTTCTCATCTTCCTGTACAGTTAGCAAAAACCATGTAACTTGTAAACAAAAAGTATTTGGATTCTTTAGCATTTGGATCCTCTGTTGTGTTTTTTTTTACAACAAAAAGTAGTCGTAAGCATTGGTATTAGTTGTTTACTAAAAGGTATTAGTTATATACATTGAACAATATCAGTTGTGGTGAAACTAACCACGTTGTCTTGGGGTTCAGCAGATAAGTTGTGGCGACGCTGATCCTTCCGCATAAAGGCTTTATAACTCCTATCGAAGCTCGCTCGTTTGAGAAGAAGGGCCCTGGAAAGAGACTTCCCTGAATAAGAGAAACTTCCTTGTAGAGACAACACAGTTTCTGCAGAACAAATTTGTGCAACCGGAGATTCTGAGACATGAAATAAGAGTATCCATTGCCTCTTCTCTGTATATGCTCATCTTTTTAGGTTCATCCTGAAACATTAATCTTATCAGTTAAAACACAAACTCTCTATCATATGAGAATGAGAGAGAAGAGAAAGAAAAGTACCAGAAGATCAAGTTGTACAAGTAGGCCAGCCACAATAGGAGACTGTTGCAAGGAAGCATTTTGTAGATACAAAAGAAGGGTGTGCATTGTGCTAAAAGTACCCTCATCTTTTAAAATATGCAACATTTTCTCATTTAAACTTCTCCTACACAATTTCAACAAACTTGTACCATTTTCGTTCCAAATTCGCTGAAATTAATGAAACCACGTTGTTTTTTGTCATGCATTTCAGTCGGAAATCTCCAAATTGAATGCTCACATATACGGCGCATGACCAAAAACGACGTCGATTCATCAATTGCGGTGAATTTGGGACGAAAGTGGTACAATTCGCATAAAATTGAGATCAATTTCGTACATCAAATTTTTTGGAACCATTTTGAAAAAGATGAAAAGTTATGAGAGTGTTGTATCCCCTCAAAATAGTATGCTCTTAATAGTATTACTTGGTATTTTTGTCATTTACTAATACTAATTCAAACAAAAAGCCTGAAAACACACATACCTGTTCAATTTAACTAGTTGTGAAAGGAAATGAACAATCTGAAACCGGTCTCCATCATTAACAAGAAGAAAGATCTCCAAAAGAGGCCCCAATTCAAGTTTCTCGACAATCACATTCCTACACTTTCCATCCTCAAGAATGCACCTCAACAATATACTCACAGCAGCAACCCTTTCTTCAACTTCTTCCCCCCCTAAACTAGCAATAATTTCCCCCATCGCTCCGCTCGAAACGATACTCCTAACAATCTCGACAAGATTCTAACTCCGAACCACACGCGACAGCAGAAGCAACGCCGCCATTTTCGGCTCCACACACATCTTCACCACCCCATTTTCCTCCCCACTACTACTAAGCAATCCCAACAAACAATCCACCAAATCCATTTCCACGAGACTCAAAGCCCAAGGCTTTAACATATGAACTAAAACCACCGCCTCCGTCAACACGCGTCAGAGCCTGAACGACGCCTTCGTCTCTCGACCCCAGCTCAGTCAGAAGAACCACAGTAGCTTTCAACACATGCGTGTCCAAAGAATTCAAAAGAATCTCAACAAATCCGTTAATCATTGCAGGTTTCGAAAGCATGGATCGCATGATTTCGACCTCCCCGCTCGATTCCTTCCACAACCGTTCGATTCTAAGGACTCCCATTTCAGCTTCCCTCAAAATCTCGGACGTACACACCTCAGTAATAGCCACACGCAGCTCAGTCATGGCGCCATCAATTGTAGCTTGGCTGATCACGCTTTTAGGAGAAACTGCACGAACTGCAGGCTTCATCACCGCATCATGATCCCCTGCCTCCGAAGCAGGATTTTTTTCTTTCCAACTCGCAATTAGTCTTTTCAACACGTAATTAGTTCTTGGTAACTGATTTGTGTGCAGATTCTGGCGCGTGATGGGGCACGTGGAATTCCCTCTATCGATCCATTCTTGAATCGCTCTCCTTTCGTACGTCTGTCCTGTTTCGAGAGTGACAGGATCGTGGAAAACGTGCGTTGTTATGGGGCACACGAAGTCCTTTGGGGGCTTTGATCCAGTACCGTTAATATCTTCCATTAAAGATGAAGAAGGCTTCTTGATGTTTTCCTATAAGACATGATCAAACGTTTTTTAGTATATCGGATGGAATAGGTTGTATCTACAATGTAGCTCGTTGATATCGATTACCTTTTGTACATTGTTTGGTGATGCTTTTGAGGATTCTTGATTTGTGAGTACTTTTGGAGAGACTCTTACAGGAAAAAATGATGGAAATCTCTGCACCTTATTATTTTTCTTCTTCAATTCGACTGATTTGTCTACTTCTTCATCCCACATTGGCTGCACCATTACATATTTGTTACAAGCTGCTATATTTTTTTATTTTATTTATCATTGTAGTGTAAACAAGTTGCTGTTTTTATTGACTTTTTCCTTTGAATATGTACGTTGAAAGAGTCGAAGGTGATTTTTGGAAGAAAGTAGAATTGATGAAATTAAACAAGGAGTAGCATTATTTTTTTTGGCTAATTCTTGTATACATTCAGGTGCATTGTGCTTTCATAATGTATTTTAGAACCGTGCAACTTGTTATACTGAAAAATGCAATTTATTTATACTGAAACGTACAACTATTTTTTCATATTAATAATTGCACGGTTCAGTGTAAACAAATTGCAACTTTCAGTATAATAAGTTGCACTATAAGTGCATGTTGCACATGAATGCACTTGATACCTGCACTATTTATTTAAGCAATATTTGAAGAGAATGAGGAGTCCCACAGAGTATGACAAATTATAGAATTGAATAATAGAATTGCTAACTAATGCATGCTGGAAAAAGACGATACTATACCAACTTAATTTATTTACAGTTCCTTTTGTCTTCAAAGAATTATTATTTTTTAATTTCAACATAACAATTTTATATAAATTTTGGAGTTTGTTATACGCTTTTGGCAGCTGGCTAGCTATTGCTGGCCGGAGAATCAAGGTGCCTTCCAATTAAGTTGTAATTTGAGGTGTTCGTTAAGTTTATCATTTGAAATATGTAGTGTTGTAATTCTTTTCGAGATTTGAGTACCCTTGTACTCATTAATGAGATTCATCTTTATCTTAAAAAAAATGTAGAAGTTCTTTTAAACAATTTATTGAATGCTTCAAATTATTTAGTATTTTTTTTTATCTTATTACATTATTAAAATGTGATCAATGGTTGTGTACTTAATTCAGTTCGAGATAAAGTTCCAGTTCAAATTAATCACAACTTTGATTCACCACATTCATAAATATTAGAATAATGATTATAAAATTCCATTTTACGGAATGCGGCCAGTATAAATATCTCACCCAAGTTTTTGTATTTGTTAGACATTTTAGAGCATAACATACCCTTTTCATTTTTCAATAGAAACTTGTTTTTAAGAAAGAAATATTCTCTGGGTAAAAAAGAATAAATTTTCTCTAAGCACTTTAGATAACTTTTACGTACCCGCGCTGGTTAATTGAATATTTTGTCTTAAGGCATACTACATATAGGAATAATAAAAAAAAAATCTAACATGATGCAAGACAAATTCTTGGATTATATATGATATATACAATGTTAAAGGGGTTTGGACACGGATCAAAAAAAATGTATTTCACTCACTTATAATACCAATGATTCAGAAAAAGAAAAAGAGTAACACCCTCACCAACCAGATCTAATGCACAAAAACTACAGGATAGTTTTTTATGCATAACAGTTAAACAATGATAAGTTTTTATGTATAAGAATGATACTGAAATAATAGAATTTACCGTGAACTTGGGTGGGCACGAGTTTTTGTGTAAGAAAAAGATATGTTATAGATTAATGCATGATTCAACCTTGAAAAGGATTTGGAGTGGAGAAATTAATGTGAACAAGGAAAAAGATAAAATAGAAGAAGAATTGAAGAAAATTAATGATTACATTAATGTACCGTCTATTAGTCGACCCGAACCCTTCATCTCTACCAAACAAAAACCATCATCATCATCTCTTTCACAACTCTTATGCAATACTATTAATACCGGCGGATCAAGCATTTCATCTCCATTGTTTTTCAGGACCTCCTTAAAATATTCAACCAATATCCCACAATTTTCGTCAAGCAAAACTTGGTAATCCTTCTCCAAACCCTTGAGCGCCAAAGCTTGATCGGCGCTCATTTCCGACAATAGTGACGTCATGCCTCCTCCACGCGACGAGGACAGGATGACGGACCTCTGCCCGTTGTACCACTCGAAAAGGGGACCAAAATGAAGGAGAAAAAGCTCTTGGAACAAAAAAGGCGTCATTTCTAGGCGCGTGGAGGAGGCTAAGAGATGCCTCCACGTGGCGGTCAGAAAGATGATAGACGAGAGACAGTAGAAACGAAGAGAAGGCGGTTTCAGGAGTTTTTCGACTTGGAGAAGAGAGGGGGTGGTGGTGGAGATGGCATTTTCTAGGGCGGAGTTGAGGTTGAGGTTGGTAGGGAGAGTTTTGAGGAAGGTGGAGGAGGAGAGGTGCATGGCGGCGGAGATCGGGTTGGCTGAGGGTTTCCGAGAGGAAGGCGGCGGTGTGGTGGCGGACATGATGGAGGAGAATGTGTGGTTCAAGAGGGTGGGTGGTACTAGTAGCTGTAGGAATGTTGTTTTTAGGTGTGGAGATGGGAAAGGCGAAATTTGGTCAATTGTTTTATGTGGTGGCGACAAATGGAAATGTGGGCCGGCCTTTGATTTTCAAGTCAACATATGTGCCGCGGTCTGCATTATTTTGTTTCTAGTGTGGTACACCCTTTATTTTCCATGACAAGATGTATTTGTCAATAGACAAAAACTTTTGAGTTGGGTTTTCATCACATTTATATTATACTAGCTTATACCATAATCAAAGCACGTGATACATAACTAATTAGTGAAAAAATATTTTAGAAAAATAAAATTAGTATTTTAAAAAATCAAGACTCAAATGCTTCAAATATTCAAAAAATAAAATGTAGAAACTTAGCGTACTTAGCATGTATAAAATTTTCGTATTGCTTCAAGTAAAACATATTGTTGATACCAAAAATATGATGAAAGGATTAAGACATCAATATGGCTTTGATTGACATCAAACTAGTTAGAACTTTAAGGTTGGTGAGAATTAATGAAGAAAAAAAGGAATGTTCTTCATTAATGTGATGAACATGCTATTTAATGCTTGATTTTAAGTGTTGGAAAGCAATAAATTGCAAGAGTGTTTGGGTCAAAAGCCTCTTTTTGGCTAATGAAGCCTTTGTATTGAATGAGAATGTTGGAACCCTTAAATGAGCTTTAATTACATGTATTTATACTAAAAACCATTGGGATATAGCCCCTCTAGAGGCCTAGGGTCTAGGCATTTAATGGCTCGCAGGGAGCACTAAATGGCGCCGACTTTGGCAGCTGGGTGGAGTGTTCCGGCTGATCTGTGGGTCAACCTCCTTGCCTTGGGTTGCTCGCCGGAGGTCGCTGACACTGTACCCGAGGTCGACGATCCAAACTTCGAGGTTGCTCATTTGATCCTTCCTTATTAGGGTGTCCTGTTTTAATCGCTTTTTGATGGCTAGAGAGCAGCTTTCCCTTTGGGTAGTCTTCTCTGATCAGGCTTACTTTCCGAGACTCGGGCGCGCAGGCTCCGCCATTGGGAAATCGAGCCTTTCCGAGGTCGTGTCCTGGGGTCCCGTTAGTTCGCGACCATGTAGCTCGGGAAAGGCAAGATCTTACCCTGACCTTAGTATGGTCGGATTGATCTTTTGTTAGTGACCTACTTAGGTCGCTGGCAATCCAGATTAGTATCTCGCCCGACTAAATACGAAAATTGTTCCTAAATGTTAGACCTCGCGTGCAACTCAATTATTCTAGCACAACAATTGCCCCCCAGGTCGCTCGTCGAGCTATTGAGCTCGCGCGGGATCTGGTATGCGACAAGTGTCTTGGTTGAGCTTAAATTTCAGCGCCTTTGCGGTATTCGGTGTGACGTTTCACATCCCGAGGCGGCTCTGTTGTGACGTCTACGGTCAGTTTTGCAGGTGTGATGATGGCGCGTGTTCATCACGCACCTGACTTCAAGGGTCGCGACGCGCGGGCGGCCTTGGTTCGCGAGCTCCACGCATCCTAATCCGCTCTCTATATAAATGAGGTTCTCCTCTCATTTCTCACTTTCCCAACTTTGCAAGCTCTCACTTTCTCTCTGCCTTTGCTCCGCCGTGCCCGACTATCACCGTCGCCGGAATTCGCAAACTCGGGTAATACATACTTCAAAATCTCTCTCTTCCCATGGACTCCTCCCCTATTAATCTTGCTTCGACTCCCCATGCCGGAGAGGGTTCTTCCGCCCCGCCACCGGAGTCGGGGCACTTAATGCTGGTCGTCGGGACTAGCGGAAGCCTTCTAGTTTTTGACATTTCCTCCAGCTCCGCCACCCGCGATGAGATAAGCGTCGGGGATTCAGATTCCAGCTCCCACTTTTCCGACTTTCTCCGGGAAGATGACGCCGTAGACGGGAATGATGATGACCGGTTTGAGGTAATCGGGGAATACGGCTCGAACTTCCATCTTCTCACCGTTGATGAAGCAGCCCGGTTAGGGAACCAATCGGGTTTGGGTCAGGCCGGTACTTCTGAGGTTGGTCCATCGGCTAGCTTGGGAACCGGGAGGACCTCCCGGTGTCGGTGGTTTATGTAACCCAGGCTGCGGCCTCTCCCTTTGAAATTACCTTCCAAGAGTATCGAAAGAACTTCCCCTATCGGTGCCCCTCGAAATGACCAGCCGAGAGGAAGGGCGTGAAAAAGGAGCTCGCTCGTTTTATGGCGGGCAAGCTCACTAGCTCGGTGCAAGAAACCGAGCTCGAATTTTTCTGAGAATGGTATGAAGTTCCCCAAGACGTCCACTTCTAGGTCCCGACCTTGGATGAAAGGGCGACCAACCTCCTGAGGGATGTGTGGCCATCAACGAGGGTGCCATGGAGGCGGGCTTGCGATGTCCCCTCCACCCAAGGATCAACGAGATTTTGAATCGATGGGACCTCTCTCCAACCCAAATCACGCCCAATGGGTGGAGCACGCTGATCGGTTTGCTGACCCTATTTGGGTCCGTTCAGCCCGGCCACCTCCCGGCAGCCGAAGAGATTGTCTCACTGACCAACCTCGTGGGGGCTCATGCCGAGAAAAGCGGTTGGTACTACGTGCGACCCCGCCCTGGCCATTAAATTGTTGAGGATGTCCCGGCCAAGGTGGAGGGATGGAAGTCGAGATTTTGGTGTGTCTCCGGGGATTGGCGGAGCCCTGTGGACGAATTGGACCGAGGTGGTAGAATTAACATCGGAACCGAATTTGGCATCGCCCAAAGTAAGTCTGTTCATTATTTTAATTTCTCAAGTCACTGATTTGACTTTGTTTTCTTTTTGCAGCCAAGAATCAAGAGGAGCCACTCTTTTCCCACTTCTTGGCTCGAGCTGTCGTGGTGTGCCAGAAAAGCCTCGCCAATAGGTTGTTGAAGGCGCTAACCTCGAGTGAGGTTCGGAAGGGGTCGGGCATATTGATCGGACCCAATCATCTGCGATCTCGATTTCCGCGAGGTAAATAGGCTTTTCCTTTTATCTTTCTGACCAACTGTTCTCTTTTCCTAGTTGACTTAAAACTTTTCTTGTACCAATTGCGCCTCATTTTTCTCTCCCCTGCATCCCTACTCCCGCGGAAACCCCGCCGCTTTGAGGAAGGAGAGGACGAAAAATCCTCACGGATGCCCGGGCTGCTCAAAAAGCTCGGGATAAGGAGGCCCGAGAGCGAGCTCAAGGGATTGTGATCGAGGAGGTCGTGACCCCGACACCTGAGGGGCCCGAGGCCCGTTCTGAGGGTGTCGTACCATTCTTCGGGAAAGGGGACAAATCCCGGGATAAAGGGAAAAAGGACGGAGAGCTCGTACAAAAGGCGGGAGCGCGACCTCCCGTCCTCGGAGGACCGCTAAAAAATGAGCCGCCATGACGCCCCCGCTGGGAAGCCTCCCAAGGCCATAAGCTCCCGCACTAGTTGCATCTCCGACAGTGAGCGCGAGAGGGACGATAAGTCCTACCTGGGTTGGTGCCGGCCCATTGAGTGAGTATTCCTCTACCTCTCGTTTGCGTGTATTTTCATCATACGTTTGAACTTTTTAACTTGGCTTTATTTTTTCCTTTTTTGCAGGGAGGGGTCTTCCCACCCCGTCCTTGTGTCCAACTTTCTCCGCAGCC
The DNA here is from genome assembly GCA_037126765.1 of Stenogyne calaminthoides. Taxonomy (NCBI): domain Eukaryota; kingdom Viridiplantae; phylum Streptophyta; class Magnoliopsida; order Lamiales; family Lamiaceae; genus Stenogyne; species Stenogyne calaminthoides. Next base: position 24,337,933 of record JBBCBC010000027.1, read on the forward strand.
AATCTCCCGACTCTCTCCGTGAGCTACCAGATTACCTTCGTCGGGCTTGCTCGCTCCCTGCCAAATCATGGACCCTCGACCTGGACCAATTGGTCGAGGATGCGGGGTCGATGGGTAACATCCAGCTGGCCATGGTGTATGGAGGTCGGATGATGGCGGCCATGTCCAAGGCCTCTGAGGACTTCACCTCGGTGGACGAGCGAGCCCAAAAGGCTTTTGAGGGGAAGAATCTCGTGGAGGAGGCCCAAAGGGAGGCAGTGGACCAGAAAAATGTGCCTCTCGGGTTGGTGGAGGTGGCGGAGACTCGGGTTGGGAATGCGGAGCGGAAGGTCGTGGATCTGGAGACCTCCGTGGCAGGCCTGAACATCGAGTTGAAAACCAGTCGGGCAGAGGTCGGGGGTTGCGGGCCGATCTAGATCTCAAGGAGAATGCTATCCAGGAAGGGGCCGAGAAACTTCGCTTCCTGAGGGAAGAGTTTAAAGAGAAAGATGCCGAGCTGGCCGCCCTTAGAGAGGAGAATGTCGCACTTGAGGGCCTGGGCAGCTTCGCCTCGGTGGAGGCTATGGCGAGGTGTATCCGCCTTGCCCGCTCTTTTCCCAAGGGGTTGGCCCTCAAGGAGGCCCTGGTGGCTACGCTATCGGCCTTCTTCAACCGCAACCCGCCGAAGCCCTTTGTTGGGATATTTTAGTTTTGATGAATTATGCCAAAATATTATCAACTTGTGTTATTTAAATTAATCTACAGATAACAAGTTGAGGGGGAACGAGAGAACAAGTTAAGAAGAAGAAAATCGAAGAAGAAGAAGAAGAAGAAGAAGAAGAAGAAGAAGAAGAAGAAGAAGAAGAAGAAGAAGAAGAAGAAGAAGAAGAAGAAGAAGAAGAAGAAGAAGAAGAAGAAGAAGAAGAAGAAGAAGAAGAAGAAGAATAGATCACCAGACAGATCAAATCACCGCGGTAAGATCAGATCACCGCGTGATCAAATCACCAGTAAGATCGATCATAGTAAAGAATAGATCACCAGACAGGCCAGGATCACCAGATAACCGGGGATCGCATCAGACAGATCAGACGATCACCGGTGGCAAGCAAGATCAATCAGACAGATCGATCACAACAGGCAGATCGATCGACCATAGCCGAACTAATGCGCTCGACGCAAAGGCGTAGAATCGGGCTTATGAACAAGCATTCGCGAGCTGACGATCCAAGTAGACACATAAAAACAAATTCCATCAATAAGAAGATAACAAACATATATGGATGTGACATAAAGTTGCAAACAACAAAGGCAAAAAGGACAAAGAAAAATTTGGAAGATTATTAGTATGGATTTGAATATTACTCTCCAACGGTAATATTCAAATCCACACTATAAATACATTGCACTAGCTTCAAAAAGAAGATAATGGAGGATCCGCAAAGTGAAATTAAAAGCCAAATATTCAAGCAACTCCATTCAAGAACAGAGAGCATTACATATCCAAATTTACCCAAGAGTGTTCTTCATTGTATCTAAGCAAAAATGCCATATCCTATGCTTAGAGAGATTTTCCCATCCTTAGCATTGAGGCTAAACAAATGTAAGGGAAAATCTCACCCTAGTTGGAAACCAAACAAACCTTACCAAAATCAGTTTGATAGGTTAAGTTTGTAGGTGAGTGGGAACTCGATAAACATCTAAGCAATCCCGAAAGGGAGGGTAGGCAATCCCGTGAGGGTGATAAGTCCCGTTTGAGTGAGAACTCGGTAAACATCTATAGGCGATCCCGTGAGGGTGATAAGTCCCGTTTGAGTGTGAACTCGGTAAACATCTGTTGGGTGTTGGACTAACACGGTAAACTAAGTCCAGTTGGTTAAGTCGGTGCCCCATGAAGGGAAGAGTGGATGTAGGACGAGTTGTCCGAACCACTATAAAATAGTGTGTTCTTTACTTCTTTATGTTATTACTTGCCTTATGCATTCGATTATAAGCAAAACACACATCGTTCTTAAAAAAAAAAAAAAATTGGAATCACTCTGCCCTAACCCCTATTTTATATGCATTACATGGTATTTTCCACGTTCTTGGGTTTTCAAATCGGGACCACCAATTGGTATCAAAGCGGGTTGTTCAAAAGGTCACTGTTTTTCAATGTGGATTTCTGAACTGATACCATCAATTGGTATCAGAGCAGGAGTTCAAACGTTCACAACTTTTCAAAGTGACCACCTGAACTGATCTTTTAAAACAAAAACTCGATCTCTGTAAAAGTGCATATATTTTAATGTTTTGGCGTCATTATCAAAAAGGGGGAAATTGTTGGGATATTTTAGTTTTGATGAATTATGCCAAAATATTATCAACTTGTGTTATTTAAATTAATCTACAGATAACAAGTTGAGGGGGAACGAGAGAACAAGTTAAGAAGAAGAAATCAGAAGAAGAAGAAGAAATTTGCGAGAACAGATCACCAGACAGATCAAATCGAAGATCGATCGGATCATTTGTCAGAGATCGGATCACCAGATAATAACAGATCACCAGACAGATCGGATCGGTATACAAATATCAGATCAATTTGGCAGATCGATCAATTTATCAAAGAACAGATCACCAGATAGATCGGATCGGTTATGCGAAGATCGATCAATTTATCTGAATCAGATCGGATCACGATAAGAATAGATCACCAGACTGAGATCGGATCGGTATCTTTGAAACAGATCGAATCTGTTATCCGAATCGATCGATCTGATTTCGATGCGATCAGATCTGATCATGCGAGAATCGAAGCGATGAACGATGAATCGGGCGAAGTGATCGATCCGATTAGACACAAAAAAGTAGGTGATCAATAAGAAGATAACAACATATATGGATGTGACATAAAGCTGCAAACAACAGTGCAAAAGGACAAAGAAAAGCTATAAGATTATTAGTATGGATTTGAATATTACTCTCCAACGGTAATATTCAAATCCACACTATAAATACATTGCACTAGCTTCAAAAGAAGATAATGGAGGTTCTGCAAAGTGAAATTAAAAGCCAAATATTCAAGCAACTCCATTCAAGAACACAGAGCATTACATATCCAAATTTACCCAAGAGTGTTCTTCATTGTATCTAAGCAAAAATGTCATATCCTAAGCTTAGAGAGATTTTCCCATCCTTAGCATTGAGGCTAAACAAATGTAAGGGATAATCTCACATGTCTCAGATCGATCGGATCGGCATCAGATCAGATCAAGCATCAAGAACAGATCAACAGACAGATCGATTCACAGACAATCGATCAGATCGACAAAGTCAAGATCAGATCACCAGACAGATCGGATCCAGGTAAGATCGATATCCAATCAGATCTGATCAGATCAATAAAGAATATGATCACCAGACAGATCTGAATCAGATAACAGATCTTTGATCATCGAAGAATAGATCACCAGATATGATCACCAGGTCTGAATCAGATCGGATCTTTGAAGCAGTCGAATCTGTTATCTTTGAAGCAATCAGATTTAAATCTGATCGAATCGGTTTACGATGAATCGAAGCGATGAAACGATGGCGAAATTTGATCGATCCGATTAGACACACAAAAGCGGTGATCAATAATAAGATAACAACATATATGGATGTGACATAAAGTCGCAAACAACAAAGCAAAAAAGGACAAAGAAAAATTTGGAAGATTATTAGTATGGATTTGAATATTACTCTCCAAGCGGTAATATTCAAATCCACACTATAAATACATTGCACTAGCTTCAAAAGAAGATAATGGAGGATCCGCAAAGTGAAATTAAAAGCCAAATATTCAAGCAACTCCATTCAAGAACGAGAGAGCATTACATATCCAAATTTACCCAAGAGTGTTCTTCATTGTATCTAAGCAAAAAATGTCATATCCTAAGCTTAGAGAGATTTTTCCGAATCCTTAGCATTGAATTTAAACAAATGTAAGGGAAAATCTCACCCTAGTTGAAACCAAACAAACCTTACCAAAATCGGTTTGATAGGTTAAGTTTGTAGGTGAGTGGGAACTCGATAAACATCTAAGCAATCCCGAAAGGAGGGTGATAAGTCCCGTTTGAGTGAGAACTCGGTAAACATCTATAGGCGATCCCGTGAGGGTGATAAGTCCCATTTGAGTGTGAACTCGGTAAACATCTGTTGGGTGTTGGACTAACACGGTAAACTAAGTCCGATTGGTTAAGTCGATTGCCCCATGAAGGAAAAAAGTGGATGTAGGACGAGTTGTCCGAACCACTATAAAATTGTGTGTCTTTCTTTGCTTTTATGTTATTACTTGCCTTATGCATTCGATTATAAGCAAAACACACATCGTTCTTAAAAAAAAAAAAAATTGGAATCACTCTGCCCTCACCCCTATTTTATATGCATTACATGGTATTTTCCACGTTCTTGGGTTTTCAAATCGGGACCATCAATTGGTATCAAAGCTACTAAATGTATTAACTGCTACTAAATGTGCTTTTAAATCCAAAAAGGTTTTTAGATGCGTGCTTTTTCACGATCCTACGATCAAAAAACCGCTTAATCTGGAGCGTTTAATCTTTTCAAACGGTTGATCTTCCAAATCTTGTCTTCTTTTTCCCTCCTCGTCTTTATAAAGTTCATCAAAAACCATATCAGAGTTTTCCATTTCACAAACTTGCGATTTATTCTCTGAAAACTCCAGATTACTTCTCTCAGATTCAAAGTGTTTTTCCTAAGTTTTAAAATCATATTTAGAAAAAGCGTAATCTGTAATTTATGTTTATTTGATGTATCTTTTTAAATCCATTGATCTTAAATGTTTTTATCTCAGATTATGCTTCATTGTTTCTTGGTTTCCGCATATGTGATGTTCTTATATATATATGCACAACTCTAATCGGGTCCATCCCTTTGTAGATGGCCACCCACGGAATGGGAAAGATAATGTGCAATTATGCGGAACTAGCAACAAAGATTGTGGATGATAAGTTCGTACAGTTCAATATCACTCAGGATCCGGAATCCATGGAGGTCGAGCAAATTCGCGAAAAAGCGTGCCTTGAGAAATTTTTATACGCTCTCTTCGCAATCCGGTGATGCAAAGATGAAGCACTAGAATTCCTAAGGAATTTAAGAGTGGATACGGACGTTCCGGGAAATGAACTGCTCTCGACAGTCAATGGAGAAGAAATCAGACTGACGAATGATGATATAACCCATCTGTTCAACCTACCAAAAGGACGGATCTCGCCTGCTCATTACAGGGAGAACGAAGATGGGTCGATCGAAAAAAGTTTTCTTGAGAGGCCGACAAACATCATACGTCGAGGTTTTGTCGCCAATGCTCAAGAGGAAATACCGATTGTTGTTTGACATTTTGTCAAAAATAATTATGGGTATTGCATTCAGCCCAGATGCTCTTACATCCGTCAAAATGAACAAAGATGGTCGCAATAATTGATGAAGCCAAGAACATCAATTGCACGGGTTCTGAAGGCCATTACGCTCCAAGAACATGAGAAATTTGGAGTCAATGAACCGAGGCGGTATATCACGAAGAAAAAGATCGGCCAATCTCAACAAGGTTGCAGTTATTCTGAAAGATAAACTGCCTAATGCTGAATGGGAACAAAATGGACTGAAGTCCTATAAGGCTTTTCTCACAGCCACTTCAGCCATTTTTGGGCCACCAGACGATGATATCGCCAACCCCCCAAAGTCAAAGAAGGGAAAAAAAAGGAAGCAAAACCGTCCACACCAGATGCCCCCGGAAGAAGAAAAAAAAATCTGGTGAAGGCCTGGAGAAGAGGTCAAGAAGGCGAAGCAAGTCTCCATGACTCTGATGCTTGAAGATGAGTCAAATGAAGAAAGAGCGCCAGACCAGTCTGTTACAACATAAAAATCAGGTGAAAAATCAGACAGGCAGGCTTCTCAAGATGAGAGCTCGCCAGTTCATTCTGAGGAAGAAGCACAAGTTTAACGATCTACTTCTCCTCAAGCTCGAAATGATTCACCACTACGACCATCGGGTCAGCCGAAAGCATGTTTCTCCTACTCTTCCACCTGCCCGCGAACTTGAAACTACATCAGTTCACGAACCAGAAAGCTTACCTGATGTGGAACCAGAAGCACCTGCTTCCACAGCAGAACCTCTGCAGGTCGAACCGATCAGCCAACTTCCGCCTACTCAAGCACAACCAGAACCTTCAACATCTCATCAAACTGAATCTGGACAGACAATTCCTGAGTCCAGATCAACAAAGACCATCACAGGGAAAATGGTCAGAATGCGAATCGAGCGAGAAATTGATGAGATGTATCCAGAGCTGGTCGCCCATCCTGTAATCAGAGAGGAAGTTTTGGAGATCCTCACATGGAAAGATCTCCGTTTAAAAAGCTTCTCCGATTTTATAATGATCGTAGAACAGATGGGAGGTGCTGATGAGTTTGCAGATTTTGACTTTGATATGAGAAAATCTGCTAGGGTAGGATCACCAACCGAGTGATAATAACGGTGATTCAATTAAAGCTCGATCCACGTAAAAGTCATTTGACCGATCAAGGCGAAATGGAAATCGGCCAAGAAGCTCAAGCAGATGCTACCATGAAAGATGCAGGAGCTGTCGATGATAGTGGAGCCGGTGTCTTAGCGATTCAAGACCAACCACTGGAGGCACAAACAACTGAATCAGATCAAGTGACACCCAACATTCCAACATCACACGTCACTACTGATCAACTTCAGGAGATCAAATCTTGTCTCAAAGATCTCCTGAAAGAAGAAGTTGAGGGATCGATAATCGATCAAAGGCAGATTGCCATCAAAAAAAAAAGCAGATCAAAGGGAATTGACTATTTCCAGATTAGGGCAATCAAAGATCGTTCTCTCAAAATCAGGTCCCATCGCGTCATACCGAATCGATAAAGACCGTTGATGCCAAATCGACTCGGTGGATAAACAACAAGTTTTTTTTTCGATGCTCACCGACAAGCTAGAATTGTGGGATGAAGAGAAACTTGACAAACCGATTAAAACACTCTCTATCGCCATGGAATCTGTCAAGATCGAAATGATATCGACGATTCAAAATCTAATTGCTCAAACTCAAGGCATATCATTGCGAGATCTCAACAAAGCGATCGATCAACTTTGGTTCTCGACCTCCCACCTCACTACTCTTTTTGATCAAACCAAAAAGGGGAAGGACAGAATGAGAAACCAACGACATAACAGTCTTGAGGACATCACAAACTCGGACTCATGAAAAAGATGTCCAAAGAGCAGATATTGAAGAAGCCCGAAAAAAGCCAAGAAAAGAAAGAAAAAAAAAAAAAAAATGGCAGAGGCGTAAAATCGAAGAAGAAATTTGATTGAGAGCGAAGAAAGGAAGAAGGGCCGGAAAATCCGTGCGAACCTAAGTCGCCAAAGAAGAGTTGATGAGATCATCCCAAAAACTGCTGCGCATGCTAAGAAATTTGAGGAATGGAATAAGATCAGGAGTGAATGGCTTCTGGATGCCTTTGTTCTTAATCTTGTTCCACAAGAAGAATCTCGATGAAGAATTCCTCACAACTGGTTAGAAAATAAATACCCGGATTTTTCAAGTATCACGGAAAATGAGGCCAAGCTTATCAATGTAAAAATAACTCGCCAAGAGTATGATCTGTTGGAGTACTCGAAGAAGGCAGATGACTCATTTGACCGACTGGCATTTCAAAGATTCTATTTTGACATCCTGCGCAAAATGCACATAACTGATCCTCAGCAGAATGATGATGTCAAATGGAAACTTTATCAGATTTTCAATGTACCTCAAGATCAAAGAGAGATGCCAGAAGGATACAAGCCTAAAGAGTGAAGAATCAGAAGACTACTCAGGATCAGCTGTTATTATTTTCAAACTTTTCTGATGTAACATGTAATCAACATTTTTAATGAGAAAAGTTTATTTTCTGATCCTAAGACAAAGTCTCATTGTCTTCTGATTATATGCTCTTAACTGTTCTATTTTTTATCAACTGTATTTGGTTTCTCAAAGTGTTTTGGTTTCATCAAAAAGGGGGAAATTGTTGGGAAATTTATAGTTTTGATGAAAGTTCCAAAAACACATGTAATAGGACCAGTCAGACCTGTTAGCTGACTGATGTTTATATTACCTGCTATAGGAGACCAGTTGATAATTATTGTATAGAACAACTGATGAAATAGATAGGTCACATATTGAGGGGGAAACTCAATATGTATAGGTCAGATCTGAAGACTCAAAGGACAGCTGATATCCGACAGGCCAGAATGCAAGACAAGAATAGAAGATCAGATCGTTCTGATCTGGTCAGATATCTCAGCTGAAGTCATGAAGCTCAAACTCAGAATACTTGAAGATCAGACCAGAAGACCTACATCAGCCGAGTCTGCTAGTTGAAGCTAAGTCAACCAGCACCAGAAGACTCCATCAGGTAGACTGATCAGTTCAGACTGATCAGGTCAGCTCACCAGGTGAAATCTGATGTTTCACCTAATCATACGTCGATGATCTGAACAAGAAGAATGTCAAGCTTAGTTGGAAGAACATCACTGAAAAGTGAGTCTGCTATCCAATAAGAACAAGACACGTATGATCGGAGCCGGCAATTGCGGGATTTGATGATGCTTCACCCAGAAACGACTATAAAAACACTTTTCACGCTTTCGGCCATGCCATTCCTGAAGCACATCACATCAATACTGCAAGTCTACCAAATATAGCCTGAAATTCAAATTGCTCTCCAACGGCTCTTTGATTTCAAGGTCTATATATATGGGATTACACTTTAGAGTGAAAAAAAGGGGACAACGGAAACGCTGAACAATCAAGAAGCTCAAGCTAATATCAGATTTCCGCACAAGAACACGAACAAGAAGATTAATTTTTATTAAGTGTTCATCCCATAAGTTCTTAGCATATAAATCTTTTCATCTAGTCATTTGTTAGGGTCATATATCAAGAAAAGATTTCATAGTTGGAACCAAAAACAATCTTACCCAAACCCTCAAGTTAGGTTAAGTTGTTTAGCAAGATTTCAGACTAGGGTTTCTAGTTCTGATCTCTGGGATCGATTGAGTGTGAACTCGGTAAACATCTGTTGGGTGTTGGACTAACACGGTAAACTAAGTCCAGTTGGTTAAGTAGGTGCCCCTTGTGATAGGGAAGAGTGGATGTAGGACGAGTTGTCCGAACCACTATAAAATTGTGTGTTCTTTACTGCTTTATGTTATTACTTGCCTTATGCATTCGATTATAAGCAAAACACACATCGTTCTAAAAAAAAAAAAAAATTGGAATCACTCTGCCCTCACCCCTATTTTATATGCATTACATGGTATTTTCCACGTTCTTGGGTTTTCAAATCGGGACCATCACCCTTGGACTCCTTCCCATTCGCCAACCTTGGTCAGGACAGGCTAGACCTGAGCCGTTTTGAGGGCGTCGAGGATCTGGACCTCTATGATCCAACCTCGGCCACTTCGACGTCAGGCCCATAGAAGGTCACCGAATGTGGTCCCGCCCCCGATCCCCATCTCGCGGTGGCCGAGGTTGATTTTATCCTCGACCCTTGTAGGTCATTTTTGTTTTTGTTCTTGCCCTTGAAGGCCACTGTTGTACAGTTTCCTATTTTAATGAAATGCCTTTCGGGCTTTTAACCATTACTGTCTTTGTATCATCTCGTCGTCTTATTTAATGGCAACTCCTCTGAAGAAGTCTTTGTAACCAGATTTAATAACTCGTTAATTTGTAATTCGCTTTGAGCTATCGATCTTGCCTATGTCGTCTTAAGAAATTGTGACTTTAGCGACCTCGATTAATTATAACTTGTACTTTGTTTTGAGTTTATTGAGCTCGCATATGTCGTCTTAGGAGATTGCGACTTAGCAACCTCGATTAACTATAACCTTGTACTTTGTTTTGAGTTTATCGAGCTCTCATTTGTCATCTTAGAAATTACGACTTAGCGACCTTGATTAACTATAATTTTGTACTTTATTTTGAGTTTATCGAGCTCACATTTGTCGTCTTAGGAAATTGCGACTTAGCGAGCTTAAAACATAATGACCTCGCTAGAGGTCAGTAGACCTGCCCCCTATTTCTGATTTGATAATGGATAAAATGGGAAAATTGGAACTTTGTATTTATGCAGGAGTAATCACTACATTTATCATCGAAATAAGTTCCTATATACTATGTTAATAAACTTGGGCTAGTGCCCCCTTTTACTGGTAGTACTTCTTCATAAATGTCACGTTCCATGGATATTGAGCCGAGATGACGTTGATATCTTCAAGCTCGTACGCTCCGTTAGGTAGTATCTTTGTGACCTTGAAAGGTCCTTCCCAAGTCGGACCAAAAGGTCCTTCCCAAGTCGGACCAAAAGGTCCTTGATTGACTCCTTGTATATTCTTCAACACGAGGTCGCCTTTGAGGAACTGGCGAACTCGCACCTTCGAGTTGTAGTATTTCTCCGACCTCTCCTTGTAGACCCCATTACGAATGTTTGAGTTGATACGTCTTTCTTTGAGGAAATCGAGGTTGGCCTCCTGAGCCCGATCGTTGGTTTCATCGATAGCTTGCGACGTTCGGTATGTCAAAAAATACACTTCTGTTGGGATGACTGCCTCCGATCCAAAGGCGAGTGAGAAAGGTGTTTCTCCTGTTGAATTTCGGCAGGTGATCCGATATGACCAAAGTATCTCGGGGAGCTTGCTTGCCAGATTCCTTTTGCTCCATCGATCCTTGTCTTAAGTGTATGCTTGATGATTTTATTGACCGCCTCGACCTGGCCATTTGACTGCGGGTGATAAGGGGTGGAGAAAAGCTTGGTGATTCTCCACTTTTCGAAAAATGCCCCGGTCTCCCATCCATCGAACTATGGTCCGTTGTCTGACACGATTGCCTGAGGTAGGCCGAATCTGCATATGATATTCCTCCATATGAATCGTATGATCGCCGCTTGATCCATGCTCCCGAGGGCTTTTGCTTCCGCCCACTTAGTGAAATAATCGATCGCAACCACCACAAACTTGACCGTTTCAGGTGCCGTAGGTAGCGGTCCGATCAGATCGATGCCCCACTTGGAAAAAGGCCAAGGGCTGTAGATCGAGGCGAGCTCTTCCGGGGTGACCTTGATTTTTGGTGCGAAGATTTGACACCTTTTGCAAGCCTTGGCGAAGTCGAGTTCGTCTTATTTTAGTGTTATCCAGAAATAGCCTTGTCGCAGGATCTTGTGGGCAAGTGAGTGCCCCCCAGCGTGGTTACCAAAAGCCCCTTCATTTACCTCCTTTAAGATCTTTTTCCCGACCTCGGGGGTCACACATTTTAGCAAAGGGAGGGAAAAACCTTGCGTGTATAGTTGGTTGTCGATGATCGTATATTGGCCTGCCCTCAGTTGAAGCCATCGTGCCTCGACTTTGTCAGTAGGGAGCTCGCCATCCTTAATGTACTTGATGATCGGACTCATCCAGGTAACTTCCTCAGTTGCCAAATGTGCGACAAGGGCAGGGCTGCCCGAGGGGGCAGCGCTTGATGATTGTTATATCCGACATGTCGGCCGCTCCTTCGAATGTCGCCAACCGAGCTAGAGCATCTGCTTGGGTATTCTTCTTTCTGGGAATCTGGGATATCTCGACCTGTTTGAACTTCTCGATCAGATTTCGGGCTATCTTGTGGTAAGCAATCATATGCTCACTTCTCACCTCGTATTTCGGGCCTCGTTGTTTGTCGCCTAGGCAGCCGTCTGGCCCGCTTTCTGCATCATTGACTGTTACTAAGTAAAACTCTCATTTTTATTCTGAAAAAACATTCACTGTTAGTATGTAAAACTATCACTTTTGTTCACAAAAACTCTCACTGTTACTAAGTAAAACTCTCACTATTATTTAGTAAAACTCTCACTTTTATGCAAAATAATTATCAATGTTGCTTAGTAAAACTCTCATTGTTATTCAATACAACTCTCACTGTTATTTAGTAAAACTCTCACTGTTATGCAAAACTATTATCACTGTTAAACAAAAATTCAACCCAATCAACAGTTTCAGTTAATCAACCACCAGCAAAAGCTACAAAAACTGCTAAATATATCATTGTTAAACTACAATTGTTAAATTGCATATGGACAAAAATTTCACTTGTTAATCTGCATAACCATCACTGTCTAATATGGACAAAAAACAACAAAAATGATCATTGCTAAGCATAATACACTTTCCAGATCTAAAACAAGAAAATCAAAGTCATCTTCTTCTTGGTCTCTTGCTCCTCCTCTCAGCAGCAATCTTTTTCTTCTCTTTTTGATCCCTTAATTTCATCTCCTTTTTCTCATTTGCAATACGTTCGATTAATGTTGGCTTGTTCTTGTAGAAATCATTAACTTTTTCTAAAACCTTTTCTTTAGACTTGTTCACATAGGATAGAACAATAGATGCACAAAGCTCAACCCGTAACACCCGTCGTACCGAAGCTTTCATAAGAAAATTTTAAAATCAGTGTAGAAAGACTTAACATTAAAAATTGAAAAATAAATAAATTAGAAAAATAAACCTACTTTTGTCATATCTGGTGATGTGTAAATTGCACCATCAAAATTATGAAGATGATGCATCAAGTACACACTGCAATCGCCATCATGCTTAGTTGTTTGCCATTGAAATTCCACATTTCAAATTTATAGTTCGAGACATCTTTGCCTTTTGAGTGATTTCTAGATCGAAGTAACAAAGACTTTTGTGATTGCTACAAAAACAAAAAAGTAATAAATAAATAAGAAAGTGTAGAAGAAAAGGTTCAACTAAAACAAAAGGTAAGAACAACGGAAAGCTTACAAGAATTTGAGCACACTCAAAGAAATAATTTAGTCCAGGTTGATATTTTCTGTTATCCAAGTATTGTGATTTTTCATCAACATGATTCAAGACAATAACACCATAGTGGTTGCGTAACCAAAACAGAATGAAGATCTGCATAATTAAATGGATATATTTTTTTTTATCGGGCAAAGTTAGTTGTTATTCCAAAACTATCACTGTTATACCAAAAAACTATCACTATTTAGCCAAAATAATATCACTGTTATGCAAAAAATGTATCACTTTTCAACATAAAATATATAAAAGGTATGAAAATATTACCATTTCAGCAGTATCTAAAGTATCCAAGTTAGTAGATAGCCAGTTCTTCCAATTTTTATGCATTAAACCAATTTTTTCTTCAATATCACCAACTCTATTAATCAAGTTTAACAAAGTAGTCTACAAAAAAAAAAAATCATTGTTAGAATATAAATGTATGATGTAACATAAAAATAAGATAAAAGAAAAAACTTACACAATGCTCCATATTGAAGATAAAACGACTTAGTTTACCCTCAACAGAGTGATCATTATTGATCATCAAATTCCAGGCCCCAATGATTTCATTGCCTATCCAAAAATTTGGACGCATTATCAACATTTGTGCCTTTCCAACAAAGTTTGTTGACCACCATTGAAAATGTAATCACTGACAAGAAAAAAAAAATTAATGAAAGTTTAAGAAGTAACAATGTTGGTAGAATGAAATGATACTATTAGTAAAAGACAGGAATACTTACATCTTATCAAGACTTTCATTGTTGCAAAAAAATAATCTGCAATCTCTTTATGAGTTTGAAGCATGTTCTTAAAAGTCTTTTTATCGGAACTCATAGGATTTGAAGCATAACCAATCTCCTCGGTAATTTTCCAGAATTCAATGGAAAGAATTTTACCAATTTTTTTCGATTTGTGTCCAACCAAACTCACAGAATTGGTCAATTCTTCATTAGGGACAACCTCATCCTCATCATCCAGTCCAATACATTCTTCATCAGTACTAATAACATCATTAATTTTTAAATCCAAATTATCCAATCTATAATTAGCGAAATTTACATGTTCAGGAGAAAACAACTTAAAGCTTGGCATTGCAACAACCAACTCTTTAGTCAAAAGAAAGGTTTCAACCAATATATCAATAACTTGGTGCAATTTATCATCCATGGAAAACTAAGTATCACTTATTTCAGGAGATTGAGTTGAGGGTTCTTTATCCTTCATGGCCTTATTTGCTGCACTAATCTCTATTAGTCTTGAAAGATATTTATCAGTGATTCCAGTAATATCTCTCTTAAGAGATAAAAAAACTCCATCACTTCCTACATAAAATATAGTATGTCTCATTAAAGTATATATAATAATTGTAATGTAGACAAACTATCACTTGTATACAAGAAAATTATCATTGTTGTTCAAAAATAAACTTTCACTGCTACACAAAAAAAGTATCACTCTTGTTCAAAATAACTCTTATTTTTATTCATAATAACTTTGACTGTAAAGCCAAAAAAGTATCATTGTTGTATACAAGAAAACTATCACCGTTTTTAAAAAAAAAACTTTCACTCCTACACAAAAAAAAAAAATAGCAATGCTTTAGTTTAGTTCTTTTCAATTTAAAGTATCAATAATTTTCTCTTCTACTCATTATTACAAAGTATCAATAATTTTCTCTTCTATTCATTATTACTTGTTCAAGTGAAAGGTGCAAGATAAGGAAAGTGAGCAGAATGGCTTATGTTACGCATAGTTTAGGTGCAATTTATCATTGAACAATTTTTGTTTTTTTTTTTGTTTGGATGAACTTGATAGTTAATTGGAATTTATGTTTTTGGTGAAGTTACTTCTTAGATCTCTAACATAAGATGTTTTAACCGAAATTTTCCACTTATTGCAAGTTGAAATATACTTTGTGATTTCTTGCTTACAAGTGAACGACAATAATTTATTATTATGATATTTATATATCGATATTAATGAATGTATTATATTTGGTTTGAGTAGGATAGGGGTATGCAATATGGATATATGTATAATTTCACATATATGTTTATTGTTACTAAAAAGTGTCGCATAAAATATATAGCGTGACACGAGACAATAGTTTAGTCACACTTATAGGCGTCACCAAATGAGGTGGTTAAGTTAGTTTTATAGAACTTAGTGACGCAAAATAGTGTCACAAAAAGAGGTTATTGTGACACATAATGGTGTCACAAGACAATTAGTTTGTGATACATTTAAGCATCACTAAACACGGTTGTTAATGTAGTTATAAGCTTTCTATGACGCGAGAAAACATCACTAAAGTGCATTGTTGTGACGTCAACGTCACGAAATTGTGTTACTAAAGAGTGCTAATGTGACGCATAAGAGCATCACGATTAGGGGTGGACGGTACGGCATACCGAAAATTTTCTCGCCATACTGTTACCGTACCGAAATTTTCGATACCGAAAAATTTCATACCGTTGTCGTACCGAAAATTCGGTATACCGAAATTTCGGTATACCGAATTTTTCGGTATGCCGATATTACATACCGATACCGTACCAAAATTTTAATATATACCGGTATACCGAAATATTTTCGGTATACCGGAAATTTTTCCGGTATACCGAAATTTTCTATATTTTCATACCGTTATCGTACCGAAATTTTCGGTACGAAAATTTCGGTATACCCAAAATTTCGATAAAATCGATATTTTTCGGTACGGTAAGTGCGGTATACCGGTATTTTCGGTATTTCCTCCACCCCTAATCACGATAGACAATTGTAGTGACGCTTCCAGGCATCACGATAACACTTTATTGAAAGGCCAAATCAGGTAACGCTTGACAAAGCGTCACTACCACTTTTAGTGACGCTTTTGCGCGTCACTAAAACCACTATTTCTAGTAGTGACCGTTTGATGCATTTAAAATCAAGTAACTATATATACCAATTTATGGTGCAGCTAGAATGCATGAGTACTCAAAATTTTTATTAGAAGGTTGCGTCTTTTGAATATATTACCACTGCCGTAGGGCGGGGGGGAAGTGCGGCGCAAACAGGGATGAAGGCAGTGGGAGAGAGAAGACAAATCGAAGAAGGAGAATGGTGTACGTGAATTGATGGCAGCGGCGGCTACAACTAATTAGTGCCGTGGTGGAGCAGGCGACGGCTTAGTGCCATGGTGGAAGAGTTGGACAGTTTAGTGCCTTGGCGGAGGAGGCGACGACTTAGTGCCGTGGTGGAAGAATCGGCAGCGGTGGCAACGGCTTAGTGCTGGTGGAGGAGGTGACGACACTAATTCCGTGGTGGAAGAGTTAAAATTTTTATTTTTTTCTTTAGGAAGGGTTTGAGAAATTTTTGGGGGAGCGAAGGATATATCAATTTCATTCAATCTGATTTCATCTTTCGGATTAAATTTTCTAATATTTTGTAGAAGGGGTGTGATGGTAAATTAGAAAAAAATAAGTTAAAAAATAATTTAAAGATATTAAATAAGTACAACAGGTAGCAGGTTAGTGCGACAGAGTACGACACCATGGGGCAAGATTATAGAGTGTGACTATTGACAGTCAGTACGATACCCTATCTGCTGTAAGAAACACCCTTGAATCCATTAGTAATTATTTCTTAAATTTAGTTAGGCCCTGTTTGGTTCGCGGGATTGATCCGGATAGGTGAGGATTAGGATTTTAATCCCAACTAATTCACTATTTGGTTTGTAGGACGTGGGCCCATGATATACTTTAAGCCGGGGTAGAAAATGTATTAAATTTATCCATGAAAGGATATGTCAATCTCATGTGAAATGTGAGATAGAACATATATCAAATGTAATATTACAAATTGTTCTTCTATTATTTGAATAGATTCATAAGAATGAAGTGTGGTTGTTTCAATTCAAGTTGAGGTTATTTATGACATTTCAATAGGTTTCTCACTGATCCCTCAATCTAATCCTATAATCCAAATGCATATCTTGATTCAAACAAATCAAGTTCAATCAATCCAATCTTATTCAATTCCACTCAATCATATCACACTTAATCAATCAAATCTCGTGAACCAAATGCCTCTTTAGTGTCATATGGAGGATATGGGAGATGAATACTGAAATTTAATTAAAGGCTAGGTCTTGTATGCATCCGGATGCACCGTGCACTCATAGTGCATTTTAGAAGGTACAACTTGTTATATATGCTGAAAAATGTGACTTATTTATACAGAAAAGTGCAACTTTTAATATGGAAACATAGTTGCATGCTTCTGTTTGAAATAGTTGCACGCTTCTAAAATGCACTATGAGTGCATGGTGCACTCGAATGCACATGAGACACACTCTTAATTAAATTGTAAAACAATTTCTCTTTAAAATGTGCCTTTTTAATCAAAACGGATATATACTATGAAATCACCTAAAGAAAGTATTCACTAATAAAACAATAAATGTTGAATGCTAAATTAGTGATTGCTAATGTCGAAACAAAGAAATCATAATATGATGATTTCATTATATAACGTAAACATTAAATAAAGATGCTGCTGATTATATAATATTCAGAAAAATGTTGCATATATATAGCATCAGAAGCTTTCAGCCTTAACATTTTAACAGATTGACTGCTCATGATGTTATATCAATCAATTTCCATAAAAATTATCATTATCGAAATTGTTGACCAATATTAATTTGTAGCCCAATTATAATCAGCGCCATTCTCACTCCCAACATCAAGTGTGCACATCATTGGAACTAGGCACAGCCCTCTACTCCTCAAGTACTTTTTTGGTTCTTCATCACATCCAGATTCCTAATCCCAAAAACAAAATTACAAATAAATGAGTAACTATCATGTGAATCAGATCTATACATGAACTCTATCACTATTATATATAAAAATTATCACTATTATATATATGTAAAAACCATCAATGTTATGCATGCATAAAAAAATTCATTGTTTAAAAATATAAAATATTTTTTAAAAAGTGAGTGTTTTTGTGTATAACAGTAATAATTTTATGAATAATAGTGATAATTTTTAAAAACAACAGTAATACTAAAATAATTGAGTTCACCGTGAACTCAGGTTCATACAAGTTTTTATCCGAATAAATTATAAAGGAAGGGTTCATGCTCGTGAAATTAACAAATCTTGCAAAATATATTAACCATCTTTTGATATTTTGTTAATCCAATCATGATTAATTTTCTTTTAATTGCTTATAATATCATACACTACTTTTTCACTTTTGCAATTCGATACTAATTGAGAGTTTTCTTCTAGCAAACTCCCCGAAGAAAAGCCTGTATTTTTATTTTTTATTTTTTTTTAAGAAAAAAGCTAAATACAGAGCCAAACTTAGGGAATACTAGAAGTATTCGAATAGCCTAGTGTGTTAAAATTACAAATTATTGAAAACGGTGTATTTCATTGCAAAAACGATAAGATCGTGGGATTGGATTAGAAAAATATTTAAAGGTGATCATGAGTTTAATTCCAGGAAAAAAATTGATATCAAAGTACTACAAACTAGTAAATAGAAAAAAAAGGGGAGAATATTCAAACTTTTAGTACCAGATCATCATATATTCCTTTCCTCTTCATGCACTTCCCTTTCGACAGCTACAAGTTGGCCACGGGCATCAAAAGAAAAATGAACTCAATGATTAATATGTTTTTGTTGCATATAAGTAATATATGCAATTCTTTGTACCTATTAATTAGTAATTTGCATCAAAATTTTGTACCTATTATTAATTTTCCAAATATTTATTTTATAAACACTGTAATTAAAGGTACAACAAAGAAGATTATTATGCTACTACGTACTATTATTACTATTTAACTATTTTTGAGATAATTTTGAAGTTTTTCCTTTAATTTAAATTACACCAGAGTTCACAATTATTTGCAAACTAAACTCTCAGTTTTTTTGTTTAAATTAATTTGGTCATTTTTACAGTAACGTGGCACCAAGAAATGATGGTGTATCATGTATTTAGCATCAAAAACTTGACTATTCATGTGCCGATGCCATGTCAACGTACAGTTTATAATTAAATATTGGACAAATTCACAAGAAGAAGAAAAATTAAAAGTTCAAGAGCCTTCTTTGTAAGTCGTGAACTTAATTAGAGGACCAAACACGAACATATATTGTCATAAATATAGAGGACCCAACTTGCAATTTTTCTAGGAATTACTTTAATTGTATAATTTTGATTCTGATTGAATTAATAATCAATTAATGTCTTACAATGCTGCAAAATATATCAGTATTATGTTAACTTGCACGTGCTATCTTGTACTATTCCCTCACATATGCACATGCATATAGAAACACCACACGCACAAAGGGTGTGTTTTCAATTTAGTCTCATAGCTTATAAATTAGACCGAACTAGCCGGAAAATAAAAAATGACGTCATATGGTCTTGCCGGAAAATTAGAAACGACATCATATGATGCAAAACATGCATATGAGATCGTTTCTATATTTCCCGGCAAAAAATAGGACCAATTATTTAACTGGTAATAATTAAATCTAATTTGTTACTAAATTGATATTTAACTTGTGGGAAGAAAACTAACTACAACTCATTAATTATGCATGTATGTATGGTATCTTTCTTACAAGGTGTTGTTGCCTCATGGTTTTTCCTGAACCACGCCCCATATAAGGTACACTTAGAGCCTGCATGCATTAATAAAGGGGGATCAGATTGTAAGACCATCTCCAGCACTGCGGTATAATAGCTTGTGGCGCTATTTTCTTCCTCCAACAGGCTGCGTTATCCTTGCGCCAAAGTAGAGTTTGACACTATTTGGGAATTTGAGTCGCTATTTCTAGCGCAATGAATCTGTGCGCTACTTTTTCTTTTTTTTTTTTTTTAAATTTTTTAATTTTTTTTAACTATTTTTTTATGTTGATAAAATTAGAATAAGGTGTGTGATATTATATAATTTAATTATTATTTTTACTTAATATTAAAAAATCAATTATTATTGTATTCAATTAATAAAAATAAATTAGTATTAGAGTAAAATTTAAAAAATATCTCCATTAATTTAAACATAAGAAAAAAAATTACAACTAGATACAAGATTGAGTAAACCATTACAACCAGATATAAAGTGCAGAAATTTGAACTAAAGTACATGACACTTTAGTTCAAATTTGAACTAAAGTGCAGAATTTTTTTGCACTTTGTATCTGGTTGTAAGTTTTCGGGTGACTTTGTAGTGGAATGTTTTTATCCCTAAAAATAATATGTTATGAATTAAAATACTACACATAATTTATATTAAAAATAAGTATACAAATACATTATAAATATAAATAATTATATATAACATAAAAAAATCAATAATAAAGAATCTTTACAGAATATTCTATTTTAGTGCAAAAAGTAGTGCAAACTGCTGGAGATTTTGTTTGGCTCTAGAATAGAGTAGTGCTGAGTTGACTCCAAAGTAGAGCCAACTGCTGGAGTTGCTCTAATGTTAATTAATTATAGTGAAAAGACTCTTCGCTGAAACTCATAACTAATTAGCACTCCAAATTATATAATTGAAGGGCTAAGTCTTGTATGTATCCGGCCAGGTGCACTGTGCACTCATAATGCATTTTAGAATAACGCAATTTGTTTACATTGAATCGTGTAATTATATTTTGGGGTCCTCACTCTAAGGTACAAAAAGTATGTGATAATTACTCTAAGGTACAATGTGCAAAAATTAGGTTGCACTTTAGTATCTAATTTGAACTAAAGTGCAAATTTTTTTTGCACATTGTACCTTAGAGTAATTTTCCCATAAATTTTGTACCTTAGAGTAATTTTCCCTTATATTTTCATATTAGACCCAGTCTAATATAGTTGATTTGTTCATTATAAACAAATTACATTTTTTAATATAACAATTTATATGATTTTAAAATATATTATTAGTGCACAGTATATTTGAATGCAACGAGACCCAAGGTAATTGAAGTAGAATAGAAGAGTCACCTCAATTTGTTTCTCAAGGAATTTTATGTATCCAATAGCTTCTAACAGGACAGTAGCTGTGTCAGTCTGCAAAAAATATATATAATATATGTATTATTGAATTTAAAATAATTATTTGAAAATTAGATGAAACCCCAACCATGTCATGTTCTTTGTCCACTTCTGTATGTACAAAGAAAACCCTACTAATAGGAAAAGGTTAAAACAGAAGGGCAATTTAATCTCCAATGATAATGTCTTCATCTTGTGTTCTTACAAATGAAATGGATATTAGTTATTCCATAATTACAATTGGGTGATTTATATTTCACCAAGTTTTTTACTTGATATGGAGTTGTTTGTTCCATTAGTTTTTTTTTTATTTTTTTTTTTTTACATTTTTAGCAATATATTATTTTCTTAGAAACAAATGCCACATTTTCACACAGTTGAATTATTTTGTTACCTTGCCAAATGGGGAAACTAGCTGGTGGAGAGCAGTAATTCTATCCATCAATTTTTCTTTCCTCACCTGCAATATTAATTACATAAAATGTAATTAATTGAACAAGAGATAGATTTAATTTCTTCAAGATATGCTCCCTTTTTTAGTGTGTGGACAAGATCAAAGATAGACAAAGAATAAGGAATGAAGAATGGAATCAAAACAATTCAGAAAGACAATAGTTAAAATCCAAGGAAGATGATGACAGATTGATCACAAACAAAAATAACCCAATCATGTATGTAAATTATGATGCAAAATTTGCGAAAATGAATATATAATAGTAATTCCTTTAATTTAGTTACCTTAATGGTAGTAGTCTTTGTTGAAGAATGTTGAATTTTGGCTTTCTTGGCTACCCCATCCGTGCTATAATTGCAATTCGAAGACAACTAAAATATGGGAATGATTGAATTAATTAAAATGATATAGTACTTCTCAAAATAAATAACTATAAAGAAAATGTTATGTCAAACTTATCAATGCTTCGGTATGAATCAATGACGAACTTAACAAAGACAAACCTTTGGTGAACCCAAGTTCACGATAAACTCTATTTCTTCAAATGTCACTGTTATATGCATCACTTTATTTCTTCAAATATCATTGTTATGTTTCATGTTTATGCACTAGTGCATAAACATTATAATGGTACTAGTGTCTGTTCATAACAGTGATAGAGGTGAACTCAAATTCACATAAAATCTACTGCGTAACAAATTAATCCTAAGCCCCATATATAGGTAGCTAGGTGAAATAAAATAAATGTATATATATAGTTAATTATTTGTCAAAACCATGGAATTTATGTACCTGAGATGAGGGATCCTGCTTGGAATTTGTTGAGAAACCTAGCAATTGTTGACCCAAGTTGTGGAGATTTTTTTCTTGAATAAGGCTCAAACCAAGTTTATCATCTTCACTACCTATTCCTCCCCTACAAAAAATCAAGTTCTGAACTAGATCAAGATACACTTATATGAAATAGTTTTACGGTGCAACTCTTTTGCATCTATCATTTTATAGCAGAATAACTAATACCTTTTAATAAAACAACTAATATAGAAAACTAATACCTTTTAACGAATCAACTAATATATACAATCAGACTTATACCTTTTAATGAAATAATTAACATTGTTTAAATATACACAAAAAAAGGAAACTAGTTGGACGGTAAAGCTGATTTACATAAGACCTTGCCATAAATCACATATCACTAAAATCAATAATACCTAGCTAGCTAGGTTAAAGTGAACCAATGAAATTAAATAAAATATAGAGAGAGAAGAAGAAGAAAGTAAGAATAATGAGATAAAATTTCAAGGCCTCGATGAATCATGTACATTAGGAGTGTTTGTTGGGTCCATGAGTGTGGTGGTGGAAGCTGCTGCTGATTTTCAAAAAAGGCGGGTGGCGATTCGTAATTAAGAGGGAAGTTAAGGGGTATTGTTGGAAGAGGATGCCTGACGTCGGATGCCACCGCCCGCAGCTTCACCGCGGAGCTCTCACTCTCAACAACACATTCATACATTGTTGAAATTAATGCTTTATTTCCCAGGTAGCTTTTAATTACTTGCTCAACTTCACCTATAAGTTTGTCTCACTTTCACTTTTCCTTTTCTTTTTAGAACCGGCCGTCTCTACTACACTTGATTGAGAGTAAGGAAAGTGAAGAAAGAGGGAGTTGTAGTACTATTCCTTTTCCTTTTCCTTTCTTCTTCCTTTTTATGGTTGCCCTTTTTCTTTGCTTTTTTGCTTTATCACTAAAGTGGCGAGAAAAGTTGGTACGTAATTCTCAAGTAAATAATATGATAGTGAAGTTACTTGGGATTATATATAATCTAGTGTTGAATTGATAGAAGAACACCACATGTGCACAAATTAATGATTCTATTTATTAGTGGATAATTTATAAGTAGTTCAACTTGAACTTTGAAATAATATAATCTCATGTAAAAGTTTGAACTTTTAAAGAAGTGTGAAATTAATTCTTTTATATTATTTCTCTAATTCTCTATTTTGCTGGTGGTGGAATTAATTTCAGCGAGAATCGAACTCAGGATCTGGACGTGAACCAAAAACTTTGATATCTTGAAATAATTTTATCTCATTTAAAAGTTAAAACTTTTTGTGAGGTGTATATTTAATTAATTTATATTATTGTTCAAACAACTTTGCTAGAAAATTTTATTAAGATTTCATAAAACTATAGCCTCATTTCGTTTGAAACACCCAAATTTTAATCGATGCAAATGATTAATTTATGAGATTGACTAATAAAATATAGTCCATCAATTCCGAATTGAATTGAACATTCCGAATTGAATTGAACATTTGAGATTGGACATTTTTAAAAGTGACAAAAAAGCAATGCAATTAACTTAAATTATTCCCTATAAATATCTCAATATTGCACTATATGTCATTATTTTTTCCACACTAAAAACAATTTTATCTACATTTAGTTATGCAACATATTATTACTTTACCATTTAACCCTTAATTTGTACTAATAAACAATTATTACATTAAATTCTGTATAAACACTAAATGTTCAATTGACATAATATAAATATATATTGGTTATAAGGCGGATAGAGCCACAGAGGCAAACCTCACTAATGGGGAGAATGGTCTCTTCATAGTTCGCACCTCGACTTGGAATTGTTCCTAATGGACGTAATACATCAATTTTTTAATGGAGAACTAAGTGAAGAGATCTACATGGATCAACCTAAGGCCCCTTTGAATGAAGGGGATTTGATTTGAGGAATGATTTAAAATGAATTAATTTATAAATTCATGGATTTCAAATTTCTAGATTTCATATCACTTGTTTAGATTCATAATAGATTTATAAAATGATTTATCAAATCCATTGATTTGAGAATCATTGTTTTGAAAAATTAATTTAAAACTAGAGTTTTATTTATTATTTAATAAATAATAAAGTTACAATTTCTCTCTCCTCTCCCTCATACATCTCTTTTAAAAAATTATTTTCATTTTTTAAAGAGTGATGCTAGTGTCGGGCCGGGTGAACCATGAACCGTTAATTTAAACCCTAAATCATGAACCCTAAACCCTAAACAATTAACCCTTCGAGTCGGGTGAACCAGGAACCACTTGGACCGGGTTCAGATCGAGTCGGGTTGGGTCCGGACCAATATTTAATTTTTTTTTGAAAAAAACTAAAAGAAAAAAGAGAGAAAAAGCTAAACCCATTCGGGTCGGGTGAACCATGAACCAGTCAGGCCGAGTTCGGGTCGTGTTGGGTCCGGGTCGGGTAAAACACTAAAAAAATGGAAAAAACTGGAAAAAAAAATCAAAAAATTCAATTGCACCAATTCTAAATTGGTGCAAATGGTGCACATGAGAATTTACCTTTTTAAAAGTGTAATTTTTTTAAGAAAATTTAAAAAATTGATTTTTCTTTTAAAAAAATATGTTTTAACTACTTTGTAAAAAATAATTTTTTCCGAAAAAATAAATAATTTTTTTTATTTTTTTGGTTTTAAAAATATCTCAAAAATTAAAAAATAATATTTTTTCTGCAATTATTTTTTTATCTTCTAAAAAAATTCGAAAATAATAAAAAAAAATTAAAAAAAAAATTGAATTTTTTTTTTATATTTTTTCCCTTTTTTTAATTATGTAGTGGGATTAATTAATATTTATGGGCTTGAATAATATTGTGGCTCAATATTGAAAATTTAAGGTCCATTGAAAGATCCAATCTTAATTCTCCTAAAGGCCCCCAAGTAGCCCAAACATAAAGTCCAATAACTAAAAATGTGTTTAAAATAAAATAAATTATTGTTGCCTAATTTTTCTATTTTTTTCGAAAATAATAAATAAAAGAGGGAGAAAGATTTTCTTTGAATTTTGTTAGTGAATGAAGATAAGTATTCTTGGATACAAGATTATCTCATTAAATTCAAGAAATCTCCCACTTGGTTATTTATTTGTGCTATTTTCGAAAACTATGAATAAATAAGGAAGGAAAGATTTTCTTGAAAATATATTATGGAAGATATGTATTTTTGGAATACAAGAATATCTCATAAATTCAAGGAGATCCAAATCTTGTTTTCCTACTCCTTATTTTTTCGAAAATCCATAAAAGAAAGGAGGTGAGATTTTTGTGGAATATTTTAATTATGGAGAAAAGAATATATTGGATATATTCAAGATTTCTTGGAGATCAAGAAAAAGATTTTCCCATCTTATTTCATAGAAAAAAATCGGCCACCCCTAGTATTATAAATTGGGGATGAATTTTTCATCCCCAAACAATTCTATGTGTTGAAAAAATTAGAATTCCACAAAAGGTGGTGCAACATAATTTTATTTTTCCTTTTGTTAATTATTCGCGAGCATCCTACAACCGGATTGTCGGATAAGGATGGGGAATACTTGAGAAGACCTTTTGGTGTGTTCGTGTGAACGGGATCCATCTTCTCAACGGTAGTCACTCCGAAAGGTTAGTTCACGTAAACTCCTAGCAATTCCACATGCGTATAATTTATTTGACGTATTTATATGCATGATTTGTTGTTGAATTATTATTTGAATTAATATAGGATTAATTCATGCTAGTAATAATTGTTAGAATTAAATTTGTATTTAAATATTCATCCCGAATAGATCCTGGCAATTAATTCCCCAACATGAACAAGATGGAATCGAAAATGTCCGAGCTGCATAACATGCTAAAGACCTTTGAGTCTTCCACTGCTAAGAAAAAGCCCGTGCTCATGGTGAGTGCCTCTACTTCTTCTGCTCCGAAAGGAAAGAAGAAGCGAAGGGGCAAGTCAAAGAAAGACTGCAAGCTAAGCTTCCTTAAGCCCAAAGGTTGAATTCAAAAGAAGGAGAGGGTGGACAAGGATGTATGCTCCACTGTTAGCAGGGGGGCATTGGAAGAAGGACTGCAAGGTTCTAGCAACTGAAAAGAAGGCACAAGGTGTCTCAGCCACTGGAACAGGTAGGTTTGTTATTGATATAAACATGTCCACAAATGATACTAACTGCTGGGTATTAGATACCGGTTGTGGCTCACACATTTGTACAAATGTGCAGGGGTCTCAAGCATAGCAGGGCAGTTAGGCCGGGTGAAGTTGCTTTACACGTTGGGAATGGAGCAAGTGTTGCTGTTGAACGTGTTGGCATTTACGTTTTAGATTTACCCTCTGGTTTTAGACTTGAACTGAATAATTGTTATTTTGTTCCTTCTATTACCCGCAATATTATTTCTATTCCGATGTTGGATATTGAAGGCTTTTCCTTCCATTTTGCAAACAATAATTGTTATTTTTTGCTTAATGGTAATATGTATGGAAATGCTCCTCTATCTAATGGTTTATACTTGTTGCATTATGGATATAATGTTCTTAATATACAAAACAAACGACTAAAACTTAGTAATCATGAAAATCCGACTAAAACTTAGTAATCATGAAAATCCGACTTACTTGTGGCATTGTAGGCTTGGTCATGCAAATGAGAATAGACTTGCAAGGTTAAGAAAGTTAGACTACTTAACCCCATTCGACTTTGAGTCTTATGGAAATCGCGAATCTTGTCTTAAGGGCAAAATGATCAACAAACCATTTTCTGGGAAAGGGTTTCGTGCGAAGAAGTTCTAGAGTTGATTCACAGTGACGGTTGTGGAACACTGCCCACTCTAGCAAGGGGTCACTTCGGCTACTTCATAACTTTTACTAATGACTTCTCTAGGTTCAGGTATGTGTATCTAATGAAACACAAATCCGAATCTTTTGAGAAATTTAAAGAGTATAAAGCTGAAGTAGAGAAGTATCTTGGTAAGAGTATTAAGACTCTTCGATCAGATCGAGGAGGACAATATCTTAGCTATGAATTCATCGATTATCTGAAGTTGAATGGAATCCAATCACAATGGACTCCTCCTGGCACACCCCAAATGAATGGAGTGTCCGAGAGGAGAAACCGAACCCTGTTAGACATGGTAAGGTCCATGATGAGTGTCTCCTCTCTCCCAACTTTCTTATGGGGATACGCACTCCAGACCTCAATCTAACAGTTGAGCATACGTCATACGAGCTATACGCTATACGAGCTATGGCATGGCAAGAAGCCAAATTTCTCTCACATAAGGATGTGGGGTTGCCCTGCGATCGTGAAGAAAATGCTCACCGATAAGTTGGAATCAAAATGTGAAAAGGGTTATTTTGTGGGATATCATAAGGAAACTAGAAGATATTACTTCTATATCCCTGAGAAACAAACAGTGATTGTTTCTAGGCATGCCAGATTCCTTGAAGAAGATTATGTCTTCAAGGAACAAGGCCGTAAGACGATAGAACTTGAAGAAATTCAAGAACCACAAATTTACAAGGAGACTGATATCTTGTCAAAGCAACATGACAAAGAATCAGTGGGAGCATTCAGCAGTTCACATGGTGAAAGTTTATCACTAAATGATTATTTTTCAGCCAGTGAGAGCGCAATTGGAGTTGCATTGCCCGAGCAATGAACTCTAAGTAGGCTGAATGAGAATATCATAGTTCAAACTCCCGCTCAAGAGGCATCCGGAAGTGTTACTCTTGAGACCTCCCCGGTCAACGATGAAATCGCTGCACCACAAAATTTTCACGATCAGAATATGCAGCCTGAACAACCACAACTCCGTAAATCCACTAGGGTTCGTAATCCACCCACTAGATATTATGATTTCCTCATAGAGGAACATGATGATATGGAGATCCCGGATAAAGACGATCCTAGAACTTACATTGAGGCAACATTAAATGTTGACTCAAAGAAGTGGCATGAAGCCATGAAATCCGAGATGGACTCGATGTACACCAATCAAGTCTGGGACTTGGTTGAATTGCCGAAAGGGGTTAGACCCATAGGTTGCAAATGGGTCTTCAAACTTAAAACTGGTGCAAATGACAAAGTACAAACCTACAAGGCTAGGTTGGTGGCGAAAGGTTATAGTCAATGCGAAGGCATTGACTATGACGAGACTTTCTCACCAGTTGCTAAGATCAAGTCCATTCGAATTTTACTTGCAGTAGCAGCACACATTGATTATGAAATTTAGCAGATGGACGTCAAAACATCTTTTCTCAATGGCAACATTGATAAGGAAGTGTTTATGACTCAACCGGAGGTTTTTTTTATCAAAGCCAAAATCTAATCTTGTGTGCAAGCTTAAATGATCCATTTATGGATTGAATCAAGCTTCTAGGAGTTGGAATATCCATTTTGATTAAGCTGTCAAATCTTTTGACTTTATCGGAAACTCGGAAGATCCGTGCGTCTATCGGAAATGTAATGGGAAGAATATTGTCTTCATAGTTGTGTATGTCGATGACATACTGATTATGAAAAACAGTAGCCCACTCATGCAGTCCGTGAAAGAATGATTGTCAAAGACCTTCATGATGAAGGATCTAGGTGAAGCCTGCTACATCTTAGGGATCAAGATCTATAGGGATAGATCCAAGAAGATGTTGGGGCTGTCATAGTCCACCTATGTAAACAAGGTGTTGAAGCGATTTGCAATGGAGAACCCTAAGAGAGGTTCTCTACCGGCATGTCATGGGATAAAGCTATCTAAGAAGGATTGTCCTTCTATAGATGCTGATATCCAGCACATGAAGGACGTACCATATGCATCTGCCATTGGGTCCATCATGTATGCCATGAGTTGCACTAGGCCAGATGTGGCCTTCGCTGTCAGCACCACTGGTAGATACCAACAGAATCTGAGTGAACCTCACTGGATTATTGTCAAGAACATTCTTAAGTACCTCAGGCGTACTAAAGATTGCTTTCTGGTCTATGGAGGACAGTCAGAGCTAGTTGCCACTAGCTATGCTGACACTAGTTTCCAATCAGACTATGATGATTACAAGCCACAGTCAGGCTATGTGTTCGTTCTCAATGGTGGGGTGGTTAGTTGGAATAGTTCCAAACAAAAAACTACCGCGAACTCAACAACCGAAGCTGAGTACATTGTTGCGGCGGAAGCTGCCAAAGAGGCTATCTAGATAAAACAGTTCTTAAGTGAACTAGGGGTAGTTCCAAGTATCAGTAGTCCAATAAAGTTGTATTGTGATAACACTGGTGTGGTTTCGCAAGCTAAGGAACCGAGATTCAATAACATAAACAAGCATGTATCGAGGCGTTATCACTTGATAAGAGAAATAATCGCTAGAGGAGAGGTAGAGTTAGAGCGTATTCCCACGGAAAATAATTTGGCTGATCCTTTCACCAAAGCTTTGAGTGTTCATGTACACACTAGACATTTCAATGGTCTAGGGGTTAGACATGTGGGTGATTGACTCTAGTGCAAGTGAGAGATTGTTAGTGTTAGTGTCCTAGAAACAATCCATTATGAGGACATAATGCTAAGATAATATTCAGTATTGGTTTAATATTATTGTTTGTTTAATATTAAATATATGGCATTACACTTATTAGAATATTATGTTTGATTGTTTGCATTTGTTTTTATCTGTGTTCCCTTGAGTCATTGCTATCATTGAGGTTGTGAGAACTCAGATGACCTAAGCATGATTCTTAAATAGCCCCGATCAAGGATCATCAAGAATGGGATATTAATGATGCAATTGAGATTGTGTGCGATCTGCATCATACTCTAAGAGAGTGTAGTAAGATCTCACTTACTACGAGATACTAGGTATCTCATGATGGATGCACAAATACCTTGGAGGGTATTGGTATACCCATCCGAGAAACCATTTGATGTAGTGTCACTATATGTGTTTATGGGTGTCTCGGTTAGTGGGAGCGATGCGATACTCCTTTAATTTGAGGTGTGTGGAGTAATGAACTTTGACCATGACCGACGCTTCCACCCTTCCATGAGTAGATATGGCTTGGATTGGGTACATCACGAAATTTATGTGCGTGGTAGTTGATCCAAGAAAATGATTCATTCCTCAAAGTCAATTTAGAGAGAATACTAATCTTCTCATCATAATTAGATCAAAGTCATTGACCAATGCACGTTAACTTGGACTTTGTGGCCAAGTGAGACATGAGTGATCAATTAGTGATTGGAGATAAATTGATTAAGTTATTTGAATAGACAATTCATCATGTTCAATAGCCCATGTTTCAGTTACAGGTAGTTGCATGTTTCTCGCAACGTACCTTATATATTGAGAATGTCTAATTTATTGTCTAGGGTTCAATTAAGACCATTAGTTTGACTAATCGCTCGATATATGAGGGCCTATGGGTCACATAACAAATTAAACCTAAAATTTTTGACCCCCCTTGTATTATATATAGGGGATGAATTTTTCATCCCCAACACAATTCCAGTCTTGGAAAAATTAGAAATTCACAAAGGTGGTGCAACAAAATATTTATTTTTCTTTGTTTATAATTGTTCATCGGAGAAACTCCCACCAAGGTTATTAAACGAGGGCTAGGGAATACTAGAGAAGGACTTTCAGTTGGTTGCTAGATACCTGATCCTATCTATCTCAGAAACTGTCACTCCAACGGGTAAGTTTACGTAAAATCCTAGAAATTTCGCATGCTAGGACTTTTACGTGATTATTGTTTGCATGATGTTGTTGGTATGATTATTATGTGAATTAATATGGGATTAATTCATGTTAGTAATAATCGGTAATTTAAATTTGTGTTTTAAGTTCATCCCGAATTGATGATGGCATAACGTATCCCAACAGAATTTAGATTTGAGATCACGACCTTACACGTGTCATGAGACAAAAGAGGAGTATGCTTGGAATGGTCTATTCACCACAGACATACCCTGTCTCTCTATTGGACGTGGATTCCTCATTCAGTCACCAATTTTGGAGTTCTGCTGAAGCATTTAATGGTAGGTTCGTGTTGGGGTTATACTGAAAAGTATGCTTTTACTTTGTATAACCAAACTGGATTTTCTTATTTATTTACTGAAATAATCTATCAATCATTGTTGCATTAAATATGAATGAATGTTATATATATTTATTGCAAACCCGTTCAATAAGTTAAGTACGTATTACGTTGTAGTTAATTTGGTGATACCAGATCACATAAGATCAAATTAACAGCTCCTCATAATTAAGTACAAATTCACAACCCAGATGGAAATGAACAAACCATCATGAAAGGTTGAAGTATAAGACTCAGATTGGCTTGTCTTGACCAAGAGATTATACTAGTGCATTTAGATGCACTGAATAAGGACCTACAGGAGGATAAATTCTTCGGTACTGAATATACAAGAATTAGACCTCAGTGGTGTGTTATTTCTTAATCTCCGTCCCTTAAATAGGATCGTGTGGAATTAATAACTATTGCTTTGACTTATGATAGGAAGAGAGTCAATGTGATTCGATACCTTATATCTTGGGCAATATTATTAATTACATGACGATTGCTGTCATTTAATACGGAGAATCGTATGCAAGTACGTCTTGCTTGATTTGTCCCCTTGGTGGGCTCATAATCTTTATCATACCAAATCTTGCAAGTGAAAATTTATTTCCGGTATGGATAATAACGTTGAGTTGTCTTTACTCCAAGGACAAATATATTAATTAATATAAAGCTTGTTCAGTGACTTAATTAATTAATGGACTAAGATAGTCTTAAACACGAGAAATAATGACCGGAAGCCATATTATAGTAAAGTCGTAATATGGGTTAAGATGGATAATTCAATATTAATTTTATAGTGGAGTAAATTAATATTAATGAACTTGAATAATATTTGGCTCAATATTATAGCTTCATAGTCCATTGAAGGTCCAATCTTAATTCTCCTAAAGGACCCTCAAATAGCCCAAATTAATGAAAAGGAGAAGAAAATATTATTGCCTAATTTTCCTAATTATTTTCGAAAAAAATGAGTAGGAGAGAGAAAGAGATTTTCTTGATTTTCTTGGAAATATTTTATGGAATAAGTATTCTTGAGATACAAGTTTATCCCATAAATTCAAGAAAGGAAAAATATCTTATCTCTTCCTATTTTATTTGATATTTTCGAAAATAATGGACAAGAAGGAGAGGAGAAGATTTTTTTTGGGAGACATTTTGGGAAATAGAATATATTGGATATATTCAAGATTGTGTCTTAAGGAAGAAGCAAGGAAATTTCCCAATGACCCAACTAGACCTAAATTTTCATCCCCCCTAGTCTTACACTAATACACATTTGGGCTTGGACAGCTGTGAAAAACGACCTTGGAAAGCGGTTATAACCGCTCTCCAAGTATCAGCTGTCCAAGCTTGGACAGCTGATAAAAAACCGCTGTCCAAGAAAAGCACTTGGACAACGATTTTCAACCGCTTTGCAAGATTTAGCTTGGACAGCGGTTAAGTTAATATTTTTTTTAAATTTCGTTTATATGTTACATAGACAACAGTTATTAACCGCTGTCCAATATCTTTTTTTTTAATTATTAATTTATATTTTAAAAATCCTATAATAAAACTATAAACCAAAACTTATATATACGTCCAATACCATATACCATAAACCAAAAATCCTATAATAAAACCATAAACCACATATATATATACCAAAACATCAAATAAATTAATAAACATACACATCATGAAATAAATAAACATACAATCATAAACATACGTCCAATACACCAAAAACATGAAATATATATCATCACAAATATATAATTTAATTACATGCTACCAATATTTCAAACAACATTCACTCAATATCGTATGGATATAAGAATCGATTGTAAAGGTACCCCGTCCAATCGTTTTTTTCATTTCTCCAGTCTTTTCTTAGAGTAAGACTTTAGCTCACGTTCATAGACAAACTGCAAACAACGAATCAATCAATATAGTATGAATTTTTATTCAATAAATAATAATTTAAATAAATCGATAAATTGACTTACATTGAGAGGAATGTTCGTTAGAGAAGCGCGGATTATATCTTCTATAAAGCAACACACAAAATGTCCACAATGGTCATTATCTCGTTGCCTCGGAACCTGTTGATTAACAATTATAATCACGTATTACAATTATGATTTCTTTCTATTAATTAGTTTGATAATTTACTAAATTAAATTTACCTTAATGTTAATCCAGTTCACTTTATTTAACTTAGATCTTGAACCTTGACTCTGAAGGCGACTCCGATACATCGTCATCACACTATTATTATTATAATAAAAAAAAATAAAAATAGATTAAATATGCATAATTTTAAAAGTAAAACAAATCATTGTATAGAATATTAAAAATGAACTTACGCTTCCATATATGAAACGAGATCGTATGCGATTTGAATAAACTCCATCATGATTTTGGGTCCATAAAATACACACTTAATGTATTCATGTGTATGGCGACAAAGACCCAATGATTCCTATATTATATTGAGAATATTAAAATTAATCGCAAATTTAGCATATATATGTGCAAATATTATAAACATGAATACAAATTTTAACGAAATGTTTATCACTCACCCCACATTTGTTGGCCAAAAAAATGAGATGATCGCTCCCGGTTAGATTCAAAGATATGATTAACTAACCCATCCATGGTGCACCCTATCACCCATTATGCAAGACACTTGGGGGAGACGAAGGAGTACATTCCACTTGCTCGGTTATCTCTGGAGAGATATACCTCACCCAAATATCTTTAACCAACATATATACGCTTAATTAATATTTAAAAAGAAAATTAAACTATACAAAAAGGGAATATGGGGATTAGTAAACCCATACCTGAGGTAAAGGGCTATGGTGGTTGCACTCAACCACTCGTCATTCAATACCCGGCAAGACATGTTCCTCAACGGCGAATTCTTGGAAAGTATTACGATGAAAGTGAGCAAGCATGGGAACCTGGATTTCGATCTCGAAAGCATTAGACGATACCATCCGGTGCACCCTAGATTGTACATGATCATCGTGATCTAAGTCTCCAGTCTTGGGATAACCAAGTCTGAGCGCAGTGGAGTCCCTCGTTCTCCCCCTCTGACTGTCTACGACACCCCTCGATTTCTCTTTAGCCTTTTGTGGTGTCGGCAGATTCTACAATTAATTTGCAATATTATTTAGAACCACAAATAAGATAATAAACTTTAATAACACATATTTTACCCTCATGGTGCTAGAGACCAAGTTGCTCGGCCATTAGATGAAGTGCCCGACCGTTGTTCCGACTGTGACGGCTTCATCGATTGGTTTTGGCACCGCTGAATTCTCTTGTCCGATTACGGGTACATCGAGTGTGACCCTCATGAAACCAGGAGAGATGGGATGATTATGAATCATTCCATGGGAGCTGTGCAACGTTCCTGTGGCCACCAACCGATCGGGATCCTCCAAATAAAGGTAGCAAAAGGTCGTTGGCTATTCGAATAAGATATTTAGTTAGAAAATTTTAATACACTAATCTTTAATAAAAACAAATGTGAGACATACATATCTGATACCTGAGAGACGTTTTGAAGTGCCTCAATAAAGTTGTCCCTAGGGTTAGCTGAAAACATAGCATTAGCGACACTATGTTCACAG
Organism: Stenogyne calaminthoides; assembly: GCA_037126765.1. NCBI lineage: Eukaryota > Viridiplantae > Streptophyta > Magnoliopsida > Lamiales > Lamiaceae > Stenogyne > Stenogyne calaminthoides. The sequence goes on from JBBCBC010000027.1 coordinate 24,372,840, forward strand.
CTTGCTCCACTCGACGACATTCCGTGGCTCGTTCTTCTCTCGGGCCTCAAACGTTCCACATCTTTAGACAACTTGGCAACCTGTTCCGTTAGTATACCCACCATATTCATGACTTGAAGACCAGGTGCCATTGCTAAAGATGTCTTCGTCACGCCATATCCGACACTAAAAGAAAGGTAGGGATGCTCCCGGAGACCCATAGCCCGGCCCAAAAACAGATCATCGAGGGCGAACATGCGGATGTCGTCGGGCGTCATGGTCTGAGATAGACGCTCCTGAATCACAAAAACAAAAGATTATTATTTAATTATTTGTTTATAAATAATAGTTTGTAATTGAAAGATAAATTAATGGATAGATTACCACTTCTTCGATGATGCGTTGTGCACTGGGATCGTGAATATTCCCGTAGTCTAAAATAAGTTGAAACGGGTAACAATAGGCTCACTCTCTCCAGCTTTTCTTCTTTCTTCTTTCTACGATAGTGATGAACGTGTCCCTTTATTAGATATATTAAAAGTGAATATATAAAAAAAAATTAAAAGTTAGGATTTTGATCTCACCATATTTTCTCTTATTTCGCATAACCTTTGTTTGATCCACGATATCGCGCCTCCATCGACTTGGCTTGATCGCGATTTTTATTACTTCGATTCTACAAAGATATAATAGAAATATGATAAATTAAAAAAAACTTAGGGCATTAGAAATTGAGGAAATGACATTGATCAATTTTACCCGAAATCATCCTCCATAGCTCGCTCACAAACTCCTCCCAAAGATGGAGCCACCATAGGGCTATTCGTCGACACGGAGGAGGACTATTTTAAGTAAAGACCCGTTTTCGGATCTCGTGTGTTACTTCTCAACCAAGTCCGAAAATTCTTGGCCATTACTCCAGCTTGCGACAATATTTGCTTCTTCTTTGTGTGGTCAAGACCCCTGAATGTAGTCTATATGCATATAACATAACAATTTAGTAAATTTAAGGGTCATACTACAACTTTCAATAAATATATAATTAACATACCTTAAGCTCGTCCCATAATCTTTCCTTCAAAGAAGTCGGGTTTGAGGCTACGCTGGATCCTTGGTCGGCAAAGACGATAGGGATCACGCCCCGATTGCGGCTCCAATGTAGAAGGACAATGACTCACTCTCTTTTCCTATTGCCTGTCCAAACTCATTGAACGATAACTGCAATAACATAGTATTTAATTAGGTTCAACGATCATTCAATATATTTATCGATTTCAAACTGTTCAATTGTAATAAAATTACCTGAAGTGTTTTCCCCTTGCTACGGGCTCTCTTAATAGATGACATGGTGACTATACCCCGAATGCGCTTCTCCCCGGAGCTGCTAGTGGTGGTGGGAGCATCAGTGTCACACTATCTCAAGTCATCGAGGATCTTTGTCGATCATATGCACCATGATCATATCGCCATGATCTCCATCGAATATCCATCATCATCTCCATCATCTCAGGGATATATAAAAGCGAGACATGATCTGTAAAAGCGTAAAAAACATACACCAATACATAGATAAACAAAGTATGAGTGTTAAATCTAAATATTCATTGTTTGTAAGAGTAACAATGCCAATTTATAAATATACATAATTTGTATGCCAAAAACACATTAGCAACCAACAATGAGACACGTATAACTTGCTCGAGAACAATAAGATATTATATTAACCACAAGAGCAACATGAGTGAGATTACAACACCTAATACCAATTGTATTATGTAATGAAACAAAGAAAAAATGCAACCCTAGATAAAAGGTCTTAATCAACCAATATAGTGTTGTGAAGTAGGAAAATCTAGAGATCTTTCGTCCATATGTACATGAAAATGTGACTGAATCTGAAAGGCATTAGTTTAAATTTCATGAGCCATACAGAAAACAAGCTAAAACACACTAAATTAACCATCCAAAATAGCTATCAAACAGGAGCTAAAGAAGCTGTAACTAGATAAAGAAGCAGAAGATAAAAATTCATATCAAGAAACTCAAATCCGGAGCACAAAAGCAATACCTATAGGTCTTTGTCACATAATGCAAGTCCATAAGAATGAATTGAATAAGAATTAGAGAAACAAGTATCCCTGCTTGCTCTTTAAAAGATAACATATAGCTAGCTTAACAAGGAAAAGGAAAAGAAGGATATAGAGCTAAAAGTGTGTGGCTTGATGTAATACAAATAAAATTAAGAATTTTTCCATCTAGAACCAAGTAGTGTAATCCAATATAGGTCAACAAACAACATCATTCACGCCATAACGAATTCATCAAAAAATAAATATTATGAAGACCCACATTTAACATTTCAATAATCCAAATTATTACTTTAGCATAAGAACTTGGAACCAAATGATAAATCCTGAAGATCAGGAATCCAATTTTACTTAGAAAGTTTTACCTATGACAACCTGCGCGGCTGCGCCCTTCAGATATGCGTTCCAAAACCAATTTTACACATCCCTGACACTTTCGAGATATAGTTAGATACTGAAACCTAGCATAATTATATACTGAAAATAATACCCAAACATTGCAACAAATTCAAACTATCAAGAGCTTCAATTAGGGAAAATGCTTCCACTCTAACGAAGAAGACATCAAATAAGAGATAAATAGAGAAAATACCTAGAAATTTTGGTGAATGGAACTGAAAACGACGGCGGCTGTAGGGGAGGACGGCGGCGGATGGTTCGATTTGGGGGAGAGGGAGGAGGAGGCTAGGGTCTTGATCGATTATATCAGCTGGTTCAATATATTCGCAATTTGGGTGTATATATATTAATATCCGAACACTTGGACAGCGGTTTGTAACCGCTGTCCAAACTCTACCCTTGGACAGCGGTTCAAAACCGTTGTCTAAACACTTGCACATCGGTTCTCAACCACTTTCTAAGTGTTAAACTTGGACAGCAGTTTTGAACCGCTGTCTATTCTTTTTTTTTTTTTAATTAAAACTGCTCTCCAAGCTATAGCTTGGAGAGCTGTTTGAAAAAAGGGCTGTCCAAGTGCAGCTGCGCAAGCTCAAATGTGTAGTAGTGTTATAAATAGGGGATGATTTCTTCATCCCCAGTGCAATTCCATGTGTTGGAAATATTAGAAATCCACAAAGGTGGTGGCAAAATATTTTATTTTTCTCTCTTGTTAAAATCGTTCGTGTGAATCCTCCGACCGGATTACGTTCGTGGACTTGGGACATATTTGGGAAGGCTCTTTTGGAAGTGTTAGAAATCGTTCACACCGACGTGTGTGGTCCAATGCAAATCAAAGCTAGAGGTGGCTACGAGTATTTTATTACGTTTATCGATGATTACTCACGCTACAGATACATTTTCCTAATGAAGCATACATCTGAGACCTTTGATAAATTCAAAGAATTTAAGGCTCAAGCAGAGAACCATAAGAAAAAGATTATCAAGTTTCTACGATCTGATCATGGAGGCAAATACCTCAGCGATGAATTTTTGAACTACCTGTCGGAAGAGGGAATTACATCTCAGTTGACTGCACCCGGTACCCCTCAACAAACGGGGTTGCAGAACGAAGAAATAGAACGCTTTTAAAAATGGTAAGGTCAATGATGAGTTATGCAGATTTACCAAAATTGTTCTGGAGTTACGCTTTGGAAACAACGACTTATATTCTAAACTTAGTGCATCCAAATCAGTTCCTAAAACCTCGAGAGAATTGTGGACATGGCGAAGTCTAGTTTAGGACACATCAGGATCTGGGGGTGTCCGACATGCGTGTTGGACAAGGAAGCTGGTAAATTGGATGCACGTTCAGAATTAAGGTTGTTCATTGGGTATCCCGAAGGAATAATGTTATAGTTGGATTTACCCGAACGTATAAACAATTACTCACAAGACGATAACGACGTACGGAAATAAGAACGAATGCGTGATTTGGTAACCCAGTTCGCCAAATGTGGCTACGTCCGGGGGCAATACCAAGCCAAGAATTTTACAATATGTATTTATAGATAAGGAACTAGGGTTTTTTGCTTCTCAATGGGCCGAGGCCTTCAGTCTTCTAGGGTTCCGAGTTGGCTGGGGGCAGATCCCTTCTCTCTCGGCGTGAATCTCGTAGCCAGCTGGACATCCCCGTTTAAACCCCGAAATTCCGCCACTATGAACGCCCTTGATCTTATCCCATAGTTAGATGTCAACCCCTAAGGATAGTCTCCAAGATGTGACGACCAGAGCTGGATGGTCACTTCATACGTTTTCCAGGGAGCTTGGTCGCCCTAACTTTGGTTGTCGCCAGGATGGTCGCCTTATGATGGCGGGGCCACAACAATTGCCCCTCAAACTGCTAGCGATATTGTCGCTAGTCGAACTGGATTATGGTCGCCAGTGCCTGGGGCGACGCCCACCTGCGGACCTCGAGAAGCTCAAACGCTGCCTCGAAAAGGCGGTCAATGACGTTGTCCCGCACGCCCCGATGACGCGTGCCTGTTATGTTCCCGTAATTTCGGAATGTTTGCGAATTTGCCCCCGCTTCTTGAAAAATTTATTTGCACCCGGGTCCTCACTTCTCCCTATAAATCGTCCTCTCCACTTTGGGGATTAGGGCTTCTTCACATTCTCAAGAGTTTTTTGCTGCAAGTAACCTATCTTCGTTTCCGACGTTCTGCCCGATTCCTTCTTCTTTGGTAAGTATCGCCTCTCCTTCTTCCTTATTCTAATCTTCTTCATCATGTCCGCTTCTCCTGATGGCTATTTGGGCACAGTCAACGTGGAGGGAGAGCCTCCCTCTGTCACTCGGGGTGGGGGCAGATTCTCCGGTCCGGGAGGTGGTTTCGGCCGGAGTATCGAGCGGCGGTGCTCTTTCTGGTGAGATAGAGCCTTCTCGTCCAGTGGAGGGGAATCCTCCACTCGACCCCGAGGTTTTTGGTTCTCTCGAGGACTTGGAGGTTCTTACACCGGAACTGCCTGCTGGGGCCCCTCCAGCCGATTCGTTTGAGGATCTGGAGACCTCCGCCCATCGCGATTGCGACCATCCTAACTATTTTGATTATCAAGCCTACCTGGCCGGGATCCGCCACCGCCGACCACTTCGCTCCGAAATTCGTGTTGTGAAAGAGTCCAAGTTTTACATTAATGATGAGAAGTATAGTTCCGTAATGTCGGAGGCCGACTTGGATGCCATTCATCGAAAGTATGAGACTCTGAACGATGTGTACTTCTATCGCCTGGAGGGTTCTGAAAGAGTCGACCAACCTCCGGAGGGCATGGTCGACATCCATGAGGTGGTTATGGATGTGGGTCTTCGCTTTCCGCTCCATCCGGCAATCTCTCATCTCCTAGCCGCTTGGCACCTTGCCCCGACTCAGATTACTCCCAATGGGTGGAGTTATCTCTTGGCGACCATGACCGTGCTCGGCCAAGCTGGTCTTTATCGGCTACCCACGCCCATGGAGGTGAACTATTACTGGTCGCTGGTCGCCCAGCACGGCCAAGAAGGCCACTATGTTCTGAAAAATCATCCTGGTCGGCGGATCGTGTGGGGAATAGTGAACAAAGTAAAGAATTGGCACCCCCGATGGTGGTTTGTGGGTGGGGCATGGCAGAGTTCCTCCCCTAGTTCTGTCTCGGAGATCCCCATACCGACCAATTTCCAAGAGAGGGCTCCTCGCAAGGTTCCTTTTTTGGGGGGTACGTCGAGCATCTCTGTACTGGTCTAATTTCCTTTGTCCTTCTTGCAGGTTTACTTGTCGCCGACGAGAGCTGGCTGAATTGGGATTTTGAAGCCGTACATAAGGTTGCCGTGGACTATCCTTGAGAACTCCATCACGTGGGACTTTTCAATTCTCCCTCCGAGAGACTGCGGGGAGGCTTGCAGACCTACCCTCGCGAGACTGGTCGCTTTCATGAGTCTTTCATTTTCTCTTGTTTTGACTTCGTGTCGCTTTCTCGTGTTCGATTCTAATCGCGGATTGCCTTGTTGCAGCTTCTCATATTCCAATTCAGGCCACTGGTCTGAAAGTCGAACAAATGTCAGCCCGTCGGAACCCTGCCCTCAACTTCTTGCGCAGCGGGTCCGCGGTTCGGCCCGTGCGGTCCGCACATGATGGTGGAACCATGGAGACGGGGGGATCCTCTCGTACGAACCGCTCTAAGGACAAGAAGAAGATTAAGGAGGGTCGAGATGGTGATCGCCCGGCTCGTCCCGAGGGGTCCCCCACCCCGAACCGTGCTCGACAGGGCGACCATTCTCCTCGTGCTGTTACTGGGGAGAGGGGCAGCGCCCCCTCTCGGGAGCCTATCCTTGCTGCTCGTTCTTCTCCAACGACGACGCCGCCTCCGCCTGGGCACCAATTTTGGGGGGCGACCGTACGTTCGTGGGCTTCGACGTTGACCGTTCCGGGGCGTAAGTCTTACTTACCCTCCTGCTTTCGTCGTTGATCTTCTTTTTGTTATATTTTTCTAAGTCATGCTCCTTGCTTCAGGTTTGCAAACTTTCCGCCACCGGTTGCCGACTATCTTCGCTTGAAGATGCCGCCCGTCGTTGGGGTCTCGGCCGACTGGCCTCGGTATATGCGGCATTCTATCCATGACGTGCCCCGGTGTTGGTCTCTGGACGACCACCATGCCGCCTCCTCCAACAGTAAAGAGAACAATCTTTACACCGCCTTGATCTACTCTCAGAAGGCGGCTACTTTTCTTGGGAGGGTGGTGGAGTAGAACGACCAGGACTTGGAGACCACCTGCGCAGCCCTTGACGCAGAGAAGAAGAAGTCGGAGGAGGCGGCGATGGACATAGCTCGGATGGAGTCCGAGTTAAAGTCAGCTCAAGACAGGGCGGCCGAGTTGGCTTTGCAGGTGGCTGATGTCAACACCAAATGTCGCACTGAGGTTGACTCCCACCGCCTTGAATTTGTGACTCTGAAGGGGCGGGTGGATGAGCTTACTCGCCAACTGGCGGAGTTGCACGCCCTGGCTGTCGATTATGTCCTCCCTCCGTGCTGCCGATGATGCCGAGCGGGGGATATTCTCTTACATCATTGCATACACGGACGTCCTCTGGGTGGTATTTCGTCGCGACCTTACTACGGACGCTTCCGTGCTTGTGGAGGACTTCAAGGCCTTCGTTGCTGATTCCCCACCCGAGGTCAACGTCGTGTTGCCCATGGCGGATCTAGCCGACCACGCCGACCAATTCGCCCTGGCCCGACGAAAGCAAAGGCGGAGGGGCCGCAGGGCCGATCGTGGGGATCCATCTCGACAGATCCCGGCCGGGTCCGGGCCCGCGGCCCAACTCCCTGCCGAGGCCATGGGAGGCGATGGTGCGACGGTGGCGGCTCCGGTGGAGAGATTCTCGAAGGGGGGAGCAAGTGGGTGGCCAGGTCCTGGTCGAAGAGGAGGTTAGGTCGGGGGATGATGCTTAGTGCCTCCCCTCTTGTGAAAATTTTGTATAGGGTGTCTGCGAACCCCTTATCTTTTGGGTCCCTTTTATTATCATCTTTATCTTTTTTCCTTTTGAGTCTGTGCGGCCTTTAGGGGTACGCCTTTGTAAATGGAACTTTCTTGTATTTGGCCTTCCTGCCCCCGTTTGTTATAAATGGACTATTTTACATTTCCTGTCTCTTTGTGCATTTATATATTAGTTTCTTGTTTACTTATGGAGTGTTGGTCGTGCAAAACTCGGACATACACCAGCGACTATGAGTCTTGCCTATGTCCTGACCGCCGTTTGGACACGATGCGATATATTTGAACTGTGTTTTGGCCGTCTTATCTTAAGCGGCGCGTCTAAACTTTGGTTTAGTCGTGTTATGGTGCTGTCTTTAGGAAGGTTGTCGTACTTGGCCTGCGGCCATTACGATGACTACCTTGTTGACGTGAATTCCTAGTAGTGCTTCTAATCGCAGGTAGTCGGCTTATGCTGTTGGCGACTACCTTTTGACTTGACCTCAACCGTCCAGACCGTTCTTTTGACGACCCTTGGTCAACTTACTCTAAAGCGTACAAGTTACTTCAAATATGCAAATTCTCAACAAAAGAAATTCTTAAAGATACTGAATCATTACACTGTTGCGATGAAAAAATTAGTAAACAGGCTATTAGCTATCCCTATTGGTAGTACTTCTTCAAGTTGATCGCATTCCAGGGGTATTGCGCTGGGGTGCCGTCTGGGTCCTCGATCTCGTATGCTCCGTGTGCCAGGCATTTAGATATTCTGAATGGACCCTCCCAGGTAGGGCCGAACGTCCCTTGGGTACTCCAACTACTTTTTTTCAGGACGAGGTCCCCTTTCTTGAATTGTCGGAGTTTAACCTTCAAGTTGTAGAATTTTTCTGTTCGTCGTTTGTAGCCAGCATTTCTCAGGTTGGCGTCTAATCTCCTTTCTTCCAGCAAGTCTAGGCCGGCTGTCATTGCCATATTATTGTCGCTTGAGGCTCTGTTGCTCATTCTGTGACTAGGAATGGTGACTTCTGCTGGGATTACGGCTTCCGCCCCGAAAGCGAGGGAATAGAGCGTTTCTCCTGTAGAGGTCCTGCAAGTTGTTCTGTATGACCATAGCACTTCGGGTAGTTCGCTCGCCCACCTGCCCTTTCCCCCTTCAAGTCGGGCTTTTAATGTGTGTTTGATAATCTTGTTGATCGCCTCGACTTGTCCATTGGATTGTAGGTGGTAGGGGATGGAGAAGAGTTTTGTTATTTTTCACTTCTTGAAGAAAGCTTCGATCTTGAGGCCTTCGAATTGTTTTCCATTGTCGGTCACGATTGCTTGTGGGAGGCCAAAATGGCAAATGATGTTTTTCCATATGAACCTGATCAAATTATCCTAATTGATCGTTGCGAGGGCTTCTGCTTCCGCCCACTTTGTGAAGTAATCGACCACAACTAGGGCGAATCTTAGGGGCCCTGGGGCCGTGGGTAGGGGTCCGATGATGTCGATCCCCCATTTCTTGAAAGGCCACGGGCTTAAGATGCTGGTCAATTTTTCTGGGGATACCTTGATTGAGGGGGCAAATATTTGGCATCGGTGGCAGGTTTTTGCGTATTCGAGGGCATCTCTCTTTAGCGTTGGCCAGAAGTACCCCTGCTGGACGATTTTGTGGGCCAGGGATTGGCCCCCTGCATGATTTCTGCAGATCCCCTCGTGGATTTCCTTCAGGATGGCTTGCCCCTCGGCCTTCGTTACGCATCTTAGTAGCGGGATGCTGAAACCTCACTTGTATAAATGGTCGTCGATCATTACGTACCTCGCCGCCCTCATTTGCATTTGTCGGGCGTCGACTCTGTTGTCCGATAGGTTACCCGTCTTTAGGTATTTGAGTATTGTTATCCTCCAGTCCTCGTGGTCGATATCCATTGGGTCGGTGATGGCGACCAAGGCATGTGTGGTGGATTGGAAGGTTAGTTTTGTGATGGTGACGTCTTTCATATCCGCCGGTCCTTTTGATCTTGCCAGTCTGGCTAGAGCATCTGCTTGGGAATTTGCATTCCTGTGTATCAATTCCACGTAGACTTGGTCGAACTTCTCGAGTAGGGATCGGACAACTTCCTGGTACGCGGTCATACGATCACATCGGGCCTCATACTCTCCCGACACTTGGCATTCGGCCAGTTGCGAGTAGGTGTGTATTTTTAGTTTCTTTACCCCTACGGCCATTGCCATCTCAAGCCCCCCAATCATGGCCTCGTACTCAACTTCGTTGTTGGTGGCCTGAAAATCGAATGTGATGGCCATTTGGAAGGAGTGTCCGCCAGGGCTAACTAAGACTATGCCCGCCCCGGCTCGGGCTTGAGTTGTTGGGAAAATCGGGATGCCCGGATCTATTCGAGGTGATTATTTAAATACATATTTAAATTAAACAGTTAATTACTAACATGAATTAATCCTAAATCAATTCAACATAATAATAAACAACATGCGTACACATAATTCACGTAAATCCTAAACATGCGGAACTAGGAGTTACAGAATTACTAACCTCTTGAAGAATCAAACGGATGAATCAACCCAATAGTCTTCCTAAATATATCCCCAAAGTCCACGAACACTATCCGGTGGGAAGATTTCAACGAACGATTTTAATGGGAGAGAAATTAAATATTTTGCTACCACCTTTGTGGATTTATAATATTTCCAACACATGGAATTGCACTTGGGAATGAAGAGCTCATCCCCTATAAATAGGGAGGGGGGCAAGATTTAGGGTAGAAAATTAAGGAAGAAAATCTTTTCTTGATCTCCAAGAAATCATGAATATATCTCCTATATGTTGGGATTATACTGGAAAGTATGCTTTTACTTTGTATAATCAAAACTGAATTTCGGACTTATTTACTGAAATAAATTGTTTATCACTGATGCTTTAAATATCATCGAATGTTACATATATTTACTGCATAACTGTTCAATAAATAGTACGTGTTACATTGTAGTTAATTTAGTGATACCAGATCACAGAAGATTAAATTAACAGTCCCTTGTAACTAAAAGTACACCATTCACGACCTAGATGGAAATGAACAATCCATCGTGAAAGGTTGAAGTGTAAGGCTCGGATTGGCTTGTCTTGACCAAGAGATTACACTAGTGCATGACTGATGCACTGAATAGGACCTACAGGAGGACAAATTCTTCAGAACTGAACAAGGAAGAATTAGACCTCAGTGGTTCGTTATTTCTTAATCTTCGTTCCTTAAATAGGATCACGTGTGGTTGGTAACTATTGCTTTGACTTATCATGGGTAGAGAATCAACGAGATTCAATACTTTTTATCTTGGGCAATATTATTGGTCACATGCGATTGCTAAGATTTAATACGGAGAATCGTGTGCAAGTACGCTTGTTCGATTTGCCCCCTTGGGAGGTTCATAAGCTTTATCATACCAAATCTTGAAAGTGGAACTAGTTTCCGGTATGGATAATAATGTTGAACCATTCCTTAACCAAGGACAAAAGATATTAATTAATGGAAAGTTATTTCAGTGGCTTGAATTAATTAATGGGCTAGATAATCTTAAACACGGGAAATAATAACCGGGAGCCATATTGACTGTAATATGGGTTAAGATGGATAGTGATATATTAATTATGTAGTGGGATTAATTAATATTTATGAGCTTGAATAATATTGTGGCTCAATATTGATAATTCAAGATCCATTGGAAGACCCAATCTTAATTCTCCTAAAGGCCAACTAAGTAGCCCAACATAAAGTCCAATAACTGAAAAAGGTGTTTAAAAATAAAATAAATTTGTTGCTTATTTTTTCCTCATAATTTCGAAAATCATAAATAAAAGAGGGAGAAAGATTTTCTTTGAATTTTGTTATGGAATGAAGATATGTATTCTTGGAATACAAGATTATCTCATTAAATTCAATAAATCTTCCACTTGGTTATTTATGGGGATATTTTCGAAAATTTTGAATATAAAGGGCAAGAAAGATTTTCTTGAAAAGATAATATGAAAGATATGTATTTCTTGAAATACAAGAATATCTCATAAATTCAAGAAGATCCAAATCTTGGATTCTTGTTCCCTAATATTTCGAAATATTCCATAACAAATAAGAGAAAAGAATATATGAGATATATTGAAGATTTCTTGGAGATCAAGAAAAGATTTTTTCCCCCTATTCCACATGAAATTTCGACCACCACCCTCTATAAATAGGGGATGAATGTTTCATTCCCAGCAAAAACACACGAAAATTGGTTTTTCGGAAAAATATCAGCGTCGATAAAATATCAAATATTTTGAAACGTTGACAGATTGTATTTTTTCGAAAAACCTCAATTGTGAGTAGTGTACAATTCCATGTGCTGGAAAAATTAGTAAATCCACAAAGTTGGTGCAACAAAGTTTATTTTCCTTTTTTAATTGTTCATGAGCATCCTACCACCGGATTGTCGAGCAAGGATTAAGGGAATACTTGGGAAGGTTTTTCGGTGTGTTTAATCAACGAGTCCATTACCATTCCAAGAGGTATGTTTACGTAAACTCGTAGTATTTCCGCATGCGTAGGATTTACGTGAACTAATTATATGCATGATTTGTTGTTGAATTATTATTTGAATTAATATAGGATTAATTCATGCTAGTAATAATTATCAGAATTAAATTTATATTTAAATATTTATCCCTAATAGATCCGCGCAACTTATTCCCCAACAACTGGTATCAGAGCCTCGGTTTCGGGCTCTGAATTTTAGGTTGTAATTTAATTCGTTTTCATTAAATTTGAAATTGGATAGTAGAATTGCTAGATCTTTTTTGCAGGTATCCAGTTGTCATGGAATTTAATGTGTTTATTTATGCATGCATATAAATTGTGGTTTTTAATTCGATTCGCTCGATCGTTTTGCTCGCGTGAGAAAATTCACGAAGTAGATTAGGATTTGTTTGATTTGATCAATGTAATAGACTAGTCTAGATCTAGTTTTATTTATTTTTTGTAAATAAATTGTAACCGGATCGAAACGGAGGGAGATTTAAGAATTAAAGGATAGATCCGTAACCGCATGACGCGAAGACGTGCAGATCGTGCGAAAATGTGCCAAGGAGGCACGCGGCGACGGACGCCGCCATGCACACGGAGCGTAGGCGCGGGCGGATCGGGTTTCACTGCAGGCGGGCGACGAGGCGAATGCGCTGCCGCCGAGGTCGGGGGCGGGATGCTGACGGGGCGCCACCGAGGTCTGGGCGGCGAGTATTGGCGAGGGCCGGGCGAACGCATGATGCACGCGGATATTACGCTGCCGCCGCCGAAATGCCGCTTGGCGGTTGAGGGTCGACTTCGACCAAGTGGCTGGCCGGATGCGGGCGTGCATCCCAGCTGCGAGCTACTTGGCGTGGCATTTCGAGATGGAGTTCTTTTCGAGACGATCGAGTGGGAGAAATTCAAGACGGTGTTTCTTCAAAATCAAGCCTAGAAAAATCAAACCATGACAATTGGATAATTTGTGCCCAATATGTTTATTTTTCCGCTTTGCTTGATTTATTATTGTGTTTTCTTGTGCTTTATTTAATTTATTTAAATGTGTTTGCATGAGAGTTGCCCAATGAAAAATCTCACCATAAAAAATTACTAAGTATGTTTAAGTAATTAATTGACAATTTTATTCCGGATAATAAAATTGAATTAATTTTGACCTCCATGATTTATTTATTTGTGAATTCTTTTGGAGAAATTTCCCCCGGGACGGTCAAAAGTTAACTTTCACATGAATGAATTCCAAATGGATGATTGTGGATTATTACTAGTGGCGACGATGACCTCCCCACGAGGCTCGCTCAAAGTTTAAATAATGATTCTCGTATTTAATCATGGTTATTACTTAGGTATAAAATTGATATGCATATACTTCCCAAGTCCCTGTCAATTTTATATTGGTCAAGTGGGAGCCAACTATTAACTGGATATTAAAGGTTTAATAACCGTTCTTGTTTGTAACTCCTTTGAATGTGTTTAAATAATGACCCACCCCACGTGTCTTATTTAAAATGTTTTGAGCTGTTGGCTGATGCATGTTCATATATTTTTTTGAGATTTTAATATGAAACATGTGATCGAAACTTGTGATATATTTATGCTTATGCATATTATTATTTATTTCAGTTCAGCATGTCGTAACCTTTTAATCCACTGCTATTATACTTAAAGTCAATATAATAAGTATGGAAACTATATTGATTGGAAACCGAAAATTATAATTGTCATAATTGCACAAAAGCACAAGTGGATTCTTGACACACCAAAATCAGATGAGCCAATTGACGAGTCAAAAATGTGAGACTCGTCAGATCACCTTGCGAGAGATGTCGTCGCTGAAATTGGTGGAGGGCAAACCCGTAAGGGATTACGTCCTCAAAATTGATGGCCCATCTGAACAAACTTGAAGTTCTGAGTACAGATTATAATCTGGAGACTCAGATGAATTTGGTACTTCATTCTCTGCCCAAAAGTTTCTGAGCAATTTTGCCTCGCAAGCTGATTTGTTGCAAGATTTGGTCTCGGCAAAGATGTTGATAGGGCACCAAACTCAAGCTTTGACGGCAAGTGGTCCGTCTTCATCTTCTAAGCCAAGGGATGGCAAGAAGAAGAAGGTGACCAAAGGCCATAAGCAATCAGACTCTAACTGTTGCCAAGGGCAATGATAAGATGACGAATGCTGGTGGTGTCAAGGAAAATCCAAAGAGGAAGTGCTTAAGCTGCGGTGAAAGAGGACAATGGAGGTTTGCCTGTTCCAACCCCAAAAGGGCCGGAAAGAAAGGTAATTCTCACGCACTAATTGTTGAAACTTGTTTAGCGGCGTATACTTCTCATTTGTGGGTAGTTGATACGGGATCCACTAATCATGTTTGCTTCAGGGGTTCAAACTGATCCAACAACTTAGTGGCAGTGAGATCCTCATCACACTGGGCGATGCTATGAGAGTGGCAGCTGAAGCAGTGGGAGAAGTGCACATGTCTTTTGAAGACAGAGTTCTAATTTTAAGATATGTCCTTTATGTGCCCAGTTTTAGAAAGAATTCACTTTCAGTTTCTAAAATTCTGTTAATAGACACTCAGTTTCTTCTAATAAGAATGAAATCATTTCTTGAAATGATGAGTGTATCTGTTATGGGACATTGATGGGAAATCTCTATACAATTAACTGTGCACACCACTCACGAAATGCATCCTATAACACATCAACTATTTTCGATAAAAGAAAACATGAACGAGACACTTCTATGGCATCTAAGATTGGGACATATTAATCTAAAGAGGATCCAAAGGTTGGTAGAAGCAGGTTCACTGGAGTCTCTCCAAGTTGAACCAATTCCAACCAGCGAATCATGTTTGGAGAGTAAAATGACCAAGAGGGCATTCGGAGCCAAGGGGAATAGAGCCAAAGAAGTGTTAGAAATCGTTCACACAGATGTATGTGGTCCAATGTCAACCAAAGTAAGAGGAGGTTATGAGTATTTCGTCACTTTTATTGATGACTACTCAAGGTTACGATTATATTTTCCTTATGAAGCATAAATCGAGACCTTTGAGAAATTCAAAGAATTTAAGGCTCAAGCAGAGAATCATAGGGAAAAACGTATCAAGTCTCTACGATCTGACCGTGGAGGCGAATACCTCAGCGATGAGTTTTTGAACTACTTGTCTGATGAAGGGATTGCATCCCAGCTAACTGCACCCTGAACCCTCAACAAAATGGGGTTGCAGAGCGAAGAAACAGAACTCTGTTGGAAATGGTTAGATCTATGATGAGTTATGCGGATCTTCCAAAGTCGTTCTGGGGTCATGCCTTGGAAACAGCAGCAAACATTTTTGGAAGAAGACTATATGAACGAAAGAAGACCCAGAAGTGAGATTACCTTAAATGAGCTAAGGGGGCTAACCTCAGTGCAAACTGTACAAGATGACATACCAAATGACACACTTACACAACCGGAACCTCGTCGTAGTGGGAGGGTTGTGAAACAGCCTGAGAGATTCATGGGAATAGGAGAGTCCTCGGACTTAATTCCCGGACAAGACGAAAATCAGACCCATGGACATATGACGAGGCAATCTAAGACTAGGATGCAGATTCTTGGCAAACAGCAATGAAAGCCGAAATGGGTTCTATGTATCATAACAGAGTGTGGGAGCTAGTCTAACCACTTAATGGGGTCAAACCCATTGGTTGCAAGTGGGTGTACAAGAGAAAAAGAGGACCGGACGGGAAGGTGAAAACCTTCAAAGCAAGACTTGTGGCGAAAGGTTATACTCAGAAAGAATGGATCGATTATGAGGAATCTTTTTCGCCCGTAGCCATGCTCAAGTCCATCCGAATTCTCTTATCGATTGTTGCGCATCTCGACTTTGAAATCTGGCAAATGGATGTCAAGACAGCTTTCCTTAACGGAAGTCTTGATGAAGAGATCTATATGCAGCAACCCCAAGGCTTCATTGAAAAAGGCCAAGAACACCTAGTTTGTAAGCTCATGAAGTCCATTTACGGACTCAAACAGGCATCCAGAGCTTGGAACCAATGTTTTGATCATGTTATAAAGTCTTATGGGTTTGATCAAAACGAGTTTGAAAGTTGTGTGTACAAAAAGCGTGTCGGAACTGCATTGGTATTCTTAGTACTATACGTAGACGACATTCTGATCATCGGGAACGATGTAAAGGTGTTATCAGACGTAAGGGCATGGCTTTCAAAACAGTTTGATATGAAGGACTTAGGGGAAGCCGCACACATCCTTGGGATCAAGATCACTCGAGATCGCAAGAAAAGGATGATAGGCTTATCGCAAGCTTCATACATAGACACTGTCTTGAAACGATTCAGCATGCAGGATTCCAAGAAAGTCTTCGTACCTTTCAGACATGGAATCCATCTATCCAAGAAAATGTGCCCTACGACACAAAAGGAGATAGATGACATGAAAGGCATTCCATATGCTTCGGTTGTCGGAAGCCTTATGTATGCAATGTTGTGTACGAGACCGGATATCTGCTTTGCTATTGGCATGGTGGCAAGATATCAAAGTAACCCGGGGAAAGAACATTGAACGGCAGTTAAAAACATTCTGAAGTATCTGAAAAGAACTTGGGATAGAATGTTAATTTATCAGTCAGATAGTCTAATCACCATCTTCTACACGGACTTAGATTTCCAATCAGACATAGACTCCAGAAAATCTACCTCCGGTAGTGTGTTTTGCATGGGGGGAGGAGCCATGACATGGAGAAGCGTCAAGCAGAAATGCATCACAGATTCTACCATGGAAGCCGAATATGTAGCTGCTTGCGAGGCAACGAAAGAAGCGGTTTGGCTCAAGAACTTCCTAGTGGACTTGAATGTAGTTTCGAATTTGCCCAGCAGAATCACTGTTTATTGTGACAATGCCGGAGCAGTTGGAAATTCAAGGGAACTAAGAGCCCACAAGGCTAGCAAACACATTGAAAGGAAATACCATCTTATACGAGATATCGTTAAGAGAGGAGATATAGAGGTGGCAAAGATAGCGTCTGAAGACAACCTAGCAGATCCATTCACAAAGGGTCTGCCTCTGAATACATTCGAGAGACATGTGGAAGGAATGGGTGTCAAGACCGTTGCCAATCTGCTGTGAGTATAAGTGGGAGAAATTATTAGGTTCGTGTAGGTGACATTAGATGTCAAGTATTAGGAACTACACGAGACATGTTGTAGTATACTTAAAAGCAGACTTTGAGTATAAGTGGGAGATTGTTAGGATTATACTGTAAAGTATGATTTTACTCTGTATAATCAAAATTCAATTTCGGACTTATTTACTGAAATAAATTGTTTATCACTGATGCTTTAAATATCATCGAATGTTACATATATTTACTGCATAACTGTTCAATAAATAGTACGTGTTACATTGTAGCTAATTTAGTGATATTATATCACATAAGATTAAATTAACAGTCCCTTGTAACTAAAAGTACACCATTCACGACCTAGATGGAAATGAACAATCCATCGTGAATGGTTGAAGTGTAAGGCTCGGATTGGCTTGTCTTGACCAAGAGATTTACACTAGTGAATGGTGATACAATTGAATAGGACCTATGGGAGGACAAATTCTTAATCGAACAAGGAAGAATTAGACCTCGGTGGTTCGTTATTTCTTAATCTTCGTTCCTTAAATAGGATCACGTGTGGTTGGTAACTATTGCTTTGACTTATCATGGGTAGAGAATCAACGAGATTCAATACTTTTTATCTTGGGCAATATTATTGGTCACATGCGATTGCTAAGATTTAATACGGAGAATCGTGTGCAAGTACGCTTGTTCGATTTGCCCCCTTGGGAGGTTCATAAGCTTTATCATACCAAATCTTGCAAGTGGAACTAGTTTCCGGTATGTATAATAATGTTGAACCGTTCCTTAACCAAGGACAAAAGATATTAATTAATGGAAAGCTATTTCAGTGGCTTGAATTAATTAAATGGCTAGATAATCTTAAACACGGAAAATAATAACCGAGAGCCATATTGACTGTAATATGGGTTAAGATAGATAGTGCAATATTAATTATGTAGTGGGATTAATTAATATTTATGGGCTTGAATAATATTGTGGCTCAATATTGATAATTCAAGATCCATTGGAAGATCCAATCTTAATTCTCCTAAAGGCCCCCTAAGTAGCCCAACACAAAAAGTCCAATAACCTAAAAAATGTGTTTAAAAAATAAAATAAATATGTTGCTTATTTTTTCCTCATAATTTCGAAAATCATAAATAAAAGAGGAGAAAGATTTTCTTTGAATTTTGTTATGGAATGAAGATATGTATTCTTGGAATACAAGATTATCTCATTAAATTCAAGAAATCTCTCACTTGGTTATTTATGGGGATATTTTCGAAAATTTTGAATATAAAGGGCAAGAAAGATTTTCTTGATTTTCTTGAAAATATATTATGAAAGATATGTATTTCTTGAAATACAAGAATATCTCATAAATTCAAGAAGATCCAAATCTTGGATTCTTGTTCCCTAATATTTCGAAATATTCCATAACAAATAAGAGAGTGGGATTTTGTGGAATATTTTAATTATGGAGAAAAGAATATATGAGATATATTCAAGATTTCTTGGAGATTAAGAAATGATTTTTTCTCCCTATTCCACATGAAATTTCGACCACCACCCTCTATAAATAGGGGATGAATGTTTCATTCCCAGCAAAAACACACGAAAATTGGTTTTTCGGAAAAATATCAGCGTCGATAAAATATCAAATATTTTGAAACGTCGACAAATTGTATTTTTTCGAAAAATGTCAATTGTGAGTAGTGTACAATTCCATGTGCTGGAAAAATTAGTAAATCCACAAAGGTGGTGCAACAAAGTTTATTTTTCTCTTGTTAATTGTTCGCGAGCATCCTACCACCGGATTGTCGAGCAAGGATTAAGGGAATACTTGGGAAGATTTTTTGATTGTGTTTAATCAATGAGGCCATTACCATTCCAAGAGGTATGTTTACGTAAAATCGTAGTATTTTAGCATGCGTAGGATTTCGTGAACTAATTATATGCATGATTTGTTGTTGAATTATTATTTGAATTAATATAGGATTAATTCATGCTAGTAATAATTATCAGAATTAAATTTGTATTTAAATATTTATCCCGAATAGATCCGTGCAACTTATTCCCCAACACTATATTCTTTTCTCCTTAATTAAATTTTCCATAAAAATCTCTTTCTCCTCTTCTACCTAATTTTTTTAAAAAAAATACACTAATAAAGGAGTCAAGATTTGACTTTTTGAATTTATGGGATAATTATGTATTCCTAAAATAATTATCTCTTTCCATAAAATATCTACAAGAAAATCAAGACAATCTTTTCTTCCTTTAATAGACAATATTTTTGAAAAATTACTATTGGAAATTTAGCAAGAATATTTTCTTTCTCTCTCATTAATTGGACTTTATTTTGGGCTATTTAGGGGACCTTTAGGAGAGTTAAGATTGGACCTTCAATGGACTATGAAGCTTTAATATTTTGGTCCAAATATTATTCAAGTCCATTAATATTAATTTACTCCACTATAAAATTAATATTGAACTATCCATCTTAACCCATATTACGATTTCACATGTAACATGGCTCCCCGGTCATTATTTTCGCGTTTAAGATTATTTTAGTCCATTAATTAGTTAAGCCACTGAACAAGCTTTATATTAATTAATATCTTTGTCCTTGGAGTAAAGACAGCTCAACATTATTATCCATGCTGGAAATAAATTTCCACTTGCAAGATTTGGCATTATAAAGGATATGAGCCCACCAAGGGGACAAATCAAGCAAGACGATTACTTGCATGTGATTCTCCGTATAAATGTAAAAAGAATCGTCATGTAATTTATAATATTGCCCAAGATATAAGGTATCGAATCGCATTGACTCTCTTCCCATCATAAGTCAAAGCAATAGTTATTAATTTCACACGATCCTATTTAAGGGATGGAGATTAAGAAACAACACACCACTGAGGTCTAATTCTTGTATATTCAAGATCAAGAATTTGTCCCATTGTAGGTCCTCATTCAACAAGACCTAAATGCGCTTAGTGTGATCCTTGGTCAAGACAGACCAATCTGGGTCTCACACTTCAACCGTTCATGATGGTTCGTTCATTTCCATCTGGGTTGTGAATTTGTTCTTAATTACAAGGGCTGTAAATTTGATCTTCAGTGATCGGGTATCACCAAATTAACTACAACATAATACGATGCCTTATTGAACGAAAGTTTTGCAATAAACATATATAACATTCATTCATATTTAATGCAATAAAGTGATTAAATAATTTATTTCAAATAAATAAATAAGAAACTTCAGTTTGGTTATACAAAGTAAAAACATACTTTTCAGTATAACCCCAACAATCTCCCACTTATACTCAAAGTCTGCTTTTAAGTATACTACAACATGTCTCGTGTTCTATGTGACATCTAATGTCAATCTACACGAACATAATAATATTTCTCCCACTTATACTCAAAGCAGATTGACAACGTCCTTGACACCCATTCCTACCACATGTCTCTCGAATGAATACCGAGGCGACCCTTTGTGAATGGATCTGCTAGGTTGTCTCCCGATGTAATCTTAGCCACCTCAATGTCTCCTCTCTTAACGATTTATCGTATGAGATGGTATTTTCTTTCAATGTGTTTGTTGGCTTTGTGGGCTCTCGGTTCCCTTGAATTTGCAACTGCTCCGGCGTCATCACAGTAGACCGTGATTTTGCCGGGCAAATTCGGGACCACGTCCAAGTCCACTAGGAAGTTCTTGAGCCAAACCGCTTCCTCCTTTGTTTTCACAACAAGCGTTTTTCGGCTTCCATGGTAGAATCGGATGCGATGCATTTCGCTTTTACGCTTCTCCATGTCATGGCTCCTCCCCCCATGCAAAATACACTACCCGCTGTAGACTTTCTGGAGTCAATGTCTGATTGGAAATCCGAGTCCGTGTAACCGATAGGGATCAGACTGTCTGACTTATAAACTAACATTATGTCCCGTGTCCTTTTCAGGTACTTCAGAATGTTCTTTACTGCAGTCCAATGTCTTTCCCAAGTTTACTTTGATATCTTGCCACCATGCCTACGGCAAAGCAGATATCCGGTCTCAGATACGTAAAGATTGCATACATGAGGTTTTCCCCACCAAGCATAAGGGATGCTCTTCATGTCATCTATCTCTTTTCAGATCTTGGGACACATCTCTTTGGATAGATGGATTCCGTATCAGAGGGCACAAAGCCTTTCTTAGAATCGCATCTTTCAAGCGCTTCAAAATAGTATCTATATATGAGGCTTACGAAAGCCCGATCATTCTTTTCTCCGCGATCTCGGTGATCTTGATCCCTAGGATGTGACCGCTTCCCCTAAGTCCTTACGCCGATAACACGTTTACATCATTTCGATGAGCGTAATGTCGCCCACGATAGTACCAAAAATACCAATGCGATTCGAACACGCTTTTTATAGACACAACTTTCAAATTCATTTTGATCGAATCCGTAGGATTTTATAACTTGATGAAAACACCGATTCCAAGCTCGATGCTTCCTTCAAATCCATAAATGGACTTCCGAGCTTTAAAAACCGATGCTCTTGACCTTTTTTCAATGAAGCCTCGAGTTCAAGATATAGATTTCTTCGTCAAGATTTCCATTTAGGAAAGCTATTTTGACGTCCATTTGCCAGATCTCAAAATCTAGATGCGTAGCAATCGACAAGAGAATGCGGATGGACTTGAGCATGGCTACGGGCAAAAAGGTTTCCTCATAATCGATCCTTCTTTCTCGAAAGTGTACCCTTTTCACCACAAGTCTTGCTTTGAAGGTTTCAACCCTTTCACCGTCCCCTTTTTATCTTGTATACCCATCAAGTGGTTCGACTAGCTCCTACACCTTGTTGTGATCCATCGAACCCATCTCGCTTCCATTCTTTGTTTGCCAAGATTGAGCATCTTTGTCTTCGATCGCCTCGTTGTAGGACCATGGATCGACTCTTCTATGGAGATCAAGTCTCAAGACTCTCTGATCCCCAAGAATCTCTCGGGTTATCTGATAACCCTCCCACTACGACGAGGTTCCGTTGTGTGGGCGTGACGCTTGGTATATCATTTTTGCACAGTTGGAAATGGAGTTGGCCCCTAAGTTCTTCTAAGGTAATTTCACTTCTAGGCTGAACGTTCATATAGTCTTCTTCCAAAAAATCTAAAGTGGGTAACCGATCACCACCTTTTGATCTTAGGACCATAGAACATGCATCCTTTAGTTCCTTCGAGGTACCCTATGAACATCCTTAATTTTAAGCGTGCATCCAATTTCTGCGGCTTCCTTGTTCAAAGACGTATGCGGACACCCCTGCATCGACAAAACCGAACCGGGCTTCGCATACATCCACAATTCTCTCGGGGTTTTAGGTACCGATTTGGATGGCACTAGGTTCAGAATATAAGCCGTTGTTTCTAATGCGTAACCCCATAACGATTTTGGTAAATCCACATAACTCATCATTGACCTTACCATTTCTAAAAGCGTTCTATTCCTTCGTTCTGCAACCCCGTTTTGTTGAGGGGTACCGTCAAATCAATCGATGCAATCCCACTTCCGATAGGTAGTTCGAGAAATTCATCGCTGAGGTATTCGCCTCCACAATCAGATCGTAGAAACTTGATACTTTTTCCTTTATGATTCTCTGCTTGAGCCTTAAATTCTTTGAATTTTTCAAAGGTCTCAGATTTATGCTTCATTAGGAAAATGTATCCGTAGCGTGAGTAATCATCGATGAAAGTAACGAAATACTCGTAGCCACCTCTAGATTTGATTTTCATTGGACCACACACATCGGTGTGAACGATTTCTAAAACTTCTTTAGCTCTAAGCCCCTTGGCTCCAAATGCCCTCTTGGTCATTTTACATTCCAAGCATGATTCACAAGTCGGAAATGGCTCAATTTGGAGAGACCCAAAGAACCATCTTTCACTAACCTTGAATCCTTTTCGGATTAATATGATCTAATCTTAGGTGTAAAAAAGTGTCTCTGCTCACGTCAAACCCAGCGCTTTCATTTACAAGAAATAGTAGATGTGCTATAGGATGCATTTTGTGAGTGATGTGAACAGTTAATAATATAGAGATTGTTCCTCAAAGTTCCACGACAGATAATCACATCGTTACAAAAAATAGTGACATATTTATTAAAACGATCAGAATATCCATCGATAAACAGTTTAGAAATAGAAATAAGGTTTTTCCGAAAAACAGGAACATAAAGAACATCTCTTAAAATTAACGTCTTGTCGCCAAAGGACAGTGCACTTCTCCCATCGCTTCAAATTGCCACTCGAAGAGCATCGCTTAGCGTGATGATGATCTCACTCTCACTTAGTCGACGGGTCTTCTTGAAACCCTGCAATGTGAAACATACATGATCAGTGGATCCCGTATCCAATACCCACAAATGGGTAGCATACTCCGCCAAACAAGTTTTAACAACTAGCGAGTGTGAATTACCTTTTTTTCCATTCCTTTTGGGTTTGGAACAGTCGACCTCCAATGTCCTTTTCACCATAGCTTGAAGCACTTTCCCTTAGCGGATTCTTTTGCTCCACCATCCCTCTTCACCTTTCCTTTGTCTTTGGCAACACTCGAGTTAAAGCTTTTCGCTCTTGGGCTTCCTCTTCCTCTTGCCTCCCTCCTAGAAGAAGAGGACGACCCAACCTAACCGCTTAAGGCTTGATCTACTCTCTCCTAAAATTCCTTGGCCGAGACAAGAGCTTGCAATGGATCGTGCAAAGTGAACTTTTGATTATTCATTTGATAATTCAAACTGAACTGCTCAAAGCTCTTGGGGTGGAATGGAGTATGAAATCGATCCGGGTCTCGATGTCATATTCAACTCTCCTTTTTGGAGTTTGTTGAGGCGAGCCATCATATGGAGAACATGTTCCTCACGGGTGTTCCTCCACCATTTTCATAGAGAGCATGTCCCTCATGGTGATCCTATTTGAGCCACTGCGGTTCGATGTTGAAACATCGCTTTAAGATTGACCATGATTTCCTGGCCCGGTCTCAACGTTTTGGTGTTTGTGTTGCAACACATATGACATTGAAGCCAAGATGGTACACTTTGCCATTTCGTTAGAATGCTCCCAGTTATCATATTCTTTCTTAACCGCTTTGGTTGACTCGTCAGATAACTTTTCTGGTTTGGGTGTAGTAAGAACCCGATTATGGCTTTGTGCAAAGGAGGACAATAGTGACTTTTCGATACCAATCAACAAAAGTTTTCTCCGGTGAGGAGGTTATCTTTTCAAAGATATTGAATAAAATGGATTAAAAGGTTGCGACATGATGAACTAAAATAAACATATATTTTGTATCAATATCCAGATCAACACAAAATTAAATCACATAATTCGATCACATGATTCATATTAAAATCTAAAAAAAAATATGAACATGCATCAGCCAACATCTCAAAACAAATTTAAATAAGCCTCGTGGGAGGTCATCATTTAAATCATATTCAAGCAAAGTTACAAACAAGAACAAAGCCATAAACCTTTAATTAAAAAATTAATAGTGGCTCCCACTTGACCAATATAAAATTGGACAGGCCTTCGAGAAGTATATAAATATCAATTTTATACATAAGCAATAACCATGATTAAAAATAGAATTATTACTTCGCTTTGATCGAGCCTCGTGGGAGGGTCATCGTCGCCACTAATAATAATTCACAATCATCCTTTTGGGAATTTATTCATGTGAAAGCTATCTTTTGACCGTCCCGTAGGGGAATTTCTCCAAAAGATTTCAAAAAATAAATAAATCATGGAGGTCAAACTTAATTTGTGTCAAAACAAATTAATTATTAAAACATACATAGTAATTTTTGAATTTGAGATTTTTCGTTGGGCAATTCTCATGCAAACACATTTAAACAAATTAAATAAAGCACAACAAAAAATAACAACAATAAATCAAGCAAAAGAAGTAAAATAAACACATTGGGTACAAATTATCCAACCTGTCATGGTTTGATTTTTTTCGCTTGATTTTTGAAGAAACGCTTGATTTGAATTTCTCCCACTGTTCGTCTCGAAAAGAACTCCGTCTTTGAAATGCCACGTAAGCGGCTCATGACCAGATGCCCGTGTCCGTCGTTGCTGTCAGCGCTGTGACGCTTACGCACCTAGGCGCAGAAGGCTTGCCGCCGCCAGAGGAGCTTGGCGGCCTCAGAAAGGGCGCCTTTTTGCCGACCACCACTTGCCCATCCTCTCGAGATGGTGCCAGTGCCATCAAGGCCACCAAGATTCTGGGGAGCATCGAGATCCGCGATCCGGCTTACGCGCCAGGCCTTCGTCTGAAGCGCCCGTTCGCGCCACGCTACAGCGTTGCCTTTTGGCGTGTTTACAAGCACGCGTCCCTACGCATTTGATTCTCGATCCATTTTAATTCCTTCGCCTCCGCCTTCTTCGTCTTCGACAAAGTTATAATTTATTTAATGAAAAATAAATACCTTAAATCTAAACTAGTCTATTACATTGAAGCTAATCAAATAGCCTAATCTATACCTTTTAAATCTAGACTAGTCTATTACATTGAATCTAATCAAATAAATTTAATCTACTCGTGGATTTTCTCACGAGAAAAACAAACCGAAACGAGGTGAATTAAAAAACTATTCATTTATACGATGAAAATAAAACACATTAAATACCATGACAATTGGATACACCAGAAACAGATCTAGCAATTGTATTATCCAATTTCAATTTAATGTCCAACAATTTAAATAACAATTTAAAAAATGGGTCAAAAACCGAGCTCGATACGATTGTTTGGGAAAATCCGGGTGCCGGATCTATTCGAGGTGATTATTTAAATACATATTTAAATTAAAGCAGATTAATTACTAACATGAATTAATCCTAAATCAATTCAACATAATAATAAACAACAGTAAAGACACATAATTCACGTAAATCCTAAACATGCGGAACTAGGAGTTACTTAAATTACTAACCTCTTGAAGAATCAAACGGATGAATCAACCCAAAAGCCTTCCCAAATATATCCCCCAAAGTCTACTTAACGCTTATCCGGTGGGAAGATTTCAACTAATGATTTTAATGGGAGAGAAATTAAATATTTTGCTACCACCTTTGTGATTTCTAATATTTTCAACACATGGAATTGCACTTGGGAATGAAGAGCTCATCCCCTATAAATAGGGAGGGAGGGAGGGAAGTAGATTTAGGGTAGAAAATTAAGGAAGAAAATCTTTTCTTGATCTCCCCAAGAAATATTTAATATATCTCCTATATTCGCTTCTCCTTAATTAAATTTTCCATAAAATCTTTTTTCCTCTTCTACCTAATTTTTTGAAAAATACACTAATAAAGGAGTCAAGATTTGAGTTCTTGAATTTATGGGATAATTATGTATTCCTACAATAATTATCTTTTTTCCATAAAATATCTACAAGAAAAATCAAGACAATCTTTTCTTTTCTTTAATAGACAATATTTTGAAAAATTACTATTGGAAATTTAGCAAGAAGAATTTTTTCTTCTCTCTCATTAATTGGACTTTATTTGGTCTATTTGGGGGCCCGATTAGAGAGTTAAGATTGGACCTTCAATGGACTATGAAGCTTTAATATTTTGGGCCAAATATTATTCAAGTCCATTAATATTAATTTACTCCACTATAAAATTAATATTAAACTATCCATCTTAACCCATATTACGATTTCCATGTAACATGGCTCCCATCATTATTTCCGCGTTTAAGATTATCTTAGTCCATTAATTAATTAAGCCCATGAACAAGCTTTATATTAATTAATATCTTTTTTTCTTGGAGTAAAGACATTTCAACATTATTATCCATGCTTAAATAAATTTTCACTTGCAAGATTGGCATGATAAAGGATATGAGCCCACCAAGGGACAAATCAAGCAAGACGTGCTTGCACGCGATTCTCGTATTAAATGTCAAGAATCGTCATGTAATTAATAATATTGCCCAAGATATAAGGTATCGAATCGCATTAACTCTCTTCCCATCTTAAGTCAAAGCAATAGTTATTAATTTCACATGATCCTATTTAAGGGGACGGAGATTAAGAAAACAACGCACACCGGGAGGTCTAATTCTTGTATATTCAAGATCAAGAATTTGTCCTCTGAGGGTCCTCATTCAACAAGACCTAAATGAGCTAGTGTTATCCCTTGGTCAAGACAATAGTCCCTGGGTCTCACAATTCAACCGTTCATGATGGTTCGTTCATTTTCATCTGGGTTGTGAATTTGTACTTAATCACGAGGGTCATTAATTTGATCTTCAAATGATCGGGTATCACCAAATTAACTACAACGTAATCGTGACCGTCTTATTGAAGCAAGTTTGCAATAAACATATATAACATTCATTCATATTTAATGCAACCGTGATTAAATAATTTATTTCAATAAATAAATAAAGAACTTCGTTTTAGTTATACAAAAAAAAGCAATACTTTTCAAGATAACCCCAACATGAGTGGCTAAGCCATCCACATAAAGTTCCCACGGTGGCCCTCTTGGTGCATTTGGCTTGGTCATAGGTTGGTGAGTTTCACCATGAAGTCTGCGGGCTTGGGCCTTGATGGCCGTTCGTTGGGCGTATGTGATGCCGAATCGACCTATCTTGATTGCCCATTTCATGCAACGCCGCCCGTGATCGACGGGGTGGTGCAAACGTTTTCTTAGGGTAACGGTAAGGGGTACCTCCACCGATGGTCGAGAAAGCATAGTCGCATCTTTCACGCTTCGTCAGTATGGCGAGAAACTTTTAGGGGAGGTACCTCTTGCTCCCTTTCGTTGGTCGCCAGCTCGTAATCTACGGTGATGGGTATCTTGCCCTTCGGCTCGTGCCGGGGCGAGGCATTTGACGCGGATAGAAAAAAGTTTCTCCTTGGGAATGAGTTTGGCGATATCTAGGATTGGCGAGATCTCCTTGATGTCGTCAAAAGCTTCTTGCGGGCCTCTTCCGTCCATTGGAAATCCCTTTTGGCTTTCTTCGGTGTTTTTTGAAGGGTTTGCATCTATCCATGAGGATATATGAACTCTTGAGGACATTAGAAATTGCTGCGAGCTTCTTGACTTCCTTCGGGTTCTAGAACTTTTCGTTTTCTAATTGCGTTGATTTAAGATGGATTAACTTCTATTCGCAACGACCCGGTGCGAGAATTTATTTGGAATTAGAGACGCCGTAAACCGTATCATCTTGTGGAAGTAAGCGGTTCACCAACAATCTAACAATTAATTACATAATTAAATACGAGTAAACGAATGCGAATTCTTCTGACAATTGTGACGGATTCTCAACTATGGTATCCACGTAATGGTCCATTTACTAATTAAGACAGATATGTCACCGATTGAATCCCGAGATGAATTTGCTAGGAAAATTCTAACTTAGAGATTTTATGGAGAAATGTGAACTCACGTTTTATGAATTCCCAAGAGCTCATATATATAGGAGAGGATTAAGTCTCAAGCTAATCTAATTAGGAAATAAAATCCTAATCTTTATTTAAATAAATCTCTTAGATTTATTTCATATAATTCTCTACGGATTTAAATTCCATATATGACAAATCTCTACGATTTGTTTTCATATATATTAAATCCTACAATAATATTCAAAAATATTATTATGGGAATTTTATTTAATTAAATCTAATTTAATTAAATATTAATAATAATTAATTTCAAATTAATCTATTATTAATTACTTCTCCATAAATTAAATATTAAATCTAATTTAACATTTAATCAACCAACTATAATTAGTAAACAATTGTTACTTGTTGTGTGACCCATAGGCCCTCATATATCGGCGATTAGTCAAACTAATTGGTCTTAATTGAATCTAGACAATAAATCGAGACATTCTCAATATATGAGGTACGTTGAGAGGAAATGTGCAACCACCGTGAATCAAAACATGGGCTATTACGATTTCCTCCTTTCATTCAATTTAATACTCGATTAAGTATAGAACATGATGAAGTGTCTATTCAAATAACTTAATCAATTTATCTCTAATCATTAATTGATCATGTATGTCACACTTAGCCATAAAGTCTAAGTTGGCGCATGCGGCCGATGACTTAGATTCAATTATGACTAGAAGATGAGTATTCTCTAAATCCACTTTTGAGGAATGAATCCTATTCTTGGCTCAACTACCACGCATACGCACTTCGTGATGAAACCAATCCAAGTCATATGTACCCATAGAGCGAATTGGGCGCTGGTCATGGTCAAAGTTCATCATCCCATACATGTCGGGCGATTGACCTCAAGTCAAAGGAGTATCGCATCGCTCCCACTAACCGAGACACCCAGTGAGACACATATTGTGGAACTACATCAAAAGCGGTTTCTCGGATGGGTATACCAATACCCTCTAAGGTATTTTCACAAGATCCATCATGAGATACCTTGTATCTCGTAGTAAGTGAGATCTTACTACACTCTCTAAGAGTATGATGCAGATCGTGACACCAATCTCCATTGCATCATCAATATCCCATTCTTGATGATCCTTGACGGCTATTTGAGAATCATGCTTAAGTCATTTGAGTTCTCACAATCTCAATGACAACAATGACTCATGGGGAACACTTGTATGAATAAATGCAAACAATCAAACATAATATTCAAACAAGTGTATTGTCATACATTAATATTAAATGAACTATAATATTAAATCAAATCAATATCATCAGTATTATGTCCATACAATAGATTGTCTCAGACACTTAACACTAACAATCTCCCACTTGGACTAGAGTCAATCACCTACATGTCCAACCCCTAGACCATCAAATGTCTAGTGTACATGAACACTCGGGAGTTTTGGTGAAAGGGTTCCGCCAAAATTAAATCGTGGGAATACATTTTAATTATATTTCTCATATCCTTATGATCTCCGGATCAAATGATAAGTCTGGGTACATCTTCGTTTATGCTTGTTGATCTTGGTTCCTTTTGCTTTAACAATCGCTTAACGTTAGTCTCAATGAAATTTTATTAGACAAGCGCTTCCGGAACTACCCCTAGTTCTCTTAAGAACTATAGAATCAACTGACCTCCTTGAGGCTTTACAATCTGACAATGTACTCAACCGATTGTTGAATCTGCGGTCCTTTTTGCTGGAACTATTCAACGCCCATCATTATTGAGTGAAAACGAACACGATTGTGATTTTAGTAGTCATCATAGTCGGATTGGAAACTTGCGTCAAAGATAACCGTCCTTCTTGGTTTACATTATCCCTTATATACAGGAAACATTCTTTGGTTCGTCTAAAGATACTTTAGAATGGTCTTGACACCAATCGATTAGACTCACCGGATTTTTGTTGGTATCTATCGGTGATGTTGATAGCGTAGGCCCGCGTTTGACCTGGTGCAAGTCATGGCGTACATGATTGACCCAATTGCGTATGATATGGGGACATATTTCATGCTTGATATCAACTTCGATGAAGGACAATCCTTCTTTGTGGCTTTATCCCATGATTTGCCGGTAGAGACCCTCTCTTAGAGCTCTCTATCCAAAGCGCTTAAACACCTTGTCTATATAGGTGGTTTTGTGGCGGCCTCAACATCCTCTTGGATACATCCCTTTGGATCTTGATCCTTAGATATGTGAGACTTTCAAAAGATCCTTCACCATGAAGGTCTTTGATAATTAATCTTCAAGCGAATTGCATTAACGGGATATTGTTTCTCAAAATCAATGTGTCATTGACATACACGATTATGAAAATAATATTCTTCCCGTTGTGTTTACAATAAACACAAAGGATCTTCGAATTTACGATGAAGTCGAAGACTTGATAACTTCATCAAAATAGGATATTCCAACTCCTAGAAGCGCCTCAATCCATAAAAATGAATATCTTTAGCTTGTATACTAGATTAGAATTTGACTTAGATGTGAAACCTTGGGTTGAGTCATAAAACACTTTCTTATCAATGTCTCCATTGAGGAAAGATGTTTTAGCGTCCATCTGTCAAATCTCATAATTCATGTCTTTCTTATCATAAAGTAAAATTGAATGGACTTGATCTTTGCATTTGGTGAGAAGGTCTCATCATAGTCAATGCCTTGGCGTTGACTATAACCCTCAGACCAACCTAGCTTTGTGGTTTGTACTTTGCCATTTTGCATTGGTCTTTTTGCATGAAGACCCAATATAAACATATGGGTCTAACCCTTTATGCAACTCAATCAAGTCCTAGACTTAATTGGTGTACATCGAGTCCATCTCGGTTCCATGGCTTATGCCACTTCCACGAATCAATATACAATATTGTAGCGGAGTAAGTATTAAGTCGTCCTTATCAGGGTATGTCAACATTAATGAGTTCCTCAAAGAGGTTAGTATCTAATGGGATTCGATTCTAATATACTTACGGGTAATGGTTGTGCGGAGTTGTACATTACGATCGTGAAAATTTTTGTGGTGCATCAATTTTTCATCAATGTAGGAGAGTTCTCAAGAGCTACACTTTTAGATGCCTCTTGGGCGGGAGTTTGAACTATGTTGTTCTCATTGGTAGACTTGGAGGTTCTTGCATAGGCTGACGACTCCAATTACGCTCCCATTGGCTAAAAGATGATCACCTAGTGAAAAGAC
Organism: Stenogyne calaminthoides; assembly: GCA_037126765.1. Taxonomy (NCBI): domain Eukaryota; kingdom Viridiplantae; phylum Streptophyta; class Magnoliopsida; order Lamiales; family Lamiaceae; genus Stenogyne; species Stenogyne calaminthoides. The sequence goes on from JBBCBC010000027.1 coordinate 24,404,590, forward strand.
TCCCCTTTGTGAAAGTTGTTGAATGCTCCCACCGATTCTTTGTCATGTTCTTTGACAATATATCGATCTTTTGTTAATTTGTGGTTCTTGAATTTATTCAAGTTCTATCGAACTAAGACCTTGTTCTAAAAGACATAGTCTTTCTCGAGGAACTTAGTACTTTAAACAATCATTTGATTATTTTCGGTAATGAAATAATATCCTTTAGTTTCCTTAGTGTTGGGATTATCTTTGGAAGGTATGCTTTTTACTTTGTATAATCAAAACCTGAATTCGGACTTATTCTTGAAATAAATTGTTTTATCGATGCTTTAAATATCATCGAATGGTACATATATTTCTTGCATAAGCATTGATAAATAGTCGTGTTACATTGTAGTTAATTTAGTGATACCCGATCACGAGAAGATTAAATTAACGGTCCCTTGTAACAAAAGTACACCATTCACGACCCTAGATGGAAATGAACAATCCGCCGTTGAAAGGTTGAAGTGTAAGTCTCGAGATTGGCTTGTCTTGACGAGATTACACTAGTGAATGGTGATTTGAATAGGACCTCTGGGAGGACAAATTCTTGGCCCGAACAAGGAAGAATTAGACCTCGGTGGTTCGTTATTTCTTAATCTTCGTCCCCTTAGATAGGATCCGTGTGGTTGGTAACTATTGCTTTGACTTATCATGGGTAGAGAATGTGAGATTGATACTTTTTATCTTGGGCAATATTATTGGTCACATGTGATTTCTTAAGATTTAATCGGAGGAGAATCGTGTGCAAATCGCTTGTTCGATTTGCCCCCTTGGGAGGGTTCATAAGCTTTATCATATTAAATCTTGCAAGTGGAACTAGTTTAGTTATGGATAATAATGTTGAATCGTTCCTTAACCAAGGACAAAAGATATTAATTAATGGAAAGCTATTTTTAGTGGCTTGAATTAATTAATAAATTTAGATAATCTTAAACACGGGGGAAATAATACCTGGAGCCATATTGAGCGTAATATGGGTTAATATGGATAGTGC